>JBANSL010000016.1:22428985-23837985 GCA_037127255.1 Persicaria tinctoria | reverse complement strand
CTTACGATTTATATGAATAATGTTTCATATTTCACCGAATAGTGTTTCATAATTCACTTTTCATCAAATCATCGAGGATAATTGTATCCGTCGCATATACGAATAATGTTTCATATTTCACCGAATAATACTTGCTATTTATACGAATAATGCTTACTATTTATACGAATAATGCTTCATATTCCATTTAAACGTTCATAGTTGATGTGTTGCGATTCAAAAAACTTGTATTCCACTGAATAGTATAGCGAATAAAATTAACCATCTCAAATTTTCCTAAAAAAAATTGATAATTGGTGTGAATAATCTTTAAAAATTTACAGAATAATACTTGTATTCCACTGAATAATCATTATGCTCTTTTCTCAACATGAATTCCAAATAAGATTCATATATGCAAACTTCAATTGATAAAGAAATTCGATAAACCAGCAAAAACACCAATTCAAATAGATGAATTCCGATTACCATAAACCTAAACCTAAAAAATATCAACACGAAACCTAAACCTAGTGAAATCACGACCACTTAAACCTAGAGAAATCGCAACCAGGTCACCGCCAATTTAAGCAGCGCTCGCATACAGGTCGTTGCCGGACAAAGTGAAATCGAAACCTAAACCTAAATAGAAGTATACCGCACTTACCGGACCGGAATCGAAACTGAGTCACGGGTGGCCGTCGGACAAAATGAAGGAGATATAACATGTAATTGGATTTGAGGCAAATTGAAGGAGAGATAGGAGGTCGCCGCCGTCAAGCCAGAGGCAGCCTTCATCCATCGCCCTTCGTTGCCGCCAACCGCCGCTATCCATTAAAGATTGAAGAAGCCCCATCGATTGGAGTCCGATTTGGATCTCCGGTTGCACAGTACGGCATCCGCCGATGGAGGAAGAACGAAGGCGACTTGGGGCTTCGGTTGAATCGGCTCCTCCGCCTTCGTCTGCACAGTCCGATTTGGAGTCCGATTGTGGCCAGTGGATGGAAGAAGAATGCAACTTGGGGCTTCGGTTCAATTGGCTCCTCCGCCTCCGCTGATTTGGATCTCCATCTTGACCATGTCAACTCAAATGAAGACGAAGATGAAGATACGTAATTAAATAGGGATTTAGGATTATTTGCCCACAACACGCGCCGGTCAAGCGATGCTAATTAGTTTTCATTCCATTTTTTTTAAAATTTCCGAGCCACGTGTCTCAATCCTATCTATCCATTCTATTTCAATCAAAGGCCCACAATTGTGCACAAGTTACACCCGAAGGGGTGTGCACAATTAATCCATCCCCTATATATATATATATATATATATATATATATATATATATATAGGGTATATATATAGGGTGAGGTTAAAGTGAAAAAGGGGCTTAAGATGAAAAATTCGCTTTAAGTGAAAATGGAGGAAAACAACACACGCGTCCCGGTTCATTTAAAAAAAAATTAGTCCGGGCCGTTAAAAAAAAAGGAAAAAGAAGCAAACCGGCTCAAACAGTGAAAAACGCAGAAACATCCTTCTCCCTCCTCTCGCCTGGCACTCCTCTTGCCTTCTATTCGATCGACGCTCAATACATTGAGATCTGGATGATAAGAGGTGCAATTTGTCATGGATTCATCATCTTTAAAGAGGAGAAGTGGAACCCCAATCCAATTTGAGACTGCGGTACTCTCTTTCTCTTTCACCTTTTCAATTTTAGTAACTAAAAACCCTAAATATGGATTTATGTCAGTTTTTCTGATTGGATTTGGATATTTTTCTCAACTCTTGTTCTGAATGTCCGCGTTTCTCTTCAATCGATTTGGAATTTGGATGTTTGTGGATTTGATTTCAGCTCTTGCTTGATTTTAGAATAAATATGGATTTATGTCAAGGAGGAACCAATTCTACATTGTACTAATGCTAGTGAACATATCTGAACGGGCGGGAAGAGGTGAACATCATATGTCATGTCTATGGAATAGAGGGAGCTCCCTCCATTTTATGCTGGAATTAGTGGTTTAGAAAAGGTTATGGAGCTGTTTGACATTTTTTTTCCCCAAAGTGTTAAGGAAAATCTGAATGTGACTAATGATGAATCTAACAAATTATTGTCATGAAGTAGTTGAGACTTGAATGTGATTTATGAAGTGAGAAAATTTGATGCTCTTTCCTGTTCTTATGGTAAATCCACAATGCTGATTCAAATACTCTCTTTCTTTCCTATATGTTTATCCCTTTTCCTCTTCTTTAGTTATACTGTTTTGAGGATCGAGGCAACCGTCGTGTAGCATTAAGGCCTGAACTCATTCCATCTTTGGCAAGACTAGTGATACAGAAAGGGTATGTAGACTCACAATATAGGCATTTTTTATAGCCAGGTTTTTTAACTTAAGTTTGATAGTCCTTTTGCTGATTTTCTATTTTTTTAGCTGCTTAAGTTCCTGCATTTGTTAAAATATATATTTTTTCTATTCTTTGCTTTTATATCCAGGTGCAGATGGAAGAATTTTGATCTTCATATTTTTTAATGTCCAGAAAGTCACCAAATGGGGCTACTCTAGCTTCATTGTTGCTCATCAGAGGTGTGTCTGATACGTCTGCATATACAATGCACTCGCTCTTTTTCATATGACCATGTCTCTTAATCATTGTTATGACGATTGAGAAATTTTGCTACTGATTTTCAAGGTATTGCTATAAGATTCCCGAGAACTACCCTCTAGAAATGGCAGCTCCTCTACTGTGTGCTAGAATCACCGTCTACTCTCCCATGAAGCGCTATAAGATGAATCAGCTCGGAACTTGAGAGATCTGGATTTGTCGAACTTTTAGGGATTGTTCACTAACCACTAAAAGTTACATCTAGGTGAGCGTTTTTGGTGTTATTGGTAAAAGCCTGTAACAAGATAAGGTATCAAATTGCTGAAGCCAATCACTTGTTTAATAAGATGCTTCAAAGACAGATTTGTGTTTTGAGCAACTCCATTGATGTTGTTAGCTTGCTACTTTTGTTATGTGCAATTTTAGTTTGAAAAAGTGCAATTATAAAACCGAAAAGTGCAATTTTAAAACTCAAATGCTCTTAACTTGTCCGTATTTTGGATTAGCTTGTTACTTGTGTTAAGATCTATAAGCTCAATTAGGAATGAGCGCTTGAACGATTGTTGTTCAAGAGATTGGTGGTTCGACTCCACTTGGATCTATCTATTATTTTAATGTTCAAAGTTTATTTATGTACTTTATAATCATATTCTTGCACTTTATAACATTATTTATGCACTTTATAATTTTAATTGTGCACTTCAAAATCAAATCCATGCTCTTCATCATTTTGTTCTTGCACTTCATCATTTTGTTCTTGCACTTTATCATTTTATTTATGCACTTTATAATCTTAATTGTGCACTCCGTAATCTTATTCATGCACTTCATGATTTCATTCTTGCGGTTTATCATTTTATTTATGAACTTTATAATCTTAATTGTGCATTTCATAATCTTATTCATGCACTTCATCATATTATTCATACACTTTATTTTAATTTTCTTGAGACTTTATATTTTATTCACACACTTTATAATATTATTTAAGTACTTTTATAATCTTAATTATTATTCATAATCTTATTAGTGCACTTTAAATTTTACTCCCTCCGTCCGTGAAAACTTGTCATTTTAGAGGTTCGATTTTGTTCATAAAAACATGTCATTGTAGGTATTTTTGCTTTCACTTTACGAAAATGCCCTTGACATGATTGATGAGTTGTGAGTTGTGGTTTTCGATAAAGTGAAAAGTAGAATAATAAATGAGGGTAAATTAGTAAAAAATGGAGTAGATTATTGGATTTCTTAAAAATTGTGCTAAGGGCTAAAATGACAAGTTTTCGCGGACGGAGGGAGTATATTTTATTCACACACTTTATAATATTATTTAAGTACTTTTATATTCTTGATATTATTTAAGTAGTTTGGGGAAAGTACATTATCATTATATTTTATTCATAATCTTATTCATGCACTTCATTATTTTATTATTGCACTTTATCATTTTATTTATGCACTTTATATCCTTAATTGTGCATTTCATAATCTTATTCATGCACTTCATTATTTATGCTTTCTTTTTCCTATTTTCGAGAGATGGCAACTCAAGCTTTGTTTCCTACTGAAGGACAACTGATTACCCAAAATTTGGATATGAAGTATCCTCATCTTGAAGACATGCGACTATATCACTAAGATGCAACCAAGATTATCATATTCCTCTTAAACGAGGGGACAAAAGCTTCTCTTTCCATCCCAAACTTACACTACGATGATCAAATTCCTTTTGAAGTGCTTTGAGGTTGATTTATTAGTATTTGTATTCTAAAATCTGCACAAATGTATTCTAAATTTGCACAAATGTATTCTAAATTTGCACAGTTGTATCTTACTTTTGCACAATTGAGTAAGATAAGATTTTCTAGATTCCTTCAATCTTGTTTAGTAATTGTGGTATGCACAATTGTATTATAAATCTGCCTAATTGTATCTTACTTTTGCACATTATAATATTAGTAATTGTTGTATACACACTTGTATTTTAATTAAATTGGCACAATTTGTTTTCTAAATCTGCATAATCGTATCTTACTTTTGCACAATTGATTGAGATAAATAGCCTATACGGGATTTGAACCCGCATCTTTGTGCTTGACACAATCGCTCTACCATTTTGAGCTAATAGGCTTTAATCACATCTCACTTTTTTTGCCAAGAAAAAAAGACATCTAAATTTGAACTTTCATTTTGAGATGAATGTTGTGCCTTGTTAACATAATATCCTGAATAATGGTTATTCCTGACCATGATAGCTTTTACTAATCTCACTGAAATAGGTTCAAATAACTGCAAAGAGGAAAATAATCACAAAACTTTTATATAAGGTTGAGTAATTCTTTGCATTTCAACCTAAGAAAATCACGCATCTATGTACAATCAATGATTAATAGTTAAAGACAAAGACATCCATGACTAAACCTCTATAATCCTTATTCTCGGATCCAAAATTAGATGGATCATTGGATCCAACTAACAACACCAATAAGTTCCTAACGCAAATGAGAGTTAACTTGAAAAAACCATACCAAGCACCCAGCTCAAGCCTCCAGTAGCAGCACAAAATCAGTCCCAAGTGTACCTGTAGCATATGGAAGATATCATCCCTCGAGATGTTTAGAGCAGCCCCAAAAATCAGTCGAAACAACCTCCAAACAACCACCATAAACCTCACTGAATTCTCGATCGGACACAACCTATTAAAGTTGCTGTCGAGGTGGCAATTCAGGCTGTAACAGCCCTCAACACAGCAACAGAACAGCCCCAAAAAGCATCCTTATGATCAGCAACATAACAACCCCAAAAGTTGTTGAAAATAGCCACAAAAATCCATCAAAAGTCTTCAAAGTGATTTCCAATATCAGCACAAATCAAAAGCAGCAGCTATGTTCAATAACAGCCCCAAAAGTTGTTGAAAACAACCACAAAAATCCATCGAAAATTCTCCAAAAGTGTTTTTGATGGGTGCATATAAAAGTGCACAATCATACCCCCTCTATCAACTTAATCTCCCCTTGTTAACACACTATTATATCAAAGATTGCTACTTTCTGCATTATGGAACGATTTCTTTGAAGATTAATTGAGACAATGCACCCATCAAAGGCTCAGCAGAAAAAAATAATCCATATGTGTACTAGGGGTATGAAATGAAACTATGAATGGAGATCACAACAAAATCAAGAGGAGAAATCCTAAAATTACAACTATTCAGTGTTCTCGACTGGATTCCAAAATTGATATTAAGTGTACCGGATTCCATTGGTCTACGACTTCAAACAAGTCTAAAGACTCGATTTTCAAACAACAAACTGCAGAGAGGACGTGTGAGTAAGATGGAGGAGCAGAGAGCACGGGGTAAGATGGAGGAAGCTTACCGAACACCGAAGCTTACCGAACATTAGGGTTCTTCATCCCACTTTTTGAAGAGCATCAGAAATCATGTTTCCCACTGCATTATCATTTCTTTCGCTAACTGCAGCTACATCTGCAATTTTATCAGCAGCAAACTTGGACATGTTTGATGGGGCTTAAATTAGAAGTCAAGGCAAGCAATTGAGCAACAATATATCCTAGGAATTTCATCAAACACCTTGAGGGCATAATCAACTAACATATCTAAACCTAAATTTCAAGAGTTTACAATGTACAAGCAACCAAATTCGAAGCATCAAAGTGAGTAGTGAATGTCAGTACACACTTACACACATGAAATCCCCCAAAATTTCAAGCAACAACAAGAAATTAAGACACAGAATCCACAACACATCAAAGATTCAATGAAGCATCAAATTTCACCCACAATCATATTTCCTCGCTCGAATCATGAAAATTGCAAAAGTTACCAGGATTAATCGAAAGTCATTAATAGATCAAACGATGAGAATTGAAGAAAAAGCACAGAAATCGAATCAAAGAGGGAGCTAGGAGAAGAATACCCGGAAACAGGACGACGAGCGAAGGAGGAAGTCGGAGGATGATGAGCGGCGGCGGAAATCGGCTAGATTGGATTCGAAAAGGGCGACAGAGGAAGAGAACGAGGCTGAGCCAGACCTGAGGACGACGAGGGGCAACGAGGAGCAGCGAGGGACGACGGGAAGATGTCGATGAGGAGGGAAGAGAGAGATGAGCGATTTAGAGAGACGGACTGCCATGGAAGCCAGGGAGAGCTCTGAGACCTGACAAGGGAGAATCGGGTATTACATATGAATTGGGCCGACCCGTTAAAAACTATCCGAGCCTCTAATTAACTCATTTTCACTTTAAGTAAAATTTTCATCTTTAAGCCCCATTTTCATTTAAACCTTTACCTATATATATATATATCTTTTTCTTGGTTTGAAATATTCCCAAGTTTAATTATCTTGTCTTGATTTAATTTATCAGTGAAATATAAAAATGGATAATTACTACTAATTTCTAGGGGTGGGCACAAATCCCGCAAATCCCGATCCCGTCCCGGTCCAGTCCCGATCCCGTCCTGATCCCGGTGGAATTTAGGACAAAATAGCGAATCCCGTCCCGCAAAAATTATGCGGGACGATCCCGGTGGGATCCCTCAAATCTCGTCCCGTCCCGCATATAATAATAATAATAATAATAATAATAAATTTTATAATAATAATATTATTATTATAATATTATAGAATAATAATAATATATTATTAGTATTATTATTTTGAGCAAATATTATAATTATAATTATAATTATAATATTATTATTATTATATAATATTATAATATAATTTAATAATAATATTACTTTATAATAAAATTACTATTACTATTACTATTATTATTATATTATATTATTATTATATCATATTATATTTTTTTCTTGTAAAGTATAATTATTTTATAATAATAACAATTAAAATAAGTAATATTTTTTTAATTATAACATGGCATTATTATTATTATTATTATTATTATTATTATTATTATTATTATTATTATACCCATTTAGAGCTACAAGAGGCAAATAGCTAAATACGGTATTCTTCCCAACTATCAATCGATAATGATACAATATCTGGTGAATCTCGTCTCAATCCCTTTCCATCCCGATCTAGTAAGATAATGTAGCCAAATATGTTGAACATTATAATTAATTATACAATCATTGTATGAATTAATAATAGTATTATAATAATAATAATAATAATAATAATAATAATATTGAATAATATAGTTGAGAAGAATACCGTATTCAACATATTATACAAATTAATTAATTATGAAAGCGTTTTTCACTTTGCAAATTTATATAATATTTTATTATTTTTATTTGCGGGACAAGGCCCGTCCCGTCCAGACACCATCCCGTCCCGAAAAAAAAATGTCAATCCCGTCCCGTAAAAATTTTACGGAACGAATCCGGTCCCGGCTCAATCTCGTCCCGTCCCGTCCCATGCCCACCCCTACTAATTTCACTACTTAATATATCTTTTAGGGAAAAAAAAACTATTAATTGAAAATCCCCTATAAACTTAGCGCGCGCAGCGCCAATCGGCAATTAGATCCTTCATCTATTAGAGTAGTAGAAGGGTTCTAGAGAGAGGGAGAGAAACCCAAAAACCAAAATGAGTGAAACTTGCAACTTCAAACTCTTTATCCAACAACAAGCACAATCATCAGCAATATACAATCCACTCCTTGCTTAACAGCCATTAAAGGAGATTGGATTTTTCCTTTATCGAGTATCAATCAAAACAAGGAGTCAAACACACAGTACTCCCCATAACCAAGATCAGCACCACCAAGAAACCTGCAAAACATGTACTATTACTCCCCTTCCATGGAGGAACCTCAAACCCACTTCCAGTACACGTAGATCCACCGCTAATAAATCTTCACCAGCGAGGCGCCACCTCCACCTTCAACCTGAAGATCGACAGATCTGTCTCCCTCCGTGGCTAGATCTGAAGAAAAACGAAATCTAGCCTTCAATTCGCCAACCACAAACCATCTACTTTTTCACCCTCTTGTCGTCTGAGATCCGACCGGCGAAGCCAAGCGCTGCCGTTTTCAGATCCTTGCGTCTCCCCTCACGAAAAACACAAAAATACTTAAAAAACAAAAAAAGTCTACCGGCGCGGTTCTTCGCAGATCCACGACCTTGCGGTTGTCCTTTGGTGGCGCCACCAACCCCCTTTTGCCCACCCGTCACTGGATTCTCGAGATCCATTGGTTTGACGCCAGATCCGACCAGAGCTGTTTTTTTGTAACTGTTCATCGTCCCTTTCGCCGAGTACGTTCAGGAAAGAGGAAACCTAATCAAAAATAATTAAATAATACAACAAAATCCAAATCGATAGATCTCGGTGATGAAGGGTCTCCGACTCTCCGCCATAATCCTGTCAGTTTGGGCAACTCAGCTCTTCTTCGTTTCTTCGGGTAATCAACCCTCCTATCATCCCTTATCCTAATCCAATGGATATTTATGGGAAATCGAAGCAGATTTACCCACATATCTCCAAGAGATTTGCAAAATCCACCATCTTTCTCAAGGACTCTGCTATATCCTTGGATCTTCTTATCAAATCTGGTGTTTCCCTTACCCTTCTCAAGACCTTCTGTCATTTTTTTACTCCAGATCAATTGAACTCTTCTTGAAAAAATATAAAATAAAATAAAATAAAATGGAACTCTGTCATTTTTTTCCTATGTAAGATCGCGATAGGGTGGTTGGCGTTTTTCTTGCCGTCGATGGATCTCCGTCGCCGATCTCCACTGTTACTGTATCCTCCGTATTCCTCACACTTGTACCCTGTACGCGGAAAAAAAAATTAAAAAAAAAAAATCTTTTACCAAGTCTTACAAAGTAAGCTTCTTTAGATCTAGGCTCTTCTAGAATACTGTAACCCTGAAAAAGGAATGGAAGAAGGTCTTGCCAGCTGAGCGATGGGCTGAGTTCTTCGCACCGAGTGAAATCAAGGCGTGGATTTTCAACAGCATCAGTAGCAGAGGGGCAGGAGAGGCTGCAATTTTTGCGAATATGATCTGGCTCTTTTGGAAATGTCGGAATAAATTGATTCATGAACAGAAGGAGGAGTGCAAGGGGGTGGCTTCAAGAGCTCTCGAGCTTGCAAGACACTACTCGGAAGCGAGTGGGCGCACTGAGCTACCGACCAGACCAGCTGCAGAGAGAGTGAACGCATACGAAGTGTGGGAGTTGCCTCCGGAAGGGTGGATTAAATTGAATGTCGATGGAGCTTCGAAGGGCAACCCGAGATTGGCGGGCGGAGGAGGGGTGTTTCGAGACCACCTGGGAAACTTCATTAAGGCGTTTACCTTCCGCTGTGGGGAATGTGGTGCATTGAGGGCTGAGCTGTGGGCACTGGTGCGTGGGCTAAGGCTGAGCCGACAGCTCAAGATACCCCGTTTGGTGGTGGAGACTGACTCCAAAGTAGCTGTTGAGCTACTAAAGGGAAGGAGTCCGACGACACACCCGGATGTCTACCTATTGCAGAAGTGCCAACAGCTACTGGAGGAAGGACCTGGCCAGGTCCGGCTGACTTGGATTCGTCAACAAGCGAACACTATGGCTGATGATCTAGCTCGTTGTGTTAGAATGTTTTATAGAGATTTTATGTGGCTCATGTGTCTAGGTTTAATTGAGTATTTGGTCCATGTATCACTACAAAAAAAAACATTTTAGCAACGGCTACTTGCCGTGGCGAAAAGGTGGTAGCCACGGCTATAGCCACGGGAAACCAGCCGTGGGGAAACCTTGGGTGGCAAAAGAGTGTAGCCACGGGATTTGCCGTCGCTAGATTAAATGGCCACGGCACAGCCGTCGCTATAAACAATGCCGAAGTAAATTAGGCCAAAATAGTTGCGACGGGGATCTACCGTGGCTATGAAAGTTTTCCCGCTATAATTTTGACGGTTTATTTGTATGGATGCGACGGGAACATGCCGTGGCTAGCATGTTAATTTTTTCCCCCTGTTAGCGACGGCAAGCTGCCGTAGCTAAGCTTATCAAATTTTGGTTTTTCTGTTTGCGACGGCAAGATGCCGTGGCTAATGGTAAAGCCTTTTCATGTTTCATTTATTTCTACTAATCCTCCCTGTTTTACTTCTAATCACACATACATAATGGTAATCAATAATAACCAATTCTCAAATAAGTTGCAACCATAATAGAATCTTCCATATAACATATATATAGATTTAACATTCAAATCAAGCATACATAGCGATGATAACTGTACATAACAAAAATATGTTCCCAAGTCTGGAGTTTTAGCATTCCGACAAAAGGTGTGATTGTACATACACACATAGAGGCAAACAAAATCATACTTGTTCTTTTGGTGCTAAAATATTGCCATATCAACGAGCAGCTGGAGAATCTCTTTCAATGTCTTTCGAAAAAATGTCATCATCTTCTTCTGTCGATGTGTCTCCTGATTTCTCGGGAGATACGAGAATAACTCCATCTCCTATAGATTCCTTGAGCTGGACACTTGTTGTCTATAGATAATATTAAAAAAAGCATAGAAAAAGTAAGGTATATTGAGAGCAAGACACATTATAGCAAATAAAGCAAATAAACACATGACAACAATTATATTACTGCTACTAGTGGTATTAAACTAGATGAAATCAATTAATGGTCTCCTATATTACTAAATAAAATATTGGTCATGGGCGGAAGTGACAGCTTGGGCTGTTCATCTGAACTGTGTTATGTATGACACTTGCAAGATCAAAGGGGTTGTTGGTGTTGAACAAAAAGCCAAGCTCTAGCATTTTCTTTTTTCTCAGGGAACAATAGGTAGTCATAGGAGGCAAACATCATATCGCACATTTGATAAACTCTAGCATTTTCTTTTTCTCAAGCAAAAGCCAACAAAAGTTCAGTTTTAAATAGGCAAAAAAGTATTCAGTGAGCACAAAAGTAAAGAGCTAAAGTTGTAGTTACACTTCCCACCCAAAAAAAAAAAGAGTTGTAGTTACACAGAGACAATTGACATAGAAGAGTACACTACACTATAACCATTCGTTCATAATTGAAGAAATTGAAGAAAGACTATAACCATTCGTTCATAATTGAAGAAATTGAAGAAAGACACGTATGAAATTGAAGAAAACAGCCCTGATATCTTTATATGCAGATTAGTACACTACACTATAACCATTCGTTCATAATTGAAGAAATTGAAGAAAGACACGTATGAAATTGAAGAAAGACATGTATGTGTAGATGTTGAAATTGAAGAAATTGAAGAAAGACATTGCTAATAAAATTGAAGAAAAAAACATTCACAAACCTGTGCTTGTGAATGAGCACTTGTCCCATCAGCGATCCTTGTAGTCCCCAACACTTCCGATCTTAGCGCTTGGATTTTTTGGTCAAATTGCCTTGAAAGGTGCTCAGCAAGCTCTTGAAGCTGCTGTCGGATCGTGGGATCGTTGCTATTAGGTGTGGTAGACGGTCCTGGATACACCAACCTAGAAGGGACACTACAGCCATATGTGCGACAGTATCCATGGCCATCAAGTCCAATAACTTGATGGAAAATCTTGTCTTTTACCGTTGTAAGTTCACGTTGATCCTCTGGTTCCTTACTCAAGAGATCGTTGTAGTCCTTCTAAGTATGACAAATGAAGACAAGAACATTATACAATCACCACATACTTTAAAAATTATACAAATGAAAAGGTATACAAATGAAAGGATTGACAAACGTACGATGGCTGCAATAACATCAGGGTCATTGGCGTTTCGAGATGTGATCCACACACTCATTTTGTCAACTGGTTGCCCACTTTTTTGCAGCTGATCAATATAAAAACAATAGTATAAAATGCAACTCAAACTAATTAAGATAGAAAAAAAAAGGTACAGCTGATCAATATAAAAACAATAGTATAAAATGCAACTCAAACTAATTAAGATAGAAAAAAAAGGTACAATCTCAGCAATACATACCTCATATTTTACTTCGGCAAATGACTTTCGGCCAGTGATATGAGATGGTCCATGCTTATCTCGATTCATGGAGTTTTGTAGTGATTGTTTCTATTTATATCAAGAGCCAATACTCATGGTTAGAAATGAATGAACGCATATGGATATGAAAAGCATGATTGGCTCAATTATAATTTATATTTTCTGGAAAAAAAGAAGAAGAAAACCTGAGCCTCAAAACTCCCCCAATATGCAATAAGCTCAACCCAATGTTCGGGTGGAACATCTGTAGGTGGGTGCGAAGCTAACTTTGGATCATCTCTCTTCGGTGTAAAAAAATTTGCTTTTGTTTTAGACTTGTAATCTTTCCACATGTTGTTGCATGTTTTCAAAGAAACTGGTTTGTAGCCTTCGGGGACATTTAATATATTTCTCTGCAAGTTTGATCAAAGTAAGTAGGATAAAAATAGAATAACCACACAACTTGTAAACTCATGAAGAATATAATTTCACCTGAACTTCTGCCCATATTCCCTCCTTGATAGAATCGTCAATAGAGGTCCAATCTAGATTAGTCAATGGAAGCCTTTGAGCATCACGCACTATAATCCCTAACTGAGACTTCAAAGGTTTGGCATTTTCTCCAACTGGCTGGAAAACTTCGTTGAATTCAACAGAGATTTTGACTCCGGTGTTCCACTCTCGTATACCCTGATTATGGCCTCGAACTCCAATTTGTTGTTGCTTACCCTTTTTAGGGCCTCGAACTGCAATTTGCTGCTGCTGACCTTTAGTCAAACAAATATTATACAAATTAGAGGTTTAATAAACTACTAAATATTTCTATAAATTGTGGTTGAATAACTTCAATGAATTGAGTAAATATTCATAAAATATACTATTAATACTTGTTTCCATGGGAGATGGCACAAGGGATGCAGCTGGAGGTGGTGCAGAAGTGGTAGCTGTAAGAGATGCATCGGGATTTCGTGGAGGTGGAGCAAGGGTTGAAAGTGGAGCACTAGGCATAGCTGGTGGAGTTGCTGATTCTGGTGAGGATGAGTTGGCATGCCCACTAGCCGAGGAAGAAAAGGCCAAGAACTCAGCTATCGTACGTGGTCTCCCACGTCCGCCCTTTCTTCTCTTCATGGTAATACATTGGCGATCACCTTTAATTTAAGTAACACCGTTCATCAAAGAACATTAAAAAAGTATTATCTATATATCTCTCTTGTCCAGCCTCTAGAGTGGGATCATTTTCCTCTTATTATGAAATAAAATTCAGCAACCAAGGAAAATTACAAGCTTGTGGGGAAAAAGAAAAGAAAACCATAGTTCTCTAGATATACCAAAGACACAATAATTAATATTACATTTCTCTCTTGTCCAGCCTCTAGAGTGGGTACTTTTTCCTCTTATTATCTAGGGATAGACAAGCAATTGTGACATTCATGGAAATTAAAACCAGTTAAAACTAAATAAAAGGGCATAAGGATAGGTATAAAAACAATAAATGCAGTTGTCATACTATATATAGTATGACAACTGAAGGAGTAGGTGCAACTGCAAGTGGATCAGTAGAGGGAGCAGTAGATACAAATGCAACTGGAGCAGTAGTTGTAGCTGTTAGCACCGCAGGACTTGAAGTTGCAAGTGGAGCCGTAGTTGCCGCTACTGATGTTGGCAAGGACCCGATATGACTATCACTTGAATTAGTAGAAAGTAAGAACTCAGACATCGTTCTCGGCCTTCCAGGTCCACCCTTTCTTTTCTTCCCCATAGTTACCTATAAGAACATGGAAAAAACACTAGAAGTCAGCCTGCATGGAGCTTACTTACTGTAAAGTAGATGGTGTACATGTATTTCTTCCTATTATTAAACATACAGCACATGACTTGAACATATAGTGGCAACAAAAACTGAAAATAAAATGAAACAGTACAAACCGCAGTACATTTATCCCTAACCTCTATCAAATAAGAGTATCTTCAACCTCCAACTCATCATCAACATCCACATGAGAGTACTCTTTTGATTCCACTTCCCCAACATCAAGCCACCCTTGCCCAGCTGGACATGGGTTATACCACACTTGTCGTGCTTGAGATGCCAAGATAAAAGGCTCATCCCCTACACGATCATATGGGTACAGTAATCTCTCGAAGTTTACTAAGGTGAAGTTGAAGAGATCCAACTTCACACCAGATGAAGGATGTGCCCACTCACACCTAAATAACACGTAGTTGATATCTATAGAGTATGTAACCTTGATAATATCAGTCAATCTTCCATAATACGGGACAACATCTCCTTCTAAATACACACCACAATTTTGCCTTGATCTTTTATTATCTAGGCTTTTAACACGAAAGAAATAACCATTCGTGGTATAAGAGGTCAGCCTTGCCGTGGAAGGAGAAGGGAAGTTAGACAAAGCTACAATTTCATCGCCCAAGGAAGCATCCCCTGCCCTTTGCAAACCTTGAACCTATAATGTGTAGTTACAATCCATCAGTAGATAGATAGGTGAAAATTGATCAGTAGCTCATAGGTAAACTCACATGTGCCTTGAACCATTTTGGAAACTCTTGGAAATGAGTTAAGGCAATGGACTCCTCATTAGCCGTAGGATTGTGATTTCTGATGGAAATGATATGTTCTCTTCACCAAGAAAAAAGAGAAAAGATTAAGGAGGCTGAATTTAAAGGGATCTCATCATAGAATGGATTCATGTTTTTATGTAATGGGGGCTTACTTTAGATATGGTGTGACCGCATCCGTATGAAACAAGACCCACTGATGAATTTGAGCCCGAGTTATTTCTGGGAGAATGAAGCCCTTTCCCTTCTTCTCATCATCAATTTTCCTTCTTAGAGGTCTATTTGATTTGCTCTCCACATCTCTGAGATATTGTGCACAGAAATTCATGCATTCCTCCATCACATAACCTTTCGCTAGTGATGCTTCTGGGAATGCATGTTGTCGCACATGATTCTTCAAGGTCAGCAAGAACCTCTCTATTGGATACATCCAACGAAAGTGAACAGCCCCACCAATCATCGCTTCCTCAACAAGATGTATGGGCAAATGCTCCATTATATCCATGAAGGATGGTGGAAATATTTTCTCAAGCTCACAAATTGTCAAGATAATGTGAGAGCGTGCCTTCTCCAACTCACATCTAGAATTCACTTTAGAGCACAACACTTTGAAGAACTTTCCTACATCAACCAAAACTGAAACAACATTGCTTGGCAAGGAACTACGTACACATAATGGAATCAAATGTTGTAGAAGGATATGATGATCGTGGCTTTTAAGGCCTCCAATTGAACGGTCCTTCAGATTAACCCTCCGTGCAATATTTGAACATGAACCATCAGGCATTCTAGCAGTGGATAAGGCTAATAAAAACTTATCTTTCCCTTGGTTATCCATCTCGAATTCAGCTCTATCATAGTATTCAACATTAGACTCAGTCTTCTTGACATGATATTCGTGTCTAATTCCCAATGTTGCAAGGTCACGTCGCGCAGAGACATTGTCGTTCGTTCTGCCCTTAACTCCCATGATTGTGTACAGAATGTTTTCGGCGAAATTCTTCTCAGCATGCATTGTATCTATACTATGCGGCAGTAGATTATCTTTCCAATAAGGTAGCTCGTAGAAGATGCTTTTTTTCTTCCAGTTGTGCTGTTTTTTTTTCGTTGGATCCCTTTCTGGTTTCTCGGGCCCCATCTTATGTCTAAAGAGCATGTCTTCCTTCATATACTGTGTACGCACTCCATTGGACTCAATTTGTGTGAGCAGTTCAGCCCCGGTCAATCTGGGAGGAGGTTCACTGAATTCTCGTCCATGATAGAATGATTTGGCATCTCTCCGATATTTGTGATCATATGGTAAGAATCTCCTATTCTTCCCATAAGACCACTTGTGACTAGCCTTCAAGTATGTTGCCCCAGGTCTTGTGTTGCAATTGGGACATGCATATTTGCCTTTGGTACTCCACCCGGATAAGTTAGCGTAGGCAGGGAAATCGTTGATAGTCCATAGTAGTGTAGCCCTCATTTGAAATGCTTGGTTGGTGGAGGCATCAAAAGTAGGTACACCCACTTCCCACAACTCTTTGAGCTCTTCAATTAATGGCTCCAAATACACATCTATCTTATCACCAGGCCCCTTAGGTCCATCAATGAGCACAGATAAATATAGATATGGTTGCTTCAAGATATACTTTGGTGGCAAATTGTATGGAAAACACACAACAGGCCATGTACTATAGCTCACATTCTGAATCCCAAATGGATTAAATCCATCGGATGCAATTCCTAGTATGACATTCCTTATCTCAACTCCAAAATCCGGATGCTTAGCGTCCAGATGTTTCCACGCTGGAGAGTCTGCAGGATGCCTAAACACACTGTCATCCACACGCTTCAATCCATGCCACTTCATCAGTGTTGCTGACTGTGTTGTTGCAAACAACCTCTGTAATCTTGGTGTTAGCGGAAAGTATCTAGCTTGTTGTGCTGCCCTTCGTGTCCCAGATTCAGAACTTGAGCCTACGGTTGTTGCCCTCCACCGAGATGCATTACATATTGAACATACATCCAAGTTTGCATCTTCATTTCTAAATAACATGCAGCTATTAGGGCAAGCATCCACGGTTTTGAAAGAGAATCCTAAATCATCCACTAGCTTTTGGGCTTGATAATATGATTTAGGAAGATTAAACCCATCCGGCAAAATCTCAGCAAATATGTCTAACAAATCCGTGAAAGAGTTGTTTGTCCATCCATGTAGACTTTTGGCTTGTAAAAGCCGAACAGCAAAAGACAAGGATGTGTGCTTCTTAGAACCTGGGTATAGGGGTAGGTTCGCACATTGCATCAGCTTTGAGAACTGTTTTGAACACTCATCTGCCCCAATAGAAGCACCTTCACCCTCTCCACAATCGTGCATATGTTCTGGTATAGCTCTATTTGTCATTCCTATTGCATCTTCAACCAATCTAGCCATATCGACATCCATATACCCATCAGATTCAGGTGGCACTTCATTCGTTGGCAATGGCTCCTCAATAAGATCATCAATGCTCTCACCATGTTTTGTCCATAACTTATACCTAACCCAGAATCCATTGTCCTGAAGGTGCTTCCGCACAACTTCTCTGACATATAATGCCCTATTTTTACATGTCCTACAAGGGCAGTAAATGACAGAACCAACTTCCTTCCTAGCATAAGCAAAGTCTAGAAATTCATCTAACTTTGCAAAATATGAGAGTGAAACTCTAGTTCCCGAGTCAATCCATGATTTGTCTATAGCCATTGCAGACTGTCGTGTGTACACGAGTCTATGACACCTAAAATAATGATTTTAGTGTTCAATTATTTTGGTTAAGTTAAAATAATATTTTACTTTTATTACATCTATGTGAAGTTTGCTATTCAAGAAAACACTTTAGCAACAAGGATCATATACAATTTCACAAATAGTTGACATAAAGAATTAAATGCATCATAAATAAATAAAAATACGACAAATGACAGTAGAGACTGATTACTTTGCAGGAAAAAAAAAAGACAAAATAACCAGAGAAGACATGTGAATAAAAAGATAAACCAGAATAACAAGAGAAGCTAAAATCATCATTATTATGGATTCCAAATCATCATACATACCATTAGTTGGATTATGTGAATAAAAAAAGACAAATTTGAATTTTTTTTAAATACCCATTATAAAAGGCAGAAAAAAAGAAGAAGAATAAACCAGACCTGCTCAGCAATGAGTTGTGCTACTGTCTTCTAGCTCGTCTCTTGTTGTTCTGGAAATTGAAGACAAGGTCTAGTTCACAAACCTGAAAAGAAAGAAAAAGTTTCATTACAACATACAAAAAACCTAAATAATGTCCCAATAGTGTGTTATTATGGATTCCAAATCATCATACATACCATTAGTTGGATTATGTGAATAAAAAAAGACAAATTTGATTTTTTTTTAAATACCCATTATAAAAGGCAGAAAAAAGAAGAAGAATAAAGAAGATCAATGAATGGATTCAACAAGAATCACAAACGAAGAGAATAAACCAGACCTGCTCAGCAATGAGTTGTGCTACTGTCTTCTAGCTCGTCTCTTGTTGTTCTGGAAATTGAAGACAAGGTCTAGTTCACAAACCTGAAAAGAAAGAAAAAGTTTCATTACAACATACAAAAAACCTAAATAATCTCCCAATAGTGTGTTATTATGGATTCCAAATCATCATACATACCATTAGTTGGATTATGTGAATAAAAAAAGACAAATTTGAATTTTTTTTTTAAATACCCATTATAAAAGGCAGAAAAAAGAAGAAGAATAAAGAAGATCAATGAATGGATTCAACAAGCCTGATATACACAGGGAATCTCTATCTCTATCTCTATCTTTATATATGATCAAACTAGAAAACAAACATTAACTGGTCCAGAAAAGATATACACACACAAAACTTGATTGATATCATGTGACCACATCAAATTTTCCTGGACAAAGTAAATATTTGAAATATCTAGATCTTTAATTATAGCGTATGTTAAGTTAGAGACCATATGATATATGCATCAATTTCAGTCACTAGTTTACACATATATGTACTCCTCAACTGAACTCTATATATACTAGCAGAGCAATAATTAAATAATTAACTATATACAATAAATGTACACCTTGTTCCGAGTTTGCTATATATCAACAAAGCCCAGAATGCGATTTCGATCAACATACCTTATGTGACAGGTGAGATTGCCCAGTGAAGCCGATCCCAGATTGTCAACACATACAGACAAGGTCTCACTCTTTCAGGACGCACCATACAGACAAGGTAATGTCCTTATAATTCCCCATTTGTAACCAAAACCTAGAAATCAAAACCTAGAAATCCCTTTTTAATTAGCCATCTCAAACCTCAATTTGGAAGATGCTCTTCCAGTTTTCGATTTCCCCAAATTAAACCCTAAACCTAAATGAAACCCTTACCTGATAATGGAGATGTCAAGCAGCTCTTTGGAGACTTCTTTGGGACACAGTCGGAGATGTCAAGCAGTTGGAGATGTCGCGAGCAACTCGGGGGCAGTATGGGGATGTCGACTTGCCCAGCCTCTGGCTTCAGACGATTGAACCCAACCTCTGGCTTCAGACCGGCAACGAAAGGTCTAGGGAGAAAGAGCGAAACCAGCCACCACAGTTCTAGGGAGAAAGGACGAGACCGGCAACGAAGGATTAGGGAGAAAGAGAGAGACCGACAGTAGAGAAATTGAACGCCTTCCGCTCCAGACCCATGGGGAAAGTGAAGCCCGCCTTGCCCTCGCGCCCAAATTGGAGTGAAATTTGGAATTTCCGCTCCAGATCCATGGGGAAAGTGAAGCCCGCCTTGCCCTCGCGCCCAAATTGGAGTGAAATGTGGAATCCCCGCCTGAAAACCCTAATTAGATTTTTGGTTTTGAAGATGGGTTTCTTTTTTCTTTTTGTTTTTAAATCAAATGATTATTCTTTTTATTATTTTTACTATAACAAAAATACCTAAGTTTTATTGAATAAAAATGAAATCTATAATCCTATTTTTGGTTTTGAAGATGGGTATGTTTCTTTTTCCTTTTTTTTAAATAAAATGATTATTCTTTTTATTATTTATAACATAACAAAAATACATAACATTTTGCTACGGCATAGGGGGGTCGCATAGAGGGGTCGCAAGGAACCGCGCAATCTCCACTTCACTTCTTTGCCACGGCTCAGCCTTGGCGTGGCAAATTTCTATTTTTATTACCCAATGGCCACGGCTAACCGTGCCGTTGCTACTAGTGGTGGCTAATTGGTTTTTTTCTTACCCAATGGCCACGGAACACTTATGCCGTTGCTACCAGGTGTGGCCAATATGTTTTTTTTTGTAGTGTATATTATGTTGTTGGATTTAATATAAGAGTCGAAACCGTGATGGATCGGTCTCGGTTAAGGAATTAAATCCGGGGGTTTATAATATACTCCCTCACCCCTTGCCTATTATATATTAAAGTTTGTCTTTCTCATAAAATAAATATAATGGGATTTATTAAAAGGAAAAAGGAAAAAAGAAAAGAAAATAAAAGAAAAGAAGAGGACGGTTATTCTTCTTCCCTTTTATTTTGTACGGTTCTTCTTCCTCTCCCTGGTATGTAACATCTCTTCCCTGAAGTAAAGAGAAAGGCAGTAGAGCGTCTCTTCCATCAGAGACAAATCAAGGAGAAGGCTAAGGGGCGAGAAGTCGATTCACGGTTCCGCTGCGAAGACGCTAATGGACCAAGGTTAGTCTTCGGTATAGATTTAGGGTTTGAATTGTTTGAAATCTAGATCCTGATTTGATTAATTTCATGATCGAAATCGAATAGAAATCTTACAATTGGTATCAGAGCGGGTTTAGATTTCTACAATTCACCATCAAAGTGATGCATTCGGATGATCGGATTATGTATTTGCTGATTTGGATTGAACCGACTGCGAAAAGTTGATATATACATGTATGTCGATTCAACCGAATTCGGATGAAAGACTCGCCGATGTGCCGTCATTATTGACTTGAATTTGTGGAATTCAAATGTTGAATTCTTCATTGAAAAGTTTGCCTTGCCGTCACTTGCACTGGTTAATTTGTGTTGATTATGGTTTTGATTATGGTTTCATGAATTAGCACTAGTATGTTTCTATTTGTTAAAGTAGTGCCGGTTAATTATATTAAAGGATTGAAGTTTGCTGATTTTAAGGATTTTGCCGATTGCAATTAGTTTATGAAATATTGAATGGCATGTAATGAATCGGCGTAGTGGTTTTAGGTTTAACCTAAAATTCGCATAATATAAAGGTTATATGCGTTATATGGTTTAATCGCATTATAAAAGATATTTATCTATGCATTAAGGTATGTTAGTTCATTTGTCTAAATTATGTGAGGAACTTGTTAGTCGCCAAAGTGACCTGGTTGAAAGGAAATTTAGACTTTGATTTATGGTTGTCAATTGTTTATGATTAAATGATGCTAAATGACATAAAAGGTTGATTGAACAATTGATTTTATTGACTATAATTCTTGGAGATCACCCAAAGGTGGATCATTGAATATAGTTGATAATATTAAGGGGATGATTTATCACACCTAGGATGGGTAGTATGTATATCCAAAGATAACATGCTTATTTGTCTAATGTGTGTGGTGATTGTCTATTAAAGTTTATATATTTTAGCGTCGATGATTGTATGTGTATTTGAGTATTGCCCAAACGTTGCTTGAATACATATTTTAAGGTTTATTGTCTGAATCTGTATTAAATTTTCAAAGCACTAATAGGTAAGCATGTATAATTGTTTGCAGCTTCATCAAATATTTTTGCATTTGCAAACTCTGTCGTGAAGTTCAATGGGCTCAACTATGATTATTGGTCCGAACAGATCCGATTCACATTGGGTATTATGTCCTTGGACCTTGCAATCATTACAGATGTACCACCCGCTTCCATTACAGAGGCTAGCTCCGACGCAGAAAAGTCCTTTTATGAGTTGTGGGAGCGGTCTAACCGGCTGGGTTTGAGCCTTATGAGGATGACGGTGGCAGAAAATCTTAAGCCATCTCTTCCTAAGACAGAGAGTGCAAGGGAATTCTTATTTGCAATGAAAGAGTATTCAAAGTCGGATCTGGCTGACAGGTCAATTGTAGGCAGCATTATGTCTGAGCTGACTACGAAGAGATTTGACTGGTCTCAGCCTATCCACGATCATGTGATGCATATGTCCAATTTGGCAGCAAAGTTGTCGACCATGGGGATGAACGTAAATGAGACATTCCTTGTCCAGTTCGTCATCAACTCTCTACCTCATGAGTTTGATCAGTTCCAGGTGAATTACAACACCATTAAGGAAAAATGGAACATTAAAGAGTTAACGACCATGCTCGTACAGGAGGAAAGGAGATTAAAGTAAAAGATGACAGAACAATCAGTTCATCTCATGGGTCATAATGGTGCTAGCAGCAGTAAAGGAAAGCCAAGTAGGAAGAACAAGAAGGACAAGACATCGCTGAAATTTAGTGAAGGTCGTGTTCAGAAGGAAATGAAGTGTTTCTTTTGCAAGAAATTGGGACACTTCAAGAAGGATTGTCCGAAAAGAAAGGCATGGTTTGACAAGAAAGGTATTCATTATTGTTCTGTTTGCTTTGAGTCAAACCTTATGGAAGTGCCTAATAATACTTGGTGGATAGATTTTGGTGCTACTACTCATGTTTCTCATATTGAACAGGGATTCAGTACGATCCAGCCCATAAAAGGAAGTGAACAGTACTTGTTCATGGGGAACAGGATGAAGGCACGTATTGAAGGCATTGGGACGTATAGATTGATCATGGACATTGGTTGTCACATAGATCTTAAGGGTTGTCTCTATGTACCTGATTGTACTAGAAATCTTGTTTCTGTTAGTAGACTGGACGATTTAGGTTTTGATGTTAAGTTTGGACATGCTGGTTTTTCATTGTACCGGAATGATTAATTTTATGGTAGTGGTACTTTGATTGATTCACTTTACAAGTTCAATCTTGATATTAAATTTTCTGAATCCATTATGTATGTTGAAAGTAATGTGGGAATTAAGCGTAGTGCCTCTAATGAAAGTTCTGCTTACTTGTGGCATCAAAGATTAGGTCACATTTCCAAGGAAAGGTTAATGAGGTTGACGAAGAGTGAAATTCTTCCTCATTTGGATTTTAGTGATCTTGATGTGTGTGTAGACTGCATTAAGGGAAAGCAGACTAAACACACTACAAAGAAACCATCCACAAGAAGCACTCAGCTTCTTGAGTTAATTCACACCGATATTTGTGGTCCATTTGACGTTCCTTCTTGGAACGGAGAAAGGTACTTCAACACTTTCATTGATGATTACTCACGGTACGGTTACATATATCTATTGCATGAAAAGGCTCAGTCTGTGAATGTCCTAAAAGTGTTCATTGACGAAGTGGAAAGGCAATTAGATAGTAAAGTAAAGATAGTGAGATCTGATCGAGGTGGTGAGTTTTATGGAAAATACAATGAGAGTGGACAATGTCCAGGTCCATTCGCAAAGTTCCTCGAAAGTAGAGGTATTTGTGCGCAATACACAATGCCTGGTACACCTCAGTAGAATGGTGTTGCTGAAAGGCGGAATCGTACATTAATTGAAATGGTTAGGAGTATGTTAAGCAATTCCACCTTACCTCTTGCATTGTGGACACACGCATTAATGACTGCGACATACCTGCTTAACCGGGTTCCTAGTAAGACAGTTCCTAAGACCCCTTATGAACTGTGGACAGGAAGGAAACCCAGTTTAAGGCACCTTCGGGTTTGGGGTTGTCAAGCAGAAGTAAGGGTGTACAATCCACAAGAAAAGAAGCTTGATCCGCGGACAGTCAGTGGTTTCTTCATTGGCTATCCAGAAAAGTCCAAGGGGTATAGGTTTTATTGCCCTAACCATAGTACGAGAATAGTTGAGACGGGCAATGCTAGGTTCTTCGAGAATGGTCAAACTAGTGGGAGTGGTGAACCACGAAAGGTGGACATTCAAGAAATTCGGGTTGAAGTTCCTTCACCTGTTGTTTCTTCTAAGGTTGTTGTGCCAGTTGTTGTATCACAGCTTGATGACATAATGGAACAACAAGAGGCTGTCCAAATCCCACATCATGAGAATATAAATGATGAGTCAGTCACAGTACAAGAAGAGATAACTGTGCCATGAACCACTAAGGCGATCTGTAAGGGAAAGAAGATCAGCCATTTCAGATGATTATGTGGTGTATGCTCTTGAAGATGAATGAGACTTAAGCATTGATGAAGATCCAGTCTCATTCAAGAAAGCCATGGAAAGTAACAATTCTGATTTGTGGTTAAATGCCATGAAGGAAGAAATTCAGTCGATGGGTGACAACAAAGTCTGGGATTTGGTTGAGTTGCCTGAAGGTTCCAGGACAGTTGGGTCAAAGTGGGTCTTTAAGACCAAACGAGACTCGAAGGGGAACATTGAAAGGTATAAGGCTAGACTCGTTGCTAAAGGTTTCACCCAAAAGGATGGCATTGACTACAAGGAGACCTTCGCTCCAGTTTCAAAGAAGGAATCTTTGAGAATTGTTTTGGCGTTGGTGGCTCATTAGGATCTCGAGCTTCACCAAATGGATGTGAAAACCGCATTTCTGAATGGTGAACTAGAGGAGGAAGTTTATATGGACCAACCTGAAGGGTTTATGGCCACATGAAAGGAAAACTTGGTGTGTAGGCTAAGAAAGTCAATATATGGACTAAAACAAGCTTCCCGACAGTGGTACTTAAAGTTTGATGATACTATCACGTCATATGGTTTTGTAGAGATCATCGTTGATCGATGTATCTACATGAAGATTAGTGAGAGCAAGTTTGTTGTTTTAGTTCTGTATGTTGATGACATTCTGCTAGCTGCAAATGATATTGGTATGTTACATGATGTAAAGAAGTATCTCTCAAAGAACTTTGAAATGAAGGATTTGGGTGAGGCATCCTTTGTGATTGGGATAGAGATATTCCGTAATAGATCACAAGGATTGTTGGGATTGTCTCAGAAGAGTTATATTCAAAAGATCTTAGAGAGGTACAGAATGGATAAATGCTCTGCAGGGGTAGTTCCAATACAAAAAGGGGACAAGTTCAGTAAAATGCAATGTCCTAGAAATGAGTTGGAACGAAAGGAAATGGAGAATATTCCCTATGCATCAGTGGTGGGGAGTTTGAACTATGTTCAGACCTGTACTTGACCCGATATCAGCTTCGTTGTAGGAATGTTGGGTCGATATCAAAGTAACCCTGGATTGGACCACTGGAAAACTGCTAAGAAGGTTCTTAGGTACTTGCAAGGCACCAAGGAGCACATGCTTACATATAGGAGATCCGATCATCTTGAGGTCATTGGATATTCAGATTCAGATTTTGCCGGATGCGCTGATAGTAGGAAATCGACGTTTGGCTACTTGTTCCTACTCGCTGGTGGGGCAGTATCATGGAAGAGTGGAAAGCAGTCTGTCATTGCTACTTCCACCATGAAGGCTGAATTTGTGGCATGCTTTGAGGCCACGATTCATGCATTGTGGATGTTGAACTTTATCTCAGGGCTTGGGATTGTCAACAGTATAGCCAGACCGCTGAGAATTTATTGTGATAACACCGCATCCGTCTTCTTCTCAAAGAACGACAAGTACTCTAGGGGTGCTAAGCACATGGAGTTGAAGTTCTTGTCGGTGAAGAAGGAAGTACATGAACGTAGAGTGTCTTTTGAGCATATCAGGACGGGTCTCATGATAGCAGATCCGCTGACTAAGGGTTTGCCGCCCAAGGCGTCCACTGGCCATGTAGAGCGTATGAGCATTATTGATAGAGCCTTGCTATTATGATTTTAGCTCATTATGGTTATGACACTTTCTGTATACACTTATGGTAATGTTTCTGCATTATCAGACATGTTATCATTATGGTGTTTATGCATACTTATAGTTTCTTGATGATATGTTGTTTGAGGCTTATAGTTATCCTCATATTTAAAGAATAACTGAATTTGGATTGTTTCGTGATACATGGAAGGAATCATGTCTCACAATGACTTGTGACCACCATGATCCGATCAGTTCTAATTCTGTAAAGGTTATTAATGTTACATGGGCTTTATACATTATAGTTGTACATTTAAAGTTTCAATTAAGCCATCAAGTTGTCACACGAGCCAAGTGGGAGAATGTTAGAATGTTTTATAGACATTTTATGTGGCTCATGTGTCTAGGTTTAATTGAGTATTTGGTCCATGTATATTATGTTGTTGGATTTAATATAAGAGTCGAAACCGTGATGGATCGGTCTCGGTTAAGGAATTAAATCCGGGGGTTTATAATATACTCCCTCACCCCTTGCCTATTATATATTAAAGTTTGTCTTTCTCATAAAATAAATATAATGGGATTTATTAAAAGGGAAAAGGAAAAAGGAAAAGAAAATAAAAGAAAAGAAGAGGACGGTTATTCTTCTTCCCTTTTATTTTGTACGGTTCTTCTTCCTCTCCCTGGTATGTAACGTCTCTTCCCTGAAGTAAAGAGAAAGGCAGTAGAGCGTCTCTTTCATCAGAGACAAATCAAGGAGAAGGCTAAGGGGCGAGAAGTCGATTCACGGTTCCGCTGCGAAGACGCTAATGGACCAAGGTTAGTCTTCGGTATAGATTTAGGGTTTGAATTGTTTGAAATCTAGATTCTGGTTTGATTGATTTCATGATCGAAATCGAATAGAAATCTTACACGTTGGGCTGTAGATCAGGACTCCGAGTATGAAGAATTCCAAGCCTCGCCTTTATGTATTTCCAATGAATTTGGGTCTCACCCTACTGATGTATGAACATTAATTTGATTCAATAAAACTCGGGCTCTGCCCGCATTCGAACCAAAAAGAATATTGTAACCCTGAAAAATTGGCCACTTTGAACGTGATACTCCGTACACAAGTATAGGAGAAATTTATTAAGGTAATGTTATCCGGTCAAATTTAAAAAAAAAAAATTCATATCGATAATAACCTTAAGAGATACTAAAAATAAAAAATAAATATTAATTATTAAAAATTCGAGTTTAGTTCCGGAAGGTTGGTGTGGGCGTCTTTTCGTGTTTGCCGGCGTTTGAGAAATCGTGGATTTGCGATCGACACCTGAAGGCTCGTGAGAGAGTCCAAATCTGAGGTGTCCGCAGTTGTTCCCCAGGAGGCTTTGTTGTGTTGTTTCTCCCGTTGGTGACCACTCTTGATTCCCCGACATTCATGCTCCTGCTTTCCGATAGTGTTCGGTGGTGTTAGTTCAGTTTTTCTATGTTGTTAGGTTGTTTCTCATGATGGTTTATCCATCTACCGGTATTCCCGGTATCTTAGTATATCTAGATATGGTTGTCTGGTATATTAAATCCTTACTTGTATAAAAAAAAAAAAAAAAAAAAAAAAAAATCCTTCATCTATTGTGCAATTTCAAAGCTTGTTGGGTTTGGTGCGGATTTTATGGAATTAGGGTTATTGGCGAAAAGCGGCGAAGATTTGAGGCGGGTTAGAATCCGGAATATATGTAAATCGTGATTGCGATAAAATTGAACCCCCGCGTACACAGCGACGAGTCACGAGTTGGTTAGGCGTGGAATAATGGAGACCTCGAACGTTAAGTGGAGGGAAGTACGGAAGGCGGGGCGGGAGTGTGCGGCACACTCGCTGCTCTTCACATTCACCATCGCTCTCGTCCTCAACCTCCACCATCTCCTCTCCTCCTCCTCTTGGTGGGACGGTTCGGTTCCTTCTCCCTCCCATATATTAATTTGATTCGATTCAATTTGCCTTGCCTGCCTTTAATTTTGATCCATCGATTAACTACGTACTGTTTGTTCGATTTTTACGTATTCAATTTGACTTAATTAATTATTTCTACTCGGCCACTCGATCCGGGGTCATTAGGATTTTAATTAGGGTTTAGTTAGGTGGTCGTGTTAATTTTACACCCTACCGTTGTAGAATTTCCCTATTTTGATTGCGTGGAAAACTTTCATTTAAATTTTATAGGATATAGGATATATATATATATATATATATATATATATATATATATATATATATATATATATATATATAGGATAGGGTTGTGATTTAATTTAAACGACCCGCCAGATTGATCGATGAGGTGTGATATGATATGATATGATATGTACTTATATATTGATATTGATAATTAGTGATTGTGTGCGTAGGATTATGTTTTGCCCTTTATGGTTATTTCATATAGCTGTTGGGCGCGTCAGATTCTCTATGCCCGCTCCTAATTCACATCAACATGGCCATCCAGTGGTATGCCATTTAAATATATATATATATATATATATATATATATATATATATATATATATATATATATATATATATATATATATATATATATATATTTGTTCAACGTACATTTTAATTAAAATTTAATTAATTTATCGAGATAACCTCTTTTAATTATTTTATATAATCAATTTTGAATAATATAATGTACGTTGTACCTATTTACGTAGTGGACTCCATTTCATGCCGTTGTTGGATCACCGCTCCTTATTGCCTTTGAACTCCTCCTCTGTGTATATTTGGAAACCTCTCACGGTACGTTATATATCTCCGATCCAATCCCCTTTTTTTTCACAAACTAAAATTAAAGTGAAATTGCAAATACCACTTACTTAATTGGTAATAATTGATGATCCTATCCATGTATGTTGCAGCTCTGAATTTGACAATGGTTTTCCTACCAATTTTCCTATTGGAAACAATTATTTTATTGGACAATTTAAGGTACGTACCAACCTAATATTTTACGAGTTATCTCTTGTCTTTCCTGATGTTCTGGGTCTTTCGGAAACACGTACGCTTGAGTTGTTCTGAATTAATGAATGCATACACCACTCTAGTGCAGGATTTAATGGATACCGATTGTTGTACGTACGTTGATCATTTCTTTTCTCTAAATTTTGAGTCTAGTTGCAGCGAATTTGTTTTCGAGCCGTATAGGGAATTGGAGACCAGTCGTGATTTTTTGGTAAGTTACACATTGATAGAAATTGATAACATAAATTATTACTATAGCTATTTGTTTGTTATATATATCTAATTAATGTATGCTTTGTGCAGTGTCCGGGATATGCTTTACTTATCATGCCTTTAATCATGTGTGATACAGTGCTGGTTAGAGTTTTAATTGGTAATTATCCTATCCACTCAGCTCGTTAATTAGTACATGTATTACAATTTCACATGATTGCAAATGATGGAAAGAAGCAATACGTACGTATAGTGAATCAATAGATTATACGGAGTATTAATTTATTTGTAGATGATGGAGATATGTGATATATATTTGTTGATTGTGCCTAATTATTGTTACAACATTTTGTTCTATTAAATTATCTCAATCGATTCTTGCAGGTTCTGGGCCGGCTATAGGGGGCTACTCGAATTTGTTTTTCCTTGGGGGGTATTAACTATCTGTCTCCATTTGTTGATTTCAAATTCCTAAATATATCTCCATCTCAACTACTCTTTGGTTACAATGTGGTGGACCCAAGGGCCTAATTGGGAACTCGTACTGGTTCCCTCTCATCCGAGAAAGAGATCTGCTACAACACGTGGTGCTAAGGGTGATATATGAGCTTCGTACTTGGTGTTCAAGCTCAGCTCGTTTGTAAACGAGTCGAGCTCGAGCTTGAACTCCATATGGAAACGAGCCTAAGCAGGTGCTCGAGCTCGGCTCGCGAGCTGAGAAGAGTATCGAGCTCGAGCTCGTGAGATATTAAAATTAGAAGAGTCATTTTGGCTTATTGATTTTTATTATTTGGATACAGGTTGGCACAGTTCTTTGCATATATTGGGTATTTCATACATCTAATTAAGACAATAAAAGGTCGAAATTGGGGTAGAATGTGCATTGGCGGTCATGTTATGATGGTTTCGGTAATGGTGTTTTTGGTTCTTCTCGTCATGCATTTGGAGGTATAGTATCCCGTATGCCATTTATATTTATATTTATATTTACATGTTAATTAATGCGCACTAGGGAACTCGGATTCCAATACCGTACGTGTTCTCCCCTTTGCTGTTGTTGCAAGGCCTTGGAGTTGTATTTTCTACATCACTGTTGGTGGAAAGAGTCTTAATTATTGTCTTACAACTCAATCAAGTTGGTAAACTTTTTTCAATTACACACGAGTACCTAGAGTGTATGCGCCATGGTTTAGGGTACGTACATAATATCCGATCCCTCGATCTAGCTACTTGAAATTACTAGATCGAGAAATCGATTGTTTAAAATGTACGTACACTTTGGTACGTACATTCATTATTTAATTTGTATATTACGCAGTAATTGATATAGTATATTGTTGTACCTACATAAACATTACGTTGGATCGATCATGTCGATCAGTTTTGTAGGTTGGTGGTCAGTACGTGATGAAGCAAGTAAAGAAGCTCGGGCGCACCAAATTCATTCGACTGCAGAGTCAACAACAAATGACCGATTAAGCTACATTACGGGGTATTTATTTTGTTAATTAAGCTAGCTAGCTAGCATTTACTAATGGTTCGTGTATTAATCTATTGTATAGATGCAATACATTTCGTGGGAATCCTCCTGAATCCGTCAAGAAAATGTCAAAGGAAGATCTTGTTGAGGAGGTGGGACGTCCATATTTCATTTAATCTCTCTATATAATATTATTATTATTATTATTATTATTATTATTATTATTATGACTACGAATCTCGCTCTCTAGGTGTTGAATCTGCAAGCGGAAATAGATAAGCAGATGAAGGTCACCGAATCTACTATACAAGAGTACGAGTCCCTTCAAAATGTAAGTCGATAATGTCACCTTGCATAGTGTATACAATCTTTCTTTTAGGGTGCTCTTCCACTTGTTGTTTTGCACCGTTTATGTTTTCGTTTGTATGTTGTGACGGGTTTTCGTCTACCGACTTATCGATTTTCAAGATTCAGTTTATCTGATCTCGAATTCTTACCTAATTAAAAAAAAAAGTATAGCCATATATAACACTAAAATTAATTGTGTATGAATTTTCAGGAAAAGATATTGTGCAGGGTTTGCTTTGTGAGGGCGATTGAGGTTGTGTTGCTTCCTTGCGAGCATAGCATCCTTTGCAGGTGATTCCCACATATATTAAGTACGTTGTTTATTCAATTCTCCACTTTTTCTAACCATAAATCTTTTGTGTTTCCCCCCTAATTTATTAATTGTTGCTAGAGAGTGTTGCCGGAAATTACGGAATTGTCCCTATTGTCTTGTTGTTATTCGCCAACGGCTGCACTTATAGGAACTTCGATGTACAAATTCTCTATCACAAAGACATCATTATGCTGTTTTTTTTTTCAAATCCAAGAGAAACACAACTTATCGAAGCTCAGCCTATACAAACCTAAATATATTATATTGTTGATTGTTGATGATTCTTTTTTTTTGTCTGTGATTGTTGATGATTCTAATGTATTATTTGTGTTTTTTACTCCAATATTGACAAAGGTTCATGTAATGATTTATCGATCGGATAAAACTTTAAAACATGTGGCAATCCATTAAATAAATGATATTGTACCATCCGTTGTAAGAACGGATCTAGGGGTGGGCTGGTGTGTGCTGCAGCCCACCCCATTTTTCAGTAAGACATGTAGTATATGTATACGAAGTAATCACTTTATTTCATTAGCCCAGTTGATAAGGAGTGCGGAAAGAATAAGAGGAGTCCCAGGTTCGAAACCTCGCCGCCCCCTAATTGCTATTTTCAATATCATCAGTCTTTTTCTTCCTTTTTTTTCTATACGTGATGACAAACTTGATATACCCGATGGAAAACTTGTTGTATGGTCCTTTGAAACTTCAAGGTTGCTTCATTTTTTTTTTTCTCAAAAACAAATTTTCTACCAAAAGAAATTCCCTCTTCTAACTTTAAAATTATATGCAAATTCAGCCTACCCAAGATTGTAATCCTGGTTCCGTGCCTGATCCGTTGATATCTCTAGTAAGCTAGCTATCTTATTACACAGTACCTCAACGCGGACAACTTCAATCCATGATTGTCTTGTCCAGTAGAAAATGGTATATAAGAACTAAGAGTTAAATGGTATATATAAGTCACTTGTACGTGGAAACCATAGCATGTATCTAAAGTCACAGTAACGTCTAAAGTGAAAACCATGTTGTATCCAACGTCTAAGAACATATGTATCCCACTGGTGGTGGTGTATAAGTCTCATGTACGTGAAAAGCAGGTATCTAAAGCCAGAGCAAACGTCAAGTGAAAAAATGTATCCCAAACGAAACCAAGTAGGTATCCATCTAAACCAATACACTAAAGAAAAAACGAACCAAAACGGATGGTACAGACGTGAGATCGTGGCGGTCGTAACGGCAGTGGCGTCGATGGCGGTCAAAATGAACCAAAATGGATGCCGGGGAGGATGCCGGGGATGTGGAAGTGGGGGGGGGGGTGGCGGTGGTGGCGGCGGTCCAAATGAACCAAAATGGATGTCGGGGATGTAGTAGGTGGTGGGGTGGTGAGGGTGGTGGGTGGTGGTGTAGGTGGAACTGGAGGTAGTACTGCTCATGGTGGTGATGGTGGTGCTGCTCATGATGGTGGTAGTGGAGAACATGGAGGTGGTACTGCTCCTGGTGGTAGACGGCTGGTGTCCCTGCAGTCTGAGGCGACTGATGAGCTGGAGACGACTGATCAGTCAGAGGTGACTGATACTGCTCCTGGTGGTAGACGGCTGGTGCCACTGCAGCCGGAGGAGACTGGCCAACCGGAGGCGAGTGATCAGTAACTGGTGCCCCTATAGAATCAGTCGGAGGCGACTGATCAAGTCCCACTGGAGACTGAGGCGGCTGATCAGTAATTGGCTGAGGCACGTGAAACTCTGCTCTCAAGTAGCCTAAGAAGATGTAGGTCAAAACCATAATGAGATTCTGTTCTAGTTTCAGCTTAACCAAGAAGTTTCTCGCTCGTCTGTGCAACTAAGAGGCTTCATCTAGATGCATCTTCATTTTTATTTTTCTTCAATTTCTTTCTTCTTTTCCAATATTGAATGATGCTCTTCCCCCACGTTATCCATTAAACACAAACAAAGGATAGTCCACCTTGAAACTCAGCGCTTGGAACAACTCTTTTTGAAGGCTTTGTTTTTACACATTACCTCATCGGATATAATAAGAATGTACGGAGTGATTTATAAGTGATTCAAGCCCTACTTATGTCACAAAAGCTCTTCCTTTTTCAGGCTCCAAGTGAGGAAAACGGACGTGAGAAGGCTATATGGCATAGGTTGGCGCCTCTTGAGACCCCGAGTCATACAGATGGTATCAGAGCCCACTCCAGGCTCGGAGGTGCGCTGATAGTATGCTCGGGTATGCTCCTCATGGAGGGCAATCCCTTGGGCCTGACGGGGTCGTCAGTGTTTTAAGTGGGGGAGATTGTAACACCCTCGTCCCACATCGTATATCGTCCAACATCGGATATAATAAGGATGTACGGAGTGATTTATAAGTGATTCAAGGCTTACGTATGTCACAAGGACTCTTCCTTTTCAGGCTTGTGTGCTAGGCTTGAGGAGGGTTGTGCACCTATCCCCAACCGTTGTTCCAGCCAATACTCGATTAAAACCCCCATTAAAATACCCTACTAATCTTAATTAATTAATGATGAAACTACATACTAACATTTCATTTCTAACTATACTATATAATATAATATATATAAATATACACACGCGCATTAGAGATACACCAAGAGTGGCCACGGAAACCCAGCAATAACCTCAAATCCAATCGTTAACCTGAATATCATGTTATTATAATTAAAATATATAAGCTTTTGTCATTAAAATTGTATAAAAAAATAATAATAGATAATTATCAATTTATTTTTATTTACCATAATATGGATGAAAATGAAAGCCAAGTATAATCATTAAGGTGAGCAAACCGGATCACAAAGTCAACGGTGCTACCGATCAGCATCATGAGGTATGCAATGATGCCAACCACCACACTCCAAGTGTGAATCCCGACCTCCGGATGGAAGAAACTCTACTTTGTGAATCCCGACCTCCGGATGGAAGAAACTCTACTCTTTGAATTTGTAAATAAAGAAACTCTACTCCTTCAATTCTCCACTTTTTCTAACCATAAATCTTTTGTGTTTTCCCCCCTGATTTATTAATTGTTGCTAGAGAGTGTTGCGGGAAATTACGGAATTGTCCATATTGTCTTGTCGTTATTCGCCAACGGCTGCACTCATAGGAACATCGATGTACAAATTCTCTATCACAAAGACGTCATTATGCGGTTTCTTTTTCAAATCCAAAAGAAACACAACTTATCAAAGCTCAGCCTATACAAACCTAATTATATTATATTGTTGATTGTTGATGATTCTAATGTATTATTTGTGTTTTTTACTCCAATGACAATGGTTCATGAAATGATTTATCGATCGGATAAAACTTTCAAACATGTGGCAATCCATTAAATAAATGATATTTTACGTACCATCAGTTGATATCTCTAACTACCTAGCTAGATATCTTATTACACAGTACCTCAACGCCTCAACGCGGACAACTTCAATTAAATCCTCAAAACATTCACATTTGAATCCATGATTGTCTTGTCCAGTAGAAAATGGTATATAAGAACTAAGAGTTAAATGGTATATATAAGTCACATGTACGTGGAAAGCATAAATGTATCTAAATTCAGAGTAACGTCTAAAGTGAAAACCTTGTCGTATCCAACGTCTAAGAACATATGTATCCCGCGGGTGGTGGTGTATAAGTCTCATGTACGTGAAAAGCATTTATCTAAAGCTAGAGCAAACGTCAAGTGAAAAAATGTATCCCAGACCAAGTATGTATCCATCTAAACCAATACACTAAAGAAAAAACTGACCAAAACGGATGGTACGAACGTGGGATCGTGGCGGTCGTGACGGCAGTGGCGTCGACGACGGTCCAAATGAACCAAAATGGACGTCGGGGAGGATGCCGGGGATGTGGAGGTGGAGGTGGGGGGGGGGGGGGGTTGGGGGGGTGGCGGCGGCGGTCCAAATGAACCAAAATGGATGTCGGGGATGTGGTAGTGGTGGTGTGGGTGTGGGGGTGGGGGTGGGGGTGTAGGTGGAACTGGAGGTAGTACTGCTCATGGTGGTGATAGTGGTGCTGCTCATGATGGTGGTAGTGGAGAACATGGAGGTGGTACTGCTCCCGGTGGTAGACGGCTGGTGCCACTGCAGCCGGAGGCGACTGGCCAACCGGAGGCGAGTGATCAATAACTGGTGCCCCTATAGAATCAGTCGGAGGCGACTGATCAAGTCCCACTGGAGACTGAGGCGGCTGATCAGTAATTGGCTGAGGCACGTGAAACTCTGCTCTCAAGTAGCCTAAGAAGATGTAGGTCAAAACCATAATGAGATTCTGTTCTAGTTTCAGCTTAACCAAGAAGTTTCTCGCTCGTCTGTGCAACTAAGAGGCTTCATCTAGATGCATCTTCATTTTTATTTTTCTTCAATTTCTTTCTTCTTTTCCAATATTGAATGATGCTCTTCCCCCACGTTATCCATTAAACACAAACAAAGGATAGTCCACCTTGAAACTCAGCGCTTGGAACAACTCTTTTTGAAGACTTTGTTTTTACATATTACCTCAATTCAGCGAATGCGAATCTAGGAGGGGAAGAAGTTGGTGTTGGCACTGCTGCAAAGCTGCGTTCGTTGTACAAGAGGGGCGGAGGGCATATGTCGGTGGTTCGGTGGATCCTGGAGGAGGAGGCGGTCGTTGTGCAGTAGATGTTCGAAGTGAGTCGCCCTTGGCTTCTCAGGTTTGTCGATTGTGTGTCATAAAAAACATCCGTCTCAAGAAATGCTATTCATGCTCTACAAAACTCCAAAGAAGGAGATGCAACACACCCGTCCCACATCGGATATAATAAGGATGCACGGAGTGATTTATAAGTGACTCAAGCCCTACTTATGTCACAAAAGCTCTTCCTTTTTTAAGCTCCAAGTGAGAACAACGGACTTGAGAAGGCTAGGTGGCATAGGTTGGCGCCTCTTGAGACCCCGGGTCATACAGATGGTATCAGAGCCGACTCCGGGCTCGGAGGTGCACTGACAGTATGCTCGGGTATGCTTCTCATGGAGGGCAATCCCTTGAGCCTGACGGGGTCTTCAGTGTTTTAAGTGGGGGAGATTATAACACCCTCGTCCCACATCGGATATCGTCCCATATCGGATATAATAAGGATGTAACATCGGATATAATAAGGATGTACGGAGTGATTTATAAGTGATTTAAGGCCTACCTATGTCACAAGGACTCTTCCTTTTCAGGCTTGTGTGCTAGGCTTAAGGAGGGTTGTGCACCTCTCCCCAACCGTTGTTCCCGCCAATACTCGATTAAAACCCCCATTAAAATACCCTACCAATCTTAATTAATTAATTAATGACGGAACTACATACTAACACTTCATTTCTAACTATACTATATAATATAATATATAAATATACACACGCGCATTAGAGATATACTTAGAGTGGCCACAGAAACCCAGCAATAACCTCAAATCCAATCGTTAACCTGAATGTTATCCTGAATATCATGTTATTAGAATTAAAATATATAAGCTTTTGTCATTAAAATGGTATAAAAAATAATAATAGATAATTATCAATTTATTTTTATTTACCATACTATGGATGAATATGAAAGTCAAGTGTAATCATCAAGGTGAGCAAACCGGATCACAAACTCAACGGTGCTACCGATCAGCATCATGAGGTATGCAATGATGCCAACCACCACACTCCAAGTGGGAATCCCGACCTCCGGATGGAAGAAACTCTACTTTGTGAATCCCGACCTCCGAATGGAAGAAACTCTACTCCTTGAATTTGTAAATAAAGAGCGGCCATATCCAGGGTTCGAACTGGGGACCTTTTGGTATTACCCGCAACTCTTTTCCAGTGAGCCATTCCAAAATGGTTTAAAGAAACTCTACTCCAGGGGTAAAGCAATCGCATTGTACAACGATGCTAATATAAGGAGTCATCTAATAACTGTAAACAAGCTGAGCATTGTACAACGATGCTAATATAAAAAACTATTAACAGCATATTAAAATAAGAATTGACAAGATAATTTTTATAAAATTGTATATAATGTCCTTCTCATTTGAAAAAAAAAATATTTACAAATTCATCCTTCTACACAATTCATCTGGCCTTGTTTCATGAATTGGTATTATAGGGGTTATATGTGTATGAGTGTTAGGTATAAAATACCCCTTATTAGTTGTAATTGGGGACATGAAAATGAATAATCAATAATACAATTACCCTTTCCTCCCTTATACTAGCTCTTACCTCACTCCTCTTTCCTTTACATCAAAGGAGGCAGATTTTGGAGAGCAACAATGGATATGGTTACTGCTCCCTTTTAAGAGGTAGTTTTGTTTAAGTCTCACTTCTGGGAGTTTAGCTGTTTAGTTAGCTACTGTTGTATATATAATTATATGTATTCTACTCCTGTTCAATAAATATTAAGTGCTTACAAGATGAACTAGAGGAACAGGAAAAAAACATTGATTCAAGAAGTAGCCTCCTTCCCACAATGCACCAAAGAATGTGTAGAGGAAGAAATTGAATCTTCAAAGCCGATCAAAGATTCCCCAACAAGTCCCAATCGGAAGTTCGAGGTGTTTACGGATATTGTCGAGGGTGATTTGTGGACCGGATTAGCCAAAACGAAGCTTGTACTTCATCAACGCTCTGCAGGATCTTCAAATTCATCGCAATCCACCCAAGGTAATTTCTCCTCTGGAGTGGTACGTGATGATAGCCTGCAATCTTGTGTTCAAATTAATTGATGGAATACCTACATGATATTGCTATGTGTAGAGATCAAACAAGATCGAAGGGTTTGAGAGATCAAACTCTATGAAAGTTCATGTGTTCTTGCAAGATTGAACACCATGAATGTGAGAAAGTGATGCGGGTTGATGCTGGATAAAGCCAATCAGGGACCTCGGAAGTTCGAAAGAGGCGAACAACACTCGAGGATCGGTGGATGTGTAACAGAAATTCCCAATCGAGCAAGTGATGTCAAGTGGGAATGAGATATGGGATCTCAATACAGAGATTAGAGGGGAAGAGAATAGGAAGAAGAAAGGATATTTTCATTCGTTAAATCTGAAATTGCAAATACAACCATTTATACAGGAGAATGCAAACCGGTTTAACAAAAGCAAATATAAAATAAACGAACCGGGTTGGTTCACTAATAAAACACATAACAGGAAGAACTCCCATTATTGCCCTGTATCAGTACTCCGCTCCTCAAAGATCATTGTCCTCAATGATCGAATTCAATACGGTGATCTATCAATACTCGCAATTTATAGGTTGAGCTGTAGTTGCAGGCTTTGTACTGCAGGCATGTGATTCCCATGGTAGAAAACCTGTTGGGCACGTCATGTGATTCCCATCAAGATGAAAGTAACTCTCTAAGCTCCTTGATGCCACTTCACAAGTATGTCTAGAAGAAGGTTCCACATGATGAATTGTAAAGAGAATCAATAGATCATTCCAACTCAGCAAATCATGATCACCTGACCTATGTATGAGGTTTGTATGATCAAATATAATAGGATGTGTCATGTAATAATGACAACTCATAGACATGTAATGATCACATGTTTCCCCAACGTTGACATTAGAAAATTTCAGCAAGATAAAAAATGGGCAATGTCCACCGTAATGAAACCTCCAGCTTGTGCTCGAAATTGTAACTGTGACCACCTTAAATTCACGGTTGCTGGATGATCTCTTAGCATTATCCTCGATCTCAATATTCTGTATTCCCCTACCACCTCTGGAAAATATGATATCAAGAGTCTCCTTGATCATCCTGGGAACAATATAGAGCTGGGTGGGAGTAGGTTTAAAGGCCTGAAGAATAGGTTGATTCACACCAGTACATGATGAGCAAGCCCACACCAAATTTGGCATGTCAATTATCTCAATATCAGAAAACTGTAACTCAACAACAGCTCCTAGATTACTAAAATCACCTCCAAGAGACCATGCTCCCTTAGATATGATTCCGGGATCGAAAACAAAGGAAGTAGCACCCTCCTCGCACTTGATGAGCACCTCATGGCAGAGCATCGGTAGCAAATTCAGGAGAAGGGTGAGTGAGCTAATTAGCTTTGGGTAGCAAGCTGCATAAAATTCTCCACCTCCGGGATCAAATATCAGCACATCGAAAACAAAGGAAGTAGCTCCAGCAGCTCTTGTCCAAATGAAGTTGAGAGCCTTCTCAATATCAGCCCCACATGTCAACTTGTTCTCCCTAATCTCAGCTCCAATTTTACCTTGAAAGCTCACATTTGCATTCCTTGTACAGGACTCATGCACTCCTTTCTTCCTCCAATGTAAATTCACCTTGTTTATTGAAGTACTACCCATACATTGCTGAAAGGTGGAGATTAATATGATGAAAAAACACCTCAACATAACCAAGCAAAAGATCCTCTCAAAATCAATATAGCACCAGCACCCCCTACGATTAATTTCATCTGCAGGCTTTGTTAGCTTGTTCTTCAAAACTTTAGCTCTTCCCCATTTGCCTCCTGGATCAAAGATCATATCACAAAGCATAAACCCCTTACCTCCAGGGTCAAAGATCAATTCAACCAAATCTATTTTGACACTCGGCTGCAGATGAAGGCAATGCCATTTTCCTTGCTCTGCGATGTTTGGGCATTGAGTAAGAGTATGTTGTCCATCACCCTTTATGGGAGCTATCAAATATAAAGCTACATAATCAGCGATAATCATGGATGAACACGGAGCTTTGGGCAAAGGTAACCTTCCTCCCGGGTCGAACACCAATAATTCATTATACACTACCATACCTTGATGGTCTTCCAGCTTCTTGACATCATCAAATAATGTCAAACATTTAAAGAGAACATTACCATCGAATACCATGTGCACACCCCCAGGATCAAAAGACAATCGTCCTTCACAATCTTATACCGTAACTTGAGTGCTTACCAATGTTTCCAATGCAGGAATAAGTATCATAGCATCGCTATTATAGTTACCTATGATCCCTGGATCAAAAACACGCTGCACATTAAACAAATCAGTCGGCTCATTGTTTGCAACAACGAATTCATTCTTGGGCTCAGCCAACATGTCTCCACTTCCAAATGAACCAACTCTTAATAAGGTACCCATGAGTGTCATCTTCTTGTCACAAATCAAGGTCCCTTGTTTCTTATTTGAACTCACTGCATATTCATCCATCAACGTTCCTTTAGGAAATGTGTCTGGCAGCTCAATCCCTTTCTTCAGGAACTCCGGCATATTGTCGAACACTTGGTGAGCGTCCAAATTGGTGAGACCCTTTGCAAGGATAGGACCATCACCTCTAAGCTTAGGCAATTCCCCCAGCAATACTCCTCTCGGGTCAAAAGACAGCAACTCATTATCCCCCATCGTAACAAAATCATTTCCTAAATCGTGAGCAAATAAGGAAACTCGATCGGTAAGAAGGTTACCTGCTTGGGAGCTTTGCACTGGGTTATTCAAATCAATTTCATTTGAGAAATCAGTTGAACACTCATCCTGTTTATCGACCACCTTCATTGGCAATTCATCGAGTCGTTGGCGAACAGATCCCTCCTGAGTATCAGTCCATAGCTTGAGCACTTCTTCGAGCACGCTCTGCCTAGCCACCATCAGGGATTCCCCTCCCGGATCAAAACTCAAGGCAACTTGTACCTTATTTAAGCTTACTGCGTTTTCATCCAGTACAATTTCCTTAGGAAATGGATCCGACATCTCAGTCCACTTCTCCACGAATTCAAGCGTTTCATCGAACACTTGGTAGGCGACCGAATCGGTGGATTCCTTTGCGTCTCCGTCTTCTTTCGAGAGATCCGTTTCCTCGTCGTTCATTGACTTGGACCTTTCGTCGAACAGTTGGTGAGCAACTGAAACGAGTTCCGTTGCAAGGATCGGATCCTCCATCAGTCCAATATGCTCAACCTCTTTGCCTGACTCAGGTGGTCTATCAGTGATTGAAGCATCTCCTTAATTTCCAAGAACGTCTGAGATGGCTTCTGGTCGTCGGACATGATAGATGGTCGGAGAACCGCTCGCTCTGATACCAATGATGCGGTTTGATGCTGGATAAAGCCAATCAGGGACCTCGGAAGTCCGAAAGAGGCGAACAACACTCGAGGATCGGTGGATGTGTAACAGAAATCCCCAATCGAGCAAGTGATGTCAAGTGGGAATGAGATCTGGGATCTCAATACAGAGATTAGAGGGGAAGATAATAGGAAGAAGAAAGGATATTTTCATTCGTTAAATCTGAAATTGCAAATACAACCATTTATACAGGAGAATGCAAACCGGTTTAACAAAAGCAAATATAAAATAAACGAACCGGGTTGGTTCACTAATAAAACACATAACAGGAAGAACTCCCATTATTGCCCTGTATCAGAAAGCAAAGAAAGGAGAAAGATGCAAAACAACTTTGACTTTGCTGTTACACTTCTTGATTTCTCCAACTGAATTATTTGTTACATTGTTATTCACCTTTTATAGGCACACTACATCAAACACGCACTTAGCTTCATTCCTAACGTAATTGCTTGGGAACAAGAAACCGGGTCTGAATGAGAGGTCAAGAGCTTCCGCATTCATGGGGCAAACCCACTCCCAAATTTTTTTATCTCTTCTCCTCGTAATATTTCGACACCTCATGTTTCAATACTTCTACCTCTTCCTTTAAGATTTTCCCCACATCCAAAAGTTTACCCATTACTTATTTTTTAGGCAAAATTGCAAAAAACCACCCTTTAAATAGGATGTTTTGCGTGAAACCACCCCTTAAAACGAAAATTGCAGAAAACCACCCTTTAAAACCGTTTTCCTTGCAAAGTCACACCCATAACCAAATTTCCGTTAATTAAATATTAAAGTGCATGAAAAATCAATTATATTCCTTATTTTTATTATTATTTTACCTTATCCAATCGGTATTAATCAATTTTTACCTTTTAAACATGTTTTTCAAAAGTAAAAAAAATTATAAGATATCATTTTTTATATATAATTTCATACTTATTAGTAAAAATACTCTATAAAAAGGAGATATAATTGATGTTTTATATATTTTAAAAAGTGTATATTACTAAAGGAAACGAATGTAGTTCAATTATAGTTTAAGATACATTATTAAAAAAAATTAATCATTACCCTCTCCTCCTAACTTTTTATATAAAATTGGTTTTGTTCCTCCTTATTTCAATAACTCATTTGAGGAAGAGTAACCATATTCTCTATACTTCTCTCATCATTATTCGTCCTATTTTATTTTCACACAAAAAATAGCATTCTTTTCTTATATTGATATATTTTTCTATATAAAATTTGTTGTCATTCCAACCATGCATTTTTATACCAAACGAGCCCTAAAATGGAAATAATTATTCATGTAATCATGTTAATTTAATACCCTCTTCAGTCTTCAATCAATACTTTTTTTTTTATATATAGAACTCTTCCAACTTCATTCTCCACCAAATATTCCAAATGCCCAAAATGCCTACCTTCCTCTCTCTTCTTCTCCTCTTCTTCCTCTCCATCTTCCCTTCCTCCACCAATTCCACAGAGTTCTTCTTCGACGGCTTCACCAACGCCACCGCCAACAAGTCCGTCATCCTCTACGGCCCCGCCGCCCTCCTCCAAAACGGCATCGTCCAACTCACCGACGATACCAGCAACATCTCCTCCCATCTCTTCTACTCTACCCCACTCCCCCTCAAACACCCTCAAACCGGCGCCGTCCACTCCTTCTCCACCGCCTTCACCTTCGCCATGATCCCCAAATCCAATGAGCTCGGTAGCCATGGCATGGCCTTCACCATCTCCCCCACCACTAACCTCAGCTCGGCCCTCCCCAACCAATACTTGGGCCTCTTCAATGCCTCCAATGTCGGCAACTCCTCCAATCACATCTTCGCCGTCGAGTTTGACTCCGTTAGGAACTTCGAATTCGGAGACATAGATGACAACCACGTCGGTATCGATCTCAACAACTTGATCTCCACTTTCTCCGTCCCTGCCGCTTATTACACCGACATTGGATCGACGGTGAACTTGACCCTCAAGAGCAAGAACACTCTCCAAGCATGGGTTGATTTCGATTCCGACACATCTACGTTAAATGTCACCATCTCCCCTTCACAGATCAAACCCAAACTCTCTTTAATGTCCCATAAGATCAACCTCTCCTCGATCTTCGAAGATTCGATGTACATCGGCTTCTCCTGCGCAACCGGCTTGCTCGCCAGCTCACACTACGTGTTAGCTTGGAGCTTCAATACAACCGGCCCGGCTCGTTCCCTCCCAATGACTAAAGTTCCTCTACCTCCGGGTCCGAAGAGCCACGTGGCTCTCGCGGTAGCCCTTTCGGTCTCACTCTCTAGCGTCCTGATTGCGGGCACCTTGTACATGATCAAGAGAATGATAGATGCCGATGTAATCGAAGATTGGGAGAAGACCATAGGGCCACATAGATATCCATACAACGAGCTCAAGATCGCGACGAAGGGGTTCAAGGACAAGGAGGTCTTGGGCCGCGGTGGGTTCGGGCAAGTTTATAAAGGTGTCTTACCTAAAACGGAGACCCTAGTGGCAGTCAAGCGGGTCTCACACGAGTCGAGGCAAGGGTTGCGAGAGTTCATGGCGGAGATCGCCACCATAGGGCGAGTCCGCCATAGGAATGTGGTGCAGCTACTAGGATGGTGTCGTCGTCGAAGCGACCTGTTACTTGTCTACGATTACATGCCGAACGGGAGCTTGGACAAGTACTTGTTTGACTGGCCCGTCAGGGTGTTGAATTGGGGGGAAAGGTTTAACATCATAAAGGGCATTGCGTCGGGACTTTTCTACCTCCATGAAGGATGGGAGCAAGTTGTGATTCACAGGGATATCAAATCGAGCAATGTGTTGTTAGACGGTGAGTTGAATGGTCGTCTTGGCGACTTTGGGTTGGCTAAGCTTCATGACCACGGAGCGAACCTCACAACAACGAGAGTCGTTGGGACATTGGGCTACCTTGCACCGGAGATTGCAAAGACAGGGCAGGCCACAACGAGTACTGATGTGTATGCCTTTGGGATGCTTTTGCTAGAGGTGGTGTGTGGGAGGACGCCCATTGAGCCTAAGGCGCCGCAAGAGGAGTTAGTTTTGGTGGATTGGGTCTGGGAGAAGTGGGTGAAGGGGATTGTGACAGAAGTGGTGGATCCGAGGATCGGGCAGAGATTCGACGAAGGGGAGGTGACGATGGTGTTGAAGTTGGGGCTGCTATGTTGTAGTGATGTGCCAGTAGCAAGACCGAGTATGAGGCAGGTGATGAGCTGCTTGATTGGGGAGATGGAGGTGCCGGAGGTGTTGGTGCCGCCGCCTAGTAACTCGTGGGAGTCATCGACGGCGTTCAATGCGAGGAGCTTGAATTCGCGGAGCAAGGGGGGCGTTTCGGTTGGTGTTGACCGTGGTTCTTTACCTGGTACACTTTTGATCTCATCTGATTCAATAAGAAGTGCACGATGAACTGAAAATAGAGTTGAGTTACAGTAAAGTTGTAAAAATGAATTATCACTCCTTTGATAAATAATTACCACTCACTAATCAGTAATCACCGCTCATTCAATTGAAATCGGGAAAACTGAATAGGTCAAATAAAACGATAGTTTACTTTGACTAATCATAGCTTACTTTTATTCTGTTACTACTTTTCTTCTTTAAGTCTGGTACTATATCATAACTCAGAAGCTTAATGTCAAAAAAAATAAGCTTAATGTCAAATGACAGCAATTTTGTCTTCCCATTTCATTTACTCCTTGCGTTTAACTAGAATTGTTGAAAGAGCCACAACCACAAATCTGTAGCAATGTATTCTGCCCCTAGTTGAACATAAGTTATGGTAATCAGTTGATGGATTCAATCAACAATCATGTATTCTCAAATTTTCTACTAGCTGATGAAAACTGACAGCAAATCTGTAACAATGTCAACAAAATTAAAACATGAACTGTACAGTAAGGGATAGGAGTTGCAAATTTACTTACTATAGTTAGGCTGCTCAATTGGAATTCATCGCCTTTGTAAATCTGCCACCGCGCACTATGCCAGATTGCCAGAGGCAGTTTTACTTTCTCTTTCTGCTGCAGCAAAATGAATTCATGAAATTTTTGTGATTTTTTCAGTGCATCTTCAATAATCTGATCAGCCTCACTGCGTATCTGCTTAGGCAAAAACCTCTCTAACTGATCAAACCATTTCCCTAATGTCATGTTTTTCCAATCTGGATCAATGGTTGCTTCAGCATCTTTCTGTGTCACATTGTCATCAGGAGTTGATTCTTCGGAAACAATTCCTACAATGCCATCATCTATATTCAAATTAAAATCACAAATCCTGTCTTCAAAATTTTGATCACAAGCTAACTTCCCATCGTTTTTAACAATATGACTCACTGGCTCTTCACAAGGTTGCTCCAATTCCATGCAATTTTCTTGCACTGCAATCGCTTCACTAGCTGATCGTTCATCATGGATAGCTCCTCTTGAAACCTGGCCTCCTTCATTAAGTTCCTCTTTACTCTCCTTGTCTTCCAATGTCACCTTTTGATCAATTTTGGTCTTCTTTCGTCCTTGTCTGGCTTGTGTATTTAAATTTTGCGCAGGACTAACAACCTCCACCATTTCACAGTTCACAGGATCTACCAACTGAGAAGCCTCAGGAATCCTCTCCAGCACCGAGGTCAATGCTGCGTTGTCATTGTTCTTCATCCTTCTGGTCGACCTCCTCAAACTGATCGATGGTTTGGCCTTACATTCCCTATCACCAGCCATCTTTGACATTGCACCCACAATTTCAACTTTATCTTCCTTCCTCTCTGAGCTCGTATTCTTCCTCTTACCCGCTCACCCTCTTTTTAGTTTGATCCCTTCCGAATTCACATCTATCTCCAGAGATGCAGGTGGGATCTTGGCACCCTCATCCATCAAATTTCTATCTTTCTGCATACCTCGTGATCTTCCTCTTCGAACCCTGTCCTCTGGGAGATTACAATCCACCTCACAATTCACAGATGCCATTGAAGCTGAGGCCTCCGATTCTGAGGCCTCATGTACAAAATTAACCACTTCATCGCCACAATGTCGACCTTGACGTCGACCCCGCCCTCTTCCTCTTCGATTTCCTTCCTCTTCCATCTCACCATCATCCAATTTCTCTTCCCCTAAAACCCTAGCTAACCTCCTAGGGTTTCTATCCATCAATTGTAAATCAGACACACAAAAAACCCGAACCCTAATTGAAGTGAACTCACCGATTTTGAGCTCGTCCCCATCGCGGAGATCGTAAACGGCGAGAGGCTGGAGTAACGACATGTTGAGAAAGGTGCCATTGGAAGAATCGAGGTCCTTGATCGATTGAGAGGTGCTTTGATGAGACGCCATTGTCCTTGATGACCACCGTGTTCCCCCGTAAGACTCTGCCGAGTCGGATCGTGAGTCCAGGCTTCGAGTTGAATTCGAAAACTTCGCCCTCTCGAGGACCTTTCTCGATTGACAGCTTCAATGTCGAGATATCCGTTCCCATGACAGCAAACGGGAAAGAGGGGGAGTGAGATTCGTAATTCGTAAACTTCAGTCTGACCGCTCGCTCTGGATTTTGAACATAGCAAAACGACGCGCTTTAGTGCGTGTTCTATCACAAAATTTTGTGCTCATGAATGAAACAAACTGATATTCGAGTCAAACAAGCCAAGCACATCCGAGTCATAATGTTCCTCCATTTCGAGGATAATCACTAATCAGGACAGGCTTTATATACACGAACTCAACCTGATCAGACCTAGCTTGACTCGACTCAAACCCAAAATAACTTCGAACCATATTGCCAATTGAACTAGTGACTGAAAAAGAGGCTTATTTCATTATTTGGTGATTTATTATATGAAAATACATCATACATGCCTATACATTTGGCAGCTTGTACATTGTACATAGATACATAATGTGTGAAGAGTTAGCGAGCACGACACGAGAAAGGGGTATGACTGTATGAGATGCAGGATTTACAGAGCTCTGCAGATTCGAGTGTCAATGACAGGCACTTTAGAGGAGGGCTCAGAGATATCCAGTGCTTCAGCCAGCGAAAGGCGGCGGTTTTTCCAAGCAGCGTTTGCCCACTTCTTCATTCGCTCTCCTTCCGGCTTCCTGTTCTCCTGTACACATAGAACCACTGCATATCCCCCTACAAGGCCAAATAAGTGCACCATTCGACTAGTTTATAATATGAAGCCATAAAATAGACCTTCAGATATGCTAATTGTGATGGAATGATTCTAACATGACCATTACTAGAATAAGATCGGATAGCAAACGCAAAACAGGGTCACAATTCTAAGAGACATGAAATCTCTTCATGCTTGTGAAGCATCTCTTTTACAATTGACAATTGGAGGCATAGAGCAAGGATTAAAGGCATCTGAGCTGTACCAAAGATATAAGAAAGGAACTTCAGTCATACCTCTGGCAAGCGACACAACATCCCGTTTATCCACAGTTTCACCTGCACCTACTGAATCAGGATATATGTAGTTTAATTTGGTCAAAGATTGAAAAAAAATCACAGGAGAAACAAAGAAAGGTGGACATCATCACAATTAACCTTCTTTCTCCAGAGGCGGAGCCTTTAACAAATCAATTGCTTTTCTGTAAAGCCCCTGCCAACATCGTATAGCATGATCAGTACAACTCAAAATAACAGACAGCAACAGATATCGAATATATATAGTGTTAAATGTTAAAGCAACACTAATTTGACAGAAGAGATGTAAATCCAACATGTAATGTTAAGGCAATACACCAAATTAGTAAAATTGTTGGTTTTAGAGCAAATGAGCAATGAATTTCCTTGACAATTGCTTACTCCCTCTATTTTTTGCCATGAACCTTGCGACTGACTCACAGTCTTACAAACATAATATCAAGGTGAAAATGCAAGGCTGAAAAGATTCAAAATAACCAACTTTAAAAAATAAATAAATAATTCACCTCCTGGATTATGAGAGAACTCGAACACTCAGAGATTGCCTTGTGACAGTACATGAGAGCTATGCAAGTAAGGACTGTGCCAACCTTGGGATGATTTGAACCTGTATAAAAGTCAGTGCAATATTGAGTGTAAAACATAATATCATGTGCTGAAACAACTGCAGTTTGAGGCCTACCAAAATGTTCCTCTGCTTGCTTCAGTGCCTTCGTTAGTATAACTTCTGCATCTCCGAAATTCCTAGACAAGCAAAAACGTATCAAAAGTAACAATCAGCCAAAGAAACAAACACGAGGAGTCCAAACGAATAATATGATGCTCACCCCATATGTGATTCAAGCTGGCCTAAAGAACAGGTAGCTGCCAACAGAACTTCTTCTGAGGCCATATTACAAGCTGCCACATTTCCTGGGTCACTGTAGTCCTTGTTCTCAGCTGATCCGCTAATTGCCGTCTGATATAAATCTTTTGCTGCAGTAAAATCCCGCTTGGCGTGCAAGAATTCTCCATATGATAAAGCAGCATTCCCTGAAAATATATGGTAAACAACGGAACAAAGCAAGAGTTTACCGATTTCAAAAAGTAAACAAAACTAACCTGTGCAGCTTTCATCTTTACAATCTTGGAAGAATGTCTTGGCTACCAAAAAACAACAAAAATCGAGTTAAGGAAAGCAAACTAACAACTACAACTAATTTATTCAGTTTAAACACTTCAGTTTTTTGCTACCGGAATCCAGGTCATTATGAACAAGCTCAACCAGCCCCTTAATAGCTTTAGCACGGGCATTTACAACTCCATCACCACTTTCTTTGTCAACAAGTTTTAAGCCATTATCTGCGAGCACTGATGAGGTATCATCCTATATAAGATAGAACACACTCCACATTAAATTACCCTAAAAAAATCATCATTATATTAATCTAGTAATCATAAACACCACTTCAAGATACATGTAACTCCACATCCTAAACAGAGTTTCTCCACTAGCAAGAAGCCCATTAAAACATGTATAGTCAGAGAGGACTTACCAGTCCCATCTCTAAATTAAGCCCAACAAGCGCTTCTATCGCAGCAACTACAAACACACACAATCAAGGGAAACTTTTATAATAGAATCTCCGTCTGATAAAGCTGAGGAGGCGTTTGGTATACATCGGGTATTGAGTTGGAACCAACCCAATACTTGGTGTTTTGAATAGCCAAGTATAGATATCAATGCATACCAGGTATGGTTGATATCTATACCTAGATACCCGTCCTTTTTCCACAGTACTTACTATCAATCTTCTTACCAATTTGAACCAGTATCAATCTTCTTACCGATTCTAACCAAACGCCCTCTGATAATAAAAATATTAGAAACAAAACAAGAAAAAAATCACCTTGAATGCCCAAAGAACAGCTAGATAAATCCTGTATCCTAAGCAAAGTCTCTATGGCTTCATCAGTATTCCCTCTAAAAAAAGCAAGAACGGCAGCAAATCACAAAATTAAACAGCTCAAAATTCTACATTGAAAAATCTAGCAGCTCCATCATGATTTCAGTTTCTGTTATCTTTGAAAAAAAGTAGAGAGAGAAACAAGGGTTTGCAGTTGAGTTAACCTTTCAGAGAGCAAAGTGGAAATAGCAAGCAAAACCATCCCTTTGGAATTCTCAATAGCATCATCTTGTCCTTCTTGAGATTGAGAAGCCAAACACTGCTCCAGCGTCAGTAGAGCTTGTGCATAAGATTCATCTACAAACAAAATCACCCCCAAAAACCAGAAAAAGAAAAAGAAAAAAGCCGAAATTGATAACAGCACACGCTAAATTAAATTAGCAATACAACAGGACCAAGAGAGGAAGGAGGAGAAAGAAAACCTGATTTCTGCGACCTGGCAAGGCCAAGGGAGTAATTGATCATCTGGAGAGCAACGGGATTAACATCTCGGGGATCGGTAGCCCGATAGGGACGGATTGGGCTCAGGGCTGGGCGGAGCAGAGGAGGCGCGAGAAGGAGAACTCCGCCGGCGGCGACAGCAGATGATGCCCTGGCGAGTGCGAGACGTAACATCTCGGGATAGGAATCGGATTGTTATTCGCCGGTGATCACCGATTTCTTCCGAGGGCAAACTCAAGTTGGGAGGGTTTGCTGAAGTGTTTCAGGAGACAGTTTGACACTGCGACTACCGTTTTACGACATCTCTCCACTTGTCGCCTTGAATTGGATAATTCCAAAGTACTCCGTATTAAATTTCTTTTTCTTTTTCCTTTGTACTTATTCCAAAATTTCCTAAGGTTTAAGAGCTCGTTTGGTTGACAACCTAAAAATTCAGGAAGTAGGAGAAATTCCTGTGTTTGGTTGATATTTTTGAAATTAAAAAATGCAGGAATTAAACTTCCCGGGAAGTTAAGTTCAACTTCCCCCATTTTTAACTTGGAAATTTTCATTTCCTTCATTTAATCTTCTAGAATAAAAAATCAACCAAACATATTTTTAGAACTCCCGTCAATTGGATTTCCCGGGAATTCAATTCCCATGAAGTAACTTCCCGGGAATTTCAATTCCCACATTGAACCAAACGAACCCTAAGTTATCATAAAATTTTGAAATTTTGAAATTCATTAACCGCAAACTTTCCCAAGGTTTAAGTTATTGTCAAATTCCGATTCGGACAAATGACTAAGACAGTGTGCACGAGCACACATGTAAATATGCTTCTAAAACCAATTAACAATCTAAAATCAATTACCAATAAAAGAATTAATCCACCTTCTTATATCTAAGGTTTATGACAGTTATGTCCAATTCAAATCTAATCCTTATGCAACGGGAAAAATGTTTCTCTTATATCCGTATTCCCCTCTTTTTTTCGACAGGGTAGGAGTCATGTCCATTTGTGAATTATCCTTTGGTAGGAGTCATATCCGGATTTAAGGATAATCCTTTCGCTTTCAACTTTAACTTGCAAAAGTACACACTTTTCACATCTTAGTCTATATTCTCTAGTATTGCTATTTGGTGCCATGAATCTTCTAACTGCATGAAGAAGCAACCTTGATGCAGCTTCAACAAGCTTTCTCTTTTAACTCTCAAACATATACAAAATACACAAAAAATACATAAAGCAAAATGGGAACTAGTGAGTACTACTGCTGGCCAAGAAAGATTGAGACCAAACCCTTCTCTACAAGTAATGTATATATGCCCTTCCAACAAAAGCTGAGAATTTTGAACCCAAAAAGAAAGGAAAAAAAATATATAAAAAAAAAAGTATTCACAATAAACACCTTATATAAGATTGCAATGGTTGTTCCATAAACCTCATCAGTTGAGGCCATTTGAATCCTTGAAGAGTAAGACCCTTCTTGAGATTCTGACGAAAATGACAATGGCATCTCCTTTGTACTTCATAATTGTTCTCTATCTCTTCCTATCTGTAACTGTCACAGGTAACCATTATCCATTTCACTTGTGTCATTTTCATTTGCTCTCTATAAAGAAAGGTTTAAGTAGCTTCTGATTCAATTTGCTACAATGTGTTTGAACACTTGCAGATGGAATTCAAGTGATCTTAGTCAACAACTGCAAGGAACAGATCTGGCCGGGGATCATGGGCGGTGCAGGCCAACAAACCCTCAAGGACGGAGGCTTCCACATGGGCTGTGGCGAGGAAGTGGTCCTAGACATACCCGACAAGTGGTCAGGGAGGATCTGGGGCAGGCAGGGGTGCACCTTTGATGACACAGGCAAGGGCTCGTGTGAGACTGGTGACTGCTCGGGACAGCTCCTTTGCAGGGGCATGGGTGGAGTCCCGCCAGCCACAGTGGTGGAGATGACTTTTGGATCCAAGGTTTCGCCCCTCCATTACTATGATGTTAGCCTGGTGGATGGATTCAACATGCCCGTGTCAATGAAGCCGGTGGGTGGTGGCGCTGGCTGTGGCCTGGCGTCCTGTGATGCTGATCTGAACGTCTGCTGCCCCTCCGCGTTGGAGGTGAGGAGAGGGAATAGGGTGGTCGGATGCAAGAGTGCCTGCTTGGCTATGCAATCTCCCAAGTACTGCTGCACTGGGGAGTTTTCGGATCCAAAGACCTGCAAGCCTACCGTGTTCTCTCACCTGTTTAAGGCTGTATGCCCCATGGCTTATAGCTTTGCCTATGACGATACCTCTAGCCTTAAGACTTGCCGAGCACCTCGTTATGTAATCACCTTTTGTCCTCCTAACTGAGGAACTATGCACTCAAACTTAACCAGTCAGTTAAAAGCCAAAGTGTACTACTGTTTTTTTGCCCTATATATTAGAACCATTAAAATGCAGACAAGTTTGGATTTTCCATTCACAAATGCAGTATTAACATAAAAAGGTACCAACCATTCTGGATCAAAAGAACTTGCTGCAAGATTTTCAAAGGGAAACCGAATTCAAGTTTACACAACTGGGTATAGTGCAAATCCTTAAAATTACCATGTCAATAGCAAAACAAGTGCCTTACAGAAGAGAATTCGTATGGCAGAGATTAGTCTAGCTGAGAACACTGACAATCCCTGCCGAAAGTGGATCAAATGTATACTCGATACTACAAAATATGATGAAAGGCAGTACAGAGAAGAAAACCTATGAAGGAGGGCCTAAAAGCAAAGGAGCTTGCTCTTTATCAGCACCAGAAGTATCTTGTTCCTGTTGTGCAGCCCATGCTCGAAGAGGAGGTTCAAAATGCTTGCTAGCGACATCAGGGGCAGGTGCGTCTTCGCCAGGGATAGCAAGAAGTCCCTTCTCTCTAAGAGAAGAAGGCTCCTTGTAGCAGGTGTTCCACAGGGAGTCAATAAGATACCTCTCTTCCTTTGCAGAAAGAAGATCATCTGCCGACATCAAACTTATGTCTCTAATACGATCCTCAAGAAGTTGCTTGAGTTTATCATCTTCCTCGATCAAACTCTCCGAACCAATGGCCTCATCAGCTTTGCCACGTGCAATCTCTAGAATACCTTGAAGGGCTGCTTCTCGTATCCCTCCATCCTCACTAGAGACCAGGTGCATCATAATTGGGAGAAATCCAAGTTCGGTTACAATGTTGTAGTCCGATTTGTTCTCGGACAACAGATAATAGATCAAACTCAGTGCTTTCCTGCAAAATCATAAGCTTCTTGAGGTATCCAACATGAACTAGGCAAATAATGGCCCTATAAAAGTAACTTCCTAATGCATAAGAAGAAGAGAAACTAGACATAAAACCCCTAGGTTGTGGTAAAGTCCTATAAAAAAAAATGAAAAGTTATGGAAGTGTGGAAATTGAGCAGCTACCTTTGAAGTCTCACATTCTCAGAGCTCAAAGCATCTCGTAATCCTGCATACCCATTTGCAAGGCGGAATGCTGTAATTCCAGGCTTATTGTGTCTGATTAGGGCTACCGAGCAAAAATATAGGAGGACAAATGTCAATCTAAAATCTTGAATGTGGGAAAAAAAAAAAAAACAACACAAAGCAGGTTTAAAGTTGCCTTAGTTCTCAAAAACTAAAAAAAAAGACAAGGATACTCACAGGATATTGCAGCAAGAGCCTGTGCTCGCACATGTACATTAGGATCTGATGTAAAATTAGTGAGAAGTGGTTCTAAACCTTTGGCTTCCATCACTAACTGCTGACTCTTAGGGTTGTTCTGAACAATGGTTGTCACAACATCAGCTGCCTTTGCTCGGATAATGGCATGGGTATTCTTCAGGTAGTTGAGAAGGGGAATCAAGCCACCAATGGAATGAAGATCTGTAATAAGATCCCCAAAAAAAAAACAATTACCATGGCTGATTGATAACATGAATTGCTCACGAGACATGCTTTAAACAGAAAATTACATCATATCTATTTTTGGGTCTGATTATTTGGCAAACTCCAAGGAATAAGAAAAGGCATCATCAGGGTGACCATCCAGTAAGTATTGTCCACTTTTGATCATATCTACATTTCTAAAGCTCCCACTTTGGTTTCAGTTTCAGCAAAATACTATTCATATGTAACTCTTGCATGCATGAATGGCATGATACACTTGTTCTGGAATTAAGCTAAAATCAAAAGTCACCTACATAAAATCATCTAGAAGAACAAAAACAATGCTAGATCTGCACTGATATAAATTAAACAGGCTCTGTGCGATGTAAACTCATAGTCGGTCATCAATAAGACATAGCACTGGTGATGGAACATCCTACAACTCAACTGAAACAAAATGATGCAACTTTAATAATTTCATCTTGATAGGCATCTCCATTTCCCAAAACTCAATTAAGCTAAAATAAATCTCCATCAGATAAAAAAACAGCATGGTAATACCAGTTGATCCTCAACTGATTGTTTACACTTTACAGGACAATTACACCCATATTTTCAAGCCCAGAGGTCCTAAACTAGCTTCAGTAACTACAAGACTCCAAAAGGCACTGATCTCAAGCTTAAACAACCAAATATAAAGAGAACTGGGAGCTTACCGTTTGCCATGTCAATGGATTCAACATGCTCTTGCAACTCATCTAGCATAGCTACAAAAAATTGGACCAATACAGAATTAGGAAACCTCCATAGAGACTACAAAGTGAAAGCAGAAATTCCTCAAATTAAATACCTTCGATGTCCTCAGGAGTGACCCCTTGAGCCTCCAAAACCTGCTCCGGTGTCTGCATAACTTGCGTAATCTCTTTCATCCGCTTGACCACATCCACTGTATTCGCTTGCATAGCCTCCATAAACCACTTTCTATCCTCCTCACTGCGAAAATAAAATCAAATTAAGAACCCCTCTCCAAAACCTAAAACCGCAGATAAATTCAATCCTCCAAATACGAATTCGACCGTCCAATTAATGGTTAATAGACATTCAAACAAAGAAGAAGAAGAAGAAACCTTAATTGGCGTTGAGAACCAGTCCCATCGGTGTGCGAGAGACTCCATTTGAGGAGACCATCCCAGTTAGGCCCGTCTTTCGCCATTGCCGGTTGCTTCTCAAGTTTTTTCGATTATTTGATTGTTCAATCCGTAGAGTTGCGAAACAACAAGGAGAAAAGTGTTTGCTGCAGATTGATGCGGATGAAGGTCTATAAATTCAAAGCAAAAGAGGAATCGAGAGTATTCGCGAATTTGCTCCAAAGTCGAAGTCCAACTTCAATTAGTCTGGCTCAGGTCGACCCCGACCCGATAACCCGTAATCTCCAAAAAGGCGATCCAGAAACCATATCTGGATCCGTAACTACTTAGCCGGGTCGACCCATAATATTTTTAAGATTTTCCCCCAAAATGCATAAAAATAGCCAAATGTGACCGTTTGCACTTAACGGCATTCCATTTGAAATCCCCAAACCCAGAGAGAGAGAGAGCGAGACTGAACTAACCAGTAACCAGACGTGCAACACTGAGCACCAACAAGAAGCCATGGATCAAGAAGCCACATTGCAGCAACTCAGATCCAAAGCCACCGAGCATTTCCTCCGCGAAGAGTGGACCCAATCCATAGATAACTATTCCCAGTTCATCTCCCTTTGTCGCCACCAAATCGACACCAACATCACCGACACCGGCGGTCTCTCGAAGCTGCACAGATCCCTCTGCCTAGCGCTCTCGAACCGCTCCGAAGCCAGATTCAGGCTCCGAGATTTCGACGAGGCACTGAATGACTGCGAGCAAGCGCTTCAAATCGACAGCGCCCATTTCAAGTCTATGCTGTGTAAAGGTAAGATCTTGCTCAGTCTTAGTCGGTATTCATCTGCTTTAGAGTGCTTCAATTCGGCTTTACTCGATCAGGGCTTGAATGGGGAGAATCTGAAGACGGTTAATGGGTATATAGATGAGTGTAAGAGGCTTGAAAATCAATCGAGAACCGGGGCTTTTGATGTCTCTGATTGGGTGATAAACGGGTTCAGGGGGAAAACCCCTGAGCTAGGCGAATTTGTGGGTCCCGTGTTGATAAAGAGATCTGAGATTAGCGGGCGAGGGTTGTTTGCTGCCAAGAATCTTGATTGTGGGAGCTTGATTTTGGTCACAAAAGCGGTTGCTACAGAGCGATGTATACTTCCAGTTGATAGCCGAGAATTGGGGGAAAATGAACAGTTGGTTATGTGGAAGAATTTCATCAAGAAAGTCACTGAATGTGTCGCGAAATGCCCGGAAACTCGACATTTGATTGGCCTCCTCTCAAATGGGGAAAATGAAGGCGAACTCGAAACCCTGGATGTGAACCTCTTCAAGCCAGGCACGGGGGAGCGTTTGGGATTGTCGGCCTCATGTTACCAGCAATTCGAAGAAACGGGCGAGATCTTGAGCGTTCTGGATGTGAATTCCATGGTGGAAGATTCAGTTTCATCCAAGGTTTTGGGGAAGAACAACGGCTATTATGGAGTGGGGCTATGGCTGTTGCCTTCCTTGATCAACCACTCGTGCAGCCCGAATTCGAGGAGATTGCACATTGGTGACCATGTGGTTTTTCTTGCATCCAGGGATGTGAAATCCGGGGAGGAAATCACCTTCCCTTACTTTGATGTCCTCTCACCTCCGAGCAAGAGAATCGAGATGGCGACAAGCTGGGGCTTCCAGTGCCACTGCAGGAGGTGCACATTCGAAAAGGAGATGTTCTCCAGGCCAGAAATCCAAGATCTCGAGACGGGTATCGAGAGAGGGGTTGATGTGGGGTTGGCATGCTTCAAGCTGGAAGAGATCATGAGGAAATGTGGGGTGAGGGGCAGGGAGAAAGGCTACTTAAGAGCGTGTTTCTGGGGTGCGGTTTCGGAAGCGTATAGGTCGGAGAAGGTGGCGAGCAGGTGGGGGAGGAGGCTGCCACCGGTGGAGGCGGTGGTGGAGAGCGTGGCGGAGGCGGTGGGGAGTGATGAGAGGGTTGTGAGGGTGGTCGCTGAGAGGGCCAAGGAGGGGTGTGGGGGTGCTGCTGGGAACCGGATTGAGATGGTGGATAAGGCAATCAAATTTGGAAGAGGCGTTTATGGTAAGATTGTCAAGAAGCAGGTGTTGAGGAATCTGCTTCAGCTTCCCATTTCTTGATTTCAGCTATTGGTTTCATAATTCATAGCTATACAAATCTGTTAAGTCTTTAACCATATCAATGGTCCTCTTCTTTTGATTTGTTCAATGTGATTAAAACAGTAAGTAGTGTAGTAGTAGAAGATGGCAGGACTATCAGCAACTGTGTTGCCAATGATCAAGTCATCCAGACTAAAGCCATGAATGATGTGTGAAAAGTTACAATACACCTACATGCTGTTTCTTGACAACTCAACCCGCATTCTGTATAGTTTTCGTAAACTTCCTGAAAGTATTAAGACGTGCATTTTAAAGAGATTAAGTGACCAGGCAACAAATTATAAACAACTATTGATCAATTCAATTCATTCAACCAATGTAGACAAACGCTCAAGAACACTCAGAAGAACAAAAGAGGAATAAACTGAACTCTCAGAATACAGAAATTTTATTACTTTGTAAAACAGTTTGGGAGATTACAAGAGCTGTGTATTTATAGAGGAAGGGGAACTAGAGGGAGATGGACGCAACATCCCTTTTCTGTTACAGCTTCTAACAACCTCTAACAGCTTCTTGAGCTGGTTTAACACTCCCCCTCAAGTTGATAGTTTGAAGACATTCACAACTCCCAACTTGGCCAACATTTTCTCACATGTGTCTTGATTCACTGTCTTAGTGAATATATCAGCTGGTTGCTCTTTGGTGGGGATGTAGCCTAACACAATTTCCTTCTTGAGAGCTTTGTTCCTTACCACATGACAATCTCCTTCAATATGCTTTGTCCTCTCATGATAAACTGGATTTTTTGCAATGTGAAGGGCAGATTGATTGTCACAATGTAACTGCACAGGATCCAATTTAACTCCCAAATCAGATAACAAGTTTACCAGCCAAGTTATCTCACAGCAAATCATGGCCATGGCTCTATACTCTGCCTCAGCTGTGGACATAGCTACATAGGATTGCTTCTTGGTTCTCCATGATATAAGTGAGCTACCAAGTAATATACAGAACCCAGTTAAGGACTTTCTAGTCATGGGGCAACTTTGCCAATCAGAGTCACAAAATGCCCTTAGCTATAGTTTAGAGTCTTTAGCCAGTAGCAGTCCTTGTCCTAGAGCCTTCTTCAGGTATCTCAACACATGTTTGGCAGCTTGCCAATGCTCCAACTTTGAAGAATGCATGAACTGACTGAGCATCTGTACTGCATAGCATATATCTGGACGAGTGATGGTGAGGTAGATTAGCTTACCTACCATCCTTCTGTATGCAACTTGATCCACTTCTTCCTTGGTTCCATCTAGACTGAGCTTAACTCTAGGATCTAAGGGAGTGGCCACTGGTTTTGCATCTGTCATTCCAGTTTTTTCAAGCAACTCTAGAGCATACTTCCTTTGATTTAGGAACAAACCATTCTCATTTCTATCTATTTCAATTCCCAGAAAGTACCTTAGATCACCTAGCTCTTTCATTTGGAAGTTCCTGTGAAGATGAGCCTTGAGCTTTCCTATTTCATCTTCATCATTTCCAGCAATAATCATGTCATCCACATATACTAATAGAGTTGTGATCTTCTTCTCATTCCTTTTTACAAATAAGGAATGATCATATTCTGATTGTACAAATCCTGCTGTAACAACCACTTCAGAAAATTTGGCAAACCATTGCCTAGGAGCCTGCTTTAATCCATATAAGGATTTTTGCAGTTTGCACACCAAATCCTGCTTAGCTTGCTAATTCTGTATCCCATTCTCCCCCTGAATTGCAGGCTGTAAGGATTTGAGAAAGCTATACTCAGGTGGCAATTCCATGTAGACCTCTTCTTCTAGATCGCCATGCAAGAATGCATTGGTGACATTCAATTGAGAGATAAACCAATCATGTGCAGCAGCAACAACCAGGAGTGTCCTTACTGAGATCATTTTTGCAGCTGGTGCAAATGTCTCAAAGTAGTCAATGCCCTCCACTTGACTGAATCCACGAGCCACAAGTCTTGCTTTGTGTCTATCAAGTGAGCCATCTGCCTTCAGTTTTACTTTGAAGAGCCATTTACAAGTCACAACTGACTGATGAGCAGGTCTGGGCACCACACTCCAGGTTTCAGTCCTTTCAAGAGCCTCCAGTTCAGTAATCATAGCTTGGCACCACTCTTTGTGTTGTAGAGCCTCCCTTACAGAAGAAGGTTCAGATAGAGGTGCACTATTGACTATGAAGGTGTTATATGAAGCTGGGCAAGAAGAATAAGAAATAAATTTGGACATAGGGAAATGAGAGGTGACCTTGCTGTAGGAGGCAGACATTGCAGATGGTGGATCATGATGGACTGTACACACATAGTCTTGTAACCAGGAAGGTGGTTTGGTGGTTCTTGTGGATTGTCTGATAGGTGGGGGGGAGGGTTCTGAAGTTGTAACAACATCAAAGGTGGGTGGTATAGGTGAAGGAGAGTAGTCAGCCAGAGATTCTGTGGTGAAAGAGGGGTCAAGAGTGGGTAGATCAAGGTCAGATGGGATGCCAATTGGTGTGAAAGGTCAATCATCCACAATCTCTGGCTGAGGAGAGCTGGTGATCTGGTTGTTGGTGTCCAGGCTATGACTTGGGTTTGTGGCTGCAAAGGGAAAGAAATCTTCTACAAATGTAACATCTCTACTAATGTGACATTTTTGAGTTTGTAGATTGTAAACCTTGTAGCCTTTAAAACCGAAAGGATAGCCAATGAAAACACAAGCTTCAGCTCTAGTATCAAATTTTTTATGATTTTGAAAACTAGTAGACATGTAACATAAACAGCCAAAGACTCTAAGAGAAGATCAATCTGGCTTTTGTTTGAAAAGAATTTCATAAGGGGATTTGTTTTTCAACAATGGTGTTGGTAATCTGTTTATAAGGTAAGTTGCAGTTAAGATGCAATCACCCCAAAATCTAATGGGCAAAGAGGAGTGAAATCTGAGAGCTTGAGCAGTTTCTAACACATATCTATGTTTTCTTTCTACTCTACCATTTTGTTGAGAAGTGGCAGTGCATGAGCTCTCATGTATAATGCCCTTAGAAGTTAGAAAATCTGTTAAATCCTTGTTGAAAAACTCAGTGCCTTGATCTGTTCTCAAGGTCTTTACTTTTGTTTCAAACTGGTTTTCCATTTTTATTAGAAAATCCTTTAGAATAGAAGGGGTTTCAGATTTTTGAGAGAGTAAATGTGCCCATACACACCTACTGTTGTCATCTACAATGGTTAGAAAGTATCTTTTGCCATTGTAGGTAGGTGTGTCATAAGGGCCCCATAGATCACAATGCACAAGTTCAAAAATATCTTTAGCATGAGAGTTACTTTTGTAGAAGCTATTTCTTGTTTGCTTAGCCAGAGGACAAACTGAACATGAAATGTCTGAAGATTTATTCATATCATGGGAAATTGAAGATACATGTAAAAGTTTGTCAAATGGGGCATGACCTAGTCTGAGATGCCAAAGAGCATTAGAGTCAGACTTACCAGATGATTTAGGCAAAAACATAGGTAGCAAGGGTGATGTAGCACAGAACTGAGCATGTGATTTCTCAATGGTTTGGGACTCTTGGATGAGGGATGGGATCTCTGGTTCAGGCACCAAGTGATACAGTCCATCTATGTCTCTACCCGCTGCAATGTTCTTCCTCCTTGCTGGGTCCTGTATGAGGGACATAATGGGTCTGAGATTGATGTGAAAGTGCATGGTGCGTACCAGAGTGGTTAAGGAAACAAGATTGAGTTTAAAATCTGGAATGTATAACACATTGGTCAAGGTTAAAGAGGGTGTTAAGTGTACATTACCAGAGTGAGTAATGTCACTAGTGTGACCATCAGGAAAATGTATCTTTGAAGGAGGTATCATGGGAACAGCATTGGTTAGACAGTTCAGGTCACAAGTCATATGATAGTTTGCACCACTATCTAATAACCAACTGTTTGTAAGAGGAGAAACTACACCACAAAAGAGAGTACCTGCTATGACCACATCATGTTGCTTCTCCTACTGAGCTTGAGTCATGATGTTGAGTAAGGACATCATCATCCTTTGCTGATCTGCAGAGAGGCCTTGCAGCACATTTGAGCCACTTCCCTTCTCAGTCACTGCATTGGCTCTATAGTTTGTGTTGCTTTTCTTGTTTTCACCACTATTCTTGGTTGATTGAGGCACTTGAGGCTTGTATTTGCTCTTAGAGTGCCAGCTGGGGTAACCAATAACCTCCCAGCATTTCTCAGAAGGATGATTTCCTTCACAATGAATGCATTTCTTTTTCTTCCCTTGCTCACCAGCATCTCTCTTGCTGAACATAGCTGTAGCATCAGGAGGTTTGACAAGCACCTCTGGCTGCTTAGAACTTGATTCATCTTGAATCAATAGAGAGTGAACATAGCTCACAGTAGGGAGGGGTGAGCACAGGAGAAACTGTCTTCTTGCAGCTTCGTACTTCTCACTCAATCCCATAAGAAACTTCATGAGTTTCTCTTCATTTTCAGCAGATTCAATCCTTGTATTGACATTGCACTCACACTTATTACAAGTGCAGCGAATGGGAGGACTCAATCCAGACAATTGCTGCCAGGCGCCTTTGAGTTTTGTGAAATACTCGGTGATCCCCAGAAAACTGATCACAATCTTGCAATTCCTTTTTTTTATCTGAAACAGCATTGGACCATTTTTCTGGCCGAAGCTTTCATGGAGGTCATCCCACATCTGCTTCGTTGTATCGTACTCATCCAAGGTTGCATAGATGTCCTTGGATACAGAATTCAAGATCCAAGAGCAAACCATGTCGTTACACATGTTCCAGATTGCAGAGTTCTCAGGTGATTCGACAACAGTTCCTTCAACAAAGCCTAGCTTATTCTTCACCGACAGACCTTTCATCATCGCTTTCTTCCATCTCCGAAAGTTTTCTCCCGTCAATTGGATTGGAGTGAGCGACAGGCCTGAGTTGTCGGAGGGATGGATGAACAATGGATTCTGTAAATCCATGGAGGTGATCATCTCTCCTCGTCGGCGTCGTTCGGTTGAAGAAACTTGATCTTCGTGATTGGCCGCCATTGATGACTGCGATTGAGCTTAGAGATGACTCAATTCACAGCTGAATCGATTCACAGCGACACACACAAGAATCAATGCGGAAGCTTAATCAAAATAGAAAACGAAAATCAATTGATTGATCAACAGATGCTCTGATACCATATTGATCAATTCAATCCATTCAACCAATGTAGACAAACGCTCAAGAACACTCAGAAGAACAAAAGAGGAATAAACTGAACTCTCAGAATACAGAAGTTTTATTACTTTGTAAAACAGTTTGGGAGATTACAAGAGCTGTGTATTTATAGAGGAAGGGGAACTAGAGGGAGATGGACGCAGCATCCCTTTTCTGTTACAGCTTCTAACAACCTCTAACAGCTTCTTGAGCTGGTTTAACAACAACCAATAAGTGTCAACCGAAAGCTTGATTTTCTAAAGCAATATAGGACTACATGATTCACCATCGGCATCTAAACCTAAATTTCTAAATATGAATATGAATACATACCATCCAATCTCAATATGAATATGAATACATACCATCCAATTTAGGAAAAAATGAAACAAACTAAAATGAGCGAATAGCAACCCATCCATCAAGAATGGAAACACAAAAATAGACAACACGTAGTGAACCATGTCACCCATGAAATCAGCTCGGAAGAGGCCTATTTCCACTTCGGCTTCCAAACAAAAGAAATGTTTAATGTGACCATTTGCTAGAATGAACCTTTAGCTAGATATATTAGTTGCCAGATCAAAATAGACGAACGCATCTGGTAACAAATAACTAAGCAAAGTTTTACGGTTGAAGTTTGATATAGGTTAAAGCGCGATCCAGATGCGTACAATGTTCATATGTAGCCTTGAATTCGGATTAGATTAGAGTAGTACCAACTACCAAGGCCTATGGAGATACTGTTAGAGGTATGGCCTGCGTCAAAGGAGTCATGTTCACTTTGACCGCACTTTGTGAACCAGGATAACCCATTCATTTGCCTCATCGCACGCATCTTGTTTCTTTGTCCAATTAGGACCTTGTGAGGGCAAGACTGCAAAAATATACACCCATGAACTCGTAACAGGAAAACTCCAAAAACCATATGATCAAACTCAATCCTTCATGGTTATTAAAAAAATTGGTAAAAGTTCAGAAAATGACCTCGTGACCAACTTCCCATAGTATCTTGTCTTGAGGAATCTTAAAAAGATAATGAAAAACCACAGTAAGGCACTAAGGTCAACACATCCAGAAACAACAGAGGAAGATAAGTGCAAGGCTCATCTCTTTGCTTGTGTTTTAATCCCAAGTATTGGTATAAATGTGTGCATAAGCTTTTGATTGAATTGAAGATTTGGGCCTTAATCCAATCTTTGATCTCATAAGCTCATGGGCTTTGAGCCCACTCGGTTACACATGTTTGAAGCTCCGCATTGGCTGGCAACGTTGCTCAGCTTGTGACTTTGATATTTAAGGGTTATGAAACCCTAAAATTAGATGAGAGAGCTGTTAGGGTTACTATGCTTTCTTTCTTGTCTCATATGACGATTTCTAGGGTTCTTTCTCCCTAGTTGCTTAGTGAGTGTTTAACGAGCTCCCTTCAATTCAAACACACTGATTAAAACACTTGAGTTGAGAGATTGGTAGCTCCGTTGCCCTTCTGATCCTAGCCTTGGTGACTGGTGTCCTAATTAAGGCTAATCGATTGTCGTTTTACTTTCATTCGCATGTCATTTGATTTGGTTGTAAAACGCTTTCTCGTTTCAATCCATTGCTCTCTTCATTGTTTCTTGTGTGTGTCTGTAAATCCACTACAATAAGCCAAAATAACAACATTTCAAAAACAACGAAAATTAAGGAACTATTCCATAAACAACAGAGGAAGATAAACCAGAATAACAACAATTCCGGGACAAAGTAAATAAGGAATATGCAACCAAGAGAAGTGGGTATCAAATCTTGAACCCTAAAATAGCTAAAGAAAAAGCCAAAATGAATATCAAATCTTGAACATTAAATTTGATTTGATTTATTCAGATATTTTGAAATTCAGTTAATTCTCAAATAATAAGATCTCACTGTCACAAATACTCCTATTTATAGCATATACTGTAAGGAAAAACCTAAGCTTACACTTGGTGTAAAACATTAAATCTTACACTCCCAATTATTTACCTCCACGTATTAATGGATTAAAAAAAATACTGCAGTAAATTAACTTTTTTTTTTCTTTTCTGGAAGTAAAGTGTAATGGCCTGACGCTTCAACTCCTACCCTTGGGTTTACTTTACCAATGCTCTACAGAGCAGTGGGAGAGAGAAGATTAATTACGGAGTATTTGCTTTTGTCTCCCCACGCCTCAGATCCGGCTTCTTCGACCTCCGTCCATGGCGCCAGGAGATCCCTCACGCTCTGCATATATGCTCGCTCTCATGGTTGTTGATGCTTCAATTTCCCTCTACCCAGTCACCCATTCAATTTTCGAATCCAAATTGAAATACAATCTCCCACTCACCTCCACCATCATCTACCCAGTCACCCATTCCCGATCGGGGAGGTCGAGGAACAAGGCTAGTGAGCACGGTGTGTAACTGAAGCGGATGAGATGGATAATGATATTATTGATATGGGCTTCATTGCCATTGTTGATTCACACGATTTAACTCCATCCATTTCCTTTTCGTATGTGACTTCCTCTTCAAATCTCCAATCTCATTTCCCATGTTTGATGTTACTTTTAACACGCAACGGGGAAAACGCCCTTTCCATCCGCACACTGAATCGCACATCGTCATTCACATTATTGGGCACATCCCAGTTTTTGCGGGTCCCATACGAATCCATTATTAGGGTCCTTCAAATCCCCCGTTACTATATGACTATATCCCTATGACATATACATCCATTAATCAGTAGTTTAATAAAATAATTAAAAAGGGTAGCCGAGTATGGTATATCGAATATTTATAAACGGTGTATCTCACCATTTTAATTACTCCGTAATTTATTGTTGCTTGCGGGGCCCACTCCTTCCTTGAGGAGCGAAAGAGACCGGTCAACCTTCAACCAAATGCAAGCTAGGGTCAATCCCGGGCGACACTCTACTGCCCACAAGCACAAGAAAATTAAGGAAAACAAAAATCACCCTTCAATTACGAGATATCTCCTAAAATTAGCTATCAATTTATATATTATACAAAATCGCCACAAATTTTATATTCTTTCAAAGTTTCAAATACTTACCCATATAACCCCTTTTATGTGTACTTTTTTCCATTTTAAATTACCACTTTATTTATCAATTACACCTCATTGTAAAATATATAGAATATTTATAAATACAGTGATAGTTTAACGCAGGCCCGTCCATTAGCATGTTCAAAGAGCCTAATGGAACAGGGCCCCATTTTATAATTTATTACTAGTACTTATATTTTTTGGTCTCTTTTAAAGCATAAAGTTACTTTGACCTAATGGTATTTGACCCAACTAACCAATTGGTTGTGGGTTCGACTCCCCTTTGTAGGCAGCTTTAGCAATTTTTTTTTTCATCTATTTTTTTAAGTTATTTAAACATTTTCTAATTACGAAAAAGGAAAAACTATTTTATTTATTAGACCTCCTTATTAACTATTTTTATTTGTTATTTTAATACAAACTCTTTTATTGGAGTATAATTTATGATATTTTAATATTTCCCACATATATATTCAAAATTTTATTTGTAAATTATAACTTCACACAATAAATGAGTTTTTAATGTGAAAATACTATAACACACATATATATGTATTGATGCACTATTAAAGAGTTAAAATATATGACTTAAAATATAATAAGAAGAAGTCCTATATTAAATTTATTACATTTTACACTAATTTACGTGCTATATGTTTTTGAAAGATTAGTAAATGTAACAAGTACTCTATTCGTATCAAAATAGTTTATGCTTAACAAGTTGACAAATTTTTTAATAAGTTAAAAATTACACATAAAATATTTTTTTTAATAATTAGCAAGTCAAATAAAATATCAAATATTTTAGAATTAGGTAATATTGAACAGGGCCCCTAAAATTCATTGGACGACCCTGGTTTAACGTTTTAAAAGCATCACATCGAATAAATTTGATTTGTAATCGACAATATTATGCATTGAAGTTCGTTGAAATTCGTGATCGGGGAGTCATGTGTATAAGCGCACATGTGCTAGTAGTCTAACACAAGCCAAGTGGGGTTTCATCTTAAAATTAATTAGAAATAAAACGAGTAGTCCATCGACTTATATACTATAAGGCTTGTTGTGCTTAATTTTCAATATGTGACTCTAATCTCATTTACATCTCTCAACTTTAAGGTTTATATTTGCCATTTCTTTCTTTTGAGTTGTGGAGTTTAATGAAATTTTGTATAGAAGATGAATCAAAAGTAAGATTAATTCTTCGGGAAAAAAACTAAATAATTAATAACTTTTTTTATAATAATGGTGAATGATTTTGTAAACATATTTCACAAAAAACATGTCATTTTAGTGTATTATTGTATTAGAAAAAATTATTGCAATTATTTTGGTCATTATTTTATCTAGGGTTGGCAAATTGTACGGAAATTACCATACCAACCAGTCAACCACAAACCGACTATGTTGGTAACCACACTTGTGGTAACCAACGTGGTGGTAACCACACTTGTAGTAACCAACATGGTGGTAACCATCGTGGTGGTAACCACGTGAAGGTGGCACGGTAATTGTAATGAAATCTGAATACCATGATTACCGAGTTTTAAGTTTTAAGGTGGCACGGTAATTGTAATGAAATCTGAATATCATGGTAATAACTTTAAAACATTAATATATATATTAATTTTTTTATTTAATGTTTTATTGTTATTACCTTTGAGTTTTAAGTTTTTAATTTATATTTTGTGTTTTGATTTTGACTTAAATTGGTCATTTCTACCTTTTCTACTAGAAACAATATGAAAATTTTGAATGTTTGAAGACTTTGAACTTGTTTTGTTTGAACTTGCAGGAACATTTTGAATGTTTGAAGACTTTGAACTTATTTTGTTTGAACTTGTTTTGTTTGAACTTGCAGGAACATTTTGAATGTTTGAACAATTGAACTTTGTTTGTTTCTTGAAGACTTTAAACTTGGTTGGTTTGATTTTTTTTGTACTTTACGTTGTGAACTTAATTTATTTGAACTTTTAAAAGATGGTAACCGTATTATTTTTTGTAACCATATTTTTTCGTTCGATAACTTTGATGACCATCGAAAGGTAGCCAAGGAGTTTAATTCAAAAAAATACAAACAAAATTAAAGCTTGGTAACCATGGTAATGTACCGATGGTAACCACAAATCATGGTTACCACATATGCGGTAACCATGACTTGTGGTTGGTACGTGGTATGAAAATTTGTGTACCACCAGTTTGTGGTTGGTACGTGATAATCACCATTTTTTTGTGGTAACTGTACCATGTCAACCCTAATTTTATCACCCTTACAAGTACAATTCTTAGTTCTTACTATCTCAATTTTAAAAATTCGCCTGAAATAGTATTTTAAAAATACATCATCTACTATGTATATTGTATACACATTTTTTAAAAATTATATAAAATATCAACTTTTTTATTTCATAATTATTAATGAGTATGAAATTATAAAAAATTAATATAAAAGTAAATAATTTATATAGATTTTAACTTCATAAAAAAATGTACATAAATAATGAAGTGACATATTTTTCAAAACAAAGAGAGTATTATATAATTAGTTGTAATTTTTCAGAAATTAAAAAATAATATAAATAAGAGTATACCATTATGTTTGTTGGTTTCTTAAAAATTGTATGAAAAATTAAAATGATACGAGTATATTTTGATAAACCGATGAAATGTAAGTTTAAGGGCGATTTTATGTAATTTGGCCAAAAGAAGATGGAAGACGTCAATAACACGCTCCCGCTCACGCGCACACGCACAACGCGCTTTCACACGGTTGATGTTGATCTTTTCTCCGCCTTCTTAAAACTCGTCCTTCTTCGTCTTCCCACTCCCCAAACTCCCCCAACTCCCCCAATTTCTCTCCCCTTCAAGCTCCCTAAAAATGCCGACCGATGGATCCACTCATTGGTGCTACAGGTGCGAGCGATTCGTCCATTCAAGGAATCATCACATCGTCATCTGCCCCGACTGCGGCAGCGGATTCATCGAGGAGCTCGATGACGGTGACTCGCCTCTCGTTCCTCTCTCCCCTCGCCGCCTCCTCCGCGCTTCCCAATCCCCGTTCACGCCTCCCGCCGTCTCGAATTTAGGACCAGCGACTCGGAGGAGCCGGAGAAGAGGCGCTTATGATCAGCCTCCGAGTTTCAATCCCGTAATCGTCCTTCGGAACGGCGGCGAGAGTGAAGCCGGCGCTGGAGATGATGAGGAGAGGCAGTCGGAGAGGAGGAATTACCAGTTGTATTACGACGATGGGGCTGGGCTAGGGCTTCGTCCGCTGCCGGTGAGTATTTCCGAGTTCCTGATGGGATCTGGTTTCGATAGGCTCCTGGATCAGCTCTCGCACATGGAGATTAACGGTGTGAGGCGTATGGAGAACCCGCCGGCGGCGAAATCGGCCGTTGAATCGATGCCGGTGGTGAAGATCGTTGCCAGCCAAGTGGCGGTGGAGTCGCACTGCGCTGTTTGCAAGGAGGCCTTTGAGATAGACGAGGAGGTTCGTGAGATGCCTTGCAAGCACATCTACCATCCCGATTGCATCCTCCCATGGCTTTCCTTGCGCAATTCCTGCCCCGTGTGCCGTTTCGAGCTGCCCGCGGAAGCGGAAGAAGGAGGCAACGGAACCCCGTCGGGCTCGGACGCCGCCCAGGAGGAGTCCGTCGGGCTGACGATTTGGCGGCTGCCTGGCGGCGGATTTGCAGTCGGGAGGTTTTCCGGCGGGCGAAGGTTGGCTGAGAGAGAATTACCAGCCGTGTACACCGAGATGGATGGGAGGTTCAATGAAAACGGCAGTCATTCTGGTGCTCCAAGGAGGATAACTTGGGCTTCTAGTGCCAATCGATCCGGAGAAAGGAGAGGTTTGGGGCGTGTATTTCGCAGCGTCGCGTCCTTCTTCCGCAGGGGAAGGAATTCAGGATCTCAATCGAGTTCTGAGTTCAGATTGACTGGGAGAAGTCGATCAAATTCGATATTCAGGAGGAGACACAGAGACGAGTGGACCTTTGGGGTATAGTGTGAGTGATTGAGTGCAATGAAACTGTCTTGGATCAAAATTTGTTCTTTCACTTCCTCTTTTGTCGGTTTACATTTGTTGGTGTATATAACAATACAGCAAAAACTCTTTCCCCTTGTTAGACATCAGCTTTTAGCTTTCAGCAAGAGCAGAACTTGAAGTTAGCAGTTCAGCTAGTAGAAAGGAACAAAATATTGTAACTTCATAGCACCTAGAGTGCCAATGCTGCAAAGAATGCATAATGTTATTCGATACCATTTCTTTTTTTGTGATCTTTGCCACTTCATTTCACTGGTTTGTCACTTGTATCTGAATGTTTGTTGTCTCCTTTGCTTGGACTGTGCACTATACAAGTATACATTGCTTCCTCTATATCATATTATATGGTCATATTTGCAGTCATCATATCATATCCAGCCATTTCAGTTGTCTCCTTTGCTTGGACTGATGCCTTCTGTGATTTTGTATTTGTTCTGAGATTCTGTTGTCATTCAAAGTGCACAGGTGGTTAAATTTTCTCCAGCAAACGTGCTTGTGTCGGATTCTTGTGTGCTTTTGGTGTGAAGACCGGGATACAAAGATCTATTGCTCAATTGTGATGTTTACTATGATCTGGTATTTTCTTGTGATGCCGTTACTAGTGGAAGTAAGATTCCTTAGTAGTGCTGGTGAGAGGTCAAAGTTTGATGGCTAAATCTTCATATTAGTGCTATTGCTTTTCCTTTTCCTTTACCATATTTTGAGAAAAAAGGCATTGCTTTCTTACTTTTGTCATGCTTTCAGGTGGCGTTTTCGCTTTGGATGCTCTTGCAGCCGAGCTGCGTTGTTTGTCCAGCTTTGGGAAGTCCTTATCATTGTTCACGTGGAAAGGGTTGAGGCTTTTTGAGGTCTGATTGGAATCTGTCAAGCGGGATATACGCGCGTATCAGTGAACCTGTCTTTACGGACATCAGAACTCTTGACTCTTGACACACAAGGTACCTAGCTCTCATTCAGACTATTAGCCTTGACAACAACTATTAGCATCGCAGATTCTATTAGGTTGTAAATCATCAGTGTACTGATCCTGTGAAAGGTGATGGTGGCTACTCCTGAATAACAGTGATCTGTAATGTCTACAATATAGCTGGCAAAACAACAGACGCACACGAGAACATAAGATATGAAGATGTCTCATGTGTGGTCGGGTCCTGTTGAGGTAGTTACCAAAGTCATGAATTATATGGCCTTGTGAGAGATTAGGTGTTTTAGCACATTAAGATTAAAGCTTTGTTGATATTGATATGGAGGAAGAGTGAAACAAATTCACAGGCATTATCTTTATCCTAGTCGTCCCATTCGGCAACCAAGTAGGAACGGATGGCGACAGGGGAGGGCCTTATCCAGATAAACCAGTAGCATCTGGAAAGGGATGTGACATGGCGTTATCCAGAACCGCGTAGCAAAGCAAGAAGATTACAAAGCTGTAAACCCATCTCAAGGCCCACGCCACTACTTAGTGCATTTTACGCTTTATGCTGACTGATACCTTGTTCTAGGCCGTGTGGAAAACTTAGATGTACTGTCAAACTCTAGTCCTCACAGATGGCCTCCATTGGTTTCCTTCTGTCCCATTTTGCCGGTAGGTTCAACGAACGGATCCCCAGTGGTGGACTGACACTCAATTTTTGTTGTAGCTTTTGTGTGCAGCATACGTTCCTGGGCCCCGAGAGGTTGCTGTTGGGTTCGCCAAGGGGCAATGAAATTATGTAGATTCTGTAAGAGTTGGGAATCGATTGGTACGAAGAGCTTATGATGCGGCCTTCACAAACAGTCAGCAAATTCAGCTTAATTGCGGCCTTCACAAGCTTAATCAAGTTCACTTGTTGATAGCTGACTTACATACATGCTTGTAACTACCATTTCTGTCGAAACGATGTGGTGAGAGGTTTGGTACGAGAGTATCTGTCCCACATTGATTATAAAAGACTAAAAATGATGGTTATGAAAGGGTAAAACTCTACCCAATCGCTATAATAATAATAATGAATAAATTGACATTCTCTTCTCTACATGCAAATCTGTGGACTGAGGATTTGGACCCTATTTCCATGGAGATACTGATAACAACAGAGTTCTCGTTGTTTTCTTCCCATTGTTGTGTCATGTGTGTTTTTACAAGAACTATCCAGTGGAAAATCTTCGGATAATTCATCAACAAGTGCAAAATTCAACTAAATACCCAAGGAACAACAAGGATGCATCAAACAATTGGTTTGGTGGATTGTCGCTTGATTTTCCAGGCAAATGTACGATTTATGGAGATGATTAGTCGTAGCTGTGTACAGAAAAATACGATACGGTTGACATGATACGAAAATAATACACGGAAAAATACAAAATAAAAAAGGTACGACATGAAAAATACGAAATAAAGACACAACATGAATATGACACGAAACGGTAAAACACGATAATAACCGCGTCGAATACGGATCGAAGTTTATTTTTCTTATCGTATATACAACACAACATGATTAATTTTTTAAAAAAATATTTTATAAGGTAGTTTAGTATAAATATAATAAGTATGATAAAAGACCATAAAAACAAGTTGGTTCAATTGATTACGAGGTTTTTCCCACCCAACTATCTATTATTCAATATAGGTCTAGCGTTCGATTATTTGACAACCGTTTCGTATTTTCTTGTCAGGGGTTTAAGTCTTATCGTGTCGGGTACCCGGTTATGGACGACCCTAATTAGTCAATAACCTTGGAAATGCGCGCTATTGGACTTTTTCTTAATGGCCCATATCCATGACGATCCAACTCCAGATTGTGTGTTTGCACTTTGAGGAAAAGGCCCAACCAATTTTGTTTTATGCAAGTATACAATAATACAACCAACAGTTTTGTGTGTTCATCACACTCAAGCTAATAAAAGGACTACACTTGGGTCACAAACTCTCAAATTCTGGCGACCCGAAATCGACAATCAAGTTCGAGCACACATCTATTCCAGCATTGCGATGGAACAGCGTCAATGTCTCGAGGTCGTGCCGTGGGCGAGCCCACAAACACGTTAAATTCGCAAGGTTTAACCTTGTCGTACACTGTTCCATAAGAAGCATAGGCGTGACTATGTGGTGGTTGAAATGACAAATACACCTCTCCATACACTCCCTTTGTACACCACCATATAAAAATACGAACCCCCACTGTTTTTGAGCTGCTTTGCTTCCAAGCTGAAATTACTTATCCCACCACATTTTTTGGATTGATAAATCATCCATCTCCATCTCTCAATTAGGGTGGCTCATCGGTTTAAAAATCAAGCCGAACCGAACCGAATCTAAAACTGAATTTTTAAAAATTACAAACCGAAAATTGAACCTAAATGAATCTAATTAGCAATTATTTATATATAAAAAATTAAAATATTTAATTTTAAAAATATGTTATAAAAAATTTCTTAAAAATGTACACAATATCTTATAATGGATTATACTTTATTTTCAACAGAATTGATCCAACCTAAACTAGTGTCGTATAATGTTTTTATTTAATTTAATAAAAGTTAGATTTAAACCGAACCAAACCAAACCTAAAACCGAATTTTGAGACTAAGTTCCATCTTACTCCCATTCATTTCTTAATTTGTCACCTTGACCGTCTCTTGTTTTTTAATTTAACCATTGCATTTAACCCAAACCGTGCAGTGCACAATCACACATTCACACCCTTGTTTGGCACTCAAGTACAGCGGACAGGAAAGGGTATTCACAACAACCGTTGCTTGTGACCTCTCTCCCATACATAATACTAATACATGTATCACTTTAACCATATGAGTCTAATCATCTTCACTAACAAGTGATGAGTCAAAACCACAAGTACTATTCCCAAGCCCAGCTATATTACTATTCAAGATTTGCCTAATTATTATAAGAAGCTTTTTTTTTTTTAATAACAAAAAAAACTCCCTTGTTTCTTCCATAACAGGCAATTTTTGTTCCTTGTTCTATATCCAAATTGAAAAATCACAAACACATTGTCACCTACTCCTACATGTTATATATAATCTTATCTCCCTACTCTCAATTCATCAATCACACCAGCTTCTCTTAAGTTTTCACTCACACCAGGAAGATGGGAGCTTCAATTCTTGCATCTCTATGGAGCCTTTTCGTCGTAGGACTCGCATTCAGTCTTCTTGCAGCGGAGAATGCCTTGGCTGAGGAAGGCGTAACGCGGCGCTACCAGTTTGATGTATGCATCAACTTAGCTTAGCTCGCGATGATTGTATTAACTGATCGATATTTTGCTTGTCATTCCGCAGATTGTGATGCAGAATGTGACGCGCCTGTGCGATACTAAGAGCATTGTGACCGTGAATGGCAAATTCCCGGGGCCACGGATTGTTGCTAGAGAGGGTGATCGTCTTCTCATTCGCGTAGTCAACCATGTTTCCAACAACATCACTATCCATTGGTACCTAAAATTTGCACCTACAAATTACATATTTGCTTACATTTCACTTAACCACACCTAAATCAAAAGATTGAGGTTCAATGTGATGAAAGTTACCTTCCATTGAATACATGATATGTTGTTATTGTTATGCGAAATGGACACAGGCACGGTATAAGGCAGCTGCGAAGTGGCTGGGCAGACGGTCCAGCCTACATTACACAATGTCCTATTCGAACCGGTCAGAGTTACACTTACAACTTCACCATCATCGGGCAGAGGGGAACGCTGTTTTGGCACGCGCACATCTCATGGCTTAGGTCTACTCTCTATGGTCCCATCATCATCCTTCCCAAACGCAACGCCTCCTACCCTTTCGTCAAACCTTACAAGGAAGTCCCCATCATATTTGGTATCATATCATCCATAGTCTTCGACTTCAACGTTACATTCATCTTGGTTTTGCGGTTTACTTACTCTTCTGGATTGAGTTGACAAACATGTAAGAAGATTGAAATTACTTCTTTGATTCTTTCAAATTTCAGGCGAATGGTTCAAAGCTGACACTGAGGCCATCATTAAGCAAGCCCTCCAAACTGGAGGAGGTCCGAATGTGTCTGATGCCTACACCATCAATGGTCTCCCCGGACCTCTATATAACTGTTCTGCTAAAGGTTAGTACGATTATTAGTGAATTACTCCTCTTATTGTCAATTGATTTTGATATACAGTTCCGTTGAATTTGTCATCATCAGACACATTCAAGTTGAAGGTGAAGCCGGGGAAGACATACCTCCTCCGGCTGATCAATGCTGCACTCAACGATGATTTCTTCTTTAGCATCGCCAACCACACGGTCACGGTGGTTGAAGCCGATGCTGTCTACGTCAAGCCGTTCGAAACCGAGACGCTCCTGATCACGCCGGGCCAGACCACAAACGTCCTTCTCAAGACCAAACCCGCCTTCCCGGCTGCCACCTTCCTCATGATGGCCCGCCCTTATGTCACCGGCCAAGGCACCTTCGACAACTCCACCGTCGCCGGAGTCCTCGAGTACCAGGAGCCGGCTTCAAGCCAAGCCAAGCCGATCAAAACCCTCCCCTTGTTCAAGCCGAGCCTTCCCGCCCTCAACGACACGGCAGCCGCTACAAACTTCACCAACCGGCTCCGCAGCCTCGCGAACGCTGAGTTCCCGGCGAGCGTCCCAACCGCCATCGACCGGCGGTTCTTCTTCACCGTCGGTCTGGGGACGAGCCCGTGCGGCGTAAACAACGGCACCTGCCAGGGGCCGAACGGGACGAGGTTCGCGGCGTCGATGAACAACGTGTCGTTCGTGCAGCCGACAACGGCGTTACTCCAGGCGCACTTCGCCGGCAGGTCCAACGGCGTTTACTCGCCGGACTTCCCGATCAGCCCGCTCGTGGCGTTCAACTACACGGGGACGCCGCCGAACGGCACGGCGGTGATGAGCGCGACGAAGGTGGTGGTGCTGCCGTACAACACGAGCGTGGAGCTGGTGATGCAGGACACCAGCATCCTCGGCGCCGAGAGCCACCCTCTCCACCTCCACGGGTTCAATTTCTTCGCCGTCGGATCCGGGTTCGGTAACTTCGACCCGGATAACGACCCGGCCAAGTTCAATTTGGTCGACCCGGTTGAGAGGAACACGGTGAGCGTCCCCGTCGGCGGGTGGGTGGCGATCCGGTTTCTGGCTGACAATCCCGGTATGTATCCGTATCAATATTGAATTGAAATGGGGAATTCGAATTGATTAAATTCAATTGGAGTTATGATTAATGTGGAGAAATTAACAGGAGCGTGGTTTATGCATTGCCACATCGAAGTGCACCTGAGTTGGGGATTGAAGATGGCGTGGATCGTATTGGACGGGAAGCTTCCGAATCAGAAATTGCTGCCACCACCGGCCGATTTGCCCAAGTGCTGATCTTTTTTATTTATTTTTGTTGTGAGATTTGTTTTATAACTTTGAAGAATAAGAAGAGTGAATTAATTAATGTGTTGTTATGTTTTATATACAAAGTACACTAAATTTATAGAGCAACATGTAATAAGCTAACTAAGCATAGAATTATCTTATAAAGATTAATTGATTGTAAGTGTATATCCACAATATTTAATATCACAATCATTTGATATATATCTCTCTCTTATATCTCTTATTCTTTTGGTTGTCTCGTTCTAAACTTTTCTACAAAAACATATTTGAATAAAATTATAGTTTTGGAAGAAAAAAATGTAGCGTGTTTTATATATTGTAGTGGCAGGGTTTTATTAAAAACCTTGTTAAGAAACTCCATTGAGATAAAAAAAAAAAACTGATCGAAGAGAAAAAGAGTGAATTGTATTTGCTTAATTAGTTCAACGTGTTGGGCGTAGTAGACACATTCGAATCAATCATAGCTCTTCGAAATTCATGGAATTAGATCCTCATGCAGACTTACTAGGGCATAGTGACTTAATAAACAAATGTGTTTAGATGTGAATGAGATTAAAAGTGTCCCACATCGGAAAGTTGAACACATATCAAGCCCTAGTATATGAGTCGGTGAGTTACTCCTTCTATTGTCAATTGGTTTTAGAATGGAACCTTACTCGGCTTGTGTGCTAGGCTACTAGCGCATGTGCGTCCGTGCACACGACCCCAGTCATCGGTCCGAGCCGGACTTTGATAAAATGGATCTTCACTTGATCAAATTTATCGAGTATTGACACAACGTGTTGGACGTAGTAGACACATTCATGAAAAAGGCTGCGTTATTGATTAAAAGCCTAGTTTGCAAAAACTAATTAAAAAAAAAAAACAAAGTTAAAGGAAAATAGTACAATATATATATATATATATATATATATATATATATATATATATATATATATCCTCTCAACTTAGCATAGTATGTCATCATTTTCATGAAAACATGGTATTTTAAGACTTAATATATATTCATAGTTTGATCAAAGATAGAAATTGCCACTTCTCCATGATATGATATTACTACCATACTTAGAATATGATGGGTCGTTATCATTGTGCTTTAGAACCTTCTCATTGATGAATAAATATTTCATTCTTTGTACGCTCGAACCGTAAGTAGATCGAGAAATTTAAAGATCTTTTATTTGATTTTTAAGTAATATGCTACTTATCGAATTTCTTATGGATCTTTCAACGTACAATCAAATCCCATCCTCCAACGTGAATATGATTCCTTATGTCAATATCAATTTGGTTGTGCAAGTATATTCACTAATAAACAAATGTTTTACATCTATATTATAGGTACAAACTAGGCTACAAACAGCCTATAAACAAAGGTTTTGTAGACATACTTCCAAATGGAGACTAATAATTTTCATCCGATTCTTTGGATACAAATTAAATTTATACCCACAAAGGTCTTATTATTTTACCCCTAATTTTTACTATCTCCACCGCTAACCATCGCATGATGGTGCATTGCCCTTAATCAGGTCCACCACAGTCTACAATGGTGGATATAATCCAGTATATGAATCGGTTCAAATCCACTGCAACATGCAACATGATACGGTGGAACAATTTTCCATCATTCCCAACGTTTTCCAACATTGTGTGCAAAAGAATAACAAATTATTTATTTTTAAATATATATTTAACAATATTTCCAATAGTGTAGACCCTTGGAAATGTTCATGAAAATATCCAACGGTCTTGACCCTTGAAAATAAGTTTCCAACACTTTCATCCTTGAAAAATATTCCAACATATTCCACCATATGAACATGACCGTTAGAATAACCTGCGTTACTTTCTAGTAGCAACATGAACTCGATTTGTTGATGACCCAGAAGCACCAAGAGGCGACCGCAACTTGATGCGGTGGACTGGATCCGGTCCGATTTATTTCACCGTATCATACAAAAGTGGATTTGATTATCCATAATTAACTCATCGAATTGTGTTGCGGTGGAGATAATAAAAATTAACGGTGTAAATATCCGACCCATTAATCAATTCTAGCATCGTCAATTTAGGTAAAAATCTCTGAAGACGTCATCATAGATAATAGTCACATCATCACTACTCTTAAGTTGTTATTGAGTATTTTCTCTTTTAGAAAATGTATCATTTGAGTCTAGGTAGTTTTAAGTTTCATACATGAGCAAGACTCACTTTAATTGATCTTTTAATAGGCTGATAACGCAAGACCTAGCCTAATAAACATTGAACACTTTTTTTTTTTTTGGTCAATCAAACATTGAGCACTTTAATATTGTACCTACATCTAATTTAGCCGATGATGATTGCGTTAGTTTCAACTTTCAGTTTTGGGCTTAGTCCAATTACATGGGCCTATATTACCTATTGGGCCGTGATTGTCTTTGAAGTTTGAACCATAGAATAATAGAATGCCAAACCTGCCATAAGAATTTGTAGAATTGTAAGAGTTTCTCATAATTTTATACTCCTATTTACATTTTCTTTTTATTCAAGATAGTTTTGAAGTACTCAAAGATCGAAGAATATAGTTTTCAAAGTTTTCCTAAAACAACAATATACTACATCCGTTCCAAAATAGATGGTGTTTTTAGATGATAGTTTTTGTTTAAAAAATAACGGATTTTTTTCTATATTTTCTAAGTAGAGGATTGTAATGATTTGTATATTGTTGATTTTTTAAAAGATTATGATTTGTTAAAATGTATGGTGGATATTAAAAAAATAATAAAATTTATGAGAAATTGGAATGACGATTTTTTTTTAAAAAGTGAAGTATTTTTTATTAACCATTCTGAAATGTTTCAACCGGAAAGGATTTGCGGGTAGTACCTAAAGATACTCGGTTCGAACCCCGAAAATTATTAAAATAAATTGCTACAAATTATTTTCTAGAAAAAATTCAAAGTTTTATAATGATCGGTTTTTACTTTTTCTTTGGACTCAGTGCAATTCAATCACTCTACATCACTACTACATATTAGCCTCTAATGTAACACCCAAATACATTACATTATCACTGAAATATGTTACATTAGGGAAAAAGGTAACACTTTTTAGGGATTATATTTGCGGTCGTTGCATTTGCCCTAATGTAACACTTTTTATTTGCTAAAGTAACATTGTTTCATTAGTGATACTAAGTGTTACATTTGATACCAAAACTATTACATTTGCATTAAATGTTACCTTTTAGAATAATTGTTACCTTAATAAGATTTGTTACCTTTAACCAAATATGTTACATTCGAATAACAATGTTACATTTGAAAAACAATGTTACTTTTACTTTCAAGTATTACATTTGAATGAAATTTGTTACAATAGATAATTATGAACCTGTTATATATTATATATTATAAGATATTTAAAAGTAATAAAAACACAAATTATCCAAAATAAAACTTTCATTCAACAAAAATCCAAAGATATAGTATATTCCTTGTGCAAAGTTACATGCAATCTAAAGCAAGGATGGGCAAAAATGGTGCCATATGATTGTTTTGCCAAAAGCCACATGAAATCTATAAAACACACAAGCCTTACAAAAAAAAAAAAACACTTCAAGAATGATAAAGATTCACCGCCGTCAACTAGAAATAGTCTTCATTTTTCAGATTTCACTTGCTCATCATCCTGCAAATATATGCAAATCATTTATCATATTCCGAAAGTGCATAAAAGGTATAACAGATTTTAGAGGGGGGGGGGGGGACGTCTAGCGCCCCGCGAATTGGGTGAAAGTAGGATACTCCAAATTCGGGGGGGAGGGGGGATTGGATGGTTGAGAATGGTGGTGTGATGAGGCTGTGTACTATGAACTAAATAAATATTGATTTAAGAAAAAAATAGATTAATGAAATTCAAGATACTACCTTATGAAAAATCCCCTCAAACATCTGTTTCTTAAATTATCAAGTATGTGCCCACCCTTATCTTTGGAAAAAAAAAATATATCATAAATTCAAATAATCCTATTTCAGAAATTCAAAGATAGCTAGGACTTTCATTTTTATATTTCATGAATGGCTAACTTGCTTTCATATTTCAAACATAACTAAGATTTTCATATTTTAGATTTCAAAGATGGATAAGTTTCCTTCATATTTTAAAGTAGCTAGGATTTTTAGATTTTGAAGAAATCTAACTTGCCTTTATATTTTTAGATTTCAGAGATTGTTAGGATTTTTAGATTTTAGAGATGGCTAAACTTGCCTTTATATTTTCAATGTATGAGTTAAAACACAAGGCATTAGAGTCAGTTCCCATGGATTATTTTGTTATCAGAAATATGAAACCAAACACATGGTGGACACAGTGACCTCAAGCTAATTGCAATGAATGGTCAGAACAAACCTGAGCTAAATAGTCATGTTCAATAGCTCCGCCAGCTGCAGCTTCTTGTTCTGCTGCCACTTTCCATCATGTAATCTCTTCTTCAGCTACCGAAATATCCATCATGAGTCCTTCAACCTAGGAGTACATAAATTAAAATGTTTAAATCTCCAACTATGTGCATGCAAGCTCACGATCGTTCAACTTTTAGGGTCTAAAATCTTCCATTACGACTTCATACCATGTACTTGGATAAAATAAAAGCTAGTATTTCCTCATGTGAAGTTGGAAGACATCCTAATGAGGACTAAAGGAACCAGAAGTGATGGTTGGTATCAAATAGAATCATATCTTTGGCATAAAAATGTAGCACAATTCCTAGAAGCCATTTATCAGTCATGTAATTGAGGCACATTTATCCTGACATACAATCAAGTACATAAATATGCACAGAAGAATTCCAGATCTATTCACGTCAATCGTAATATGCAGACTAGTTTCCGTTCTTGAGTTATCCTACAAGATTCTTCTAAGAATCATCAACGCAAACATTTTCTTGCAATTGCTATAGGCATAGAGTTTAACTTGAAAATTACCTATGGCTCAATAACTGCAACATAACCTAGCTCATCTAGAGAATGATGCAGCTCACTTATCTCAACTTGTGGCGCCTTAATAATGTTCTCTAAAGCACCAACCTAGGTCAATCAAATCACCAAATTATCAGAACCACAAGTTTCAGGAGCCATGGTTTATTTTGGGGGGAATTACGAATCAATCAAATTACCAAATTAAACCCAAATGATGCACATTTACAAACTACCAGCAAATATATTTTTTACCCAAATAATGCACATTCATAATTCTCTTAAGATATTACATAACTTGTGCAGGAAATCTAGGCATATGGATCAAAGTATTAAATAACTTGTGTAATATATGACAAGATCAAAGCTTCTAACACCTCCACCCGACAGTGAAGGGTAGATAGCAGAATATGAAAGATTGTAACCATTACAGAAGACAATATAAAGAAAATCCACAATCTTATACCAAAATCCTCGTAATTCATAACAACGTTTGTGAATTGTCCTACAAATACAAAGAATTTTAAACTCAGTGTCTCTACAATGACATCTCTTAAAATCACAACTCATAAATCACAACTCATAATTATAGGCCAAGACTAATACAGACCACAACTCACATCACACATTCAAAGTTATATAATCAGCACAATCAAATCACAAAAATATGACAAATACTCAAATTGCAACTTAGGTTTGTCCCATAGAACTCGTCCTAATCAAGCATATGATATATGGTTACAGAGCTTGTAAAAGGTATCACCATGATGACGATTCAAACATTCCAAAACAACAAAGCATCATCAAGTTATGAACACAAACAAGTTGGCATTAAACACTCTTTCTGTATCTAGACTATACTACACAAAATATCTCACTAAAACAAACATATCTCTCAAGCGTTTAAGAATCCAGCTCTCATATTTTGATACCGTATTCTTATATGAATTAGCTAATTATATAGCTCTCAAAAATTATTGCTACAATTCAAGCTATGAAGCAAACTATCAAGATACATCAAACGGACACTCACAAGTAAATATAAAGTAGAAAGTAACAATTATGATATATCACCATACCTCACTCACTTAAGTTAATTGGTCAACTCACACGTGATAAATTCCCCTAAAAAGTCTTTGAAATAAAAATATTATTTATTATCATTTCAAAAGTCAAAATACGAGGCCAAATATGCATTAAGCATACAACTTTCATATATTAGAACACAACACATCAAGCAGTTAAGGATTACACTAACCTTTTAGATGATGGGATTCATAACCTTATATCTTGTTTTTTTTTTTGAAAAGTAGCTTAGCCTCCTTTGCAATTGCTCCTGGTTTCCTTGTTCTTATAGCACTAAATTGGCATACCTTCTACTCCAAAGCAACATCAAAGAGAGAGATTTATAATCCAATTTTGTCGGTACTCGGACAGAATGACAAGATAAAAAAAAATACTTTGATACTCAAAAGTAATGTCCACCATTAAAATATCATGCTTGAAAACCTATAAGAAAAAAATAAGAAAAGAAAAGGAAGCTTTGCAGCACCATAAGAAATAAAATGAAATAAAAAACAAAGATGTCGAGTTGATATGTTTTCATTGGCATTAACCATAACATCACTATATTCTTACAAATTTATAGCATGCCAAACATTAATTTTAGAGAATGTAAACCATATATGTTCATAGGCAAGACTAAAGCTTTTAAACGGGAAGTTTTCATCAACTCAAATCACTACACACAACACTCGAAAACCACCACCTTAATAGTGTCCAACACCAGAAGAAGCTATTAACAACAACTAAGCAACAACGGTTGATCGAAACTTAAAACCAAAACCGATTAAATTCTAAATCAATACAAATATAAGTTATCAGATCAGCAATTTTTCCCAATCCCAATTTTACTCAACCAATTAACCACAACAATTTAAATTAAACAGATTTATGATAAAGGTCCAGGAGATTATACCTCAATCCCGAAAATTATCGAGGGTTTGGATTCAGAGTTTGGTGAAGTCGATTAGGCACCGATTCATGGCTGCCGAGGCCACTTGGGAGGCTTCGGGTCCGGTTCTAGCAAGAGGAGGCGGAGGTATGGCACTATGTCGGCATCGGAGAGGTCCGAGTGTTCACAGGGAGAGGGACTGAGAGGAAGGTGATCCCTTTGGCGGGTCCTTCTTTGCAGCGAGTTAGGGGGAAGCGTGAGGGTCATCAGCGGCAATTGAGGCAGCAGCGCTGGCTGGCTTCGATGGCAATACAGATTACGGAGAGAAGAGCGTCGAATCAAAAGGAGCGCATAATCAGAAATAGGACTCCAAAAATCAAAAGGAGCACATACTCACCTGATATATTGAGGGGCTACACTCGACAGTGCTTATAGGAGGAATGGGTGGCCGAAAAACGAGAGGAAGGGTCGAGCGGACGACAATGGAGATTCTGAGGGGCAGACAGGATAATCCAAGGGAGAAGAAGAAATAAGCTCCGTCATGGGCCTCCAATGGCGGCCGCAAGAAGAGATCGAGCGGAATGCCATGGACAGAGACGAGCAAGAAGAAGAATCAGAAGAAGGCACCATGGGAGCGAGGTCAAGGAGTGACCCAAATTCCGAGTTCGACAAGGGCGAGACAACGGGGTTGAAGGAGGAGAACAAGGGGGGTCTCAGATCTGGAGAAATGAGAGTGGCTCTCGTCCAGGACAGATAGATTTAGGGTTAGCGGATTTACAAATTTTGGCTAAAATTTTAGGCGGAAAAAATTCCGCCAAATTTATAGAAGCAGTGATATTTAATTATTTTTATACAAACGTTATAATTTGGATGAAAAAATAAATTCTGCTAATCTAGCTATCTATTTATTATTACAACATACTCCGTAGTACACTACTAGAAAAACAGTTAAATATCGACGCTTTCTTCTCGACGTTAAGCATTGACGTCGAAATTTTTCTACAGTTTTGGACGTCGAAATTTTTTGACACTCTAATGTGTCGAAATTGACACCTTTCTCGACGCCTATATGCGTCGAAAATGGCATGTGATTAATTAATAAAATATATAGCCCTCTGGATCCACCAGCCTCAGAAAACCCACTCAATCAACGCCTCTCAGGCTCAGCATCCTCTTGGAGATCCTCTTCCAAATCGCCTTCAACTCGATCGATATTCAACTTCTATTTAGTGCGAGTTTTTGAAATCCGATATTGAATGGATCGTCTTCTGTTGGAGAGGTCTTCCAATTCGATTCGGAATCTACATTCATCTTCCGTTGGTGAGGTTTTCTAGTTGGGCGCCGATTCGAGCGTCGTCTTCCATTGGCGATGTTTCTCCTTTGTCTCGCAGTCAGTTCGGTGCGGTTTTTCAATTTGAAGAGCACCTCGCTTTTCTTTCAATTAGGTGCGATTTCTTTCTCTCAAAAACTGTACGTATCACTTAAAAAGTTAGGGTTTCGATTTCAATTTTATCGATTAGAAAGTTATTTGTCGTTGATCTGTGTGTGCTTGGAATTCCACCACTCTTTTGTTATTTTGTGGAGAAATTCATCTCTGAATCTAAACTGTGAGAAATTTATACATGTGAAATTGATTTTTGCCTAATCTAATGAATATTCATTCGAGATTAGGTAAATCCTTAGATATATGGATTGCTCTGGTTTGATTGTGCTGGATTAGGTATTGATTTGATGAATTATTGAAATAGTTGTTTGATGGATTAATTGACGAAATAGGTTTTGATTTACTTGTTTAACGCAGATTACTTGCTAGTTTCAGATGTAACTGGACAGATGGTGTTTGAGCTTCGTCACTTGCTGTACTGGCAATTTCAGCTTGCTGCACTAGCAATTTCAGCTTGCTGCACTGGCTATTTCAGCTTGGTTACTTGTTAGTTTCTCTTCTACTGTTCTTGTTATCGGAGGTTCCTTGAATGTCATGGTAGTAGTGCATAATATAATTGAGCAAAATGGATTGGTTTATTGTTTTTTTCTCCTCTAACGAAAATAATGTCTTCGGTAATTATTTCCTTTTTTTTAGCAATCTCATGTGATGGCTTGTTTGAGGGTTGCCCTCACTGCTGTCTTATCCTTAAGTTTGTTTATCCCTTTTGTGTTTGAATTGGTGATGTTTGTTTGAGTGATTTGCGTGATTCCCAGTCTTAGACTCTTATCAGTTAGGCTATTCCCTTTGGGTGAAGCTGCAAAGGAGTATAATTTCTTGGTCTGTCGTTCTCATGCCATTTAATAATGCAAGGTGACCTATGGTAATATACTAGCTTGAAACTATCTTCTAAATGTTGAAGGATCTAGATAAATATTTACCGGTGGCTTTTTAGATCAATCAGGCTTTTTTAGACAAGAGTTTCTTAACCAAGCATTGCTGTAAAAATGCACTTATATGCTTCATTTTAAGTATTTTGATAATGGCTAGTTTATTTGTTCAAACCCAATTTAGAGTCATTTGTATTCTTTATAATCTAGTGTCATTTATATTTACGAAAATTGGTTTACGTTTAGCCTTTGTTTTATGCATGACTGAAGCCTCTTTTGTTATAGAACTTTCTTTTTTTGCCCATTTTTTGGTGAATCTGTTGTTTCTTTTACCATTCTATTTCTGCTATGCTAGTACAATATGAATTACAAGCTTTAGTTTTAAAATCAAGAATGCTTTCTTGTTTGCTTAATAATGAGCATGTCTACTATCAGCTCTCAAAGCTGTTTCAAAGAATCCTGGAGTTCTCACAAGGTTGTTCATGTGAAGAAAAATGCTTCCTCTAATGTGGAAAAATCATCAGCATCAGAAGATGAAGGCTGGCTTTATTGTTTGAAAAAAGGACAAGCTCGGACTGCTAAGCTCCCCCGTTTTGATTGGACAGGGTATTGTTTTTCATCTTCTCTCACAAACGATTTGTCTTATTTGAAATGGATATTTTGTCTAAGCATATGAAATTAACATGGCTTTACCTTATGCTTTTTAATGTCTGATAAAATGCTTCTCTATCTAAAATAATGTTTTTTTTCTTGTGTGTGCCTTCTTGTATGCTATTGGATTTGAAATCCAAAATTTGTCCTTGTATTATGAGTTGATGAGTATTTGTATTGTTTATTTGTGCCCGTAATTTCACATTCTTATACTTCTTTCTTCATCATATATGCATATAGGTCTCTTTGTATGTCAAAGTTAAGGAGAGACAAAAGAAATTGAAGGAATTTCAAACTCAATCCTCTCCATCAGGTCTACACCTTTTAGTCAAATTTGAGCACTTGTTGATTTCCAACTCCAGCAAGCTATTGAATTGAGTAGCCTCCATGTTTTTTCACTTATCTAGTAATTAATTTGTTCTCCTGAAACCATTTGTTTTTTTCTTTTGATTCTGGAGCATGTAAATGGGTTATATGACTTTTATCTAAACTTGCAGGCATTTTGTGCTATGATCAGAAGCACCGTAAAACTATTGTTTGATGAGTATATTGGCTTGTATCAGATAAAAGATATGTATTTTGAGACCCTTAACTCTTGGAAGTCTCCCTACTGCCTTCCCTGTTGAGTAACTTGAAACATTTTTATGGCTTGAAACATAGCTTGGTTTGTGAGCTTTTGAAGTTATAGGAAAGACCACATGTATTTAATGAATCCAAAATCTGTATGAGTTGCTACTTAGCACAAGGCAGGCTGGCAAACCCAATCTTGATCTTTTTATATTTCAAGGTCCTAATCGCATTTTTTTTCTTCTTATTTGGTGCTATAGGTATAAAAGTATACGAGACCAACGAGAATGAACTACTTGTGGAGCCAGCAATCATGTGGGCAGGCAATCCAAACTTAGTTGTACATTAATTTTGGATTCAAAGTCATGGGAGGAGACATCATGTCCGATTTTGGTCTTTATCGACTCGTTCAGGTACCATCATCCTAGTGTCTGCAACTATACTTAATGCACGCATATTTCGTTCTGCTTAAAGAAATATCAAGAAAGGTAGGCTTTGTGTCACATATGACGATCTAATTGTCAAAACTTTCCTTTTTTTTTTTATCGAAGAGATGAGGATAGCTGATGCCTATGTAGCTAACTAATTTTCATGTATTTACTTACTTTCATTTGACATGCACTCGTTTAATGCTCATGAGCCATTTATTTTCACAGATAAAATAGTACACTTTATTTCAGACTCGTGCAATTATTCAGATTGAGAAAAATAGATATTGGCTATCAGGTCTTTCACCCCTCCTTCCTTTGAATTTAGCTCTTGTTTTATCGTAGTATTGTGGTTACTAGAAGTCCAGCAATATTTTGGTTTTAAGCCTTGTTTTGTTTTCATTTTAGGTAGTCCATGATGCTTTTTTCAAGTACTAGATAAAGCCAAAGTTGACCTCATACGGTGACATGTATTATGAAGGATGAGCATGGTACTTGCTACATTGAATAAATTTCTCTAGCATGCCATAACATATATTGCATATGTACTCTGTTTCATTTAAGTGTTGCTAATTTCAATTATCAAGTAGCTTGTACTATTTTTATGTAAGTGTTGATTTGCATTATCAGGTAGATACTTGCTACATGGAGAGTAGAAAGATGGAGGCAGTCTAGGATGCCATGGATAATTCATGGAGAATGGAGTGGTGACTGTCCTTGTTTCCAAGGTGGAGGAGAGGAAGCCTGATGTGTGAAGGGCTGAGGGAAGATGGTTGGTGAAAATGGTTTTAAGAAATTTCACTATTTGAATAAAATGTAGTTTGGTTTCTTTGTCTGAATTGTTAAATGACAAAATTTTGTCACTGTAAACTAATTCCAATCAGTGTATTAATTGATTTGTTTCATAATAAAATATTTGCGTTTTAATTTTATGTCATTTGTTTCATAATAAAAATGTTTACATCTTAAAAAGCATGCATTTGTTTGGGAAACTAAACATTGGCAGATAAAGTTGGATCCCACATCGCCTGTGGGAAATAATAGAGTAGATTGAGTGGTGATAAAAGGTACGTAGCAGTTCAAACCAATGCCGACGCTATAATTCGTCAAGTGTTCTATCGACAATCTTTCACGTCGAGAATGTCCTGATGAAAGTGTCTATAAGAGCTTAATCTCGACATCCCAGGGTGTCGAAATTGGCATGTAAATTTCGACACCCTTCAGTGTCGATGTTGGTTGTGACGTTTTTTTCCGTCGACAATGACAGTGTGTCATTTGTGACGGAAGAATTTTCGACGCTTTCTGAAAGCGTCGAAATTAAAATTTTTGACACGTTAAAGCGTCGAAAGTGGCTATAAAAAGTGTCAAAAGTTTACCATTTTTCCTGTAGTGGTATATTACGTACAACATATATAAAGTTGGTTTTTTTTTACTTTTAATGCACATTTATAATCAACCATTATTATTATATATTTTTTAATTTTTCTTCAATTAAAAATTTGAGCGCATTGGTTAGTTAAAATTAAATTTTTATTAGCACAATGTTTAAAATATTACTACTATTTAGATGAATGGTTTGGAGTTTAATTTTTATAGGAGGCGCTAAATTTATATATATATATCTTCATATAAAATTTTTATAAATTTCGTGTTTAAACTAGTTTAGTTCGTATTTGTACGAATTGATGCACAAATTTTATTACTATTACTTTCTTTTATTGAAAATATTTCCCCTTGTATTAACTATTAATTGCATACATATTTGATTAATATTATTTTATTTATTTTATTATTTTCAGTGGATAGAATAATGTTCAAATAAACTTATTTATAATACTTCAAAAACTTTTATTGACTAGTAGATATAATTGTTTATACATAATGTAATCAATGAAATTCTTGGAAATAATAAATATAACTACAATCTTCAAATTGGATTTATTTAAAAGAAATTTAATAAAGTAAAAAAATTGGCATAAACATTCCAAAAAATTAAATTCAACATTATTTTAAATAATGTTACAATAAAATGTAAAAAGTGTTGCATATACAAAAGTGTTACATCATTTTAAATAATGTTACATCCAATGTAACATAAATTGTGCTAATGTAACACTTTGTTAATAAAGGTTAAAATGTGTTACAATAGATATCTACGGTAACAGTTTTTAAAAATGTTACATAATAAATGTTACATTTGAGCTTTATATGTAGTAGTGCATCTAGATCATGGCGATAAAGATGAAGGTTGGGTGTACTGAAATTGTGCAAGGTGGGTTCTTAGGAAAGCTCAAACCTTAAAAGAGTAATAGTGATTTAGATACATTGAAATTGCAAAAGTAAACATAAATATCACAAAAGATTTAGATTGTTGGAGTGTAAAAAGAGAAGGTGGATCAATTGTCAAATTGTGTTGAGACCCTCTATTGCTGGGTTTGATGGTGTGTGGCTTGTTTAACAAGGGATTAATTAAGGGGTAGGAGTGTGAAGGCTACATCCCAACTATTTCATTTATAATCAATCAGACTTGCTTTGAATTAAGGGCATTACCGTCCATTAGGGATTGAACATCCACAAATATTGTTCAACTTGTTAATTACTTGGTAGCCAATTCAATCGTGGCCAACCTGGCAACCTCTTTACTCCTCTTTGTGAATTGTCAATTTTGTTCAACTTTGCCCATATAGAGACTTATTTCCTGAAAGGAACTCCTCAGCAAGTCAGCACTCACCATAAGTTGAGGCGCTTAGATTCTTACTTTGCTTAGTTCGAGTATTTTATAGGTTAATGTACGTTTAAATTTTTGAGAAAATGAGACATCGGCGAAGGTCCTGCATAATCCAAGAGCGTCCGAAACCAATATCTCTATCTCCTATGGAACCTTCCAGATTCCTTTACAAGCGTTGATAATCGATAAAGAGTCACCCTTCACTTCCAAGTGCGAGCAACCCATCCTAATGGCTTCACGTAGACCGGCATGGAGACCGAAGCACTCGACCTGTAAGACCAAGGCCACGCCATGACCCCGAGCTCCACAAGCAAGAACCGTACCAAGGCAGTCATGGATGACAAATCCCGAGACAGCTAGGCTAGAGTCGACTTTTGCTCCATTAAAATTAAGCTTCACAAATCCATCTTCAGGTTTTTTCCATTTCACAAGCTTTTGTTTGCTTCTGTGTATCCGGTGGTGGGTGGTTTTTCAGTAACCATATCTTCATCAAGAGTCTCGCTTTGAGCTTTTTTCCAGCTTTTTCGTAGTTGTTCAATGTGTTTTTATCCAATCTTCTGAATTTCTGATATCGTTGTTGTCAAACACAATTTGGTTTCTAAAGGACCATACTCCCTAAAGGGAGAAAGTTAGAGTCGAGCTCTGCTCAAGAGACAGCTTGACAAATATTTTCAAAATTATATCATTGTATACTTTGTCTATTTTATCCGTGTTTCGCACTATTCGCTCGATCTATTTATCCATTCTTCCCACATATCTCAAAGTAACCCGACATTCGGTAAATAAATGAGTCGAGTCTTCTTCGTTGTGGTTACAGAGCGGGCAGTCAAGAGGAACATGCACTCCTTTGTTTCACAGTCTGATCTTCGTGGACGTACCATTTAATAGATTCTTCCAAAGAATTTTTTTTAACTTTGGTGGGCACTGGCAGTGGAGTATTTCCATTATCTATAGTTTTGAAGAAATTGTATCCTAATTGAGATGCATAATTTTATATTAACGATAAAGTTAATTAAATTCCAAAAAATATAACATAATGCATCTATTAGACATACCAATTACCAATTCAAGTGCAGATTTCATAATCTCAATCAATAATCATGAATCTGAAGTTGGCAAAATTAGGAAAGGTGGGTGGAGAACGTACGAAACCGTTAGTAACCAATTTATGTCTATCAATCGATCACTAACTTCAACATCACTCTAAAACCAAGTTTAACCATCAAGCTATAGCTATAGATCTCTATATTGCCAATGTCTAATCCATCTCCTTCCTCAAATTTCAACCATTGATTTTCAGTTAATCTTTCGCTTCTAATCACCTAATCAAACTCACCAATTAATTCAACCTCAGCCCCCACCAATTCACATTCATTCATATGCTTATATAAACCCTCTCCACTCCCCTCATTTTCATCATTCAACCAACTCATCAAAACACCCAAATATCATACCTTCATTTGAGCAACTCTCCACATCAATGGCTACATTCCTTTGGCTGCTGATGGCCGCTCTAGTCCTCGGTCCTCATCTCGCACTTGTCAAGTCCGCGAGCGTCACAAAGCGCTACAACTTTGTGGTAGGACTTAATAATAATGTTGTAACTTTTCATATGTATATATGAATTCAAAATGAGAAGCTTAGTTAGATGTGTGATGCAGGTGAAGACGCAAACGGTGACCAGGCTTTGCCAATCCAAGAGCATTGTCACCGTAAACGGTCAATTCCCAGGGCCTACAATCACTGCAAGAGAAGGAGACAGGCTCGAAATCACCGTTGTGAATCAAGTGAAATACAATCTCACCATTCATTGGTAATGATCTAGATAGACCTCTTATATAAAGTTATAGCCGCTACCTTGAAATTGAGATCATTATACATCATATGGTTGAGATTACAGGCATGGGATAAGGCAGTTGAGGAGCGGATGGGCAGATGGACCGGCCTATATCACTCAATGCCCGATTCAAACGGGCCAAAGCTATGTCTATAAGTTCAATGTCACGGGACAACGAGGCACCTTGTTTTGGCACGCGCACATTTCATGGCTTAGGGTCACGGTTTATGGGCCGATTATCATCTTGCCTAAGGAAGGCGCCGCTTACCCCTTCCCAAAGCCTCACAAGGAAGTTCCAATCATATTCGGTATGCCAAATCACCCAAATGTATCAATCAAGTGATCATCATAACCTCACAAAGATGATCTAATCACGTTGTTTTCGGATCAACTTTAGGTGAATGGTGGAAGATGGATACAGAGGTGATGATCAACCGAGCAATGCAAACCGGATCAGCCCCTAACATCTCCGATGCCTTCACAATCAATGGTCTTCCGGGGCCTTTATACAATAATTGCTCGGCTAAAGATACCTTCAAGTTGAAGGTGAAGCCGGGCAAGACATATCTTCTTCGCTTGGTCAATGCTGCACTCAATGACGAGCTCTTCTTCAGTGTCGCGAACCACAAGCTCACGGTAGTCGAAGCAGACGCGGTCTATGTAAAGCCATTCACAACCGACACGATCCTAATAACTCCAGGACAGACCACAAACGTCCTCGTCAAGACCAAGAGCGCCTTCCCTAAGGCTTCCTTCCTAATGGCAGCTCGGCCTTATGCCACCGGGCCAGCCACCTTCGACAACACCACCACAGCCGCCATCCTCGAATACGAGCACACGAATCCAAAGACTAAAAGCTCGAATCTTGCTATCATCAAACCGAGCCTTCCCAAGTTCAATGACACTTCATTTGCCGCCAAGTTCAACCAGATGCTTCGAAGCTTAGCGAGTTTGAGCTTCCCGGCAAATGTACCGAGGAAAGTGGACAGGCAATTCTTCTTCACGGTAGGGCTTGGGCTCATCTCGTGCTCTAAGAGCCAGCATTGCCCCAACAACACAATGGTGGCAGCCGGAATCAACAACGTGTCGTTCGTGCAGCCAAACACGGCCTTACTCCAAGCCCACTTCACAAAGACACCCAACGGCGTTTTCGCCAACAACTTCCCACAAAACCCACCGGTGAAATTCAACTACACGGGCAACCCGCCGAAGAACATCTTCATGAACAAGGGCACGAAGGTCGTCGAATTGTCGTACAACACGAGAGTTGAGCTGGTGCTGCAGGACACGAGCATTTTCGGAGCCGAAAGCCACCCTCTCCACCTCCATGGATTCAATTTCTTTGTGGTAGGGCAAGGGTTTGGTAACTTTGATCCCAAGAAAGATCCTGCCAAGTACAATGTGGTGGATCCCGTGGAGCGGAACACGGTGGGCGTGCCGTCTGGCGGGTGGGTGGCCATCCGATTCTTGGCGGATAATCCGGGGGTGTGGTTTATGCATTGTCACTTGGAGGTGCACACAACTTGGGGGTTGAAGATGGCTTGGATTGTCAAGGATGGGAGTGGGCTGAACCAGAAGTTGCCGCCTCCGCCGTCGGATCTTCCCAAGTGTTAGGCAAGATCAAGCACAGGTGAACTTGCTCAAGGATATATAGAACATAGAGATTGCTTATTAAGAACTAGTTGGATGACCTTCTCGATCATTTTTGGTGTTTGGTTTATGTTCTTAGCCTCTTGGTTTTTTTTTTTTTCCGGTTCTTTTTTTTTTGGGAAGTTTATAATTAGTTGTATGATGATGATTCATTTTATGACCAAACTAAGATGGGTTATGAATCTTATTGCAAATCTCCTGACTACTATTACACCATTTTGTTTCAATTCCTATTCTAGTATATTTTTATTCTTTTTAGTTATAAATGCCAATTAGTATGGAGGGGAACAAATATTGAAACATGTTACCTATGCACAAAAGATATTCAAACTTTTTAATTTTATGCACGTAGGAGCTAAAAATTATATATGGAATATTTTCCAGAAAGTTTTTGTATCCTATTTCATTGGGAAAAACTGAATAACAAATCCTTCCATTTACTTGTGAAAACATCATCAAAATCCACCTTGTTAATTAATTTCTATGAAAATATTAGAAATCTACATCCATTCAGATAATTGATCTTTTGTTAGTTTGAATTTTCGGTATTGGGCTGTCCAATTGTTATATGGGCCTATTGCCTTTTGGGGGCCGTGTTTGTCTTTGCTCAGTCTTCGCCGTAGAATAGAATGTCAACATGCCATATTGATTGAAAATAAATTAAATTAACATGTTCTGATGTGATTTTTTTTAAAAAATTAATAATATAGTAAACTACATTATTAAATTAAATAAAATATTTAAAAAGTTAGTATAAAATAAGAAAGATATACTTGATATAGGAAACTTTTTATTAAAATTCTAAAATTAAGGTGGTTATGATACTTAATCAAAAATAATTCTCATTTACTCCCTTTGTTTCATAATCAATGTCATTTTACTTTTTGGTCTGCATTTTAAAGAGGTAAAAACTTTATAAAATATTATATAAAGAGAAAATATGATTGGTTTTGAGGAATAAAGGAAAGAAGAAGAAAAATAAAAGGGAAAAAATTAGATTGATTTACAGGTAGGAATGTTACGTAGGCTAAAAATGGTGAAAAAACTTAATGGGTGTAATGAAGATGATTAAGAAGAGACTAACAAATAGATATAGATATTAAGTATTTTAAATTAAGAGTATATATATAGATATAAATTAAAACTTATCTCATCAATATTTGATCATTCGGTTTTTTTTATGCATGAGGAAGATAATCAAGAATGACAGTCTTTGAAAAGTTTTGGTCTACAGCTTCTTGGAAAGGCAAAATTTGTTAGAGCAAATGCACTGGTGAATCCATCAGCTCATGGGTAGCCACCTGGCAAAAAATAGGGAAGAAAAAAAATGAAAAAGGGATGAACCCCATACTGCAGGTTTATCTACACTACATGTACCGTGAAAAGCATGATTCATGGCAGAGGCACGTGAGGAGCAGGTGCGCATGGTGGCCCGGGTGAATAGGAAACGACGTCGTTTCTGGGTTGGAGCAGCCGAAACGCAATGCTTTGCTGCTGCACAGGCCAAAATGAATTAAGGATCAGCGCTGCCACGCGGCCCCATTCATGGGTCGCCATGTGGCAGCGCTATTAAAATACAAATATAAAATGACAATTTTTGCCATTATTACATTATAAAAAAAAATTATTTTCAAATATAATTTAATTTTCTCTACATATAGACATCCACTTTGCATATGTTTCGATGAAAAAAAAATTCATTAATGATAATAATAAATAACCATGAATAATTAAATTATTAAGAATATTTAATATTTAATAATAAAACTTACTAAATATTATTATTAAACTTATTGAGAGTGGATTATAGTATGAGTTTAATATATAGAAATTTGATTTAATAATAAAAAAAAGTAAATAAAGAAAAGTAAGTTATGAGTCTAAGGTCGGATTCATGAATGAGGGGTGAAAAAATAATAATCTTAAGTGAGGTTTATAAGCTGATGTGACAGTGAAAAAGTAAGTTAGGAGTTTGGGAAGAGATTCATGAATGCGGATGGTTAGCTTTAACCAAATTTGAAGGATATATTGCTATGGGAAAGGGCCATAAGAATTAAAACAAAACAAAACAAAAACTGCCAAAGTTGAAAGCGGAGGGTATAGGGGCCAGGGACCAAGGATTAGGAATGTTCAAACCTTGAAGAGTAGTAATTAGTGATTAGATACATTGAAATTGCAAAAGGTATAAGCATCTCAAATTGCCAAATTGCAAAACTGTACAAAGAGAAGTACGTCCAAGTGTCAATTAAACTGTCACCCTCCTTTGCTCTTTTTGTTTTTGGTAAACAAAGACCCGAGTTTGTGGCAGGCCAATTGTTAGGGCATTGCCCCATTTAGGACTTTGCCGGCTTGCAACTAGACCCGTCAAAAACACAACCCGATCCGATGATCCGATCCGACCGACCCGAAAAATTTTCGATCCGAACCCGGAAATTTTGATTCCATTTTTTTTTTCCTACCCGAACCCGAAAAACCCGAAATTTTTCGGGTAATCTGGGTTTCGACCCGGTGATCCGATTGACCCGATAATTTTGACCCGATTGACCCGGTTGATTTATAATTATATATAATTAATTTTTTTATATTTAATTAAAATTTATCACAAAATTATCAAATCATGATTTTTTTTAATTTAAAAAAGAAAAAATTGACAAACCCGAAATCGACCCGAAACCCGGTCAAACCCGAGTTCGAGTCAACCCGAAACCCGTTTTACCCGAGACCCGTTTTACCCGAAACCCAAATTGACCCGACCCAAACCTGATCCGAATGACCCGTTTGACAGATCTACTTGCAACTCTTATGTAACACACATCCACAAAGGACCACACATAATGTTCAATTGTACGTTCAGCTTATAGCGATTAATTAACTTTGTCTGTTTTTCTTTTTATAGCAACTGATCAGTATTTACCTTTTTTTTTTATTTTTGGGTGGGGGATCAGCGTTTACTTACTTTGACCATAATATAACAAAGTTCATTACTCCAGTTCAACACTTCAACGCGAATAGTCTTTTTTTAAAACGAAAATAATACAACTAACGGACACAAGTTTTAACAACGGATATGGAGTCTTTGTTTCTATTTCTTTTTTCGGTCTTATTTTACTAACATTATTGATGATCATAGAGTGAGATTGAGAGATGAAGAAACAGAAAAGAGAGAGAACAACTGAAGTTCTTGATTGAGTGAAAAACGTGAATGAAATCTGAGTACAGGACTGAGCTATTTATACAGCAAAGTAACAGCTCCTCTAACTGAACAAGTAACAACCATAAGGGCCTTTCTCAACAAGGTTTTAACTAACCCCCCCCCCCCCCCCCCCCCCCCCCCCCGAAGTTTGCAACTCTGATCTTGAGGAAGTTCTTTAGTGAACACATCTGTTGGCTGGTCCTTTGTTAAGATGTATCCAAGTTCAACTTCCTTCCTTAATACCTTGTCCCGTACTAGATGGCAGTCTCCTTCTATGTGCTTCATACGCTCATGGTAGACAGGGTTTCTGGCTACATGCATTGCGGATTGGTTGTTATAGTACAGCTTTACAGGTTGTACTTGATTAGCTTGCAAGTATGTGAGGAGCTTAAGCAGCCATGTGATCTCACAACATACAGTGGCCATTGCCCTGTACTCATTACGTACCTCGAATAACGGAAGCGGAATCTAGATCGTCTTGCCTTCGAATTTGATCACCGGGTAGATCTCCATAGCCCTTAATCTCGTTAGAGATTCGGGAGCAGTGGAGAACCTACGATTCACAGCCTACACACCATGGGAGAGCATTGGAGAGGAAGGAGACTCTCTCCACGGAGGAGAGTTCTCTGTGGGTTTTCTTTCCTGAGAGGAACATCTGACGAACAGACTCTCTAGAGTTTCAGTTAGAGATTCGGGGGAGAGCAGTCTCTCCTATTTATCCCTTTATTTATTAGATAAATTAATATATAGCGAATATATATTATTTATCCTAATATTAGTTAATTCTTAACGATTAAGAATTACTTACCCAATTACGTAAATTATGCTTTCATATCTTTTGGGCGTATATATAAAATAATGTCCGAATTATAAAATAATTCTAACAGTTCCAAATGAGACTTCAGGTCTCTGGTTTAACATATTACTCCCTCCGTTTCCAATTATCTGTCGTTTTGAGGTTAGGAGGGGTTGTAAAATTAATTGACGTTCTCCATTTTTTATTTTTTTTTTGGTAATGATGTTCTCCCTTTTTAATTGTACAGTACTCCGTTTCCAATTATCTCCATTTTTTAATTTGCCACTAAAATCTTAATCCCTTTAAATTTAAATTTGGGCTCCAAAATGTGGGTTGTTTAGGTGGAAAAGATGGAAAATTAAGAGTCACTTCCTTGAGGTGATCTGTACCAGCCTTCACAATTATATATAATTCCTTAATTTGTGTGCAACATTCTAAAGTGTCAATTAATTGGAAACGGAGGGAGTATATAGATAGATACATAGATATATAAATGCGTAGGTATCCATTAATAATGATGGTTTTTTTTTTCTTTTATACAAGTAAAAATTTGGAAGTGATTACCCCCTGTTAGACCATCGAACAATAGCATTCTGACGGATATACACACCAAACTCTCTATCTTGAAGTGACATTGAAGAAGCAATTGTCTAGAAAAGTCCGGCAACACAATATGTGCACCTGTTGAGTTCCCTGTAGACATGATGGATCTCATCCACCTCAAACTGTCGAAGAATTTTTCTGATACAAGTTAATAATGATGCTTTGACATTGGTACATCACGTGTAGATTTTTTTAATAAAACACCTTATTTTTTTTTTAATAAATCAAAATATAATCTTATTATATTTGTAAAAAAAACATTTAAGGTGATATTTGATGGGTTAATAAAAATTATAAAGGTTATATTTTATGTGTTTTAATTTATTTTAAGAGAAAATTGTGGTGGATCCTAAATAATAAATCTTTTAAAAAATATGTGAATCGGTATAAAAAAAGATAATATTATAATATTTGTTTATAATCATTTTATGTTTTAAAACTAACTTATTAATTAAATAAGATAATTTTAGTCAATGAAATAAAATATCATAAAAAATTATAACATTTGGTTGGAAAATAGAAGTTGGTGGTTCAATTGAATAGATGGTATTATATACAGGGTTTCGTTAAAAAAATTAAGGTGCTTTAATAAAAAAATCTATTATATAATACAAGATATAAAATATCATCAAAAAATTAAAATATTTTGCCAGAAAATAAACGTTGGTGTTTAATGGAATGGATTGTATTATATAAGTTATTTTTTAAAAAAAAATTATTAAAATATACTCCGTATTTTGTTAAAAAAAATAAATTATATAAAGTGTATTTAGAAAAACCATTATATTAATATATTTTGGTGAATGAAATGGAATATATACTAGTTAGATTTCATAATCCTAAACAAGCAGAAAATGGCAAAAATTAGTAGGTGGGCGGAGAACTTAACAGTTAGTAATGTGTCTCTCACTAGTTTCAACATCACTTTAGCTAGAGCTATAGAGTTGCCAATCTTTAATCTATATCAATATTTTCCTTCAAAATTTAATTTAAACCATGATTTTCAGTTCTTCCCTTTTATAATCACCTACTCCCAAACTCACCAATAGGGATGGGCATTCCCCGTCCCCCTTTATTAACGCAATCCTTGTCTACGTTCCCATTCGGGGACTATAAATCACCCAGTTTCCTTTCCTGGCGGGTCTCCATCACCGTCGGGGAATCACAACCATCTCCGCTTAATTTTCCTCGTTTGTATTCCCCATTGGTTTTCCTGTCGGGTTCCACGTTTAAAACTTATGGTTTTCCCTCATTTGATAGAAAACTATATGATATAAATATTACATATAATATCTCATAAATGTAAATTATATGGTAAAAATTTAAAAACGAAATAAAAATAATACTACCTCCGTTCGACAAAACTTGTCGTTTAACATTCACACACACTTTTTTTGAATGATAAAAACTATATAAAATATTCATTTTTAAAATTTTTTTTAACAAGTTTATACTTATTAATAATAACTATGAAATTATTTTTAAAAAATAAAAAAAAATGAATATTTTATATAGTTTTTATCATTCTAAAAAAGCGCGCGTGAATAGTAAACGATAAGTTTTGCCAAACGGATATAGTATAAACTTATGTAAGATTGAAACAAAAATGGGGATTTCATATTTCTCATTAGGGATCCCTGTGGGGTTTCCCAACGGGGACGGGGACAGGGCGGAGATCGGGGTGGGTATTCCCGTCTTCGTGCGGGGAATTACTTTGGCCTTCAATCCCATCCCCGTCCCTATTAAATTTCTCATCCTCGTCCCCACGACGGAAACTATCCATGGAGATGGAAGAGTTCCCGTCCCATTGCCATCCCTACACACCAACATGGCATCACCATCCACCAATTCAAATTCATTCATATGCTTATATAAACCCTCGCCACACCCTCCATTTTCATCTTTCCTACCTTCCTATTAGCACCTCTCTCTATATAGCTACCTCAATGGCTTCATTCCTATGGCTGCTGATCGCCGCTCTCGTTCTCGACCCTCATCCTGCACTTGTCAAGTCCTCCGGCGTCACAAAGCGCTACAACTTTGTGGTACAGTTAACTTTAATGCACCAACTTTACATGTGCATATGTATGTTATAACTTATATGTATGAACCGATCGAAGCTTAATTTGATGTGTGATGCAGGTGAAGATGCAAACGGTGACGAGGCTTTGCCAATCCAAGAGCATTGTCACTGTAAACGGTCAATTCCCAGGGCCGAAAATCACTGCAAGAGAAGGAGATAGGCTAGAAATCACAGTGGTGAATCAAGTGAAATACAATCTCACCATTCATTGGTATATGAAAAACCTCTTATAAGATGTAACTATAACCTTGAATTTGAGATATATTGATCACTACACATGGTTGGGATTTGGATTAATTCGTCGCGATAACAGGCATGGAATAAGGCAACTAAGGAGCAATTGGGCGGATGGACCGGCATACATCACTCAATGCCCGATCCAAACGGGCCAAACCTATGTCTATAAGTTCAATGTCACGGGACAACGAGGCACCTTGTTTTGGCACGCGCACATTTCATGGCTTAGGGTCACGGTTTATGGGCCGATTATCATCTTGCCTAAGGAGGGTTCCGCTTACCCCTTCCCAAAGCCTCATAGAGAAGTTCCAATCATATTCGGTATGCCAAATCCAAACATATCAATCACATAAATTCATCACTATAACCTGACAAAGATGTTCTAATTCGCGTTGTTTTCGAATCAATCTTATAGGTGAATGGTGGAAAACCGATACAGAGACGATGATCAACCGAGCAATGCAAACAGGATCAGTCCCCAACATCTCGGATGCCTTCACAATCAATGGCCTTCCAGGACCCTTATACGACAAGTGTTCGACTAAAGATACATTCAAGCTGAAGGTGAAGCAGGGGAAGACGTATCTTCTTCGTTTGATCAACGCTGCACTCAATGAAGAGCTCTTCTTCAGTGTAGCCAACCATATGCTCACGGTAGTCGAAGCAGACGCGGTCTATGTAAAGCCATTCACAACCGACACGATACTCATAACTCCCGGACAGACCACCAACGTCCTCGTCAGAACCAAGGGAGCCCCACCTAACTATTCCTTCCTAATGGCAGCCCGGCCTTATGCCACCGGGCCAGCCTCCTTCGACAAAACCACCACAGCCGCCATCCTCGAATACAAGCAGACGAATCCAAAGACTAAAAGCTCGAATCTCCTTATCATAAAACCGAGCCTTCCCAAGTTTAATGACACTTCATTTGTCGCCGGCTTCAACCGGAAGCTTCGCAGCTTAGCGAGTTCCGACTTCCCGGCAAAAGTACCGAGGGAAGTGGACAGGCAATTCTTCTTCACAGTACAGATTGGGCTGATCCCTTGCTCTAAGAGCCAGGATTGCCCCAACGACAGGATGTTGGCAGCCGGGATCAACAACGTGTCGTTCGTGCAGCCAAAGACGGCCATCCTCGAAGCCCACTTCGCGAAGAAGCCCACCGGTGTCTACGCCGACAACTTCCCGCAAGACCCGCTTGTGAAATTCAACTACACGGGCAACCCGCCGAAGAACCCCTTCATGAAAAAGGGCACGAAGGTCGTCGAGTTGTCGTACAATACCGCCGTTGAGCTGGTGTTGCAGGACACGAGCATCATGGGAGCCGAAAGCCACCCTCTTCACCTCCATGGATTCAATTTCTTTGTGGTTGGGATCGGGTTTGGTAACTTCGACCCCAAGAAAGACCCGGCCAGGTACAATGTGGTGGACCCCGTGGAGCGGAACACGGTGGGAGTGCCGTCTGGCGGGTGGGTGGCCGTCCGATTCGTGGCGGATAATCCGGGGGTGTGGTTTATGCATTGTCACTTGGAGGTGCACACAACTTGGGGGTTGAAGATGGCTTGGATTGTGAATGATGGAAGTGAGGAGAGCCAGAAGTTGCCGCCTCCGCCGTCGGATCTGCCCAAGTGTTAGCGAAAACGAGCAAGTGGACTTGTTGGGGGATACATCAGATAGAGATTGCTAATTAAGAACCAGTTTGATAGTCTTGTGATTTTTGGCTTGTTGTTGCTTTTGGGTTTTTTTTTTGGTGGGGTGCTTTTGGTTTTTGTTGTTATGTTACTTATGTATGTTTTGATTTCAAGTCTTTCGTAACTTATGAAGTAATTTATAAATAAACTTAAACACTTAAGAGCATATTGGACAATTGTTTAATATATAAAGTAAATTTAAAATAAAACAATTAAATTGTAGTAGTAAATAAATGATATAGTATTAAATTTGTTATGTAATTATAAAATTTACCCAATGTTACTTATTTGGTTAACACGATTATAAAGTGATTTATTTAAAATTTATGTTATTTTATGGGATGGAATAATATTGGAGGAATCTTATATTCTGTCTCACATATTTTTTGTCGGAAGTGATCGGAATGAGATTCAATTTTTTTTAACGGTTTTTCTATCCTATGTATTTGGGGCATAGGATTAAAGAGTATTAATTTGGAAATATTTTTCAAATTTTAATGAGTTTAATTTTTCTTTTAATTAGATTCTTAGGTTATGGTCGATAATTTTTTTTTTTGTAGGGGATCTTTTTCAATTGAGGATTTTATCCTATACCCTAGAAAGATGGTTTTTTTAGGTTTTATATCTTGCAACAAAATATGAGAACATCCTTTGGTGTTGAAGGAATTGCACGTATAGAAATTCAAACAAGAATTGATCCGTCACGGATCACGGCTCTCATTTTGAAAAGACCATGAAGAAAGTATATGCAAAACTTGGATTTTGACAAGAGTGATAAAAACTTGTAAAGTTCGTCTCAAGCGTCTCATGTATATATATGTGTATTAAAAATGTATATAATTTTAATTATATATATTAATATATAGGTAGGTTGGAATGGGATTGATGAGATGAAAAATTTTCGTCCCGTGTTCTATCTCACATATATAATTTTTGCAGAGTGTGACCGACTGAACAACAAATAAATAAAAAAAAGATTACAAGAATATTCCTTAAAAATTCAGAAGATTTCTCACTCACCAAATCCCATTAGCCATATATTGCCAAACATAGGCCATATCAGTCTAGGCACGGAAGCTGATTAGCCCATTTTGATATAAAAAAAATGGTACTAAATAGACCAAACATTGGACCTTTTTGCAAAAGTGTCATGTAAGGTCCAAATTTTGCATAACTAGACTAGGGGACAAAAAGTGCCGGTTTTTGGGCAGTATTGGTGACCGGCTGTAACAGGTGAGGAGAGGGAGGGGTGCAACTTTTCAACACGGGTGGTTTATAAAATCAAAAGGTGGAGGGAGAGAGACGATACACAGAGCATTTGAAGTGGGAGAGACGAAAAATCAGAGGAGAGAAGGGAGGAGCGACAGACAGGAAAGAATGCCCCTAACACCCTTAACTCTTCCAAGGAGGAACTAACCGGTTCAAGAAGAAGGTAAGAAACTCTTGATGTGTGATTTTCTATTCGAAATTGGTACATGGGGGTGCGGTTAGTGGCGGTTTTGGAAGAAATGCATACACGGGGGTGCCAATGCAGTTGCCTAGCAGTAGAGGAATGAAATAGGATGGGTTAGGGGGTGCCTTTGTAGTTGCAATTTTGGGGACTTGGGGTACGATTAAGGTTTGTGGGTATCGGGAATCGGATGGGTAAGGGGTAGGGGATGTCGGGTAAGAAATCGGGGACAAATGGGCAAGGAGGGGTTCAGAGATGGGGAGAGATACTAAGCAATCCAGAAGATTGGGGATAATCAATAGGGGAATACTACACATGTGGTAGGGCGGAATATAGAAGATGACATCTGAATTTTTGGTAGCAGATTTCGTAGGATTGGATAATGAAATTGGTATGATATATTTGAACAGTTGTATGCCGACGATGGTGTAGGAAATTTTGGTTTGATGAATTTTTGGTGAATTGGTTTTGGTGAATTACTTTGGCTATCTGTTGTGTTTGGAAAGAGGTAAAATCAAGCAAACTTGTCTGAAATGAGAAATTGGTAGGACAGAAGAGGATCACAGAGTTGGTAGGATAGTAAAATGAAATTGGTAGGATATATTTGAACTGTTGGTATGACAGCTTAGGTGACCTGAATGTCTGAATGTATATGTGTGTGGTGATTGTGTTGCAGGTACCCTATGTTCAATCTGGTTAAAAAATGACAAAGACAGGAAAGAAGAAAGCGCGGGCAGGACCAAGCAGCCAATTAAGGGGTAAGAAAACTGAGATAGTTACATGGTTGTGGTTGTAATGGTTGAAAAAAAATTTTGCGAACCTAAGATTGTTACATGTATTGCAGGTTGTTGCATAGAAAGACCACTTCTCTAGAAGGGCGTTGTCACATTCCAGTTTTGATCTGCTCGAAGGCCTGCACTTATGCATTCATTGTGACGATTACAAGGCTATAACGAAGAGCCAGTTCGGGGGCATCGTGAGGATGGGCTCCAGAACAAATTTGTTGCATAGTTGTTACACTTTTGCCTTCTGTGGCAGTTGAAGACTAGGAAGCAACATGAGACGTGGTACTCCATCCAGAGGCATCACGCGCGATTCTCTCTGCACGAGTTCGCGCTCATAACGGGGCTAAATTTCTCACCACCCTCGAGGGATGTGATGGAGGGCGACCACAAGGACGTTGTTTATCAGTTGCTTAAGAAGGAGAGGGTGTCTTTGAAGGATTTGGAGAGAGCGTGGGCACACGAAAAGGAGACAGACGCGGGCTCCCTCATGAAAAAGTACAAGTTTGCCCTCCTAGTCATTGTGGAGGGTCGGTTACCAAAAAAATTTGCATAACTAGGCAATGTTCCACCCTTTTCCAATTTCCCATGTCATGGTCTAGTTATGCGAAGTTTTTTTTTGGTCTAGTTATGCAAATCGGCATTTGATATAATTCAAAAGTAGGTATATGAAACACTAATTGACATTTGCCCTCCAATATTCCATTTTTTTATAAGTTAAGAATTCGAGGGCTAGATAGGCCTGACACCTCGAGAGGCCGACAGCAAACCATCAAAACATACAATGAAATAACAAAAGGTGCAAACCATGTAGTGACAAGCAAACAAATCCGGGCGACCTAGCTAGCAAACCTAATCCTAACACGTCGAGGAATATATAGACTACGAATTGAAGTCCAGTGTCACCAAGTAGCAACACTGCTAGCCAGCGGTACATCAGAAGCCCCTGTGGACAGTGAAGACGGACCTCCAAGGAAATTTTCGGATCACAGAGACATCTCGATACACACCGCCTCGACCTCATCCAGACCCGACTCCGAGACGCCAGAGCCCCAACTAAGAAAAGGACCGCAGAGACCAACCAAAAGAGCAGCCAAGAACCACCTAAGAACAACGCACCTAAAAATCCTCTCGGAATTTTGGTTCAACCTTTTCGGGATTTTTGTCAATCCCTTTTGGGAATTTGATCAAACCCTTTCGCCAAAGCCTAGCAGCAAGAGGAAGAGGATAGCTGAGCTCCAGCGACAGCCAGGGAAACCTTCACCACAGCACCACTCAACCAGACAACCATCACGACTGTGGACAAGAGGTCGACGGCGACAGGGAAAGACGTAGGTATATGCAGCGCCCGACAAAGGACCCTAAGTTTCCGGTGACAAGGAGAGAGACCGAACAACACCAGGTAGCGGCGCATCATATGGACAACAAAGGTATTGGCGGAGGGAGAAAGACCATCAAGCCATCAACGACCAGAAAGTGAAGGTCGGGACGTCGAGGGATACCTAAGACAAAGGAATGGCCCGAAGACCATTATATTCGCCCCCAAAACGGACACAAAATGGCGTTGATGGAATGAAGCTTAACGCCTTTGGACTGGAACATGGCATATGATAAGAAATTGGCCTGCGAAGAGTCGAATAGGGTACGAAATCAGCCGAAAAAGGCCCAAGGATGAACAATTGGGGTGATTTCCCACCGATCGAAGGGTCGATCGATGGTTTTCGTTTAACGAATAGGGGGTGTGTGGGGCGAACCCCAGCGCATTCTCCTCCGCTCGCTTTGTTGTTTCGCTATTCCCCTCCAATATTCGATTTACCACCAGCCTCTTGCCTATATTCGATCCTCATATTGCCCTTTTTCATAGTAATTTCTTTTTCCCTTTGTAGGATTCATTCCATTTCATGGGTATATAGCCTATATTCAAACACATTTTACTTCTTTATTGTCCATTTTATTGAACTTTTTAATGAAATTAATCTACTTACATGCTATATCAATATTTTGCCAATTTTTTATAATATTTTGGTTAATTTCTTAAAATGAATCTAGTACATCCCAATTTTAATTCCCGATTCTGTGTCTGCATATCTCTACATTTCACCACAAGCCACCAAAAAGTTCCCACTTTGTATCCCTTTTGTTGGTAGCTTTGGTTCCAATTTCCACATTTCCACATTTCCACATTGCTCTTACCCAAGGGCATTCAAACAACACATGAACTACATATATCCTCCTCCCTACCACATGTCTCAAAATAGTGGAGCTAGAACAACAGAGTTGAGACGTGAAGGATAAAATTGTCCCACATATCAAAAGTTAAAAAAATAAAATCTAATATATAAGTTGGTGGATTACTCCTCTTATTACTAATTGAATTTTATAATGAAATCACACCGTACTTTTGTGTTGGATTTAAAGCGCACATGCACATATCTCCGATTATTAATTAGTCCGAGTTAGACTTACACAAATACTAACAGAGTTTAGTTCCCATGGACCAATCAATATAGTCGACAACTGGTGTTGCCAACCCAATCTAATATACATAAAGTTAGACCAAGGGAAGTATCTTGATTAAAAGAATAAGAGAAATAAATCGTATTAACGGTGCACTCGAACTTCCCTAATAAAAAGATGAAGCCTAACTAATAGATAATCTATACTGCTATTAAAACCAACGCCGGTCCTATCATTTTAGAGGTCCCGGGTGGAAAAAAAATTCAAGGGCCCTTGTATATATAAAATAAACTATTTGATATTGTATCTAGGCTTTTTTCGCTAAGATATCTTACATTAATTCAAAGTAGAACGTACAATATTGTAGTACTTGCTAAAATCCATTTTGATATCCTAAAAATAATAGCATATCTCATCTAATAATTAAAAAAATTATTAGCAACTAACATAAATGTATAACACTAGTAGGAGTTTTCAAAACTTAGGGGATAAATTAGGTAGAGATTTTATTATATGTGCAATTTTTTTTTAAAAAAAAATATGGCTCATTTGCAAATTATATTTTTATTCACTTGTTGGGCTGGTTAAGATTAAATATTATATTTGGTGAGTCTTTTAAATGAGGGAATGACTTAATTAGATCTTTGTAAACATTTAAAAAATAAAATAACATTATAAACAAATATAATACTATATACTACATATAATCCAAGATGAGCCCTTTCACGGACTGGGCCCTGGGCGGTAGTCCAGACTGCCCTTAGATGACACACACACTGTGAGCTACAAGGCAACAAGACAAACAAATCGACCGGTCAAAAGCATGATGCACACAGAGAGCTCTGATGATCAATAGCGGACACCTCAGATTATGGACTCCATCGATCCATCAGATGTCAATCGCATTTCCATGACGTCATCGAACGTGACAAATCAAGCACCGCTCACCTGAAGCCAAAAACACAACAAAAATTGCACAACACTACAACTCGCACTCTCAAACCCTAACCACATCATAGCCCAATCAAACCCCCAAACATCCGTCTCAAACCCTCAAGGACGATAACAAGATCGTAAACAGACTATCACAAGGATAACCCAAAATAGAGGCGCTTAAAACGAAAAACATAAGCTTAAAAAAACAATAGTGTACCGGATAGCGAAAGAAAGAGCAGTGAAAAACAAACCAAGCCTAAAGGCATTTTTTTAACAGAAAAAAAAGCGTACACACAATGCTAACGATGGTGATTGTACTGTACACACACAGAGCACTGCGATGGAGGGTGTCGGAAGGCCAAGGAGGTTGGCAGCAAGGGCTGACTTCTACGAGAGCCAGCGTCAGTGAACACCCAAGCCGCGAAAAAACCAAACGGCATGGCAGAAGCTGACAAGAGCAGGGCGGCGACAAACAACACAGAAAAAGATAATGAAGAAGACATGGAGGTGGCCATGAAAAGTAGGCTGGCAGTGGTGCCGGTGAAGAAGGTGGCCCAAAATGACCGAACCTAGAGCGTTGGGCGAAGCCAGCAGTGGTGGAGGCCAGTAGCGATAGCAAGTATGGGATGGCAGTGGTGGCAACCGAGAACCGGGCAACGGTGGCAACTAGGTCGTGGTGGATGGTGACGGGCCAAACGAGCTGTAGAGAAGTAGTGGTGGCCGGGCTAATTTAAGGCGGTGAGTGAAGGCCATGGTGAATGGTGGTGATGGCGGCGGCGAGACACCAACACTCTCTTCTGAGAACGTGAGCCGCGCCGCCGCCTTCCTAGGTCACCAACTTTCTCCTCTTTGGGTGCCACCATGGCCTCTTCAACACCGCTTCTTTAGCTTCCCACTGGTGACACCTTCGGACGCCATGGCGTTCCGTTACCGCCGCAACCAACTCTAGCCTCGAGCCCAGCAGCCCGTGCCCGATCTCTTCTGTCCAAGCCAACACCTCCTCACCCTAACCGATCGTCCAAATGCTTTTCGGCTTCTCCAAGTCCGATTTATGCCGCTGCTCGTCAACCTCTAACTCGGCTCCACTGGCCGCCTCGGCTGCCCGTCGCCAGGGACTCCGCCTCCCCAGCCACCCCCAGGTCAAACCTCCACCGCCACCTGGCCACCTCCACCGGGCCTCCTTCTACTGGTGTTGACTCCATCTTGATCTTGGCCTGTCCGGCCACCATAAGCTCCCATGGCGTTGCTTCAAAGCTTTGTTAGAAAAAAAATTAAGAGTTGTCCTTGCGCCTTGTTGAAGTCTTGACTTGCAGGCTGACTGCTTGTTTTGGGGGTTTTTTCCACTCCGTCCTTCTTTCCCATTGCCTCTATATTGTTGTTTAATTTCTTTGCCATGTCTCATCTCAATCGCCTCTATTTTGAGTAACTAGTAGTCTCTTACGATCTCGTTATCGTCCTTGAGGGTTTGAGACGGGTTATGGTTTTTTTATTGGGCAATGGTTTGGCTTGGGATGGATTTGCGGTCTGGTGAACCGTGTTTGTTCTTGTTGTGATGCAGGCCTTGTGTGAACGGTGTTTGATTTGCTTTATCCGAAGACGTCGTGGAATTGCGATTGATATTTGATGGCTCTTCGTGGTCCATAATCTGAGTGTCCGCTAGGGTCCCAGAGTTCTCTGTGTACGTCCTCCGTTGGCTGATTGTTCGTTTGGCATGATGGCTTTGTTTTATGATGTAGGATTGTTGGCACATTTATTTTATTTTCGCAATTTTATTTCGCCGCCGCCTTCCTAGGTCACCAACTTTCTCCTCTTTGGGCGCCACCATGGCCTCTTCAACTCCGCTTCTTTAGCTTCCCACTGGTGACAGCTTCGGACGCCATGGCGTTCCGCTACCGCCGCAACCAACTCTAGCCTCGAGCCCAACAGCCCGTGCCCGACCTCCTCTGTCCAAGCCAACACCTCCTCACCCTAACCGATCGTCCAAATGCTTTTCGGCTTCTCCAAGTCCGATTTATGCTGCCGCTCGTCAAACTCTAACTCGGCTCCACTGGCCGCCTCGGCAGCCCGTCGCCAGGGACTCCGCCTCCCCAGCCACCCACAGGTCAAACCTCCACCGCCACCCGACCACCTCCACCGTGCCTCCTTCTACTGGTGTCAACTCCATCTTGATCTTGGCCTGTCCGGCCACCATAAGCTCCCATGGCGTTGCTTCAAAGCTTTGTTAGAAAAAAATTAAGAGTTGTCCTTGCGCCTTGTTGAAGTCTCGGCTTGCAGGCTGAATGATTGTTTTGGAGTTTTTTTCCACTTCGTCGTTCTTTCCCATTGCCTCTATATTGTTGTTTTATAAATACTTGTTTTGGGGTTTTTTTGTACATGATGGAGGCTATAAATTGATAAATGAAAACACAAATTTATAAAGCTATTTTTTTAGTTAATTTAATAAATAATGAAAACACATATTCGAGGAGCATTTATAAAACACAAATTTATATGGATTGTCATATTATTGCCATCCGCACGAAACCGAAGCCGACCTCCGGAGGCGGCAAAAATTTCATCGACATCCCCTCCATCATCTTCACCGTCGTCGACTTCTGATGTCCGCAGGTCTTCGTATTATACAATTTCAGAGGATAAAGGCTACAATTACTGACTTAGGCCTTCTACACTCTCCATACATTTCTGGCCCATCTCAACATTTGGCCTAATTACTTTGATTACCTAACCGTTCAACACATCGTCATGTTCACCGACACCTCCGGTTGGCATCGGCTGATGCTTCCTCGACACCTGCAGTCGGGGTCGGCATTGAGTCCACCGACACCAGCTGCCGAGGCCATCACCGTGCCTTTGGTAAGACGGTGCGGTGCGAATAGCAAATCCGTTTTTAAATTATATCAATATTATAGAGGAAGTAATTTCAGAGATCAGACCTAATACTAATTTGTGCTGATTTTTCACAACTTTTATGTGGCCTGATGTTTCACCTAAATGTACGCATATAACTTGATCCATTCCATCTGAAACGGTAGATGCAACAACCTGGCCCGTCGGCACTATGTATTATTTACATCTCGCATCATGTTAATTCTGCAACAAATAAACCATAAAAATTTCTTGATAGTGATATTATAGTATAAAGTATAGATTTCTTATAGTTTACTCTCCTATAACTTTTTTAAATAAAAAACTTGCAACAAATTTGTATGAAATAAAACAAATTAAACTTTGCAATTTTGGGGGCGGTGGCTAAAATAACACGTGACTAAGCGACTAATAAACAATTGGCTTTCTCCGATCGATGGATTGGATCATTGGATCATATTGTAGTAGCACTCGACCCTACCTCGAGTATACCTTTTTTTTGTTTAACGAGTTGGTGGTAAACTCAAACACGTGACACAGTCAGCAAGAGCCACGTGGGTAGGGATCGAACCTGGCGGGACCTCCAATTAACCCAGGTGAGATTTGAACTCGAGACTTCTCCTTTGGAATACATCACCCTTACCGCTAAGATCTTGGGGTCTAACGTGCAGGTGATCTAAAGGATGATGAAAGACAAAAGACTGGGTTTCAAGGTCTTGAAACCCAGACTCAAATGTTTGGATAATCACTTATGCATTTCTCTATTGACTTATTCTCTCACAGGAAATGATCCGAGGCCAACCTTGTTGAGCCTAAAGTACAATGGCCTTTATCTTGGGCTATGAGATATGATTTGGTCTTAATCAATATATATGTGTATGTTTCTCATCTAACCTATTTTGTGTGCTAGATACATTATGTATGTTCTTTTAGATTTTCACTTGCCACACAAGGAAAGAACCGATTCATACTTGATCATACGTGATCACGAAAGATATTGAAGGAACAACCTTGGAAAGCACACAAACGGAAGGATCTTTTTCGAAAGGAATTCAAATGTCTTGGAAAGAATTTAAAATTCAAACGGTCTCCCTCCAAGAAGCTCTCAATGTTTTCCGACTATATAAAGACGAAGGCAAAAGGATGAGAATCAACTAAGCAAGCACTCGAGCAGTCATAGCATCCTAAAACATTTGTCATCTCCGGTTGCTCTTACATTCTCTAAAAGCCTAAGTGTTGTTCATTGTTTAAGAGTTGAGAGAAACACTAGCACTTATTGTACAAGTCATTCATTTTACACTTAGAGTATTTTATACTCGATCAAGCACACTTGGTGTGTGGTGTGAGCTTTTGTTTCACTTGTAAGGTTGAGAGCTAGAATAGAAGCGGTGAGGCTTTGTATAGAGAAAGGGTAGTTTCTCTAGGAAGTTCTAGGCTCAAGTGAAGTGAAATAAGAAGTGTTTGAATCATACGGGTTGGATAACCCTAGGCGGGGACGTAGGCCAAGTTGGTGCCGAACCTCGTAAACAATTCGTGTGTTCTTCTTTTTTATTCCGCATTTACATTATCGTATTCGATTTTACTTCGTCAAGTCCTGATAGCCTATATCAAGGTCTTGACAAGTTGCACTAAATTTCTATTGTTGCAAAAATCGTCCATACTCTATTCATCCCCCCCTTCTAGAGTATTATTCATCGCCTTATAGACTCTTCAATTGGTATCAGAGCTTGGCTCACTGCTTTTTGATTTAACAGTCTTGTGAGTTTCAGCATGTCTACCATAGGTGATGGAGGTTTTGCTCAAGGAAGGTCAACCAACAGACCTCCACTTTTCTGTGGCAACAACTTTGTCGACTGGAGATCACTGATGCAAATGTTCATCATTGATCAAGACCTTGAGCTATGGGGCCTGGTCAAGAAAGGACCATACGTTCCAAAAAAGACTGTTGATGGAAAATAAGTTGATAAAACTGAAGCTGATTACGATCAGACTGATCTTGAAAACATTTCTAAGAACTACAAAGCTATGAATCTACTGTACTGCGCTCTCGACGCTAATGAGTATAACCGTGTCTCAGCTTGCAAAAGTGCCAAGGAAATTGGGGACAAGCTTGTAGTTACATATGAGGGCACCAGTCAAGTCAAGGAGAGTAAGATCAATATCTTTCTCAGACAATACGAGCTATTCAAGATGAATCCTGATGAGACAGTAAAGGAGATGTTTACGAGATTCACTCAAATTGTAAATAACCTCGACTCACTTGGAAAAACCTTCTCTAACTCGGAGAAAGTTCGGAAGGTTCTTAGGAGCCTCCCAAAGATCAAGTGGGGTCCCAAGGTTACTGCAATTGAGGAAGCCCAAGATCTCTCTACACTGCCATTAGATGATCTTCTCGGAAAACTTATTACTCATGAGATGATACTAAACGAGGAAGACGGAGAAGTACTCTCAACAACAAAGAACCTTGCTCTCAAAACTAAGAAAGATCACTCACAATCTGAGAGTGATGAATCTGACGACGAGGATGATCCCTTTGCTCTCATCACATGGGGATTAGCTCGAATTCTGAAGATGAAAAAGCAATTTTCCAACCGTGAAAATGCCAATTCATCTAGATTCAAAGGCAAGTCTCCCAACCTATCAAAGAGACCAAAAGTGCTAACATGTTTTTGAGTGTGGCGAGACAAATCATCTCGTAAAAGAGTGTTCTATGAAGAAAAGAAATAAGTTCAAAAGATATGAACAAAAGAAAAAGGCTATGCTTGCAACCTGGAGTGACTCAGATTCATCAAGTGACTCAGATACTGAAAAAGAGCAGGCAAATCTCTGTCTTATTGCTGAACATGAAGAATCACAGACTCAAGACCTTGAAACAGTGGTAAGAAACCTAATGTCCAGCCCCCCCCCCCCCCCCCCCCCCCCCCCCCGATGTTCTTTCTGAAGTCCTAAGAAATGTGATTTCTAATGAAGATGCTTACAACAGTGAAATCAACACCTTGAAGGAAAAGCTGATAGATCAACAGAAATGTATTAGTGATATGTCGCTGGAAATGAAAAATCTTGAAACTTTACAGTCGGCCCTTGACATTAAAGTCAAGATCTTGAGCTCAGAGAATTCCGATCTCAAGCAAAGCCTCTCCTCTCTAAAGAATCGTAATGAGGATTTAGAGAAAGAGAAGGCAAAGCTAACCGATAAGTGTCAAGACCAGCGGACTTCACTCATTCAGTTCACCGAATCTAAAGCCAATCTTGATAAGATGTTGGGTGAACAACAACTCTCTATTAATAGGAGTGGTATTGGATACAACAAGAACTTTCCAAAGAAACCTAGTACCACTTTTGTTAAAGCTAAAGGCAATTGGCGTTCACCTACTTGCTTCCACTGCTGCAAGAAAGGGCATGTTAAGGAAACCTGCCCATACAGGCGAAAAGATCCTTACATCATTAGAAACACATTTCCAGTTCGACTTAATGAGTAGATAAAGCATGTTTGGGTTCTTAAAGGGACAAGACTACCTAATATGGTCTATCCTCATTATGAATCTAAAACTATGTATTGGTCTAGCCGGAAAGGATGATGTTTGTCTTGCAGGATATCACCAAGAACAAGGAGCCAAAATGGATAATGGACAGTGGATGCTCACGACACATGAGTGGAAAGAAATCTCTATTTCAAGATCTTAAGGAGAAAACCACTGGAACAATTACTCTTGGTGATAAAGGGAAGTGTAACATTATTGGTATTGGTAATATTGGTCATTCAAAAACCTGCATTAAGGATGTATATCTTGTTGATGGATTGAAGTATAACCTCTTAAGTGTTTCTCAGTTGTGTGACAAAGGAAACAAAGTAGGCTTTGACAGACACAAGTGTGAAGTCAGGAATGAAGAGACTGGTGATCTGGTCCTCACTGCTCACATGCACAATAACACTTATGCCATAAATGCTAACCATATTACAGGTACAAAACTCAAGTGTCTCAAAGCCTTGACAGAAGACCCCAGTCTATGGCATAGAAGACTAGGCCATGTTAGCATGCACACCCTCAATAAACTTAAAACAAGAGATCTTGTTCGAGGATTACCTGACCTGAACTTCAAGAAAGAAGAACTATGCAATGCATGCACAAGAGGTAAACAAACAGGTAGTTCCTTCAAACCCAAAAGGGTTGTAAGTTCCTCTCGCCCTCTTGAATTGCTACATATGGACTTGTGTGGACCTATGCGTGTCAAATCTCCAAAGGGTAAACAATCCTTGTGAGAATGTTTAGCCTTTTTTGAATTCGTTTGCTCAATTGTGTGAATTACTCTCCTTGTGTTGCTACCTCTTGGCATTGACAGCATTATCTATTTTTTAAAGACCGACTCACATGTTTGTTGCTTGCGGAGTTTATGTTTATATTTTGAGTCTTTTGTTTGAATTTGTGCATATTTAGTGAATAAGGTGGCAATGTTTGATGCACTTAGTAACCGGATCTATGCATGACACCCATGGGTATGATTCGCGCAAAAAGGTGTTGAAAACTATCCACTAAGAAATAAAGCTTGATCATTGAGTAACCAGGTTCATTCATGACACCCACATTTGCAACTTGCATCAAAAGATGTTCAAGTGGACTTCATATTAGAAGGTTGAGGTGTTGATAGACCGGGGACATTCATGACACCCATGTTTGCGCCTTGCGTAAGGAAAGCACCAAGACAAGAGAAAAAAAAAAGAAAACAAAAGAAAAGAAAAAAAAAGTGTCACATTTTATTTTGTTGTCTTTATTGTGTCCCGCAACTAATGACATTTCAGTAGATATTTGGTGATATGGTGGTCAATGTCTATGAGTTTAGTGCATGATTGGTTTAAGTTGAGAGTTGTACCTTAAAGCCTAAACACATGAGTGAAACACATATTTCTGGTGAGGTTGGATAATGTCTACTTATAAGCTTTGATCTCTGGAATACATGCTATGACGTTTTTTTGATTGGTTTATGTTTTCACCTGCTATGATGTTGCTTTTTGATGAGGTTGAAACTTGAAGGGATTTCCTGTGTGATGCATTGATTCATATTTATTCTATCATTGCTTGAGGACAAGCAAAGGTCGAGTGTAGGGGAATTTGATAATGCATATCTTAGATAGGCATTTTTAGTTTAGTTATGTTGCATTTCTTTCATACTTTGTCGCTAAATTGCATCTTGTGATTATTCTAGAAGAGTTCGGATTCTGCGCAAATTTGTGTTTATCTTGGAGATTGAATCGGAACACAATTGGGAGATGCAATATTGTGAAGAGGAATACAGGAAACATTGGAATGAAGCAAGGAAGAAAGAGAAGCAAGACAAGTGGAGACACTTGCGAAGCTAAAGCAAGAAGAGCCATCAACGAGCTATGTCGCGACCGCCGCAAGGACCGACGCTGCGGGTTAGAGAAAGTTACTGATGCCGCGGTCGCAGCATATGCTGCGGCCGCAGCATGGGTCGCCAGCGCGACGCCATTTCGTCCAAAAAACCCTAGTTTTTATGTTTTGTGTTTTGTGGCCGATTTGGATCTTTTATAAGGCCGAATTTATGTTATTTTGAGACTACTTCTATTCTATTCTTACGTTCATCAAACACTTTAGAGATTTGAGCGATGTCTTCCATGAAGAACTAAACTCATCTATTCTGCCTGCAATTTGAAGTTTTATTTGGATTGATTGTGAGTTTCTAATTCTCGTTCCTTGTTTCCTATATTTGAATGCTTCAACTTCTTTGTGCTTCTCATGTTCATTGTTTTGTTCTATCTTGTCTGGCCAACTAGTTAGATCAATTCAATTGCTAAGGTTTTGTAGATTCCTGATTGTGAACCTTAACCTAAGTAGCAAACTTGTTCCTTTAGAGATGATTGAACTAATTGAATGAGTAGGAAGTTGGATGTGTTGTTAAATCCCTCTTTAGGGACTGCAAATACCTTGGCTAATATCTGGACTTAAAGCTATCAATTGGGTTAAATCCTTCTTTAGGGACTGTTCGATTGATAAGGGTTTCTAGGACTGATTGGACTAGTAACTATATTAGGTCGAGACAAGGGCATTCATAGGTAACTTAATAGGACGAGAAGAAGTTACAAGGATTGCTTCAACCAAATAAAGTGGAAAATTATAGGTAGAATTGCTTCTCATAATTGTCGAAACCAAATTCATTTACTTTGCTTTCTTTAATCCGCTTTGATAAAAGGCGGAACTTTTACACTCAAAACCCCCCCAAATTTGGTTAGTTTAATTGACACTTGAATCATACTTGAATTATAACTTTCCCTGTGGATCGACCTCTTACTTATTGCTATACTAGTTATAGGTTTGAGTTTCTTTGACGGAACAACGACATGTTTTCCCTCCGTCAATATATATATGTATATTTATACACACATGTATGAATAATCTATCTATTTCATAATGTAAAATGTTATATTGAATCTTTTCAACATTTCATATTTGTTCACAGTTTACATAGTAAGAGGTGTTTATATTGGATCCATCCCTTATTTGTGGGTGTGTGCACGCACGTATGTGTGATGTGTGTATATATATGTCAATTGGTTTGAGGATTGAACCCCACTCGGCTTATGTGCTGAGCTACTAGCGCACATGCGGCCGTTTACACGACCCTCTAGTCACGAGTCTCAATGGACTTCAGTAAATATCAGAATGGTAAAGCCAAATGGCCTGACTCGCGATCCCGGACTAGCTAAAAAGAGACCCATTCTCCCAAGTGTCAAATAGTGGTAATTAAAAGGCCCTAGTTGCACTTGGGGACGTGTTAAGAGATGTAAATGAAACCAAAAAAGTCTCATATCTAAAGTTGAGCATGGCAAAACTTAGTATATAAATTGATGGACTACTCTTCCTATTGTCAATTGGTTTTAGCGCATGTGCACACATACACATGATCCCCGATCATTGATCCGAGTTGTTTTGATGATGAGTTTCGGTTCTCCCTTGAACATGTTATTACTGCAAGGGGGTCAGGGGTTTGGTCCATGGCAGTGGTGTTAGGCCACTCTTCCGTTAAAACTTGGTGGGTTTGGTGTGCTCACTGCGTACGATGTTAGTCATTTTGCTTTCATCGCATCTCGTCTCTAAACGGATAAGCTCCAAATATCTATTTTGAGTAATTTAACGCCATCATCGTCTAGTTGTATCCCCCGACATTGGCTATGACAATGTTCTCACTCAATCCATCTCGAGGTATGTCACTTGTGTTGGTTCGAATATTGATGACTTAGTTGTATCCCCCGCCCCCAAAAAATTCATGTCGGCATTGGCATATCGATACTTCAAGTTCATTGACGACAACTTAGTGACTATGCTCAATCCGACGCCAAGGCAGTTACACATTCTACAAGCTGTGAGAGGGGAAAGAGCACAAGATTTTTTTATTGACTGTTCCTATTGAGGGCCTTGCTCAAACCATGCCACCTTGGCAGTTTCGTTCTGTTGTCCAATACCATCTCTCGATCCCTATGTTTAGTGGCTATCCGACATGTCCCAGTTGTGAGCTTGACAGGATGGACCCATTTAGAGACCATGCTTTACATTGCAGTCGAGGCATCGGTTCTAAGCACCGACATAACATGGTCAGAGATGTTTTGGTAGATATTTGTTATAAAGCGGGAATTACAGTTCAGAAGGAAGCGCATACAGGTATGAGTAGTGACGATGGAGTTGAGCTGAGGTCTGGTGATCTGCTGGTTTATGGGTGGGACAAGGGGAGAGACACTTGTATCGATGTGGTCGGGGCTTCGCCAGTCACGAGCAGAGCCAATGACTCATTTATAATCGGCAAGGCGGTCTCTCAAGCCACTGAAAGGAAGAAGAAGAAGTACGCCGGTGTTTGTGCTGTTAAAGGGTATTGCTTCATGGCTTTTGCGTTCTCCACCTTTGGTGAATTGGGAGACGATGTATATTTATACACACATGTATGAATAATCTATCTATTTCATACTGTAAAATGTTATATTGAATCTTTTCAACACTTCATATTTGTTCACAGTTTACATAGTAAGAGGTGTTTATATTGGATCCATCCCTTATTTGTGGGTGTGTGCACGCACGTATGTGTGATGTGTGTATATATATGTCAATTGGTTTGAGGATTGAACCCCACTCGGCTTATGTGCTGAGCTACTAGCGCACATGCGGCCGTTTACACGACCCTCTAGTCACGAGTCTCAATGGACTTCAGTAAGTATCAGAATGGTAAAGCCAAATGGCCCGACTCTCGATCCCGGACTGGCTAAAAAGATACCCATTCTCCCAAGTGTCAAATAGAGGTAATTAAAAGACCCTAGTTGCACTTGGGGACGTGTTAAGAGATGTAAATGAAACCAAAAAAGTCTCATATCTAAAGTTTAGCATGGCGAAACTTAGTATATAAATTGATGGGCTACTCTTCCTATTGTCAATTGGTTTTAGTGCACGTGCACACATACACATGATCCCCGATCATTGATCCAAGTCGGACTTTGATAAATAATAATAATAATAGGGATTTCTGACTTTGTGCCTGGTCGTGCTGTTGTTGATGCTGCTCGGCGTAATTGTGTCAAATATTGAGATTTGTGCACGACGGTTGGTTATGGTTTTCTACCATTCTCCTTCTCTTCGTTGGAGGAGTTGGATACAGATGCGGTTGCCTTGCTGAAGCAGATTCAGAAATTCTCGGTATCTCAGGATGCTGGGGCTCGTGCTGCACTTTATATTTTTACTAGACTTAGCTTTGTTATCGCTAAAGGAGTGGGTGCCCAAATAGTATCTCGGTTGCCCACTAATTTCTTGTAAATCTGTTTTTAATAATAATAATAATAATAATAATAATAATAATAATAATAATAATAATAATAATAAATAAAATAATAATAATAATTTGTCTTACAAATTTAAGATATTCTCTCATACATTTTTTAAAATTATTTGTCTTAAAATTATTATAAAATTATCTATAAAAAAATGTGTTTATCTTTAAAAACATTCTAAATCCGTCCCGATGACTCTGGACTACTTTAAAGGTGTTCAAAATTCGGTTCAAACCGAAATTTTGAACCAAACCGAGCAAATCAAATCAGACTTAAAACAGACTTAAGATATTAGGTTTGATTTTCGGTTTTCAATTTCTAAAAATTCGGTTTTAGATTTGATTCGGTTGTGTTTAGGTTTTTTGGTTCAAACCTAACTTTTATAAATTTAAATAAAAACATTATACGGCACTAATTTAGGCTCAATCAATTCTCATAAAAATTAGTTATAACCCATTATAAGATATTATGTTTTTTTTAATAAATTTTCTATAACATATTTTTTTTTAATTTTAAACATTTATTTATTTTTAATTAATTGTCAATTAGGTTTATTTAGGTTCGAAATCTGAATTGAACCTAAATAAAAAGAACTTAAAGCGAACTGAGCAGTTCGGTTTTTGGTTTGTAATTTCTAAAAATTCGGTTTTAAGTTCGGTTGTTCGGCCTGGTTTTGAACTGATGACCAACTCTTCGGGATGGAGGTAGTTTGCTCAGGCAACAACTTGATTTCCTAGTCGAAATAATTAGTTAATTTGGGTTGCTCTCATATGCTTTTTGATTGGTTGTGAATAAAAATACAGTAATTAGGGCAAAATAAGATTAATCATAACAAATCCTCTCAGCTGTCATCTTCTTCAATGAATAGAAATTCATGCATCGACATCGATGGACACCACGTAATTAAACTACTCATCCTCTTCTTCTTCGTTTTTCCATAATCTCTTCATTAAAAATCTTCGTTTTCAGTCCAAGCTAAGACTACCATCTGTCAACTACCTGTCCTATAAATTACATTACCACAATATAGGTAGAAATTAAATCAATATCTTTTCTTTGTTGAAAATTAAATAATCAAGTAATTTTGTCAAATATTTTTTCATAATAAAAGGCATTTGTTTGTAATCTAGTGATATGAGCTGGACTAGCTAGCTGTGATGCATCGCAGGATCGATTTTGGCATTTAATGACAGGAACTTTTCAGCACACACGAAAATAAAAGAAGGAAAAATTAAAGAGAGGGGGGAACTTTTCAGATATTTTAGCCTTCAATTCAACCTAAAATTTTTTTTACTTTTATTTTATCTTAAAAATTATAAAAATTACATTTCTATTCAAAATATTTATTTTTAAAAATCATATTTTGAATTTTTTTAAATTTTATTTTGTAAAATAATAGAATATTAACTTTTCTATTTTTAAAATTTTTAATACATGATTTTTAAGATAAAAATTGATAAATATATAAAAATAGATGGTTGTATTATGAATGTAATATTATACGTAGTATTTTTTAACGATATAATATAAAGATAAAATAATTTATTTTATATTACACCGAGTGATATACAGAGTGATACAAGAACATTCCCTAAATGTTTTACAAAATTCACACGTTAGAAGAAAACTATGAAACTGTTAAAATAATTATTTATAGTAACTATGTGTTATGTTCCAATGAATTGGGCAGGAGATTCGGTTATAGAGAGAGATAGGAGAGTAAAGGGAGAGAGAGTAAGAGTGAGGGATAGAGAAAGGTCTGTTTCAATTCATAGATGCTCATCTACATGTACAGAACCTCCTATTTATAGCCAAAATCCCCCCCCCCCCCTCTGTACATGTGAGCTATAACAATGCTCCCTGATCCGAAGTCATACACCTTAAAAAAGTTTCCAAACATATGTTGACCCGTTCTGTTTGTGGATGGTATGCCGTACTCATGTGCAATTTGGTGCCCAAACTCCTGAACAAGTGTTGCCAGAAACTAGTCAATAGCACCCTGACTCTGTCCGACACAACACACTCTGACAACCCATGCATTTTATACACATTATCCATAAATGCAACTGCAACCTTTTCAGTCGTGAAAGAATGACGCAAAGCAATGAAATGAGCATATTTAGTTAAGCGATCTACCACCACCATGATCGCATCTTTACCTTTAGATCGTGGTAACCCCTCCACAAAGTCCATGCTTACATGCCTCCAAGCTGAAGAAGGAATAGGTAGTGGTTGCAGCAACCCAGGTGAGAGCACATTCTCATTTCTGCTTCTTTGGCACACATCGCACTCCTTAACAAATTTAGTCACTGCGACCTTCATGGATGGCCAATAGAATAGATGCTTAAGCCTTTGATATGTCCCCTGAATACCCGAGTGCCCTCCCATGGCTTCCTCGTGTAGAACAATTAGCAAGTTAGCTCGCAATTGCTCATCATTACCAATATACAACCTTCCTTTGTAGTGTAGCAACCCCTTTCAAACTGTGAACAACCCCCAGTGTCATGTGTTGCAGCTACTAACAGTTGTTGTACCATTTGATCACCAGGATAACTCACTGTAACCTCCTTTATCCACTCTGGATGAATCACTAACAAAGCGTTGCACTCTCCCTCTTGTGTCCCTTCTCTTCTTGAGAGTGCATCTGCATCTCTATTGTCCACCCCTTTCTTATAGTAGATGGTGTAACTCAAGCCCAACAACTTCCTCGCAACCTTTTTCTGTAACTGAGTTGTCAATCTTTGTTCCAACAAGTGCTTCAATGGCTGATGATCTGTTCGAATGAAAAAAGTGCCAGCTTCCAAGTAATGCCGCCACTTTTCTACTACCAACAAAATAGCTAGCAATTCCTTCTCTTAGGTAGACAGTAGCAAGGCTTTACCATGTAAAGCTTGACTCAAGAAAGTGAATGGCCTTCCCTCTTGCATAAGCACATCCCCTATCCCTCCATCACAAGCATCAACTTCTACCACAAAAGGTTTGGAGAAATCTGGCAGTCCCTACACAAGAGGTGAAGTAAGAAGCACTTTCAAATTCTTGAAAGCCTCCCCTGCAGCCTCTGTCGACAGAACGAAGCCTTCTTAAGAAGGTCAGTCAATGGATTTGCAATCACCCCGTATCTTTTTATGAATCTTCTGTAGTACCCATAAAGACCAAGAAAGCCTCGTAGAGCCTTCACATTCGTCAGTACCGGCCAATTTAGCATTGCTTCTATCTTCATAGGGTCTGTAGACACTCAATTTTTGGAAATGAAGTGACACAAGTACTCCACCCTTGGTTGTGCAAATTCACACTTAGAACGTTTGACAAACAACTTATGATGTCTCAAGGTACCCAGTACTGTGACTAGATGTTTAACATGTTGCTCCACATCTCTACTGTACACCAATATGTCATCAGAAAAAACCAGTACAAATTTCCTCAACATTACAACGAACACATCATTCATTAATGCCTGGAAAGTAGCTGGGGCATTAGTAAGACCGAAGAGCATGACACAAAACTCATAATGGCCATGGTGAGTTCTAAAAATTGTCTTCTCCATATCACCCTCAACCATTCTCACTTAGTGATACCCTAATCTGAGATCCAGTTTAGAAAAAATGGTTGCTCCCTTCAACTCATCCAAAAGATCCCCAATGTGAGGAATGAGAAACTTATCCTTTCGTGTGGCCTCATTTAACTTCCTATAATCCAAACACATTCTCTAACTTTCATTCTTTTTCTTTACTAGTAATACAGGTGCATCAAAGGGGCTATGACTAGCCTTCACTATTCAACTCCTCAACATATCAACAACCTGCTTTTCTATTTCTTCTTTCTGGAAATGAGGATACTTGTAAAACCTTAATGCCACTGGCTGTGTACCTTCGATCAATTTAATGGCATGCTCATGACCCCGTTCAGGAGGTAATCCTTTAGGCTCAGAAAAAACATCCTGAAAATTGTCTAAGACTATTTTTATAGCACTGGGCAACTTCGGCACCAACTCTTGCACATTGCAGACCCTCCCCAGCTCCACACCTATCTCTGGTCCCCCGTTTCTTATTAATTTCCGTGCCTTCCTTCATGTAAGTATCCTAATACTGGCCCCACTATCATCTCTACAGTCCTTTATTCCTTTGATCGCCACTTTCTTTCCATTTTTATGGAAAGATATTTGAACTTCCAAGAAATCAAAGAGCATTGGGTTAAATCCAGAAAGCCAATTCGAACCAAGAATCATGTCACTACCCCCACCATCTTCAGTATTCTAATATCATTAGCATACTTGCTTCCTTGCATTTTCCATTCAAACCCCTTACAGACTTTTCTACTGAGCATGGTACCATTGAGAGTGCACACCTCCATCAACGATGCCTTGATAATCTCAAACCCTACTTCTTGAGCCACCCTTGAAGCTAGGAAGCTATGTGTGGCACCACTGTCAATTAGGATGGTCATTTCTTTCCCTCTAGTTGAACCCTTGACTCTAATGGTAGTCCCTGATTCTCCCCCTATGAGAGCATGAACATATATTTCATGTTCCTCTTGCTCCTCCAATTTTGCATTTTTCCACTCCCGAGGTAACAGTGTCTGCAATCTCTTGATCACTAACTTCTTGGGATATCAAGCTATGTAGGGACTCTGATTTACACTTGGGGTCGTAAAAATACTTATCTCCACATTTGTAGCAAAGCCCCTTCTTCCCTTCAAAATTCTTTTTCAAATTCACCTCACGTAACTGTTGGCCCGGTGTCTTAACTAAGGAATGCAACTCCTTTTGATCCCCTTAGGTATTAATCTGCTTGCCCCAATTCAAAGCTTTGGAAGAACTCTCATTGCCCCCTGATAATCTCCACGGACCTTTGGTCAACCTCACCAATGCCTGAACTGCACTGTTATGTAGCCGAGCTTGCTCCATCACAGTAGCCATTAATGTTGGTCTTCCCAATTGCACTAAGGATCTAATCTCTTGCTTTAACCCGCTGATGTAGTTAGAGACAAAATAAGATTAAGTCAATAGAGTGTTAAACGCTAACATACTCGCCTTTAAGTCCTCAACTCGCTCATTATAATCTTCAAGATCTTCCCCTTGTTCAATCTTGTTGAACTCAGTCACCACCTCCGTTTCTCTATGCTCCCCACCTAATCTTGGGCCTGTTGATCGCATAACCTTGAAATCACACATCAGTTTTATCATTCAAATGCATATAGCAACGATTTCAACCTTTTGTGATTCTCGAATGCTAAAGATCCCAAAGAATTTGTCGCACTTCCGAATCCAACTCCTATGTTGTTTTACATCAAAATTAGGGAAATCAAGATTCGAAAAACAATTACCTCGAATCCCATCAAAAGAGCCACCGCTCTGAACATAATCGGTCTACCTCTGAAGTCTATTATGGTGATTGTGGGATCCCATCCCCGACGAACGCTCACCACCACCAGAAGAGTACTCAACCTCTCTTTGCGATCTCCAGGTACTCGTCGCGATTACTGGCGTTGGTCCCTGATCCCTGGTCACGATTGCTACCTCGTCCACCTAGATCTGGATTTTCTGGTGAAGTTTCTTGTCGTGGAGGATTGCGCACGAGCTCTGTAAGCTGCTCCCATCTCCGATCTGTTACAGAGTGAAACTCCCACATTTCCTTTGCCCGATCTTCCATATGTTTCTTGAACTCCACCATTTTCCTCCCGTGATCAACTCTCTGCTTCTAAGAATCGTTGACAAACTGCATTGTTGAAGTCGCAATTGCCTTCAAGTCCTCTCTGAACGATCTCATATCCTCCTTGAATCCTTGAAGCTGCAACTCCATCGACTTCGATCGTGTTCCTTCCTCCATTGTCGTCGCAGTGTGTGTGCCGAGAAAGTGCTCTGATACCAGATTGCTATGTCCTAATGAATTGGGTGGGAGATTCGTTTATAGAGAGAGATAGGAGAGTAAAGGGAGAGAGGAAGGGAGAGAGAGATACTGAGAGTGTAAGGGATAGAGAAAGGTCTGTTTCAATTCATAGATGCCCATCTCCATGTACAGAACCTCCTATTTATAGCTAAAATCCCCCTCCCCCCTTCTGTACATGTGAGCTATAACAGTATGAAATTGTTACAATAATTATTAAAAATAAATATTTTATATTATTTTTATCGTTTAAAAAAAAAGATACATTAATAATAAACGGCGTATTTTTATTGAAGGGAAGAAGTATATGCAAAAATAATGTCCGAATAAAACATTTGTTCATAGAGGAGGTTGTACTTAATTTATCATGAGGATGTCATGAAATATGTCCTCATCACCGCATATAATTTAGTTAAATGAAAATCAAATACTTGCAAGTTGCAATTCTACTCTTCTAATAAATTCAAAATCAAACTATTATACGAGAAACTCAAATGATTAACAGTTGTAAACTTGCAAATTGCAATGATAATTGATTATCTTTATTTAAACTGACATTTTTTTTAAAAAAAAAGTGACGTACGGTTGGATACTTGGATGTAGCATTGAGTTAATATATTTTTAAGAAGTTTTATTGTGTAGTATTTTAATGAATTAACATATTTACTTTTTTTTTTATTATTAGGAAAAAGTTCGGGTGAGCGAAAGAATTAACATATTTATGAAATTATATATAATATATTTTTCTATATTTTTTTACTTTTTTTAACAGTAAAGCAAGAATTAGGTGTACATTACATGAGTAAGGTGCCACCATGATCGTCCAAATGGATGATGTTACAGAGATCCCTAATAGTAGGTAGATTAAAAGCCGTACAAGTATCCCTAGACTTAGCTATAAAATCAGTTGCCTTGTTTGCTTCCCTGTAGAAGTGTCTGAATTCGATGATGTCAAAACTTGAGCTAAGGTTCTTGATAAGTTCCACTTCCCTCGGAATTTCCCATCTAACATAAATAGCCTTGATAACTTCCAGGCAGTCTCCTTCCACTATGACTCTCTGCAAGCCTCTAGATATGGCTAAATTTACACCTGCACAAAACGCAACATCTTATGTTTGAATAGCATATGTTGCTGCCATTTCAGACTGAAGTATATCAATCACTGAACCATCATGGTCCCTAATAATAAACCCCACTTGGCAATCGCCCGTGGGTTTTAGTGAGTCATCTACGTTGATTTTGTAGATAGCCCTAGGAGGTTTGATCCATTTAGAGTTGCGTCTCCTTTTTACATTTTGTGTTCCATGAAGAGATGTTGTTTTGTTTGCAGCTTGCCAATCGATAAGGTCCGCCGAAGTTCGTATGGCTATGTGATATCATGTTCCCGGTTTTTTGTTCCTGAAAATCATATCGTTCCTGGATTCCCAATTTTTTTTCCATATAAAGCAAAGTTCTTCGATAGCTTTCTTATTGTGTTTCATAGATAAGATATCACTGATGTTGTTGCAGTAGTTGGGTATGAGTGGAGTGTTTTTTCCTACCAGATGCTCATACGCAGCAATGGTAGTTCTTGTAAATGGACAAAGGATAAAAAGATGGTCTTTGTCTTCGTTGTTATTGTTGCAGAAGCGACAATTAGATGGTACTCTATTGAAACATCTATTTAATCTATCTTTTGTAGCAAGGTTGTCTATTGTTATCTTCCAAAGGATATTTTTAGTTCTAGGGGGGAGATTTAGTTTCCAAAACTACTTATAATTTTCTGCGTAGTTGATGTTATTGTTGGGCATTTGTCTTGCAGACATGGTCGTAAAAAGCCCGTCAAGATTATATTTCCAAATCAGTTTGTCAGGAGCATTCCAATGTGGAATTCTGATTTTAGTGATATCTTCAACAACGTTGTTAGGGAAGATCTCATGGAGAAGGAGGACATTCCATTCTTTGTTAGTGTAAAATAATTGGCTTACTTTGAGATCAAGATCCAAATGTTCTTGGAAGCTCGCTAGATTATGTTCAGGGACCCAAGGATCTTTCCAAACATTAATAGAATCTCCATTCCCTATTATATATATCCAGAGTAATCCCTAAGCAAATTTTTCTCGGAAATAAAGTAATCTGCCGAATTGCCAAGAAGTATTATGTGAAGATCTTTCCATTAGTCCTTCTTGTTAGAGATATTTCTCTTTTACCACTTTCACCCAAATGTTATTAGGTGCATAACAGATTTTTCAGAGTAGCTTCATTTGGAGGCTTATGTTCATATCTTGGGCAAGTTTTAGTCCAAGCCCCCCTTGCTCTTTTGGTTAACAGATTTTGTCCCAACTTATTAAAGGGGTGTATTTTTCCGAATGCAACTTATTCAAAAAGAAATTCTTTTGTATTTCATCGATTTGATTTAGAATTCCTTTTGGTAGGAGAAAATTTTGCATCAAATAGTTTGTTTTGGAGCTTAAGTTCGCTTGAATTAAGGTCGCACGACCTGCCTGGCTAAGAGAGGAGGCCTTCCATTTGGATAACTGTTTTTTCAGGCTTTGTATGGCATCATTAAAGATCTCATTTTAACCCTTTCTTTAACTAATGGAATACCAAGGTATTTCTCAAGAGTTTTAGAAATGGAGATGTTCATGTCACGAGCTAGGGAATTCGCCAGATTTAGACTAATATTCTCTGAGACTTGAAGTGAGCTTCTGTTGTAGTTTATTGTTAATCCCGAAGGGTTTGAGAAGTTATTGAGAATATTTTTAATCGTGTGGAGACTTTTATGAGAGGCTCTAGAGAAGATTATTGTATCATCAACAAAAGTAAGGAAGGGGATTGGAGTGCCATTTTTGGTTAATTTGATTCCTACGAGGGTATCATCATAGGTTGATTCTTCTGTTAGTTCTTTTTCCAAGTTTTCCATTACCAATATAAATATATTGGGGACAAGGGATCAAATTAAGAGCCAGGGTGTCATCATAGGTCGATTCTTCGATTAGTTCCCTTGTCTTATACCTCTGCAATGTTTGAATTGGATGTCAGGGCGATTGTTAACTAACACTGAGAAGGTATTCGTAGTGATGCAGTTCATAACCCATTTGATCCATTGGGGGGGGGGGGATCCAAATTTGGAGAGTGTAGCTCGACTATAATCCCAATTGTTTATGTCATAAGCTTTTTCCATATATAATTTAAGAGCCACCCAACCTTTTTTTTCCATTTTGTTTAAGAAAATTATGAAAGATCTCATGAGCTATAAAGGTGTTATCTTGGATGGACCTTCCTTCTATAAAGGCACCTTGAAATGGGTTGATTAATTTACTTAGGATTGGTTTGAGTATGTTGGCTATGATTTTAGTTATGATTGTGTAAATGGTGTTGCATAAGCTAATTGGTCTATAGTGATTAATTTTCAAAGGGTTCTCATCCTTAGGGATGAGAGAAATGAAAGTTTGATTGATTTGTGATAACATGCTCCCGGAATGGAAGAAAGCTTTACTGCTTTGCACAAGGAGGATCCAATTATTTTCCATTATTTGATGTAGAACTCTAGAGGGTAGCCATCGGGGCCATGTGTCTTATCTTCCTCCATGCTACATAGTGTGTCCTTGATTTCTTTATTGGTAGGGAGGAATAGAAGGGTGGCATTATCATTGGGAGTGATTTGTGGTTGAATGTGTTTAATCTGTTCACTCGAGATAGGGGATCTGTTTTGATCTATAAACCTATCAGACATTTCTTTGGTAATTTGGTCAGATATATCTTGAGCATCCGTTAGTTGGTTCCCATCTTTGGTGATAAAGGTGGCAGTGGAGTTTCTGAAATTCCTAATTTTGACTGTAGTTTGGTAGTATTTAATATTTCTATCTAATTGAAGGTGTTTAAATTTGGATCTTTGCTTCCATAATTTAAGATTGTAGTCTAGGAGTACTGTTTTTTCTTCTCTAGTCTGGCAAGTTTCCTTGTGTCATCAGCTGACAGAGTGCCCCATGGGAGTTGAAGCTGAAGTTTCTGAATGTTGTTCTCGACTAAAATAAGTTGTTTATGGACGTTATGCTTGTTATTTTTCTTGCACCTATCCTTTATGTTTTTCTTTAGCAGTTTCTATTTTTGCATGAAAGAATAAGCAAAGGATCCAGCAAGTTTATTGTTCCAGACCTTAGTAATTATGGATTCTAGAATGGGATTAGTGGTCTAAGCCATTTCAAAATAGAAGGGAGTACCCTTGAGACATTAGGAGGAGCCTATCTATAGAGTAATAGGGCAGTGGTCCGAGGATGAAAACGGATGGTGGTGAACTCTGAGATTCTTTAAGTGTGACATAAGGTCTTGGTGGGCTAGGATTCTGTCGAGGCGTTCATACGTATTATTAGTGATGTTGTTGGCATTTTTTCTCCAGGTGAAGGGAGATCCTACGTAGGGGATAGTCTGAAGGTTAAGATCTTCTTTTATTTCTCTGATTCCGCGAAATATATTTTTCTATTTAATGTACGTATGAAAATGCATAATTTTAATATATGCAATTCAAATGTACCTACCTAGCTGCTTGTTTGAGAAAACTCAAAAGTATTTTACAAAAATAGATATTATGTTGATTTCTCATTGGAAGGCCTAGCCTTAGATAACATAATTCAGCCTTACCTTAAAAAAAAAAAATGGGTGGTGTTAGACCTTGTACATCAATTTCTTAATAATGTTTTTGAGAATGAGTATTTGGATCTTAGAATGAGAAGCCAATGAGTTGCGATTAAAATGTTGACAAAGTGGTGCCACTATTGCATCAGATGAAGTACATAGCAGACATCTTAATAGATTGCAACATGCTTGATTGTAAGCCTACAATCTTTCCCCTTCCAAGGGGCCTTAAATTGTCAACTGATGAGGGACAAATATTGTCTGATCCAGATAAGTACAGAAGGTTAATTGGGAGATTGCTATTTCTCAACCTTGCAAAACCCGATATCTCTTATGTTGTACAACACTTGAGTCAGTTCATGTGTGAACCTAGTCAACCACATTTTGATGCTGTTATACGTACATGTGATCAGGTATCTCAAAGGAACAATTAGAGTGGGCTTGCATTATTCTTCAAACTCACACACAAATCCAATGGCCTTCTCTGATGCAGACTAGGGAGCATGTAGATTCAGTGCTCGATCATTAACTGGATATTGTGTATTTTTAGGAGATTGTTTGGTCTCCTGGAAAACTAAGAAGCAGAACACAGTTTCTAAGTCTTCGGCTGAGGCAGGATATAGAAGCATGTCTATGACTTCGAATGAATTAGTTTGGGTAAAAGGAGGTTTGAATACTCTGGGTATCTCTGTCGACCCTTTGCCTATTCCACTTTACTGTGACAGTCAAGCTGCCTTACATATTGCTGAGAACCCTGTATTCCACAAGAGGACAAAGCATCTGAAAATTGATTGTCATTTTGTTAGAGAAAGACTGCAAGTTGGGTTTGTTCATCCTCGGCACATTCGAAGTGGAGCTCAACTGGCTGATTTCCTCACCAAGCCTTTGGGAGAGAAACATCCCTTGCTTACATCTTTCTTCAAAGTTGGGACTTATTGGTTTTAAAGAAGTCCCAAACTTGAGGAGGGGATATGAAGGATATGTGCATTCCTTGCACATTCTCTTGCTTTCGTTTCATCTGCATTTCCATTTCATTACAGTTTTAGCATCTCTTTTGTAATAAGACAACTAGCTCTCTTTTGTCTCTTTGTGATCAACCAATCACAACTGAGATTCAGGTGCTATTTAAGCTGCATTACAGACCTCTTTTCAGTAGGGTATTGGGATTGATGCTCTCATGAATGAAAGGCACAAGCTGTCGTTTACTATCTTTGGCTATGGTCCCTTATATTGATTGATGAAACAGTGGTGTTTCCTTCTCTGTTTTAAGCTGTTGTGCTCATTTATGTGCTCAGATTTAGTTTCTTCACAATACCTTATAATTCAAATTCGTGCCTCATATACCAACTAAGTTATACAAACTTTATAATTTATTACTCTTTTCAAACCTTTTTAATCCAAAATTTATATTAAAAAAACATATAATTTTTATTTATTTATGTTTCTCCTCCAAATCAGGGCCGGGCTTGACCCACCTCATACCACTATCGAATCTGCTCCTGATTGGAGCTAATATTTTTTTTTTATTAGGAAAAAATTCGGGTGAGCGAGCTCTACCCGGCAGCATCCTTACGGATGAAGTCTAAGAGACCAAAATCGTTGTAAATATCGACACCCCAAGCAGAGTGGCAAAGGTGTGCAACCTTATCCGCCACTCTATTGCCTAACCGGGGAACATGAAAGAAAGACACTTCTTTCAAAAGGAGTTTAATGATTGGAGCTAATAATGAAAGTACTCGAAAAAGTAGAAGATCATCTACTAGAAAGAAATTCCTTTATTATTAATAAAGATACGAATGTGGGTTGTTTTTTCATAATTTTGAGTTTTGTGGGAGATTTGTGTATTTTACCATATTTAATTTGCAGTGTTGGCCTTTTTTTAACAATTGTGATTTTACACAAAATAAATGAGTTTGTATGCAAATTAAAGAAGGTAAATATATATAATTAACACTAACAACTTGTAAAATCAAGTATTTAACCAGATTCATATGGTGTGAAAATTAAGTGTATTTGTGAAAAAAGGACACTCGGCCGAAAAAACTTATGTTACAAAAGGACAAGCAACGTGGAGTGTATGTTCATTACGCATATAAATGTTTATACAACTTGTGAAGTACAATAATAGAGTTATATTTTTAATGCAAATGCACAAATATAAGTTCAATCATTTACATGCTAAAAATAAGTTTCTTTCATTTTTTTTAATCTCCTAAATATCTATGCTTATCAATCGTCTATTTATGTTGTACGTGAACGGATGCATTCAGGTACAGACTGATGGGTATTTGGAATAATAGTTTATCTATTAATTTGTTACTGTTATTAAGCTTAATTAGTTTCTATATTTTAGGTTAATTAGGTTTATTTATTTGCACAATCTCTTAGTGGTTAGTCTCACTCAACCACTCACTTTGTATCTTTAAATACATTTGGTTTTGTTATCAATAAACTTGTGAGATCATCTATTTCATCTATCAGGGCGGATTAGGTCTGTTGCATCCCGCTCCATTAAAAAAAGGCGAAACTAATTAAAATAACCCAACCTTTAAGCGGGTGTTAAAAATATATCTCAACCTTTCAAATGTAAAATAAATATCCCGACTTTTATAAGCGATGGTAATATAATATCCTAATGATTTCTCTCCAATAAAATTCTTATTTTATGTATTGTATTACTCATGTATTTTCAATTCAAATAAAACATATAAAATTAAATTAGATGAGTTTAAAAGTTTATTTAAGAAACTTTTGTAGTTTTAGATTTAATTTGTACCTAACTTTTTATATCTTTTTTAAAATCAATAATATCTATAACAAGCTAAATAAAAAATTATAAAGCAAAATAACATATTTTCAATTAGTAAATGATTAGCTAGTGATTTAACTTATCAAAACTGAAGAATATTTTGTCAATTATAACCTTTATGTTACTACGAAATCGAAATGAAAATTTAATTATTTAGATTATTCAATGGTGTTCATTTATATATAAGAAGTAAATTATTATTATTAAAATATATATAAAAGAATGTAATTTTTTTATTTTTTATTAAATCCAAAATAAATAAATAAATTAAGATAAACTTAAAAACCAATCTAATTTAATCTAATAAACTTGAATGATATTTTTACACAATCAAGATATTGAAAATTATATTTTAAATATTTACTTGTTTTATTATTATTTTTTATTAAATTTCATTATAATCTATAAATACGTGTTAAATTGAATAATTTAAATTAAATACGTATTAAATTGAAGGTTTAGGGGCGAAACTAATCATTTTTGTGGGGGAGAAAATTTTGGGATATTATATTACCATCACTTATAAAGGTCGGGGTATTTATCTTACATTTGAAAGGTGGGAATATATTTTTAACACTCTCTTAAAGGTTGAGTTATTTTAATTAGTTTCGCCTTAAAAAAAATAAGAAAAATTAATAAAAGTTATTCATTTATTTGCTTTAAAATAAAACTTTCGTAAACAAGCCTACACCTTACCAAAACCACAAAGAAACAAAACAAATGCTTTAAGGGCATCTCTCCCCTAAGTCATAATAATAAGGGAAAATAGTCTTTTAAAAAAGAATATTCTATATAATATTCTCTTTTGACCTATTAAGCAATTTTGTCATTCCCTCGTAGATCAATTTTATTAATGTAAATTTTCATTTTCACATCACATTTTCGTTGCTTGATCCTATCTAGTATCTTTATCATTTCGATTTGAAACAACAGTGAATTCATCTTAAATATCATCATTATCTTACTTTTCAAATAAAACTATTGAGATTTCTAATTCTATCTTTGATTCATTTGAACAAGAGCAACTCAATATATATTTCCGATGTATAATATTGATGAATCTATAATAAAAAAGATGATATGTCATTTTCTAAAAATATTATTTATGTAATGATAATTCAAATATGTCAAATATTAAAGTCATATCGAAGAACTCTTGAATATCTTTACAATACTATAACTTTTATTTTCAATTAAAAATCATAATTATATAGTATATAGATTTATAATTGTATTGTTTATATATTTATATAAATATTAAACAATTAAAAATAAATAATCACATTTGACCTTCCAAAAGAAGAAGTCAAATTTAACATTTGATTTGGAAATAGACCAAAAACAAAAATGTCAAATTGAGTTTTGGTCTATGGTGAAAGCAAAATTATGCAAAAGGTATGGCGTCTCCTTCCCTCTCTGTGTATCGCGTCTTCTCTTCCTGTCCTGCCTTCTTTTTTTTTTAATTTGCAAACTAACGGGAGAAACACAAAACTGTTAAACTTAACCGGAAAGGGCACGAGGCGAAATGTTTTAAAACCTCAGGGGCACCACGCGAAATATATAAAAAAATTGTATAACTCGCGAAAATTGCAATACCTCAGGGGTACCTGGCGAAATTTCCATTATAAAAATGGTGCGCATAAATGACTTGTAGATTTCCAAAGGGACTTTGTTATTAATTTTTAAAAAAAAATTCCACATTTCTACAAAAACAAGGACTTATGGAAGAGACTTGTGAGGATCCACATTTCCCCAGGAGTCGTCTTTGCCTTGTGAGGATTTCTGCTTTCCGTCTTTCCGGTGGTGAGACATCGTGTCAACTCATGTTGTCCCATGCACTTGTTATCCACTTCACCACGCTGGGCTTCCTTCCGCTCAATGTTGTGACCGCTTGTTTGCTTAGGCTTTGGGATTTTTTTGGGTTTACTTTGGATGGTTCTTTTATTGTATTATGTGTTTGTACTTCGTTCAGATCTTCGTGATCTCATCCTTCGGGATGAGCTCGAATATATTATGGAAGAGACTTCTAATTTTAAAATTTTATAATATTAATTGTGATAATGTAGGTATATATAATCTAATCACTAATCAATATCATTCTCCTTCCCTGGTTCCCTCCCCTTAAAAGCGACATGTGGAGTATGTTTCTTAATTGACTTAATTATAAAGTTGAATATATTAGAACTTTTAATCTTTTAATAAAGTGAAAAAATTGAAATTAGTAACTAATTTTTTAGGAGTCCAATCACTAACTATCAAAAGAGACTAATTGGCATAAAAATGTTAAACTTTGTTACTTTCTGCATTTCTAAATATATATCTTTTATTATTTAATTATGTACGCTTTTAAACAAGATAAAAAATTATATATAATATTAACTTTTCTAAAAAAAATTGATAATTATTATTGAGTCATTTATGATATTATTACTAAGCCATTAATTAACCCGCCCATTCATCAAAACACCATGGGTTCGTATGGGACGGAGTTAATAAACTGACTAAAATTATAAACAGGGTAAAATTTATAAACTGTTGGTAAAAGTGGTTAAAAATTTATGAAAAAATATAAACTCCGTATGGGGCGAAAAACAGTTTATTTGTAAAAAGTGGAGTTTATTTGGTTTTTGTTAGGGGTATTGTGGTACTTTCAAATCAAATAAGATAAAAGAGAAGGGGTAAATTTGTAATTGTAGAAAAATAAACCCCTAAATAAGCTGCATTGGCCGGCTTATAATTAAACCAAAAATTTTAACCGGTTTCTGACTTTTTTTGCTCCCATACCACCATTAAACCAGTTAAATTTTTTAACACCTACAAGATACTAATTTCAACTGGTTAATTTTGGGCAACCATACACAACCCATATGTGTACGTACTCTTTTGTTAGACCATTTATTATTATATATCATAAGTACATAATAAATCAGAACATTGCGAATAGTTAATTTTGTTTACCAAGTGATGAAAGTTTAGTGTACGTTTTCGTGAGGTATTTCTGTGAAGAATCAAGGAATTTGAAACCGAAATTGAAGAACACAAGCAACTGAATTGAAGGAAATCAATGTTTACAAATTACAGAACTAACTCCTACACAGCACAACTAGCAATATTTATAGAAGCGAGAAGGAGCATCTAACTAACTAACAGCCTAACATGAAATGACTAAAATGCCCTTACAGAAACAACTAATGCCCAAACTGTCCTTAGTACATGTAATACTAGACCATATAGTTCACATACCCCCCCCCCCAAGCTGGACTGGAAATAGAATTGACAAGGCCAAGCTTGGATCGAAGATACTTGTGTTGAGCAGACCCTAGAGGCTTGGTGAGGATATCAGCTATTTGATGAGTTGTGGAGATGTGAGAAGTGCACAAAAAACCATCTATGATCATGTCTCTAAGAAAATGACAATCCACACGAATGTGCTTTGTTCTTTCGTGGAAAACAGGATTGGCAGCAAGGTATTGAGCTGACTGATTATCACAATGCAGGGTAATAGGTAAAGGAACCTTAATATTCAAATCTGAAAGCAGACCTTCAATCCACACTAGTTCACTTGCAGTGGCGGACATAGCTCTATATTCACTCTCGGTAGAAGATTTAGAAACCACCTTCTGCTTTTTGGTTTTCCATGAAACCAATGAAGAACCCAGAAAAGCATAATAACCTGTCAATGATCGACAACTGTAGGCACAAGATGCCCAATCTGCATCACTGTAAGCAGACAACACCAGATCAGAAGTAGAAGCATAAGAAAGGGACAAATTGAAAGTTCCCTTTAAGTATCTAAGGAGATACATAGCACAAGACCAATGAGAAGTAAGAGGGTGCTGTAAAAATTGTCTCAATTGTTGGACTGTGTAAGAAATATCAGGACGGGTGAGGGTTAAGTACAACAGCCTCCCAACAATCCTTCTGTATCTATCAGGGTGAGGAAAAACATCATCACCTTCAACTGTCAGTTTCAACCCCTTCTGCATAGGGAATGCAGCTGGCTTGCAATCAAGCATATTGGCATCCTTTAAGATGTCCAATACATACTTCCTCTGGTTCAGCAAAATCCCATTAGAACTCCTAGAAATTTCCATGCCCAAGAAGTATCTAGCAATGCCTAGATCCTTGATAGTAATGAAGAGCAACTTTAGTGCTTTCAATTTCCATAGCAGAGTTACCTAGAACTAACATGTCATCAACATAGACTAAAGCAATGGTGAAAGACTGACCTTCTTTCTTTGTGAATAAACTGTAATCATGCTTGGACTGAACATATCCCAATTTGCATAAAAATTTGGTCAATTCATGGTTCCACTGTCTACTGGCCTGTTTCAACCCATAGAGAGATCTTTCTAACTTGCAAACCATGCCAGGAGATGCTGGGTACCCAGGAGGAGGTAACATATAAACATCCTCCTCAATAAAGCCATGAAGAAAGGCATTAATTATTGACATCCAATTGATGTAATTGCCAATCCTTAGCAGCAGCAATGGCCAAAATAATCCTAACAGTGGCTAGCTTAGCAACAGGTGAGAATGTATGCTTGTAATCTTTATCTTTCACTTGATTATATCCCTTTGCAACAAGCCGGGCCTTATACCTTTCTATTTCACCAGAAGGCCTGTATTTGACTTTATAAATCCACTTTGAACCAATAGCTTTCTTACCTACTGGCAAAGGGGCTATCACCCAAGTGTGGTTCTTTTCAAGAGCGTCTAACTCTAATTTCATAGCTTGTTGCCATTCAGGCTTGTCCTTAGCCTGAGCATAAGAGTTTGGTTCAAACACTTTGAACACATTGAAAAGAGAAGCATGAAATTAAGGATGCCGAGAGGTGACTCACATCCTTTAAGCTCATAACTGAAAATACTGAACTCAAGGAATCAGAAGAATTTGTAGGAAATGAATCACAAACATAATCCTTCAGTCTAGCAGGTCTGTGTACCATTCTTTTGGACAATGGGACATTAGGAACCATTGGAATATCATTCAAACTAGGAGAAGAAGAATCAACATCAGAATCAGAAACAACTGGACCCACAGAACCTATATTTGAAGGAGAATTATTGACTGAAACATCAGAATTGAACATCTGCAGCACATCATTAGAAGAAGGAGTAACTGAAGATGGCTCATTCTCAAAACCAACAGCAGGAGAGACCAAAGGTAAGCTATGCTGAGCATTGGCAAAATCTGTAGCAGGATTCTTTTCTCTAAAAGGAAAAGTAGTCTCAACAAATTTGACATTTCTACTAATGACCACTTTCTTAGAATCCAAATCAAATAGTTTGAAAGCCTTTTAATTAGGAGGATATCCCAGAAAAACACATCTTTTGGAAGTAGCCCCAAGTTTGTCTCTACTGTGTTTATCCACAGTACAATAACAAAGACAACCAATCACCCTCAAATCATCATAAGTAGGAACTTTATTGTGTAATACCTCATAGGGAGACTTCCAGTTCAATTTGGAAGAAGGCATTTTATTGATAAGGTGAGTGGCTCCCAACACACAGTCTCCCCAAAACTGAATAGGTAGGCCTGCATATAGCCTAATAGCCCGAGCTGTTTCTATGAGGTGCCTATGCTTTCTTTCCACTCTTCCATTTTGTGCAGGTACACTAGGTGCAGACCTTTGATGCACAATACCCTTAGCCTGCAAAAAATCAGTGCACTTCCTTTGTGTGAACTCTGTTTCATTATCTGACCTCAACACCTTAACTGTAGTGTTAAACTGATTTTCAACCATGGTGATAAAGTTCACAATGATTGTAGCAACCTGCAATTTATCTTGCATAAAAAATATCCAAGTGGATCTGCTATGATCATACAACACAGTAAGGAAATATTTAGCACCACACAAAGAAGCAACTTTATAGGGACCCCAAAGATCCATATGTATCAGTTTGAAGGGAGCATCAGCTCTACAATCACTCCTCTGAAAAGGGAGAGCATGGTGCTTAGTCATAGCACAGGTATCACACAAAAAAATCTCAACTACACTTTATTACAACCAGGGATATGTTTCATCTTAGACAAAGATGAGTGACCAAGCCTGGCATGTAAAGTCTGTAACAATTCTATTGAATTACAACCAATACTAGAACTCAAATCACAATCAACATGAGTCACTTGATGTGCATCTCTGATTCTCTGATCATACAACATGTACAGCCCACCATGAATCACACCTAGAGCAATCTTGACCTTAGTTGTAAGGTCCTGCAGTACACATGAGACATAATCAAAACTGAACTCTAATCCTCCATCACACAACATCTTAGATACTGAAAATATATTGTGTCTGAACTCAGGCACATAAAGAACATTACTAAGCACAAGATTATTAGCAAGAGCCACAATTCCTGTCCATTCAACTACTTTAGCAGTTCCATCAGGTAAGCCAAGCAATATTCTTTTATCAAGGGATCTCAAGTCACAAAAAACAGTTTTGTCAAATGCTATATGGTCAGTAGCACCTGAATCTATTATCCACTCAAGAGAACACCCTTTGTGAGATCCAACAAGAAAGGAGACATCAATATTACCTGCAAAATGCACAATTGCATTGTTGGAATAGGCATCAGAACTGCTCCCATCACATGGCTGCTTGCCCTTCATCATCTTCACAACCTCATGGTATATAGCATTTACCATGTTCTGGTCAGGCTTGACTCCACTACCATCAAGTGGAGAATCAGACTATGGAGCATCAACATTGGCAACTAATTTCCCATTCTGAGGCTTTCCACTAGTACGAGGGCCATTGTACCACTCAGGATACCCCACTAGCTTGAAGTAATACCCTTTGGTGTGGCCTTTCTCACCACAATAATCGCACTGCCTATCATATTTAGGCTTCTTGAAATCTCTATTTTCCTGATCTAGCTGCTTGGACTGGAATCCTGTAGAGCCCTTAGAGTTCTTATTATCTCCAAAATCCTTTCCTCTCTTATCATTCTGAAAGTTTCTGCCCACAGCAAGCACATCTGCATCTGTCTGTGTATTGGTCCCTGCACCTTTTCCTCTCTCAGCCTGAACAGCAAGCTGAAATACCTTGTTAATGCTAGGCATAGGATCTTTTGTCAACACATTGTTCTTCAGATGGTCATAAGACTCATTGAGTCCCATCAAGAACTGCATCACCTTAGCCTTAGCTTCACGATCTTGAATTCTTTTGATAATACCACAAGTACACTGAGCAAAAACACCACATTCACATCCAGTCAAACCTTCCAGAACCTGTAATTCATTCCATATCCTTTTCATCTTGTTGTAATAAGCCCCAACAACTAGATTTCCTTACTTAAGGTTGCACATATCCTTGTGCAACTGATATATCAGAGGATCATTAGATTATGAGAATCTTTCTTTCACCTCATCCCATAGTTGCTTTGACGACTGCATATACATGAAGCTTTCTCCTATCTCACTGGTCATAAAATTTATGATCCAGCACATGACCATAAAATCTGCTCTAATCCACTTCTCACAATCATCGGTATTTTCGGCCGGTTTCACACAATTTCCATTGATAAATCCCAATTTCGCTTTAGCACCTAAAGCCATACGGACTCCTCGACTCCAACTAGTAAAATTAGCTCCATTAAACAAGGTTGAGACAAGCTGCATACCTGGATGGTCTGAATTCGCAAGAAATAGCGGATTCACATGTGCGCTCTGAGATCCAAAATCCCCAAATTGCATCTGATTGACGCCGATATTCAGTCCTGGAGATCCAATTCCAGTTCCTCCAGTTCCTCCAGTTCCTCGACCCATACCAACACTTGGATTAACATTTCTATTCGCATTTGAGCCCCCTGGTTGCTGATTCGCATTTCCAACACCCCGAGCCATCACAGATTCATATCAAAGCGGAAGCAAACGACGAAGAACACTTAAACGAGCACGAACACAAGACAATCAACCAGATCTTGCACACGGCTCTGATACCATGTGAAGAATCAAGGAATCTGAAACCGAAATTGAAGAACACAAGCAACTGAATTGAAGGAAATCAATGTTTACAAATTACAGAACTAACTCCTACACAGCACACCTACCAGTATTTATAGAAGCGGGAAGGAGCATCTAACTAACTAACTAACAACCTAACATGAAATGACTAAAATGCCCTTACAAAAACCACTAATGCCCAAACTGTCCTTAACACATGTAATACTAGACCATATAATTCACAATTTCCTCTCAAAAAGCAGGTTTTAGTGTCGGTGAAATTAATATACTATTTTCCAAGTTGTATTTTTAGACAGTTCCCTCGTCTTGTCCAATTGCCAATTCCTCTAACGTTCTTTTCACTTTTAAGTTCTACCAATCTTCTAGAATCTCACTTGCACACCATAGGCGCGCGCGCACATAAACACGCAGACACATTTTTACACTATTTGTACTGACATATAATTACATAATTCACTACAAAAAAAATTGCTTTTGCTACCGGACGTTAGCAACGGGAAGGATATCCCGTCACAAATGTGGGGTTTTTGCAACGCCGGTAGGAAAATAGGCGTAGCCCTTGCTACCTTTTGAGACGGGTAGATGTTGCCATCGCTAATGGGTAAGATATCCCTTTTTAACTAATTGGAACCCTAGACTCCTTCCTTTTCTCTTCCGCCACTTCTCTCTTTCCTTTTCTTCCAGATCTACTAGAGGAGGATTCAGGCGAGTCCCACAGTGCCCCGAGGTTGGATTCAGGCAAGTCCGAGTCGCCCCTGCCCGGATCCCAGTCCGCACCTCCACCACCGGCGCTTGGAGCTTCCTTGCCGCCGCTAGCCTTTCCTTGCCTTGTCGAACCTGTTGAACCCCTGAGCGCGACGACCAGCCACGAACCGATGTCAAGCAAGGCGGGCCTCTTCCTCCTCCTTTCTTGCTGCTGAGCTCGCGGGAACCGGCGACATCCTCCTCATCCCTCTCAGATGTCGACATATCTCTCATCTAAGCTTCATCTCCTTCTCGCACTTGTTGATTTCAAAGTCGGATTCAAGCATCTCATCTTCCCTATCTTCTTTATTAGTGCTACTATGTTTGGGGTTTGTCGCCAACAGCTCGCTGTCGAGCCTCATTCAAGCCAACTCGGCTCTGCGGTGAACCATGAACTTCTAGAGCCTTACCAGGGCTCTTCATCAAAGTTCGGTATGTCTTCGATAAATGCTACACTGTCTCTCTATGAACTAGTGCTCTTTATACTAACTTTGCACATACTTTGTACATCTCTCTTAATGCAAATATCAAACAAAAGTGTGATACAGTTTGGGAGAGACATTCATGGATTTGATAATTTGTTTTGTAATGTAACAACCTCTTAGAGCATGTGGATTTGAAGATTTCCATGGTCATTGAATAATTTCTGGTTTGCAAACATCATATGAGGAATATTGTCTCAATGAAGGAGATGTTGGAGATTATTCCAAGTGGCTAAAAGAGGGCATGGATTGTACTTTGCTGATTTGGAATGAGAAGGTAGCTTAGTGTGGTTATTACATTACAAAACATATATCATCTCATTGATAATGTATGAACTGCTTTTGATAGTTTTTGTGAAGAGTTAAGGTTTTGGCATATATTGGGGAACAGTGAGGTTATAGGGAATCTAATCTTCAAAGATGATGAACAAACAAAACACTTAATCAACTATGCCCATATAGGTGTTTGGCCTCTTCTATTATTTGGTTCTTTTTTACAAGTTCACATGTTAACTTCATTTGCCCCTGATTTCTGCAGATTCTAGTTCATACCTTTGATGATTATGCAAGAGGGATTTTTTTTTAAGTCAGGCAAAAGAATACACTTGCAATGCAATGTGGGAAACAACAGGCATGTTTTACTTTGTGGAGAAGTGGGGAAAAGAAAAGGTAAATTCAAACATTTGTAGTTTAGTAATAGAAAGAGTACAAGGGTGAAATGGAGGACTTGCATAAACCTGTGGTAAAAGAAATGGGTAAATCTTGGTGTGATTCTTTGTTATCCTTTTATTCCCTTGCATTTTTTTCACATCGAGACAATGTCCCTTCCATGTACATTATTCAACATTAGTAAATTTTCATTTTACGATCAGATTTGGGGCCTTCAAGAGTGAGAAAAGTTGTCTTCTGTTTCCAAATTTCCCTTTCCATGTTTCTCTCTCTTTTTCCCTTTTTTTCCTCCTCTTTTCTTTACTGTCCATGGATTTTGTTGAAGTATTCCATAACTTACTCATTTTTATCTTTTAAAACTAATTCTGAAATTTCTAGAATGTGAATTAGGAGCACAAGGAGTGACTCTGGAATTGGTTGGATTGTTCTTTGCTCTTGTAGGTATTTTCTATACTTGTATAGTTCCTTCACTCTCAATTGCAATTCGATTTAGTTTGATATGTATCTCTAGTTCCCTCAAATTTTAAGTTGGTTTGGATTTTTTTCTTTGAATTTTCTTTTTAATTACTTTCAAGCTAGATGAGTTCGATGATGCCACCCCTGTTGGATGCTTTACATGTTTTCCTACTTCTCAATTTTTTTACTTTTTTCTTTATTTTGTTTCTTATTGGGAAGCTGATTATATTTATATGTATTCGTATTATTATTTAATTCATTGGAGATTTATAGTATTCAAGGTGAAATAAGACTGGGTTTGTTAAAATCATGTTAGTCATTCTTAGTGCATTTGAAGTTTGGAGATTATAGTGTTCAAGATGACTAATGTATTCGTATTATTATTTAACCCTTTGGAAATTTAACCGCTTCCAGCGCGATTTCTTCCAGCATCACATGGCTGTTCTAAATGGATCCTACCGCTTTAACATCTCCATTTCCGACGTGGCCCCTGCCGACATGAGTGACGACGTTTGGTCTTGCCTCATCGTTCTCGTCACGTTCTGGTTCTCTAGTACTGCTCTAACCCTACAATTTAACAATTTAAGGCTCCAACTCTTTGTAAGGTGCAAACTAGAGGGTTTCCATAGCATGTCTTTTTGATATCATACTCTAAAGTTGCCCTCATTCTTGGAGGGCAAAATGTTGTTTCCTTTTTCTACTAAAAGATACAATACAAAATTAGGTGAGAGATTTTAACGGAGATTAATGCAGAGGGACAACTGTTGTTTGATGTTCGTTTGTTCCATTGGTCCTGTTGTTTGGTCTTTATTTATAGATTAGCATGTTTTTTGTGTTCTAAATTCGATCTCAATCAGTCTGCAGATTAGCTTCTTTCCTAATGAGAGGGTATTTGCTCTGAGGTACCAGACTGCTGGGATGTTTGAAACTGTTTTATGACAAGGTGTACTAGGGGAAGATGACACTGATGAATAATCACCCAGGTTCTTGCATTTTGCTATATAAGGATCGTTGATCATTTGTATGTGTTGCAACTTCCTGCTAACTACATCCAAGTTAACCTAAATTTCTTTTTGAAAAGTTACAAGTAAGATGCAGTCTTGCTTCAATTTATGCCATTTTCAGAGTATTTTGTTTTTGTGGCATTTAAAGTATTGTTGAATTAATGCTAAAGTGCCACCAATACCCCTTAGAGTCGGCTTTTGTTTATATTGAGGTAGAAATGGGATGATCCTTATAAAATGTTCAGTAAAGCAACAAATACAAGAATATACTTCAAACCTTCATATATAGTCATAAAATGAGCAGGAAGGGAAGATGCAAGTGAGTGCTTCAAGATAAAGTACAAAGAGTAGGGTTTCCTTAATTTAAGTTGGTTTGAAAGCAACTTATTTTCAAATTGATGTGCCAAACCGCTCAGATTGATGTGTTAAACCGCTCAGATTGTGCAACCCAATCTAGGCCAACTCTCTTAACTAGCCTTGTTTCAAAATTGTTGTGATGATACATATTTACTACTCCCTCCGTTCCATAATAGATGAGCTTTTGCTTTTTGGCACGTTTTTTAAAGAGCGAAAAACTCTATAAAATATTATTTTTTTAATTAAAATTTTTATACTATTTGATACTTATTACTAATAAGTATCTAATTATATAAAAAAAATTAATTACAAAATAATATTTCATAGAGTTTTTCGCTCATTAAAAAGCGTGCTGAAAAGTAAAAGACCATGTATTTTGGAACGGAGGGAGTATAGTGCATTCCTCACCAAATTTGCTTAGTTTATGCATCATTCATATTTTCGAATCTGTTTTATGTTTATAGTGAATGTCACAAGACGAATTGTCATAGGTCTCTTTAGGAAGACGGTTCCTAAAATAGCAAGCACTACCATGATGCATCCAAGTTTTGTTTTTCTTAATTGGATAATCATCTATATATCTTTCAGTAGGATCATTAACTGCATCTTTTGATCTTCCTATTGCAGAAAATTTTAGAGTCTTGTGCACAAGTATGCATTTACGGAAGTCTTTAGCTCGACAATTTCTCTGAACAGTCACACCAGGTAATATCTCACCTTCATTATCACTCGATTATTATGAAAATACATACGCTTTTGGGGTTAAATGGGCTTTAGATTTCAGCAAGTCAGCCCCAGGTTTCTAAAAAATACAACCTTAGACTATGACATTAAAGTAGAGCAGAAACTCAATTCAGTTAAATATTTATCATGTAAATTTTGATAGATTTAATTTATAGGTTTATTATAAGGACTAATAAATTACAGGGAGTGTGTTGTATGCTAATATTTGTTTGCAATTTCACAAAACACAACTCTTGAAATTTTGAATTACATACCTGATTAATGCGCCCAAAATGTTTGACGAAATGCCTAAAATAAAATTTCTACTTATTTGAATTGTTTCCGCAAACTACCAGGAGCGTAAAGCCAAACCCCAAGGCAAAGTACCATTGGATGCTTTGATTAAAAGAATCAAAGAAGTTAATTGATTAAATATAAGCTGTAAGCAATCATTTTTTCTTGTCCTTGCTGGGTTTAAGTTTGACAGTATTTATTGTCTTTGATAAATTTGTGTGTATCTTTTGGTTCATCTCTCTTCACGAAATAAGGATATCATAGTTACACATGTACTAACAATAGATGGTTACATGGTGTAATTTTGACTTTAACGAAAGGAAGTTAGAGATGATATGTTGATATTTTTGAGAAAATTGGTGTATATACATTTGGTATGGCTGTTGACATTTATACATTTGATATGGATTTTGAAAAATGATTTGTTGCTGCTAAGCAACCCCATGTGCTTATCTTATCATCCAACGTTAGGACATTTGCTTAAATATAATTTCTTTGATGATATTGAAAATACACTTGATAATTCACTTGGAATAAATGATTCATATGGAGCAGTGCATATGAGAAGGTAATATGTTCAAGCCATCACTAACATTCCATACGACGAGAAAACAACTAGTATAAAGTTAAGTGATAGAGGAAAATTTAATTTCTTCTTTATGTTCCCTAATATAGATGTTTTTGTGCGAAGAGTGGAGATGATAGTAGCTCACATGTATCAAGAAGATGAGCAATAGGATCATCAAGGCTATGAAGCTTTCAGTTGATGTCACTGTTGCTTCTGCTGATGTTGCTTGTTGCAGTTTCTGAGCTAAATGTTGTGCAGCTTCTCAAGGTCAGTGTTTCCATTTTACTCACATTTGTATTACAACTAAGTCTGCCTTCTTTGCAATGTTGATAGCTACTGTTTTAGGTGATTTGTGTGGACACTGGACAGTGAGCATGTGTTATGTATTTAGGTGTATATATGTTGAGAAAAGTTGAGTAATGGGTATAAATTTTCATTAAAGTTGAGGGAAGTTAATAAGCAAATAAATTATGAGTTGTGTATTTTGTTTATTTTTGGATCCAGGATGTTGAGCTGAATACTTATATATATTTGTAATTTAAGGTGCTCTCTAATACGCCATTAATGTTATGATCTTTGATTAGTTTAATAAAAAAAACCTGTTATTTTTAATCTTAAAAACATTTATTTTCAATGTTAAATTATCTAAGTGTTAAAATGAAGATGGTGACTTCATTATAGCAAAGGAAAAGTGTCAATGTTAAATTATCTTAGTGGCAATATATATAGCCAGGTACTTTAATCACTTGTTGGCTGGATAATTACTCATTTATTTATTTGGTGAAATACAATTTTTAAGAGGATCACACATGAACGACAAGAAAGGGGTATAGTGATGTGTATAATGAATCATAGATGAGCAAGGAAATATATTTGCTCTTGATTATTAAGCCTATTAGCTCAAATGGCAGAGCGGTGTGTTATATACGCACAAAAATGCGGGTTCAAATCCCGCATAGGCTATTATAAAAAATTGTTTTTATTTAGTTTTTTTTATAAAAAAAATTTGATAAACCCATTTGCAACAGCATTATTACCGTCGCAAAAAACTCATGTCACACCAGAAGGAAAAAGGGCGGGAAAAAAGGGCAGTAAAAGGGATGTAGAACAATTTGGCCAAAATTAATGTGACGGTAGCATACCATGCATACCGTCGCAAAAGAGTTTTTGCTATCCTAGGGCTAGTGACCGACGGTTTGTCGTCGCATAGCCGTCACAAATGTTTTTTAGCGACGGCAAACGTACTATTTGCAACGGTAAAGAGCCATTTCTAAAGCAATTTTTTTTTTTGTGAATAATCATCGACAAATAGGTGATAAGGTTCTATAAATGCATATATTGATCTTTACCGCTGCCTCTAGCCATCTATATTCACTAAATGGTTAGACACTCCTAAAACTAGGGGCTTGAGATTAGGGTATCCTTTATATTAAAGTTTTGCACAAATTGACAAAATTTACATGCTATAACCTAACCAAGCTAGCTAGAATGCACTAGCTAATGTCACCAAATTATCATCACCATTTACCAAATAAGAATATTGGTCCATCCCATTTATTTATGCTGCTTACACATATAATGCTAACCTTTTGGCCAATTGGAAAACAATTTGGTGCACCTAAGACACATAAAACCTAGTTATTTTTTACCTACAAATTTGTATTTTAATTATACGGCTTTTCTAACTAATTATATATTTGAGACATAAGTTAAGAGGTTGAACTTTAAATTATTATTTTTCCTAATTAAGTATTTAACTTATTTAATTAGCTATATTTTTAATTGCTTTTCTTACTTAGGACTTAACCATCCTCTAGGAATCTTTCTCAATATAATTTATCTAACCTATGCCTTTAAGATATAGATTAAAAATAACAATTAATTATAAAATATTAATTTTTTACAATTCAATATTTATTATAAACTAATTAATAAAAAAAACATTTTATAAAGTTTTGTTCATCAGAAGGAGGGTTAATAATTACTACTAATTTTATCTAAATTGGCAAAAACAAATACTAATTAAGTCACAAATTGGTGTATATATATAAATGGTTTATGTGTTGTTTAACATAATCTGTGGACTCTGCACCATTGTTTTCTTGAACAAAGTTTACTTTCTTCTTTGGATTGTTAAGAGAAAAGGAAGTAATATATGGATTTGGATTACGTAACAACTTTTGTTACTAGCTACTTTATGGTTTAATCAAATCACATGTGGGTTGATCATGTCTAGCAAAATTACAGAAAATGTGTAATGTGGAAAAGCTATTTGTATTGGGTGCATATTCCTTGTTTTCTTGTCTGTTTACCAAAAGATTGTACTGCTACACATCGCACGTGCAATTCACTCGTGGGTACGTATTATCGAGTAAAAAACACACAATTATAGAAAGGAAAGACGATAAAATTATGCATATTATATATTAATCTGGGCAATAATTATTCACAAATTTAATTTGGGAATACATATATGGAGGCGTTCCGTGGTACTATAGTGATTAAATTATGGACACATGATTAATAAATAAATACCAATATATATATACCACCTTGGAAAAATACGTACTTGGTTGAAAAGTCAATAATTAAAAATCTTCCTCCTCATTCCTACTGATAGCGTCTAGTTAGTCATGGTAATAAGGCTGGCTTGTATCGAGTTTGGGGCATTTTAGTTGAGTATTGTATATAATTTTGGTCCTTTATGTTTAGTATTGTGGAATCGGTATCTACCGTCTTTTTATTGCGATTTCAGGTGTTTTGGACCGGTTTTGGAACATATTCAAGGAGAAAGATGGGGTTCAAGGCTCCTCGACGCCCTTAGAAGTCGTCAAAGAAGAGCTATGAGGGACGGAATCAAGGAAACATGTCAAGGAAATCAAAGTGGAAGCGAACAAAGTCGATGAGGCGGAGCAGCAAGGAGAAACTTCCTTTTTTCACCCTTTATCACTATAAATCACATCTCGACGTCTTCACGAGAGTTGTAGTCCTCAAAAAGAGCTTTCCATCGCATATTCATGGGCGTTGATAAGATCAACGAGAACTCCAGAATGTGCGTTACAAGACGAAGAAGTAGAGTCCACTCAGTCGGGCCCAAGTGAAAACTACACAACTCAAGTACTTTACAACACTTTTGCCCAGCTGAACACTCGACGAGTGAGATTTCCACTCGACCGAGTATCGATCCTGATTCCACTTTTTTCATTTCGTTTTATATTATTTTCATATTTTTCTTGTTCGGTCTTTTTAAGGATGTCTTTAGGATAGATTTGGGGGCATCACCTTACCTGACAGTGTTGAGTCGGATTTGGAAGGTTTTGAGAACCCTAATCGAAGACGGGAATTGATTCGATCGAAATTCAGTGTTTTCTTCCCTTTCTCTTGTTGATTATGCCGATTTTTGGATCTTGTCGTGATCATCTAGTTCTCTTCGTTCTAGGGTTAGTGTGATTCCGACGATGCAGAAATAGGCTTATCCTTTGTATCTCTCGAATGGTTCTAAATTAGATTCATGATTTAATCCTATCGTGCTTATTCTGATTGATGCAAATTGATTAGGTCTGATTTAGGGTTAGAAATCGAAAGACAAAAACCCTAAATTGGAATTTAGATGGTGAATTGAGACCGAAAGGTGAATAAAATCCATCGGAACTATAGGATTGAACTTGAAGTTTAGTTGATCGAAGGAGAAATTTAACTTCTTGGGGATTATATGTAACACCCATGTCCCACATCGGATATCATAAGGATGTTGGAAGTGATTTATAAGTGATTCAAGCCCTACCCATGTAACAAGAGCTCTTCCTTTTTAGGCTCCAAGTGAGGACAACAAACCTGATAGGGTAGCATGGGTTGGCGCCTCTTAAGACCTCATGTCTTACAGATGGTATCAGAGCGAGGTTTGGGAGGTCGTTGCATGCTGCTCGTACTCGAAAGAATGAGGTGGCGGAAACGCTTGAGACCTCGGCCTTCGTCTTCTGACGGATTGCTAGGTTGCTTCTCGATAGGAAGGGAGAAAAGAGGAACAAGGCGCTCAGAGTTCTCGAAAATGGAGGCAAGGGTGCTCTTGGTGATGTTTGGTGATCGGAGACAGGGGTGGCTCGGTGAAAACAGGGGCGAAAGGGGCGGTTTTTCTGTGAGTTTCTTGTATTGCCTAATGAAGGAGAAAAGGATAGAGGAGAGGGTAGGTTTGTGGGTTTGTGTGGATGTAGGATTCAAATGATCGAAAAGGGGGAGGAAGGTTGTCTGCATTGTGTGGCGTGTGTTTGGTTTGACTTTTGCCATAATCGGGCTAACAGGGTGTGAGGGAGGGTTGGAGAGAGGAGAGGTGTTTGGTTTGATTTAGGAAGAGGACACGATATGAGCCGGAGAAGGTGAGTGGATCAGATTGAAGTGGTGAGGGAGGAAGCAGTTGGTTGGTCCAAAAGAAAAGAAATGAGGAAGAAGCCAAAATTGTGTTCCCAATTGAATTTTTCAAATACCCGAAAATATATTTCGAAACACGTTCTCTCGGTCTTATCCCAACTCGATAAAAATATCGTTTCAAAACCATGAGGGTATCGACATCCGAAGCTATTTTCAAATCCCGAGGTGAAGAGACAAAATTAACCTCCAAAAGTTCGAAATTGGGCCGGAATCCACTCTTAGGATTTAAAAATAAGATTATTTAATTGAAGACGAGAATTTTTAAAATTCGAATTTTCCGACTTTAATCTATTTGGAGGTGCGCCGATAGTATGCTTGGGTATGCTCCTCCCGGGGGCAGTCCCTTGGGCCTGACGGGGTCGTCAGTGCTTTAAGTGGGGGAGATTGTAACACCCCCGTCCCACATCGGATATCATAAGATTGTTAAGAGTGTTTTATAAGTGATTCAAGTTCTACCCATGTCATAAGACCTCTCCCTTTTCAGGCTCTAAGTGAGGACAACGGACCTGAGATGGCTAGGTGGCATGGGTTGGCGTAGGGGTGGCCACGGGTTATGGGTCGACCCATACGACCCGGCGGGTCCGGGTCAACGAGTCAACGGGTGGGGGCGGGTGGCGGGTTAGGGTTAGGGTCATGGGTTTTGAACCCGATGACCCGGCGGGTCAACCCACCATCCCAATTTTTTTTTTTGAAAAAAATATTTTTTTATGTTTATAATAATTATTATGTATATTATTCTTAGAATAATTCATAATTCATAATATATAAACATAAACTAGTTTGCAATGTGCAATGTGGGTCAAAAGCACTATCACCCTCCCCTTTTTATAGTTTTGGAAGACTTTCCCTATTCTCTCAACTTTCAATGTGGGACAAGACTCTTGTCCCACATTGAAAGTTGAGAGTTAGAATGAGAGGGGATGAAGGTATATATATGTGTCCCACATTGTAGTGGATGAATGAAGTTTTATAGAGATATAAAATTTTTCATGTTTTTTTCCACTTCATATTAAAATGAAATGCATATAAAAAGTGATATGTAGAAAAAGTCTTTACATATCCTTTTTTTAAAAAAAATTTATTAGTCAAAAATATTATAATTTTTTTTTTAATTTGTGAATCCGTCGGGTCAACGGGTTGACCCGAACCCGCCAACCCGTGGAATTCTCGGGTTAGGGTTCGGGTTGCCCTTCCCCGACCCTTGACCCGGCGGGTCGAACCCGTCGACCCGCCGGGTCCGACCTGTGGCCACGCCTAGGTTGGCGCCTCTTAAGACCCCGGGTCTTACATTATATGTTGTCATAGAGGTGTTTTGGGTGATATCGATATTGATCAAGGCTGAATGGCAATGTTAGTGTGGGCATCACCTTGAACTCTACGAACTTAAAGGGTCTGAATCAGTTGCTTGAGTCCAAAAAAGGAGATTGTTAACCGATGTAGGCACATTTATATTGAAACCGAAAGGGGATTCGTGATTACTTTAAACAACCTACATTCACGTTTGATTTCAGAATCGTTTGAGTGAGAATATACTTTAGCTTATTGACGATGCGTCGTTCGTTTGATCCCTAACTCGAGAATATCATTCATACATATATCTTGCAACATTTTCCATCGATTGTTGTTACCTTTTTCACATAAAATTCTCTCAATTGCTAGTTACTTTTGGACTTGGATAAACTGGTTGAAAATTGCAATCGATACTCCTTTGGTCCTTTTGGACTTGGTTAAACTCGTTTCAGCGACAACGTCTACCAATTCTATTTTATTTTTTATTTTGATTTTTTAAATCTTTATGAGAGGAGTGAGAAATTCTATTAATAGAGTTTTTCAGCTCCACCGAATTCAAACCTGATTAATACTTTATCCAATCTAAATTAATTGTGTTTACTATTCTGTATATTTTTTTTAAAATATAACAATTATATAAAATTTAAAAATTTTAATTAATTTTTTTTATATAGTTTCATATTTATAATAATGAAATTAAAAATTGAAACATTGAATATTTCCAATCAAATGGTGCAATAATAAATGGGGAATTTGCAAAACTAACCCAAAAACCCGAGCCCATTTGCACCCCCTATCCACTATCCAAAAAAATTATAAAAACTAACCCTTCCCCTCAAAATCTCCGGTTTCCTTACCTGCTGCAACAAGTGGAGAAAGAAAGAAAAGCAACCTGACATTTATTGTCCATCACTATCACCCATCTAAAACCCTTTCTCTCTATGCCTCTCTCCACCTCTCTCTATTGAAGAGCTTTTTTATTCTTTGATTTCTGTCTTCTATCTCTCTACCTTCAAGGGTGTCGGGATCTCCATGGGAGCTCGAATTCGGCCTGCGTTGCTGGTGTGAATCGTCGTCGGAGCACCGCTTTGGTGACTTCATCCTTCACCTTCATTGTGATGGATTCCATGTCAATTCGAGGCGAGTGGTGGCCGGATTTGGAGTAGAGGAAGTGAAATCGAAGTGGAGGAGCCCTCGCAGAGGCTTGGTGAACCGCTTTGTTTTTTTTTATTGATGAATGAACAATATATCAACTTTCCACTCTATGGTTTATCTTTGGACACCCTTTGGTACTCTACTAGACATCCAATGATTTCATGTTGGACAGCCTATGGTTATTTCCTATCTTGCGTGTTGTTTAATGTTTTCCTGGTTCCAGTGTCGCCCTCCCCCCTAAACCCAGGCGGTAAAAAGAGAGAGGACAGAGGGGATAAGACAGAGACAGAGATAGAGGGGGGAAGAGTGACGGTAAGGGGGAATTAATATAATTTGAATTAAATCCTAAGTTTCAGAGAAAAACCATCGAACCATTAATATAATTTGAATTAAATCTTAAGTTTCAGAGAAAAACCATCGAAGGAGAAGCAAGTGATCGAGCTGGGGTTTATTTGCAGTTTGACGTGTAAGCAGTTAGTTTTAACTGGACACCAAAAGCAAAACGACATGTCACCTATTGGAACCGACTGGACAAGAGTTATCGAAGAAACAGATTCACCATCAACTTCGGTTAGAATATGGGTAAGTTTGCTTTCGATAAAAAAAATCAGAGAGAGAGAGAGAGAGAGAGAAGAAAATTTGCAGAGGAGAGAGAGATATTAGTGAGGATAGGACAGAGAGAGAGAAAAGTAAAAGAAAGTCTGCAGTGGAGAGAGAAAGCTTGCAAAGGAGAGAGAGTGTGTGTGTGTGTGTGACAAAATAAAGTAAAGTTGCAGAGGGGGGAGAGTGAGAGAGAGAGAGAGAGAGAGATAAGTGAGGATAGGGCATAGAGAGATGGAAGAGTCCTCTCTTCTCTGCAACTTTACTGTTGCTGCTTCACTTCGAAGAAGAAGCAATTGGGTGGGGTATTTACAGCTTGACATGTAAGCAGTTAGTTTTAACTGGACACCCAAAGAAAAATGACATGACACATATTAGAATCGACTGGACATGAGTTATTTGAAAAACAGATTCACCATCGACTTAGATGGAAAATGGGTAAATTTGCTTCAGATTTGAGGGAGACACCTCTCGCATAACCTTTATCGAAAGCAAACTTGCTCATTTTCTTTTTGAAGTCGATGGAGAATCTATTTCTCCGATAAATCTTGTCCAGTCGATTCCAATATGTGTCATGTCGTTTTGCTTTGGGTATCCAGTTAAAACTAACTGCTTACACGTCTATCTGCAAATAAATCCCCGCCCAATTGCTTCTTCTTCAAAGTGAAACAACAACAATAAAGTTGCAAAGGAGAGAGGACTCTTCCATCTCTCTGTCCTATCCTCACTGATCTCTCTATCCTCTGCAACTTTACTTTTCTTTTTTTCACTCCTCTCTCTCTCTCTCCTGTCCTCTCTCAATTGTTCTATCTCTGTCTCTCTCCTCTGCATATGAGATTTGCTTTCCCTCTCTCCCTCTCTCTGATTCTGCCAGGTGTCGCACAGCGGCAGGTTGCACCCCCCCCCCTCCCTTACCTGCTACCGGTTGCAAGAGTTTCCCCAATATCCGATTTCACCCAATTTAAAACCGGGTTGGGTTAACGTTGCAATACTTCCGGTTATTTTTGTTACTAAATTTGTGCATTTCCCTCTTAATAATAACATTCTTAAGGAAATAACAAAATAATTAGATAATTTAGCTAAAAAGCACCGTAATCAAGATTCGTTTATCTCAATTTTGAAATATAATGAGCTACTAGCTATTTAACTTATACGTATCTTTTGTCATATTAATTTATTTACAACATATATTTAGTCAATTTAATTATTCTTTTAATATTTAGTGAATGTATAACCATCACAGCACGTTATTGTAAATGAGATTTTGATTTAATTGTCAATATGCGTAAGTAATATTATCACATGAGTGCATCATAAGTAGTTGTAATGCTCTTCTTTGCATTCAAAACTACGGTAGATATATACTCTGCTTTAATTTGGTTAACTCACTATAGGCTTTGTTTGCCAGATTATATTGATTAATAACTTAAAAACAAGATGATAAAAAATAATGAAGGTTGAAAATGAATAAAATCAAATTTGTCAAACAAAGTCTTTATGATGGATTTGATCTTCATCTTCCATTTCGGAATATATGATGGATTTGATCTTCATCTTCCATTTCGATCGTAAAATGATTTTTTTTAATTGAATAATTTAAATTTAATTTGAATAGATTTGATACATATGATCCTCGAATTTATCATTTATTGAACAATATCAATGATATATTTGAGATCCTAATCTATATGATTGGTCGATCATGAGTAAGAGAATTCAAATAATATTACACGAATAAGGTTATATAGTTAAGCTAAACATACACGGCAAATTAAGGTTCATGGAACTTAACACTAGCTAGGGTTTCGATCCAAGAACAGTACACCAACTCATGGCCCATCAAACATGGTGCACGACCAGCACAATAGACATGTGCGATCGTGCTGTCTCATATGATCCATCTAGCAAATGACTTATTTTACCAAGATGTCGCAAGCTAGAAAAGCTTGTCATAAAGATCTAGCTCATCTCTCTTCTTGGTTTCATATTTGTGGTTAGGCTTTTACTCCATATAAGGATAATAGAACATCGATCATGCCATATTCCATTTTAAAGATAAAATATACTATATAAAATCTCTTTAATTACATACCAATATAATATGGAATTATTATTTTTCAACCCATCTCAAATGGGCCTAGCTTAGCTAGCTTGTTTTCAACCACTTGAGATCCTACAGAGTTGTTAAAATAACTCTAGATAAAGTTGGTTAAATCTTCACTACTCAATTCTAAATTAGTGGTTTAGATTTAAATTAGTTTAATCATTTTTTATTTTATTTTTTAGGGTCGATAGATTGTTATAGGGTATATTCTTTCAAATCCACGGGATCCTTACCGGTGTTGAACGCACTTGATGATGATCCTAGCTTACATACATCAAACTCGATGCATTAAACAAATCTTATTGGATTGATTTAATTTAGGTGGAGAATTGTAGTCCATTCATATTGCATTATAAGGCATCAATAATTCTCATCAATCATATGTGTTTGAAGGGCACACAATATATAATATATTAATTAACTTCCAAAATCAACATCAAGTATTCCCCTTCCCCACACTTGGGGCTCAGTGCTTCATTTGGATGTCTATGCATGATTGGTGTTTTAGATTCCAACTTACTAATTTATAATATTTTTATAATTATATCTTAAATTCAAAACATGCATAATTAACATGATTATCAATTTTACTAATCAAACTCTTTTGTTTTTTTACAATACTTGGTCATATGACGTGGGGTCACAAGACTGGTGAATTTCATCCTAAAACCAATTGACGTTAAAAGGAATAATCCACCGACTTATTACTTATATGTAAGGCTTGAATTCTTTATATTATTAACGTGAGATGTGTATCATTTCATATCTTCCACGTAAATCTAGATTTTTGGATTATGAAAAATTGATTTCAATGCAAGGTCAATAATTGAAGAGTCCAAACTCGGCTCGAATTTTTGTTGAGATATATATGAATCTCAATATTATAATAAATAATGAAGTAATAAAAAAATCTTATAATAATAATAATAATAATAATAATAATAATAATAATAATAATAAATGGATAAAAAAAACTATGTGATTTCAATGCAAGGTCAATAAGGTTTGACTTAATAAGAAAGAGTAATTAAAACTCTAAATTTAAACTTAAAGTCGATTTTCCGCTTAATTAGGGCGGTCATATTCATTTCTCACAACGAACAAAAAAAAATCTAGGGTTGGATCCACAACCACACCCTGTGATTAAGGTTATCAAATTGCAGGTGGATCCACAACCACACCACCACCACTCTTAAATGAGTTAAATCTTAGTCTAGTTAAAGCTTATCTTCATCAAGATGATGATGTCAGCCTCTAAACAAAACACAAAGAAAAAGACATATTGAGAGTATATTAATATGCTCACAAGGCCCAGCAGAAAACGCCAAAGGTCCAAACTGATTGGACTGCCACACAAAATTACAACACACGCAAAAAACAGAGAGAGATGAGTTTGTAAGCAAAATTAATGTGATAAACTGCCACTTGTTTTGGCAGCCCTGTACCACCACTTGGTGCAAAAAAAGGTTAAAATGCAAATAAAGTAAAGCAGCCAATAGAGCATCAGCGTTACATGAGACACCAAATATCTTATACAAGTCAGAGTCATTATCAGTCTTACTCTATGCTTTAAAAATAATTATGTGATTAGGACGCTTGATCCCCCCAATAATTTTAAAATTTAAATATAAAATAATAATAATAATAATAAATATAATAATATACACCGTCCATCTCCGGCCAAATCCCATTGAGGGACAAGCACTAGTTGATATTTTTCTGATCCTCCCTGTTCTAATTAATGATATCTACATGAAAATGACCTCCTCCATATAACTAAGTTAAAATTTTCACAATACGTAAGAAAGATTTGGAAATGTAGCCAAGTTGAAGCGATTACTGATTAGTTGGAGGCTATTTTCATTTTGTCATAAACGAAAGGTGATTAATACTTTTTTTTTTTTGTTGGTCGGTTGATTTAGTACTGTACTCCGTAATAATTATGGATTTTAAACTTCAATTTTTAAATTTAGTTGGAGCAATTAAGATCTCTGAAGCTCTTGAAGTTACCGTTGCTCAAAAAATTAAAATAATTTGAGCTTTTCTTCTTTCTTTTTTCAATCATATAACTGGGCTAGGCCTATCTTTTGTTGGGCCTATATGGATCCCTTCTTGTGCCAGGCCTTGTTAATTCGAAACTGTATAAAATGAAGTTATACACGGCGTATGAGGTATGGGCCAAGGCCCAGTTTATAGGGACAATCTAAAACCATCTACAATAACTTTTGTAAAAAAACTTTTTAAAAAAAATTAGTACTTTTCCCGTACCTTGTACGGGTGAGTATTTTTCATGAAATTTACCGCTTTAGTTCCCCCATGAATATATTTCATTTGAATTGTTGTCATGCTATCAATTACAACCCCTGTTATAATACAATAACACTTACAATCACAAACAAAAGTCTCATAATTAATCAGAGGAAAAATGAAAATTATGTCATCAAATGTACAGAACGATGAGTTTATTAAACTCAATATTGCTCTAACATATTTTTTTATCGAGTTTGACGTTTTACATAAAATATTCGACACGTCAATTTTCTACTAATATATTGCTCTATTTCTTGTCATAATTGTTCTTTGAAATATCTAGTTATCACGAAAAAGTACTCTTTTCTTGCGACGGTCGATACTTCACAAGTTTGACAAAGAATAGTAAATCAACCACTTCCACGCTTCTCCTGACATTCGTCCTAATTGAAGGAAAAGAAAAGAAACATTATAGTTTTTGGCTTAAGAAAATTGAGTTTGGATCCTCTGTGATACTTTATCTATTACACACCATGTTTCCCATTTTAAATTGGTGTAAATTATAAACCAATTTGATAAAGATACCTTAAGTTTAAATGTATAAACCCTATATAGCTAAAGAATAAAAAAATGATATTTAGTGTGTTTTTTTGTAATGTCTCAAACCCTTAATTAGAAAAACTCTATGTTTAAGTGTATAAACCCTAAGAGGCCAAAACATTTTTAAAAAATGTTATACCTTTCAAATTAGTCTAAATTATAAATCAATTTCAATAGTCTCACTTTAAAAAATTAACTTTAAATCCAATTTCATATTTAAAATATTAAATAATTTAAGGCATTTCATCGAACACCTCACGAGAAAAGTTTAAACCCATCAAATCACAATTTATAACCTTTTTTTTTTATTAGGAAAAAATTCGAGTTTAGACAAGCCTGAGACTCGAGAGGCCGACGAATTGGCAGACGGACTATCCGCCAACAAACAACATACTAAAGACACAAATAAACACAGATGAACGAAAAAACCCAAACAATCCGAAAAAGTCGTCCGACAGCAGAGGGGTCAAGGGAGATCCAGGGCGGGCCACGAATGCCGAGAACACGGGGGAGTGCGACGACTCACAGGGCGACTCAACACCGAGAAGGTGGAGAACAGTAACCCACCATCGGAAAAGGGCGAAACCAGAGGAAGTGTGGATCACCGACGTTGCCCCCACCTAAATGAGGGATCTTCGAAGACCACGAACACAACCTTCTATTTCACTTGAATAACACCAATATCTGATGATGAAATCTGATCAATAATTTATAATCTTCAATTTCACAAATTTCATCAATGGAGTAAACAATTTATGCATTCATATCTAAGTCTTTTGCCCAAAAAATATTCCAACAAAAATATCTTGAAACCCCTGTCAAAGCTCTTCCCCATGCTTAAGTATATGATGGGTTGAACATCGAATATTTCTTGTTTCTTTTCTTCCCATTGTATTTAATATTGAAAATCATTTTTCATAACCATAATAGATTTCACACCATGCTTGTGAAATGAGCTGTAGAAAATGAATGATTTAGATTTTTACTCGTTTTAAGGTTTTGTATATTTTAATCGGAACCCAATTATTCCATTTTTCCCGCATATGTAAACTTGCTCCCAATCAGTAGTGGTACCATTAGCTTATGCATACTCATATGGGTTCTTGCTTGTCGGTTCAATTGATCCCTCTGTATTCCATGCAATTCTTTTCAATCCCTTAATTTTCTCTACACATAACCATAAACAAACTAAATATATGGGTAATGGACTAAATAATTTGCTCTACACTTGTTCAGTTTTTTTCAATTGATCCCATATATAAATAATTTGGGCAAGGAGTTGTCTTTTTATAAATAAATATATATATATATATATATATATATATATATATATATATATATATATATATATATATATATAATTCCTACTTTAAAACTTATTTATATTAAAGAGGCTAACAACCCATGTTGCTATCTTCTTCTGCTATTTCATACACACAGCAAGATAAGATTTTAGTAGCTCGTTTGAAAGTGTTCAGCAAATCAAGTATTCATCAAATCACCATCAGCAAATCATTCAATAGATCAAATTTTTAGCAACTCGCCCAAAGTGAAAGCATTCAGGTAATCAAAGTATTCAACAACTCGTGCAAATCAAAGTATTCAACAACTCGTCATTGGTGTCCTCACTTTCAGACTCGGAGAGAAAAAATCTGGCATCCCCCTTACCACAATTTGGGTCCTTGATGGTGGACATTGAGTTAAACAACTCATCCATCGTTAAGGACACCTTCATACCCCCATCAACATAATACGATGTACCCCGAAGAAGGTAGGTCCCCTTCTTGGTTCCTCCAGTTTTCTTCCATCTCATCAATTCCGATGTCTTGCATTTATCCAATTCTAGTTGTCTACAAGTTGTATCCGAGAGTCCCGATGCTGCAACCCATGAGTAGGGCACCATTCTAGCGCATACAAGTGATGTTTCATAATTATTCTCCTCCTCAGCAGCCTCGTCATCAGCCCCAGACTCGGTTAATTTGAACCCCTTGTGAGACAGCACATATTGCAGTAGCAACTCCCCTCGCCCCAACCACACCCTGCAGTCTGCAGATGCACACCCTCCCCTTGCGAGACAGCACAAGTTGCAACAACTCTTTCAGTTTCACCCAATTCTTTTGTTATCCCTTTAGCATTTTCCTTTTCATTTACTTTTTCTGCTTGATTCCCATTCACTTGCTTCCTCTCTTCGCAATCAACGTTCTGCCCATTGTTTGCCTTAGTCTCTATAGCAGCAGCCCCCCATTCGCATCCTATCCTTCAAGTCATTAACCCTCCCTTCCCACCTATATGAAACTATAAGTAAATATAATAAAATATATAGTTATCAATATAAAGTGGCATGGAAATTACACCATATACTGCAAAGAAAAGCTTACCCTCTAATGGAAAACATGAATAACAATATATATGAATATTGTTATTGCCTCCTTGGCAATTCCAATGACAAAATGGTTATAACCAAGATCACCTTAACACATACAGAATAGATATGAATATACTTGAATCTACTCATACAATCTTGATAAATTTGTAGATAAATTAAAGAATTGGCAATAGGTCATTGAATTTGTTATCCTATAGAAACATGTTCACTTCAAATAGATCTGATATCTCCCAAATGCAGTTCTAAGATTGCTGAAGTCATTTCTCACAGCAGTGTACTAACTCCATCAATTAAGGACCTTCAATCTTCATAACTACCCCCTAGATCAAATTTAGGGGCTATGAACCAAGTAAACTTAGTATATCATTACCATACAAGGCATAGACTTGGAATAAATCCCATACAAGTGTCGTAGATATTGAGAAAGATCTTTTCTCATTTGGATATTAATTGAAGTACAAGACATAGGAATATGCAAGATGCACAACAAAACCATTAAATTCTCAAATGAAGATAAATCAACCTAAAACATAAGAATGTTGTGAAGAAAAACCTCATAAGGGTATATCAATATTACCAATACTATTTTCATGACATCAACTGAGAACGACTGCGAATACTTGGTAGCGAAGTGGAGGTCTTGTGGACCAGGACTTGATATGCTGAACGCTAGAATATCGAGAGCTTTGTTTCTCCTGTAAAAGAATCCAAATATGATCACCTAAAATTGAAAACAAAAACATGAAGAAAAAAAAACTTGAATTGGTCTAAAGTAAATTGAAGACCCACAAGGCCCTAATCCAAATACACCTTCGGTTTCCTTAATTTTCTCTGAACAAAGTACACACTCAACGTGTCACTGTCACACTTCAACTATAATATCATCCCCACAAAGCCCTAATCCACAATAAATTCCACCCTAAAATGAACTTCAACTGCATATATTTCTCTTGAGAAGTATTCATTATTCTCAATAGAGTTTCAATAGTCCTACATAGAAATAGATTTAAAAAAGTCAGGTTCTCTAAACATCAAATATTCAATTATTAAAACTTCATCAACTATCTTCTTTATAGAAAGAGGGTTTGAAAAGACCTACCAGATGGCTGCAGAATTTTGGTGTCTACAGCTTGATGCCCATGACGAATTTGCCAATAAACATCATCTCCACCTTCCATGGAATAAGTGAAAATTTCATCACCATACTCCAACTTGTGGTGATCTCATAACCTATCTACAATTAACTTGAAATCAATAAGTTGAAGCGAAACTAACAAAAAAAATACCACCCCAATAATCATGGAACCGAAAATAGCTCACAATCAACCTATCTGATATCAACCAAGTTGCGAGTGTTAGTTCACCTTCTTGAAGCTTTCATGATAATCCTCCAGATTATCATGAAAGCTTTTGATGGGGATTCAAACGGAAATTCAATACATATGTGTTGATCAACTTATAGAACTATATCAATTTGAAGTCATGCTATTATCCTAATTGAAAACTTATCATGAAAATCAAATTGAAGAAAACTCAAAGGCAGATTAAGCCATTGGAGTTGCTGAAAGCACTAACCTGCTCATCTAAAAGCTTCTCATAATGTGATGACATTGAAGCCGAACTGAACATTTCATCACCGCCAAAGGTATCTCAATCTCAGCAATTAGTTTCCATGTGTGCATAAGTAATGTGCATTTCATCCAGTAACAAAATGTATTCAATTCCACATTAAAAAAAATCAAATCTACTGGCTTACTTGGTTGATAACTCCAAACATGATCTTCACTTATTCAGCATGACCTTCTTCTTTATCCAGCAAAAAAAAAAACCCAAATCAGATAACAACTTCTCCTCTTTGAATAAAAAAAATTAGTTCCAATTGGAATCTAAAAAAATATCAAATCTAATCGTGTTACAATTGTTCCATTCCTAGGTAGAACCCCAAAAAAAAAATCAATTCTAAGATTGAAATCAGAGGCAGATATCATACCTTAATCTGATTCAATTTGATAATCCGATCAATTCCGCATCTTGAGGAACAAAAACCCTATTTGAAAGTTGATACATGACCCTATTCGGATTACCAAAATCAAGATAAAATCTGAATTAAGAAAGGAAGAAGGAAAGGAATCAAGCAATTTGTAGAAAGCAAGGGAAAAAACCATGTTGGTAATGGCTTCTTTCATACACATAACTATCTAAAAGCAGAGATACTTGGTGAGTTTGGTTGCTGGAAACCATCTATATAATCAACATCACTAACTTTTCAACAACATATGACATAAGCCATTACCAAAACTTCAACCACATAAGGAATACCAACCACGCAATCAACAACATGGTTTCCACAAGAATAGCAGGACATGAAATCATAGCTCAAATTTCTAACCAATTCCAGATCCAATGAGCAAAACATGTACTATGAAATAGGCATAATCAAACCAGACCAGTTGCAACCTCGAAGTAGTCATGGTAAAATACTAAAACAATTCTAGAAAATAAGTGAAAGTTAATAAACGATTAACAATATCATTTGACAAATTGATATTTTTATGATGAAATAAATGAAGATGGAAACACATACTTGATACCAAGATCAATGTGCTCCTGGATACCGAATCCGAAGCAACCAGTGTCACTGAAGTTACGCCTCAACAATATTCATATTCCTTGACTTTCAAACCACTCTCAAGAAGTTGCATTGCTTTCTCACCCCTAACAGCCACGTAGCAAGCGATTTACTCATGTACCTCGTTGTAATAACATTTCGATCAGTTTTAGAGTGGATTTCTACATAATCAGAAACCAAAGCCAAACAGTGCAAAATCAGATAGATAATCGATTGAAAAGATGCGTAATTACCCTGGAGAAAACCGGTGTCTGACCACTGAGTTTCTCCAAACCCTAAACAAAACCAAACACAGAAAAAAAAACATAAATCAAGATAAGTAGAACATGACTTCAATTTCAAGAGAAAGATAACTACTTTGTTGGTCTCATGTCCCTTCATCATCGAGCGCCACAATAACCGAACTCTTTTTTTTTTGTATAGCATCCTTTTGAGAGATTGGAAAGAACGAAATAATTGAAAGGGAAGATAAGAGAAGTAGATCGAGAACGTGGGCAAGGAAGGAGTTAAATTTTTTTTAGCAGTTGAATGAGAGAACATGGGGAGAAATTGCAAATTACGGTTTTCTACTTCTCTTCGCTAACACCATCTGAACCCTAATACTCCCTTCGTCGTCACCGCACCTCTCTACACCGCCGTCTACCACCGATGAGCAACCCCTCAATCTCCTCTTTTTGATATCCATCACCTCGCTCTCCCTCTGTCTCCAATTTTGATGCCCCAACCCTTGCCTAATTGCAAACCCAACACGAACACAAATGTCCACGTCTGCCTCCGATTTCACCTACGATCGCGCTCCTTTGATCGATTCGATCCCGAAACACTCAAAGAAAACCCCAAACCCTAAAATAGGCAGGCATGACGGGCTGAAATTGCCCTCAATTACTTCAATTGGAAGAATCTGCACTGTCGCCTGATTCCATAAAGGCTACCCCCGTGGTGAGCTCCTTGAGGATGGACTCGGTGACGCTTCTGGCTGTGCGCCACCGTGAAAGAAGGGGTGTTGGTCGAAGACGGAGATCCCGTGATTATAGGACCTTTAGTGGATCAGGAGGAAGAAGGCAATTATTAGATAGTTAAGGAGGAAGTAAATCTGCAAAGGGAAGGAGAATGTGGATGAGAGTCGCTAGTTTCTCCTAGAAAAGGCGTCTCAAAACTGCAAAGGGAAGGAGAACGTGGTATGGAGAAACCGCTGAAAGAGGTGATTTCTTAACTTTGCTCAGGGAATGACACGTGGCGCAAAATTTTGTGAAGACATTGCTTCTGTTTTTATAAGTATAAGGGGTGGATATGTTTTTCAAAAATTATTTTTGCTCTAACTCTAAAAGATTCCTCATTTCGAAGATTTGAAGAATTTTAGTTTTGGAGAATATTGCATAGACAATGTTCCAAAAAAATGTTTTGCGGATGCTTGATGACGGACTCTAGACGGATTTGCTATTTTGACATAAACTTTTACTCTTAAGTCGTATTCAGGACCTAAATAAAGTATAAATTTTAATTCAAAACATATATATAAACTAATAAGCTTTAATTCATAATATAGACAACAACAATGGGTGCAAGGCCACAAGTTGGAGAAATAAGGGAGGAAGGGATGAAAATTGGAAATAGAGCGAGAGATTGATGTGTAATGATTTTAGGAGTTAAAACCTTAAAATTATCTTCTTTTTTTTTTAATTTATCCACCAAGCTTGTCAAGGTCGTTCAAGACCTATCAAGGCGAGTTGTCAAAACCCGCTAAAAATCCAAAAAAAAAAAAAAACAGACAACAAATCCACCAAGATCCGTTAAGGGCCGTCAAAACCCGTTAAACACTTAAAACTCCTAGATGGAAAGTTAAAAAATCAAACTTCATAGGATCTCATCTCCTTTATTGCCATTAGAAAAACAGATAAGTTATACTCCCTCCGTTCGGTATTAATTGACGTTTTCAAACATAACACACAAATTAAGGGATAACTGAATTACTCTACTTATTACCACAACATGTGTAACTTCCCATTTTAAAACTATTAGCAGAGTAAATAGGGACCAACAATTTGCCAAATTAAGGGATGCAATTAATAATGTGTCAAAACTCACTACTATTAATCTAGGTGAGAGTGTACAACGTCAATTAAATTTAACAGAAAATTTTTGCCTAAGGCTACAAAACGGAGGGAGTATATATATATATATATATATGATGAAATGATGAATGATCAATTTATATCTAATACTCTTTTTTATCATAATTAATTAATTAATTACTTAACTATAATATTTTTAGTTTGTAGTTTGTACTTGAATTAATGTGAGGGATGAACTTTTGGAGTCTTTCATTATTATTATTACGCTATTTAGTTCTAAACACAATTTTTAAGTAAAGTATTAAATGATATTAATCTTGTATAATTTTTTAGACACTACTTTCTTTGATCTAAAATATTTGGTATCTAGTTTTTATATCATGCTTTTAAAAAAAAATTTAAAATCTAATTTTTCAATAAAAATTTAAAATAATTTTATATTTGTCACTACTAAGTAATAAATATGAAATTATTTAAAAATTATATTTTATAGAATTTTTATCTTATTTGAAAATTATACAAAATGGTAAAAATCAAATAATTTAGATATATGAAGGAGTATCACTTACTAAATGTTGAAAAATATAATTTTAATAACAATTCTTATAAATCAAATAAATTTTAATAACAATTCTTATAAATCACTCTTATTTGATCAACTAGAAAACTTAAAACAATACTCCTTCTGTTGAAAATTATAATTTTTTAGACTTTTAATAACTTTTTTTTAATGATTTTATACTTTTACTAATTAGTATAAAATGACTTATATATTTTTTAATAGTGGATGTAATTATTATTATTTTATATCAAATTTAAAAGTCTAAAACTTGGGTTGATTTGGATGGGAGGATGTATACTGTAATTTCTCAAAATAAATTACTGTACTCCGTATGTAGTACAGTACATTATAAATGTATAATGATGGAGTAATGATTAATAGAAATAAACAAAAAAAGAAAATCCAGTGCGGCGGACGCGGTACGTGATGGCCCACGATGACACGTCACCGATCTTGGGCTCCGTTATGCGCTGCTCCACGTCAAGGAACCGTCAAACTGTACCCTCCTCCTATATATAAACACAAGCTGTCAATTTCCCCGATACTCACTCACCGTACACAGCACCCCCAATTTCACAAATCTCTCCAAGCGCGCCTCTTTCTCTCGCGCTCTTCCAATTTTCGAATTTTCAGCCGATGAAGACCACCACCGAGGACTACGGCGGAGTCGGAGCGGCGGCGGAGGGCTGCACCACGCCGAAGCGGGAGGGGAGCCGGATACCGGAGGTGAAGGAATGCCCGCCGGCGCCGAGGAAGAAGGCGGCGAGTCCCAAGGGGAAAAATCCGCTGAAGAGCGATTACTTCCAGTCGCCAGATCTCGAATCCCTCTTTCTTACATCAGCTGGTCGCTGAAAAGCTTCTATTTTGTCTCGTTTTAGATGCATTGGGATCTGCTCTGTTGACTGTACATACTTAAATTAAAGGTTTTAGCTTTGGATTTTAGGGTTAGGTAGGTGGAAAGTACTCCGTAGCGACTAGGAAGAAGCTTCTTTTAGGTTTTGTTAGTATATGCTTATTGGAATCCATCTTACTCACTTACTGGAAATCGGAGAATGACTTCAGCGATTCGTGATATTGAATTTTCGAATGGCAAATCTCTGAAATTCCAGGTTCTGTTTTTTCCCCTTCTTCTTTTGCAGTTTTCTGTTTTGTCCTCTCAAACCCCTAAATGAATGAATGAATTCCTGCGCGACTGCGAATCTTCGGGATAATGCCTGCGAATTTCACTTTTCTAAAAGGATTCCTATATAAAATACAGATTTCCAGAGTTCTCCAATCATATTTTGTGCGAATTGGATTCCGATAATTGAATTTTGAAATTCAAATTTGGGATTTTTAATTAAATAACTTAACTGATTTGGCTGCGCTAAAGATAGTGGAATGCAAACGAGGTATGTAAGGTTCAATTGGAATAACCAACAATCCCCATTCTCCATCTCAATTCATTGTTTCGCAACTTGCAATCATTTTGAACTTATCTTAATGGCAAATAAGAATACTTTGGAATAAAATAAAAATAAAAGGTATCATTAGTATTTTTTTTTTGTCATCAATTAGATTACTCTAAATTTATATAAATTTTTTTGGTAGAATCCGATAAAAAAATTTGTTAGAAATTACTCTCAATTTATATTAGTTACATATACTTAACAGAAATATACCAACTAGATTTTTCTTAGGAAGCACGGAAACAGCAAAAAAAAAAAAAAAAATTCTGGCGGTTTCCGAAACGGGGAAATGGGGAAGCGGCTCGGAAGCGGCGGGGAAACGGCAGGTTTTGGAGCTGCTCGATTTACTGCTGGAGCTCGCCGGCGAGGAGCTGACAAATCAAGCTCCCAGAGCTCCGTGGCGTGGAAGAAATAAGCGGGAACGGAGCCGTTGGAGGACAAATTGAAGGTGCGGAGTTGATCCAGGAAGCTTCCCAAGTCCGGCCGTTGTTCCGATGGTCTTCTTATGATTGATTTGTTTGATTTTATTTCATATTGTCATTTCCTCGCCGTTTCCTGATTTTTAGAATTGTCGCTTTCCCGTGTCCCCGTTTCCCGTGTCCGTGCAACCTAGGATTTTTCTATCCTATGGCTTCAAAAATTAACCGTTCCAATTTCGGTTTTCTATTTGGTATGCTATTTCATAATTTTTTAAACATATCAACCGTTTATGATTACTCTTCTTATTTTAATTTTTTCCTTGTAAAAACGAACGTATTTCTCATTTAGATTCACAAAACTTCTCAAAAATATATTTTCCTATATCATTTATTTTCATTCCGTTTATTTTATTTAATCTTATACAAAAGGAAAGTTTATCTATTTGGTATGCCTTTTCATTTTTTCTTTGTTGGGCTGACTTTTTTTTCCTCCTCATGGGCTGATTGGCATTTGTTTGGGCCTCTTTCTTGGTTTTTTTTTTCCGGCATTTTGGTTGATTCGGCCTTTTGTTTTGTTTATTTATCGGCCTATCGGTTTTCCGGTTTCTCGATTATTTTGGGGGTGATTAATCAACCCAGTAGCTAAACATAGTTACAAGATATATTAAAGCCCCAGTGGCAGTCGGGGTGGCTTAATGGTGGAGAGCAAGGGGGAAGACCGGAGATCTTGGGTTCTATCCCTACCTTCGCCCCTTTCATTGGGTGAAAGGAAGCCGGTGTTTACCTTGCCATAAAAAAAAAAGGAATGGAATTAATGGTTTTTATAACATATAATGATATGTATTGAACTCATTGTGTGGTTTTACAAAAGAGCTCTACAATAGGGGCAATTCAATTTCAACCTCTCCAGCCACTGATCTAAGCAGCCTGAATGGAAGACATGGCGGCAACACGAAACCTTCCTCATCAGTTGCCCTCTCCTCATGCTGCACAAGCATATGGAGCACACCTTCTCGTCTTCCTCGTCTTCGTCTTGGTCCACCCTGTACTGAATCACCGGCAGCCTGCTCTTGGCCATTTCAGCCGCTGAAACAGATTGATCACCCCCACCAAGGTGATTCGTTTCGGAGTAGCTCAAGGAGGGGATCACCCGCTGGATCACGAGGAATAAAACCCGGGTGATGGATGCAGCTGCAGTGCCTGGATCTGGCATCCTCATCGACCCATAAGGAACTCCCATCCCTCTTTTCGATCCAGTAAAAACGCTCTGTGATTCGAAGAGCCTACCCCTCGAATAGGCTATACATTTATCGATCCAGATGTAGAGCAGATGAGTCCGATCGAACTGTATTAATACCAAACTTGTAAAAATAAGAGTTGCTAACCACTATCTATTTTTCCAATAGTTGACCACCACTATCAATCTTTTTAAGAGTTGCCTACCACCATCTTGCTTGAAATCAAGATAGGTAGCTTAGAAGTTGATTGCAAACATGAAATGATAATGCAAATTGCAATACTAAAACAAAATGAAATGTATTAATACCAATTTACCATCTAACATAATAGATCAAAAGGGAAAACACTTGGAATGAACAATGTTGACTCAAACACATAATAGATCAAATGATGTAAGCTATTAAGATCTAAACCCTCACCAATCTTCATCCATCAGCATTTAGGAAGATCCGACGGAGGAGGAGGCAACCTCTCCTTCTTGGTCTTCCCATCTCTAACAATCCAAGCCATCTTCAAACCCCAACTTGTGTGCACCTCAAAGTGGCAATGCATAAACCACACCCCCGGATTATCCGCCAAGAATCGGATGGCCACCCACCCGCCAGACGGTACGCCCACCGTGTTCCGCTCCACGGGGTCCACCACATTGTACTTGGCCGGGTCTTTCTTGGGATCAAAGTTACCAAACCCTTGCCCTACCACGAAGAAATTGAATCCATGGAGGTGGAGAGGGTGGCTTTCGGCTCCGATGATGCTTGTGTCTTGCAAGACCACCTCCACTTTTGTGTTGTATGGCAGTTGAATCACTTTTGTGCCCTTTTTCATGAAGATGTTCTTCGGCGATGGCCCTGTGTAGTTGAATTTCGATGGCGGTTTGGTTGGGAGATCGGTTGTGAAGACCTTGTTTGAGGTTCCGGTGAAGTGGGCTTGGAGTAGGGCGGTGTTTGGCATCACGAACGAGACGTTGTTGATTCCGGCTGCCACCATCGTGTTGTTCGGGCAGTTCTGGTTGCTTGAGCAGGAGATGAGCCCAAGCCCGATTGTGAAGAAGAAATGCCGGTCCACTTTCTTCGGGACCTTTGCAGGGTACTTTGAGCTCGCTAGGCTACGCAGTTTGTTCGCGAAGCTCGCTGCAGAGGAAGTGTCATTGAAGGGTGGAAGACTGGGCTTCATAAGTGGGAGTTTGATGCTCTTTGAAGTGGCTGGTCTGTCGTACTCTAGGATCCCAGCTGTGGTGGTGTTGTCGAAGGTGGCTGGACCTGTTGCGTAAGGCCTTGCCGCCATGAGGAAGGTGGCGTTTGGGTGGTGGTTTTTCGCCTTCAGGAGGACATTGGTGGTTTGGCCGGGGGTGATTACAATGAAGTCCGTCTTGAATGGCTTCACATAGACCGCGTCTGCTTCGACTACTGTGAGACTGTGGTTCGCTATGCTAAAGAAGAGGTCCTCGTTGAGTGCAGCGTTGATCAAGCGTAGGAGGTACACCTTTCCCGGCTTCACCTTCAGCTTAAACGTATCTACATTGATAGAGAAATCGACTTTCAGAGCTATTGTGATACTGATAGAAGATGGATTAATCTGAACTTATATGTGGCTATACCTTTTGCCGAGCAATTGTATAAGGGCCCTGGGAGGCCATTGATCGTGTAGGCATCGGAATTGTTGGGGGTTGATCCTGTTTGCATTGCTTGGTTGATGATTCTTTCTGTATCGGACTTCCACCATTCACCTATAGAACAAAAGTAGTGTAAGTTGATGAATGTCTAGATCAATACATTGAACAAGTTCCGAGTAAACCGAATAGGTACCAAATATGATAGGAACTTCTTTGAAAGGTTGCGGAAAGGGGTATGGAACGCCGCGTTTTGGCAAGATGACAATGGGTCCATAGACGGTTGCTCGGAGCCACGAAATGTGCGCGTGCCAAAACAATGTGCCTCGTTGTCCGACCACTGTGAAGTTGTAGACGTAGCTCTGTCCGGTTTGAATCGGACACTGCGTTACATAAGCCGGTCCATCGGCCCATCCGCTCCTTAGCTGCCTCACTCCATGCCTTAACATGATAAAAAAGATATCTGACAATTCATTCTTCATGAGGTAGTGAATGCAGGGACGGAGCCAGAAATTTATCGAAGGGGGGCGAAGTTTTATACAAATTGTTGATTCACTCTTTGATAGATTTTTTTTATAATATGTTAACGAACAAAACTATGATATTTTATATTAAACGATGATATTTTAGTTTAAACATACACTTTTTTTAGTACAAAACACAATGTTTTTTTTCAAAATGGGGATGTTTTGATTTAAAATTGTGTCAGTAGTTGTTTTATATTTTTTTTCTCCTTAAATGATAAAACGGTGTCGTTTTAATTGATAACAATATTTTTTTTATCTAAAAATATATCGTTTGATTGTTTGAAACCTACAAAGTCAATATGCACCTTGTTGTTCTCTTAGCATGCAATAATGTGTAACAAGTTATACAAACTTTAAACTTGCATAATTTCTTATATAATTATCGAATTTAGTAATATAACCTCTTGTTTTGAAGCTCTTTGATTGAATTATATTGCCAAAATATCAAATTAAGTAAAATATAAATGAAACATGCTTTATGAAAAGATATTTGAAATAGTTAATCTGTGTTTAACTTTCAAACGTTCATAACTTTTTACTCGTTTATCGGATTCAGACTTATAATATATCAAAACGAAACTATCGACGCATAGAATAAATATAGGTGATTCGTCGAATGAAAGGGGGGCGTATGCTCCCGCTTGCCCCCGCCTAGATCCGTCTATGAGTGAATGTATGACTATGAGTTTGAACATTCATTATGCTTACCAATGAATGGTGACATTGTATTTGACTCGATTGACGACCTTGATCTCGAGCCTGTCGCCTTCCCTAGCGACAATCCTAGGCCCCGGGAACTGCCCGTTTACAGTCACAATGCTCTTGGTTTGGCACAGTCTTGTGACATTTTGCATCTTGATCTGCACATTTAAGTCATTGGAGATGATTGGTGGTGGGCAATGCAAATAGTTAGATTAAAAAAGGTATTACTATTGGAACATTGAAAATTTTGCAAATACACGGTGACAGCTACAGTTTCAAAAAGTGTTTGAACTTTGAACCCTTAGGAATGTGGAACTCCCACGGTTTTAGAACCGTGGCTGCCATCGTGTCAATTGCGATAAATTGACTGTTTAGATATAAATCGGGTAAAAAAAGGAACGAGTTGTCGATCGATATCGAACCTCGAATTTGTAATGCCTGGTGGCGTGGTGGTGCTTAGCAAGGGCAATGTGGGAACATAGAAGCAAGCAAGTGATCACAAGGATTGAAGCAATGAAGGTGATGGTTGCCATTGTTGTCCTCCTTCCAAACAGAGGACACAAGTAGAGACAGTTAAGTGAGGAATGAAGGTTTTTTTGATGGATGATGTGAGAGACAAATAGAGAGAGGATTATATAGTAAGAGAGAGATATGGTGGGTGGTAATGTTTGGTTAATTAGGTGATTAGGAAGGAGATTTTTTTTTCTTTGTTTGAATAGTTGTTGATTAATGAATTATATTTTTCAGGGGGAAATCAGATGAAATTGATAGTTGAAAGAGTGTTTTAGAGTGATGTTGAAGTTAGAGACCAACTTGCTTCCATTGTGTTGCTAACTCTGTTCATTGTGGGTTTGTATACTTGTAGTTGTAGTCGTTTCTAATCATAGTTTTACGAACTACCAGACATATTAACAACAGGAGTTTTAAAAATCAGTAAATATATACAAAATATTTTATATTAAATCAATTTTGATATGAGACTAATTCCATATAATTTTTTTGTTCAATTTTTAGAACTTTCAAAATTGTAATGACGTGACACTATATTATTAAGTGTTCAATGCAATTTTTGTAAAAAAAAAATATGTAATGCAATTTTGCAAGAAGAATAAATTAATCATATAATCTAATTTGTACTCAAAATTAGTTTTTGTTTTAAAAAAAAATATATTTAGAAATTTAATGATGTGGTGCGACGTAAAATTTTTAAACTTTCATGTGGAGACTCGCCCAAATGATTAATGCCACAAGACTGTCGACTTCCGATGTCGGCGGATTGGCGATATGAAAAGTCAGTGTCGGTTAAATTGACAGTCATTTTGCCGATAACTCTTCACCATGACGACAAGTTTTTTTTTTCCAAGCTAAAAGCTTTCCAACACCATAAACCAGTAAACTCGTGTATCTTTGGCCAAATAGAACAATACGGATAACAAACCGGTTTAAATCAGTTATAAATTACTATCAATAAAATTTATGGTATATTTGTGAAGAGTCTATAAGGCGATGAATAATACTCTAGAAGGGGGGAGGAGGATGAATAGAGTATGGACGATTATCGCAACAATAGAAATTTAGTGCAACTTGTCAAGACCTTGATATAGGCTATCAGGACTTGACGAAGTAAAATCGAATACGATAATGTAAATGCGGAATAAAAAAGAAGAACACGCGAATTGTTTACGAGGTTCAGCACCAACTTGGCCTACATCACCGCCTAGAGTTATCCAACCCGTAGGATTCAAACACTTCTTATTTCACTTCACTTGAGCCTAGAACTTCCTAGAGGAACTACCCTTTCTCTATACAAAGCCTCACCGCTTCTATTCTAGCTCTCAACCTTACAAGTGAAACAAAAGCTCATACCACACACCAAGTGTGCTTGATCGAGTATAAAATACTCTAAGTGTAAAATGAATGACTTGTACAATAAGTGCTAGTGTTTCTCTCAACGCTTAAACAATGAACAACACTTAGGCTTTTAGAGAATGTAAGAGAAACTGGAGATGACGAATGCTTTAGGATGCTATGATTGCTCGAGTGCTTGCTTAGTTGATTCTCATCCTTTTGCCTTCGTCTTTATATAGTCGGAAAACTTTGAGAGCTTCTTGGAGGGAGACCGTTTGAATTTTAAATTCTTTCCAAGACATTTGAATTCTTTCCGAAAAAGATCCTTCCGTTTGTCTGCTTTCCAAGGTTGTTCCTTCAATCTCTTTCGTGATCACGTATGATCAAGTATGAATCGGTTCTTTCCTTGTGTGGCAAGCGAAAATCTAAAAGAACATAAATAATGTATCTAGCAAACAAAATGGGTTAGCTGAGAAACACACACATATATATTGATTAAGACCAAATCATATCTCATAGCCCAAGATAAAGCCCATTGTACTTTAGGCCCAACAAGGTTGGCCTCAGATCATTTCCTGTGAGAGAATAAGTCAATAGAGAAATGCATAAGTGATTATCCAAACATTTGAGTCTGGGTTTCAAGACCTTGAAACCCAACCTTTTATCTTTCATCATCCTTTAGATCACCTGCACGTTAGGTCTCAAGATCTTACAAAAAAGGTGGAGTCTTAAATCTCCCCCTTGATGGAAGACAAAACCTGTTTCAGTATTCATAATATAGTACCAGCAACCATTATATAGGATATAAGCATATTATATAATACGAGCATAAAATGTTTGGATCATCTAAGTTTTAAAACATCAAACATGAACCAACCAGTGTCAAAACGCAGCTACCAAAACATTCTCCCCCTTTTTGTCTTCCAACAAAAGGGAAGTGAGATGAACATGTTTGAAAGCAGCAACCAGAAGCCAGAAGTTTTAAAAGATCAACAGCAAAAAAGAGTTGTGTGGAAAGTAGGGTAAAGAGGGTGGGATATCAAGGCCTTGAGTCAGTTTCCCCATCTACATGCTTCTTCTTCTTGCTCCTTAGATACTTCTTGTTTACCTTAACAGAAGATGGCTCAGCAGTTGAGGATGTTCCTGGGGCGCCAGAAGCAGCAGGATCTTCAAGAGGAGCAATGCCAGCGCCTTCCTCACGCCATTCTTCGAATGTGGGATACTGTTTGTTGGGCGGGAGATATCTTCTCCTGACCTTGTCTCTGCACTTTCTTCTCCACCTATCCATGGCGTCCTTTGTGATCTTGTTTCTCTCCATCTCTGCAAGTTGTTTCTGGTGCTCCACATCCCTGTACTTCTTAACCACACCATATTGCTCAACAATGAGAATGGTGGGTTCCTTGTGTGTGGGGCGCAAAATAGGCATTTTCTTCACCTGGTTTTCACAGTTCAATATGACATTGCCTGTCTTCTCTCGGACATGATCAAAAACCTCTGGATCCAGTGGCATGATGGAACCTGTAGTAGTGTAGGTCAAAGCATTCAAGAGCATCATCTGATCCATCTTGCAATCAACCATAGAGAGTAGCTCATGAGTCTGATCCTGACAAATCACCACATCCGACCACATTCTGCTCAGATCAAACCTAAGGTCTTGAATTTCAGTCTCCACAGCAGCCAATCTATCCTCAGTCACACTGGGATCAGCAACTTGTTTCCCTTTCGAATCTTTCTTTAGAATCCACTGCCCCCTCGGGTTTTTGACAATACCCAATCTCTCGAGACAGTTCTCATCAATGGTCCCGCTATAGGTTTGCTTTTCTTCTCCCGATGTGTCGACATCAAAGGCTTCAAAGATTTTGGGCAAAAGATTTGCATAGGGTAATGGAATAGGGCGAGAGGAGGTTGAGACATGGGTCATATATTCGAGGATAAGTTTGGGAAAATCTGGCTGATATCCGTTCATAATTAGAAAGAGGATCTCGAGAAGGTTCTCGGTCACCAATTCCCTAGAGTTGATGCGTGGGAAGATACATCGAGCCAGAATGGTGAAGATGAGCTTGGCTTGAAGGTTCAGAGCAGTGTGAGTAGGTTTGAGGGACGATGAGGATCCAGGGCCTTGAGATTTTAGGAAGAATTCATCTCGTGCTCGTGAGAGAAACTCGAATCGGCTTGGGAACTCTTTTGTGGGGATTTCACTGGGAAGATCAAGGATGAGAGCAAGGCTACTTGGAGAGAGGGGGATTCGGGTGTTCTTGACCTTGGATACAAGGGTTAGGGTTCCATTTACTCGATGAACAGTAAGATTTGCATAGAAAAGTCAAGTAAGCTGGGGATAGGCAAAATTGTCAGGGTAGACCAAAAGCAGGTGGATTTGAGGAGAGAGATGCATGGCAAAGGCATGGATTGGAGGAGGGAGAAATCGACAGCATCGCAGAAGCATAACCTTCGGTTGCAAAAGTCTTGTTTCCAGGACTCTACAACCTTCTTAGAGCAAAACCAGTTAGTGGAAATGCTGGAGGGTACCTGGGGAGGAAGAGCAGGATCAGATGTGGCTGGAGCTTTGCCTTTGGATTTTCTGAGCAGAGGTGGCGGAGAGGGTGAGTTCTCGCTGGAGTCCTCGGAATGTTCTTCATATTCTTCCATAATCTGCTTGCCCTTGTTGGCCGGCATCTTGTACCTCTTAGCAGACGGAGCAGGAGACGGGGAGGCTGAAGAGCGCTTGGATCCCACCATTTTTGGTTTAGAAATAGGGAGAGGTTTTGGAAATCAGTGAGTTAGAGAGAGAGCACACAGAGAGTGAAATGGAGTGGATTAGACAGAGAGGAAGAGGGGTTTCTTAAAAAGTAAAATAAACTGGAAACTGAATCGTTTCCTCCTTTTCAAATCGGCAAGTACAAATTCAATAACTCTTTTGAATAGTAAGTAATGATTATCAGATTTTTCGAAACCCAAGGAGTCAAATCCACTTGCAAGAATTAAAGAGATTAGAATAATTTTAAACATGGAAAATAAGATATGTGATAACAGATATTTGAAAGTAATACAAAAAAAATCAAAGAAACTCTTGTTGAATATCCATAAGATACCAACAGAATTTGATCCAATATTATTTTATTCGGATGAGCATCTTGGAGCCTTATGAAGTCAAGGCCTTGAGATGACAGTTCAATTCTATACTTTCATAAAGGGAGTGATTACTCCCCCTAAGAAAGTGCTTCCCTGTTAAGCATACCCAACTCCAATCTAATGAAGTTAAAACGATCTTCAGGGAGTGGTTTAGTAAAAATATCAACCAACTGAAATTCAGTAGATATGAAGGATATTGATACATCACCTTTCTCCACATGATCTCTTATGAAATGATGTCTCACATCAATGTGCTTGGTTCTTGAGTGCTGCACCAGATTTTTAGTGATGGAAATAGCACTGATATTATCACATAATATAGGGATACCTTTAAGATCAATTCCAAGATCTCTGAGATGTTGTGCTATCCAAAGGATCTGAGAGCAACATGCACCGGTAGCAATGCACTCGGCTTCTGCAGTTGATAAGGCCACTGAATTTTATTTCTTAGAGTGCCAACTGATCAAGGAATATCCTAGAAATTGGCAGCAACTAGAAGTGCTTTTTCTATCAACCTTGTAGCCTGCAAAATCTGCATCTGAATAGCATGTTAAATGAAAATTACTCTGCTTGGGATACCAGAGCCCAAGGTCTTGAGATCCATTTAGGTATCTGAAGATTCTTTTTACAGCAATAAGGTGAGATTCTTTGGGATCACTTTGGAATCGAGCACACATACAGACACTGAACATTATATAGGTCTACTAGCAGTAAGGTATAGGAGTGAACCAATCATACCTCTATACTCCTTTTGATTCACATTCTTACCATTTTTTATCTTGATCAAGGGAGAGAGTGGAGCTCATAGGGGTCTTTGCCACCTTTGATTGTTCCATTTTGTACTTCTTAAGTAGATCCCTGGTGTATTTCCCTTGATTTAGAAAGATTCCCTTACTTGTTTGAAGAACTTTTAAACCGAGGAAGAATTTTAATTCTCCCATGAGACTCATTTCAAATTCTCTGCACATAATCTCAGAAAACTCCTTGCAGAGGGAGTTGTTAGTTGCACCAAATAATATATCATCCACATATATCTGAACAATCAAAAGGTCATTTCCACGAGTCTTGATGAAGAGAGTTTTGTCAATCAATCCCCTTTGATAACCATTTTCAAGAAGGTATTTGGACAGTCTCTCATACCAAGCTCTTGGGGCTTGTTTGAGACCATAGAGAGCTTTGTCCAATTTATACACATGATTAGGAAATTCTTCACTTTCAAATCCTGGTGGTTGAGCAACATAAACCTCTTCTTCCAAGAACTCATTTAGAAATGCACATTTGACATCCATTTGAAATAACTTGATACCCACGAAGGAAGCAAAGGCAAGTAATATACGTATGGCTTCTAACCTTGCTACGGGAGCAAATGTCTCCTCGTAGTCTATACCTTCTTCTTGATTGTATCCTTGAGCAACAAGCCTTGCTTTGTTTCGAATGATCTTGCCTGCTTCATCCAATTTATTCTGGAACACCCATCTAGTTCATTTGACTGATTGATGCTTTGGTCTAGGTTGGAGAGTCCACACCTTGTTCCTTTCAAACTCATTTAGCTCATTTTGCATGGCCGTGATCCAGTCCGAGTCTTTGAGTGCTTCAGCTGGGGTTTTTGGTTCTACAAGAGAGACAAAAGCATAGAAGGCACAAAGATTTTTTAATCTAGATCGAGTTTGTACCCCAGATGATGGATCTGATATGATGTCTTGAGCTGAGTGTGAAGAGGCGTGTTTGAACTTTCGTTGCTTTGGACCCTGATCGTTTGAGATAGTAGCAGGCCTTTCTTCAAGGTCTTGAGCGACAGTTTGAGAGGTGGATTCTTCATTGATAGAATCCCGATTATGTGGTTCCTTTTCAAGGTCTTGAGATAGCTCGTTGGTATCTTTAATTTGTTCTTGCATGTTTCTTTCTTGGTCCTGCTTATTCTCAGTCTTGTCCTCTTCTTCTCCATCCGAATCATGATGATTTAGATTGATAATTGCAAAACCTTCACTTAACACACCATTATTGCTTTCGTCGAATACCACATAGATACTCTTCTCAACAATTTTGGTGCCCTTGTTATACACTCTATAAGCTTTGCTAATAGTAGAATAACCAAGAAAGATACTTTCATCACTAAGTGCGTCAAATTTCCCAAAGTTATCTTTGCCATTGTTATGAACAAAGCAAGTACATCCAAAAGGTTTGAAGTATGAAATACTGGGTTTTCTTCATTTGAAAAGTTCATAAGGAGTCTTTTTCAAAATGGGGCGAATTAAACATCGATTCAAGATATAGTTAGCCATGTTAACAACCTTGGCCCAGTAAAACTTTGGCAAACCATTTTCCAAAAGCATTGTCCTAGACATGTCCTCCAAAGTGCGGTTCTTTGGTTCCACAACTCCGTTTTGTTGAGGAGTTCTAGGAGCTGAAAAATTGTGTGAAATTCCATATTTAGCACAAAACAAATCAAATTTAAGTTGATCAAATTATCTACCATGATCACTCCTAATGGAGACAATAGGTATGTTTTTCAAGGTCTGCAACTCCTTACAAAGTTTAGAAAACTCGAACAAAGCCTCTGTTTTTTCTCTTAAAAAGGAGATCCATGTAAAACGAGAGAAACATCAATAATAACTAGGAGGTCATGTTTTTAGGACTTCAATATACTTTAGCTCAATCATACATGTTCAATTATATTCGCTAGCTCATATTTCACAAAAATCAAATATAGACAAGGCCAAAACATCCAAAACTCCATGGGATTTATATGATCATGCTTGAAATTTAAATTAGAGGACAAACTAAGCTAGATGGGTGTTTGAATAACACATATGTATGCAATGCATGCTTGTTTTTGGATTTTTCGACTTTTTTAATTACGAAAATAAACAAGAAATTAATAAAAAATGATTACATAAATTAAACATGGTGCAGAAATTTAAATATGATCTTCTATATGCACTATATATACAGAATTCCTCTCCCCGACACTTAAAGTTTTCATTGTCCTTAATGAAACAATAAAGACAACAAAAGTAAATCAAATATAATCAGGGTGAAGGAAAAGAAAAAGGAAAAAGAAAGAAAAACTTACCTCGGGTTGCCTCCCGAGAAGCGCCTTTGTTTTAAGTCGTTGGCTCGACGTAATGTTGAAGCTCAAGGCACTAATCAGACATAGTCAAAGCCCTCATCAACCTGTCAAACTCTTGTGCCCAACTAACAAACAAACATGCACTACATACAAATAAATTAAAACTAAATATTAATACATTTAAGAACCGTTTCAACTTATTGTATTCATGAGCTTGACAACCCACAAAGGGTATATAATACCACCAATTTAGTTCTATTGGTGGCTTGTCAAAGTAGCAGTCAAATGGATCAACGTATCCCCTAATATTCTCTCTAGTGCAAGAGACAACCTTTACTTGCTCTGTAGCCCCAACAGTAGGCTCTAGATCAGATTTATCAATGGGGGAGCTAGGGATGATCTTGTCAGATGGAGTGTGGTCTTCCTCTACCTTCTCAATGTGATTTTCCACCATGACCTCAAGAGGTGCAACAGAGGTCTCAACGATTTGAGATACTGGATGAAGTGACTCGTTCTGCACACAATGATGATCCATGTAGCAGAAAAATTCCCACATCTCCGAGTCCCATATCTAATAAACCTCCATCACTGATGCGCTCAGCAAGACTCCGTGTCTCAGAAGTCATGCCATCAAATATGCATAGAAGCACATCCCTTATACTAGCTTGATATCCCCATTAATAAACATCGTTAATGTACTCCTGCAGTCTGATGAAGTATTGATGAAAACTCTCTCCGTCTAACTGCAATAACCTCACCTTCAACATATGTTAGTAGCACGAGTGCGGACCATGTAAGTGGTCCACACAAAAAATCAGCACCAAAAACACGCAAGAATCAATAAATTTCCCCGGCAACGGCGCCAAATTTGACGGAGGGAAAACCTGTCGTTGATCCGTCAAAGAAACACAAACCTATAACTAGTATAGCAATAAGTAAGAGGTCGATCCATAGGGAAAGTTATAATTCAAGTATGATTCAAGTGTCAATTAAACTAACCAAATTTGGGGGGGTTTTGAGTGTAAAAGTTCCGCCTTTTATCAAAGCGGATTAAAGAAAGCAAAGTAAATGAATTTGGTTTAGACAATTATGAGAAGCAACTCTACCTACAATTTTCCACTTTATTTGGTTGAAGCGATCCTTGTAACTTCTTCTCGTCCTATTAAGTTTCTTATGAATGCCCTTGTCCCGACCTAATAAAGTTACTAGTCCAATCAGTCCTAGAAACCCTTATCAATCGAACAGTCCATAAAGAAGGATTTAACCCAATTGATAGCTTTAAGTCCACAGATTAGCCAAGGTATTTGCAGTCCCTAAAGAGGGATTTAACAACACATCCAACTTCCTACTCATTCAATTAGTTCAATCAGCCCTAAAGGAACAAGTTTGCTACTTAGGTTAAAGTTCACAATCAGGAATATACAAAACCTTAGCAATTAAATTGATCTAACTAGTTGGCCAGACAAGATAGAACAAAACAATAAGCATGAAAAGCACAAAGAAGTTGAAGCATTCAAATAAAGGAAACAAGAAACGAGAATTAGAAACTCACAATCAATCCAAACAAAGCTTCAAATTGCAGGCAGAATAGATGAGTTTAGTTCCTCATGGAAGACATTGCTCAAATCTCTAAAGTGTTTGATGAATGTAAGAATAGAATAGAAGTAGTCTCAAAATAACATAAATTCGGCCTTATAAAAGATCCAAGTCGGCCACAAAACATAAAACATAAAAACTAGGGTTTTTTGGACGAAACGGTGTCGCGCTGGCGACCCATGCTGCGGCCGCGGCATATGCTGCGGTCGCGGCATCAGTAACTTTCTCCAACCTGCAGCGTCGGTCCTTGCGGCGGTCGCGGCACGCATGCTGCGGCCACGGGATAGCTCTTTGCTGGCTCTTCTTGCTATAGCTTCGGAGGTGTCTCCACTTGTCTTGCTTCTCTTTCTTCCTTGCTTCTTTCCAATGTTTCTTGTATTCCTCTTCACGATATTGCATCTCCCAATTGTGTTCCGATTCAATTTGCAAGATAAACACAAATTTGAGCAGAATCCGAACTCTTCTAGAATAATCACAAGATGCAATTTAGCGACAAAGTATGAAAGAAATTCAACCTAACTAAACTAAAAATGCCTATAATGCCTATCTAAGATATGCATTATCACATATGCATATACATATTCATAGAGTGTCTATATACATAGTGTGTTGAGTTAAATCTATAGTGTCTTTTCTTAAAGAGTCATAAGTATATAGTGTGTCTTTTTGCATATAGTGTGTCTTTTTTAATGCTTTAGCTTAACTTCTTGCGGTTTATGCATTTTTTTTATTAGGAAAGATTTCGAAAGAGAAAACTCTACCTGAGAGCATCCTTACGAATGAGGTCCTACAGACCTAAATTATTTGAGATGTCGAAACCCCGGGCAGAGTGACCAAGGTGTGTAAACTTGTCAGCCACTCTATTGCCCACAAGGGGAATGTGAAAGAAAGAGACTTCTTTCACAACCGACAATAGAGTTTTGTTATCAGTCATGATCGATCAATATATTCAATTTTACTAATGGCAGTTATGCTGGTCTCTCAAATGATTTATTATTATTAGAGAATCTCCTTCAATTTGTACTTTGTCTACATGCAACTGTCTTATTTTTCGTGCTATTAATTTAAAGGCAAGAGCTTCCGATTTAAGTGGAGTTTGGGAACCGAGTTTCCGAAACCCAATGTGAAGCGGATTCCCAACCAGTTTCGAATAGTTATGCATGCAGAGCTATTCGAGTTAGACAGCGACGAGCCATCAAAATTAAGCTTATAAAAGCCTATAGGATGCTTTCGCCAAGAGGTGTTTTTCTTTTGATTTTGTTTGACCTGCAAAGAGTTAGCTTGCTTTGTAGGAAAATCCACCGGATTTAGGTCATCATCGAACACTGGAGTTTTTTTTCCAATTATCAATGTGAGCTTGTATGAGATGACTTGTTGTAGGTGTGCGTGGGATGACAACTTCTCTAAACATGAATTGATTTCTAATGTACCACGTAATCCACCAAGTAAATGCAAGTTTGTCCTTAACCTTCATTGAAAAGGTGTTTCTGATAAGGGTGATGATGGGCTACAAGTCGTGTGCTTGGCCAATCAAATTGGAAAATTTTGAACTAATAGTCTTCGAGAAAGAGTGTAATACGTTCATATAAGGGCATTCAATAAGCAAATGAGTGTCGTCTTCAACAACAAAGTTGTAGAGACAACAAGTGGAAGGAACAGATACACAACATTGGTTGAGCCAGTCAGCATTGGGAAGGCCTTTTTCGGAGATTTTCTGTAAAAAGTTTTTTATTTTGGATGGGGTATTAAGATTCCAAATCCATACGTGCTATCCATTTCTAAGGAATTTTGTGAAGAAATAAGATTGTAATCAGACGAGGTAGTAAACCACCCCACCCGATCGGACCACCAATAGAGAGGATCCTATAATTGATTTGTATGTAACGGTGTATCTAAAATTTCGTTGATAATCGAAGATAGAAGAGTGGCCTGATGCTTCTCAAGCCACCACTAGCCACCTAAGATGTAGTCACTAACACATTTTTCGAGATTTAAATGGTTATAACACGGAACAATTAAATATGCACAGGGTAACATAATCAGCGTTACAAGGAATCTAAACTAATTATAACCATTCTTGTATATAAGGGGTCGTTTGGTATTGATATCTAGATAGGATATCGGATATCAATCCCCGATATCTGACATCTAGTGTTTGGTATGGCTAGATATCGATATCACTTAAACTGATATCGATATCTAGTGTTTGGTATCCATAATATATTACTTGATATCAAGTGATATCTGATATCTGTGTTTGGTAATAGCCAAATATCGATATCAGTTGATATCTAGATATCAAATTTGGCTTATTTTGATATACTGATTTTTTGAAAGGTGTCACTTGATATCGATATCGCCCGATATCGATATCTTGATACCGATACCGATATCAAGATATCACCCGATGTCGATATCGATATCTTGATATCAAGATATCACCCGATATCGATATTTTGTTATCTAGATATCGATACCAAACGAGCCCTAAAAATGATTTTTTAAAATGTAAAATATGAGTCATAAAAAAATACTATGAGAATGCATGTAAGCAAATATTATTGTTTGATTGGAAAATGAGGGAGGAATATTGGTTATAACTTGTAAGAGTATAATTAAGTATTACGGAGTGTATTTTTTGTGTGTTAAGTATTACGGAGTATTGTATACAATAGAATTCTTTAATTATATCACACTATCCACAGAATATAAATTCCAAATAAATTAATTTGCCCAGACAACTAGCAAGTAGCAACCCACGAGCTTCATGCTTATTCCATTTAATAACATTTTCGTGATATAGACTTTTTGTTTTAATATTGTTAATTAAAGGGACCAACTAAAATAAATAAATAAATAAATATATAGGATTAAATATTATTTAAAATTTTGTGATTATAAGGTGGAGACCTACCACCATTGAATATGAAAAAATAATTAAGCTCTCTGGTGCATGATTTCATGTATATATGCATCCACCCTTCCTTCTCATAAACCATTTAATTTTCGGTTTTTCTTATAACCACATATGCCAAACTCATTGATATACTATCATTTACGAGTATAAATCCACTACTTCATTGTTCATATCTTACAAAAACACGTACAGTTAAAAAAAAAAAAAAAATCAAAACATCAGTGAAAATCTAAGATCGAGTTTATCTATATTTTTTATGTAGATGAATAATTTTGATTTCATAATTTCATTTAAATCTTTCACTCGATCCAAATTAATTTATATTAAATTGGACAAATTAGACTTAAGTCAAATCAATAGGACATGCTTTCAAAACTAATAGATTTAATTTTATAAAAATATTTATAAATTAAATAATTTTATAACCGGAAATGATTTCCTTACCATATATCTATGAGATAATTTATTAAAACCCTAGATTGATCAACTTGAATTTATATGTTTGAGGGATGTTAGCTAGGTTGCATATGTGACAAATTAATTGACAAGAGATAGAAATGATTCAAACTAAAGTGATTCGTAGGTGGATATGTAAAGCAAATGCACCATACATGGGAATTGAGGAGTATACAGAAACAAACCCCATATGGCCATATGGATAGTTCAGTTTCAGTATATAACAAGTTAAAAATTAATGTACGTACCCTCTTCATTTGTTCCCTTGTTGGATCTATCTGCTTGCCAGCAATGCATACATTAAAATCTTACATATGCATATGCCCACTCCCTTTGCCAAACCCTCCTAATTAATTTTTAGAGTTAATTTTTTATTAGAAAATAAGATTATAAAGAATGAAAAATAGGTGATAAATATATATAGTTTAGTTGGTATAAGGTGAGTAAATGAGGCAAAAGGTGTCTCTCAACAGTCAACTAATATTTGGGGGTCAGAAACTAATACGTACGTAGTATCTATTTATAAGTTATAAATGTATTATATTATCGTTGATGAATTGAATTGAACGTGACAGAAATCAAACGCGGGAACGCGGTAAGGGAGTGGAGTAAGTAGTTGCAAAAAGATTCTTTCTAACTATTAAATGATGAATGTGGTACGTACTAGGAGAGGAGTGGAAGGTGTGAACCTCTCTCTCGTCTTATTTGACACCATTATTCATCATACTACATGTGACTTTGACACACATCCTATAGGCTATAGCTAACTTCCAACCATATGCATCTCATCAAATCAAAAATCATATAATTATTTTGTGTTATACCCTTAATTATAAAACGTGATTTTGTTTACTTTGCCTTGGATCATGCTCGATCGATTTGTGTGAAGAGGGTTTACTATAATGTCTATATTTTCTGTCTTTATTAGCATTTTGTCCACCAACCTTTCCATATTAGCTAAATGTCCACGATATTGCTGACAACGGAGTTGCTGACGCAGACTTTGCTGCCATTGGAGTTGCCGACACCGATGTTGCTGACACGGTTATTGTTGACACGATTATTGTTATTGAAGTTATTGCTTATATGGTTATTGCTGAAAACAATGATGCGGACAAACAATAGAAAAGTTCGAAAACAATGCAGACAACAATTGTGCGGACACCAAACTCACCAAGTAAAACAATCCGAAAATGCACTAAAAAAGATGCGAACAACAATTTAAACATATAAAGTTTGGGCTATAAACGTAAATATAAAAGATGGTCACCTTTTTTAATTATTAAAATTTCAACAAATTGATCGGAAGAGCGACAAACTCATCGGAGCAAGTTATGACACAAGAGCGAGGTGAACAGTGGCGGTGGGAGGCTTGAGAGCCGAAGGAGCGGGGGCACTGGACTCGGAGTTCCAGTCACCTTCAAATCGATTCCTCGATCTCACCCCCTCTTCGTCAGCTCCTTCGCCTTCGAATTGGAATCGGAGTTCCGGCCATTGAATTCAGAGCTCTCTCTCAAGCATCGTATGTTGAAATCGGAATCTCTGGTGTCATCATCATCGAACTTCCTCGTCATCATCTTCAGCGTCCATCTCGCTGACGAAATGAGGGAATGTTACCTCTCCGTGTAACACCCCTTTCTGTAAATGAGGGAATGTTACATCGACAGTGATTACTCGGACTTTAAGGTCTTCATGACCACCTTAGGCTTATATAGGGACATGCTACCATGCTCCCATAAACCTAAGGTGGTTACGAAGACCTTAAAGTATGAGTAATCATTGGCGCTGCAACATTCCCTCGTTTACAGAAGGGGATGTTATAAAAGATGGTATCAGAGCTGACTCCGGGCTCAGAGGTGCGCCGAAAGTATGCTCGGATACGCTCCTCCCGGAGGGCAGTCTCTTGGACCTGACGGAGTCATCAGTGCTTTAAGTGGGGGAGATCGTAACACCCCCGTCCCACATCGGATATCATAAGGATGGTGAGAGTGATTTATAAGTAATTCAAGCATTACCCATGTCAAAAGAGCTCTTCCTTTTCAGGCTCCCAATGAGGACAACGAACCTGAGAGGGCTAGGTGGCATGGGCTGACGCCTCTCAAGACCCCGGGTCTTTAAACTCCGTCCGCTCCTTCGTCTTCGAATTGGAATAAGAGTTTCGACCATTGAATTCAGAGCTCGCTCTCTCTCAAGCATCGTTGAAATCGGAATTTCTGGCGTCATCATCATCGATCTTCCTCGTCATCATCTTCGGCGTCCATCTCGCTGACAGAATCTAACAATGCAACATCCATTGAAATTGGAAGCGGAGATGGCGGAATCGACGGGGAACATATCTCAGTCCAATGTAGCGTCCATTGAAATCGACGGGGGGGGGGGGGGGGGGGGGGAAAGACAAAGGATGAGAGCGAGAGGATGGAGGAAACCATGGGAGGGGAGTTTGAGAGCTTGTTCTGGAGGCGAGGAAGTTGACAGACGGACGGGAAAAGGAATGAGGAGTAAGAAAGAAAGGGTATAAAATAAACCATGGACTTTTAGATAATTTGTAAGGGGTGGTGAACACTTTTCTAATTAGAACCTAAAAAATAGCATGTAGAACAAATTAATTCTTTGTGTGAATGTATCTTCTTTTTTAAAAAAAAAATAATAATACCGACGTATGCCCGATAAGTAATATGGATAAAAAAAAATTAGTCATATAATAAGACCAAATTAATTAAATAGCCACCAACCGATATTTATTAGTTAAATGTCAATCGGTCATCACTGACACTTGCATGTGCCTCTCAACGAACCCATCTTCACTCAGCAATCTCCCATTTTCCCATCGTGAATATCAGCCTCCCCATTTTCCCTCCCAATTCAATTTCGCAAACAATTTTGATTATATATCGTTTATCATCATAATATATTCGTTTCACCATAATCAACATATATTTTCTTCTAAAGTTGTTTGCCAGCGTGCGCAAACACACAAATATTCCCATATATATTAGCACTTTTATATTAGAGTATGGCAGTTAGCTGACAACACAATGACAATAAGCTGAAAAATGATGAAACAATGAAAAATGCACACAATATGAAATATAGCTGACAACACAATTAAATATAAGCTGACAATATCAGCATATATATAAATTCATTTTTCATCAAATTATCAGAACAATGACAGATAGCTGACAGAAAGAGAAAACATAATATAAGTTAACAAAGAATGATAGAAAGTTGACAAAAGCATGACAGGTAGCTGACAAAAGGATTGAAATGTGATCATACATGTAGATATTAGAGCGGTGTTATTATTAGCATATAATATCCCTACCATATACAAATGTTTATCAGCATACATACACAAAATAGTACAACAACATCATAACCAGCAGTGTAAACACACTAATATCATCAGTTTAATTTCCCTAAAATGTGAAGCTCCAAGTCTCCTTCATAAGATCTACACACATTAGTTCGCGATACCTATACAGTTTATCTTGAGTAAACATACTAATATCACCACCAAACACAAGAGATTCAATCACCTTGATGACCAAAAATATCACAACGACACCCGCAAATAAATACGTAGAATCTAGAAAGTTAATAGTTGTTATATATACATGCTGACAAATGTACCTATGAAAGTAACAAAATACACCTACGTAGTTTCATCGTGCATGATATCAGGAACCCTCTCTACACCGAATGTTGGTGTTCCTTCAAAGTTATTGTAACCGCGCCCGCGACACCGGGACAATATCTTGGATAAAACTCGTCCCAAGCCCGATTTGCTTCTGTATTTACCTGGGTCTCACTAAATGATAGGTTTTGTAACCACTTGAGATATGATATTGAATATTTATATTAAAAATTAAATTTAATCTTTAATTAAAATATATACATATGATAGAATAATACATATATAAATAGATGGGTTAATCGTCTACGTGGGTTATATATATATATATATATATCCGGGACTATATAAGTATAATATATACTCATGATTGATTAATATTGATATTGATATTGCTGATTTGTTCTAGGATGTGAATCACCGGCCTGTAATTTAAAATAAACAGCACTACTACACTAAATCAGTGCCAGTCAAATGTTAATTATCAGACTTGAAAACCAAACTCTCTTCTAGATATGTATGTACGTTTGAGAACAAAAATTAAACAATTGATTTCGTGTGAACAAAGTTTCAAAAGATAAGCATATGGTTGTGCAAAATTATTGGAAATGCGCCAATAATTAGGGAAACTACATTTAAAAATTAAAATATAGGATATCTATCTAGTTCATAGTTCCTACAATCTTTCAAGGCCCAAGCGTCAGGGCATTTTCTTCTTACTATTTAATTAGTCGTCACGTTAATTTAATATTTATAATATATTATCCTTAGGTGTGTTGGGATATTTTAATTATAATGTAATTATGTGGTTATATAATTAAAAAATTTATTAAAAAAAATAATATGATAATTTAACCAAATAATTATATAAATTGAGATAAAATAATTATATAATATCTTTAAAATTATGTTTAACCGAACAGTCGAACACTACCTTATTTACCTATATTATTATAAATATAATACAATTGTAATTCAAAATAATACACCTTTATAATATCTTATTATTGTATGAGAGAGAGAGGGGCGCCCTGTACTTTGCCCATGTTTATATTTCTGGTTATCTTTGCTCTATTCTTTGTCAAATGATACCTTATTTGATATTTTATCACAATATGAGGCTTCTACTATTGTTTTTAAAAGTTTCTGTGTCGTAAAATTGCTCCGTTTCACTGATTTAATTCTTTTTACTGATTTTAAAAAAAATAGTTAATGTTTTCTTTCATGACAGTTTTTCTATCCGTGATATTTTTGACCTTTTTTTTATCTATGTTTAATTGAACATAGATATATAAATGGATAGATCATCGATTTATCCATTGTTCTTATTCAATTTTTTAAAATTTTAATTTTTTTTTTAAAATATTAAATGAATAGATTATTAATCTGTTCTTAACTTCTTTTTTCTTTGAATTGCACATGTTCGTATCTTTTTAAATGTCACACGCATTTATTATTAGAGATTTAGAGACGTGTCAGATTGTGCTAGATGCATATAGCATAGCGGTCTATCTTTTTGCTCTTCTCCGCTAATCCTTACGAGTCTAACAAGTCTTTCTTGGTTGTTCAATATCCACATATCCGGAAAGTTACCTCTACATACACACTGCATTACGTACCTACATGCAGCAATCAGATTGGTACACCTTAATTGCTTTGGAAGGGATGCAACTCAAATTAGAGATGAATTGAATGTTACCTCTACTCATGAAGGCGTCAATGGATCTTTACGAATCTAATCATATATTGTTTTGGCAAAATCTAGTTGCTTATAAGCTCTCTGACTTGATAGATCTTACGGTCTTACCAACGGGTCCCCTAATAATTATATCTTTACAGTATTAATGGGATTGAGAGGATGATAATTGATAACCATTTTTCTTTGATTTTCCTTGTACTTGATTTATTATTATTGGTATTAATTAATTAGGAACTTAACATAAACATTGATCTCTTTACCAAATACAACTTGCACTTCAATAGTAACATTATAAAACTATTTCATCTCTCTTTACTTTCTTTTGGCACCTTGTTTGAGAGTATCGAGAAAAAAAATTCTGACTCCAACAACTCTCAATATACATAGAGCCCCATTTTTCAAGCATATTTTTTTGTGATACAAGATAAAGATTGGGGCGGTCAATCGCAGTTGACCCACCGTCCAATTGCATCCTAGCAGACGGAATCGTCGATCTCAACTAGAGAGCGCTTCTCAAACATGGTGGAAGACTCGAAGTGAGGTCCAGATGCGTCATCTATTAGCTACATGATCCCCTCTCTAAAGATGTGGGAAAAAGTGACTCTCTCGAAAACGCTACATAGTCCAAGAGCATCTAAAATCGTCATCTCGATCTTCCATGGGAACTTCCAAGTCCCTTTCATGGCACTGATAACTGTCAAACAACCACCTTCCACCTCGAGACGAGAAAACCGCCTCTTCGTAGCTTTCAGTAATCTAGCCTGAAGATGAAGACACTCCGCTTGTAAAACTTGTAAAGTGGAAACCTTTTCGTGGTCAACATCCTACCTGATAGAACAACATTTTTTTAAGCATATGCTAATATCAGGAATTGAATTCAAGCTAACAACGAGATTAAGGTTCTTAATAAATTTGTATCTAGACATCAGGAGTATTGGAATAAATCTCCAATCCGTAAATTTCATTGGTAGAAATGATTTTAATTGAAACTTGATAATGTACTCCGTATTTTTTTTATAGGGATTTTCATTGGTGGAAATGATTTTTATAGGGAGTAATTTAGAATGGTTAATTTTTACCTAAAAAAATTTTACTTCGGTAAGTTGTAAATCCGACACGTGTACAGATAGTGGGGTTGATCTGCTATGTACTATGCGGTAGACGGTAGTGTCCCTGCCGTCCTGGTTAATGGAATACATGGAGGTTTGGCGTGTGGTCCACACTCTCCATTGAATTACTGTTAAAAATCTTTGAAATTTTGAAATGACCAAAACACCCTTGTGTTATTGATTACATCAATCTCTATTGTACTTATGATGATACGAGATTTGAAGATGCCCATTGGCTGGCTAGTTGTCATCTCATCGATGATCGATGTACATTTATATATACGGTAGTTTATAGGTACATAAACAAGGAGGATGTTTGGGTCGGGTTTGGATATATCCATTCGAATTCGATTATATGTCAGGATTGGGTTATATGTTCGGTTGAGTTTGAATTAGATAAGTTTGGGTTAAATGACTTTTTGGGTTAGGTCGGGTCCGGATTGGATCAAGTCGGGTCACAGTCTTATTATAAAATAATTATTTTTTTGTTTATCTTAATTATTGACTACGCATTAAACATACTTTATTTAGTTATACTAGTTCTCATTATATGTAATTCACAATATTTGAAAGTTTAAAAAATAAGACAATTAAAATAGTTATAAGGGTGACTCGGGTCGGGTCAAGGACGAGTCGAATATGGGTCGGGTCGAGCCCAGGTTCATTTGATCAGTATCAGGTCAAAATGGGTCGGGCTCGGGTTTGGATTTGAGTTTTGCATGATACTAGATTTCCGAGTTTCAGACGGGTTTGAGTTCGGGTGAGTCAGGTTGGGTTCTCGGGTCAGGTTAGATTTTCAGATTTTGGCAGCTTTAGGTATGTATGATTGTTAGGAACTTGTATAAAAGGCAGAAATGTACTGGAGTTATTCATTCATGATCAAAATACAGTTATGAGTTCCTAACTAACTCTCTACCACTCTCATCCTCATTCTTGATTCTCACACAACCCAACAGTAAGAGCTTAACAAATTGGTATCAGTTAGCTTGAGATCTTCGGCGCGTTTCAGCAATGGCGGAAGGAACTCGTCTCAAATTGACAGAGAAGGTGGAATCTCAGCTGAATCACCTTCAGCAATTCACGACGACGACACACGAGCGTTTAATGGAGACAATGCAGAAGCAGGACGATTAGTGCAGGATTCTCCAAGATCAACAACAAGCGATCATCGCGATCAAGAAATCATCAGATGAATTGGTGGCACAGGTGGGAGAATGGATGCGAGTTTTCTCTCAACAACCACCAGCACGCAACAATGGTGGGGGACTGGCTACGGATCAGCAGGAGAAGACGTCGTCATTGGCCAATAGAGAAATTCCGGAAGACACCAACGCGTACAGACCTCCACCAATGCGCAATGATGGTTTCATTGCAAATCAGAGCCGATTTCCGAAAGTCGACTTTTCCCAATTCGATGGGAAGAAACCCCGGAGCTGGGTTAGGAAGTGCGAAAAGTTCTTTTCGCTGTTCAGCATCCAAGAACACCAAAAGGTAGAGCTCGCCGCAATGTATATGCACGATCGCGCAGATACTTGGATCTAGGGGTACCTGATGCAGCGTCGGGGAGTTCGCTGGAAGGAGATGAGCGAGGCACTTTGTTGCAGATTCGGCGAGAAACAAGGTGTGGACATAGTCGAGGAATTCAACAAACTCAGCCAGACATCCGATCTTGAAGAATACAACGAGCGATTCGAGGAATTAAGAGCAGGTATGCTGTCTTACAACCCACACCTTCCCGAAAGCTATTTCGTCACAAGCTATATTAGTGGTCTCAAAGCAGAAATCAAACCATTAGTAAAGCTTGGCCGACCGAGAGATTTAGCTGAAGGATTGGAATTAGCTAGGTTACATAACGATGATGTCCAAGCCTTGGTCAGGATTAGTAAATCACCATGGCGACCAGGGATGAATGGGCACCAAGAAGGGTATAGAGGAGGTTTAAATGGCGGCAAAACAGCTACTGACTTCAAGAAGGGGCTATGTTTTCGATGTGGAGAGAGGTTCTTTGTTGGACGCAAGTGCAATTCCTCATCAGTGAAGCACTTAATGGTGCAAGATTCAGAGGATGTGGAAGAAAATGAAATGGAGGAGGAACCAAATTCACCAGAATCAGTCGAAGAACAAGAGGGGTTTGTGAGGGCCTTGACAGGAAATGGGGCTGATACTTCAATCATGGTCAAAGGATATTTGGGCTAACCAACGCCCCTGCCACTTTCCAATCCTTAATGAATGTGGTCTTTTCTGAGTATTTGAGGAAGTATGTGTTAGTATTTTTTGATGACATACTCATATATAGCACCTGCTTGAAGAATCATGTAAATCACTTGTTGACAGTTCTAGAGTGTATGAGAAAACACCAGCTGTATGCCAAGAAATCCAAATGCAGCTTTGCTGTGAGTAAGGTGGAGTATTTGGGTCATGTGATCTCTGTAGAAGGAGTAGCTACTGACCCCTCCAAAATTGAAGCTATAATAAAGTGGCCACCTCCTACAAATGAAAAGGAACTAAGGAGTTTCTTGGGCTTAGCTGGCTATTACGGGCGCTTTACCAGGAATTTTGGAGCTATATGCAAACCTTTGACTGGATTATTGAGGAAAGGTTCTTATAAGTGAGATGAGAATAACAGCAAGGCCTTCCACCAGATCAAGAAAGTCCTATCTCAACCACTAGTTTTGGCACTGCCAGACTTCAGCCTTACCTTTCAAATTGAGACAGATGCCTGTGATGAAGGGATAGGAGCAGTCTTGATGCAGCAAGGCAAGCCGCTGGCTTTCATCAGGAAAGCCCTCAGTGGGCAACACCTACTCTTATCCACATATGAAAAAGAACTCTTAGCAGTCTTGTGTGCCATAGACAAATGGCGCCACTACCTAGAACCTCACCCTTTTGTGATCATCACTGACCACCAAAGTCTCAGGCACCTCCTTGACCAGCAAGTGACAACTCACCTCCAGAAAAAGGCTATTAGAAAACTCTTGGGATTGTCTTATTCCATTCAGTATAGAGTTGGGAGTAACAATGTTGTTGCTGATGCATTGTCCAGGAGAGGAGCTCTGTAGAGCACAGTGAGACAAGCTCTTGCTGTGCCTTGGTAAAAGTCAGACCAGCTTGGATCCAAGAGGTGACAGACATTTATAAAGAGGATGAGGAGATAGAAAAACTGGCTCCACAAGCAGTTGTGGATCCTGCATCCAAATTCAAATGGCAAGGTGATATCCTAAGATACAAAGGCAGAATTGTGATTGGGCAAAAACAGGAATTGAGGAGCAAAATAATCACTGCTTTCCACTCTGAAGAGACAGGAGGCCACTCAGGGGTGAGAGCTACTTACCATAGAGTGAAGGCAGTGTTCTACTGGCCTCAACTAAAACCTTTCATAGAAAAATTTGTCCAGGAATGTGATGTATGCCAACATCACAAGCATGAGACTGTGGCCTCTCCAGGGCTCCTGCGGCCACTCCCAATCCCTGATGAGGCTCCATGGCACTCCATTGGCATGGACTTCGTGGAAGGCTTACCCAAGTCAGGAGGATTTGATGTGATCATGGTGGTTGTGGATAGACTAACAAAGTACAGCCACTTCATTTTGTTAAGTCATCCATTCTTTGCAACTCAGGTAGCACATCTCTTCATGGATAATGTGTTTAAACTCCACGGCCTTCCTAAGGACATTGTATCAGATCGAGATAAGGTGTTTACAAGCCGCCTTTGGAAGGAGTTGTTTGCTAAATTGGGCACTTCTCTCAAGCTATCTACTGCCTATCATCCACAAACAGATGGACAGACGGAAAGGGTGAATCAATGCTTGGAAGTGTATCTGAGGTGCATGTCTTCTGCTTTGCCAAAGCAATGGGCAAGGTGGGTGACTCTAGCTGAATGGTGGTATAACTCATTGATGAAGGGTTTTATTTCAAACAAATAAATTTATAAGATCGAAACCCCGTTATAGTATAGTAGGGTCAAGTTCGTCCGCAGGGAGAAAGTCAGTGACTCAATTCTAGTTACCAAAGAGCAAGAAATAGCAAGAAGAGATGGAAAATTATAGAATTTTGGGGGTTTTAGGGCTGCTGGAATTTTTAGGAAAAATCAATAATAATAAAAGTCTAGGGCATAGGGATCACCACAACGATAATCACACAAGCATTGCAATGAATCAAGTAAAAATCATGTTTTTATCTATTAAATAGGTCAACTTGCATCAACCCTAGCAAAGCAATCAATTTATTTTCACAAATTAATTAACTTTACTAACAATCTTAATTAGGTTATCAAACTTTCGTTTCAAAATCCTAATTACTATCCAATTCACAATTCAATCTTTCAATTCAATTGCAAAAAGGAATTTCCCCAATTTTCATTGAGTACTTAAGCACATAAAATAGATAAAACCAATCAATTCATCAATTCATAGCAAAATTGCAAGCATAACTATCGTTGGGATCACCCCAACCCTAGAAAAGGCGACTACTCACGCATAAACATGGTAGACATTGCGAAATTAATGAAATAAACAAAAATCAGAAAATTAAATTGCATAAAAACCTGAGAATAATTTCAACAAAGCGTCACAAAAGCCTCCCAAAACGTTCTCCAACTTTCGTCGAAGAAATCGCTTCAAAAAGCTCTCAAATCCGCTCACAAACGCTCTCTAAACGTGTGTTCCAAATTCTAACGTGTGCTGAAAAAATGGTGTGAGGAAGAAGAAGATCCTCCAAACCCTAAAAATCCTATTTATACTTAATATCCCATAAACTAAATTAGGAAATAACAAATATATGAATTTTATCTAAAGTCTATCTAAGAAAAAGGGGTAAAAATAATTAAATCCGGGTAAATAAGCTCCGCTGGAGCCCATACCGAGGCGGGTGACCTCGGTACCGACCCCCCTTAGGGTCGGTATGAACACTGTTGCCCTTTTCTTGCTTCGCACTTCCAGATCAAGCCTCGGTACCGACCCCCCTGAGGGTCGTTATGGGGTCGGTATGACGGTAGTCCATCTCGAACTTAGAGAAACGTCTGTATCTCCTTCGTTATAACTCCGATTGCTTCCGTTCTTTTTCCTATACGCTCTAAATTCTCTTCCGCATCTTTTCTCTCTTGAAAATTTCTTCAAAAACAGCTTCCAAAATTCTGTAAAACACACAAAAGCTAGTGAAGACATCTATTTCTCATGAAATATGAAAACTTATGCAAAAGACACTAAACTCAATGCAAATCTTATGAAAATGACTCAAATGAATGACAAAACACATGAAAAAATATGACTAAAAACATGCACATCAAAATACCCCATACTTAGACTTGCTTGTCCTTAAGCAATAACCAAGCCATAACCAATACCTACAACACATCCTTCAAGTCTTCGCCCTTGTCAAAAGCAACATCTCAAGTAGTAGCAAGGCAAAGCAAGTGAATTTAACGTCATCACACATATATGAGCGATCCATATGCATAGGCAATATAAATCCAACCTCACAAGGATAATGTGTTTACACTCAACTCTCAATGTGTATAGACTATGAAGATCAACTCTCAACTCAATTCCATATACAAACTCATAAACATTGCAATTTAAATGTAAATCCACTTCGCAACCAATTATGTAAATGCAAACAAGAACCATCAGGAGGACTTCGCTCAATGGAAGACTTCAAAGAAGACTCCATTCGGCGGGGTTGTAATGGGGCTTGGTAAGAAATAAAGGGTATGAAATTATTTGGCTATGTGGTGCTTTAATAAAATTCGGGAATCAAGACTCCTAAATCTCCAACACCACTCAACCAAACCATAACTCTCAATAATATGAATCAACCAAACTCTCCAACTCATATCAATGAAGAACACAACCTCTCAAACTCAATAAACCTCTCAAAAGTATGAATCTTGCAAAAGTAAAGGAAATAAGGTAAATTTGGCTCATGCACTTTATTCACAACATATACTTCTCTTTTTTTTTTTTTTAATATATTTTTCTTTTTCTTTTTTTTTAGAATGAAAATAAAACAACACAAATAACAATAGTGCATTTATAGGTTGAGCCAAAAATCCTTTGACATAATATGCATAGCAAGATAAAAATATCAAACCAACCCATAACTCAATAAACTTAGAAATTCTTCTCACTTGAAATGAAACACAAGCACTTTCCTTCCACCAAATTATAATTCCAACCATCTCTAAGTCTTAATTCCCAAATAGGTGTCAGGCTCAATTTGGCTAAGGATAATTTTGTGGAGCTTATAAATAAAGGCTCAGGCTAATGTTTTGGCTTCAAGCAGAGATAATGCAGGGTAGGTAAAGAGAGGATAAAATTGGCTTAAATGATGCCTCCATCATTTAATTCTCATTCACATAAACATATAAATGCATTGGCTTTGAATAACTATCCCAATATTTAGAGATGCATAGGAAGAGTAAATACACTCAAGAAAGCAGAGGGATTTTTAATGTTCTCCCTATAAGGCCAAAATTCTCACTAGAACAAACTTTGTTGGATTTCAACCTTTAGCCTAGGATCATATGTGCTCAATTTCATCACAAGTTCACAATCCACATAAAAACATTTTCAAGGACTTAGGCTAAACCTTCCAAACATGTTATAGGATTTACATGATCAAGTCAATCATTAAGTATCATCATAGGACATCTAAGTTAGGGTATAAACTCACTAAAATATAAGACAAATAAAAAATAAACATGCATTTTTTTTTCTTTTTCGACATTTTTTTCAATTTTTTTTTTGGGTTTTTCAGATTTTATGAAACTAAAAGCAAAACTAAAGTGACTAAAATATGACAAAAGACTCAAATGCATAAAAACTTAAACATGAATGCATAACATAATCCATAAAATAAGGTACAACACATAAAACATGATCCAAAACACATAAAAATGACACACATAAGTTTTCTGAATCCCCACCCCATACTTAAAAATAGACAGTGTCCCCACTGTCAAAAGAAAAATCAAAGTAAAAGGGAAAAAACTCAAAAACTCACAAAAGAAATTCAGAAGTTGCTGAAGACATCCATAAGTTCTACGGAGAAGGCGGTGGGGGTGGGAATGGATGCTCAACTTCAATCCGGATCAGGAGGAGGTGGTGGATCTGGTGGCTCAGCTGGAGGAGATGGTGGTGGAACGTCCTTGGGTGGTACTTCATAATAGGCCCTCAGGTGACATGACTCTCGCTCCTTGTACTTGTTTAGACCTCTTTTTCTTTCCTTATGGATGACCTTGAACCTTCCCGAGTGGACACTCCAATCTTCCACCCATTCATATTTCCTTAGAAAGCACTCAGCAGGTGTGCTTACCTCATAAATAACTCTCTTCCTCTTCATTGAATTGGCTTCCCGAGCTTCCTCACCATCATACACAAATAGATGTATATCATTGTTGAGTTCGGTGTACAATGTCAGAGGGGGAAGAGATTCCTCCACCTTGTCGTCTATCGCCTCATCCTCAATGTGTCACTTTGCGAGGACCCCATACTTAAATGCGACTGTCGACTGCTCGAGATCGTCGGGAATCACTGAGCTTACATGTGGCTCGGTAGGATCTTGGCAGTTCTCTTCTGGAGTTTCCTCTTTCTCTTTAAGCACTTCTTCCTCTTGTTGGGGTTCCTCACATGGCTCCTCCTGTAGCTCTGTAGGATCTTTGCAACTCTCTTCTTCCTCCTTAGGAGGCGCAATCGAATCATCAAGAGCCTGAGTAGAGTCAGCACAAGTATATGTTGACTCGGTGGGGAAAGGTACCAACTCATTCTCATGCTCTTCTCCACCTACAAGCTCGCAAAATATAATGTTATCATATGAACCAACCTCATACCTATATGATGTCTCTATTGATTGTGAGGTTGCGTCTTGTGACGGTGATACTGACAGATCCTCCTTCTCTACGGTCAAATCTCCCAATTGCCCTTGGATACCCTTCAATTGGAAACTTATATCATCACGAAGCCCATGGAGTTCCTCTTTGAGCTCTTGTACCCATGATGGTGGTTCCTGATGCTTAGGATACCAATATGATTCTTCCGGAGGCGGCTCCCATTGCTCATAAGGAGGAGGTGGTTCATGATAGAGATTCCAGGGTTGGGAGGGCTCATACGAGTCCATATAATCATGTTGAGCATAATACCTCTCTATTGGATGATAGGAACCATATTGCTCTTGGGCTTTGGTTGAATCATCGGAGGACTTCTTTGCTTTCCACGTATCAAAATCAATGAAATCTTCATCCTCCTCATCAATCTCGGCTAGATAGCTCGCATACTCCTTTTTCCTTGCTTGCCGTCTTTCTTGTTCAGCCCTTGTTTCAAAATAATCATATGCATACTGCATCTTGTACCTAATCTTGAAAACTCAAACAAGTGCACATATCAAATAGCAAGGGTTTGGCACCAAGTCGGTACCGATGAGGCGGGTGGTGGGAGGTGTGATGTTCGAAAAATAAAAACTAACTAAAATAGAAGAAAAGAAAATAATATTTACAAAAGAAAAGAGATGGGCTATTCCCAAACCCTAATAGTAACTAAAACTTTGGCACAATTGAAATCTCCCCGGCAATGGCGCCAATTTGATGAAGGGTTTTATTTCAAACAAATAAATTTATAAGATCGAAACCCCGCTATAGTATAGTAGGGTCAAGTTCGTCCGCAGGGAGAAAGTCAGTGACTCAATTCTAGTTACCAAAGAGCAAGAAATAGCAAGAAGAGATGGAAAATTATAGAATTTTGGGGGTTTTAGGGCTGCTGGAATTTTTAGGAAAAATCAATAATAATAAAAGTCTAGGGCATAGGGATCACCACAACGATAATCACACAAGCATTGCAATGAATCAAGTAAAAATCATGTTTTTATCTATTAAATAGGTCAACTTGCATCAACCCTAGCAAAGCAATCAATTTATTTTCACAAATTAATTAACTTTACTAACAATCTTAATTAGGTTATCAAACTTTCGTTTCAAAATCCTAATTACTATCCAATTCACAATTCAATCTTTCAATTCAATTGCAAAAAGGAATTTCCCCAATTTTCATTGAGTACTTAAGCACATAAAATAGATAAAACCAATCAATTCATCAATTCATAGCAAAATTGCAAGCATAACTATCGTTGGGATCACCCCAACCCTAGAAAAGGCGACTACTCACGCATAAACATGGTAGACATTGCGAAATTAATGAAATAAACAAAAATCAGAAAATTAAATTGCATAAAAACCTGAGAATAATTTCAACAAAGCGTCACAAAAGCCTCCCAAAACGTTCTCCAACTTTCGTCGAAGAAATCGCTTCAAAAAGCTCTCAAATCCGCTCACAAACGCTCTCTAAACGTGTGTTCCAAATTCTAACGTGTGCTGAAAAAATGGTGTGAGGAAGAAGAAGATCCTCCAAACCCTAAAAATCCTATTTATACTTAATATCCCATAAACTAAATTAGGAAATAACAAATATATGAATTTTATCTAAAGTCTATCTAAGAAAAAAGGGTAAAAATAATTAAATCCGGGTAAATAAGCTCCGCTGGAGCCCATACCGAGGCGGGTGACCTCGGTACCGACCCCCCTTAGGGTCGGTATGAACACTGTTGCCCTTTTCTTGCTTCGCACTTCCAGATCAAGCCTCGGTACCGACCCCCCTGAGGGTCGTTATGGGGTCGGTATGACGGTAGTCCATCTCGGACTTAGAGAAACGTCTGTATCTCCTTCGTTATAACTCCGATTGCTTCCGTTCTTTTTCCTATACGCTCTCAATTCTCTTCCGCATCTTTTCTCTCTTGAAAATTTCTTCAAAAACAGCTTCCAAAATTCTGTAAAACACACAAAAGCTAGTGAAGACATCTATTTCTCATGAAATATGAAAACTTATGCAAAAGACACTATACCCAATGCAAATCTTATGAAAATGACTCAAATGAATGACAAAACACATGAAAAAATATGACTAAAAACATGCACATCACTCATCCTATTATACAACCTTGAAGATGTCACCTTTCCAGGCCTTATATGGGTATCCACCACCTCAATTGGGATTAGGCACTAGCAAAGTGACCACAGCATCAGTAGAAGAGTGGTTGCAAGAAAGAGAGCATACACTAGGTGTGCTAAAGTCAAGGCTAGTTGTAGCTCAAGAGATGATGAAGCTCTATGCTGATAATAAGAGGACTGAAAGAGTACTCCAGGAAGGTGACATGGTCTACCTCAAATTACAACCATACAGACAAACCTCTTTGGCCATCAGGAAATGCTTGAAGCTGAGTGCAAAGTACTATGGGCCCTTTGAAGTGATCAGAAAAATCGGGGAAGCAGCTTATCAACTAGCCTTGCCAGCTTCATCAAAATTGCATCCCGTCTTCCATGTTTCTCAACTGAAGAAGAAAATTGGAGCTGTCATTACACCACAACCAGAACTGCCAACCACAGACAAAGCAGGGTCAATCTCAGAGGCACCTGAAGCTGTGTTGGACACCAGAGTTCAGCACTTGGCAAATGGCGAGCCAGTGGTTGAATGGCTAACCAAATGGGTCAATCTGCCAATGGAGGGAGGCGACCTGGGAGTCAGCTGTTCACATCTTACACCAATTTCTAGAATTTTCAATGAAATAAGACCTTGAGGGCAAGGTCTTTTTGTAAAGAAGGGTGTGATGTTAGGAACTTGTATAAAAGGCAGAAATGTACTGGAGTTATTCATTCATGATCAAAATACAGTTCTAAGTTCCTAACTAACTCTCTACCACTCTCATCCTCATTCTTGATTCTCACACAACCCAACAGCAAGAGCTTAACAATGATCAATCCGGTTCTTCTAGTCCCCTCCCTACTTCACTATTTTTTTTTACATTTATTTAATTTAACAAAAAATTAAAAAAAATTATATTTATATCACCAAAATTTATTTTTATATATTTATAAATTTCATTTTAAAAAATCATGTTTTAAAGTTTTGGATAATTTTATTTTGTAAATTATTGTCTTTTTAATTTTAAAATATTGTAAAACATGATTTTTCAAAGTTAAATTTTATAAATATATAAAAATAGACATTAGTAATATAAAAATAGACATTATTAATATAATTATAATTTTATATTTTTTTAAGATTAAATAATTGTTAAAATATTTTTGTAATGTACTGACGTAAGATTAGTTCTTCTTATTTCAACCGATCAACAAGCCATTTGACTTTTAATAGTATAAACGGATTTAAAATTATATAAAATACTCCGAACTAAGTTTTTTTTTTTACAATTTAATAGGTATTACTAATAAATATTAAATTTTAGAAAATTAGTTAAAAACATAATACAGTATATACAAAATTTGAACTCTTGCAAAAAGTCAAGCATATAATTGTTATGTAATTCATCACTTTGGCGGGTCACATTCTATGTGAACTCGGATATTTTGATTCAAGTGTTCATACGTTAATTTGATCGATACTTTTGATTTGACTATACTTAGTTTGATTTGGTCTAAATTAATACCTACTTATACGTACGTAGTACCGTTCTCTAATGTCGATAACGAGTTCGTTTTATCCTTCTGTATCTGTTACATTGTTTCTCCTTTTTCTTATAATCTTTCGTGTTTAATTAATTGTCCTTCATGACCACATATCCAATTAATGATTTATCATTTCGGGGGGAAAAGAGGGAATATTCATTCATATTGAAAGTTAAGCTTAAATGTTACTCAACATTAATGACAACATCCAATAATAATATATTATATATACATACATACGAAACTAGAGGCGGAAAATGGATTGAGTTATGTCGGGTCATATTACTTTTGAGTTTTGGGTGTAATAATACTCTTATTAGGTATGAATTGATTCAGTTTGGCTAAGGTTTGGAGACGTGAAAGATCATTATCTTGTTAGGTCTAGTTTTAATCCGGATTTGGGATGTGTATTAATACTTCATTTGTTCATTAAACCTTTAAACTTGCTACCTCTCATTGGAAAATTGGAAACAGGAAAAAAAAAAAAAATCCTATTTTCTTACTAAATTTTATTTCCTCTATAAAAAAGCATGTAATTTTAATTTAAAATATAAATTGATAATTATATCTTCTAGCTAAAACATCAAATATTGATTAAAAATCGACTTTAGGGGGTGAAAATTGAGCTTGATCGTTCTTCCTAGCCAGAAACGGACGCGATGGAGGGTGAACACAAGATCTGTGTCTATTAAACATGTCGGGGTGGTTGAATCATAAAGGATCTCAGGGGAGTACCCGATGTTCTCAAGTTTGATTCTCAAATACGACCGCTCTATATTTACCAAAATCAAGCATCCATGTCTATTTTTTAATATAAAAAAGCTACTATATTTTTAAATGAGTTGTAAAGATCTAATTGAAAAAACAAATAGTAGTTTTAAATGCCGTGATAGGGAAAAATTAATGGAATTAAATTTTGATTCTCTAATAACCCCCCTTTTTTTTTTATTAGATAATTATTTATAGTTTAAAAAAATAAAATAAATATAAGAGTGTTTTTTTATTCTCTTTAAAATGTGTATAAGATCCTAAAATGACACAGTACCTTTTAATTCCAAGGGGGTAATAGAAACTGGTCTTGTTGTCACAGCTCAAAAGACCCACATAATTTATTGGGTACCAATAATATAAAGTTGAATATACTAAATTATTAGATAGATATCTAATTATTTGTTTTTTCAATTTTTTTTTTTAAAAAAAAGGAAAAGGAAAAGAGCTTCGCAACACGCAACGGTTTGCCTATTTAAACCCGCCTGGGGCTTTCATTACCTTCCCCCTCCCACCTCTGTTTCTCCCTTCCTATAAGCTTCAAATTCATCATTTATACTCTCTCTCCCTTCAATCTGGTATGCTTCATGTTCTTTCAACTCGTCTTCATCATCATCCTGTCTTGCATTCCCCCAAATTTTAAAAAAGCTTTCACCTTTTTTTGGTTCCAGCTGAATGAAACCCCCAAATGTTGCATCTTTTCATGTGATTGTTGCTCATTTGTGAGGTTTCTAGGTCACCCATTTGAGAGGACTAAAAACAAATTTCTGGGCTGTGTCCAATTTCTGTAAACCTAATCTGGAAAAACCTTGATTGATTGATGGGGTTTGTGAAATGATTTGTGATTATCCATCCAAAAGAGCTGAATCCAACAGGAAAAAAAGAGTCTGTAGACCCTTTTTGGGGGCCAATTGAAATAAAATTTGACGAAAATTTAGCCCTTTTTGAGTTGTAATGAACTTATGATGATGTTGAAGAAACAATCACAACAAATTGAAACCTTTAATCCATGTGTTTGTGGAGTGTCCATTCAGGAAAAAGGTTCCTGTTGTGACTTATTCTGGCAGATTAAAGTTACAAATCCATCATTCAAAACCCCCTTTTTAGTACTTTTTATGCTAATCTTCAAAGGCATATTCCCACTATGTTTTGTTTCCGTCTTCTTTTTTGGGTTTTTTTTGATAACTTTTGTTCCTACACTTACCTCTTTATCTTATGGCATTTTGTTGTTGTAGATCAAGATGGAACTTGAGGGCCGATACTCGCAGGCTCCCAAGTACGAATGCCTTCTATTCGGTGAGCATCTCGGTTGATGATCACGTCTGTGTGCTGATACAAAATTCAGATTTATTGATTGATCATGTTTTGTGTATTGAATTGGTAGATTTGGATGATACTTTATACCCTCTAAGCACCGGGCTTTCGAAAGCTGTCTTAAAGAACATCCAAGGTAGTTCTCTTTCACCTTTGTTCATTTCTTCTTGTTTTAAGCCCCTTTTATTTTGTTTGGCTCTCTATTTTGTTGCTATCTATCCAATCAATCAATGGTGTTCATTTCCTTTTCCTTTTTTTTTTTTTTTTGTTTTTTGAAAATGTTTTGAAACATTGTATGTTATTTTCTCCATACAGACTACTTGGTTGAAAAGCTCAACATTGATAGGACCAAGCTTGATGATCTGTGCAACTATCTGTACAAGAACTATGGGACAACAATGGCTGGACTAAGGGTAAAAACTCCAGCTTTGCAATCTACATCCTCGCCTTTTTGAGACGTCGTTTCAAAAGAGGATGAACCGCTAATCGGTCTGTGTTTGATCCTTTGCAGGCAATTGGATACGACTTTGACTACGACGAATACCATAGGTACTGAATTGCATCTCTTTGCAACTTCTACAGTTGACTGCTATGACAGTAAAAATCTCATGGATTTGTCCAATTCATTCTTGTTCAGCTTTGTTCATGGGAGATTGCCTTACGACAACCTCAAGCCGGACCCTGTCCTAAGGAACCTCTTGTTGAGCTGCCCTATTCGCAAAGTTGTAAGTTCCTACAGCACAATTGAACTAGCAAAATGTATCTAAGATCTTAGTTCTATCTGTAAAATGACTCCTATGCTTACTTCTTGCATTCAGATCTTTACAAATGCGGATAGGATCCACGCAGTTGAAGCCCTCAAGAGGCTTGGCTTAGAGGACTGTTTTGAGGGCATAATCTGCTTTGAGACGCTGAACCCAACTCACAAGAGTTCTTCCTCAGACGACGAGGATGATATCCAGTTTCTCGGACCAAGATCAGTCTCTCCTAACGAGAATGGCTCCACTGAGATCTTTGACATAGTTGGGCATTTCGCGCAGCTGAATCCGACTGCAGCACTCCCCAAGACGCCTGTCGTTTGCAAGCCATCAGAATCCGCAATAGAACAGGCCCTCAAGATTGCCAACTTGAACCCACAGAAAACAGTGAGCTCACCTAACAAAACCAAAAACAATGAGACAGTGAACTAACTATACCATTGTGAATAATTTGTGCCTAATGAGTGATCTTCCTTTGTTCTATACAGATATTCTTTGAAGACAGTGTTAGGAACGTGCAAGCGGGGAAGCGCGTGGGCCTCCATACGGTACTGGTGGGCACTTCCCAGAGACCGAAAGGAGCAGATTACGCGCTGGAGAGCATCCATAACCTGAGAGAGGCATTGCCGGAGCTATGGGAAACTGATAAGAGAGCTGAAGCTGATTACCCGGAAAGGGTTGCAAGGCAGACCACAGTTACCGCCTAGATTGTAGATATAACTAGCAAGTGCTGCAACCAACCCTTTTTGTATTATCGCTCTTCCCCCATGGAAGCCCTCGGGCTTCCATAGGGTGTAAGAGCGACGAATCTATATGGTCTGAGGGGGGTGTGAGAGCGAATGTTGCTGCCATGGATTGGCATGGCATCCTTCTGATTGTGTACATGTTTCCCTTCTTGTTCATCGATTAATCATAAAAACTCCATGCTTTCCTGCATGGGTACGTATCTTATGAATCTAACAACCTTGGTTTTCTATTGATTGGTTTTGAATTGGAACCCCGTTGAATATATAAACTCCATGCTTTCCTTCTGATTGAGGCTCGAGGTCTAGAGATGTCTAAGAAATTGAAGCCCAGATCTATACAATAGACTATATATAATATGAAACAATGGTAGCTTGCAAGCAAGGGTTATGGTTCGTAGAAGAAGGGAATCAAGGGATCGACTAAAACCACTAAATTAATACACGAATAGGGCCATAGGGGCAGGTCCTTTTCTTCGATGAACTATCAGAATATATATGTTCATCTCACCATAACGTTTTACCATTCAAATAAATTAGTATAGACGAATGAATAATTGATACATTCATTTTAACAATTAAGCAGGGATCAATCATTGAATTGCATTACGGATCCAAAGTACGAGGGCGTAATGTACCATTTGAAACGGACTTGTAGATTTGATAGCTTTTGCAAGACCGACCATCGATACCTTACACAGATCCAACGTATAGGAGCGTATCGTACCTTTTGGAAGGACAATGCAAGATTCGAGGACGAATCTTATTCAAAGAAGGAGATGATGATGTGATCTAGGCTCTCATATATAGATTTTCCTTCACTTTTTTAAAAGAAGGGTCCCACGTCGCTTGTAAATGGTTAGGACTTAGGAGACATCAATAACTTCCTATATACTCCGTATTGTGTAATGTTTTTCATTTTTAAAAGAAGTTAAAATTTTGAGTTAGAAGTTAAGCACATTTGCTTCATTTGAATCAGGGTTTGAATCCGGGTTACGGATCATATTTTTTATGAGATGCTAAAAATAAAATAAAAAATCCTTTGGTGAGATGCTGAGTGCGATCCTGCTTGTGAGATTGATATATATGATGATCCTGGACGCTCTTGTTCCCCTCCAGTCTCTCGATTCGACACTATGCTCCATGTTTTGAGAGATGAACGAATTTGTTAATAAAGTGGCTCATCTACAACGTTTGTTAGATCCTAGTCTTTTAGTCGTTCTTTCTCATATATAAGGACGTTATTGGTCATGTTCTGATAAAAGTCATAAAACTTGATACCACCCAAACTTTCACCGTATTCAAATGCATAAATAAATGCAACAAAATAACGTCATATAAATAGGACGTACCATTCAAGCTAGTTGGATTGTTGATCACCTTACAAAAATACATTAATTTAGCGTAGACATACAACTTAAAGTCAAATTTTATTTGGGTTATGCTGAATTATTCGTTGAAATGGTCGAATTAACAAACGTCTCACCTTCCAAATACATAATTAGAGGAAAAATAAATGTTCCACCAAAAAACGAGAGGAAATAAATCGTACTAATGTACACAATGTCAATTACATATGTCATCATTAGATATAAACAATTGATAGTGGCATCCCATTTCTACAAAGCTATAGCTTTCTAAGCTTACCTTCCCTATATCATGCAAATGTGATTACAGATGATACCGCTTTCTAACATCTAAATAAATATTTCTTTTTATTACTCACTCCATATTAAAAAAAAATTAATGGTCTTTCTAACTAACATGCATACATTTTAAGGACATAGGTTTTTTTAGCAACTACTTTAACTAATTTAAAGTTATTTTTGTTTAAAGATAAAATGAATCGAGCAATCTGTTAGGATCCTAAGCGTTCTACCATGGGAGATGGGAAAGGTAAGGGAAAAGAAGAAGAGAGATTGAGAGGAGGAAGAAGAAGATAGAAGTTCTGTATTCATTCATGGATAATCCGTACCATACACATTGTAAGTATTTATAATACCAAGCCCACCTTTCTCCTAATTCCACTTATTACCCCTATATATCTCAATTCCTAACAGAATCACATCGAGGTGATAACTTAGTAAATTTGATTTATTACTATTTTTATATATTTAAAGCATAAGTTAGAAAATTCATATTTTTAAATGTTTTATTATTATTTATAAAGCTAATAAAAATTATACAAATATAAAAAAATTATAATTTTATATTTATTACTAATAATTATAAAATTAAAATTTTATATTTTATATAATATTTTTATCAACTTTTTAAAAAATACATAAATAATAAACTACACTAGCTTTAACAAAACCTAAAAAAGACACTGAACTACTATCTATCTATATACCTTTAAAAATTGTGTCTCAAGGCCCCTTAATGCCTCTCATTAAAGACATTCTCATTTTTAATCATTTTCTTTTCCTTTAATTTTATTATTGTATTCATAAATGGTTTATCATATACTCTTACTAACTTATGAAAATTTAATTATATTTTCCTAAATTTCTATGCTCAATAATAATGACCTCATTCACATCATTTCAAAACCCCAATATATTTATGAAATTCATATCATCCGAATAATATATATTCATATAAAAATCAATTAATCCTTAATCTTTTATATCTATACCTATCAAAGCATCTTTACGATCCCAATTTATGGATTTTTTTTGTTAAAACCGAATATTAAAAGGCTATTTTATCGATATATTTTATTTGTTTTAGAATCTTTAATGGATTTTAACATAATTAATAAATTAATTTTAATTTTTGCCTAGCAATTTCTAAAATGTAATTATATAAGCAATCAAACATATAAGTTAATTCACAATTAGAATGGATAATAATTTATTACTTTTTTATGTCACTTTTTTATACTCCGTACTTCTAATCTCCTAATTAAAACATGGTGAAAATTAATTAAAAAATATTTTACTTTTGGTACCAATAGATATCATGATTATCACCATATATCATTTATCATATATTATTATGGAAGACTATTGTATGTGGATGAATTAGAGTTAATTACTTGCAACCATTAATATAAATTATATATCCATGTTAAGTTCAAGACTCCAATGACAACTAATTTGGACACTTTGAATGGATATGAAACGATGGAAGAAAAAACACACGGTTAATTAACTTCAATTTTATTGAATTGATTGTGTCATAAATTCAATGACCACCGTTACAAGCTCATCAGCTACTCAATATCTTTTTATACATATATGATCAATGAAAAAGGGTATGAAGTCGAGTCTAATCTGCAAGAAGCTGCTAGCGTTAGCTCGTCACCGCTTCGGTGCTAGAACCGCAACCATCTAAGCCATCTAGGCCAAATCTAACTTATGCATTAGCTTGCATGCAAGCCGTCTAAGCCACATTATCCAAGCCACATTACCAGATCTCAACAAGCGTGCTTATTTTATAAATGTTTTAGATTTAATTTTATGTAATTGTAACCTTAGGTTTTTTTTTACTGGTGAACCTCTGCGTAGGGCCTTTCAAGCCATCTTTTGATGCCTTCAAGATCGCTTTTGTCGATCTACTTCTTGCCTACTTTAAAAAAAAAAAGTCTTCAAATTTTCAAGCATATATCAATAGCTAGGAAAAGAGGTGAAGAAACTGACCACTAACACTAAACCGATGGTGAGGCCAAATCAGTCATTGTAAACCTTGAAGATGAAGTTCAAGACACTTAATGAAGAAACTCATAAATACATTATATTGGTCGGCTTGAATGCTTGATCCAATTCAACAATAGTCAAGTATTATTATATGCATACTTTTGCAAGATTCATTTATATATAAAAAATAGGATGGTATGATAAAAGGTTTTAACAAGATTTCATTATTCTTTATTTTTCAAAAGAAAAAAAAAACTCAAACCGACTCTATTCTATACATAGTTAATTTTGATTCAATATTTATAATAAAATTATAAATTAAATTTCATGTAAGTATAAGATATCAAACTGGGACATAAACTCTACCATAATATGTCATTGAAAATCAGAAATAACATTATTTCTTCAAAAATAAAATATTAAACATAAAAAAATAGGGTGTTTTTTTAAAATTGCATCTTATATAATAGAGTGTTTTTTTTTAAACACCTTTTATTTTAAAAAACCAAAAAAAAAAATTATTCAATCGAAACACCAACCTCTATGTTTCAGTTAAATGTTTCGTTTATAAAGATATTTTAGGTCAATAAGACTATAACCAAAATTTTCTTATTTAACTAATTTTTTTTAAAATATCACTGAAAACTTGAAATTTTAGTTGTAAAATAAAATTTGGTGCTTCAATTGATCGAATAAATAAGGTGTTTTTGTTTTAAAAAAATTAAAAGGTGTTTTTTTATATAAAAAAAATATTTTACAAGGTGTCTTCTTGAATAAAAAACCCCATAAAAATATAAAGATTTAATAAATAACTTAAACCAAATTATCAAGTATATAAACCCGAGATTTACTATTTGTACACATATACTGTTTAGATTAGTCAATGTGATGATATAAAATAAGCTCTTAAATAGGCTTATAAAATAGCGAAACTTATATTTAAGTCCAGTGCGTAGAACGGGTATGCCTTGGCTAGTACCATTGTGAATAATTGTGTTTAATTAGTGGTGGAGTTGTGGGCTCGGTTTATCCAGATCCGGACAAATATGGATGCGGACTGGGTTTGTCACGTCGTGTTGTACCCCAAATTTTATATATCCTGATGTTACGGATACGGGCTGGCCGTTTAACGAGTTGGAAATATTGTCCAAATCCATCCGGTATTGTGGCACGGACTTTCCGCGGGTACCCGCCAAAATTGCTGGCTCATCTGGCTGAGTGAGTGGCTGAGCGCAGATGTACAGTGTTACAACTTATACTAAAAAAAGGGTAAATTTCATGTTTTTTCCTTGTTGGTCCCTAAACTTTAAGTCATTCTAATAAAGTCCCTAAATTATTAAAACGATTGCACCATCCATCCTTCCAACTATAAATCTCCACCAAATTTTATGCTAATTACAAAAAATCACCAATAAATTTGTCAATGTTTACAAAAACACTCATAAATTAAAATTTTGGAATAAAATAAAATAATTTGGAGTTTTGTTTTCAATCAACCACCCAAAACCTTTACAATATTTAGAAATAATTTTATTAGGTTCATAAAATAATATTCAAATTATACAAAAATATCGATAAACTAGGAAGTTTCCACAAAACCACTTGTAAATTCAATTTTTTTACAAATAACTCAACTAAAGAACCACCATAAAATTTCAATGTAAAAACAAAAATGCTACATTATCACTTAATATCTCAAAGTCTAGAAAAATATTTAATCAACATTGTTTATTTTATTTGACCTTTTTTGAAAAATTCAATGCTTTTCAAACAATTAATAAATGATATGGATTGTATGATTCTTTAGCCCTAGATTGAATAGTTTTTTTTATATCTATTTTTCTAGTTATGGGCCAGTAAAAAAATAATAATGTAGGTAGGAGTGTTTTTGTGTAATTTATTTATTATCTTATTCAACTAATTTAACCATTGCTAACATTGAAAGGTTTAATGTTTTTCTTATTCAACTAATTTTTGGCAGTGACCCTCTGTGTAGGGTATCAAGCCATCTTTTGATGGCTTCAAGATCGCGTTGTCGGTCTTTTTCTTGCCTGCTGTAAAAAAAACTAATTTTTGGCAGTTTTGTATATTTTCATTATTTATGGGACATTTTTTTAATTTCTTCGTTTTCTTACGAGTCAATTTAGTCATTTTGCAATATTAGATGGGGGGTAAGTGTGATATCTCAAAACTAAAAATCTCAAAGTTGGGGGATTTCCTATATTTTTCTAATTCATGGGTAGTTTGTGAAAACTCTCCTAATTTGAGGCAATTTTGTGTAATTTATTCATAATATTTAATGTAGATATGGAAGTTTTTTTTATGAAAGGGCTAATGGTGCAATCATTTGAATAGTTTAGGGATCTAACTGGAAAGACTTAAAGTTTAGGGACTAACAAGGAAAAGCTTTCATACTTTAGGAATCGCTAGTCTGACCATAAAAAAAAATGGTGTTGTACGTGTTGCAGTTGTTGAGAGAGTGTTGCAGTTGTTGAGAGAGGTACGTAGATCTGGCAGTAGCACGAATTAGGATTTAGGGTATAGATATCTTATTAGTCTTTTTTTTCCTTGTAATTAATAATTTATGTATATGTATTTTAATATTAAAAAAAAACGGGTGGATGGGACGGGCCGGGCCGACTTGAGTTTACCCAGGTGTATCTATCCCTTGCCTCAGAAAAAGAAATATAGAAAAAGGAAATTTATTTGTTTATGTTTTTAATTTTTACTTTTTAAGACGAAATCTTCAATCTCAACTAGAGGATGCTCCTGGAATTCATTAGAATGGACATGCTAAAAAACCCTACCGCTATGAAACACAACGCACTCCACGCGCCCCCGTTACCTCCCTCTTTGCGCCACCGACAGCTCCTTTCTTCCCTCTGCATCCATCAGATCCACCGCCTGGGACACCAGCCCTACCCTAATCAAGGGGTTCGAATCCCGCCCGTGGAGGTAGCTCCCTCCACTGGTGCTCGGTTTCCATCCCTCACACGCCTACGAGTTAGCCCTTGTGGCTGGGCGTTTTGTGCTGTGCTATCGGGTCCAAATTCGCCAGTCTTCTCCTTCACTAATGAAAAGCAAGTTCCTCCAACTGGGATTAAGGTCGTCTCAATGAGCCTGGGTGAGTCGGATCGGTGGATTCGTACCTTTGGAAGGCTCTGTCGGTTCAGCCGGTGGCGGGGGTGGGTCTTCTCCGTCCTTGTCGATTCAGCCTGCAGCCTGTCTCTAATCTACCCTCATCCTCTGACCTCCATACACCAGGTTTTCTCCTCCCTTGATTTGCTTTGCCGAGGATGCCGATTTGATTCATATTATTGCCTATTGGTGTTTTGCAATATATGTTGTACTCCTTTTACCTACCTGTATGTTGTTGCTTTGTGTTGTGCTCTCGGTATTATGGGTGAGAACTCTCGACCTTCTGTGGTTATGATTATTGAGGGTACCCCTCCCATCGGCCTTACTTCAAATTCTAATCCTAATCACAATCCTATATCAATTGACAGACCTGTTGATCCTTATATGGATGCATCCAATGCTAAAATTGGTCCTGCTGATTCATATATAAACCCTTGCCGGGTTAGTTTGATGGATTCACATCCCACTTCCTTACTTGGTTGCAATTGCTATTTTAATTCTCATTTCCATTTGCTTCTTGTTTGTCCTTATTGCTATTTGTGTGCTGTGGGTGAGGGAGCGCGCTCCATTGTTGGCATGATTCTTGATAGCCATGAGCTTAATAGCACGCAAGGTTATGAGTCCCTCTCGTCGGAGACCCCGACTATGTTTATAATTCTGAATCATAAACGAGTGCTTGTACCTGGTTGTTCACAAAATGGTTTCTTAGGCTTCACAAGCCATATTTGGGTAATACAAACTCTTTCTTCTCACCTTACAAACATTACAACAAACTCTTGGTGGGATACAAACCTTACAAACACTACAAATATAAACTCTATTGCCTCACCGGCTGATAAGTATACTCGCACAAGGTTTTTTGATACAATGACTTGTCAGAAACAACTTACAAATTCCTTATTTATGATCATTTCAGTTTATCTGCCTACGGTTCATTATCCTTCTTTGTATTTGGTTATGTCTATTACATATGACCTATGTAATATTCGAACAACTATTTACCTTCCAAGGCTATCACAGGTTGGCTGTGTTTTCATCAAAGTCCTTTGTATATATATGTTTTTATGAATATATGTACTTGGAACTATTGCGGGTTACGTAGACGTAACCTTTGGACCGACGTTGATACGTTTTGTAAAAATAACTTCATAAATGCTATTGCGCTTATGGAAACTAAAACAGATAAGTGCCCTGATGAAGGGGTTTGGAAAAAATGCGGGTTCACGAACGTGGCTTTTGACCCAACTGTAGGCTTCGCGGGTGGTATCTGTTTTCTCTGGAAAGATATCCCTGTTTCAGCTGGTCGTTTGGAACTTGTTTCAGTTCAGGACAGGTTCATCCATATTAATTACTTCAATGTTGATAAAAAACTGCACTATTGCAATTCTGATTGCTTATGTTCCCCCACACAACAGAGACAAGGGCCCGTTTTGGGACAATTTAGACGCTTACTCTCGTTCTTTCTCTCTTCCTTTCTGTGTCATGGGTGATCTGAATGATATTTCAATTCCAGCTGACAAGCTTGGAGATAGCGAACCTAACAACAACAGATTTACACGCCTGGCTGATATCAAAGATCGCCTCCGACTTATTGACGCTAATACTATGGGTGGGGCCTTTACTTGGAAAAAAAAATATTAAGGACACCAATCCTAGAATCTCTAATAGCTATGCTAAGCTTGATCGCTTGTTGGTTCAGAATGAGGTCACCCTCTCTTTTGATTCCTTGATTGTTAAGAACCACGCTTTCACCTCATCGGATCACTGTCCGATTTCCTGTGACTTTCGCACCTCTGTTCAGTTTGGTAACCGACTGTTCAAATTCGAAATGGCTTGGACAAAAAGAAAGGACTTCGAAAACATTGTCAAGCAGGCATGGCGAGTAAACCCGTCGGGTACTCCTATGTTCAAACTGGTCCAGAAAACCAAATTACTAAAAACGCTAGCAAAAAAAATGGCATAAAAAACATTTGGGAATATAAACAACCAATTACTTATTTCTGATAATGCGTTGCTTCGATTACAAGCTACACTTCTTAATGACTATAGTCAAGCCAATTTGGCCCTCCACAAAAGACTACTTAACAAGAGGGAGCACCTGCTTGACTTCCAAAGAAGATTCTGGAAACAACGTGCCAAACTAAAGCACTATAAACTCGGAGATACTAACTCGGGATATTATCACAAAATTGCGTCTGCTAAACGTAATAGGAAAATTATCAAATCCTTAACGATGTCTGATGGGCTGCATAGCACTGATGATGAATTAATTAAAACCGAAATTCAACGTGATTATACAAATCGATTCAGATCTTCCATGGATCCTTATGCAAACATTGAACAAGATCTTGGTGTTCTCGCCAAGGAAGTCTCGGAAAATGATAACGACAACCTTACTGCTGCTGTTTCCAATGCTGAAATTAAAAACGCAGTGTTCGCAATTGCTGCAAATAAAGCACCAGGCCCTGAGGGTATGTCAGCTGGTTTCTATCATAAGTATTGGCACATTGTGGGCCCGTCGGTTATCAAAGCGGTGAAAGCTTTCTTTGCTTCTGGCAAGCTTCTGAAGCAGATTAACCACACATTCATCACTTTGCTACCCAAAATTGATAATCCGTCATCAATAAATCATTTTCGGCCAATAAGCCTATGCTCTACGGTGTACAAAATTATTTCTAAAATCTTAACAGCTCGATTGGCTTTGGTTCTAGACAAACTTATTCACCCCCTACAGGGTGCTTTCACCAAAGGCCGGTCCATTCATGACAATATTCTTATTGCTCACGAAGTTTTTCATTCTTTCCGTTCTAAGAAGGGTAAGGAAGGATGGTTGGCAATCAAACTTGACATGGAAAAGGCGAACGACCGTATTGAATGGTCATTTCTCAAACAAACTTTGCTCAAACTGGGATTTCACACGCGATTTGTGGGGTGGGTTATGGAGTGCGTCACCTCTGTTTCGTATTCGATCCTGGTCAATGAAGGGCCGACTAACCAATTCTTCCCTGGAAGGGGTCTTCGCTAGGGGGACCTGTTGTCACCATTGCTCTTCCTTTTGTCAGCCGAAGTACTAGCACATTCTCTACAGTTGGAATCTAATATGTCCAAAGATCTTGGGTTTGCTTTCGGTAATAATGGTATTAAGGTCCCGTTTCTGGCATTTGCGGATGATATCCTTATTTTCTCTAAAGCAACCACAAATGCGTGCACTCGTATCTCTTCTATCATTGATAGATACTGCACAATATCAGGGCAAAAGATAAATCGACAGAAATCCTGTTTTCAAATTTCACCAAACACTACATCTGCCACTATTCGGTCTATTGCAAACAATCTCGGAATACCTCAATCCACTACACTGGAAAAATATTTAGGCTGCCCTATCATCAACGGAAGAGTAAACAAAGACACTTTTGCTAACATCATTCTAAAAGCTAAGCAACAGCTTACGCGTTGGAAAGCATCCAACTTATCGGCTGAAGGACGCAATGTGCTGATCAAAGCAAATCTAAGTGCACAACCAATCTATCTTATGCAAGCTTTTCTTCTACCAAAGTCCATCCTCGATGAACTAGATAAAATCTATCGTAGTTTCTTTTAGAACAAAGGACCAAACTATACACCTCTAATTAGTTGGGATAAAGTATGTACAGATACTCTTTCAGGGGGGCTTGGGCTCTATAAGGCAGAAACGATAAACATTGCCCTACAGATGAAATTACTTTGGAAAATTATTGCAGAACCGAGGAATGTTTGGGTCCGTGTTATCACGGAAAAATACCTCAAAGGGTCCTCCATTACTCAATATGAAAAGAAAAAAAAAACACTTCATGGCAGTGGTCTAAACTTCTCTCCCTCCGACCCCTATTTGAGAAAGGTCTTCACTGGCTTGTCGGTAATGGAAAGTCAATCAACTTTTGGTCTGACAATTGGGCCTTTGATCGTCCCTTGAGTTCCTTGCTCGTCAATAAGGATTCATCAGTCAACAAAGAATGGACGGTTGATAGGTTCATTCACCATAACAACTTGTGGGATACTACTCGTCTTAGAGCTGATCTAAGCTCGGTACTCACGCCCAGTGACATTGACCATTTATGCAATATCATTCTTCCAGCAAATGTTTTGGAGGATCGACTATACTGGGGACCAAGCTCCAAAGGTTGGTTTAGTACAAAATCAGCTACAACTCTTGTTCCAAATGGTTGTAAGGACCCTAACTTCCAATGCGCCTGGATTTGGAAGTTAGATGTTCCACCCAAAGTTCGGCATTTCCTTTGGAAACTGCTCAAAGATGGGCTATCAACTAAAGAACGAATCCAACGATCTCAAATCCATGTGCCCATGGACTGTTCTTCTTGCGATTGTCTGTCGGAGACAACTAACCATTTCTTAATCGAGTGCCCCTTCATGATCAAGGTCCTTACTGAATTGAACTTAGATACTGGGCATTTGCCTGTTGGCCTCTTCCAAGGCAAAAATAATGGTCAATCATTACAAATGATACGGAATAGGATAGGCCTACCCCGTATGGCAGATCTGGCGCTTTGCTGGTGGGGATGTTGGTTTTTCAGGAACCAACGTCTGTTCGATCAGCCTAAGGCGGTCTCGATTAGGGAGCTTCTTATCTTCATCTCAAATGTGAAACAAACGTGGCAGGCATCAAAGAAACTTGACGATGACCCGACTTCATCTCCGATTGGTCACCTACCGGCTCTGCCTAGTATATACAATTGTAAATCGTCCTCTATGAGTTCTCAGAGAATGACAAAGTGGGAAAAGCCGCCTGTTGGTTCCCTAAAACTTAACTTCGATGGATCCCATCGGGTGGCTGGGAGAGATGCGTATGGCTTTGTAATCCGTGACCCGGATGCCAATATTATCACCCAGGGATGGGGTTGTTGTAACAACTCATCGGCGCTTTTTACGGAAGCCTTGGCCCTGAGACAAGGCGTGATTCATGCCCAAGCTTTGGGCCTAGATAACATGTTGATTGAAGGGGATAACATTACTGTTGTTAAAACCGTAACTGGGGAGTGGGTTTGCCCGTGGAATATTGAGCTTTTACTGGCAGACACGAAAATGGTACTGATGACATTCTCTAATGTTTCTATTCGTCATATTTTCAGGGAAGCTAATACTGTGGCTGATAGGATCGCGCATCTGGCCTACAGTATCCCTGCCGACAGATGTTTAGAGGATGATGCAGAACTTTAGGTTCTCATCCGCAAGGACGCTCTAGGACACACTGCAGCTTTTGGGCGGTAGCTGGGTTCTAATTGCTTCCCTTTTTCAAAAAAAAGAAAAGAAAAGAGGACGCTCCTGGAGCATTGTTGACGATAGACCCAGATGCGCGAAACTGTCAAACTGGGGGCGAAATGGATTCAATATCCGTCCTCTAGGATTGTTCTCCAATTGAGATTGAAGACTTCGTCCGTCAAGACGCTATTGGACGGTGGATCAACTGCGGTTGACCACCCCCAAATCATCCCCTTATATAAAAAAAAATTTAAGATGTAAAACAAATATAAGGATTGATTCTAGATTCGTCCGTGTTTTGAGATTTTATAGGAGGGATCCATCTCTACGTACTTGTATTAATTTTTTTGTCTTTCTTTCTTCTTATATACCGTATATATCGAGGGAAGATCTGCCTTTATGTTATTAGTATTACTTTCTGCTTTTTAATCTCTTAGAATGAATTCAAAATCCGTTCACTTGAATGCATATATATAACACCTAACTAACCGATGCATATAGCACAGTCCTATCTACAAATATATTAATGTTTGAAGAGAGAGCTAGGAACGAGCAAGCGAGGAAATGCGTGGGTCTTCTCATAAGGTATTTGTGGGCATTTTGTATACTAGGTAATGGTACTGATTGACGTACTCTCGAGCTCTCATACTAGGGACCATTTACTTGGTATACTACTATTGGTGGGTACTTCCTATATAAATGAGTAGATGGATGATGAGCTGGAGATCAGCTATACGTTGTGGGTATGACCTATAATCTTGGTCAAACAAGTCAATTCAGGACTTGGTGGCATAATTGATAGGTGGTTGATCCGATTCCGAGGGATATCCTATCGGTCTTCGGTGAACCAACAAAATATGTCCTTCTCACCGCAACCTTCATTCAAATATATTAAGGCCTCGTTTGTTTCAGGAGGGAATACAAGAGAAATAAATCAACTTTAAATAAAATTTATGTGACCATCCCTTTTTAATGAATCTAGAGAAGATGATAGAGAAATGATTAGGATGGGTCAATCCGCCCAACTAAATTTATAAGCTTGAGTAAGACAATTGGCCCAAACAGGTAGGTAGACACGTCCCAGTAGGCCTAAAGGGTCAGGCTTAGGCCCGGCCTACCTATATTAATTATATATTTATATAGAATTGTATTAAAATACTAGATATATTAATTACAAAATTTACACTTCTGTATTAATACTAAATGACAAATAGCATTTAAATTACTTATAAATTAAGGAAAACAATAATATTAAATAAATTATTTTTAAGATTTTTTTCCTTAAACAAACCTACGCTAAAGATTACAGAGTATATATGATTCACAAGTTGGGTAACTTGTGCACCTTTATTTTGTATGAAATATGCCCATTATAGTGGGTCTGGTCCAAGGTTGACCCACTATAATAGGTCAAGATTTTCACTTAGGCACAACTCAAGTCCATCTATATAGAAGATAGGGGTTAAAGGGCAATTTAGTAATCTGGCTTATGTCCTTAGGGGTAATTTGGTAATCACAAAGGACTGTAAATTGGGCTATATAAAGCCCAATCTGTAAAGCCCGAACAACTAATGAAATCAGTTGGAAAATCTGTTGAAACAGATTCCTCTTCTCCCCACCTTCTTCCTTGTGCTTCCATGGTGGTTTAAGCTAGAGATTCTCGATCCGATCGGGTTTCTTTATATGGTATCAGAGCTCACGGTGTGAGATCCGACGATCGGAAGCACTTCTGCAAGGATCTAGGTGACGAATTCCATGGCGGAAGATCAAGTGGTGCATAACCAGGTGATCGGCAAAGTTGGAGCGGGAAACGGCAACATGAACGATCCGCTTTTCCTCTCCGATTCCGGTCATCCTGGAGCACAGCTGGTGGCTGCTCCGTTTACTGGACTCAATTTCTTGAGTTGGAGCCGAGACATAAAAATGGCGCTTGGAGCAAAATACAAAATTGGATTCATCGACGGAAGCACAAATCTAGATTCGGTGTCGCCGGCAGATATCCAGAGATGGAAGCGTTGCGATTATGTGGTAAGATGCTGGATTGTGAATTCAATGAGCGCCGGTGTTGCTGAAGGATTCATGTACTCTGATTCGGCAAAGGAATTGTGGAATGAGATCGTTGAGAGGTATGCACAAACAAATGGACCTCTCCTTTATCAATTAAGGAAGAGTTTGTGCAACCAGACTCAAGGATCTTTAAGCGTCGCTGAGTATTTCAACAAAGTGAAGAAGCTTTGGGACGAGATTTTGACTCTTGAAGTTCTCAAATGTTCTTGCGCATCAAGAGCGATGTGCACTTGTGATGTTTCCGGTGTTGCTGAAGGATTCATGTACTCTGATTCGGCAAAGGAATTGTGGAATGAGATCGTTGAGAGGTATGCACAAACAAATGGACCTCTCCTTTATCAATTAAGGAAGAGTTTGTGCAACCAGACTCAAGGATCTTTAAGCGTCGCTGAGTATTTCAACAAAGTGAAGAAGCTTTGGGACGAGATTTTGACTCTTGAAGTTCTCAAATGTTCTTGCGCATCAAGAGCGATGTGCACTTGTGATGTTTCCAGGAAAATTGAGGAAGCAGATAACAGGAACAAGATGCTTCACTTCTTGATGGGATTGAATGACATGTATGATAGTGTGAGGAATCAGATCCTGTTCACTGAGCCTCTACCAACTGTTAACCGTGCCTACTACCTGGTGAAGCAAGTTGAAGTTGCAGGAGGAAACAACAACAACGATGCTGTCCAAGATGGAAGTGCTTTTGCTGCAGGAAAATCCAACGACAACAAGAAATCGTTCAAGAAGGACAAGGCAGACAAATTGTGCAGCCATTGTGGGATGAAGGGACACACAGTGGAAGGCTGCTTCAAAATCATCGGCTACCCCGATTGGTTCAAAGATCCAAAGGGGAAAAAAGCTGCAAAATCTTCAGCAAATGTTGCAGGTGTATTCGACTCTCCCCTAGATAATGTGGATGAAGAGCTCACAGAGGAAGGTGCAGGGATGGACATGGCTTTGGTTAATGCAGTTTGCCAAGAGGTCATAAAGGCCATGAATGGCCGTGGTAATTCATCCAATAGTGCAGGTACCTCCTTTGCTCTTCTTTCATCTAGTCATCAGGACTTAAGCAAGATGAGTTGGATAATTGATTCAGGAGCCACTAACCATATGGTATATAATGCTAATTTGCTGAGAGGAAAACGTGTGTTAACCACACCTATAAGAGTATGCTTGCCTGATGATTCCATTAGGAAAGTCAAAGTCATTGGGAATATCAGTTTGTCATGTGAAATTTTGTTGAAGAATGTTTTTCACATCCCTGATTTTAAAACAAATCTATTATCAGTAGGAAGAATTGTTGATGATGCTGATCTGGATGTGAATTTGAAAAGGACAAAATGTGTTTTTCAGGACCCTAAGAGTGGTCAAAAAGTTCTTAGTGCAGCAAGGCTGTCTGGAAGGCTATTCAAGGCTACTTTGAAGACTGATGGTGACAAGAACTTATTTGCTGCTCATTCTGTAAATAGCAAAAATAAAGCTTGTCTTGATTCAAATAAAGGAACCCCTAGTCATGTTTGGCATGCTAGGTTAGGTCACATTTCCTTTTCCATGTTTAAGCATGTTCAGGGATGTGGTTCAGTCAATACAGACAACTCTTTTTGTGAAGCATGTATTATGGCTAAACACCATTCCATCCCTTTCACTGTAAGCAGATCTATAGCTAATGAGAATTTTGAGTTGATTCACATTGACTTATAGGGTCCCTACAGAGTTCAGAGTAGGACTGGTGCCAAGTACTTTGTTACCATTCTTGATGATTACAGCAGGGCTGTTTGGACATATCTGATTACTGATAAGGTGCAGGTGTCCAAAACTGTATGCTCATTTATTTCTCTTGTGGAAACACAGTTTGGGACCAAGGTTAAAGCAGTTAGAACTGATCATGGGTCTGAATTCTTCAAGTGTTCAGAGGTCTTTAAGAGCAAAGAAATTGCTCACCAACACTCAGTGCCCTATGTGCCTCAACAAAATGGTCGTGTTGAGCGCAAACATAGGCACTTGGTGGAGACTGCTAGAGCCATCAGACTAGCTGCCAACTGGCCTTTACAGTTCTGGGGAGATTGCATTTTAGTTGCCACTCATTTGATCAACCTGATGCCTTCCTCCACTATTTAGTGGCAAACTCCATTTGAAAGACTAATGAGTAAAGCTCCTAATTACAGCAGACTAAGAGTGATAGGTTGCTTAGCCTTTGCTCTTGTTAAAGGAGCTGCCAAGGACAAATTTGCATCCAAACCCAGAAAATGCATTTTCTTGGGATATCCCAATGATCACAAAGCCTACAGGCTATATGATCTTGAATCCAAGACATCATTGGTGAGTAGAGATGTGTTGTTCTTTGAAGAGATTTTTCCATACAAACCTGATAACCCAATCACCTTACCACACAAACAACCTTTACCTTTGGTTAATCCTGCTCATGATCAAACCCCTTCCACCTCTGATCTCACTCCCACTCCAACTGCATCCATAGCCTCCATTCCCTTAACCACTGATACTCCCTCACCTATTTCAACCAACAACTTTCCCAATGTTGTTGATTCCCTTGAATCTCCAACATCATTAGATTTGTCTTGCTCCAATCAAAACCAAAATCCTGAACCTATTCTCAGGAGATCCACAAGACCATCTCACCTCCCTGCCCACCTTAAAGAATTTATCTGTCCTACTACAACTTCCAGTTCCATTTCCACATTCTTCTTAGCCACATCTGTTGATGATCCAGACTTTTATCCCTCTGATTATGTTGCATCTCTTGCAAATGTATTGTCCCTCAAAGAGCCTCTTACATATGCTCAGGCAAAGGGTGATGTTTTGTGGGTTGAGGCAATGCAGAAAGAACTCACTGCTCTTGATGACAATGACACCTGGTCACTCACATCCTTACCTCCAGGCAAGTCTGCAATTGGTTGTAAATGGGTGTTCAAGATCAAGTTTCGTTCTGATGGGAGTGTTGAGAGATACAATGCAAGATTGGTTGCTAAAGGGTATAATCAGATCAAAGGTAAGGATTATAAACACACATTCAGTCCAGTTGCTAAGTTCACAACTGTCAGGTTATTGATTGCTCTTGCAACTCAGAAGCAGTGGCCTATTAAGCAATTAGACATCAATAATGCCTTTCTTCATGGTTTTATTGATGAGGAAGTTTACATGCGATTGCCTGAAGGGTATTCCAAAAGGGATTCTTCTTAGGTTTGCAAGCTTAAAAGATCACTCTATGGCCTCAAACAAGTCTCACGACAATGGAATGTCGAGTTGTCCAAATTTCTCACCAGCAAAGGCTACTGTCAGTCTCCAATTGATCACTCCCTATTTCTAAAGTCTGTTCCAGAGGGTCTAGTTGCCATTCTCGTCTATGTTGATGATTTGCTTCTCACAGGAGATAGTGCAACTGAAATTTATGACATTAAGGAGGCTTTGCATCATATATTCACAATTAAAGACCTTGGAGATATGAGGTATTTCCTAGGATTGGTAATATCAAGGCCATCTCAAGGCACACTCATAAACCAAAGGAAATATGTCTTGGACATATTGCAGGACACCCATATGGAGGATTGTAATGTTTCTCCATTTCCCATGTCTCGGAGCCTGAAACTCACCATTGATGTTGGTGAAAAGCTCACAGATCTTGAGACATATAGACGTCTTGTGGGTCGGTTGTTATATCTGAACATGACTCGTCCAGACATCTCCTACGTAGTCCAACACTTAAGCCAGTTCATGAATTCTCCTCGCATTCCCCATTGGTAGGCAGCTCTTCAGGTTGTGCGCTACCTCAAAGGAACTGTGAACTTGGGACTGTTGTATCCAGTTCAAAATTGTATGGCTCTCACGGCTTATTGCGACTCTAACTGGGGGAATTGCTTGTTTAGCGGGAGATCATTAACTGGATTCTAGGTCTTCATGGGAAGAGCTTTAATTTCATGGAAAACAAAAAAGCAGACAACCGTCTCCAAATCCTCAGCTGAAGCCGAATACAGGAGTCTCTCCAAAACATCAAGTGAGCTTGTTTGGCTCGATTCCCTTCTTTCTGGCTTCAATTGCTCCGTCCCCAAGCCAATTCCATTGTTCTGTGATAGCAACTCCGCAATTACCATTATGGAGAACCCAGTTCTCCATGAACAGACGAAGCACATTCGTCTAGACTGTCACTATATCCGAGAGCGATTTCAAGAAGGGTTTCTAGTCCCGACTTTTATTCGATCTCAATTTCAGTTGGCGGATGTTTTCACGAAACCTCTAGGCCATGACCAACACAGATTCCTGACTTGCAAGCTCGGACTCGTTTCTTCAACTCCTCCAGCTTGAGTGGGGGATATAGAAGATAGGGGTTAAAGGGCAATTTAGTAATCTGGCTTATGTCCTTAGGGGTAATTTTGTAATCACAAAGGACTGTAAATAGGGCTATATAAAGCCCAATTTGTAAAGCCCGAACAACTAATGAAATCAGTTGGAAAATCTGTTGAAACGGATTCCTCTTCTCCTCACCTTCTTCCTTGTGCTTCCATGGTGGTTTAAGCTAGAGATTCTCGATCCGATCGGGTTTCTTTATAATCTAGCCTGTCTCATACTCTGGTCTAATTTTAGGGGATATTATGCTCCCATGCCATTAGGTAATCAAATGAGGGAAAATAAAATAAATTTTGTATGAAAAAGCAGAAAATGAGAGGAATGGTTAGAATATTGATCAATTAATTTTAACTTATAAATGGACTAGATTTGAAAGGTTAAACATTACCTTTTTCTTATCTATAAACAAATGAGAGATAAGTTTCTCGGTTCAATATTCAAGCAAAAATGTTATGAATAATACATATTGACTATTTTACACGTTTTTTTTAAATGTGATATTTTTATATCTTACTTCACTTATTCCCCGTACTATAATTTGACCTAAGAGCTTCAAAATGAAGAATTGATTTATTTTAACATTAGGTAAGAAGTTATGTTTGTTTGTTTTTTTTTTTTTTTTTTAATGAGAGATAGAGCTCTCACACAAATTTATTAATAATAGTAAAAAAAGCTAAGTAGTTTTCAAGCGAGAGATAGCCATGCATATAGAGTTGTTCGACGGTCCAAAAATGGATCTAAGCTAGGCTAAACTAAACCAAAAAACAAAACTCCAAAAAAAGTTAACCAAGAATTGAACTTAGTGCTGGTCAAGCAGAGCACACAGGTCAAGTAGGATTAATCTATCCTAAAACATCAAATGTTTTAGGAGAAGTAGCCCACCAACTTATATACAAGACTTGAATACACTATATTTTCAATATGGGATACTATCTTATTTTATATTCTCACTAGGTTTGGTTTGCATTAGATTCGATTTTAAACTGAGATTTACTAGAGAGAGAAAAAAATCAATGAACAAATTATATAATACCTATTGAAAGTCTATAACGTATATATAATACTTGCTTACAACTTACCAACTTATATACACACACAATGTCTATTTAAAGTTTTATACCTTACAACTTACAAGCTTATATATAATTTTTATTACGTGCTTAATTGGTTTTTTTTTTTGGACTTCTTGGAGAACCATTGTGATTCTTCACTTGTATTGGGGAATAAATTAAAGAATAATTTTAGAATTGAAAGGAATATATAATTATAAAGAAATATTAATTTTTTAAAATTAATTATAATATAGTTTTAGATCAAACCTAAGAAAATTCAGATTACCTGAACTTCCTTGATTCAATCTTAAAACCAAATCAGACCTACATTGATGGAGCTTAATCGATCTCTCTGTGATGTTCGTTACAGATGAAGACAAAATTAGTTCATTACAACTAGGTAGGCAGACCCGTGCTACGCCCGGGACATGTGATTTTATTCCAAACATTATAGTGATATCAAACTTGATAAATATAGAAAAAAAGTAACACATAATATAAATTTTTAAAAGAAGAGAATAATAGCATGTAGTGTAGTTTTTAGGAAAAAAAATAATTAAATTAAAATATTATTGTTCAAAGAAAAAAATAAAACAATACATATAATAATCTTTTGATTTATATTAAATTAAATATTTTTAGAGTGAATTATAAATTGTTACAAACATACACATTGAATTAAATTTACATTAATTTTATTCAATTCAATCCTTTTTACCACCTACTTTACAAAATTTCCATCTTTGGATTTTTATTTATTTTGCTATAATTACTGGAACAATAATGACTATCATTCAATTCTTATCCATGAACAACAAAATGATATATTTTATATATAAAAAAAAAACAAAAAGGAAATGTAATGACCATAATTCTTATCAAATAACTTTTAAAACAGATTATAGGGTCTTTTTAAAGTTATAGGAGCATATTGTAACGGCCCGGGATTATGATTCCCGAGTTACGTTTCGAGGGATGAAACCCCTCGTTAGGATCTTGCGCTCCGAGTACAGGTTGAAGGTTTAAAATCGAAGATGTGCAATTTAATGTGGGATTTCGCACCCAAATCCGGAAGGTCCGTTGGGGACCCCGGGGTAAACCCCTGTACCTGTCCTAAGTCTACAACGCAGGAAATCCGTTATCATGCAAAGGGCATACATTCTAAAAATGATACAACTAGTGCGACGGCAGAGTCGGGTCAAAACAGAGTACAATTAGGGAGAAATCCCAAAAGCATGAATCTGGTGAAGTCAGGTTTCAAACACTCACTCTCCGCCATAAGAATAGACCCCGTCATAACAGTACAAAATCAAGCAGTGTATGGGGTACCTAAAACTATACCACCAAGTCAGGCCAAGAGTCCGCCCGCGGGTCCTCAGACCGCGCTGAGGACATATAATATGCCTATACCTAGAATAAAGGATGCCTTCATGCAGTACTGAAATCTTAACCACACTATCATGCTTCTAATTCATATATGTAGAATATTAAGTAAGGCCTTAACAAAGAATACCAAGTGGTATATCCCTCTTCCACCACCACCCCTCTTCCAGATAGAGTGGAGATTGGCCAGTTCGATACTATAGCATATCAAATCTCATCATCATATCGCATCTCATGCTCATCTCGTATCTCATGCTCATCTCATATCTCGTAATATATATATATATATATATATATATATATATATATATATATATATATATATATATATATATATATATATATATATATATATATATATATATATATATATATAAGGAGGACAACACCTGATGAAACTGGGTTGCCCATACCTAGCAAGGACTCCAGGACTCACAGATAACGGCCGTTCTGTATTCAAACGCATACAGAATAAGAATGCTCATTCGTAAGTGCAATTCCTAAGCATGATACTACATGACATGCTCTTATGCATATGAAACACCTACATACTATATGACACATCAGGCAGGAGGTACTGATTACTGAGTAAGCCCCGGAGGTACTTACCTGGAGAAGCACGGGATCCAAACAATGATCAGCAATGGCAAGCAATCCAACAGATCAGAGATCACCTAGTAATCCCATAAATAACATAATAAGTCTAAGTCTAATTTACACAAAGCACACAAGTCACATATGAAACATATAAGATACACACATATGATAATTCAACCATCTCGTCATTATTAACATTATCATCTCATCTTCAATTCTCATCTTGTCTCATCATATCTCATAAATTAACATCTTTCTCATTTCGATCATAACATCATCCTCATCAGCTCATAACAACCTCCATCCCATACTTAGCCAATTTCACATATTACCGTTTCATACTCACACATGGCATACAGATGTATCTATCATCAACATCATAATATCTAACATTTAATCTCTTATAGTAATTCACCGCAAGTCATGCTACTAGTCACACATATCATGTCGTTAGTCAACCGCTCAAATTATCATGCTAGCTAGTCATCGAATAAGTCTTATTCCCGAGTTAGTTTCAAAACTGTTTCAAATTCAAATTAAACAGCTATGAATTCCGACCCTTGAAAATACTCGCTAAATTCCTCTTTTAATTTATTATTATAGATATAATATTTTAAAACGCCATTTAACAAAACACCCTTAGAGAGTATTTCTAAATCCTTTATGAAATAATTCCAACCCATTTGTATTCGATTAAACCAACCCTTTATAAAATTTCTGAAATAATATTTTATCTTTTAAATCCTCAAATAATAATATATTTTAATTGCCGTTAAATAGTTAAATAAATTAACGGATAAACCCGACCCGACCCGAACCGAACCCGCTAAAACAAATCTCAACCGGTAAACAACGTCATAGGAATGAAGGGCCCACATGCTGACTGGGCAAGGAGAGGGCCCACGCCCTCCTTCTCCTTCCTTTGAAATCAGAAGGCTCCCGCCTGAGCTCGCGACCCACTCGACGCCGTCGTCCGTTCCGCCTGCCGCGCCTTGGCTCCGCCCAGCTGGTCCGGCTCCCTGTGCTCCCGCCTCCTCGCTCTGCGTCGCTGCTCCAGGCTCTCCCTCACGCCGGCCTTCGCAGCACACTCCCGAGCTTCCATTCGAACACGCTCCCTCGCTCTCACGTACGCTCGTCGCGCCGCCCTCGAGTTCGCCGGACTCGATCGACGTAGTTCAACCCAGCTTCCCGCACTCAACCCTCATTACCTTCCCGACTAGTCTAGCTAAGAGAACAAGGATGCACAAAATCGAACGAGGAAAGAAAGGAAGGCTTGGGGTCTCACCGGGGTGTTCGCGAACGTCGGAGCTTCGAATGGAGTTCTGGGCGTCGTCAGAGGCTTGCGATGGCTCCTCAGACCTGCGTCGGATGAGGGTGAGTGCGATGGTAGGGCTCGAGAGTGGTTTGGATCAGAAACGAAGGAGAAAGACTTACCGGAAGGTTGTTTCACGCTTGAATGGGCGGTGGATCTTCGGTGGCTCGTCGATGTCGTCGAGTCCTCCGGGGGTGGTTGTTGTTGCTCTTCGATGAAAGAGGAAGAGTCGAGGATGACAACGACGATGAAGGGTCACCGAGGCGTGGTGTGTGGCGATGGTGGCGAGAGGTGAAAGGTCTCGTGGTGGCAGCAGTAGGAGACGGTGATGAGGGCTCCTGGAAGGATGATGAAAAATGGGAGATTGTGATGGTGTGAAGGAGGGATATGATGGTGGCGTGGGAATGGTGAGTTCCAGATGGTGATGGCGATGAATGTGATGGCGAGGGTGATGGGGTATGGGTGAGGGTATGGGTAATGGATTGTGTGTGAAATTGGTTAATTAATATTCGGAATTAAATTTCAAATACGTGAATTTTGAATCCCGTAATTAGTTTTCAAATGTTAGTTTTTCCGACTCTCGCTTTCTCGATTAATTAGATTTATAAAATCAAAAAAGATATCGTCATCTGATAATTATTTTCAATTTTCGAGGTAAAAGGACGGAAATCGTTTGTCAAATTTTATGTTACGGTCGAAATCCGCTAAACGAGCTTTTCATTCGATTTAAATTCATTTTTAATTTCCTTTTTCCGAAAAATTAGAATTTGAAAATCCGAGCCTTTACACATATAACATTTAACAATTATACTCATAAATATATATTAAGGTGTTAACTTTTTTTAAAAATGATAAGGGAAAATAAACCACAGATGAGAGAAAGTAAATAAAAATACTATTTGAACTCTTTTAATATGACAGTAAAAACTATTTTTTTGGATATAAACAAAAAAAAATTGTTAAACATTAATTATCAAATAAATTAAGGAGCACTAAATATTTCTTCTATACAACTTTTAAGGTTTTATATAAATATTGAAATTTTAATGAGTAATCTTATTTTATCTATTTTCTAATTAAATAATAATATATTACTTATATAATAACATTTTAGAAAATGTAAATGAAAAGTAAAATTAGTTATATAAGGGTAAGAGGTGAAGTTTTAATAAATATGTGACTTTCTAATACACTTAAAATTATTTAACGTAAGCACAAAAGATTTAGGTAATGATAACAATGAAAATATTATATATGACATTAGAGCAATGATATGCAAATAAAATTACAAATCAATTAAAAACGCAAATACAGAGAAATTACGGAGTATATATTGCACATAGCGTAATATCGGGCTTTAGCCAAAACAAAAGAGAGGCGGAAACTTTCTCAAATCTTCAACCTCTAACGTACTCACAGAATATTGAACATGACTATATAAGAGGGTATGAAAAAAAAAAACATTTTTTCTAAAATTTATAAAATTGAAATAGGGGTATAATTTAAACAAATTAAAAGATTGGGGAGGTTTTATGTAATTAACCTTCTCCAACCTCTAGCCCGGAAACACGTTCCAACAGCCTTTTCCGGCGAGGCTCGATTGCAACTCCGGCGAAGCCTAGCATCGACTAATGATCACGAAGGCGGACTAAGGCGGCGAATACAACTTCCTGGTTGCGTGATGCTCCTCCCCAGAGGTTTTAGCGGCAGCGGCTAGAAAGTGGCGGGTGAGCGGCTCCGATGAAGGTCTGATCGAAATTGGGGATTTTTTATTTTGTATGCTTTTCTAAAAAAAATTAATGAGATTGTAGATTAAAGGTTATAGAAGAGATGAACTACATTCGGAGCTCGAAGATTGGCTTTCCATGGTGTACCATGCTTCCGAAGGTTGAAAGGCCTTTTATAGTTGATCTTTAAAACGCGCACGAAAGATCAAATTAAATATACCAATCTCTTCATCTCTTTCCTGTGATCAGTTTCATATATTCAATTGCAAGAAGCGGTGAATAAATCAAGAGAAAATTTGTCAAACATGCCTTTTTTTTGCCTTTATTGAGGGAGTGTCCCCCAAGTCCATCAAATTAGGTTTTTTTTCACCTCTTATTTTCTGGACAAAATTGCCCTCATGAGATCTAAACCTAATATCATCTATCTCCCTCTCTTCATCTGTTCATTTCCGTTTCAGCAACTCTTTCCCTACGTGCAGAGGTACTCCTTTCGAACTCCCGGCAGCGCGAGGAAGCAGTGGTGGAAAGGGAGCTGAACCTCACCGACGATATGGAAGCGGTGTCGGAGGGGGAGGTCGTAGTTCCGGTGAATCGATCCGCCGAGTGAATTCTCCACCGGGAGAACCGCGCGATCGGCGATCTAGAGCCTTTTTGGTCAAAACCCCCATAATCCTCAGCCGGCTCCTCCGTCTCCTTCCTCGTCCTCCCCTGCCGCCACATTAGCTCCGCCATGATCGGCTTCGCAGGAGACAGCTGCGGGAACGACCACCGCAAGATCCGCCTCGGCGTGCTCCGCGACAGGCAACGACGGTGAAGGAGACGACGACGTCGGTGGTGGAGGAAGATGGCGACATACAAAGGCGTATCCAGCTTCAGGCATTCTGGTACAGAGGTGGCATACAAAGGCCGCTTCAACCGGCCATCTCGGATCTCTCTATTCTCTCTCCATCAATGGCGAATTCAAAGAATCCAATTAGATGATCCCTCCGTTCTGGTACATATCTGCAAGCGTGGTGTATCAATCAATGAGCTCCGACTCTTTGGCACAACACTTGCGGAAATGGAGGAAATCTAGACCGATCTTAGCAACAGATCTTCTCCAGAGATGACGAGGAAGATCGACGATGGCCGAAGATTCGGCCGAACTCCTGCATCTTCTTTTGAATCTGCATCTCCATCCTCTGCCTCCAATGGCGTCTCCGACAATTTCAACAAGGAATCGATTGCTTCGTCGCCGATCGATTGAGGTATGTTGTTGACATCAATTCTCCTTCGATCAATTGCTTCCGCATATTGTTGAAATCAGAACTCTATTCTCTCTCTTTCTCCTAGCAACTGGCCATCTTAGAGCTGTTCTGTACACCTTCCTTTCAATCCAATTGGTAATTTGTCTACGATTTCGGATTTTCGCCATCTTCGAATTAAATTGACGAATACTTGTTTTTGTTTCCTGTAAGGATGATTAAGTTCTTTTTGTTTTTTGAATGGATTAGGTTTTGGATGATCCTAGAAATGAATTGAATATTTCAAGAAGAACAACTTTCTGATTGTATTCTTATTCTTTGGTCTGAAATAGATTATATTTAAACACTTTTTTTTATTTGAAATGCTGAAATGCTGAAATTAATTCTCATTAGCGAAATTCGTTAGGTTGAAATGCTGAAATTAATTCTTAAATATATGATTTGCATAGTTTTATCGATATGTAATAAAGAGTATGAGTGTTGAAACCGTGGTTTCGGCATCAATAACAGTGCTGAAATCGGGGTTTCATCATCAACAAAAAGCAATTTTTTTTGTGGGATCTGATATCCTGAAATTACTCTTTTGGTGAGGACTCTTAGTTTTAATCCTTCTTTTTTTCTGAAATTGTTGTTGCCGAACTTGCTTTAAAACTAGAATTTGCTGAAATTGTTGTTGTTGAACTTGCTTTAAATCTCCTTTAAAAGCCTCTTAGCTCAATGGTAGAGTGATGTGTTATGCGCAAATACGTGGGTTCGAATCCCGCATAGGCTAAATTTTATATCCCGTAACACGGTTTCAACAACAATTTCAGCATCAACAAAGTTGCTGAAATCGGGGTTTCAGCATCAACAACGTTGCTAAAACTGTGGGTTTAGCATCAACAACGTTACTGAAATCGGGGTTTCAGCATCAACAACAGTGCTGAAATCGGGGTTTCAGCAACGCGAAAAAAAAAACAGTTTCAGCAACGGGGAAAAAACTGTTGAAACACGAGGGGGGTTTCGACATCAACAACAATGCTGAAATCGCGGTTTCAGCAACTCCGGTTTCGGCAACGTGGAAAAAAAAAACAGTAACGCGAAAAAAAAACTGTTGAAATAGAGGGTGGCACAGGGGTTTCAGCAACTCTGGAAACGCGAAAAAAAAAACGAAAAAGAAAAACTGCTGAAACAGAGGGTGGCACAGGAGTTTCAGCAGTTTCAGCAACGCGGGAAAAAAAACCCAATTTCAGCAACTTTATTTTAGGAGTGGACATTTTGCTAATATGGAGAGAGTGATGGACATTTTCCTAATAAAGCCCAAAATTTCTGACATCGAGGTAATCACCCCATAAATCAATCCAAACGACCCAACCTTTGGTTTTGGGGCAAAGTGAACTTGGACGAATTCGGAGCTTAATACATTGTTTAAACCGAAAATTGAACATGTTTTTGTGATATGGGTGAAGAGGAGTATTTGATGGAGGCGTTTTGAAGTCAAAACGACGGAGAATTAAAATCACCATTGAAGGAGCCCTACACACGGGAAAGAGGAGGAAGAATGAGGTTTGGTTCACCGAACCGGATTTCTATTTTTTAATTGGGTTTGGATCGATTCAACACAATAAAAGCCATATATTTGTATTTTTTTTTATTATTTTTAAATAAGAGTATATTTCATAATTCTTAAACTAAGTATATTAGAAGATAGAGGGTTAAAAAATGTGTGTTGATTATATTAGCCTCCACTAATAATTTTACTTACTTTTAATTTTGCAAAAAATAATATTAAAATTTTATATTTTTATTCTTTTTTTATGTTACAGTACTTTTATTTATGTTTAATTTTGAAGAAGCAACATAAAAACCATATATTTATATTTTTTGGGGGTTTCCGTTACAATGTGTTAGATAAACTAAATTGTTTAAATACAAAGGGTGGAAATTATGGAGTTAGAAGATAAAGAGTTTAACGTTTGTTAATTAGGTATGTATTAATAAACTTTGATTGATACAATTAAATCTACACAATTCATTTTTTTGGTCAACTAATTTTAAAATTTCTAAATTAGAATAAAAAAATGTATGAAGTCAAACGTAATAAAACATTTTTTTCCAGTTTATTTCTAAATGAAATGAAAAAATGGTTGTTGATAAAAAAAAAGTGAACATTATATATTTCATATATAAATTTAATGACCAAAAAATTAATAAAAGATGTAGCTATGAAGAAGTGGAAATTAAAATAAAATATGTAGCTATCAAGATTTGAACCCTCAACCAAGAAGTAATCCCCAACACCTATAACCATTGAGCTAATGAAAACAAGTTGATTCAAATTGAATAAGAAAACAAAAATAGTGTAAATTTTTCATGTATTTAATAGTAGCAATAAATGGCTCTTGAACAACACAACATTTTATGTTAGTGTAAATTTTTCATGTATTTAATAGTAGCAATAAATGGCTATTGAACACAACTTTTTATGTTATATATATATATATATATAGAGGGTGGTTCTGGTGTAAACAATGCTTACGATGTAAGTTGTAAACGAATCTTAACCATTCAATCCAGAAAAATCAATGGCCTAAATTAATACTGATTTTAATTTTTTTAAAATAAAAAACAGTTGCAAAACCCAAAAACCACTCCTCACGCGCTGGAAATTTGGAGCTCACCCTACGGCCTCCCCCACGTTTTTTGTTTTGCTCCTTACGTTCTTTAATTTTCTTAATACAAAAATTAATGCTTCTTTTTTTCTTTGTTTTTCTATATCTTTTATAAATAAATAATAGGATAAAGTATTCATATGAATGATGACTAATATATGATGAAATATTTACAGTGCATATATCCATATTTCTACTTAACATATTTCTATTTAATGTGAAAGCATATATGAATTATTCATCCAAATTTGGCAATTATTCAATGATTTATGAGGGCTTATTCATATAAATTAATAAAATTTTGAGTAACAACATTCGTATTTTATGGATGAGTAATGTGCGATCAAGTGGGAAAACATGAGTTATTCATCCAAATTATGAAATTATTCATCGATATTTGAGAATTTATTCATAAAAATTAACGAAATTGTTAGCAACAGTATTTGTATTTATGGTTAGGTAATGTGCGATTAAATGGGAAAGCATGAGTTATTCATCCAAATTCTATAATTATTCATCGATTTGTGATGAATTATTCGTAGAAATAAGGAAATTTTGAGTAACAATATTTGCATTTATGGTTGAGAAATGTGTAATTTAATGGAGAAACATGAGTTATTCATCCAAAGTCTATAATTATTCATCTATTTAAGAAAAATTATTCATAGAAATGAACGAAATTTTGAATAACAATATTCATATTTATGATTGGGTAATGTGCAATTATTCATCCAAACACTAAAAAAATAACAATAAAAAATCTTTATATTGTTCGGTAAAATCACAAATGGTATTCATATGTAAGAGGAAGTTTGAAATAATTATATATTAAAAAATATGTTTGAAACAAATAAAAGAATAATTATTCTGTTAAATTTGAGAGATTATTCGGTTAAATTATAGAGATTATTCGTATGTATGAAGGCGATTATTTACATATTTATTGATTTTAAAATGTTAAAATAATTATCAATAAACTTGTACATTATTCGGTAAATAACAAAGAGTATTCACATATATACGAGGAAGTTTGAAACAATTATATATATAAATTATGCATTATTTTACGAGTGATTTTTAAGAAAATTATGCATTATTCGGAAATCGATAATTATTATTCGTAAATAAAAATGCAATTTTGTTAAACTTGACCAAAAAAATACCGTAATTTTAAAAATGGCAAAAGTATGCAATATAAAATACCATATGTACAGATGCCATACATTTATAAGGCAAAATTATGTAGTATAAAATGACAAAATTATGCAGTTTAGGAAATACCATAATCGGTATTTCTCCTCTGCATGGGTAATCCCCACTTTTTTTTAAAAATGAAATCACCCATCGTTTCGGATTTGTGCGTAAAAACAACGTAAACATTATTTACAATTTCATGATATAGCGATGAATAGTTTCGGCCAAATGGAAGTGCAGTAATTTTTTAATATGTATTTTTATTTATGGTATTATATAAATAAAATGTTTAGGGAATGTTAAATAAAATGTTTAGGGAATGTTGTTAATCAGATCTTAAATTGAATGGGTAGTTACGTTGTTGATTGTAGGTCCCTTTAAATTGTAGAAGATATATCTTAACTAATTATTTTACTCTGATTTGTAAAATTAAAATAAAAAAGAAAAGAAAAGAAAAACGTGTATGTACTACACGCAGCGGTTGCACAAGGCAATGAGGGTGGGATATTATTGGGTGTGGGCCCCTGTTTTTTTAATTAAAAAATAAATAAACATGGGAATTAAATCATCACCCTCCATTTGACAACATCCTAAGGCTCAAATCTGTTCACAAATTGTATTCTAAGGGGTGTTTTACAAATTATATATATATATATATATATATATATATAGATTCTGAGAATAGGTATATATACTACTACATATAGACCTGTCAAATGGGTCATTCGGGTCGGGTCACTTCGGATCTCGGGTAATATGGGTTCCGGATATTTCCGAGTTGACTCAAATCCGGGTTTCGGGTCGATTTCGGATTTGTCAATTTTTTTATTCTTTAAATTAAAAAAATCATGATTTGATAATTTTGCGATAAATTTTAATTATATATAAAAATAATAATTATATACTATAATTATAAATCAACTGGGTCCATCGGGTCACCGGGTCAATCGGGTCAAAATTGCCGGGTCAAAACCCAGATTACCCGGAAAATTTCCGGTTTTTAGGGTTCGGATCGGAAAAAATATCCAGGTCAAAATTTTCGGATTCGGGTCGGAAATTTTCCGGGCGTTCGGGTCGGATCGACCGGATCGGGTCGGAAAAACATATATTCTTGATGGACTTTATTCTTTATGGGCCTAATAAGCCAAATATAACATAAGCCCATATACTCATAAAACCGAACCCAAATCTAACCGAATCGAAAACAGAAATTTTAAAATTGATGAACATAAAACCAAACCTAAACTCATAGTTTGGTTTAAGTTCGATATTTCAGGTCAACCATGCCACTTCATAATCAGAAATGAAATACAAACTACCTCTCCACGGATTAAACAATACATGAAATCCTAAAATGAAATTAACGGTATAATTTGCTAAATTCGAGTTTGTGACTAAATCAAACCACACCAAACATTATATAATATTTAAACCCAAATTAAAAAAAAATACAATAAGCAAGTTACTAGCTAGATATGACGTACCATTGAAGCTAGTTGGATTGGAAACCAATGATCACTTGCAAAGTTGCAAGTTGCAACAGATATATTAATTTACTGTTGACATGCAACTCAAAGACTCAAAGTCAAATGTTATTTGGGTTGTGTTGAATTATTAGTTGAAGTGGTCGAATTAAGAGATGGGTCACCTTCCAAATACATAATTAGAGAGGAAAGTATAAATCATATAGTGTATAATTGTGAAGCTTATCTTGCTTTGAATGAGGATTCAAGGCATAACACAGACAACCAATGGTCCTTAATTCATCCATGGATGGAGAGTGATCAAATAAAACTTCAAAGGGAGACTTCCATTGCAAATTAGCAGCAGGTAGTTTGTTTATGATATGGGTAGCAGCTAAAACACAATCTCCCCAAAACCTTTGAGGAAGATTAGCATGAATTCTAATGGCACGTGCAGTTTCAATCAAATACCTGTGTCTTCTTTCCACTTTGCCATTTTGTTGAGTGTAAGGAGCACTCCTTTGATGTACAATACCCTTAGAGGCAAATAATTGTGCACAGTCCTTTTGTATATACTCAGTTCCATTGTCACTTCTAAAACATCTGATTGTGACTTTAAACTGAGTTTGTACATAGGAGATGAAGGAAGATAAAATTTGAAACACATGAGTCTTGTTGGGCATAAAAAAATGTCCAAATAACTCTACTTTTATCATCCATGACAGTAATAAAATAAGAGGAACCATTCACACTCTTCACTTTATAAGGACCCCAAATGTTCAAATGTACCAAGTCAAAACAAGCATCAGACAAAGAATTGCTCAAAGGAAAAGGCAGTTTATGCATTTTAGCCAAAACACAAGTGTCACAGCTAGGTAAATGTTTAGAAGGAAGACCATGTAAATGAATCAACTTGCTCAAAGATGCATGGCCTAGCCTAACATGAAGTTGCTGTAATTCCAAATCCTTACTCACATTACACACACTAGAAGTACTTGAAACAGAATTATCTAAAATAGGAAAACACATGTTATTGATCTTGATAGGCAGTTGCTCAGCTTGTATGTGGTCAAATTGCAACTTGTACAGTCCATGAAGCTTGGATCCAGAACCAATGACCTAATTAGTGCCAAGGTCCTAGAAAACCCAACCATGGGCAGTAAAGATGGCTGCAAGACAAGAATCCTCAACCAATCTACCAACAGATAGAAGATTATGTTTGAAACTAGGCACCAACAACACATTATGCAAGACAATTTTATCATTAAGACGCAAAGTACCTATCTCACTAACAACAGACACATTGCCATCAGGCATACCAACATTAATGGGCTTACTGAGCAACTTCCTATCAAACAATAAGTAATCATATGCAGTCATGTGATCAGTTGCACCAGTATCTATTATCCAATCAGTATCTTTAGTAAATCTAGCCAACAAAGCCAAATTATAAGATTGAGAGTTACCTGCCATATTGGTCACAGCTACACAGTTCACCTGACTCTTTTCTTGCATAGCCTTCAACAGTTCTTGCCATAGGGCATTGACCAGAGATGAATCCATCTTTCCTCCCAGCAAGTTAGAACCAGCACTGTTAGCAGTATGAGACCCCATATGAGACCCCAAGCTCTTACTATCACCCTCCTCTAAAGGAGTTTCCAAATCCCCATCAGTCTCAAAAGCATTGTTTGCAGAGGGCCTACCATCTCTAGGACCCTTATACCACTCAGGATAACCATGTAGTTTGAAGCAATTCTCCATTATATGACCTTTGGATCGACAATGATAGCAAATCTTGTCCTTGTTATCCTTCTTTGGATCTTTCTTGGAACCCTAGAACCTATCATTCTGAGCCATCCCTCTCCTAGCAGCCACCAAAGCCATGTTCTCTGACTGAACTCCATTAGCTACCCCTTTACCACCATCAAACTGTTGAACCAGAGAATAAGCTTTGTTGAGTGTAGGCAAGGGATCTGTTGCCAGAATATTGTTGCAAATAGATTCATATCCTTCTCCCAAACCAACCAAGAATTGCATTAAGCGATTCCTCCCTTCGGATTCAAGAACTTTATTTGCCAATTGACAAGTACAGGCCGCCATAGCCCCACATTCACAACTAGCACTACCCTCCACACTTTGCAATTCATCCCAAACCCGCTTGAGCTTATTGAAATATTCAGCTATGGTCTTATCCCCCTTTGTAATGTGAATCAGTTCTTTCCTTAATTGAAAAATCAAAGGGGCGTTCGATTGACCATACCTTTCAGAAAGCTCTGTCCACAGCTCCTTCGCAGACGTCACGCACATAAAGCTTTCGGAGATAGAACTCACAATTGAATTCAAGATCCAGCAGCGCACCATGTAATCAGCGCGGATCCACCTTTGTCCATCAATTGTTCCCATCGGAGGCATCTCGCAAGAACCGTCGATAAACCCTAGCTTGTTCTTCGCACCCAGCGCAAGCCGAATTCCTCGGCTCCAGCCCAGAAAATTCGAACCAGAGAACTGGAATGCCAGCAATTGCGCTCCAGGACTGTCCGAATTGGCCAAAGCAAGAGGATCATTCATGTTTCCATTCAAATTCCCGTTCAATTGAACCCCTCCACCTCCAAGAACTCCGGAAAGACCTTCATCCGCCATTGAACCTTCGCATATCGCTGAAATCACCAAGAAACAGCTAAACGGACTCGCACCAAGCGAGATTCGCACACAGCGAGATCGAAAACCACAATCAAAGCTTCAATTGCTCTGATACCATGTGAAGCTTTGCATTGAACCAAAATCAGAGAGGAAGAGAGAGTTTTACAGATCAAAGTAGAGGAAGAAGAAGCTCTTAGTTTGGTTGTTAGGAGGCGGGAGTATTTATAGACATCTCCCACTAATTTCTCCTAATTACAAAATTTAGCCACAATACTTTAACTTAAGTACAATACCCTTAGGATACTAGTCTCATTAATAATGTATACAATGTCATCATTTGTTACACTAATTATGAGTAATAATTCAAAAACAAACTTTTTAATCACATTTTTTTAAAGTGATAAAATGGTACTTTATTCGTCTCAAAAGTTAAAAATAATTTCATACTCATCACTAATAAGAATGAATATATTTTATAAATTTGATAAATATAAAGTTTTTAATTTTTTTTTAAAAGTATATAATAAAAAGTCAAATAACTCATATGTTGAGACATATAGAGAATAACATATCAAATTTTTAAAAATAATTTTATACTTGTTATTAATAAGTATTTTTAAAATTTTATAAAAAAAATAAAAAAAATTGATATTTTATATAGTTTTTTACTCATTAAAAAAGTGTTAAAAAATAAAATGACATATTTTTTAACAAAGAGAATATCGTTTATAGTAACCAATCTTTGTATTACAATCTCTGTTCCCTATCTTTGTAATACAATTTATGTTCTAAAAGTATATGTTATTTTACTATTTATGCATGTTTTTATAAAGAGTTAAAAACTATATAAGTTATCAACTTTTCTATAAAGGTATATATTATATAATAAAATCCCAAAAAATTTGTCTCAATCTATATACTCCATAAAACTGATTTTATAAAATATTTTAAATGATTAAAATTCAAAACCCCTTAGTAAAAATATTGTGGTAAAATCTAGGATAGGAAAATTTACGTTGAATTAAAATTTGAAGAATTTAAAGTAAGATTTTTCATTTTTCAAGAAACTGGAAAATACTTATTAATTGGATAAAAAATATCCCTCTTCACAATTACAGAAATGACAATGATGCGAATATGACTGTTGCACACCTCTTGGATAAAAATAAAAAATGGAACAAACAACTGCTAAATCAAATGTTTCCAAACCACATTGTTCAGCAGATCCTAAGCATCTAGGTTCCTGAATGGGATGCGAAGGATAAACTAATCTAGAAGAACTCTACAGATGGAACATTTACAACCAAATCTGCCTCTCAATCCTTAAGTGGGAACGATGCCCCTCATGAGGATTTTGGTTGGATATGGAAACTAAATGTCCCCTCAAAAACGAAAAACCTCCTATGAAAAATAACCACAGATGGACTGGCTACAAAAGCACGACTAAACAAGTATATCAATAGAGTTCCTGTTCAATGTGTCTTTTGTGACATTGAAGAGGAAGATTCCACACACCTCTTCTTAAAATGCCCAACCACCAGATCCATAATCAGTACATATGAGCAAGAAATACATAGGCAATTTATTGGCTTGAATTGCACAAATGGTCAAAATATAAATGTAAACCAAATTAGGAAAACCAATCCCCACTTTGAGGAATTATGCATAATATGGCACAAGATCTGGGAAGCTAGGAATGCCTTAATATTTAAAAACAAACAATTGGATAATACAGTAGGAATTATTCTACAAATAAAAACAGCAATTCAGGATTGGAAACAAGACAAACCACACTCTAAGCCGAAGGGTAAGAAAAGACAAGGTAGGAACATAAGGTGGAAAAAGCCGGAACAAGGACATATTAAAATCAATATAGATGGATCTGTCAACAACAAAGGGGAATGCAAAGTGGGAGGGATCGTGAGAGATCACAATGGAAACGTAACTGAACTGTTTCAACATCAAGTTATACAGGGATCGGTAACCCTAACCGAATCCCTTGCGTTTTGTGCGGGATTAGATCTAGCCATAAGAAGAGGATGGAAGAACATAGTCATTGAAGGGGATAGCCTGATCGTTGTCAACGCTATTTCTAATAAAGCAGCAGTGCCATGGGAAACTGCACGAGTAATAAAAAAGATACAAAGACTCAGAGAAGCTTGCTCACCAGTACAAGTCAGACACTGATTTAGAGAAGCAAACACAGCAGTAGATTTCATAGCTAAATGTAATCTGAATTCTAATTCCCCCTACTGTAAAAAATTAAAAAAAAAAACAAAACAAAAAGAAATTGGAAATAAAAAATGAAATTCTTGGTAATTCTATCGGAGTCCCACAATCGGTGTTTAACAACCTCTGGTCGCCTCTGTTATGATTTCATTGTTTCGAGTGGTTATTTGGTGGATTACGAAATCAAGTTGTTTGCAATTATCTACTCCTGAACAAAAAAGAATAAACATGGTGGTTTCTTCAAAAAAAGGTGGGAGTGCCTGCGGTGGGTTGTTTTATCTCACCCGTTTGTTCAACATGAGCAGTCTAATCTTGGCCTCGATCGTTTTAAGCACCCTTCATGTCTATTTTGACTTCTGCTCTAGTTGGGATTGTCTGCCATGGTCCATTGATGGCTGGCCTATCCTCCCTCCTCCCTTGTATGGACAGCTTGTGCCCTATGGTTTACAACCAAAATCTGTAAGACTAGCTGGCGTGTGTGGTATTCCAACAAGGCATGTGAAAGGTAAATTATGTGTAACCACTCTCTGTTTTGTTCACCTCCATTTACTCAAAGCTAGAAAACATTTTAGGGGTGCAAATTATGATTCAAAATATAATCCAAACAAAAATAAACAAAGGCCCTTTGTTTACCCCCCATTTCTGGCCAACAGCTCTAACCTAACACATTGTGCTAATGATAACTCCATTATTTGGATTTTTCTCAAGACCACCGTAGTATTTTTAAGGCCTTGGTCCAATTACAGGATTAACTGCTTCGTGGACTGGAGGTTTACTAATCAATTTACTAAATCGGGTGTGTCTAGCACTCTTTTTTCATGGATTAGTTTAGTGTCTTGCTCACTCCCTCTTCCTTCCACTTGTAATCGGTGGGGGTGGCATGGTGCTCACGATTTCATATGTTGTCACAACTTTCAAATGGATTTGTTGAGTACCCATTCTCAACCAGATTATGTACTCATTGGCCTTGTTCCGCAATCGCTTGGGGGTGTATTATTCCTCGTTCGGATCATCCTTTCATTCACTATGGTTATGTCCACTTGGTGTATCTCTTTCCTTGGTGGCCTGTTTTCGTTAATCGGTCTACTAGGGTCTTGGTATGCTCGTATATTGATCTTGATTTCCCTGTTATGGCTAGTTAAACAAATGGAAAATAAAAAATCAATTTGGTTTCTTTCTCTCGGTTGGACCTCTTGGCCTGGTCCAATCCATCCGACAAGCACCAGATTCCTACATTATCAAATTCCCGATGAGGATCCCACCACAACATTACATCAAAAACATCTTGGTTTAAGGACTCCATATCCTAGTCCTTTTACCATCGACAATCATGTATGAAGATGTGCTTTTGGAATTGTAGGGGGATAGGAAAAAGAACATTCTGGACGGAAATTGACTCAATGTGTAAAAATGAACATATACAAATCATGGCACTAGCGGAAACTAAGACGGAAAATATTCCGGACGACAAAATGTGGAGAAATATTGGTTTTGATGAAGGGACTTGGTCACCGGCTATCGGGCGATCTGGTGGAATAGGAGTCTTGTGGAAATCTCACCAGCTACTAGATTTCAATATCTCCATTGTTGTCCACTTTCCGCGTATTATCGGCCTAAGATTGGATAGCCTGCTTGCTGGGTTTCCAATCTTAGCCCTATTTGTCTATGCACCGCCCACACGAAGTGAGAAAGTTCCTTTTTGGGAACAATTAAAAACGATTATCAACGATGCAACTATTCCGTGCATTGTTCTGGGAGATCTTAATGAGATCCTCTGCAGTGCTGATAAGCTTGGCGGTGCCCCCCTTCGGTCATCCAGGTTTTCCCGACTTATCTCGTTCAAAAACGAATGCTCACTACTAGACCTTCCCACCTTTGGCAACCCTTATACGTGGAGGAAAAACCCGGAGGAGAATTTTAACATCCGTGGAAAGCTTGACCGGGTGCTTGTACATCAACCGGTCATCGAAGTTTTTCCTAACCTGATCACATACAATGGTGCCTTCTCCACCTCGAACCATTGTCCAATTTCCATCTCCTTTGAAGTTAATCCTAGTTTCAAAGCACCACCTTTTAAATTCGAAAATGCTTGGTTACTTCGGAAAGATTTCCGTAACATAGTTAAACAATCCTGGAGGGCTACTTGCCCTGGCTCTGCTATGTTCCAATTAATGTTCAAACAAAAAATCCTGAAAAAAAAAGCAAAAGAATGGAATAAAACGAGTTTTGGGAACATATTCCGGCAATTAAAAGAGGTGGAGTCGGAGCTGCTACATATTCAATCCTCGGGTTCCGGGAGTGTTTCTCAAACTAATCCAACCAAGGAAAAGCGACTGATCACCAAAAAAGAGAAGCTCCTAATATTTCAAAAATCGTTTTGGAGCCAAAGAGCTAAAACCAAACACCTCAAACTATTGGATTCTAACACCGCATATTTTCACCGAGTGGCGACAGGTCGTAGGCACAGGAAACAGATTCGCAACATCGTCTCTTCCGCTGGCACGGTTGTTGTGGGCGAAGAGAATGTTAGGAATGAGATCAAAAAGGATTTCGAGAAGAGATTTAAGAAAGAACCAATAGACGATATGCTCCTCAGCGAGTTGCTAGACCTAATCCAGCCTTCCATCTCGTCGGAGGAAAACAGCTTCCTTACAAAACTCCCATCCAACACGGAAATTAAATCTGCGGTTTTTAACTTAGGGAGGAATAAATCCCCGGGTCCGGATGGCTTCACTCCTGAGTTCTATAAAAAATATTGGGATATCATAGGTAGATCTGTAACCTGTGCGGTAAAAGGGTTTTTCCGTTCCGGTAAAATGCTTAAACAAATAAATCATACCTTTATCTCCCTCCTTCCTAAAAGAGACGATCCCACGACCACCAGTCACTACCGCCCTATCAGTTTATGTTCCAATGTCTACAAAATTATCTCCAAAATCTTAACTGACAGAATGAAAAAGGTCATTGGTAAACTTATTCATCCTCTTCAGGGTGCCTTTGTATCAGACAGGGCTATTCAAGATAACGTTCTGATAGCTCATGAAATCTTCCACTCCTACAAAAATCGGAGGGGACGGGAAGGATGGCTAGCAATAAAATTGGATATGGAAAAAGCATACGATAGAGTCGACTGGAACTTTATTCAAACGGTGCTTCAAAGGTTTGGTTTTCACGACACATTCATCTCCTGGATAATGGAGTGTATTACGTCGGTTTCTTTCTCGGTATTGGTCAACAATGGCCCTACGAATCTGATTTATCCATCTCGGGGTCTTCGCCAAGGGGATCCTCTATCTCATTTCCTCTTTATTTTAGGGGCTGAGATTCTGACCCGGAAACTGGCTGCTGAAGCTAGCCTAGACAAAACACAAATTGGGTTCCCGATTGGACATAACGGCCCGCGGATTCCGTTCCTTTCCTTTGCCGATGATATAATAATTTTCTCAAAAGGTAGTTTGGATGCAGGGCGCATAGTGAAGGCGATTGTTGATTCATACTGCAAAGTGTCGGGCCAAAAGGTCAACTATCATAAATCTAGTTTCCAAGCTACGAAAGGTATCCCGAACCACAGGATACTCGAACTGCGCACCTGCCTCGATATCCCTAATGAAAATTCAATAGAAAAGTATTTAGGTTGTCCCATTATCAATGGAAGAGTTACTAAAAGCACGTTCGAGGAGATCATCTGTAAATCGAAACAACAATTGACAAAATGGAGGGCTAATGCCCTCTCCCAACAAGGTCGTGCCACTTTGATCAACTCCAACCTGTCCGCTAAGCCGTTATATGCTATGCAAAATTTTATGCTCCCCGCGGCTGTGCACAAAGAACTCGACCAGATAAACCGCTCTTTCTTTTGGAATAAGGATCTCCAGTACCGACCACTGATTAGCTGGGACAGGATCTGTAAACCGAAACAGTATGGGGGGTTGGGAATTCGAAAATCTAGTGACATGAACGTCGCTCTCCAAATGAAGCTATTGTGGAAAATTCTGGCCGAACCGGGTAATGTATGGGTGTCAGTGATTAGACATAAATACCTGCGTTCTGTCAGTATTTTTTATTACAAAAACAAAGGATCTAGCTCTTGGCAGTGGTCCAAGTTGTCTGCTCTAATCGATAAGTTTAAAGAGGGGCTTATTTGGTCAGTTGGAGATGGGCGAGCTATTAAGTTTTGGACAGACAATTGGATCTCAACCTCGCCTCTATCAGACAGGGAAGAATGCCCTCAAAGTTACAATCAGGACGAAACTGTTAGCGATTATATTCTGGGGGGTAAGTGGTGGACAGAAAAGCTTCAAGAGGCTCTCCCAATTGATATAGTGCATGAGATCCAAGATATCCCCCTACCTACCTCGACTATGCAAGACCGCTTATACTGGTGGCCGGACAAGGAAGGCTGGTTTACTACTGCCAGTGCATATAAACTGATTACAGCTCAATCGACACCACTTCCAGACCGCAATGCCTGGATTTGGAAGATTAACACACCTCCGAAAGTTAAAAACTTTCTTTGGAAGATCGCCCAGGATGGCCTCCCAACCGCTTCCAGGCTGTCCAACAGGGGTGCCTCGGTCCCACCTACTTGCTCTATGTGTAATATAGCACCTGAGGACGAGGTCCATCTGTTTCTGGAGTGTTCCTTCATCCAAGAGATACACCAGCTTCCGCCTCAAGACCGGCAACAAATTGTCTGCTTGATTACACAGTCCTGAGATATTAAGCCCATCCTATCTACCCTTGGGAAGAGCCTTCCTTCTTCCGCTCTGACCAACCTTGCTTTCTCGTGGTGGACGACATGGTGTGTCAGGAACAAACATCTGTTTCAACAGGCTGCAATCCCACAAAAAGAAATAGCCCTACGACTGATCAAATCCCATATAGATAACTGGAATAAGACATCGGTTGTTGAGGCTGACTTTGAGGAAGACTTTCGCCCGCTTCGACAGTACCTTGTCAAAAAACAAAGTAAGAATCAAAAAACAATTTCCTGGCGGAAACCTCCCCTGGGCACTTTCAAACTAAACTTCGATGGTTCAACGCTTTCTAACGGCGAAAGCTCAGCAGGTGTCATTATTAGGGACTGGGTTGGTCACTCGATTTCAGTACACCACCAACGCCTGGGCAAGCAAAATCCACTCAAAGCAGAAGCCTTAGCTCTTAAACTAGGGATCCAACAGGTGCGGCAACTACATATAGAAAAGATACAGATCGAAGGCGACAACAAGATTATCATCGATCATTTAAATAGGAAATCCAAATGCCCCTGGGAGATCGAACTAATATTGTCGGATATTCAAGTCCTGCTATCGACTATGGAAGAAGTAGATTTCTTCCATGTTCCTCGCATGGGCAATAGAGTGGCGGATAAGGTTGCACACTTTAGCCACTCTGCCCGAGGAGTCGATATTAAAAACGATCCAGGTCTCTCCTTGACCTCATTCGCAAGGATGCTGCCGGGTAGGGTCAGTCCACCCGAATTCTTTCCTTATCAAAAAAAAAAAAAAAAAAAAAAAAAAAACTCTGGTCGCTGCTGTGGGAGTTCAATATCTCGCCGGCGACGATTGATCGGACGGTAATTATGAGCGGCAATTCTCTGAATCTGTACTGATGGGGATGGAAGCACCACGTGTTTCCCTACCCTTCTCAACATTTCGCATTGATTTGATTCCAGTAGTCACCATCATCAATGCCCTTGTACGATTATAGTTGAGCGGTAGTTCGATCTAGAACCTTCTCGGATCATATCGCACCTTGATGGCTTGATTCTCTCAACTTCCATTCTCTTATCCAGTTTTTCTTTTTCCTCTCCTCTCTCAGTCGGTTATAAATCAAACCAAGGTTGTAAGAGGTTTTTCTGCGGTGTCGGCAATGGCGGATCTCAGCAAGCCCACTGTTCTCGTCACCGGCGCCGGCGGAAGAACTGGTTATCTTTCTTCTCTCTCTATTTAGGTTGTTCTGGATCTGTGTTTGCTGAATTGAACGAACTTTGATCTTTAGGGTTAGGTCATGAGTATTTGATATCTGAATGGATGGATGGATTCCAAATTTTGTGAATTTGGAGTTTGATTGTTTGAATTTCCATGATTCATGAGGATTTTGTAATTTTGAATGCTTACTGGAGCTCCAGAAGATCAGTTGTTCAACAGCGTGTAGTTTCTGCTAACTCAATCCCTGGGTTTCATATTGCTGCATTTGGATCTTGTGTGATAGGATACTTGTGCTATCTACCTACCTCCATGAATTGTGATTCATCCTGTAACTGATTTCAGTGATTAATTTTTGCTACCTCTATGAATTCGGCCGATGAAAAAACAGTTAAACAAATGGTTCAAAATAAGGAGTCCAGCACTTGTGAAAGAGATAAAACATCAGAGTTTGTGGATATCTGTTTGTCTAGTCGAATCTATGACCCATTGTCTGTATTCTCTGTTGCCTGTCAAATGCAGGTAAAATCGCTTATAAAATCTTGAAGGAGAGGTCAGATCAGTTTACTGGGAGAGGATTAGTCAGGACGGAGGAGAGTAAGACTCAAATCGGTGGAGCAGATGATGTGTATGTCGGAGACATCCGAGACAGCGAAAACATAATCCCTGCAATCCAGGATATTGATGCCCTCATAATCCTAACAAGTGCTGTCCCAAAAATGAAGCCAGGATCTGATCCTGTCCATGGTAGGCCTGAATTCATTTTCGACGAGGGAGCATATCCTGAGCAGGTTACTACATTCGTTACGCAATGTTTGCATTGGACTTTTACCTATTTCAGCACTGACTTTCTTAAGTTGATAAGAGGTTTTCTGCTTCATAGGTTGACTGGATTGGCCAGAAGAACCAAATTGATGCTGGTGAGACTTTGTTCATGCTTTTATGTAAATTGCAGCATATAGAATCTATTTTTAAAATGATGTTGTAATCCAAATGTGTAGCTAAAGCTGCTGGTGTTAAGCATATTGTTCTGGTGGGGTCTATGGGAGGAACAAACCCAGACCATCCTCTGAACAGACTGGGAAATGGAAATATATTGGTAATTCTATAACCTTACCTTGTCAACATTGAATTTTGATTATATGTTAATCAATTTTGGTTGTTTGTTTTCTATAAAAAAAAAAAAATGTGGTCAATTTCATGTGGCATTTCCGTTAGATTTATCTTCTGATGGATATAGTATGTATCTCAGAATTTACATGACGATTGTTTAACTTGCTGATTCATGATACGAGGCACTCGTGTCAATGAACGATATATAGATTTTTAGTTTCCTGCTTTTACTCGTTTCCCTTTTTGTACATATATGTCAGTGTTTTCCTCTATATAAATTATCTCGGCATATTCAATGTGTAGAGAAATAAACTTGCAAAAGAACTGTTTTGATGGCATTGATTGTGTTACAGATTTGGAAAAGAAAGGCAGAAGAGTATTTGGCAAACTCAGGTGTACCATACACAATCATAAGGTAATAGTGTGTTTGCAGAAAAACTGCATACATTCAACAGCTGATTTTAACATGGAAAATGATGTTGAGGCTTGAGAGTTCCAAGCTTCTCCGTTTCTTCAAAACTTTTGTACCCAAATACTTGAATAAGGTCTGTGGGAACAGATTTCATGTTGGCTTAACACAAAACGATGATTGCATGACTAACCAGGGCTGGAGGCTTGCTAGACAAAGAAGGGGGTGTGAGGGAATTGCTTGTAGGGAAAGACGATGAACTTCTTCAGACTGCAACTAGAACCGTTCCCAGGGCAGATGTAGCGGAAGTCTGTATTCAGGCATGACACTATTCTCCATATCACACAGTTAAGTACTCGGAATCATCATCAAAACTTAGCTGGTGTTTATGAGTTTATGTTGATGACAGGCATTGCAATTTGAGGAATCCAAATTCAAGGCATTCGATTTGGCTTCCAAGCCCGAGGGTGATGGGGCGCCAACCAAGGACTTCAAGGCTTTCTTCTCCCAGATTAACGCCCGTTTCTGAGAGGTTATCGCATTTTAATAGATGACTATGATCAGTTTTATCTGCCCTGCTTTCCTTGCCTTCAAAACCTAAGCTTCAGTATTATGTTTTTCCAATAATTGAATAAGAGTAAGATTACCAATTTGTCAGTTTGTTTTGGATGTGACTAATTTGAGGGTTTAACTCTCTTTGTAAACTGCAAACACAATTTATTCTGTATCAGATGCATAAAAATTAAAATATCCAGTTTGAAGGAACTCCATCTTTACAGAAGTTAAAACAGTAAAACTACTTATTTCTCCAAAGAACTAACTAAGATTGGTAAATACAAATAGATCAAGGTCGATTCGGAACACCTACCAGATCATGACAGAAAACCTGTAGCTCATCAAACTAGAACTTCTCTGGCTATGCACAGACCTTTCATCTGAAGGAACCAGCTAGCTAAATCAAATCAACTCCATGATTTCTTGGGCAGTGAGGAGGATCGAGGAGAATCTATTCACCCTCTTAAACACCTCTTTCAGAATGGGAGGAAACGGGCTAGGTTGGTACCACTCGCAGTCGTAGGTCACCTCATCGTCCACCTGCTGCAGAGCCATAGAGGCGTCAGAGCGGGACTCAGGGTCACTGAGATCACAGATGCTGATATCGAGCAACTTCCCCACGGTACCATACCCGAACAAGCAATTCTCCAAGCCCTGCCTGACGCCGACATCAGTGGCGTTCTTGAGGTTCCTCCTAATGAAGGTGACCGTCCTATTCTGGTTGGCCTTGGCCGCCTTGATAAGGATCAAGGCTACCCCCTCGGGGCTCATCTTCCAGCACTCTCGGTGGTCAGCCTTGACTATTGACCTGCACAGCTTCGAGTGCAGCGCCTTCTTGCACCACCTCCTGAAGCACATGCCCTTGTTGTGCGACGACCTTGCTGATCCGCAAGGCGCCACAGGTCTGTGATGGTGGTGGTGGTGATGTGGGTTCGATGTTTCGATGGCGCTGACCAATGGGTGGAGGGATAGGAGGTACAACACCACAAGAAAGGACAAAGATTGAGTTGGGTTCATGGTTGTTTGGTGGCTCAGCTGCTTTGTGTGGAGTGAGTGAGTGAGGGGAGATTTTAAATTGCAAAAATTAGAAAGTTGAGTTTACCTGAATTTGGAGGGAAATCCGGGCGGGTAATTGCATTCCTTCCACGTGCAATTGCTTTGCCACTAGGCCTACTACTGAATCGGTCTCAAATGTGGTCAAGTTGAAAGATTGACTATGAATTGCGGCTTATTCGTTGCCTCTTTCAACTGCCCCATATATCAAATTCTTACATTTGCGGCCACCCCATTGACGACGGTTTATATGGGCCCAAACAAAGGCCCGTTGGGCCTACAAGGTAGCAGTAAAATCCATGGTCCAACCCAGATACTACTACACCTGTGAAATGATGAAATCGACCAACCTTGCCTTCACAAAGCAGGGCAAATGATTGTTTAGCAATTAGGATAGATTAAAAAAAAAGTGATTAGGATGAGCTATGTATGGTCGGAATTCGGAAATGCATTCAAGACTATCTTTTTGGATGAGAACCTATAATTCTAAATATTTGCAAAGCCTTGGGAATGTTTCTGCGCTCCAAGTTGAGTGTCTCGGACTTCATGCGGGTCTTTCGAAAGCTGAGAAGAAGGGCTTTTCTCGCCTCGAGGTGGAAGGAAATTGTCTGATGGTCATTAATGCCCTTAGGAGGATCGAGATCTAGCCTTGGGAGGTTGTGGACAATGTTCTCGATCTATCCATGGTGTTCATCCTTCGCCGTTGATCGGTGCCCTGCTGAGATTGAGGAGTTTGTCCACAAGGACTCCATTAGCACGTGGTTCGATCGAGATTGACCACCCTCGAATTTTTCACCTTGTATAAAAAAAAAAAGGTCGATTTATATGCTATATTGTTAATTTTCTTAAATAAATAATGAATTTGAACTGAAAATGACATGGATCCATCATTAGAATAGTCATGGATCCATCATTAGAATAGTCTACAAGTTAATCAAGTATTTTATGACTTATTTTAGAGAAGATTCGAACGTTGAATCTCTTAATATAGGATGTAATATATAAAGTTCAGACTTTACACATTTTAATCAATTGTACGTTTTGCTTTTGTGCGAGGGCTATACGAGTCTATGCGTTCATTACACCTTAATGAGGAATGATTTTTCCATTAAGAATCTAATAAAACGACGTCGTTGAGTCTATTGGGAGGCAGCATCAAATTCAAAAGATCACAATAAGTCAATCTCCACCGTTCAAATAATTTAATTGAGTTCCTCGAACCATGCCTTGGCTGCATCCAAGGGAGTTCCTCGAACCCATCTTCTTCGTGTTGTTCCCAGTTTGCTAGTGTTGTCCAGTCTCATCCGCAGTGCCTCTGCTCATTGCTCAACGGTGGCACGTCTCAAATCAGGATTACTATTAATCCATCATCTTCTTCCTAAGTCAATCTCCACCATCCCGTAATTAATTAGAGTAAAATTAAGGCTGAGTGTGGGAGGGATTAAGGACGCGGTGGGTGGCGTTCGGCGGTACTGTTTTGCTGCCGAGTGCAAACGAGGGAAGAAGATGATGGGTTATAGGTGCGGAGTGGAGGGCGAGCAGTGTATTGTAGGCAGTAGGCGGCGGCGAGGGCGGTGACGACAATGGTGGTTGTCGGCTACAGGCGGAGGGATGAAGATGGTGATGTATGGTGATGCGATGTATTTGAGAAGACATAGGAGGATTTGTTTTTTTTTTTAATTTTTAATTAAAATCAAATATAATCTTGATCATTAAATTCTTTGTACAGTGGAGATTGAAGATTGAGTTATTAGGTGTAGAAAGCATCCGGATTTCAACTTCATTAGCAAAACTTGAAATGAGTCAAACGAGATTAGCACAGTGACTAACAAACTTGCAAATAAATACAGTGCTCCGTAATTCATAGGGTGTTGTTAGATACACCGCAAATGATGATTACGAATTTGCACGTCAAAACTAACGTGCATGCACGTCCTTATTAACGTGCAGGTGTGGCACTGTGCACGTCGTTAGGAAATTAGGATTTGCACGTCCTTAACAACGTGCACATTGTGCACATCATTAATAACGTGCATTATATGCACGTTCTTATTAACGTGCAAATGTGCACGTCTTAAGTGACGTGCAAACCCTACTTAGGGTTGAAGGTTTAGGGTTTAGGGTTTACCGACGGTTATTTAGGGTTAATTGAAAGAAATTGAAGGGTTTAGTTAGGCGAGGTTTAGGGTCTAAGTCATTCCGAGCATTGGTGAGTTTAATTTCCAAGTGATAATTAAATGGCAAGCAATAATTGTTAAGGTTTTTATTCGGATAATATGCGAATAATATTATAAGGCACGGAAAAAAAAAGGTTTGCATCGATAATTGTAATAGACTGGTGCAATAAAATCTAGGCAAAGTGTAAAGGGCGACCGAACTTGACACATAAGGCTCGGAATCTGTCAAACCGAGCTTGAAACGGAGCATCACATCCTTCGATGCTTGGTTGATGATGTGCAACCCATTCTGGCGCAGGGGGCGAAATAGGAGCGTTAGGACGCAACCAGATCTATGAGAACGGAAAATTAGAGTTAGAGTATTGACATATAGATGAAAAGCAAGAATATGTAATAATATAAGATGTTTGAAGTCGTATCGCGAAAAAATGGTCTTGGTTTCCGATGCAGGCTAAACCAAGGGTTGTTGATTGAGGGTTGTTAGCAGATGTTGGCGAGGTCATGGGGAGAGATGTGAACGGATGATGCCAAGCTAGGACGACGAGAGGAATCTGTTATACTGTTGCAAATACTAAACCCATGATGGGTAGCTCTATCCACCCTCTCCTATTACCATGCACAGGCCCCGCCCATCTCTGATTGTCAACGATCTGCTGGAATGAGTACCCTCCCATATAGTACAACCGGCGTAGAGATCGGCGTGATCCTCTAAGTGATTGCATAATAACGTTTTGAGTTCCGGGAAAGCAGACTCGCCGATCGGTGATGTCAATGATGCCAAAGCACGGTAGCCACAATGACCATATCCAATAGTGTCCTTCACACCCTCAATATGTCCGAGTATGAAGGGATCAACGTTGTTTCGACCCCAGTTGAACCATCCGAACACATCATCACCTCCACGTCAAGTTGAGGTCACTTGTGGACGATGTCGAGCCACATGTGCTTCTTCTCTCTAAAAATTTTCCCTCAACTCTTCGTATGGCAACGGGTTGGTTCTACGGGCATTCCTCGACCCCCGAGGCCTCCCTTTCGATTGGACGCTTGCAGATGAGGGTTGGTGGAGCTCGTCGTCGCATACATTGTTGGAAGCCGTGTATGAAGATGACATCTCATACGACAGTGGGGTGTCGTCGATGTCAGTCCATGACAAATCCATCCAGAACGGATGGATGTCCTCAGCGGGTATCGGATTACCGAAATTGACATATGTCTGAATCTCATGGACACAAGGGATCCCGTAACAAACCCTCCAATGTTGGTCCGTGCATTCCGGAGGAATGTTTTGGTTTACTACATCCTGCCAAAACTTGTACAGATAGTCGAAGCACCTTTTGGAGATTAAAGTCTTTACCTCATCAAAAAGGTTGACTTTATACGCTGCCGTTGGCCATTTGAAGCGGTCGATCTCCAAATTAAAGCAGTTTGCAGCTCATGCAGTTGGCAATCGTTGACTCAATGGATTGCATCGATCATGATGCGAAAGTCACCAGTCGATGAGTGCAGTGCCTCCTTGAGAACCTTGTGTTGATCCTCAACTCTGTAAGCAGTTTCACATAAACATTGAAGTTCATACCACTAAATGTTTGATGTCATATCATATTGTAATGGGAGATATGAAGTAAGGTGTACCTATTAATTTGGTGTACGAGTGCCGAAATGGAAGACATTATCTACGTAGCATCGTACGATGTTCCTGCTGTATGGAAGCCACACTGCCTCTAAATACGCCACCACACCTGGGAATGGGTGCCATGCAGCGTGTAGCGCCCGACGACGTCGGTTGAATGATTCCTCCGACTTCGATTGGAACAACCCCCAACAGTTTCCTTTGAAGATACCAGTGTGGTTTAAATTCTTTGTGATCTTCAGAGCAGCTTCCTCGCATCTTCTCGTCACGTGTAACCAGCAAAGGAGATGCTGGACGTTGAGGAAGACAACATTTAGCGCCGCCAAGAGACCTAGCTCCCGATCAGTCATAATAGCTTGAGGCTGAACCATCCCAAGCAAGATCTGAAGCTGACACAACACCCAAGCGTATGTGTCTTCTTTCTCGTGCGACATGAAGGCATAGGCGATGCAGTAAGTATGGCCTGAGGGTGTGAACCCGACCACCTCGCACAATGGAATCCCATATCTGCAAGTGTAAAAATATTACATGTACAATACTTTATAATTGGATATATATGTGTAATAATGTAATCGTAATTAAGTAACTCATGCATTTGTTTTGTACGTGTTGTCCAATATGATGACGTAATGGAACCTTCGGAGTAGCCGTATCCCGTTAGGATGCGCTAGGAAGAGGTCGCTTAAGACGTCGTTGTCACCTGGATGTCGTCTGAACTCGTAGTAGTACCCTCTTTCCCGCAGACGATACAGGGTATCTTGGGTAATCGTCCGACTACCCCTTCCTTCGGCGACCATCCTGTTGAGCGTGTTGGTAAGGGAACGTGATGACGTGACACTGATCTCATCCACTTGCCTCAATCCGTACCCAATGGCTTTTGGAGGAGTACCAATTTCTTTCATCCACCTAGCCATCTTCTTTTCCCCCTTTGTCATCTGTCCGACGATGGCGTGACTCTTCAAGCTCGTGGGAAGCTCGTGGTTATGAACACCGTGGGTTACCGTCATAACCCAGTGACCCGGTGAGCCTTCGTGCCCGTGTAGAGAGAATGGACATCCGTTTATCTTCGATTGCGTGCTTCAGAGCTTCCTCCCGCACGATCTGTACTCCCCAGACTGCTCGCAAGCAAGGAGAACCCCGTCTGGACGATTTGACGCCCCCGTCCAAGACCGCCTGATTACTAAAATCATGTAGTGTTTCAGACCCAAGTCCTTGAAATGCGTAACCATTTCGTTATGGTCATTCCAAACCTTTGGGTCCGAGAACTCAGGTGTGAAGTCTCGAAACTGTAATAAAATAAGTGGAAATATAAACATAACGCAAGACATATGGAATATATTGAACTATACGAAACGTATCCTTACCTGGCAAACTTGGAGACGACGATTTCCTTGCGACTCGATCATAGCGATTCTAACTGTGACGGAATATATCGAACTACCTCGGACTATGATTTGGAGGATGTGGATTCCGGCTATCCCGCTCCGCTTAAAATAGGCAGATGTGCGTCAAAGGTACGCGATTTTTCTGTTTTTAAATATCTTTTAATGTATTTGAATTTATTTTAATGTAGTTTGTGCATATTGTACAAACTATATTTGAAACTATAAACATACAAGTAATGTATTGTTATGTATTTAAAACTTTAAACATAAAACAAATATTTAAACTATATTATACAAACTATATTAACAACTATATTATTAACAATAATCTAAACTATATAACTATATTATAAAACTATATTTTATAAACTATAAAATTATAAACATATAAAAAATCATAAAAATTATATACTATCAATTATAATATATCAAATTATATTATAAAACTATATTATAATCTATCAAACTATATTATAAAACTATAAAACTATTACTATCAAATAAAATAAATAATTCAAATAACATACCGGTGGGGTCGGGACAGGAGACACCTCCATATTCCGCCGCTTCCGCGGCGGTAATAAGACCTACATCGCCACCTCCGGATTTGACGCCGGCACCACCACCTCCAGCTGATCGCTGGACGCCACCTCCATTGCCACCACCTCTATCTGCGCCACCGCTCCACCACCACCACCACCACCCCCCTCCACCATCTCCATCTCCGCCACTGCCCCACCACCACCGCCACCACCATTACCCTCCTCAGTCTCCATTTGCGCCACCGCCCCCTCCGCTGCCTCCGCACCACCACCCTCCGCCTCCACTGGCACCACCACCACCTCCGCCTCCACTTTCTCCATCTCCGGCTCCATATCTCTCTCTCTCTCTCTCTCTGTCTCTCTCTCTGATTCGACTTCAAAGTCGTCGTCACCGGCTCTCGCTCTCCCTCTCTCTCGATCTGGCTGCAACAAGATGGAGACGAAGGGGCACGTCTTCGTGATTTTTAGATAACGTGTTGCACGTCGAAAATTACGTGCCATATTGCATTATTGCACGTTCAAAATGACGTGCAAATACGTTTTTTAAAAAAAAAAAAACTTCCATGCACGTCTGGACACGTTGGTTGCAAACTCATTTGCACATTAATTTAAACGTACATGCACGTTAATTACGACGTGCATGCACTTAGTAGTTAAAGTGCGGATTTGCGGTGTATATAACCAAAGTGAAATTCATAAAACATGACAATGAGATTAGTTGTATCGGTTGAACAAACTGTCAAATCTATCGCAAAACGCTCAAAAACTGTCCAATGCGGTGCAACCACATAACTGAACCAGCTCACTGAAATTTGAATTTTCAAGAGCTTGCCTCATCCTGAATTTATCCGTTAACGTAAACGACACATGAATACCAACGAATTGCTCTCCTCTTAAATCGAATTAAAAAAAAAAAAACTCGAATTCAACTTGCAAAAGATGAAATCTTTAGTGTGAGTCCAACTCCAGTTGCCTAAATTCATGGCGGTAGGAAGGAAATTAGATGGAGTAGGTCAGTACAGTAGGTGCGGGTAACCTCCCACCTCTGCTATCCTCCATTGAAGCTTTCTTCATCAAAGTTCGTTCACCTTCCATAAACGCCATCTCTTTCAGGTTCTTTTCTTCCTCTTTCTCCAATTTCATCTTCTCTTTGCCGATTCTTCGAATCCCCAAATCATCCAAACCCTTGCGAAAATTTCCCCCAAATTGTGCAGTAAAAATCCATGTCGAGGGCAGGAATCCCACTTCGAGGGGCCCCGCCGCCCCGATACGGGCCGGGGAACAACATGATCCACCCAATCGACATCGATGGCTCCCCGCGTTCGACACCGGCGCGTGCGCAGGGATCGCCGCCGGAGGAGGCGCGTGAGGTGAAGCACTTCAAGAAGTGGCTCTCTTGGCTGATTCCCCTCTTTGTAGTCGCCAATGTCGTCATGCTCGCCATCACCATGTATGTGAATGACTGCCCTAAGTACTCTGTCTCCTGCCTCGGCCCCAAGCTCGGCCGGTTCTCTTTCCAGCCATTCAAGGAAAACCCTCTCCTTGGCCCTTCTGCTAACACGTAATGTCCCCAATCTCTCTCAAACCTATGATTGATTGATCTGGATTTTCGATCAGATTGTCTATTTTTCGTAATTACTGATGACAGTGATGCTGACGATCTTAGTGCAGTTGGTTATAAATTAGGGTTTGGTATCAGTGGCAAAATTTTTGAACAGTTTGTTATAACAATGAGGCTTAATAGGTCATACATCAAATGAGTTTCATTCCAATTCCTGTCCATTTGAAAGCTCTTGGTTTGGTTGATTCCAAACCCATTCAAACTAGATTCATCTCGTGGAAATGATCCTTTTGATCAAGTTAAAATTTAGCTTAGTTTACTCTAGCAAACTACGTATTGGAGTAGTTGATCTAATTTCTGTTTGTCCAAATCCCGCTGTTGTTTATGGATTGAGGAATCTTCTTAATACATGAATGTTGGTTCAAAGTCTTCATTTTGTTTATTGATTAGCAAGTTGGTTGATGTTGATGTGCTTGTGAGGACTTTTGAGTACTGAAAATTTTACCTACTTTGGGCAGACTGCAGAAGATGGGGGCTCTAGATGTGAGCAAGGTGATTCATGAACATCAAGGATGGCGCCTTATAAGCTGTATTTGGTTACACGGTGGAGTTTTTCATTTACTTGCTAATATGTTGAGTCTGCTCGTCATTGGTATTCGACTAGAGCGAGAGTTTGGGTGGGGTGAGTAATCATTTCCATTTCATCATTGATAAATCTACACAAAATAGAGAACATAGCATCTTCTGAAACAGTGAAGGAAAAATACTGCAATTGATGTTAGAATAATTACAGTAAGGTTGGATGATTGTCGTCTTATGAAATGCTTGTAGAATTATACAAGTATTAAGCAAATGCCCGTCTGCTACCACATAAAGAAATGCTAGCAGATAAGATGATAAAGGGTCACATTGTTTCAAATGTGGATAGATTTTATAAGCTAGTTTTTTTTTTTTTTAATGAAACACTCTGATAAACCTGGCTCATTTCTGGTTCGTGTTGGCAGTGAAAATCGGAATGCTGTATGTAATTGCTGGTCTTGGTGGAAGTTTGCTATCAGCTCTCTTTATCAGATCGAATATCTCTGTTGGTGCCTCTGGTGCGGTTTTTGGCTTGTTGGGTGCCATGCTGTCTGAATTGATCACTAATTGGTCAATATATACTAACAAGGTAATCCATCAAAATCTTTCTGATGCCATTTTCTTTTCTTTTCACTTTGAGTTTTTGGCCTTAGTTGAGCATTTAACTGCGGAGTTTTCTGATTAAAACCTCCTGCTTTGATGCCCTTGTTGATGTGCAGGTCGCGTCATTTGTGATGCTTTTATTTATCGTCATAGTCAACCTCGCTGTTGGAATACTTCCACATGTTGACAATTTTGCTCATATTGGAGGATTCATTTCAGGTTTCCTTCTAGGCTTTGTGTTCCTAATCCGACCACAGTTTGGATGGATTAGTCAGAAATATATGCCTCCAAGTGTTTCTTCAGACAGAGTAAAGCCTAAATACAAGAAATACCAGGCCACTCTATGGGTCATATCTCTTGTTCTTCTAGTTGTGGGGTAAATTGCAGGATTTCTTCTTAACAAGTTCCGCTGATGATTTTTCCATTGATCAAATGAAACAGCTTCAAACTGTGATGAGAATCCATGTTCATTAACAGTAATTAAACTATCCAAATCTTCACAGGTTTGCTGCTGGATTAACTGTGCTCTTCAAAGGAGTGAATGGGAACGATCACTGCTCATGGTGTCATTATTTAAGCTGCGTTCCAACTTCTCGGTGGAGCTGCAAAACTAAGGCGGCATATTGCATAGTAAGGCTTCTTTCATTTCACAGTAAGGCTGTGTATTCGAGTAACCTATCAATTGTTGAACTGCAATGTTATTGAGCACGCCTTGTTGTTGTTGCAGTCGAATCAGATAGGCAACCAACTGAACCTGACGTGCTCAACCAACAGCAAATCCAGTGTGTACTACTTGTCAAACATCAAGGATTCCCAGATCCAGGGACTGTGTTTCGAGCTCTGCAGTTAGCGCTATTAAGAACAGTTGAGTGCAAAATATGCAGGGCGACGACACATTAGATCTGTAAAAGGGTGTTGTAACAACAATTCCTATTGTCTCAAATACCAAATGTAGTCTCCCCTGCCACAGTTCATAGCTATGGGATGTGCTTTTGTATAAACTTTGGGTACAGATTACAGATTCATTGTTTACCTTACATATAGATATACAGGTCACTCAACGGAGGTACTGCAGATTCTTGGTAGCAGAAAACATATATGTTTGACGACTTATTTATAAACTAGTTGAATTCGAAAAATAAGTTCTATATTTAAAGTTGTAAAAGTTGTTTTTGAGCATTATTTTTTATAAAGCACATAAATTCAAAAATATTTCCACTAGTATTTGGTAGTGCTATTTTGTGAAAGAAGTTTTGAAGTGTTTGTTACACTTTGTCAATTGTCATCGCCGGTGATTAATTTAATTATCTATTTAGTGTTCTGATCGAAAGGAAGATGAGGGTCTTCATAATTAATGGTCACGACGAGCATTGTAATACAAACAAGGAGTATTTAATTTGCTGAATTCACAATCAATCAATCCAAAATAATTATGTACTCCGTAATGATTTAATGTCATTTATTTTTTGTTAAGGCTAATTAATAGCTGAGTTGCACATGTAACTTGATTACTCCGTATTTTTAATGGTTAACAAGGCAGATAATTACAGTATTTGGTGCAAGAGAATCTCCTATATATATACGTCAACGCCGACATTCATTTTTTTCCCCTTATTGTTACACTTTATTTATTTATTTATTTATCATTTACTATTAACGTATATTTTTTCAAAAATAATAAAAAAGTATATTATAAAATATCAATTTTTAATTAATTTGTAAAATAATTTATTATATATTAATAAAAAAGTTTATTCCTACATACCCTATTATAATTGACGTGGGATGATCTCAACAAAATTAGTTGAATAACTACTAACATTTATTGAAAATAATAATGTGATATGAGTCAAATTTCTACATAGTTTATTACATATAGTGCAATAAAAATAAAGGAATGCATATGCAGCATGCAATAATAAGGAAATTAATTAATTAAGAGCACATGATAATATGATATGATGGGTTGGAGATCGAAAAGAGGAATTAGTATTCGTACTCCGTAGATGTACCACTGCAACCGACGACTAGTATATACTGTACATTTTTCGCTTCACATTTTTATTTTTATTTTTTAAATCATTTTTCCCCTAATCCTTTCTACACAATTTTTTATTTTTTTTTAAAGTAGGCAACCAGTAGAATATCTTTAAACAAATATCATTCTTGATCATCTTGACGGATGATTTTACAAAGCTCCCTAAAAAAAGGAAAACTGGCATTACAGTTGACACTATTCTTAGCTATGAAATCAGCAGCTTTGTTAGCTTCCCTGTAGCAGTGCTGAACTTTAGCTGATGCAAATTCCTTTTGAAGTACTCGGATCGTCTCAACTACTCTTAGAATCTCCCGTGGACTTGAATTTTGATCTTCAATTGCCTTGACAACTCCCAGACTATCTCCTTCGACAATGACCTTACTCCATCCTCTAGTACACAGGCTATTTCTAACCCTTTGAAGAAAGCAAGGGATTCTGTTAGGATTACAGATCCCTTAGGAATTTATTCATAGAACATATCAATTACCTGTCCATTCCAATCTCTGACAATACCCCCAATATGGCAATCACCCGATGGTTTAACCGACCCATCTACATTGATTTTGTAGATAGGCATTGGGGGTTTTGCCCATCTTATATTTATACTCCTCTTGCTTTTTGATTTCTTAGCTTCATCTTCATTTGTAAGATTTACCCATTCCTGTATACTGTGATTAGCTTTCCTTACTAGTGCTTCCAAGTTGTCTGGTTTGCTTCCTTTGAAGATGACAGAATTACGGAATTTCCATATGTGCTGCCATAACATACAAAGATGTTCAAATTGAGGATTGTTCCTTCTTATGTATGGCAAATTTGTCGTTGACACTATAGAGTCATGAAGGCCATAGAACCTATCGCCACTAGCCTGTTCATATTTTGCTATTATCATTTCTGTGATAGGGCATTTGAGGAGTAGGTGATTTGTCTCCTCATTCTCTGCATTGCAGAGACAACATAGGCTGGGAACCCTATTAAAGTATCTATTTAGACGGGCATTTGTTGCCAAGCCATCTGAAGTAATCTTTCATATAAAATTATGAGTTCTTGGCAGCACTTGTAGCTTCCAAATCCAAGCATTATCATCATTAGTTGAGTTTGTAGCTGTTGATTTATCAATACTTGATTTAGTGGTATATATCCCTTCTTTGTTAAACTTCTAGATTAGCTTGTCTTTGGCATCCCAGGTTGGGATAGCAACCTGGATAATATTTTGCACTATGGTTTGGGGAAATAAATAGCTAATTAGACCTACATTCCACTTCTTGTCGGCCATAATTAAATCTGACACCTTCATGTCCGGGTTGTTATTATTTCTGTATTGTTCTAGGTTCTCTCCCTTTAGACACGGGTTAGACCATATATTTACATTTGTTCCATCACCAATGGTCCAAAAAAGTCCTTCACGAAATCTATCTCTTAATTGTAAGAGGCGTCCGAATTGCCAGACATGTTATGTATATTTAAATCTGTAATCTTACGGTTTTGAAGGTATTTTTCTGTTATGACTTTGACCCATATATTATCAGGGTTGGTGTAGAGCTTACAGAGTAGTTTCATTTGTAGTGCTATATTCCGTTCTTCCGCTTTCCTGATTCCTAATCCACCCGTACCTTTTGAGCCACAAATTTTGTCCCGGGTAATTAGGGGTCTCTAGTTTTGTGCTTGTGTCTTGTTCCAGAAAAAATTCTTGTTAATATGATCAATCTTTGCTAATATTCCTTTTGGCAATAGGAAACTTTGCATTAAGTAGTTTGTTTTTTAGCTAAGATTGGATTTGATTAGAGCCATTCTACCTGCTTGAGATATTGAGCCAGATTTCCATTTCGGAAGTTGCTTTTTAAGGCTTTGTAAAACATCTTCAAAGACCTCATTTTTAACTCGTCCATTCATAATAGGGATACCCAAGTATTTTTCCATTCCTGTAGCCATAAGGATATTAATTTGATGGGCCAGATTTAAGGCCTTGGTTCTGTTTACATTTTTTGAGAATTGTATGGGGCTCTTCTAGTAGTTTATGGTTAATCCTGACATATTAGAGAATTGGTTAAGTATATTTTTTATTGTATCAAGACTCTTATAAGAAGCCTTTGCAAAGATTAAGGTGTCGTCTGCAAATGTAAGGAGGGGGATTGGAGTACTATTGGGAGTTATTTTGATGCCCACTAGTGCATCATCTAATTGGGACTCTTTTTGCAGCTCCCTTACCAAATTTTCCATGACTATGATAAAGATGTATGGAGCTAAAGGGTCACCCTGCCGAAGACCTCGTTCGGGTTTAAAAAGTTTTCCCCTAATCCTTTCTACACAATTTTTTATTTCTGTATTGTTCTAGGTTCTATCCCTTTAGCCACAGGTTAGACCATATATTTACATTTGTGCCATCACCAATGATCCAAAAAAGTCCTTTACGAAATCTATCTCTTAACTGTAAGAGGCGTCCGAATTGCCAAGACGTGTTATGTATATTTAAATCTGTAATCTTACGGTTTTGAAGGTATTTTTCTGTTATGACTTTGACCCATATATTATCAGGGTTGGTGTAGAGCTTCCAGAGTAGTTTCATTTGTAGTGATATATTCTGTTCTTCCGCTTTCCTGATTCCTAATCCACCCGTACCTTTTGAGCCACAAATTTTTTCCCAGGTAATTAGGGGTCTCTAGTTTTGTGCTTGTCTTGTTCTAGAGAACATTCTTGTTAATCTGATCAATCTTTGCTAATATTCCTTTTGGCAATAAGAAACTTTGCATTAATTAGTTTGTTTTAAGCTAAGATTGGCTTTGATTAGAGCCATTCTACCTGCTTGAGATATTGAGCCAGATTTCCATTTCGGAAGTTGCTTTTTAAGGCTTTGTAGAGCATCTTCAAAGACCTCGTTTTAACTCGCCCATTCATAATAGGGATACCCAAGTATTTTTCCATTCCTGTAGCCATAGGGATATTCATTTGATGGGCCAGATTTAAGGCCTTGGTTCGGTTTACATTTTTTTAGAATTGTATGGAGCTCTTCTGGTAGTTTATGGTTAATCCTGACATATTAGAGAAGTGGTTAAGTATATTTTTTATTGTATCAAGACTCTTATAAGAAGCCTTTGCAAAGATTAAGGTGTCGTCTGCGAATGTAAGGAGGGGGATTGGAGTACTATTGGGAGTTATTTTGATGCCCACTAGTGCATCATCTAATTGGGACTCTTTTTGCAGCTCCCTTGCCAAATTTTCCATGACTATGATAAAGATGTATGGAGCTAAAGGGTCACCCTGCCGAAGGCCTCGTTCGGGTTTAAAGGTTTTCCCGGATTGTTGTTAACAAAGACAGAGAATGTAGATGTTGTTAGACATTTCATAACCCATTTGATCCATTGGTCATGAAATCCCAGTTTTGTGAGCGAAGCTTCAATGAAGCTCCAGCTGAGCTTGTCGTAGGCCTTTTCCATGTCAAGTTTCATCGCCATTCATCCAGTCTTGCCCTTTTTCTTGTGGAAAGAGTGAAAGACTTCGTGCGCTATAAGAGTATTGTCTTGAATTAATCTCCCTTGCACAAACACACCTTGAAAAGGGTTAATACCGGCCGGGAGAATCGGTTTTAATCGGTTAGCTAAGATTTTTGTGATAGTCTTATAGATTGTTTTGCAAAGACTTATTGGTCGATAATGGTGGATTGTTGTGGGATTATCTACTTTTGGTATGAGCGCTAGAAATGTCTGATTTATCTCTGTTAGAATCGAACCAGAATGAAAAAATGCTTTGACTGCTTTACAAACAGACTCTCCTACTATATTCCAATATTTGGTAAATAACTCAGGGGGAAAGCTGTCAGGGCCTGGAAATTTGTCTTCCGTCATGCTAAATATCGTGTCTTTTATTTCTCTAGTTGTAGGCTGTTTAATTAATGAGAGTGTTGTTCTGGTCCTGAGTAATTTCCGGATGCAGGAAGGTTAGCTGATTTGGATCAGTTGGTTCCTACTAGTGGATATAAATCGCTCCTTCATCTCATTGGTGATTTGATCTGGAATTTATCAGTGATAAGCATACCATATTTTGTGGTAAAGCTTGTTGTTGTGTTTCGATTCCTTTCTACACAATTAATTACTCCGTATGATATAGCTAGCTGGATTTGTCGTTTTAACAAAATAAAAATAAAAATAAGTAGCTAGATTAATTTGTCTCCAACTAAATTATAATGCTACTACCTCCTTCATATTAAGTCACTAAAATAAAAATAAAATTTAAAATTTCATATACATTTTTATCATTATAACAGAAATTGAATTTAATGATATACTAGTTCATTATCTGCACTATGTGCGTTTTTTTTTAATTTAAATAAATTTAAAGTTAATACTCATTTAATTAGTTAATTAATTTCTTTCAATACTTATGAACTGTTATTTAATTAACAATTAAAAGAAATTATTGTAATATATACATATATATTCTATAATTTTTTTAATTTATATAAATTTAGTATTAATACTCGTTCTACTCATTCTATGATTCCAAAATGAGCCAATGGTTAAACTTTAGATAATATAATTCATTATTTAATTTTTACAAGTATAAACGATTTGATCCTATCGTATAACCAATACTTTTTTTTGTATGTATAAATAAAAAAAGATTTTTTTAGTTAAATTTATTGAAAATAATATTAAATTTATGATTTAAATAACTATTTTAATGTACATAGAAAAGAATAACAGAAGTAAAAATTCTCAAATAAGTGAAGCCGAAGGGATTTGAACTGATGACCACATAGTTGTCGTAGTAATTAGCTATTTCGTTTGCGCTATTTTACTCCTAAAATTGGTAAAAATTACAAAAAAGAAAAGAAAAAGAAAAATAGATATATAATTTTTTCTTCTTGACCCCCCCCCCCCCCCCAACTATATCTAACACATAAGGTTTGGTGAGATCATATCATAAAATCAGTTGATAATATTAAATAATTATTAATTAATATATTAAGCTAATATTATTCACACTCAAAATGACTTCAATTATGACATAATGAGAATTAAATAACCAAGTACATTAATTACATTATGTACGAGTATAAATTAAAGTAAATAATACAGTAATGTTATACTCCATCCGGAACAAAATAATTGGGCATTTGGGGGTTTTCACATTTTTTAAGAAAGTTACAATTAGAAAGTATAATAGTTAAAAATATAGAAAATAAATAATGTGGAAAAAAAGGACCAATGAAAAAAAAAGAATAGTATGGATAGTTGAAGTATTAATAGAATTTCTTGGAAATCAAATACAATTAAGGAGATGAATTGATAAAATTAGAAATTTTTGTCATTAATTAGGTTAAAAGGAACAAATATTTTATTATAAGAAAAAGTGGTCAAAATGTCAATTATTTCGTTACGGAGAGGGAGTACTGTATTTTCGAAGATGTGAGATCTTGGTAGTTAGCATAATGAAGAAACACGCACGAAATAACTTTTTGGTGTAGGGTTGAAATTAATGAAGGAATCATTCTATAGCTAGCTAATAAAGGGGAAGCATGTGCCATGTTCACTGGGCTTGAATGCAGCTGATCAACAACAACAATTGCAATTACTAATTATAACCCAAATTTAATCTACCATGTTAGTGTTGCACATGTCCGCTTAATTTTATGCCTCTCGATCCCTAATCCCTCCTCTAATTTTCTGATTAATTGCAGTGTAAAACTCTCACATATCACTTATACTTCCATCAATTTTAATTATTGAAACAAATAATCACCATTGAGTTTTAATATTAAACCAGATTTTTTTAGTGAGTATTTATTTATATAAAAAGAATTCAATGGTTGATTTAAAAAATGGATCATATATTTATATTTATTTATTTAAGATGGTTATGAAGAAGATTAAAGTGAAGGGGATCTTTCTCAAGATTATTAACATGGTGAATATTAAATAGAGTTTGGAAGAGATTTTGGAAGGTGGAGATACTGGGTACTAATTATAATAGTGTAAAATGTTGTTTAAGGCTACCTCATGCTCTCATATTTTTAGAGAAGACAACACAGGAGATCAAACAGAGTGCATATTTTTAGGATGACATCGAGTTCTGATGATGAACTGGAATATATTGATGAGAGTTTTTCTTAACTGTGCAACAGATTACAGCTCTCCTATTTATACTTGTAAAAGGGGTATAGAATACAAAGTGTATAAGTTGGGGTGACATCTTGTAAATACTCTAAAGTGTAAGACACGTGTACGATTAGGATTGCTCTTGGTCATTCCGGTTGTTAGAAGTTCGTTACTGTGTACATAAGGAGCTTGGCTCCAGTTTCTTCAATTCAATTCAATACAGAGAAATTGTTCTTCCTGTTTCTTTCTCTCTCCAAGATCGATTTCACATTTATCTCAATCTTCATGGTTCAGAGCATAGCAAGTGAAATTGATCGGAAATCATGGCCAACAACGATCGTTGTTTTCCGACCTACGCCGAGATGCAGAGTCCGCTGTTCTTGCATCCTTCAGATGGTCCAACGACGCTGGTGGTGTCCGACAAGCTCGCTGGAGCAGCGAATTACAGATCATGGAAGAGGAGCATGGAGATCAACCTGTCCACAAAACGCAAAATTAGGTTTTGTCAATGGCACAGTGATTAGAAGTTCAGACGATCCTCAGAAGGCCGATCAATGGGACACCTGCAACAATCTGGTAATTGCTTGGATCATGAATTCAGTTTCGGAATCTATTGCGAAATCTGTTTTGTATGTGCAATCTGCGAAAGAAATGTGGATGCAATTGGAAAAACGTTTTTCGTTAAGCAATGGTTCAAGAAAATACAAACTGAATCGTGAGGTTTACTCGATGAAGCAAATTGGGGGTTCCATTAACGAGTACTACACAAGAATGAAGGTTATGTGGGAAGAATTAGATGCGATGGATAGTCTGCCTCATCTGGTTGGAGTGTCGGCGGAGGTAGTGGATTACCTTCGTAAGATAGATCAGTTGAAGATGGAACAAAGGCTATTTCAGTTCTTGAATGGACTGGATGAGTCATATAGGGCTCAAAGGAGCCAGGTGCTGTTAATGACGCCATTACCAACAGTGGAAGAAGCGTGTGCTATGATTCAACAAGAAGAATCACAGCGAGAAGTGCTTGACACTACAGGCTCTAATGGTGGTTCTGGAGACATGTCTGTCATGTATAACAAGTCGGATGAAAAATGCAAAGTGTGTGGAAACAAATGGCATCCAAAGGAGAAGTGGTGGGCTGTTATAGGATACCCCAGCTGGCATTCCAAATCCAAGAAATTTCCACAAAAACAAGCTTCATCTCAAGGTGAAAAGAAGGCCGTGAAAGGCACTGATGACAGGAAACAAACTGCTAAGGGAAGCAAGACTGTGGCTCAAGATGTGCCTAAAGATGAGGCTACAGGGAATGTGTACTTCACTCAGCAACAGTTTGCAGAGCTGTTGAGGAACTTGCCACATAACAACAAGGAAGAAGATGTGGATGATGACCTGGAAGGTGAATTTGCATGTAATATTGTCTGCTCTAATGCTTTAGCTGTGAAAAATGAGTGGATAATGGACACAGGGGCTACTGATCACATAAGCTCCAAAACCACATTCATCCACATTAAATATCCACATGCCAAATGGTCACATGTCGAAAATCACTCATCATGGTGATATGGTTCTTCAAAATAACCTCAAAATGCAAAAAGTTCTGTTGGTACCTTCATTTTAGTTTAGGTTAATGTCCATATCCAAACTTACCAAACAGAACCAGTGCTTTGTAACTTTCTATCCTGATTTTTGTCTCATACAGGATTGTGCCAGCAGGAAGCTTTTGGGGATTGGTAAAGAGCATGGTGGTCTCTATTATCTGTTAAACAAGAAAGTGAGCTCCATGAATTCCCAGTTTCTTGAGAAAGTTGTTGCTTCATGTGTACAACCATGTGTTCCTTATTCACTGGCTTCTAGCAACTTTGTTTTACCTAGTGATTTTCATTTGTGGCATATGAGGTTGGGACATGCTCCAACAGTCAAACTTAAGCATGTATCCTGTGTACCTATGCCTTTAATAAAAGAATCTTCACTTGTTTGTCCAGTTTGTCCCTTGTCTAAACAAACTAAATCACCTTTTCCTCTCAGGGATACTAAATCTACAGCTATGTTTGAGCTGATACATATAGACATTTGGGGTCCATATAGATCACCTACTGGACATGATTGCAGGTTCTTTCTAACCATAGTGGATGATTACAGCAGAGTCACTTGGTTATTTTTGTTAAATTCCAAGGCTCAATCGTTCACTACCATCAAAAGATTCCATCAGTTTGTTCTCACTCAATTCAAATGCAAAATTCAGATTCTGAGATCTGACAATGCCCTTGAATTCTCTAGCAAAGAATGTCAACAATTCTATCATGATCAAGGCATTATTCACCAAACTTCATGTGTTGATAGACCCCAGCAAAATGGTGTGGTGGAGAGGAAACATAGACACATCCTTGAAATAGCCAGAGCCCTTCGTTTTCAAGCTCACTTACCTGTGCATTTTTTGGGGGAGTGTGTGTTGACTGCTGTCTATATAATCAACAGATTGCCAACTCCTGTACTGGACAATAAAACACCATATGAAGTGTTGTTTAGTAAACCTCCTTCCTATAATCATCTAAAGGTGTTTGGTTGTTTAGCCTTTGCTTACAACCCTTCAAGAGTTCATGACAAATTTCAACCAAGGGGAGTGCCTTGTGTTTTCTTGGGGTATCCTATCACACAAAAGGGTTACAGGTTGTATAATCTGAATACAAAGTGTATGTTTGTTTCCAGGGATGTTCATTTTATTGAGCATGTTTTCCCTTACAGTGCTGCTTTCAAACAGCAAATGGTTAACTCACCTTTATTTTTCCCTTCCCAAATGCCTTGGTCTGATGAGTTGGTGATGGAGCCTTCAAACACAGTTCCAAACACAGCTCCAAATACAATTCCAAACACAATCCCAAACACAATTCCAAATACAGTTCCAAACACAAGTTCAAACACAATACCAAACACATCCTCAAACACCGTTCCTTCTGTTCAGCCTCCAGTGTTGACAAGATCTGGAAGGCAATCTAATCCCCCTACTTGGTTAACAGACTATGTGACTACCACTGCTCAAGCCATCTCTCCAAAGGTAACTGATTTCTCTATATGCAATTTTGTGGCCTATGACCATCTAAACCCACAAAACCAGAAATATATCTTAGCCTTGAATGATGTGTCTGATCCTACTCATTTTTCAGAAGCTATTGTGGATCCTAAGTGGTGTGAGGCTATGAATCTGGAGCTAAGAGCATTAGAGAACAATAAGACATGGGTGGTAACTGATCTTCCTAAAGGGAAGAGAGCAATTGGATGTAGGTGGATTTACAAAACCAAATTTCTAGCCGATGGCTCTATTGATAAGTTCAAGGCCAGGCTAGTTATTCAAGGTTGCAGGCAGAAGAAAGGTGTTGATTTTGAGGAAACATTTGCTCCTGTGGCAAAAATGACCACTGTAAGGACCTTGTTAGCTGTGGCTGCAGCAAGGAAGTGGCACATTGGCCATATGGATGTATCAAATGCATTCTTACATGGAGACTTGCATGAAGAGGTGTATATGAAGCTTCCTCTCGGCTACACTGGTGAAGGGGAGGTTGTGAGTGACACAATGGTTTCATCAAAGGTGTGCCGATTGATAAAGAGCCTATATGGTGTCAAACAGGCTCCAAGACAATGGTTTGCCAAACTGTCATCAACACTACTTGGCAATGGATTCAGGCAATCCAAATCAGATTATTCTCTTTTTCTAAAGAAGACAAGAAGGGCCTTTACAGCTATTTTGGTTTATGTGGATGATATGATTGTGGTAAGTAGTGAGCCCTCTGATTTGTCTAAAGTAAAGGAGATGCTGAGCAACAATTTTCACATGAAGGATCTAGGTGAGCTCAAATATTTTTTGGGCATTGAGGTACTGAGATCCTCACAAGGAATTTTTCTTTCACAAAGGAAATATGTGCTAGATTTGTTGAAAGAAGCAAAGTTGTTGGATTGCAAACCTCTGAGACTACCATTAGATCCTAATGTCAAATTGTCTACAGATGTTGGGGAAGAGCTCTCTCGGCCTAATGACTACAGGAGGTTGATTGGTAAGCTGATTTACCTCACGATTACTAGGCCTAATCTTAGCTTCACAGTACAACTATTGAGTCAGTTCATGTCTAAACCACCTGATGCTCACATGGCAACTGCTATAAGAGTGCTAAGATATCTTAAAAATGCTTCAGGTCAGGACATTTTGCTGTCTGCAGAATCAGATCTGAAGTTACGAGTGTTTAGTGATTCAGACTGGGCAAGCTGTCCTTTCACTAGGAGATCAACTTCAGGGTTTTGTGCTTTGCTGGGTGGCTCTTTGATCTCCTGGAAAGCCAAGAAACAACAAGTTGTGTCTCGTTCTTCAGCAGAGGCAAAATACAGAGCTATGGCATTGGCTTGCAAGGAATTGAAATGGTTAAAGTACTTGTTGAGTGATCTGCAGTGTCCTCAATTGTCATCAGTTAGGTTGTTCTGTGACAATCAAGCCGCATTGCATATTGCCCAGAACCCCGTGTTTCACGAGAGAATGAAGCATATTGAGGTGGACTGTCACTTTATTCGTGACATGGTTCAAGACATGACAATCCTTACAGCTCATGTACCCACAAAGTGGCAACTCGCTGATTTGTTCACCAAACTTACCTCCATTGATACTCTTGAGCGTTTTATGTCCAAGCTGGGTGTTCGAAATATTTTCTCACACTCTAGCTTGAAGGGGGGTGTAAAAGGGGTATAGAATACAAAGTGTATAAGTTGGGGTGACATCTTGTAAATACTCTAAAGTGTAAGACACGTGTACGATTAGGATTGCTCTTGTTCATTCCGGTTGTTAAAAGTTCGTTACTGTGTACATAAGAAGCTTGGCTCCAGTTTCTTCAATTCAATTCAATACAGAGAAATTGTTCTTCTTCCTGTTTCTCTCTCTCTCCAAGATCAATTTCACATTTATCTCAATCTTCAATACTAGTGGAGAGTTTGTTACAAGAGGTTGAATCATCTGAAATGCACACACACACTACTGTGTTCCTCCACTTATTGATCACATCAAATTCGATTGTACTGTTGATTTCCCACCCTGAACTGACACTCTTGTATGAAATGACGTTCTTAGGTTTTGATTAATAAAGAATTGACATCAATCAAACTATTGCTATCTCTCTATGTAAAAATCTATGTATATTATTTAAAAAAAATAAAAGAATTAAAAAGGCATCCATTTTTTATTTGAATAATTATGTATTTTTGTAAGAAACAAAAATTAATGAAGAAATTGGTATTTGTACGTTAACCTAGGTAGATTCCATTGTATCACTCTATAGGCTGCTATTCGAGCCGAACAAATCAAATATTGCTTCTTCATATTCAATTTATTAAAAACAAGTCGAACTTAAAGTTGAACTCGATTTGAAAAATGTGCTCATACTCGATTCATTTAGGAAATTAACGAGCTTGAGGAAAGCTTTTTTTGAGTATTAAACAACCCTATTCGCTCACAACACATCAATTTAAAGAAAATTTAAATTTTTTTACAAAATTCGAGCTCAAATCGAGCGATTCAAGCTTAAAATGTGTACATACTTGTCTTGTTTCGAAAATAAACGAGCTCGAATATAGCTTTTAACGAGTCGAGTTTTATCGAGTAGAGTCAGAGCCGCCTCCCCTCCGACGGAAAGGGGTTTTGGGGTTTCATGCTTTCTCCATAAATACCCCATTGGTCCTGTCTTCTCTTCCCCCATTAGTTCTCAACTCCCCCCATTTCTCTCTTACTTTCCCCTCTAAATCTAAACTCAACATAACAAATTCAACGGCAATGCAGAAACTGCAATGCCTAGTTGAGATGCTTTGCATAGCTTCTCTCCTCCTCCTCCCAATCTTCAAACAAGCTGAAGCCAGAGTGCCCGGAGCCTTCACCGCTGGCTCCTGGACTAGCGCCCACGCCACCTTCTACGGCGGCAGCGACGCCTCCGGGACTATGGGTACCCATCTCAATCTCATTCTCCTTTTGCTCCATCTGTTTTCGGCATTAATTGTCTCACATTAACCTTGATTGATTGCTCTGTTTTCCTTACAGGCGGCGCGTGCGGCTACGGGAACCTGTACAGCCAAGGCTACGGCGACAGCACGGCTGCCCTGAGCACCGCTATGTTCAACAACGGCCTTAGCTGCGGCGCCTGCTTCGAGATTAAGTGCGCCGACGACCCCGCCTGGTGCCTCCCCGGCAACCCCTCCATCACCGTCACCGCCACCAACTTCTGCCCTCCCAACTTCGCCGAGGCCAGCGACAACGGCGGCTGGTGCAACCCTCCCCGCCAGCATTTCGACCTCGCTGAGCCCAGCTTCCTCAAGCTCGGTCTCTACAAGGCCGGCATCATCCCTGTTTCCTACCGCCGGTAATCTATCAATAAACCCCACCTTACTCCATTTTCAACTTTCATAGGACTTTTAAATTCATAAAATTTAATCTAATCAATAAAAAAATTAAAATATTAATAAAATATTAAATCACTAAAAATATTCATAAAGTTGTAAAATAATCTATAATTTTTCAAATGATTTAAATGATATAAAATTAAATAAAATACAAGGCCGTTGCATAAACATATGAGGGTTTGGCTTATTCATAACTAAAGTTTTTATAGCATCTATTTTTATTATTTTTATAAAATTTTAATTAAAAATAATAATTTTTAATTTTTTTTTAGTAATTATACTTTGTAAAATATTACCTCTTCAATTTGTTTTTTAAATTGTAAAATAAATTTTTTTAAAATAAAATTCTAACATATGAATGTGTTAGTATCGAGATTCTTAAATCGGATGGGCAAATCGAATAGTAAATTCTTAAATCCATCCAATTAATAAAAATATCTATATATAACCTTAATTTACAAGACTTTGTTTACGTGTCAATTTTAAAGGAGTTTTAGGAATATTGACCAATTATGTTTTTTTCCTTGATTTTTTTATTTCTCTTTTTCTCTTTTTTTTTTCCATTAATTTTTTTAATCCCCCATTCTCTTTTATTCTTAACATATTTACTAACAATCTATCTTAATTCAAAACATTGAATTCAATCTAATATAACCATTAGGCTTAACTCACATTTATGTACTAACTACAAAACATTGAATATAATTATTAGTTGTGACACATCACATTTAAATGCATGATTCAGATATCAAAATTTCTAAAAAAGTTACAATGATATTGATATTATTATTACTGAGTGATTTAAAATATCTACATAACTACATTTATGTATTATACTTTAGATGAGGTATAAAAAAATTTATTTCAGATTTATAAGATACATTTATGGTAAAGTTTTTTTATCTTAACTTTTATTAGTATTTTATAATATATTTATATATATTATTAATATTTTAGTTTTAAAAAATCGCGCCATGGCGCAGGAAGTGTACTAATTAAAATATTAAATCACTAAAAATATTCATAAAGTTGTCAAATACTAAACCCGACATTGCTCCCTTTTCATAAAACTTTGAAATTCTAGCCTGTGAATTTGTTAAGATCAAGATTCTTAAATCAGATCGGGAAATCGAATAGTAAATTCATAAAATTCCAAAATTTTAAAAATATTAACAGAATATTAAATCAATAAATATATTCATTTTGTACCACCGTAAAAATCATAATAATAAGACCCCAACTCGAATCATAGAATCGGATTGAGAATTTAGAGAATAACAACTATTCTAACATCCACATTGTTTGGGATTAACCAGGGTGCCGTGCCAGAAGCAAGGAGGGATAAAGTTCATGATAAACGGATTCCGGTACTTCAACCTGGTGGTGGTGACGAACGTGGCCGGAGCCGGGGACGTGATGAGGGTAGGGGTGAAGGGGACGAACACGAAGTGGCTGAGCATGAGTCGGAATTGGGGCCAGAACTGGCAATCGAACGCAGTGCTAACTGGGCAGGCACTGTCGTTCAGGGTGACCACCAGCGACCACCGGAGCTGCACCTCCCTCAACGTCGCCCCCGCCAGCTGGCAGTTCGGCCAGACTTTCATCGGCAAGAACTTCAAAGTACGGGGATGAATCTACATTGCTTGAGGATAGTTTCCAATCGTTTTTAGCTTCTTTCTTATTTTTACAAGGGAAGCTAAAAGGGCGGGAATCAATTGGTTTTTGTTTCTATAAATTTAGTATTATATATATATTGTACTATAAGGTCTTTATAAGCTTGAGAGATCGAAGTAATAATAAGTCCGACTTTCTTATAGTTCCCATTATATATATATATATATATATATATATATATATATATATATATATATATATATATATATATATATATATATATATATATATATATATATATATATATATATATATATATATATATATATATATATATATACTAGTGTAAGTCCCGTCCCGTGTACGGAGAATACATTAATACAATATTATAAATAATAGGTAGTTTTCAATAAATAAATACATAATAATCTAAATATAAATCATTTTTCAACAAAAAATAATATAGACATAAATAAAATTATTTCGACGGATTATAAAAAAATCTAAATATATTTTATTTAGATTCTCTCAAAATATAAATAAAATTCCTATTTATAAGATAAATTTTTTTTTCTAACCTACATTTAGTTGAATGTCATGTAATTTAATAGATAAATGTTTTTTTAAAAATATTTTAATATTTTGTTATTAAATATATATATAGTATATATTTATTACGTTATCCACATGTTAATTTTTTCCACCAAAAAATAATCTATATATAAATAAAATAGCACTTATCAAATATATATTATATATTTATCTATTAATATTTTGGTAAGTATGGCTATGAAGTATATTTTTTATTTATATTTATGTCAATTAACTAAAATATAAATATATATAGATAGATATATTGTGGATTAAATAACTTTCTATAAACTATGATATCATATTATTTTATTAATTTTTTTCTAGAATCAACTACAACGCACCACATAGGATTTTTGTCCCAAGAATCAACCACAACGCGCCACATAGGACGCTATGCATCGGTTTTAGTATATGTATATAGATATATAGATACAACAGAGGGGTGTGGTTATATACACCACAAATCACAAGGTTAAAATTGCACGTCCTTAAGGACGTGCAAGCCTTGTGTCTAATTAATATTTAAAAAAAAAATTAACTCCTTTTAATCATGCACGTCCTTAAGGACATGCATGATTTGGGGTGTATATAGCCGGACCGATACAACAGTTGTGTAGTTATATGAGCCGAGTAGTTCGAGTTCGGTTAGGGTTCAATTCGATAAAAGATCGGTTTGAGCTCGTTTATTTTCTAAACAAGTTAAATACTCCCTCCGTCCTAAAATACATGGGCTTTTAGCCTATTGCACAAGTTTTAATAAAACACTTTACTTTAAAAAAAATATCATTATTGAACTAACTTTTTCATAAATTTTATTATTTTTTAACACACACTACACATTTTAACCAATCAAATTACTTTAAAAAGTCAATAACACACAAACCAATACAAATCATTACAACTTTTTACCTAGAAAACTTAAAAGCTCATCTATTGTTGGACAAAAATTTACCTCTAAAAACCCATGTATTATTGGATGGAGGGAGTATGAACACATTTTTAAACTCGGTTCAAAGTTCAGCTCGCTCGATATAAGCTCGAATTTTGTGAAATTTCTAAAATTTTCCTTTAAGTTACTATATCATGAGCAAATAGGGCTGCTTAATGCTCGAAAAAAGTTCGGATCGAGCTCGTTCGATCATTTTCTAAACGGGCCGAGTATATATGAGCACGTTTTAAGGCTCGAGTCCAAATTTAAGCTCGGCTTGAGCTCGTTCGATCATTTCCTAAACGAGTCGAGTGCGTGTTTTAAAGCTCGAGTTCAAATTTAAACTTGACTCGAGTTTACTCGCTTCTAAACAAGGTGAATATTAACGAGCAATATTACTCGAATCGTTCCGCTCGAATAATAACCCTAGTACGTTAGAGTTGATTAGCACTATGATATTTGATATTAGAAAACCAATTTTAATTAATAAGAGCTTTTTTAAATTGAAAATCAGTATACCTTCCATTAAAAGAAATATGTCATTTTATAGAGAAAATTTTATTAAGAAAAAATTGTTGTTTTAGCTATTTTTCTTTCTACTTTACGAAATTGCCCTTGTAGCAATTTGAAAGATGTTAATTGCATTTTTCAATAAGGTGAAAAAGTATAATAATAATTAGGAGTATAAATGCGTTTTTATTTGCTTTCTAAAAATTGTATAAATTTCTAAAATGATATGTTTTAATTAACGGATGGAGTATTGTTTTTTATTACAAATAAAAGATTTTTTTTAAATATTGAGAAAATATCCTAAAATTACGGTTGCTATATGAACTAAACAGTTCGAACTTGGCTCCGGGTCGACTTGAAAAAAGTTCGAGCTCGTTCGCTTGCCTAAACAGGTCGTGACTGTTAGAGTTAATGCATATAGAATGTGGCTGTAAGGTGCCTCTTGGACTTCCCACATCCCACATGAAAGTTCAAGGGTATCTTAAAAGATTTTTAAGGAGACTCTTCAACTACCTACATTGAGAGGTGGAGGAGGAGATGGGGCACCCACATGCGCTCGTTGCCGCCTGTCAGGCTTGGGGTTAAATTTTTGCGAAAAATTTATTTCTTGAGGCCGAAGATATTACGGATTGACTTGTCAGTGTTTATCCGCAAATATCTGATTTTTACTGAAAATTATCTTTTCGGAAAACTTATCATTGAAAACTGTTTTGGATAGCCACGATAGAGCAGAATCTTCCTCTGTAGATCTTTTCTTGCGGGTGAATGGTTGATCTCTACGGCTATATAAGGAGGGTTGAGGGTTGGGTTTCAAACACACAGCGAACAACAATCGCCTCTCTCCCCCTCCTGTTTTCTCCTACCATTTTTCCGTTCTGGGCGTCTATTCCTGTTCCAACTTCTCTCCATCGAGTGCACCTGTGAGAGAAGCCGGTGAAATCCTTGGGGGACATTGTCTCGCATACTATCATCAATAACACTGTCAGGGGCAAATACGTTTCTCATTCAGTGACTCTCATACCACGCTTCACCGCAACCCTAGCCCCTTCACATAAACTAAAGTTCAGCTTACATCTACTAACGCCCTACCGGGAGTTGTTGCTTTTCGCAGGTTCCAGCAGGGTCATTGTCCAACAGAGATTTAACAGGATTTTAAGCTCGGTTGAGAGTTTGACTCATTCGATTTAAGCTCAAATAGCTCGAATTTTATGGAATTTTTTAAGTTAATTTGGAAAAAAAATTGGCTTTTCAATGTGTAGTTTAAATTTAACAGACTAAAAATGAAAAGTCAGCGAATATATATAAAACCTTTCCAACAAGGATCGGATCAAAAAGATAGGGAGGAAATGAAAGGCGGATAGGGTTGTGCATCGGTCTAAAACCTAACCGAACCGGGCCGAATCGAACCGAACCAAAACCGAAAGCCGAACCGAAAGCATTAGGTTCGATTCGGTTATTTTTCGATTCGGTTTGTGTTCGGTTCGGTTTTAACATAATTGAACCGAATTTCCATTAAAAAAATTTAAAGTATACAAAAATATATATTATTATATTTATGTGTATATATACACATATTCCAATATAAAGTATACAAATAATATATATATATATATATATATATATATATATATTATATGCAAATACAGGGCGTATACACGGTATTAGTGTGTATATATTACATGCAAATACAAATATATATATGTATCACATGCAAATACAGTGTGTATACAAATATATATACTGATGATGTATTATACACAGTAAGTATGTGTGTATTAGTGTATAAAGTATACAAATATATATATACACTGTATTTATATAGTGTATAAAAAAATTCGGTTTAACACAAACCGAACCGAAACCGAAAAATGGAAATTCTTGAACCGAAAGCCGAACCGAAAAACTTCGGTTCGGTTCGGTTAGGTTCGGTTTGTGTTGTTTCGGCCCAAAAATTCGGTTTGGACCGAATCATGCACACTGTCAGAGGCAAATACGTTTCTCATTCAGTGTCTCTCATACCACGCTTCACCGCAACCCTAGCCCCTTCATAGAAACTAAAGTTCAGCTTACATCTACTAACGCCCTACCGGGAGTTGTTGCTTTTCGCAGGTTCCAGCAGGGTCATTGTCCAACAAAGATTTAACAGGATTTTAAACTCGGTTGAGAGTTTGGCTCATTCGATTTAAGCTCAAATATCTCGAATTTTATAGACTTTTTTAAGTTAATATGTTATGACTAAGTGGAAGCTTGGAAAAAAATTGGCTTTAGTTTAAATTTAACAGACTAAAAATGAAAAGTCGGCGAATATATATAAAACCTTTCCAACAAGGATCGGATCAAAAGATAGGGAGGAAATGAAAGGCGGACGTTGAATTGGTGGCTTATGCATTTGAATTGGGAGGATCAAATATGGATGCCACATTCCATTAAAGAAGACCTTACCTTTGCTGATCCATGCTAGCTGCTAGTGCTGCTTTTGCCTATATATAGATAGTTCATAGTTGTCCCCTCTTAGCTGTAGGGATTAGGGCACTTTAAAGTCAGGCAATGCGTTTTGTCTTGGAATCGATTCTCATTCGGAATACAACGTACATTGATTTCAGACCCGGCACTTTCCATGTATATATATCTCCCTTGTCGATCTCCCATACTTCGAATATATTATAAAGAGTTTGAAGTATAATACGGAGTACTATATAAGGTTGGCGAACTATTTTTTTTAAGGAAGTTTAAAGTTTGATTAGAAATAAATTTATATGCTGAATAGATTATAAATCGAACCTAGAAGATTAGGTTTGAGCTCATCTCGCAATATTTAAGTTGAGAAATTAAGCAAAGATCAGCCATTGTAAGCTGATCTTAGAGCAGAAATACAAGCAAATCAAAGGTGATCTTCACCAGCATTCAAGACCAGTAGCAGCAACAACAAAAGCAATCTGGAACCTTCATATTAGACGACAACAATCCCCAAAACCCTACCTCATAAGGTATGGGATGTAAGCTTTTATATGTGTCCAAACAAGGGTCGTGTGCCAAGCACATGATAGAGTCTAGAAGAGGACAAAGCCCTTCATTACACACTACAAGACAAACATAATAAAGGGAAATGAAAGTGGTATGGAAATGACTAAGGAAATAACATGATAAATGGTTAGCTATTCCTTGATCAAAGGACATAACTAACTTGACTAACACATAATCTTCATACCCTCCTTCAAGTTGGGCATGGTGGAAGGCCAACAAGGCCCAACTTGGACGAGAAGAAATGATGCTGCCTCTCACCAAGGGGTTTGGTGAGGACATATGCAATCTGAACACCAGTACGAATGTGTTGGGGAAAGATAAAGCCCTCTTGCAGCTTCTCTCGAACATAATGGCATCAATCTTCAAATGTTTGGTTCTTTCATGGAAAACAGGGTTTTCAGCAATGTGAAGAGCAGATTTACTGTCAAAAAAGAGGGGAATATGCAGTGGTATACACACATTTAATCTCTGCAAAACACCTTCAACCTACACTAGTTCACTAGCAAGAGTGGACATGCTTCTGTATTCTGCCTCTGCAGATGACTTGGAGACAGTGACCTGTTTATTGGTTTTCCATGAAACCAATGATCTTCCAAGAAAAACACAATACCCAGTAAGGGACTTAGCATTGAATTGGCAAGCACGCCAATCAGCATCACAATAAGCAACTAGATTCATGGATGAATCTCTTGGATAAAATAGACCTGTTGATATTGTCCCCTTTAAGTACCTTACCACATGAACTGCTGCATCATAGTGTGGTTGTCTAGGTTGCACCCTGAATTGACTAAGGTGCTAAACTGCATAAAAGATATCAGGTCTTGATAGATTCAGAAATAATAATCTCCCTACAAGCCTTCTGTACTGCTCAGGGTCATGCAAGATATCACCACTGTCAGTGGACAATTTCAATCCTCTTGGCAAAGGAAAGACTGCAGCTTTGCAATTCAATAACTGACAATCATCAAGGATGTCAAGAATGTACTTTCTTTGGTGCAACATAGTACCATTCTTGTTATGCATAATTTCTAGACCAAGAAAGTATCTAGCAATTCCAAGATCTTTGATTGTAAAAGCTTTGTGCAATGCAGCTTTAGTCTGATCAATAACCTGAGCATCATCCCTAGTGATTAGTAAATCATCTACATAAACTAGAGCAACAACAATGCCCTTTGGAACATGTTTAATAAATAAGGAGTAATCTTCAATAGACTGTTTATACCCTAGGCCAGTCAAAAACCTACATAACTCATTGTTCCACTGTATAGAGGCTTGCTTCAAGCCATATATAGACTTTTTCAATTTGCAAACCTGTCCTGGTTTGACTGTAAGGTATCCCTATGGAGGAACCATATAAACTTCTTCATCTAATTTGCCATGGAGAAAGGCATTATTCACATTCAACTGGTGTAAATCCCAGTTCTTCACAGTTGCCACAACAATGAGTATCCTCACAGTAGAAAATTTAGCCACATGAGAGAAAGTGTGTTTATAGTCTTTCCTTTTTTATCTGATTGTACCCTTTAGCAACCAATCTAGCCTTGAACCTTTCAATAGATCCATCAGTCTAGTATTTAATTTTATATACCCATTTACTCCCAATGGGCTTGTGACCAATAAGGGCATCTATAATGTCCCAAGTATCATTTTTCTCCAGGGCCTGCAGTTCAAGGTTCATAGCATCTATCCATTCATTGTGTTGAGCAGCTTGTTTAAAATTGTAAGGTTCTTGTACACTTGCCATACACACAAAGGACCTCACAAATCATGGGTCATCATGACCATTTTCTCCAAGACATTCAGCTAAGAAGGACTGTGACAATGATGGCCTCTGCCTGTCATTTCTGCAATCAAAGTCTTTGAGACGTCTACGCATCATATGTTCTCTAGTAGACCTCCTTAGTGGAGGAAACTCAGTCATATCTTGCAACCTCTCAACTGACATATGATCAGAACCCCTTCATGAGATTAAGGAATCAGCAACCTCTGAAGGAATAGATCCCTGACTTGACTCAACATCTGACTGAGCATTTGGTGGAGGAGCATAACTGTATGAAGTATTGAGAGGATAAGTAGTCACATAGGGCTCATTTGGTGCAGGATTTACAAGTGGCAATGATGGGTGAACATAAGCATCCTTATCTGTATTTTCTTTCAAATTATCCTTAAAAGGGAATTGATTTTCCATGAATATAACATCCCTGCTAACAAACATTCTACTGTCATCCAGATCCCATAGCTTGTATCCCTTTTGTCCAAAGGGATACCCAAGCATCACGCATATATCTTCTTGCCTGGGCTTTCATTTTATCTCTGTTGCTAAAAGCAACATGAGCATAACACAAACTCCCTATGATTCTCAGTTCATCATAAGTAGCTGGCTTCCCAAATAATTTCTCATGAGGTGAAATCCATCCCAACACCTCTGTAGGCATCTTATTTATAAGATGTGTAGTAGAAAGAACACATTCTCCCCAGAACTTTATGGGTAGGCCAGTATGCAACCTCAGGCACCTAGCAGCCTCAACCAAGTGCCTGTGCTTCCTTTCTACCCTCCCATTTTGCTGGGGAGTGTAGGGAATAGATTTCTGATGAATAATGCCCTTAAGAGAAAATAGATATGTACACTGTCTTTTCACAAACTCAGTGCCATTATCAGTTCTCACACTCTTCACTGAAGCACTGAACTGATTCTCTACATAAGCAATGAAATCACTTACTGCCTTGAAAACCTGTGTTTTATTTCTAAGCAACAGAGTCCAGGTAACTCGAGTACAATCATCAATAATAGTAAGAAAATATGAATAACCATCATAAGTGAGACATTTATATGGACCCCATAAATCCATATGCAATAATTCAAAAAGCCTATTGGCAATATTCACACTTCTCTGAAAAAGAAGTTTGTGATGCTTTGAAAGTGAACATGACTCACAATGGAAATTATCCAAAATTGAGAAATTAAACATTCTCAAATGTTTCAGTTTACTAACTGAACTATGACCCAGTCTAGCATGAACAACATCAATGCTTGTACTAACTTTATTACAACTTCTCATCAAGTGCTCCTTGCTTTCTTCTGTGTTGACCCCCATAGACTGTGTCTTGTATAAGCCATTTTCTCTGATCCATGATAGATGCACCTCCTTAGATCCAGGGTCTTGGAAATAACAACAAGATCTTGTAAAGATGGCTATAAGGTCAGTATCATCTAAAAATTTTCCAACTGACAGCAATCTGTGCTTGAAATCAAGCACAAGTAATACATCATTCAGGTTAATTGAGTCTGTCAATTTCAATTCGCCATGTTCTGTTACAAATTTAATAGAACCATCTGGCAATCCAATCTGTACAAGTCTACTAAGTCTTTTCTTATAAGACAAGACATGAGAATCTGCTACCATGTGATCTGTAGCTCCAGTGTCAATTATCCATTCAAGCTGTGACTGTTCTTTCAACACAGTGTTAGCTATATTAAGGGGAATCATACCTGTAAAATTAGTTGAAGAGCTATTGCCACCTTCACCTTGGTTCTTCCCCTTCATCTTCTTAAGGATCTCTTGATAAACAACATTGACCATTGCTGAATCAACACCTCCTTCCATCTCATCTTCTAAAGGAGAATTCTGAACCTGAGTATTCATAGAACTTGCAACATTAGCAAACTTTCTTCCAGGGACTCTATTGCTATTTCCAGGCATATTACCACTGACGAAGCACCAAAAAACAAATAATAATATTTACGATGTCATGCGTAAATAAGAATATATAATCACAAATAAAGGTTCCCCTCTATACAAATAGAACCTTATAAGCATGAAGAATGGGCAAATACAAATCGAGGTACAGACTTAAGACGTCCGCGAACGATAAACCGCCCGCGGCTCCAAAGATGTTTTCCATAACACTTGGCATCCATGCCCCCCACCCACATGTCATGAGGCATGTGACACTTGGCGGCAAGTGGGCTCACATGAAGGGGTCTTAACATTATAAATAGGATGTCGAGGCCTCATTATGGGAGTAAAAAATTGGGATCTCTAATGGCTTAGGCCGGATTCCCTAGCTTTGAGCCCCCTTTCAAGCGGGATTAGTCTCGGTTGGTAAAAAACCAACGTTGATGAAGCCCTGGGAGGACGGTGGTTTGCGAATGGCTTGAGCTCGGTTCGGCACAGGTTTGGGTACGCCGACGGTAATCTCGTCCGGCGTCTCAGGTAAGCCCGATCGTCTGAGCTCGCCTGCGTCCCACTTGATCCCGGAACCCGTCGACACGTGATTCTGAAAAACGGGTTTCGTCACTGACGCAATCCGTGGGGATTTCTCACGCTAAGAGGTAAATTAGGATCGAAATTGTCGATCTATTTAAACTTCGATATATTTAAATCTCAATTAATGGGGGTTTAACCCTCCACCACATTCTTGCTTCAATCAAATCTATTGTTGATTTCTAAATCGCTTTATTCAAAGAAAATCGGGGAGGGATTACGATTTACAATAGGATGTGGAGAGGCTTATAATCACACGCAGATAGAATTGCAAATTGAACCTGTCCTATTCCTCCCTCGCTGTAATCCGCGGTTAAAGATTATTCGGTCCGCGTATCATCGTCGAAGAGCATTGCGCAGCAAGCAGAGAGTTACCAGCTGCGAACATATGTGTCTCTAAGGATGTCCCTTGAGGAGACTTGTGCTTGCTACCCCCACTCTTTAGATCTTGACGAAGTTACATAGCAACTGCGGTCTTCATATTCGCCACCGGCTGAGTCCATTTCTCGACGTTGTTGGAGATCTTTGATTGTCCGCGGATGAAGAAGATGTACGACTACAGAGAAGCTTCGATTTATACCACAATAGAAACGGTCTGACCCAATACCGATGGGTCTGAACCCAAAACCAAAATACATTTATTTTTCAGCCTTGCACCATGATCCGTCTGTGAATTCCGTACGCGGAGAGGTTGACAGATCAAACAAGAGGAGTCGATCCGCGGATCACCGTCAAAGAGCAGTAGGCCGCAGGTCGAGAATTACCGGTTGCGAATGACCATGTCTCTAAGGCTGCCACTTGAGGAGACTCGTGCTCATGACCCCCACTCTTAGGATCTGGAGGAAATTGCATCACGACCGTCCTCATATTCACCATCAGCTGAGTCCGTTTCTCATCGCTTTCGGACAGCGGAGGAGTTGTGATGATCAACGGTCATTCTCGAAGGATATATTTCTCTACAACTCTCATACTATGAGGAGAAATCATGTCAGACAGTTCATGCGAGACCAGCAACGAGCGCATCTTTTCGTCCGCGACCGTATCAATTAAAAACACCGGCTTAAGTTGGATCAAGTTACCAACAACAGCCACCAGTCGCGGAGATAATTGTACTAATGAAGGCTGATTAAGCGCATCCCACTAAAGCTTGGAAGGAAGTTGTAGAAGTATATGGGCATGGGCTTCTAGCCCAACCGAGCAACCCAAACATAAGTGGCCTTGCGCCCAATGACAATGTAAATAAGAATGAAGGGGATTAGAACTAGTTTAGGTAGTTAGTTATGTGTTAGTTGCTTAACCCTGTATATATAGCTCTCTCTCTGTATTGTCTTAGTCGGTTTTTGCATAATACAATCAGAAATTCCACAATCAAAGTTTCATATAGTATCAGAGCTGGAAAGCTCGTAACTGATTTTTGCGAAATTGTTCGTTTCGCAGAAGTTTTTGTTGATCTAGGAAGCTTGATTCCAGATCGACGTCGGTGATAGATCTGGATTACTGATTCTGTATTTCTTTGAGGAATTATGGAAAACAGAAATGAGAGAAATGGAGAAACTGAGAGAACTGGCGAGAATCGAATTGGAGAGATCTTCAATCAAGGAGTGGCTCCGGTCTACAATCTGTACTTCCTTTCGGGATCTGATCATCCTGGAATGGTGATTGTAGCCACGAAGTTCAACGGATCCAATTTCTCCAGCTGGAGTCACGGGATCCGAATGGCGCTAGGAGCAAAGGTGAAGCTCGGATTTATCACAGGTGCGGCTGTTAAACCTCTTGGTAATCTTGATGATCTAGAAAAATGGACTAGAGCTGACTATATGGTGATGTGTTGGATAATTAATACTATGACGCCGGAAATATCTGAGAATTTCATGTATGTGGAATCTGCAAAAGAGCTGTGGGATGAGATTTGTGAAAGGTTTTCGGAATCTAATGCACCTTTGATCTATCAGTTGCACCGAGAGCTGAGTAACATTAGGCAGGATAATTCCAGTGTTGCTACTTACTTTGGAAAACTGAAAAAAATATGGGATGAACTAACAACACTTGAAGGATCTATAAACTGTGAATGTGGTGCAATCGCTCAGTGTCGATGCAGTGTGATCAAAAGGATAATTGAGCGAGAGGCTAAAGCTAGATTGATGCAATTTTTAATGGGACTAGGAGATGCTTATGAGCATGTTAGGAGCACAGTGCTTTCAATGGATCCTCTGCCAAGTGTGAATACGGCTTTTCACATGGTTATTCAGATAGAAAGACAAAAGGAAATTGTCTCTGGTATGAATTCAGGATTTGAATCAAGTGCTATGGCTGCTAGCAGGAGGTTTCCAAGTCAGAATCAGAAGCCTCCGGATATGTCTCAGTATGAATGGTATAAGAGAGCGCAAAAGAGAATTAAGTTTGAAAGGCAATGCACCTACTGTGGTGCAAAAGGACATCTTAAGGAAGGATGCTTCAAGCTGGTCGGTTATCCTGACTGGTATACTGGACCACGTGATGAGGAAGGATCTAAGCCAGTGATGAAGCCACATACAAGGACCTTTGCTGCTCAGCTAGAGGAAGTTGCAGTTGGTGACACTCCTCTTCAGGAAGCTCCACAGAGGGTGAATCAGGAAGCAGTTACAGCTGTGTATCATGAGATCCTCAGGATGATGAAGGGAAAGGAAATTGCAGATCAGGGAGACAGTGAGTTCAACTCTGCAATGGTTAACTTTGTAGGTAATATTCATACTCTTATAGATGTTTTGAATCAAAAGGGTGATAAACATGTCTGGATTATTGACACTGGGGCCACAGACCATATAGCCTTTGATGCATCTATTTTTACTGAGATCCATGCATTAAAGAAGGTGGTTCTGCTTGGGCTGCCAGATGGAACAATCAAGCATGTCAAACACCCAGGAACTGTGGCTGTTGCCAAAGATTTTGTGCTTCACAAAGTCTTATTTGTGCCAGGGTTTAATCACAACCTGTTATCAGTTTCACGACTGCTAACTGGAAGTAACCTGGAGCTTCGAATTAATGCCATTACTTGTGTTATTCAGGACCTTATAACTAAAGCTGCAGTAGCAAAAGGAAGAGTTGAGGGTGGTCTGTACAAGCTTGTTGCTGGTGGTAGCAGTTGCCTTGAAGGTTTTAATGATTTGAATAAATTTGCAGCTAATACATGTAAGACAATTATTGTTGAAACTCCTCTACATGTTATGCATACCAGATTGGGTCACTCATCAGTGTCTAAGATGAGACAATTACCTTTTTGCAATGATCATGGTTTGAAGGATTTTTTTTGTGAAATATGTGCTTTATGCAAACATCATAAGTTGCCTTTTGCTAGAAGTGAATCTAGAGCTAAGCTAGCCTTTGAGTTAGTCCACATGGATATTTGGGGTCCATATAGAGTTGCATCCTTGTCTGGAGCCAAGGATTTTCTCACAATACTTGATGATTACTCTCTATGCACCTGGACATATTTGATCAGAGATAAGCTACAATTCCCTTCCATCATAGAGAGCTTTGTAGCTCTGGTGGAAAATCAGTTCAGTACTTCCATTAAATGTTTTAGAACAAATAATGGGACTAAATTTGTCCAAAGAAGGTGCATTGAGTTCTTTTCTTCTAAGGGGACTGTTCATCAGAAATCAGTTCCTGAGGTTCCTCAACAAAATGGTAGGGTTGAGAGGAAGCATCGCCATTTAGTTGAGACTGCTAGATCTCTCAGGATACAAGGTCACTTACCTATAAGGTTTTGGGGAGAGTGCATCTTGAGTGCTACTCACCTCATTAACAAACTTCCTTCTGCTGTCATAGGGTGGAAAACTCCCTTTGAATTGCTGCATAACTGCCCTCCTACCTATGATGAGTTAAGAGTTATAGGTTCTCTTTGCTTCTACAGTAAGAGTAAAGTTCTTAGAGACAAATTTGCTCCTTCTGCTATCAAAGGTGTTTTAGTTGGATATTCTCCTGGTCAAAAGGGCTACAAAATCTATGATCTATAGAGACACACAGTTTTTGTGGCCAGGCATGTTGTCTTTAGAGAGAATGTTTTCCCATTCAAAAACATTTCTTCTACATCCAACTCTGATGTTTCTTTACCTGAGGTTGACATGGCTGCTTATGATGAGTGTTTTGATGACATGCCTACACTCCCTGCTCAGGGCACATTGCCTTCTGAGATTTTTCCTTCCCATTCTCCATCTCCTTCACCTAAAGTTGGAGAGGTTGCCGATGTCTCTCCTCCTCAGTCTCCTGCTATTGATCACACTGTGTCACCTGTTGAGCAACCAGTGCTTGATCAACCTGCCCTAAGGAGATCAACTAGAATGACAACAATTCCATCCAAACTGCAAGATTTTATATGTTCTTCCTTGCCTACTCGTCCTGTAGTGTCTGATGGCAGCTCTCCTTCCCAGTCTTTTGCCATTTTCACCCAGAAGCACCTCTCTCATTTGTCATCCTCCTATGTCCTATCCCTTGCTTGTATGTTGAACATCTTTGAGCCTCACACTTATAAACAGGCTCAAGGAAAGCCTGAATAGGAAGAGGCCATGGCCAAGGAGCTTAAGGCCCTGGAAGCCAATCATACATGGCAATTGACTTCTCTTCCTCCTTGCAAGAAAGCAATTGGCTCCAAGTGGGTGTTTAAAGTCAAATATCATGCTGATGGATCTGTAGAACGATATAAAGCCCGTTTGGTGGCAAAGGGATTCAACCAAATCAAAGACAAGGACTATAAACATACGTTTTCTCCTGTGGAAAAGCTTCCTACTGTACATGTGGTTCTTGCTCTTGCAGCTGCTAAGCATTGGCCTCTTCATCAATTGGATGTGAACAATGCCTTCCTCCATGGCTCTCTTGATGAAGAAGTCTACATGATCCCTTCTGATGGTTTTGCTATAACACCATGGCAGGTCTGCAAATTAACTCGATCTCTCTATAGCCTCAAGCAGGCCAGTCGTCAATGGAACATCACACTGAAGAAGTTCCTGTTGAGAAAAGGTTTCTCTCAATCCCAGTTTGATCATTCTCTGTTTACAAAGGGCTCTCAGGGTTGCCTCACAATTGCTCTTGTATACGTTGACGACATGCTTCTCCCAAGTAAATCAATTACTGAGATTGTTGAGCTCAAAGATGCTTTGCATCATGCCTTCACCATTAAAGATCTTGGTCAGGCCCGTTATTTCTTAGGCATGGAAATCTCTCGGTCTAATCAAGGTATTCATCTGAATCAACGGAAATTTGTTCTAGGTATTCTTTCCAATGCTGGAATGTTAGATTGCCGCCCTGCTTCTTTCCCAATGCAACATCGTCTTCAACTGAATTTGACTGATGGGGAATTGTTAGCTGATCCTGAGCCCTATAGGCGTTTGGTTGGCCGATTGCTCTATCTTACTCTAACACGTCCTGATATAGCCTTCACGGTTCAGCAGCTTAGCCAATTCGTCTCTGAACCTCGTCTTCCTCATTTTCAGGCCATGATTCATTTGCTTAAGTACCTCAAAGGATCCTTCAATTACACTCTCTTTTATCTGGCTTCGTCTTCCTTCTGCCTTCGTGCATACAGTGATGCTGACTGGGGGAGTTGTGCTTTCACTGCTCGGTCCTTGACTGGGTATTGCGTCTTCCTCGGTGAGTCTCTAGTCTCATGGAAGACCAAGAAGCAGCATATAGTTTCTAAGTCTACAGCTGAGAGTGAGTATAGGAGTATGTAGGCAACCTCGAGTGAACTTCTCTAGCTTTATGGCCTACTACGTGACCTTCATGTTGCCATCCAGCTTCCGATCACTTTGTTTTGCGACAATAAAGCTGTCATTCAGTTATCTATCAATCCCGTCTTTCACGAAAGGACGAAGCACATCCGGATTGATGTTCATTTCATCCGGGAGCTGATTGATAATGGCTTCATTGTGCCATCATATGTGCCCACTGGCTTGCAGCTTGCGGATGTATTCACCAAAGCCTTAGGTGCTGTCCCGCATCACACACTCTGCACCAAGCTTGGTCTCGTTGTTCCCCTACGTCCAGCTTGCGGGGGGGATGTAGAAGTATATGGGCATGGGCTTCTAGCCCAACCGAGCAACCCAAACATAAGTGGCCTTGGGCCCAATGACAATGTAAATAAGAATAAAGGGGATTAGAACTAGTTTAGCTAGTTAGTTATGTGTTAGTTGCTTAACCCTGTATATATAGCTCTCTCTCTGTATTGTCTTAGTCGGTTTTTACATAATACAATCAGAAATTCCACAATCAAAGTTTCATAGAAGTGAATAAGCTAAACAAGTTGCTCACACAAGCAGCTCCCAAACATGGTGTTACAAGGATTCCAGAGGTAAGAAATACATCAAACTAAGACCGGCGGTAGCTTTGAGCTCCGTGCTCAGACGCGTGCCCCGGGCACCTAGTGTGCTGCTAGCTTGCATTTTCTTATGCACTACAGGCATGGATATGCCTACCTTATGCGGTGCCTAAGTTGATTTCCTAATATACATGAATGATGGGCCTTTATATCGCATACACATGATCAGGTACATATTATTTGCAAAAGTAGTTGTACATTAATAAGGTCATGTATAGTAGTTAATGATTATAACATAATACGTTGAAATTAGTTATAAGCCCCTCAACGCTGGAGCTTGGCTCCGCGTCGGGCCTCCGATCGAAGCTATATTCTCGGAGATGAGATTTTCGATAAGTCCCAAGGATGCTGGAGCTTGGCTCCGCATCGGGCCTCTGATCGAAGCTATATTCTCGGAGATGAGATTTTCGATAAGTCCCAAGAGCGTTGGAGCTTGGCTCCGCGTCGGGCCTCCGATCGAAGCAATATTCTCGGAGATGAGATTTTCGATAAGTCCCAAGGACGCTAGAGCTTGGCTCCGCGTCGGGCCTCCGATCGAAGCTATATTCTCGAAGATGAGATTTTCGATAAGACCCAAGGACGCTAAAGCTTGGCTCCGCGTCGGGCCTCCGATCGAAGCTATATTCTCGGAGATGAGATTTTCGATAAGTCCCTAGGGCGCTGGAGCTTGGCTCCGCATCGGGCCTCCGATCGAAGCTATATTCTCGGAGATGAGATTTTCGATAAGTCCCAATAACGCTAGAGCTTGGCTCCGCGTCGGGCCTTCGATCGAAGCTATATTCTCGGAGATGAGATTTTCGATAAGTCCCAAGAGTGCTAGAGCTTGGCTCCGCGTCGTGCCTCCGATCGAAGCTATATTCTCGGAGATGAGATTTTTGATAAGTCTCAAGGACGCTGGAGCTTGGGGGCCTCCGATCGAAGCTATATTCTCGGAGATGAGATTTTTGATAAGTCACAAGTGACGAAACACCAAAAAATAAATGATATTTATAATCATATGCATAAATGGGTTTCCGCTATATAAATTAACCCGTATGAGTTGAAAAGTGGATTTTCCCACCAACCCCCACCTAAATCCACCAAGTATGGATAAGCTCATGAAATACCACGCAGAGGACACTTGTCCCAAGCCATGCGACACTTGTTGTCGGTTTTGCCACTTGTCGGGCATGACACATGAGACTTACATTATAAATAAAGCCTGAGACGAAACACCAAGGAGGAAAATAATAAGATTTACGACATCATGAGTAAATAAGAATATATAATCATAAACAAGGTTCCCCGCTATACAAATAGAACCTTATTAGCATGAAGAATAGGCGAATACAAATCAAGGTACAGACTTAAGACGTCCACGCGCGATAAACCGCCCGCGACTCCAACATGCATGTTGTGACACTTAGCATCCATGCATTCCTTCCACTTGTCGTGAGGCATGCGACACTTGGCGACAGATGGGATTGCATGAATAAGTCTTATTACTATGAATAAGTCTTATTACTATAAATAAGAGGTGGAGGCCTCATTATAGAGGGTCGGCAATTGGGATCTCTAACGGCTGAGGCCGGATTCCCTAGCTTTGAGCCCCCCTTTTAAGCGGGATTAGACTCGGCTGGTAAAAAACCGACGTTGATGGAACCTTGGGAGGATGGTGGTCCGCGTATGGCTTGAGCTCGGATTGGCACAGGTTTGGGTACGCCGACGGTAATCTCGTCGCGCGTCTCAGGTAAGCCCGATCGTCTGAGCTCGCTCGCATCTCACTTGATCCCGGAAACCCGCCGACACGGGATTCTAAAAAATGGGTTTTGTCACTGGTGCCGTCCGTGGGGAACTCCTCACACTAAGAGAAGGTAAGAAGGGGTCACCATGAACATACAACCTTAGGGTGCGGGTCCGACTTCTGATAGCTTTTGCTTGAAGTAATAGGAGTTGCACCAAACCTTCGGGTTTAACACACCTCTTAGATTGATAGCAACATTATGTTGACTATCATGATTTTGGTTCCAAGCCTTAGAAGCCCACGCGCAAGGCTCCTCCCCTCTCTTGTACATACCTTTTATCCCTCTTTTAATACAATTAACCCTTTAAATTCAAAAAAAAAAAAAGGGGGTCATCATGGTTGATCTCCTCAAGACAAAAAATTAATACGCTTTATTGGGCATAAAATCAAGATGTCTCGACCATGATAGTGGTTCGCAGCTGTAAGTAGATAAATAACATATATATACATATACATTTGTATATCTGTCATGAGATACCCAGATCAACAGTCGCGGACAGAAGAAAGCAAATACTGAAGGCATGTGCAGTCGCGGAAATCACAAGGAAGACAAATTGGTCACCATTCAAGAGATCCGTTCGCATCCAATCGTCGCTCACCCCGAGTCCGCGTGTGCAACCTCGTCCTTGCAAAGATATCCACCGCCGCAGTAGCCTCTTGATGGCCGCGATGAATGGTCGTGGTGTTGAAAAATACAAACGCATGACACTATCCCGCTAAAGATCTTCAAATCTATTTTTCCATACAAATGGGGGACGATGAATATATATACGTGTATATCTAAGTGTGGGAAGTGTTTTGTAACCTATTTAACTGATGTACAAAGTGGGTTATTCAAGTCGCTAGGACGCGGGAGCTCCCTCCGCGTCGGGCATTCGGTAATAGAGCTAGTCTCCCGGATCAGATATTTTATTAAGTCCCTTAACGCGTGATCTTGCTCCGCGTCGGGCACCCGGTCGTAGAGCTAGCCTCCCTGATCAGATATTTTATTAAGTCCCTTAACGCGTGATCTTGCTCCGCGTCGGGCATCCGGTCGTAGAGCTTGCCTCCCGGATCAGATATTTTATTAAGTCCCATAACGCGTGACCTCGCTCCGCGTCAGGCATCTGGGCGTAGAGCTTACCTCCCGGATCAGATATTTTATTAAGTCCCTTAACGCGTGATCTCGCTCCGCGTCGGGCATCCGGTCGTAGAGCTTGCCTCCCGGATCAGATATTTTATTAAGTCCCATAACGCGTGATCTCGCTCCACGTCGGGCATCTGGTCGTAGAGCTTGCCTCCCGGATCAGATATTTTATTAAGTCCCTTAACGCGTGATCTCGCTCCGCGTCGGGCATCCGGTCGTAGAGCTAGCCTCCCGGATCAGATATTTTATTAAGTCCCTTAACGGGTGATCTCGCTCCGCGTCGGGCATCCGGTCGTAGAGCTAGCCTTCCGGATCAGATATTTTATTAAGTCCTTTAACGCGTGATCTCGCTGCGCGTCGGGCATCCGGTCGTAGAGCTTGCCTCCCGGATCAGATATTTTATTAAGTCCCTTAACGCGTGATCTCGCTCCGTGTCGGGCATCCGGTCGTAGAGCTTGCCTCCCGGATCAGATATTTTATTAAGTCCCTTAATGCGTGATCTCGCTCCGCGTCGGGCATCCGGTCGTAGAGCTAGCCTCCCGGATCAGATATTTTATTAAGTCCATTAACGCGTGATCTCGCTCCGCGTCGGGGATCCGGTTGTAGAGCTAGCCTCCCGGATCAGATATTTTATTAAGTCCCTAAACGCGTGATCTCGCTCCGCGTCGGGCATCCGGTCGTAGATCTAGCCTCCCGGATCAGATATTTTATTAAGTCCCTTAACGCGTGATCTCGCTCCGCGTCGGGAATCCAATCGTAGAGCTTGCCTCCCGGATCAGATATTTTATTAAGTCCCTTAACGCATGATCTCGTTCCGCGTCGGGCATCCAGTCGTAGAGCTTGCCTCCCGGATCAGATATTTTATTAAGTCCCTTAACGCGTGATCTTGCTTCGCGTCGGGCATCTGGTCGTAGAGCTTGCCTCCCGAATCAGATATTTTATTAAGTCCCTTAACGCGTGATCTCGCTCTGCGTCGGGCCTCCGATCGAAGCAATTCTCGGAGATGAGTTCTTCAATAAGTCCCAAGGACGCTGGAGCTTGGCTCCGCGTCGGGCCTCCGATCGACGCTGCATTCTCGGTGATGAGATTTTTAAATAAAGTCCCAAGGACACTGGAGCTTGGCTCCGCGTCGGGCCTCCGATCGAAGCAATTCTCGGAGATGAGTTCTTCAATAAGTCCCTAGGATGCTGGAGCTTTGCTCCGCGTCGGGCCTCCGATCGAAGCAGTTCACGAAGATGAGTTCTTCAATAAGTTCCCATGATGCTGGAGCTTTGCTCCGTGTCTGGCCTCCGATCGAAGCCATTTTCGGAGATGAGTTCTTCAATAAGTCCCCAGGATACTGGAGCTTTGCTCCGCGTCGGGCCTCCGATCGAAGCAATTCTCGGAGATGAGATTTTCGATAAGTCCTAAGGACGTTGGAGCTTAACTCCGCTCGGGCCTCCGATCGAAGTCTATGATGCACGGTCAGTTTCGACCTACATATTTCCTATCGCGTTTTCAACATTGGTAAAACTCAAGCGTATCTCTCACTCATGTCCCCGGTTTGGAAGGATTCCTCTTCGTTTCCTTTTTGTTGATCACTGTCATTATATAAAGCTTGGTGAATGGATTAATCATTATTAATCTATATTTGTTTAAAGAAATGTGAAATCTGGAACAGAATAAGCAAAACTTAAGGTATTACGTTAGGGCTTTGTCTATCGGAGAATATACATGGCTTGTTCCATGTTTTACTGTCATATATATACAAGTGGGTTTACTGACAGAAGAAGAAACGAGAGGAATGAAGTGGGAGCATCCATGTTTTACTGTCAAATGCATACTAGTGTTAAAGGATGCAATTCATTAACACGGTGAAGAAGGATTGTTCGCGAGCAGCGACCGTCTGACCCAAAGATCGCCTTCCAAGTACGCCTAAGGGTCAAGAGGGCGGGAATCCAATCACGTTCAAAGTAAATCGCCGATTTAAATCGCGAACAATGCTGCCCCGTATTCCAAAAGACTTGTAAGGTCACCACTTTCGATCGCATGGCTTTAAATTGTTGGCATCATTAACTGTCTGTCAAAGATTAGAAAAAGATGCAAAGAAAAGAGCTTAGGAGCTTAGTAGTCTCGAGCTCTTGAAACAAAATCAGATAAGCCCCTTGACGCTGGAGTATCGCTCGCTTGATAAGTCCCTCAATGCTAGAACTATTACTATCGCTCGCTTGACAAATCAGAGCACACTTGATAAGTCCCTCAACGCTGGAACTATTACTATCGCTCGTTGAGGGCCTCCTGCTCGTAACTGGTAAGCTCGCGAAGATAAACTCTAAATGAGTATAAATTAAAGCCCCTCAAACGACGGAGCTCTCATCCGTGGAGGGCTTCCTGATTGAACTACAAAAGGCTTGATTCTCTTTCCAAGAGATACGTAGGCTACCCACTAATAAGTTGGGTACATCCCAGACAAAACTGATGTCTACTAAAGTAGCCATGTTGAAATGCACAGTTTAGCTCCATATTCTAGACACTTTACATATTTTGGGTCAGGAATATTATGGATTTATGTAATATGTGCTTATTTGCAAGAAATAGAGGTCTACATAAGTTCTAGTTTACTATTACAGAATATGGAGCCATTTCGAAAGAAAACCAAGAAGTAAAGACGGAAGCTGAAAGCTGCTCGATATCGACGAATCTTTGTCGATATCGACTAAAAGAGTCCGGACACACCATGATCGAGGACAACCATGTCGAGAAACTGAGGGACGAAGCAACCCGACTCCAGGACACTCCTCGATATCGAGTTAGTTACTCGATATCGACAAAGCTTTGAAGACCAGCCCGGAGTCGAGGAAGAAGCTTGATCGAGGAGCCGCGGAGAGCTACTCGACTTGACCAGACAACCGATGCTGAGCAACACCAGTCCTCGATATCGAGAAAACTCCTCGATATCGACAAACCTAGAGCACATGTCCGAGCAATGTCGAAGAGAGGCTACTCGACAACACCAAGCCAGCCAAGTCGATGAACCAAGTTCCTCGATATCGTCTAGTTTACTCGATATCGAGGACCCCAGAACTGCTTACCCGAGCCATGTCGAGGACCAGCTAGTCAAGTATACCGCTGAAGCCGAAGTCGACGTCCATGTTACTCGATATCGAGTGATTTACTCGATATCGAGGAAATCTATCCGGAGCCGCGTTACGCGGTTTGAGCAGTCCGACGCGGTTTTGGATTCCTTGAGGCCGAAGTTGTCCAAGTCTATCCGAGTTCTATCCAAGTCTATCAACATCTATCCGAAGATATTTTAGCCTTTTAGATATAATTTCTTTTTTTGATTTATTTATGTTATTCCATTTATTTATCTTTAAGATTTTAGATATAGAGATTTAGATATAGATAGAGATTTCTATCCTTGATTAGCAAGGCTTAGAAGCCTATAAATAAAGCTCATGGGGCCGAGTTTTATTCATTCAATTTCAGTAGGAGAAGTAGTAGAGAGAGAGAGAGAGAGAGAGAGAGAGAGAGTGACCAAGAGGAGTTGGTGAAGCGAGAGTGGAATTGGCTTCCTTTGGTTGTAAGCTCTGTTTGATTTAATGCAAGTAGTTATTTCCTTTCAATCAATGTCTGCAATTGCGATGAAGAACGAGTAGTCCACCCACTTCTAAGGTTGGGGCGAGCCCGACGATAGCCCTGCGTGTTTGAGGTAAAGATCCGACTTTTATCATGTTTTAAGCATCTGCTACTTGTTATATGTTTATTACCCATCTAATGGAGGTCCATGCTAACAATTTGGATTGTAAACATAAAATCAGTAGAGACAATTAGGGTTTCTTGAAAGAGTTGTCTAACGGTTGGAAAAGGCGAAAGCTTGATCCTTTGATGCAAGTTATATGATTATCTGTTTATTCTTGCCTTTTGCATGCTTGGCTATCGTTGTCGCAAACCCCAATCTTGGAAGTCTTTCACATATAGTTTATTTCGAGAATCTCAAAGCCTTTGTCTTTATTTTATTTCGTTTTAAATTCTGCCTTCTTCGATATCGACAACTTCTGGTCGATATCGAGTTACTGATTCCCGATCTAGATTGTCGTAGCTTATCCTGTGCAGGTGCTCGACAAAGTCATCCTCGACATCGACAGCTTTACTCGATATCGAGTAAAACCTAGTCGATATCGACTAACCACCTGTGACTGCTGCTGCGTGACTGGACTTGTCCGATCTTCTGTGGACTAACCCTAGTCGAGATCGACAACCTGTGGTCGACTTCTGTCCGTGAGCTTTCTCCGCTGCCTAGGATCCGCTGACACGCTTCCTCGTGGATCGATCCTGACTTCCCGCTGCTACATCAAGAGGAGGTCTTGTAATTATTTACGTGGGCATAATCTGGTTTGATTTATTTTATAATATTTTGAACTCGATTTCCTCCTACAAAAAATTGGCGTCGTTGCCGGGGAAGCTATCATTCGCGCTTTAGGTAGTTAAATCTCACATCTACTTTGAGTTACTTTACAGGTATATGCGCCGTTCTAGTCAAACACTTGAGTTTGACGCCTTAGACGAACCGGAGCGCCTTATACACTTCCAAGATAAACTGAAAAGAGCCATGGCGGCCGCAGAAACACAAGAACAGCTGATTGAGAGGCTTACAAGGGAACTAGCCGCAAGGATATTACTATCGCCGCTGAGAGAGCAGGAAGGGAACAAGAAGCTGAGAGCGCAAGGCAAGCAGAAGCTGAGCTTGCCCAATACCCAACCACTGCAGAGGATTATATGCACCCGACTCTCGTCGTGCCTGAATCGGCTATTCTAATCCCTGAAAATTCTTTTGAAATTCGCACTCAATTTCTTATAGAGCTTAAAAATAATGATTTTTATGGAAAATTTAATGAATGCCCTCTTGAACATATTACAAATTTTTCTGACATGTGTCGTACTCTTGCTGAAGGTACAACTCTGGAATATGTCAAGATGAAGGCATTTCGCTGATCTCTCGCTGGACTTGCATTAAAGTGGCTAGAAGGACTGAAACCTAGATCCCTCACAAAATGGGCCCAAGTGGAGCAAGAGTTTCTCAACAAATTCTTCCCTCCTGTCAAGACAACACTCCTCCGCCAGAAGATCACAGCTTTCAAACAGAAGTCTGGGGAGCCACTGGAAAAAGCATGGGAACAATATAAAGAACTGATGCAATCTTGCCCTACTCATAGACAGCCACCCTACGTCATTCAAGAGATCTTCTTCAATTCTCTTGACCAAGTCACTAAGGACAGGATCAACCAGTACACTCGATATGAGTACTTGACGATGCCACCAATTGACGCATGGGGTGTCCTAGACAAGCTCACTAACTATGACAACAAGTATAGGTCTACCACAAACTATGAGGAGAACTCCTATGCCAGGCCAGCGCCATCTATGCCCCTCTATGAAGCTTCCAATGAGATTGACCCAGATGTTAGGGAGCAGTTCTATAGAGACCAGAATCGCAAGCTCCTCAAGCAAGTCAAGTATCTCTCTGTCAACCAGCCTTGCATCGAATGGGGATCACAGCGGCACACCACTACTGAATGCCCACACACAGAGCAAGTCAGGATGGCAGAGACACACGAAGAGGTAGCTTACGCAGGGGGTCCCAATCGCTATATGGGGGATCAAAGGTTCTATCAACCACAGTGGAACCAAGTTCCTCCTAGGAATCCCCCGCCATACAGAGCTCCAGGACATCCAGAAAGGGATCAAAAAAAGGATGACTTACAGCTCGTCCTTGAAGAGATGCGCCGGAATCAAGGCACCATCAACAACCAGTTCCAGAACATCAACACAAAATTTGGAGAGCTGGACATCTGGAAGAGAAGCATTGAGACTCAAATGGGTCAGTTCGCGGCGCAGATCCCACGACCATCCGGACAACTCCTTGGGCAAACAGAACCAAATCCTAAGGGGAAGACCGGACACGTCGCAGCTATCAAACTCAGAAGTGGGCACCAATTACACGAGCCAGAGGTCGGAAAGCACAAAGATAAGGCAGAGCAGCAACTCGAAAATGAGCAGCAGCAACTCGATATCGAGAAGCCCTTAGTCGATATCGACAAAAACCTCCTCGACACAGATCAGAAGCCAAGCTCGGACTCCACTTCACAACCCAACAACTCGAGATCGACAAACCTACTTGATATCGAGGAACCCCTGGTCGATATCGAGGAGAAGCTGGCCGATGTCGACAACTCTACAACACCTCCGATGTCTGTTCTGGCTCCGAAGCAGAAAAAGACATTGTCTTTCCCTTCCAAAGCACTGAAAGATCCCACTTCAGGTAGGTTCCAACGTTTTGTTAATATGTTGCAAGAACTGAATGTCTCTATTCCTTTTACAGAAGCCCTGCAAGAGATGCCTAGATATGTCAAATTCCTGAAGGAAATCCTGAGCAAGAAGCGATCCATCTCAGAGATCGCCGTCGAATGCAAAGTGCTCCACTTCCCTGAAAAGAGACCTGACCCTGGTAAGTTTTCTGTTACTGTGAGATTTGGACAATATAAATATGAGTCCTTGTGTGATTTAGGAGCAAGTGTGAGCATCATGCCCTTATCAATCTGGCGAAAGGTAAAGATAGGATGCATAAAGCCTGTGGATGCTAAGCTATACATGGCAAACAATACAGTGGTCATCCCTACAGGTATAGTTGAGAATGTCCCTGTCCAGGTTGGTAAATTCTTTGTTCCAGCAAATTTCCTTATTATAGACTGTGCTGAAGATCCTACTAGCCCTATTATTCTTGGTAGACCATTCTTAGCTACTGCAGATGCCAAGATCAGTGTCAAACAACGATTACTCACCTTCACCATAGGCAACGAGGTCTTAGACTTCTCTTTTGGCCCTGCAAAAGAGGAAATTTCATGGCTGGAGGTGAAGAGCATCAGCAACCACGGGATCAAGCAAACAACGGAGGAAAGCACCAGAGGCCAACTCGATATCGACATACCCTCCTCGATATCGACCAAACCTGTCCTCAATATCGACCAAACTTTGTCGACATCGACTTCCTCTACTGAGCGCCAGACTTTCCAAGAGCCTAAGTATAGGGTCTCTGTACTCGATATCGACCAGTCCTCCCCGATATCGACTAACCCCAAGCCCGAAGATTTCTGTTTTGGGTCCGAAAAGGTAAGTTCAGGTATGGGTTCTACTCCCCCTCATTCCATTAAGAAATTTATCAATAATTTAAGGGGAGGTAAGGCCCCGTGGCGAGAGAATCTGCAAAAACTAAGAGCTGGAAAGAAAAAGAAGAAAGTAAAAGAAGATTATGCAAGCAACCATCTGTCAGCTGAGCTTGCATACTACCATCAGGACCTAGATGATCCAGGAGAAGGGCTAAGCACAAGCGGGCCCCACATTAATGGTCCTTGAGCATAAAAGAAGAAGTCGGCCTGGCGACCCTAAAATCTAGAGCATGTATATAAAACTTTTTGAATTTTGGGACTTTGGAACTTTTGATTTTGGTTTTGGTTTTTTGTTTTTGGTTTTTTGGTTTAGAATACTTCATGTGGAAAGTCTTGTGTTTGTATGCAATCTAACACTTTTAGGTCGGCAAGCATAAAAGGATCGCGAAAAGTGGAATAAGAAGTCCCTGAAGAACAGTCGAAATCGACTAGGCCAGTCGACAACGACCAAGAGGATGAAGCCAGAGTACTCGATATCGACCAAGCTAGAAGAGTCTCCTCGACTTCGGATTCCACTGGACGCTGACAACCTACTCGATATCGAGTATAGTACTCGATATCGACAAGACCAGTTTCCTCGATATGCCCTGTTTTGCCCTCCTTGATGCGTTATTCGGTGAGTTCCTTCCTTTACTCTTGTTTTTATTTGATTTTATACAGTGGGGACACTGTATATTTGAAGTATGGGGTGGGGGAAGGACTCATTATCATTATTATATGTTTTAGTCTTGCTTTTGGTTTTACAAGGTGAAATTTTATTATTATGTTATGCATTCATGTTTAAGTTTTATGCATACTTTAGTCTTGTTTTTTTAGTTACATAAAAAATAAAAAAATAAAAAATGTCGAAAAAAGAAAAAAAATGCATGTTTAATTTTTGCATTGTCTTAGTTTTTATACCCTAACTTAGATGTCTTATGATGATAAATAATGACTGACTTGATCATGTAAAACCTATGGTATGTTTGGAAGGTTTAGCCTAAGTCCCCGAAATTGTTTTTATGTGGATTGTGAACTTGTGATGAAATTGAGCACATATGATCCTAAGCTAAAGGTTGAAATCCAACAAAAATTGTCCTAGTGAGAATTTTGGCCTTATAGGGAGAACATTAAAAATCCCTCTGCTTTCTTGAGTGTATTTACTCTTCCTATGCATCTCTAAATGTTGTGATAGTTATTCAAAGCCAATGCATTTATATGTTTATGTGAATGAGAATTAAATGATGGAGGCATTTTTTAAGCCAATTTTATCCTCTCTTTACCTACCCTGCATTATCCCTGCTTGAAGCCAGAACATTAGCCTGAGACTTTTATTATAAACTCCACAAAATTATCCTTAGCCAAATTGAGCCTAACCCCATTTGGGAATTAAGACTTAGAGTTGGTTTGAATGATGATTTGTGGAAGGAATAAGCTTGTGTTTCATTTCAAGTGAGGATGATTTTTGAACTTATTGAGATATGAGTTGGTTTTATATTTTTATCTTGCTATGCATACTATGTAAAAGGATTTTTGGCTCACCCTATAAATGCACTAGTTATTTTTCTTTCGAAAAAAAAATTGAAAAAAAAAAGAATAAAAAAAGAAGAGAAAAGCAAAAGAAGAAAAGTTTGCAATTATGAATAAAGTGCATGAGCCAAATTTACCTTATTTCTTTCATTTTCGCAAGATTCATACTTTCGAGAGGTTAATTAAAGTTTGAAAGGTTACGTACTTCATTGAGATAAGTTGGAGAGTTTGGTTGATGCATATGATTAAGAGTTATGGTTTGGTTGAGTTGTGTTGGAAATTTAGGAGAATTGATTCCCGAATTTTATTAAGCACCACATGGCCAAATAATTCCATACCCTTTTATTTCTTACCAAGCCCCATTACAACCCCGCCGAATGGAATCTTCTTTGAAGACTTCTATTGAGCGAAGTCCTCCTGATAATTCTTGTTGCATTTACATAATTGGTTGCGAAGTGGATTTATATTTAAATTGCAATGTTTAAGAGATTGTATATGGAATTGAGTTGAGAGTTGATCTGCATAGCCTAAACACATTGAGAGTTGAGTATAAACACTTTACCCTAGTGAGGTTGGATTTATATTGCATATGCCCATGGATCGCTCATATATGTGTGATGACATTAAATTCACTTGTCTTACATTGCTACTACCTGAGATGTTGCTTTTGACAAAGGCGAAGACTTCAAGGATGTGTTGTAGGTCTTGGTTATTGTTAGGTTATTGGTTGAGGACAAGCAAGTGTAAGTATGAGGTGATTTGATGTCTACTAAAGTAGCCATGTTGAAATGCACAGTTTAGCTCCATATTTTATACACTTTCCATATTTTGGGGCGGGAATATGTTGGATTTATGTAATATGTGCTTATTTGTAAGAAATAGAGGTCTACATAAGTTCTAGTTTAATATTACAGAATATGGAGCCATTTCGGAAGAAAACCAAGAAGTAAAGACGGAGCTGAAAGCTGCTCGATATCGACGAGTCTTTGTCGATATCGACTAAAGGAGTCCGGACACACCATGATCGAGGACAGCCATGTCGAGAAACTGACGGACAAAGCAACCCGACTCCAGGACACACCTCGATATCGAGTTAGTTACTCGATATCGACAAAGCTTTGAAGACCAGCCCGGAGTCGAGGAAGAAGCCTGATCGAGGAGCCGCGGAGAGCTACTCGACTTGACCAGACAACCGATGCTAAGCAACACCAGTCCTTGATATCGAGGAAACTCCTCGATATCGACAAACCTAGAGCACATGTCCGAGCAATGTCGAAGAGAGGCTACTCGACAACACCAAGCCAGCCTAGTCGATGAACCAAGTTCCTCGATATCGACGAGTTTAATCGATATCGAGGACCCCAGAACTGCTTACCCGAGCCATGTCGAGGACCAGCTAGTCGAGCATACCACTGAAGCCGAAGTCGACGTCCATGTTACTCGATATCGAGTGATTTACTCGATATCGAGGAAATCTATCCGGAGCCGCGTTACGCAGTTTGAACAGTCCGACGCGGTTTTGGATTCCTTGAGGCCGAAGTTGTCCGAGTCTATCCGAGTTCTATCCAATTCTATCAACATCTATCCATGGAGAAGAAGATTTATCCACATGAAGATATTTTAGCCTTTTAGATATAATTTCCTTTTTGGATTTATTTATGTTATTCCATTTATTTATCCTTAAGCTTTTAGATATAGAGATTTAGATATAGATAGAGATTTCTATCCTTGATTAGCAAGGCTTAGAAGCCTATAAATAAAGCCCATGGGAATGAGTTTTATTCATTCAATTTCAGTAGGAGAAGTAGTAGAGAGAGAGAGAGAGTGAGTGGCCAAGAGGAGTTGGTGAAGCGAGAGCGGAATCGGCTTCCTTTGGTTGTAAGCTCTGTTTGATTTAATGCAAGTAGTTATTTCCTTTCAATCAATGTCTGCAATTGCGATGAAGAGCGAGTAGTCCACCCACTTCTAGAGTTGGGGCGAGCCCGACGATAGCCCTGCGTGTTTGAGGTAAAGATCCGACTTTTATCATGTTTTAAGCATTTGCTACTTGTTATATGTTTATTACCCATCTAATGGAGGTCCATGCTAACAACTTGGATTTTAAACATAAAATCAGTAGAGACAATTAGGGTTTCTTGAAAGAGTTGTCTAATTGTTGGAAAAGGCGAAAGCTTGATCCTTTGATGCAAGTTATATGATTATCTGTTTATTCTTGCCTTATGAATGCTTGGTTATCGTTGTCGCAAACCCCAATCTTGGAAGTCTTTCACATATAGTTTATTTCGAGAATCCCAAAGCCTTTGTCTTTATTTTATTTCGTTTTAAATTTTGTCTTCCTCAATATCGACAACTTCTGGTCGATATCGAGTTACTGATTCCCGATCCAGATCGTCGTAGCTTATCCTGTGCAGGTGCTCGACAAAGTCATTCTCGACATCGACAACTTTACTCTATATCGAGTAAAACCTAGTCGATATCGACTAATCACCTGTGACTGCTGCTGCGTGACTCGACTTGTCCGATCTTCTGTCGACTAACCCTAGTTGAGATCGACAACCTGTGGTCGACTTCTGTCCGTGAGATTTCTCCGCTGCCTAGGATCCGCTGACACGCTTCCTCGTGGATTGATCCTGACTTACCGCTGCTACATCAGGAAGAGGTCTTGTAATTATTTTCGTGGGCATAATCTGGTTTGATTTATTTTATAATATTTTGAACTCGATTTCCTCCTACAACAAAAACAAACTTAGTTAAAACATTACGCCAAAAGTATAATATATTGAGTACTCTTCCGTAGGAAAACGAAGTACAAATGCATATGGTTGCCTCGTTTGAATCGAACCCTAGATAAGTCTCATCTTAACTAAGGTTCGAGGAGCTGTGACGAAACACCAAAAAATAAATGATATTTATAATCATATGCATAAATGGGTGCCCGCTATATAAATTAACCCGTATGTGTTAAAAAGTGGATTTTCCCACCAACCCCCACCTAAATCCACCAAGTATGGATAAGCTCATGAAATACCATGCAGAGGACACTTGTCCCGAGCCATGCGACACTTGTTGTCGGTTTTTCCACTTGTCGGGCATGACACATGAGACTTACATTATAAATAAAGCCTGAGACGAAACACCAAGGAGGAAAAGAATAAGATTTACGACATCATGAGTAAATAAGAATATATAATCATAAACAAGGTTCCCCGTTATACAAATAGAACCTTATAAGCATGAAGAATAGGCGAATACAAATCAAGGTACAGACTTAAGACGTCCACGGACGATAAACCGCCCGCGACTCCAACATGCATGTTGTGACACTTGGCATCCATGCCTTCCTCCCACTTGTCGTGAGGCATGCGACACTTGGCGACAGATGGGATATCATGAATAAGTCTTAGTACTATAAATAAGAGGTGGAGGCCTCATTATAGAGGTTCGGCAATTGGGATCTCTAACGGCTGAGGCAGGATTCCCTAGCTTTGAGCCCCCCTTTTAAGCGGGATTAGACTCGGCTGGTAAAAAACCGACGTTGATGGAACCTTGGGAGGATGGTGGTCCGCGTATGGCTTGAGCTCGGATCGGCACAGGTTTGGGTACGCCGACGGTAATCTCGTTGTGCGTGTCAAGTAACCCCGATCGTCCGAGCTCGCTCGCGTCTCAATTGATCCCGGAACCCGCCGACACGGGATTCTAAAAAACGGGTTTTGTCAACAAGGACGATGGAGCTTGGCTCCGCTTCCGGCCTCCGATCCAACCTATATTCTCAGAGATGAGATTTTCGATAAGTCCCAAGGACGCTGGAGCTTGGCTCCACGTCGGGCCTCCGATCGAAGCTATATTCTCGGAGATGAGATTTTCGATAAAGTCCCAAGGACGCTGGAGCTTGGCTCCGCGTCGGGCCTCCGATCATAGCTGGTAAGGTTGCGGAGATAAACTCTTAACGAGTATAAATTAAGTCCCTGGACGCTGGAGCTATTGTCCGCGTCGGGCCTCCGATCAGAGCTTGAGCCTCTCGGAGCATACTCGATAAGCCCCTCGACGCTGGAGCTATCGCTCGTAGAGGGCCTCCGATCGTAGCTGGTAAGGTTGCGGAGATAAACTCTTAACGAGTATAAATTAAGTCCCTCGACGCTGGAGCTATTGTCCGCATCGGGCCTCCGATCAGAGCTTGAGCCTCTCGGAGCATACTCAATAAGCCCCTCGACGCTGGAGCTATCGCTCGTAGAAGGCCTCCGATCGTAGCTGGTAAGCTTGCGGAGATAAACTCTTAACGAGTATAAGTTAAGTCCCTCGACGTTGGAGCTATCGCTCACGTGGGGCCTCCGATCAAAGCTTGAGCCTCTCGGAGCATACTCGATAAGCCCCTCGACGCTGGAGCTATCGCTCGCAGAGGGCCTCCGATCGTAGCTGGTAAGCTCGTGGAGATAAACTCTTAACGAGTATAAGTTACACTACAAGAAAAATGGCCTATCGCAACGACAAAAGTCGTTGCGATACATGGGTTATCGTTGCAATAGCCACATTTCGCAACGAAAATTGTCGTTGCGGTGTCGTTGCAAGTCAAGGCGTAGCTAAAGGCTATTGCAACGACAAAGTTCCTTACAATACGTTTGTCGTTGCTAAATGCGTTTATCTTGTAAAATAATGGTAAGTTTTTTCAACAAAAAATGTCGTTGTGATTGCCATAATTGTATTGCAACAACAACAACGGCGTTGCAAAAGACGTATAAAATTCGCAACGACAATGTTGTTGCTAAAGGCGTTTACAATTTCTTGTCAAGTATTGCAATGACTAATGTTGTTGCAATATATATATCTTTTGCAACAACTTTTTTGTTGCAAAATGATCTACTATGATAAGGTAGATAATTTTGCAATGACAAATGTCATTGCAATAGACTATATATAAAAATAAATACAATCTTTCGCAACGAAAAAATCGTTGCGAAATAGTCTTTGGCAACAATTTTTTTTGTTGTCGTAACTGATTTTTTTGCAATCTTCTATTTGAATACACAGCTCTTGTAGGTTCCGTACAACACATTCATTTATACCAATACATTCATTGTACACAAATACATAGACTTGACTTCCTTTTAATCGAGTTGCCCACAAAACCATACAAAATTTACATGTTTCAAACATGTCACTTCATCATTATACTAGTCATACCGTCCCTTCTAATCCAAAAAACTACTCCGATCCATAATCTATACTTCTATATGCATTATAACTAGTTCCTTCTTCTAGGAAAGCTACATATATAAGTTCTTATCTAAGGCAAAATGTATTCTTCCATATGCAAACTAATCCACAAAAACTTGCATCCATCATCCGTGTTCATTTTTCCAAATCCTGCAAAAGGGACAAAAATATACTTTATAATCAAAAAGAGAAGAAAACTACCATGGATGAAGAACTTCTTGGTCACTAAATACACATATCAAACCTAAATGTTGTATGCATTTTGTATTCTAAGATTGTAAATTGGATAAACCCTCTTTTCTTTTACTATCTTTTTCTTTCTTCTTTCTTCTTTCTTCTCTCTTGAGATCATCATATTATAATATAATGCAAAAACTTTTAAAATAAATGTGCATACGAAGAGAACTATAAGCACAATGTGACCAATTGAAGGATCGCATAAATAACATATGAGGACAATTACCTGATTTTCATGTTACTAGGCATTTCGATTAGCGAGTGTTTGGAGCATGTCTTGCTTGAAAGCTTCCATTGCCCGATGTTGTTCTCCTTTATACTCTTCCCATTCTCTTTGCTGCATTTGCTTGGTTTCTTCCATCAATTTCTCCAAATCTTGGATCTTTTTTTGTTGTTCTTGTAATTGGCCTTGTTGTTGCTCTACAAGTTGTTGTTGGGCTAGTTGCTTTATTCCCTTAGTATAACCACGCAAAGCAGTCCCCTTTCCACCTATGTAGTCGGATCTTGACCCCAAAACATCAATTAGAATCTGCTTTTGTGTCATAGCATCACCACTTGTGGCAACCACACTTTTCAGTTTACCTTATAAGAAGGTGCAAAATCAAATCATAAATGGATCATTTAATGTTATTTTAATATAAAATGTGATGGCAATTGAAATAGTATGAAACATTACATGAATTTCTTTTGAACTAGAATCAACCCATTGAAGCTCGCCTTTAGAATTTTTAGTTGTGTGCTCAACGAGCCACACAACATCTGCAGAAGGTTTTACATTGTTGTTCTGTTTTGTCTAGCATAAAAAAAATGGTATTAGTCAATGAGGTAATAGTTAGGTTATCAATCAAGAACGAAATGACCATAATAACTTCTCACAAAATAACAAAGTCTATTAGCCACTTGAAGATTGAAGATCTTACCGGAGAGTGTTAAAATTTAAGATCTTACCAAATTGAGAGTGGATAAAGAATCAAGATCTTACCAATGTATTTTCTACTTCGGCAAATGATAAATTTCCAGTTGTATGAGTGCATCTCTTGTCGGACAACCGATTTTGGAGTTTCTTTCACTAATTGTCTTCAAAAAAAATAGATAATTACATGAAAATGAAACAAAAGTGAAAAACATGAGTAGGAAGCATAATTGAAAGTACCTTAAATTCATCGGATCCATATCGCTTTACGCAAAACTCCCATTGATCTAAAGGTAAATCAGGAGGAGGATTTTTCAAACGCTCTTCATCTGTTTTGCCACACTTATCACTCTTGTAGTAGTAGTGCAATAGGGTTTTCCACAACCGATATAGACGTTGCATGGTATCCACAACAAAGCCAAATAACTTTAGGTGACGAGATTGGACAATTTGGAATTTATCCTGTAATTGTAACGAATAGCAAATCAGTTCTTCAATTATTATAAAATAGTTTAAAAATATCATTTGAAATGATTTATAGATAACATATTACATGTATCTCCTTCCACATACTATCACCGACCAATGCGAATGCTTCTTGCCAATTCTTAACATTTAGTGGAGCTCTTGTTTTGACAACACGCCCACACTCATTCACCAAATGTCGTGCATTTTCTCCAATTGCACGATCAATTTCTTCAGGGATCTCAATTGACAATTTTGAATTTCTTCCTCTGAGTTTCATGTCAACTACATAACTCTTGTACTTGCCTCTAGTACTATTTTTACTTGTCTTACATGTAGCTAAAGGCATATCAACACACTCAATCTTACATATATATACACACACAATATATAATTGTCCCAAGTTATTAAAAAAAAACATAAACTATTTACAATTTACCTTCAACGACGTTTGTAGTTCCACTTCCATTTACAACTGAATTTGAGACCACGCCACCAATAGTATTTCCTATCTTCTCCTCTATGCTCTCCCTAGGGGTTGGATTTGCAACTTCCTCCCCCTGTAAACTCATAACAGCTCTGCTAGACAACTTAGAAGTTCTCTTTCTCTTGCCTAATAAAACCACAATAATGTATAAATATATTTATGAGCTCGTCATCACAATATCGATCAATATGTACAACGAACACATGATTTTTAAATAATATACCTTCTCCCCTAGAAGTAACAACCTCTTTAGGTTGACTCTCATTTGGCTCATTACCTTGCATACGATTCGTAGTTCCATTTCCATTTATACTTGAATGTGATAAGACACCACCTGTGTTTCTTGTATGCTCCTCTGTAATATTAACAACCAAAAAGACTTAGTTTTTTACAAGTAACTACAAATGCATGTTGTCACGACTTGTGGGAGACCCTTCACGAGTCGTGAAAGGGGGATTCGAGCGATATTCAGCTACTGCAGGCTGTCACGACTCGTGGGAGACCCTTCACGAGTCGTGAAAAGAGGATCTGTGTATTATGAGAGCTACTGCATGCTGTCACGACTCGTGGGAGACCCTTCACGAGTCGTGACAGTGCCAAATACGGGGTGCCTTTACAGCTTTTTGAGAGTTTCTTTAATTTTTTTTGGATTTATTTTGAGCTGATATAAATACTCAAATTTAAGGTAATCTAGCCTATCAGTTTACTCACCGCAAGGTATGCTCTCCCTAGGGGTCGGACTTGCAACTTCATCTCCTTATAAACCCATAGAAACTCTACTTGATAGCTTGGAAATTCTCTTTCCTTTACCTATGAAAATCAAAATAACATGTGCATATATTTATGAGAGCAACATTAGAATATCGATCAGTAAATATAAATAATAAATGAGTTTTCTATAACATACCTTCTCCTCTTGAAGGAACAAGACATTCAACGTAACTATCATTTGACTCATTAACTTCCATTTCCGGTGAACTATTATGATGGAGAGTATTGTGACTCAAAGTCTGTGACTCTGGATTTTTGGAATGCAAAGCTCTTTGTCTGTCCAAGTCTTTACATTGACAAAGTTATTCAACCCATCCATGTAACAAATAATGGGTTTGAATATCTAATTGCACGTTAAATGCATAGAAGGAATTAAATATATATAGTCTTACTTCTTCGAGCCATGGAAAAAGTTTCTTCATCGTAGGGTGCAACTCGTCTAGTGGATGGATCACGATTACAACTCGTCTTCCCTCCTCTTACCACCACGATTTTATCTGCAAAAAAATGTGTGTTAGATGGTGGCATTCACATGTTAAATAATATAAGACATAAGTTTTTGTAAGGATTTCCAAATATATGAAACATACATAGTCAACTTTAACATATATAAACAATCCATTCCAATGATAACCCATAAGGAAATAAGTTCTTCCTCTTCGTAGATACAACAAAAACAAGTAAATAACAAAAGCAAAGGCCTTATAAGAAAAATATAGTGTGTTCAATCTTCCGAGTCAGAAATAAGTTCTTCCTCTTCGCTTGAACTCTCGGACACCGCGATTTCCCCATCGTTGATGAAGTCATCATCCTCCTTTGTCTCCTCAATAACCATTTTGACCATTTCAACTGCCTTAGCTTCTCGCTCAACCACAAATGAATTTGTAGCTAACGAATCGATTGAGAAATCATTACATATTGGGCTACCACTTTCATCCTCTGCAACACTAACTTCCACCTATTGATATGCATCCACATCCACAGCTTCGTGATCAGTGTCGGAAGTTGGCATATCATAGAGATCTCTTGGTGGGGCATGTATAACGAATTCCCAATTATCATTTCGTGAATCTTGTATATAAAACACTTGCTCCACTTGCGATTCTAGAAGAAACACTTCATCCGTCTTCAAAGATCTCATTCTATTCACACTAGTGAATCCATATTCGTCTACCTTATACCCTGTGCCAAGGTGTCCGACATCAAACCAATCACACTTAAACACAACTACATAGTTTCCACCAGGATAACGCAACTCATAAATGTCTCTCAAAACACCGTAATATTTCAGATCAGAAGAGTCATCACTGCGTACTACAACTCCACTGTTTTGAGTTTTTCTATTCTCAGGCCGATCAGTGGTGTGAAAACGAAAACCATTTACAATATATCCGGAATAACGTCTTACAAGTTGTGAAGGAGCACAAACCAAGTTATACATATCAACATCAACACACCCATCTTCATTTAGTTTTTGTACCTAATAAAAGTAAAAGATTTTAAAGTTTAGTGCTATAATTTCATCTACATGTCATGTAGAAATATGTAAACAAGATTTTTACATACACGACCATGTATCCATTTAGAAAATTGTGCTTTATGTCGTCGTTCGATGTTTCTAGGACATTCTCTTTCCAATTCTAACTTATGCTCCCTATGAAAACAAAATATAAAGTATATAAGTGTGAAGTGAAATTCTATAAGTAATAATGAGAATATTTAATAAAAATAAAACAACCTATATTTAAAACACTTACTTCACAAACTCGACGAGTTCATCACAATTAAAGAGAATATAGGAATGAATCTGATCACATTCCTCAAAGCTAAGATGGATTGGTACACCTTTTCCAATAGGAGCACCGAGTGGTTTAAATACCTCAAGGTTTGAATATGAGCTATGCTCATCAAAGGCACCATCATTCCTCCCTTTGCGAGAGAACTTAGTGTCAATATCATTCATGTACCTAGAGCAGAATGTCAAACACTCATCTGCAATATAACCTTCGGCTATGGAATCTTCTGGACGTGATCTACTACGAATATATGCTTTTAATGTTCCGATATACCTGATATCAATGGATTTGTGTTTAAGAAAAATCAAACACGAAATAAATGAATAAAACTAGATGGAGAGACTAACACACCTTTCAAATGGATACATCCATCGATATCGAACAGGTCCAGCAATCTTTACCTCAGATGCCAAGTGTACAACTAAGTGCACCATGACATCAAAAAAAGCAGGTGGAAAAACCATCTCGAGCTTGCATAATGTGTAGGGAATGTGTCGTTCAAGCTTCTCTAGTTCAGAAACATATATGCTTTTTGAGCACAAGTTCCGAAAATAAGAACTTAATTCGACTAGAGGCTCATACACATGTTTTGGCAAGAAACCACAAACTGCAATTGGAAGCAATTGTTCAATAAACACATGATGATCATGACTCTTCAAACATGAAATCTTTTTCCCATTTTCTTTTACACAACGAGAAATGTTTGATAGATATCCATCCGGAGATTTCATTGTGGCAAACATGTTACAAATGGCAGCCTTGGCATTTGAGCTTAATGAATAGCAGGCAACAGGAACACGTAATTTATCTCCATCCACAATAGGGTGCAACTCTCTTCTAATTTTCATCTTCATTAAATCCACTCGAGCCTTTAAGGTGTCTTTATTTTTTCCTTTAATGGACATCAATGTACCCAAAATATTGTCGGAGACATTCTTCTCAATATGCATAACATCCAAGTTGTGGCGAATTTTCAATTTTCGCCAATAAGGCAACTCAAAGAAAATGCTTTTCATATGCCACCCATACAACTTGTGTAAGGCATCTCCATCCCTCTTTCTTTTTATACCAACAACCTTTCCAAATTTCTCCTGTGTAAATCGACTAAAGTGTGCCAATACATCATCTCCGCTCAAAGGCACCGGTGCACGCCCTTTTTCTTGTGTATTATCAAAGGAGCTAGCCTCTCTTCTCCAATTGTGATTAGGTGGAAGCCAACGACGATGACCTAAGTAACCGCCTTTATGCTTCAATGAAGTACGTTTAGTATGCTTATGACAACATGGGCAAGCAAAATTACCTTTGGTAGACCATCCAGACAAATCTGCGTATGCGGGGAAATCATTTATTGTCCATAAAACTGCTGCTTGCATAACAAAATTTGTCTTTGAATAAGCATCATATGTTTCAATACCAACCTCCCACAACTCCTTCAATTCCTCAATTAGTGGTTGGAGGTACACATCTATATTCTTTCCAGGACTAGTAGGCCCGGGTATAAGTAAAGTTAACAAGAACGATTGGGGTTTCATGCATATCCAAGGAGGCAAGTTGTAGAGAATAAGAACAACTGGCCAGATACTATGCTGAGTATTATTAAAGGGTTGGAATCCATCACAAGCCAATCCAAGCCTTACATTACGTGGATCATTACAAATGCACTATACTCCCTATCAAATGATTTCCAAGCAACCGAGTATGTGGGATGTCCCATTTTATCATCATCTACCCTCCCCTCGTGGTGCCACTGCATGTCTTTTGCGGTTTTTCTCGACATATACAACCTTTGTAGCCTAGGCTTTAATGGAAAATAACGCAAAACCTTTTGAGGCACCTTTCCTTCCTTAGAAGAGCCTTTGTCATCCTTTCTCCATCTTGATAAGCCACAAGTTGGACACTCATTCAAAGTTTCATATTCTTTCCAATAAAGAATACAATCATTTTCACAAGCATCGATCTTAGAATAATCTAGACCCAAGTCCTTAATGAGCTTCTTTGCCTCATAATAGGAGTTTGGAAGTGAAGTTCCCCAAGCGTCACGTTCTAAGTTCAATAAACTATCAAAAGAACTATCACTCAAATAAAGGTTCCCCGCTATACAAATAGAACCTTATAAGCATGAAGAATGGGCGAATACAAATCGAGGTACAGACTTAAGACGTCCGCGGACGATAAACCGCCCGCGGCTCCAAAGATGTTTACCATAACACTTGGCATCCATGCCCCCCACCCACATGTCATGAGGCATATGACACTTGGCGGCAAGTGGGCTCACATGAAGGGGTCTTAGCACTATAAATAGGATGTCGAGGCCTCATTATGGGGGTCAAAAATTGGGATCTCTAATGGCTTAGGCCGGATTCCCTAGCTTTGAGCCCCCTTTCGAGCAGGATTAGTCTCGGCCGGTAAAAAACCGACGTTGATGGAGCCCTGGGAGGACGGTGGTCCGCGAATGGCTTGAGCTCGGTTCGGCACAGGTTTGGGTAAGCCGACGGTAATCTCGTCCGACGTCTCAGGTAAGCCCGATCGTCTGAGCTCGCCTGCGTCCCACTTGATCCCGGAACCCGCCGACACGGGATTCTGAAAAACGGGTTTCGTCAACCACTACTCCTCTCTTTCTCTTTTAGCTCCTTGAACCAATCAGGAATTCCATGCAACTTGAAGCACTGCTCAGATAAATGTCCCTTCATGTTGCAGTAGGAGCAAGTTGAGTTAAGCTTAATCCTCTTAAGATCTTTCCAGTCTCTCACTTTCTTTTTGAAAGGCACATTACTAGTCCCTGAGGGTCTGTACTGATAAGAATTAACGTTTCTATTAGCAACCATGGCACTAGAGTCGACATTCATGCTCTGAGTACTCGGATCGTTAGCAACTTCACTGCCTCTTTCCACTTGTTGCAGAATATAATAAGCCTTGTTAAGAGTTGGTAGTGGATCAGTGGATAATATAGAACTCTTAGCAGCTTCATACTTGTCATTTAGACTCATCAATAATTGCATCAATCTATTCCGGGACACAATATCTGCATATTTCTTCTTGAGATCACAAGCACAGCTCCCTGAAGCAGCACATACACACTCTGGCATGCTCTCTAAAACCTGTAGCTCATCCCAATGTCTCTTGAAAGCATTATACAAGTCAGCAATGGACATGCTTCCTTGTACAATGTTTCCAAGCTTCTTCTTGATTTGAAAAACAAGAGGAGCATTAGTTTGACCAAACCTCTCTATAATCTCATCCCACAAAGGCTTGGATGAATCTATAAAAACAAATCCCTCTGCAATTGTCTTAGTCATAGAATTCAAGAGCCAACACCTCACCGTATAATCTGCTCTCATCCATTTCTCAAAATCAGCATGTCCAACAGCAGGTTTAGCACAAGAACCATTGATGAACCCAAGCTTACACTTAGCCCCAAGAGCCATCATCACACCACGACTCCATGTCATGTAATTTGTACCATCAAAAGGAATAACTACTAGTTGTGCACCCGGGTGATCAGAATTAGACAAGAATAAAGGGTCTCCAGGATTACCTTGTTGCGTCATATCTTCCGAGTGTCTGTCCTCAGAGTTAATAATCGTGAACATAAGCTATTCAGCAAGTAAAAGAGAGAATAATACCAATCTAAAGCTCAGATTTAACCTCTAGCTCTGATAACATGAGAAACTAAGCAAAGATCAGCCACTGTAAGCTGATCTTAGAGCAGAAATACAAGCAAATCAAAGGTGATCTTCACCAGCATTCAAGACCAGTAGCAGCAGCAACAAAAGCAACCTAGAACCTTCATATTAGACGGTAGCAATCCCCAAAACCCTACCTCATAAGGTATGGGATGTAAGCTTTTATATGTGTACAAACAAGGGTTATGTGCCAAGCACATGATAGAGTCTAGAAGAGGACAAAGTCCTTCATTACACACTACAAGACAAACATAATAAAGGGAAATGAAAGTGGTCCGAAAATGACTATGGAAATAACATGATAATGGTTAGCTAATCCTTGATGAAAGGACATAACTAACTTGACTAACACATAATCTTCATATTTTTGGATCGGTATAGTTTGATTCATATTCAGTTCGGTCTAGACTTGACTTTTACTAAATTAAATAAAAATGTTATTCATTAGATTAGGTTGAAACAACTCTAAAAGAAAAGTTATAAATCATTCACTATAAAATCTTATTTCATTAGTAAAAAGTTGGATGTTTTGCATGGATATACCAAAAGTTTGCCCACTTTGCAAAAATGACCCGGTCTTAAAAAATTTGCAAAGGAATGACATAATGTCATTCTTGCAAATTCACGGGCACATGTTACAAAAGGTAGCCGGTTACACAATGGAAAAGGTGGGAAATAAAAGGACACGTGTCGAATGGAGAGAGTGGGGGATGGTAATCATTTTGGCCAAAAAAAATTAAAAAAAGGAAGGGTTGCAGAGTTACAGTGAGTTTGTGAGAGAGGGAGGAGAGAGGGTGTGGAAGGTTGGAATGACAAGCATTAAATGTTAGGAGAGAGAGTGTTACCTTTTCACAAAAACACTTCCCGTCAAGGCAAAATAGAGGGAAAACACAAGGGGGTTTTCAAAGGGAGTATAAAAAGAGATGGGGGAGCTCGCCAGGTGGACACAAAAAGTGCAAAACATCTGATTCTTCCCCATGGCTGCCATTAACGTCTAGTTGGAAGGATAAAACCCAAAAATTCAGTTACTAGCCAGACAAAGGGAAATCCTAGTCATCAACCGAATATATGTAGCCATACACAGGGATACACGTGCCATCTGCAAAATCCAGACCTCAACGAATATGGGTAAGTACCATTTATGTTTTGTATTCAAAGTAATGGATTTTCCCCATCCTTCCCTGACCTCTAACCGATACTGAGAGGACCATCTTAACCTCATAATTTTGCAGGGGGGAAAGGGGTGGTATTACTTACTCTCGTTTGCAATGGTCGATGGGAGCATCTCGGAGGTTTTGTTCTATCTAGCCAGTATAATATTTTCCCTAGCCACTCTCAGTAATTACCAAGTCGGAAGCTTGTAATCCCTGACTACATTTTACATTGCTCAGAAACTGTGACATCGTAAAAAAAAACGACATTTGCACCTAGCATCTTCTGTAATGAGGCAACAATAACCATACTCATATACAACAAAGTTGGCGCAGTCTCCAAAACCATACATTTGTAGTCAACAACACATGTTTCCAAAGGTTCTAATGCGTACAAGTGTTTTATAGTCAACCAAACACAACGAAAAACACCAAAAGCTATCCATAACGAACAACAACATGTCCTAACAAACAGAAGTAAAAAAAATGTTCACTATCCATATGCTGTTTTTTAGGTTCAATTCTTACAGATCTCACCATTGATTTCATTTTATGCTACAAAATACTATTAGTTTCCCTTGAATTGTAACATGTTGCAACAGGTATCCACAACCGGTTATTTTTGCAAATACTTGGGCTTTTTTGACATTCTTGTCATTTGGGTCGGGTGGGGGTTATTTTTACAATAGGCCATAGAAAATGGTATATCCACTACCATTTACTCTAAAAAGTTTTCCATTGGAGATTTTTTTTTTCTTCCTAAAAATTAAACATTTTAGATCTTTTATAATTATTGTCAATTAGACTAGTTAGGATTTAGAACTCAAACAAGCCTTGACTAAACTGGATTAATTTAAACTAAACCGAACCTAAAATATTAAATTAACCCCAAAATGTTGAGTACATATTTAATTAATCTGGGTAATCTTGGTATTAAATTAACCCGAACCTAAATTATTAAATTAACCCCAAAACTAGGGGTGTGCATCGGTCTAAAACCGAACCGAACCGGACCAAACCGAACCGAACCGAAATCGAAAATCTCAAAATTTCAAACCGAAAGTATTAGATTCGGTTCGGTTATTTACCGGTTTGGTTTGTGTTCGGTTCGGTTTTAACCTAATTGAACCGAATTTTCATTAAAAAAAATTTAAAGTATATATATATTCTATTTATGTGTATATATACACATATATATTCCAATATAAAGTATACAAATACAATATACAAATATATATAGACACTAATACAAATAAGTATACATATACGGTGTATATAAATAAGTACACAAATACAGTGTATATACACATGCAAATACATATACACTCAATACAAATATATACACACTAAAATATATTATTACTAATATATAAATATACACTGTATACACTAATATATACACTGTAAACTGTAAAGTATATATAAATATAGTGTACATATACACTATATGTGTATACTTATTTGTATATATAAAGTATATAAATATATATATACACTGTAAATACATAAAGTATAAAAAAAAATCGGTTTAATACAAACCGAACCGAAACCGAAAAAATAAAATTTCTCGAACCGAAAAACTTCGGTTAGGTTCGGTTTGTGTTGGTTCGGCCCAAAAATTCGGTTTGGACCGAATCATGCACACCCCTACCCAAAACGCTATTTATATTGCCAAGCACACCCTAACTTACTTATTTCTTACAAGCAGGTTTTATTTTTATTTTTTTTATATAAAAAAAAAAGCAGATGGAGGAAATGAAAGTGGGACAGGGTACGTAACCTTTTCTAGCTTGTGTAAATGTAATATTCAAAGAGATAACAATGGCTGAGATTGCAACACACATTTCCCACTTTCCCAGCACTACAAGCTAGATTCCCCTACGTATTTTACAGATACAAAATATATCCCAAAGTCTTGTATGGTCAAGTGCAACTAATAGATATTTAACAGTTTGCATTTGAATAAGTGGATTCCCTACATTACATTATATGACCCACCGTCAAATTCTTAAATTTTTCTTGCTCTCAATTTTTTTTTTTAATATTCAATATGAGATATTTCTCGTCTCTGGATTGTAAAGGACTTGAAACCTTATTCTCCCACTATGGATCAATGTTTTCTCAAGTGGTTGGTGAGGATGAAGATGAGATAAAGAACTCGATACTTTCTATTTGATAATGTCATGTCGTGCCGTCAATGCTCTTTATACCTTATATATAGTTCTCCCCTTTAAGAGGGAAAAATATAGAACAATACTAGTTCATAACCCGTGCAATACACGGGATAAGTTAAAAGATTGAAATTAACAATTCAGTAAAATAAATTGTGGAACCATAAAATATAAACAAAATGAACCGTTAATATTACAATGGACTAAAAGGAAAAATAAATAAAGTCATAAAGTTACATTGTTATATAAAATTCAGAATAAAAAAACTGTAAAAGAATTAAACTTGTATAATGAGTTTTGAATGCAATGATATGAGTCCACTCATGAAAAACCCTGCAAAAAAAAGCAACAATAACGTATTAGATATCACAAACAAAGAACAATTAATAATATATAAAGATGAGGATAAAGGAAGAAAAGAACTACCAGCTTAGTGTAAATTATGAAAAACTTCTTTGTAGACAACATTAGTTGTTGTGTTCATGGATTGCCCATCTTTGTCACAAATTAAAATCTTCAACCCCTTTCTTGATGTCACTCTAGATATTGCAATATAGAGTTGACCATGTGTAAAAATAAGGTATGGAAGATATAATCCGACATACGAAAGTGATTGCCCTTGGCTCTTGTTGATTGTCATGGCAAAGCACACAAGAACCGGAAATTGCCTTCTTCTAAGCTTGAAAGGCAAATGAGTGTTTGAAGGAATAAGTACCATGCGAGGAATAAAAACCAATCGACCAATATTGCTACCTGAAATGATCTTTGCCTCAATAATGAAGGGATTATAAAATTATAATACTTGTTTCGACATTATGAAAAACTTCTTTGTAGACAACATTAGTGCACTGGATCCTGTAGCTATGCCAATTGAAGATACGAAATATTGCAACATAGACTCATAGAGTTTGAAGACAATTTTTTTTTTGGAAAAAACCAAATTCAAAGGGTTTGAAAACATACTTATTAAAACAAAATCCCATATATAACATTCAAATTTTTTAGTTATAAAGTGTGCGAATGTTAAACTTGATTAGTGAAATAATATGTTATTTTTTGCTAAAAAATTTCATGTCATTAAAAATAAGTATTTTTTATTTATAAAAATCATGAAAATTAGTATAAAAATAACACTTATTATTCTTTATAACTTCATTTTTTAAATTCTTATAAGTGAATTTCTTTTAACTCATAACTTAAAGATATTTGCCTTTAATTAGTAAATCTCATTTTGGTGAAAAAGTATTTAACAAATAAGTAGAAAAATCATTTGTTGCAATATTTATTTCAAAATATGTAAAACTAAACAAAAAATGAATGAAGAGGTCATATCTCTTTTATAAAAATATGATTACTTTTATAATGAAACACTCAAGATACCTATAAAATGGCAGAAAACCACCCCTTAAATATGTCTCTTTGCAGAAAATCACCCCTTAAAATTGAAATTGCAGAAAACCACTCCTTAAACCCATTTTGTTTGTAAATCGCTACCCACAACCTTTTTTTTTTCGTTAGCTTGCCGTTAAAAATTGTGAAAGTCATTTTCACCCCTCCCTTTTAATGTTATTTTAATGAGAGAAAAATGTATGAATTGAAATAAATTAATAAAATCTATTTATCCATCCCGTTTAATGAGAAAAAAGGGGTAGTTTTTGGCCATTTTCCCTATAAAGAGTTATTGTATCTTACTATTGGAACTCTCCAACTCTAATCATCTATGAGAATTAATATCATTGAGTTAGTCGTCATAGTTGTTAATCTTGTTTAAGATAAAATAACAAAAAAAAAAAAGCTAGGATATATACTTCTTTCGTATAAGAGTACATGTTCTTCTAACAAATTTCACATTTTTTGAAGAGATTAAAATGTGGTTTCTTAACCTATGTCCCTAGAGCATATGTTTAAAAAATCAATAATTTTAGGTTGAGAAAAAATGTATAAATTAAAATATGACTTACATATACTCTCAAAGCTTAAGAAATACTAAATAATTTCAAACACTTTATTTTTTAATAGTTTTTAATTTATTAAAATCACTCTTTAAAAATATACAATTAAATTATTTTGAATATAATTCTTCAAAGTAAATAAGTTAAATAAAATAAATTGAAAAATTACATTAAAACATTTATTTAAATTAAAATATATTGAAAAAAATAATATTACAACATTTATTTAAATATGGTATGATATTCCCTTCAATAAATATATAATTAAGATATTGTATTAGTCGTAATTCCAATATTCTAATTACAACAATATAAATGTAAAAGAAATATATAATATCTTTGCCAACTATGTCAACGTAAATTTAAATTAAATAAATTTGAAAGATATTAAAATATGATTACAAATTATATAAATTTGGCAGATATTCAACCTATTATCAGTGAAAAGTTTGTATTAGTAATGATACGACATAATAAAAAATTAAATCAATATTGTAGCAATTACAACTAATTGGGCAATGGCTTTGGAGGAAAAAAATTCATTGTGGTTTCAACATGTGGTAGAACAATTTCTGCTTTAGTATTGTATATAAGATAAGATAAAATAAGATAAGATATATAAGATAAGATAAGATTCTTCAACGCTGCTTGTATTGTATCCCCTGTGAAATTTTTCATACCAAAAAAGATAATATTTTTACATTAAAATATATAAAACAAATAATGGAAAAGAAAAAGAATAGTTATGGTGGATGTGTGTATGTTACGGTGTTTAGACGGTTCTCTCATCTGCCGGCTTAGTCGGCCCTCGAGTTTTAGATATATCGTCTGAACTCGAATTCTTATCTAACAAAAAAACGTAAAAAAAATGAAGTCCGTCTGCCAAATTTATATGATTTCTAAAAAAACAAATATTAAATGAAAGTGATGATACGAAATATTTATAAAATAGGAAAGTGTAGAAAAGACATTTTTTAGCTTAAGAAATATCTGTCCAAATCTTCTTTTGTCCTAAATTAACAATGACATGATAATTAAAACATGGTAGAAAATAAGTGGTTAAATTTTTTGCGGGAAAAAACTTTACCAAAATTTGACACGTGGCAGTTACTTCACCAAAATTCGACATGTGGCAAAAACAAGTTCTACTTTAGTATTGTTTAGGATATATCTTTTCCACTTGTCGAATCTATATTGGTTTCTATCCTTTGTACAGAAGAAGAAAAAAACCATGCAAATCGATCTGTTCTTTGTTAAGTAATCGCCAGAATAAAGTAGTTCGTTACATTTTATGACTTTGTTGGTATTCCATTTTTACTTTTGTGGTATGTTTTGCTGGTCCATTCATATCTCTCTCCTTGTTGCACACTAGAGATAATTTTGAAGGATATAAATTCTTGTGAAATATGTTCTTTGATTTTTTTATTTTTTTTTATGATTTAATTATGATGAGATCATGAAGTTCAATTTGTGTTACAAAATGATCTGAGGTGCCTTTTCCCTATGAGAAAAATTAAGATGCAGTTCATGTCATGCTATTTGAAAATCCGTTTGAGAATTCTGATGTACCGCGACTTGCCTGCGGTACATGAAGTGCAAATCTAATGATCCCGTGAGATGGGTAGTATCGTCGGCGGGTTAGAACTTGCTTATTAGATGCAATTAACTGGGGGTTCTGGCCTTCCTCCCTGTGGTTTGTTCGGTTTATTAAGATGTACAGAACACAATCTGATCTCATAGATCAGCTAGAAACCATAGACAGATTCCATGCTTTGGCCATCAGAAATGAAGAACAAGAAATCGTAGAAAGAGGGAGAGTCAGAGAGAAGAGGTTACTATACTGTGAGACGAAAACAACACCAAATTTATTGTTTTCTTTCAATATTCCCTTTCCTGAAATGTTTTGCTAAAATATTGGAACACTTCTTGCTTCCGATATTTTTGCAAAACATTTCACAAAAAATAATATATTTGATATTTTTTCTCACTTAGAACTTTGACATTATTAAGTTAACACTTGATTTTGATTTTTCTTTTCGATTTATTTACATTTGACGAAAATAATACGTAAAGGGAAAGGTAAACACAAAACGATATTATACAAAACGACAAAACATCACAAATCCGTTCAACGCAAAGTCACAAACCCGGACCTGACCCAACGGGGGTCGACCCGTCAACCCGCCAGGTTACCCGAATCCGTGGACCCGTAAAATTTCCGGGTTAGGATTCGGGTCAGCTCTCTCCGACCCTTGACCCGATGGGTCGACAGGCGGATCGAACCCAGGGCCACGTCTATAATCGGGTATGAAAAACTAGTAGGAAATGCTTTAATGACCGATCCAAATCTTTTGTCCCCAATCCTGTTTGTTTCCTCTAGCTCTTCACTCAACTTCTCTATATTTATGAGGGAAGGGGACGGATTTGGAGGCTCGAATGACACATCTACGAAAGAAATTGGGTCTTATTGAGTTCCTTGAACTTTCATAATACAAGATGCAAGCCCAAAACAGTAACATAATGGGCCTTCATCAAGAGCCCAAATAATAATTAAAAAAGGACCAACTTGTTAATTCAAGAAACTAAAGAAGAAACGATTCAATACAAGAAGAAACTAACAAATCATACAACTATACAAAGCAACAATCAAGAATGAAAATTTGGTTGTTATTTTTCACAAGCTGAACCATTTTCATCCGCAGTGAACGTCACTCCAATCGCGATCTCCCCTGCGTAACTCTTGTCCGGAAGAACAACTCTGTACTTTTGCGGTGTGACCTCAGCCGTCCCTTTCTCCATTCCCAACATTACGAGATCCTTCACATAAATCCTACACACAACAACTTCAATTCATTACTCCATACTCATCAATCACTTAAAATCTTACTCATATGCATTGCAAAGAACAAATACAAGCTTTCGTCTTCAAGCTTTCTTACAATGCTTCACCATCAAAGTCGTCGCAAGAGTACTTGTGCTTGGCCATGATCCAAAAGTTGAACTTGTATTTATGGTTTTCGTCTCCCGGCAAGTCCACCTTGAAGGTAAACCTTTCTTTCCATACCGGGTTTCTCCCTTGACCTACATTAACCAAATAAATGATCAAAACCAAACTTTCTTCTAGAAATTAGCTCTTTTGCAATAGTGAATGTGATGAACATGGATGGACCTTTGGCGACGCTGCTTCTGCATTCTTGATTGCCATATCGAATTATAACATAAGGATCCATCTTACCTGTGAATCGAGAAATGGATTGTTAAGAGGAAGAAGATCTACAATCAATATATATGAATGCAACACAAACTAAGAATTACCAAGAAACTCGGTATCGCGGATGCCTTTGCAATCAACAAGAAACACCTCCAATTTGCCTGCAGAAACCATCTTCTCTTCTTTTTCTCTCAATACAACTTATGTGAAGAAATGGGAAGTCTGATCAATTTACAAGAACTTGCTTTGATTTTGGTTATATATAGATAAGTATTGAGTGTGACTTTAATTTAAAATATATATATAAGAAATAAACAGTTTGTACACTTGCTAAGGTTGAAATATGAAGAACGTTTACGCGGTCGCACACACGAAAGAATTGATCTTTCCCTCTCTTTTTTTTAACAGTTTCTGAAACAATTTGTACCCAAAGATTAAAAATATATATACATGTAAGTTGTTCACACCAGTGAATGAATAAACAAATAAATAAGTAGGTGTTTACCAAATCCTCACATGTTTCATTTTCATACATAGATGTTATATAATAATAATAATAAAATATTATTGAAAATATACATTTATAGTCTCAGCATTAATTGCAGCTTATATATATTAAAAGTAGAAAAAATAAATAAAACCGGTAAATGGTCAATTTTGTTCTATGATTCTCGTTTTATACGGTATGATTGGTATGTTTCTAGCTTTGAATAAAAATAGAAATATGGACAAGTGCTCAAGTTGAAAGAAACAAAATGGTTAATCTTTATAAGATAAGTTGCACTTGGATTGGTGTGTTATGTTGAGAGATGTGATCGAATAAGGTCAAAAGTGTTTCACATCGAAAGTTGAACATAACCAGTCTTAGTATATGAGTTGTGGGCTATTCCAGCTATTACCAACTGGTTTTAGATGGAACCTCACTCGACTTATTTGCTCGGCTTGGTTCGCGTGTGACCCCACTTCGTATGTACCAAACTTTTCTTATTTACAATATATATCCCTACAGTCTAAAAAGGTTTGAATGGATTATGATATATGATAATCACTTAAGGGGAAAGTGGTCATAAGAACCTTCCTTTGTTTGACAATATTTGGATGTTTTCTTCAATTGAGTGTACGGTAAATACAACTTATTGTTCTTTATGCGACCTTTCTCGGAGAATAATTAAAGGGGAAAGAGCCATGCACATCAATTAATCATCATTGATCAATCTTCAGAAACTGGATGAATGTAATTTACTCTAAAATTATAGAAAATCACCTTTATTTTTATTTGTAAAAGAAATTATTAAACTATACCTCTATGTCTCTATTCATAAATACTTGAATAATAAATATATGTTATATATAATCAGGTTTAAGTTGATAAACAAAGAGGTAATTTAATATGTTTTACACATAAAAGGGATTACAAGTGGTACTTTACAAAAATGATTTTTTGAAAATTTAAAATTTATGGGTGGATCTTGGTTTTAGTAATTTGCCCTATTGTTTATCATAAATGCTACTCCATCCGTCTCGAAATTTAATTCGTTTTAGAACTTTATTCTTGTCTCAAAATAGATGTCCTTTTAGACTTTCTAGGTATACGATTGGAGCGATGCTACCATTGCTAAAGGGAAGGGTTTGAGTTTGCAAGATGAACAATTCCTTCCTCTTCGTTTTACAAAAAATCACCAAATTTTCTTATTAATTATATTTTGGGTCTAAATTTTTTTTTATTGAATTCTAGACATTGTATCAATTTTGGTTTAATTTGTGATTTTTTAAAAAAATTATCATTTTTATAGTATTATTTTTAGTTATTTTTTCATTAAAAAAAGATCAACTATAAATGGACTAGTGGATCTTCCTAATATATTTTAACCAAACTAATGCTAGCCGATACTGAAAATTCAAAGGACTAGATAAATAATTATACATTTAATAATTATGAAATAATCATGAACAAGTAGCTAGAATCGGCTCCAAAATTAAGGAACAACCCATTAAAAAATGATTTTATGCATGTGAGCATGTCGTCCAACCAAACGTGGCCCTATAAACCATCCACAAATAACTAAACTAGTTTGTAAGTATTGGGATAACACAAAAGGATACAGTATTACTTATTGGAGATATTATATGCAATTAAGAAGGATGGATTCTAGATACGTTTAATTCTTTTTTATCATCAACACATGTACGATAATTAATAATTGCAAGTTTTTAAAAAAAATAACGTATCCTACATCTGTTCAATTTTGCCTAACAGAATATATAAATCCATCTATATATTTTATATATAAAAAAAAAAAAGCAAAGTTGTAATTATAAAAGCAAAAAACGCAAACGACTATATAATCCATTAAATTTCGATTTTATTTTATTTTTTTATCTGAAATGTCATTTTATTTTTAAAAGTTAAACGGGTGATTGATCCGTTAGACGGACCGAAATCTACCCCTTTGAACCGACGCGGATATCTTCACCGCTAATTTTTACTATTTTCACCTTTAATCACCGCATATGTTGGCGGTGGCCTTAATCACCTTTTCCCAGAGCCACCGCAAGATACAACGGTGGGGTCGTTGACCGCGCGTATACGAGCTCACCGTCACGTACAGCGGTGGGTTTGGAAATAACAGGATCCGCTATGCTCAAACTCACCTCGTGTGGATATGGTGGAACTCACCGCTTACACATGCGGTGAGTTTCGAATTATCTAAAACGCGGTTTTAAAATTATCCAAAACACACCGCATGTATATGCGGTGGGTTTGTAAAATTTAAAAAAGTCCATCACATGTTGATACGGTAGGTTTTGACCGTTACAGCGACGCTTCAGAACCTACTGTATCCCCATGCGGTGGGTTCTAGGGCCCTTAAATAGACGTTTCGAAGATAGAGGGGTGTCTGTTTGCCTTGTCGGGCGTGGAGTTCAAACTGGATGAATGGGGGTTGGACGTTGTTCACGGCAGGCACAACCATGACTTTCCCACTTCGTTGGATGGTCACTCATACGTGGGCGGGATAGATAGAGATCGATGACCCGGACGCTACATTGGCCCTTACCGTGGTTGGTACCCCACCGAAGCCGATTTTAGCGACCTTGAAGCAGACATATATCTGAGACACGAAAGAAGTTGAACTTCACATCGCGGCGACAAGTTTACAATGCTAGGGCAAAGTTTAAAGCTGAAGCAAGAGGAGACCGAAGAGTCACGCAGGAAGCACTTCATGTATTGCGAGAGAGGGATTACTTCTACTCTACAAGGAGAGCCCCTAGCGATCCGAACAAGCTTCAAGATCAGTTCATCGCGCATCCAAGCGCTCGCCACCTTCTGACCATCTTTTCATACGTCGTCCTCATCGACAGTACATATCAGACGAATGTGTATGTTTCTATCTCAAACTAATCGTTTACCCCTACCGACAAGGGTTTGAAAACTAAAATATGTCATGGTGCAGGTACGGGATCCCTTTGTGTGAGTTCATCGCATTCACTTGCATGGAGAAGAACTTCGTCATTGGATTCTGCTTCATGTCGCACGAGAACACAGATACATATAGTTGGGCGTTGCGACAACTCATTTACCTCCTGCGAGGTAATCTCCCGAACGTTGTTGTCACAGATTGAGAGTTGGGGCTCATTGCCGCACTGCGAGAGGTTCTTTCCAATGTTAGGCATATGTTGTGCAAAGTGCATGTCCTCTGCATATGCGAAGAAACTGCTTTCCAGAAGTCGAAGAATCTTGACGTTGCATGCAGGGCGTTTTAAGAACGCATGTTATGGCCAGTTCGAATCCGAATCTGTTGAGACGTTCAATGCCCGAAGGAGGGATATGCATGTAGAGTGGGGCCACATCGAAGGGTTGATGCCGTATTTGGAGGCGACGTGGTTGCGAGATTACTCGGAGAATATAGTTCGTGCATGGATAGATGTTATCCAGTAATTTGGTACGACGACGACGAATAGGGGCGCCCCATTTTTCCTTAGCAATGTCATGCTACAAATAATTTGTTTACCTGCGAATCCCACTTTTCCTGTAGGGCTGAGTCCGCTCATTTGGTGTTGAAGAAGACCTTGAACTTTGCAATCGGTGATTTTACTCACGTGATAAAATCAATCGATCTGATGATGGTGGACCAAATCAGTGAAGTGAAGAATACAATGGGGCGAGCGAACAACACCTGGCCGATATACTCTCACGACCTATGGATATTCGATCGGGTTCAACATATTGTGTCGAATGAATGTTTCAACTTGTTGCTCGACATATACACGAAGTTGGAAATCGATCCGTCGTCGCAGCCATGCAGAGATAGATACTAGAGGGACGTCTACGGTCTGCCTTGCACACATGAGATGCAAGCATGTCGAGACGCACAAATACCGATCAGACCGTCCCAGATTCACATTTTTTTGAAGCAGTTGGATTGGGATCATCCATATGTTGACAACGTCCATGACAATACTCCGCTCACAAGAGTTGATGTCAACATTTCGCGCATGATCACGTTGTTCCAGAGTGGAGCTATGGACGAGGATACTCGTTGGAGGATCGCCTCGGCATTCAACATTGGAGATCGTCCCTCTCATACATCGTTGACTCCACCTAACCCAGAGGACCGTAGACCCACCGAGAGACTGAGGACTCGTCACCCCTGCCAGACTAACCCTTTGCCTTGGGAACGTGAGCGTGCTCAGGCCCAACGACGAGTCGATAGAGAGGGGAGCAACGGAGTATTAAGAGGTCGAGGTCGGGGTCGGGGTCAGTCTTCATCAAACGAAGCGAATGATGCAAAAGGAAATGAAGAGGCCATTGGGTCCAACGCAGTTGCCGTCGACGATCCTCCGAGTGGTGAAGGAAGAGGAAGAGGTCGGGGATGGGGTCGTGGGAGGGGACGTGGATGAGGTCGATCAGCGTCAGATCCAATAGGTGACATTCCACCTACAGCACCTACGGCGCTTCCGCCCTAGAATCTCACTCACCTAGGTTTCAATTGGGGAACCGGCAACATCGACGAGTTCAAGATTACTTTCATACGAGCCGTCACGAATGTTGCAGGTGATGGTCATTGTGGATATAGATCTTTTGCTTGTCTTCTGAACTTGGGGCAAGACGCATGGCCACAAGTTCGACGGGAGCTGGCCGTTGAGTTGCAGTTGCATGCATATCGGTATCATTACTATCCTGCCTTAGATGAGCTCATCATGAGGGTCAATTACTTCAGCACATGTCATGATGCTACTTATTAGATGGAGATTCCGATCATAGGCGAGGTGTTTGCCACGCTGCACTAGTGTCCTTTGGTGATATTGTCGCAGATGATGCCTATGTTGTGTCTGCCTCTGTACGCCACTGGGGGCCCGTCAGTACCGTCCTACGACGAGTTAGATGGGATACCTTTAGTCACCAACATCAACCACTTCGTACCGGTACGTTTCGTATTTCATATTCATTTGTTTCTTAAAGTTTCGTTGTTCACTTCTAATGTCAATATTCACATGTTATCCGCAGATTTGGTTGTTGCCTGGATCGCCTATGCCGCCAGTATACACTACATTGACGCAGCATCATGATCCCACAGTCAACGGATGGGATGACCAGTTTGCAGCGATGATTGCACGATATCGAGCCTACCGCCAGTGGTCGTCCGTTGTGCTATTAGTACTTTTCACTTTCCTGTATTTGCAGCCTCGACTTCTTCGGTTACTAGATATGTTTTTTGTGTCATTTTCATAACTGCGATGTATGATGTATGACATTTTTCGAACCACGTTTTTTGTGATGCTTGACATTTTCCAAACTCCAGTTTGTTGTTGCACTCTATATGATTGTCTCTTTGTTGATTTTGGTAAATATATAGCGGCCATACTCGGGAATGGATTCGGGGACCATCGGATACTACCCTGATATCAATTCTGACTCAACCATGATATCTCAGCCCTAATAACTTTCAAGAAGTTTCACTTGTTTTCGACTCACCGCATATGTTGGCGGTAGGTGCTGCTACCGGTCTGATCCGGTCCGGTCCACAATTCAACTCCTGATTATGAGTGACCCAATGGCCACTGCCAACGTATGCGGTGGGGTTCAAACGGAATGGAGTATCCCACCGTTTAGTACAGTGGTGGGATTGTATACACATCGCCCCACCGCTACGTATGACGGTGGCCAATGGGATCCACCGCCATCTACGGCAGGGGCCTCGTTGACCATCATTAAAACCACCGTCAAAATATGCGGTGATTAGCGATGAAAATAGTAAAAATTAGCTGTAAATATATCATCAGTGGATACATATAGTGATATAGATGGACATTCCGATCCAAAATTACAATATAGGTTGCCACTAGATACTTAAAAACCAAAGTGTACTTTCATTAATGAGGCTAAAAAAAAACTTATTTATTCAATGAACATAAAAGAAATAATTCAATCAAACAATAACTACAAGAAGAAACTAACCAATTATACAACTATATATAAACAATCAAGATCAAGAATGACAATTTGGTTCTTTTTTGCCACCACCTGAACCATTTTCATTCGTAGTAAACGTCAGCCCAATCGTGATCTCTCCTGCATAGCTCTTGTCTGGAAGAACGACTCTGTACTTGCTCGGTGAGAGCTCAGTCGCCCCTTTCTCCAATCCCAATATTACCATATCCTTCACATAAACCCTGCACACAACATCTTCCATTCATTACTCCATATTCGTTCATTGCAAACCCAAAAATTAAACTTTCTATTTCGAGTTTTCTTACAATGCTTCACCATCAAAGTCGTCGCAAGAGTGGTTGTGCTTGTCCATGATCCAAAAGTTGAGCTTGTATTTGTGGTTTTGGTCGCCCGGGAAATCCACCTTGAAGCTAAATCTTTCTTTCCATACCGGATTTCTCCCTTGACCTGATATTATAATATATATTATAATATGAAATATTGTGCATTATAAATCATAATAGCTGACAATTCAATTAAACCCAAATATGACTATACCTTTGGCGACGCTGCTTCTGCACTCTTGGTTCCCATATCGGATTATAACATAAGGATCCATCTTAGCTGTGAATCGAGAAACGGATTGTAAGAGGAAGAAGATCAACAATCGATATTATGATCGAATTGCAACAGAAATTAAAATTACCAAGAAACTCGGTATCGCGGATGCCTTTGCATTCAACAAGAAACACCTCCAATTTGCCTGCAGAAACCATCTTCTGTTCTCTTTTCTCAATACAACTTATGTGAAGAAATGGAAAAAATATGAATTTACAAGAGCTTGCTTTGATTTTGGTTGTATATATATACAAGTTTTTGAATTTGACTTGAATCAAAAAATAACAACTAGACAGTTTGTTAACTTGTTCAATTAGGCTGTGATATGAATGAAGTACGTACATAGTCCAGTCCACACGATCTTAAGCAAACACCAAAGACTTGATCTTCCCTTTTCGTGATTTTTTTGTTTTTCTAAAAAATGTTTTCTGGAGCAAATTGTACCAAAAAAAAAAAAAAAAAAAACACGGAGTTGTTCACACCAATGAATGAATGAAAGAATAATTAATTAGGTGTTTACCGAATCCTTTAGGCACAAGTGCTTTCATTTTCATACATAGATAGATTATATAATAATATAAAAATTATTATTAAAAATATACATTTATACTCTCAAGTCTTAATTAACATTTATTGCAGCTTATGTTGAAAGAAAAAAATAGTTTAAATGGATTTGGTATTATGGTCAAAAAGGTGCTCATTCTCCTCTTTTTAATTTGTAAGAGATTGTGTTGGTCAAAAAAAATTGTAAGAGATTGTGGATTCAAAACCTGCTTCTTTGGTCTGTTTGGTGATACACCAACGTAAATATTATTATTTATGATGTCATAAGTAAATATAAGTGAATCCGATCATAAATGATGTTTGATAAAGGGTAACTGATACAAACAAGTTGATGAGATAAGATAAAAAGAATAGAGTTGTAAATAGAAAAAGAAAAGTTATGAAAATTTTTAGGGTGAATAACCATTGAAAATCTAACTAATTAAACTAAAATCTTATTTTTGTCTCATTTAAAACTATATAATATTAAAACAAAAAACTAAAAAAAAAACACTATCTATATAACCAACCGAAGCCTAATTAATAGCGTTAAAACCCTTGCTCATTAAAAAAAAAGATTAAAAAAAAGTCAGTTGATTTAGATAACTAGACAATCGAGAACAAACATGACTTAATATAGTATGTCCGTTAGCTATTTACTTTTCGTCTCTAAATTTTTCAAATAACAGTGTTATATGATATTTTGAATTACTACCTTGATTTAAAAAAAAACTTATTATAGTATGTAACTAATTACGTAACTTTTGCTTCTTTTTTTTAGCTCCATAACTTTTGCTTTTTTAATTAATTATAGTTTTTACCAACAATCTAGAGTAAATATATATTTATGACACTCGGTTAAGGGGAAGTGGTCCAAAAAAAAAATATGGTTGTTTGACAATATTTGGATATTTTCTTGAATTACAGAGTGTTGGATAAATGGATGTGAGATGTGGGTTCCATTACATAAGTAGGTAGTATGAATGGATTGATCATGTCAGAACTAACCTACGTATATACGTACTAGTGTACAACGCATCCTTCTTTATGTGGACTTTTTCTCATACAAGAATTTATGAGAAAGAACCATACGCATCAACTAATAATCATCATTGGCCATTCCTTCATAAATTGGATTAATATTACTCCGTAGTTAGTAAATTGGGTACTTATTCAATAATTCAATAAATTAACTACCATTGCACCCAAAAAAAAAAAAAATTTAACTACCTATAAATTTGGTTTTCTTTAAAGAACCACTCCCAACCCCTTGGAATTGGCTAAGATGCATTATTTTATTTTTTTTTATGACGAGGAATTCACTTTTGGTGGCAAACTCCGGGCGCGTGATCCAGCCGACAAGAGTCACGCACGCACCAAGTAAACCGGTTTGCGCCGACCGGCTCGACCCACTGGTAAAGAGCAAGGCAAACCTTGAATTTTCACCTAAAGAAAGGGGCGGAGGTAGGAATCGAACCCGAGACCTCCTGACTTTCCCCCTTGCTCCCTACCAGTGAGCCACCCGACGGGGACCCAAGATGCATTATTTTTGTTAAACCTTTTTTTACACATAAAAAGGGTTATAGATGGTTCTTTGAAAGAAAACCTAATTTATAGGTGGTTTTATGTAATTCCAAATTTTATGAGTAGTTTTGGGTAGACTGTTATTCGAGCCGAACTAATCGAGTATTGTTTGTTCATATTCCGATCACTTAGGATATGAACGAGCTCGAGTCGAGGCTAAATTTTGACTCGAGCTTAAAAATGGCTAATACTGGACTCGTTTAGGAAATGAACGAGCTCGAGTCGAGTTTTTTCAAGCTTTAAGCAGTTCTACTTGCTCGTTATACAGTAACTTAAAGAAAATTTTATAAATTCCATAAAATTCGAGTTACCCGGGCTTAATTCGAACGAGCCGAGCTTTGGACCAAGCTTAAATATGTGTTTATACTCGGCTCGTTTAGAAAATGAACAAGTTTGAGCTGAGTACGAGTGGAATTCGAGCTACCTGTATTCATATAACACCCCTAGCTAGTTTGGGGGGAGGGGGAAATACTCTATTTTAAATGTGGTTTTCTGTCATTTCCCCTATTGTTATTTCTTGCCATCAAATGGATGAATTAAAATGTCTTTCTTTGAATTTTCGGTATCCAACATTAGTTTGGTTGAATTTTATGAACTGTAATTGTCTCCCACATGCACCCAACAAACTTCCAAAACTTGGTTTCTTTGTTTTCACTCATGCTCTAGAAGCAAGGAACACAATTTGGGTTCATGCATGTGAGCATGTCCAGCCAAACGTGGCCTTATAAACCATCCATATATAACTAGTATGTAAGTATTAGATAACATATATTCATAATTACCGTAAATTTATTCAGATCATCAATTCAACTCACATGAATAGCCATTGAAGATTTACCTAAAGGGATCTACCTTAAACACCCATTGAATTGGCTACCAATTTGCGCCAATATATTGAGCCACTTGGGTTTAGACAAGTCATACCTCGGAATTCGTACTTGTACGATGGTCGATGGACCCACCAAAGTCCAAAACGAAGCCTTAGAACTAACAAAAATGACCTATTCGTTCTTCCCTAGCAAGCAAATGGAAAGTTCCTATTCAACCACCTAGTATAACTTGTGGAAGATTCCTATCTAGTCAAACATGAATAAACACTTGAGAATAGGTATACCTTTCAATTAACCTTGCTTATAACCCTTGGCATTAGGAGTAGCCCCATCGGTCCTGTGTGCTCTACTTGGTTAACAAAGTTACGGTGACAATCACCCACAACCACAACGAATGATGTGAGCTGATGAGAGATCGGAAATTTTGAAATGGAGCACCTCTCTTTACCTCCTTATTTGACTTATCCGACAAGTATAGGTAGGTACTTAGCCATTACAATAAGGAGTAAGGGGTTCTTAGCCATTACAATATAGAGAAGGGGGTTCAAACTCATGATCCTTACCGACTAAGCTAGTAAGACTTTGACAACAAACAATGAAGCTACAAGGCACCTTAAAATAAGAGATCCAGAAGGAGAAAGCTGATGTGCTTCCTTCACAGTCCACACAATCAAAAGTTCAAATCAGTAAACTATTTTCAGATTATACATACAACAGCCAAAATTTCGGCAAGACCCAAAAGGATAAAATGTTCCATCCGAAAGGAAACCAATACAGACGAACAAGCCCAAATGCGAAGCATCACCATGGTGACTCTTACACTACACTGGAACATCTAAAGCGGACCTCAAAAGGGAAGGAATGAGACTGTACAAAAAGAGTAAAGAGCTGTAATACAATGAGGTTTCGAAACCCCAAGCTCTTTCTCTGCATCCTATGTAATCTCTTTGTTCAGTTTTTCGGTATCACATTTAGCCAGTCATCAAACTATTTATGTATCACTATGCCTTGATGGGAGGAGCTACCTTTGCATTCATACGAGAAGCATTGTTCTTTCGCGAAGCTTCAACAGCCATGCTCCTGCAGGATCTTAATCCGTTTGCGTTATGACCGAGACGACCTGCTTGAGTATTCCGACCTGCTTGAGTATTTCTGAGCTGATCTTGGGGGACTTGAAGCTTATCCAATTCTTTCACCACGTCAACCATGTTCGGTCTAGACTTGGGGTCGGGGGAGAGGCATTTTAGGGCTATTAGAGACGCCTTTAGAGCATGGTCCATAGTGTACTGCCCTTGTATACGGGGATCCATAATGCGGAAGATCTTCCGTTTGTTGTTCAGGCACGGTCGGGCCCACTGAATCAGCTTCTGCTCACCAGGTGGACGGTTCTTGTCTATGGCTCGCCTTCCACATATCATCTCTAAGAGGACTACCCCAAAACTAAAAACATCGCTTTTGGGGGTCAAATGACCTGATGACATCAATGACATGATAAGCAGAGCGTCAAATCGAATATTTTTAATCAAGTAAACAAGCTCAAAAGAACAATTGTTTACCTGTGGCAACATACTCTGGTGCGGCGTAGCCATATGTTCCCATCACTCTCGTTGAGACGTAGCTTTTATCACCTGTAGGTCCATCCCTTGCTAGCCCGAAATCAGAAAGCTTTGCATTGTAATGCTGAAGAGTGATGCCAGGGAATGAAAGAGGGTAAATAACTGATACACTTCTAAATTGAGCTCAGTAGTTATGAAAATAAATCCAAAAGTCGAGAGGATGTACCAAGTCAAGTAAGATATTTGACGTTTTGAAATCTCTGTATATAACTTTAGCTTCGTCACTATGGAGAAAAGCAAGCCCCTTTGCAGCACCAAGGGCAACCTTCATCCTCAGGGCCCAAGAAAGCGGTTGGAAATGTGCGCTCCCTTTACACAACAAAAATTAAGAGTTTATTCACTTGGAAAGCTTGATGTAATACTCGGAAGATATTAAAATAATGTTGAAACACAAAAGCTCACTTCTGAAAAGGTGATTCTCCATGCTGCCTCGAGGCATAAACTCGTACACGAGTAGCCGGTGTTCGTCTTCTGAGCAATAGCCAATCAATTTCACAAGATTTGGATGATGCAACTGCCCAAGATAGTTGATTTCGGTCTGTCGATTCAAAATTGTGAAGGAAGATTAGCCCCTGTTCAAGTCAGACACATAATCTACAGAGTATAAGCCAAATGAAACCATGATGAAAACTCACCAGCCATTCCTTGTGACCCTGAACACCTTCTTGATTAAGCCTCTTCACGGCAATCACCATTCCGGTCCCAGGCCTTGTGGGTGCAAGAGAGTGCTCATCGATCCAGCCCTTGAAAACAGCACCGAATCCACCTTCTCCTAACACACTATCAGGACGGAAGTTTCTGGTGGCAGTTTTCAGTTCGTTGAAGCTGAAGGCCTTTATGTTGGAAGACTGCAAAATCTCACCCTCACTGCGAGAACTTGCAGGTGTGGATGATAACGAAAGCTTGCTATTTGACCGACTTAGATTGCCTTTGCTTACAAGTTTTGAGTTTAACTCTACACATAACAAAATTGAAACAAAAATGCATACAAATTCAGATATTACTGCACTTCTGCAAATAACCAGCAGTTATAAAACAACATGAACTAAAGGCAAACTTCACAACATACAAGCAAATTATATAACAGCAGCTAGAAGCCGATTGAAAATTCACTCAACTTGAGCACTGAAGCGCAAAAGAACCATATGGGTAAGCATATGTGGCACATAAAGCCGATCTGACACCACTAATATCAACTAATATCGGAAATTTACCCTTTTAACTATTTATCATTTGTTATAAATTAAATCTTCATGTTGAAATCAAACATTTCATCAAAGGACAATATTCAAATGTAGAAGAGACACTGTTCTGTGAGCTGTGATGGATAGAAAAATTCTCCAAAAAGTCCATGAAATTAATAATGGAGCTAGAGGTCGTGGCATAACAGCTGGCAACCATAGGTTATCACATTTGAGAACCAATGAGATATAACTCAACTCATACACCCATACACATGGTGACATGGGGGGCAAATACTAATTTTTTTTTTTAAAAAAAAAGGACTAACCACTAAACATTTGAAGGACTGTTAACTTATTGATTGCATATTCATGCTCTCCACTAATTCAAAAACTAAACCATAAACAGTATTTGACTTTGCTGTCATATAAAGATACAATTTTGATCTCCGGGCAACAGAAATTTGAACCCATACAATTAATTTTGACCACCAAATCTCTTGAAAAACAAAACAGGAAGCAATCACAATCAATCAGAACAGCAAAAACAGGCACAGCAAGACAAATTACCTGTATGTACAGGACTCTCAGCCTTGATCCGATTACTGAAGCAGGCACCCATTAGGGATGAGGAAGAAAAAACACCAAAACCCCCAAAATACTCTCTTCCAGAGGCACCAAAACTAGCCAGACCCTATTCAAAGACAGATATAAGAAACTGTTTAAACCCAAAACGAAAAGATCAAAAATACTCATTTAAAGACAACATCCAAGTTGAAAAAAACAGGTCCAGGTCCAACCCACTACAGCTCGAGAGTATCCCTATTCAATGAACTGCAGATTCATCATCCAGTCAGGAAAAGAAAAGGGTCACGCAGATCTGGTGCTAAATCACCCAAATATCCAAGTAATTATTTGCTTTTTTCCAATAAAGTTAGGTACCCATCTCTCTCTCTCTATCTATACATCTCTTCACATCCCCCAAACTTGTTGACAAATCAAGTCTGCCAAAGTGTAATATCACGATCACTACTACACCAAACCGTATGAACAAGATCAGATAAAGATCACGAAAGAGGAAACCCTTTTACACACGGATTAAAAGGATGGACTTTTGACACTTACCCTTTTGAGGAAGATGATCCGAGCGACTGATTGTGGATTCGCAGCAAAAGCCCCCTCTTTTCTCCTCCTAACCTAACCTGGATGAAAAAAAGAGAAACCCCCTTTCTCAGTAAACCCCTCCCTTCCTCCCCACGCCGTTCTAGCTTCTGGGCTTTTTGTTTGGAGGCATGAGAACTCGGAAATGGGAAATTGGTGAAAAGGTATCGTCTTGGTGGAGAGAGAGAGATAAAAAAAGGTGGGGGAAAGGTGGAGAAAAGTTAAGAGTGATTGCTTTGTTGTTGTCGTTGATGCAATTTCGTCCCCACTCTGATAATTAAATCGATCATTTTGGACCTTCGCGAAGCCCTGTCGAGATCCGTACACCACCCAGCCACAGCCACCCACAATTAAGCCTAAAAGGTTGAAAATTGAAATTGGGGGCTTAAGGGATTAAAAGAGCAATTAGCAAAGAGAACGTGAGTGATCATTGATTTGTTAGCTTGTACTACCTCCGTTCCACAATACATGTCCTTTTACTTTTCAGCACGTTTTTTAAGGAGCGAAAAGCTCTATAAATTATTATTTTTTTAATTAATTTTTTAATATAGTTTGATACTTGTTACTAATAAGTATCAAATTATATAAAAAAATTAATTAAAAAAATAATATTTCATAGAGTTTTCCGCTCCTTAAAAAACGTGCTGAAAACTAAAAGACCATGTATTATGGAACGGAGGGAGTAGTTTAATTTAAAACCGATAAGTATGATGGATGACATGCTTGAAAGAGACAAGAGACAGGATGGAGTTTGGCAAGACCCATTTCTGGCCGTCGGATTCGGACAGATCATGGGTTTGTGGTTATCCACTGGATCTCATAAGATTGTCTTACTCTATTTTATTTTTGCACTTAAATCTTTTAAATGGTTGTTTATTGGGGTGTTAATCAAGCACAATTTTTTTTGAGGAAATTGCACTAAATAGCCCAAAAAACGGGCCTATTTGCACAAATAATCAAGGGGTTGAAAAAATGGGCCAAAATGGGCCGGCTATTTCTTGCAAATAAAAAGGCCGGTCATTTAGAACTGTTTGTAACCGGTTGGAGAAGGTCACCAGTGCGGGAGTGGTTCACAGGCAATTTGAAGCGAGAGAGACGGACGAAAACCAGAGCATCGCCTCTTCCTGTTCGGAAGCCGTCGGAGCCTCCTTGTTCTCCGATGCTGAAGTCCGGCCGAACCCGACACGAGCCTCCTCTCTCTCGCTTGCCTTCCCTCTCTTTCTCCTCCCTCCGTCGCCTTCCGTCGGCGCTGCCGCAGTCGGAGCTTCCCGGTCCCTCGCCGTCTCGACCTCGTTGAAAGCCCTAATATTTGACTACGACGACGTCATACTAGAGTCCGAGCAAGCACTTGCATCGCTAGGCTTGCAACGATGTCGTCAATTTCTTCAGCGTCCGCTGCCCTTCCTCCCACTCTTCCTCTCCCTCTCTTTCTCGAATCTTTGAGGATCTCCGCCAAATCAGGTAACCTCGCTTTCGCGATTCTATCACCTTTGATTTATTGTTTTCTCATCTTTATTTCCTATTTCTGTTTTCGAACTCCTATTGCGCTGAATCGAGATAGATCGATTGGGCAGTCAATCACCTTCTCCAACAGATGAGCTTTCCTATTTCTGTTTTCTCATCTTTATTTCCTTTTCGTGTAACCCTAAATCGGATTTTCGCCGTTGGTAACATACCGTGGTTGTGCTTGGTTGGGCAGTCAATCACCTTCTCCAACAGATGAGCTTCCCACGCCCCCAAAGTTGCATAGCTTTCTACAGGTATGTCAAATGACCCAAGTTGAACAATTCCTCTTTTTAATATCAGTGCAATTGAAAATAGGTTCTCAATGATAGTACATTTCATAATCCTTAGTATGCGAAGTTGCAATCTGATTTTTTTTTCCCCTAGCAATTGAAGTTGCAATCTGATTAACAGTAGATTTTGTTGGGTATGTTTCATAAAATTAGATAATTGTATATTCCTCCATTTAGGCTTGATAGACGGATCTTTCATTTGAACTGAAATAGGTGGCTGCATTTTATTCTTTCAACTCTCAATTAATCCCAAATTGAAATTAAACAGAAGCTTGAGTGCAGGGTTGAGTAGTGCGGCAACCACTCCCACTTAATCCATCTTGTTTTAACATTGTGGCTCCCTTGGCTTCCGGAGTTGGATGGATTAGAGTTGTTAAGATTTTCCATTATCTCCTACAACTATTTGATTCCATCTAAAGCCTATAAAAAAAGAATCGAACAGATGACAGAAAACACAAGCTTTCTAATTCATTCATTTTCTTTCCTCTCCTAAACACATTGAAGCTTTGTTTCCTTTGTCGACAGTGGTCATTGCTCCCAAACTGAGAGTTCCACCTCTGCCTCGCCGAGTGTACGGTTGGGTGGAGGGTAGAGTTAACCCTGGAGTGAGTCTCGCCTCGATGATATACACCCGTGTCAGGGCGATATTTGCTTTTAGTGCAATAGATTCGGTTCTACGACTCTACGATTTCTTATTCTTTGGCATATTTTCCAACAGATTTCAAATCTGATTTTTTGGTTTTCTGCTCATGTTGCTTTGATTCTGTCCAATCATCAAGCTTTTCTCAAGTAACATTTGCTACAACATAATCAGACTACATTTTGTCAGTGTTTATTTGCCTGCAGTACGCCACTTTGTTCTGTGTTGATGGTTATTTGCTGGTTTTGTGTTGATCAGGTAAACATAAGTCATTCGCGAACAATAATGAGTTGGCTGTGATGCCCCAAGATCGAGTGGTGCGCTTGGAGTGGGACAGGCGCTATCTTTCCGTGCTCGGAGTGGAGAACAGCCGACTGTATGAGCCGAGATTACAAGTTCCTGAAAGAGTGTTTAAGGATGAGGAAACTGAGATACGCCGAGTAATGGATTCATTCAGAGTTAACAAGATCACTGTATATTGTATAGTCATTAGTTATTACAGTGTCAATGATTTTTTCTTCTATTTCTTGACTGCTTATTCACTTAGAGTTAACAAGATCGAGTATATATGTCGTGTTTGCTATAGCATTGTATTTCATCAAAAAATTCGACCTCACAAATGAGTTGATTTTCTAGGCAAAGCTTCAGTCATTAGGCTGTAAGAACCTTCCTGATTTTTGTGGGGATGTGTAACCCTATGATCCTTTTTAAGGTTTTGCAAAGAAAGACATACTACTATTTACAGTTACTTTGTAGATATAAAAGCTAGCCCTACTGTGAGTTTATATAGTGGAAACTAAATGATTTTGTTATGTTAATATTCATAGTTTTCTAATGCAATTTTTTTCATATTTATGTATGCATGTATGGCTATTGCAGTGCTTTGTCCAACTTTGTCAATAAGGGAGCCGATGGTGGTATCACTGCCCTACATATGGCTATTACAGTGCTTTATGTTCATCTATTTCTTTTCTTTTCTTGTCTTTGATAAACATATGGAATCCTTTTATGGATAATTTTGATGCTTGAATGGAAACTTGGTAGAGCATTGTGTATGCACACAAAGATGTGAGTTCGACTCTCACATAGGCTTATTGAACATGGTAGGAAATATATGCACTAATGGCAGGACAAATTTATGAATCTGGTACGACAAATTTATGAATTATGAATATCTCTAAACTTATAAAATTATGAACTTGGTAGGAAATATATAGACTAGTGGTAGGACAAATTTGTGAAACTGATAGGATAAATATACGATATTGGTATAATATAAATGTAATCACCGAAATTCCTAAGTGTATAACTTGACACTAATTGTAGAATAGATGTACACGAATGGTAAGATATATTTGTACTATTGGGAAAGAAGTAGAATTAATATTGACCAATCCCCAAATCCCAGACTAGTCATCATTGAGGCGTGAATTGACCATAATCTCAATCTCAATTACCAATCCGTAAATCTCAATCCAATTTCTATCAATCAAAATTCATGAATCAAATCTAATTCAATGCTAGAACAACTGAATTAGAGCCTCTACCCTTGGATATATTGTTACTTAGGTTTCCTTCATCTTCTGTTGTACTCTGGAAACCCTCTACCCTTGGTTGTTTTTCTGAAAAATGTGGAACATAATTTGCTACGGTTTCTAGCTTGATTTTCCTTGAAAGCTATTTAAATTGGTATGATAGATGCACAAAAATGGTAGGATAGATGAAAACTAATGGTAGGAGAAAACAACGATATCGGTAGGATCAGAATGGTAGGATCACATGAGTGCTTTCTTCTGCCGTATGAAGAGGCACTGACAAGACTAGATTCAATTTCAAAACCAGAGAGTCAATTATTGTTCATAAGATACTCAGGTCAATTTCAAAACCTAATATTTCCTAAATCCCTCAATTAATATTTCCTAAATCCCTCAATTGAATGTGTTCACTGATCTTAATATGCATTCATAATGAAGATGGATGGAAAATAGCCTATTAGCTCAATTGGTAGAGCATTGTGTTTGCACACAAAGATGTGAGTTCAACTCTCACATAGGCTAATACTAAGTATGCGTTCATATCTCTATGGACTTATACGATTGAATATGGTAGGAAACATATACACCAATGGCAGGACAAATTTATGAATCTGGTACGACAAATTTATGAATTATGAATATCTCTGAACTTATAAAATTATGAATTTGGTAGGAAATATATAGACTAGTGGTAGGACAAATTTGTAAATCTGGTAGAATAAATATACGATATTGGTATGATAACAATGTAATCACAGAAATTCCTGTGTATAACTTGATACTAATGGTAGAATTAATATTGATCAATCCACATATCCCAGACTAGTAATCATTGAGGCGTGAATTGACCCTAATCTCAATTACCAATCCATAAATCCTAATCGCAATCCAATTTCTACCAATCAAAATTCATGAATCCAATCTAATTCAATGCTAGAGCGACTGAATTAGAGCATCTACCCTTGGATATAATGTTACTTAGGTTTCCTTCATCTTCTGTTGTAGGTTGGAAACCCTCTACCCTTGGTTGTTTTTCTGAAAAATGTGGAACATAATTTGTTACGGTTTCTAGCTTGATTTTCCTTGAAAGCTATTTAAATTGGTATGATAGATGCACAAAAATGGTAGGATATATGAAAACTAATGGTAGGATAAAACAACGATATCGGTAGGATCAGAATGATAGGATTGATGGAAACTAATGGTAGGAGAAAACAACGATATTGGTAGGATCATAATGGAAACCCAGTAATTCCTGTATAACTTGATACTAATGGTATGATAGATGCACACTGATGGTACGATATATTTATACTATTGGAAAAATGTAAATGCATAATTGACTTTACGAAAAAAAATTACTTCCACATGAATCTCAGAAAAGCAAAAGGAGAAGGCATGCTCCACAGGCAGAGACTGAAGTTATATGAACCACAGATGCAAAAGCTATACATGGATATATCATGTGCGATGATGAATATCAAGCTATGGTCCCTATCCTGGATAAAGTTAGTGCTACACTGAAAGACAAGATCCAAGTAGTGAATATTGACACTCAGAAGTACCCAGTCATCGCTGACAAGTTCATGATCATCACAGATTTGTCCTATCACCAATGTATATATTTTCTGTCATGTTTATAATCGTATAAGTTCAGAGAGATTTATGAATTTGTCCTAACATGTTCGTAAATGTGTCATACCATTAGTGTATATATTTTCTGCTAGGTTCATAATTGTATAAGTTTAGAGAGATTCATGAACACACATACTCCGTATTAGCCTATGTTAGAGTCGAACTCAAATCTTTGTGTGCAAACACAACGCTCTACCAATTGAGCTAATAGACTATTTTCAATGGGTCCTTATGATCGTCTAGGCATCAAGAAGTGATAATTTCACAGGAAGCAAAAATAGCGCTTGAATTTGTTATCTTAATTTGCAAGTCATGCAATTGATCAAAAAGAGAGTATAAATTACGAACTCTCTGCAACCGGTCTTGTGAAACCGTCACCTTGGGGTAGTTCTGTTATAAGAAAAATGAATAACTACAAAGGATAGGTACAAGATCACTTACACATCGCTGCCACTGTCATCGGACAAACTTCTTGCACTTTTTCAGGTATGAAAGGACAGTTGTACACTATTGGTAGGACGGAAATATTCTATTGGTAGGATGGGGACTGTATCGTTTCCTAGAATGAACGGGTAACTTTTTCCTCGTCCTTTCCGCTTTTTGCAGAGCATGTTATGGTGTTTCAGATCCTCCTTTCAAGCTTATATATGTTTTTGGAGGACACCCATCAATGCAATCATTTCATTTTCCCCTCATAAATGCTCCCCCCTTTTCTAAAAAGAGGAATTCTGTTTTGGCGCCAAAAGTACACTGACAGCCCGCCAAATCAGCTACAGTGAATCCCCTCCAGATTCTTTCCAAAATATCTCCAGGTATGGAAAGACAGGTTTAGCCTATTGGTAGGACAAATTAATTCTATTGGTAAGATGGACAGTCTACAGTTTTCTGAAATGAACGGATGATGCCTTTTGGTGCCACATGTCACTGACACCTACTGACAGCTACATTGTAGCTACAGTGTCCCCCACCTTCACCTGCAACTTCCTCTCCCGGTTGCTATTTTTATTTGCAAAAAATGGCCACTTTCTACCCCATGCAAATAATCAAGGCACATGGCTAGTTGTGCAAAGTTTTTTTTTATATGGCTAGTTATGCAAATTGGCCATTTTTTTTTGCTGGAATACTCCAATGTGAATGAGTGAGACTAGAGGCAAGAGGTAGGAATGGATATTATTAAGATCGATACCACCAAATTGCATAATAAGTCATTGTCTACTTTTGAAGATATTTATGAATTTACCCGAGAGGAAACGAGAAACCATATGACATTCGTATTCATATACCTATCGAATTCGTTGAACCTTGATCCCTAGTACACAATAAAGTCATTGAATTGTACGAAGAAAGAACTCGATCTGATTAGTGAAGACTTTCGAATGGTTTTCGACGACTTTCAGATGGTTTTTTAGTAGCGTAGCAGTCGAAACGAAGGTCGTCAAACTTGTCCGAGCAGATGATTTAACCTCGTCAAATCAATCCGAGCTTATTTATTAACCTCGGAAACCATTTCCGAGCTTATTTATTAACCTCAAAAACATTTGATGAGGCTATACAACAACCTCAATATTCTACGCCGAGGTTATCTAGTTAGCTAGGATGGAACGTCAGCAACATTAACCGACAAATACGTATTGACGTTACATTGACGGTGTTTAAATGAACAAATAACATTGAAATGTAGAGATAATCACATAAAGCAGTTATCCCATTGGTTCTACCTTGTACATAATCCACTACGTCTCAGGTTTGATTTCAAATTGGCCATAATTTTTTCACTTGTATTTTTTTTTTTTTGCTAAGGATAAGATAGAAGCTCAGAAAAAGTAAATGAACTTAGGATGGAACCTCGGCAAAAGTATCTGAGCTTAGAATGGAACCTCGACTAGGTCCAGCGACGGTATGGTGGAAGCTCGACTAAACTGAATATATAACGAGCTTAACAGGTCACTTCGTCTAAGGTAATTGTTACCAAAACAGTGCCTACAAAAGCCCGAGATTATTTTGGAGGGAAAATTAAAGAGATTGAAAGGGAAAAAAATTAGGGTTTGATGGGAAAAAAAATTCTATATAAAACCTCAATAGTGGTACAGAGTATTCACAACTCAAAGAAATGGTGGAAAACACAAGCAACATGTTCGCGACCTTGATGAAGTTCCATGTATTCGTGCAGAATTTGATGGAGGAATTTGGGTCATCAATTGTCGCATCAAACATTCGCAAGGAAACGGGGACTCTTCAAACCCTAGAGGCGATGTATGAAGAGGTGTTGAAACATTACGAATAAAGTAGGCATCCCGATCTTTGATAATTGTTTCAAGCGGGCAAACGGGTGCTTCCACTTCCAGTTGCCGATTTATGTATCGTCAAATAAAAAGGTCCAAGAAGATAACCAAGAGTGAAGAAGTTGAAGAAAATTTAACTTTGAAGGGTTTTCATTTGATAACGTGTTGTCAGATAAGCTCGCGTCTCTAGGTGACTCCGCATAAGGATATTCATTCAGTTTAGACATGAGATGATTTTCATTTGTTTATGACATGGAAGTCTCGGGGTTCATCCTAGCCATGGTTATTAGGATCCCGATCCGGATCTTACGATCCTACGATTCTAGGCAAGGTTTTGATCCGGATCGGGCATATAGACTCCTTTGTGCTAGGATCTACCTAGGATCCTATGAGATCGTGTGGGATCCGTAGGATATACCTAGGATCTACCGATCCTAGAAAAAATATTCGATCCTAGCAAAAATCATATTTGTGTAATTGTGTTTGTTTTGTTTGGATATTGGGTCTTCTAAATAAGATGTACCTTTTTATTTTATTTTTATTTTTTGGACAACCCATCTCCTTAGAAATTGAAGGCAGAAGAGTGAAGACGTTGAATTAAAAACCCTAACTCTTTTGTTTCGCCACTCAACTCAACAAATATTAATCCACGTCTAAGTGTTTGAAATTGTTCATGATGTGGTTAATTGCGATTATAATATTTGAAACTAGAGATGACATTGGATATTTGGAAGTGTGATTTATCTCTTGTATGTTTGTCATATTTTAAGACATTATCCTTGTCTGCTTGTCACTTTTTGAGACATTATTTTTGACAAATTATGAATGTTAAGTGCTTATTATTGGACTATTTTAGTTACTTAATTTGTTTAATGGAGGAAAAACTTAGTTTTACTTTAAAATTAAAGTATTTGTTTAGGATGGTTTGTTTTTATTTTATTATTTATTTTATTTTTAATTTTTATCTAGGATCTTACGATCCTACGATCCGATCCTAGGATCCGATCCTACGCCCTTGTCTCGATCCCACATTAGGATCCCGATCCTAAAAACCATGATCCTAACTCTTCTCACCGAGGCATTTAGATGTTCACGAGCCTCTCTAACTATTTGCATTCGTAAAAATACGGTTGAATGAATACCAACTAACTTATCACGAAAAAGGCAGCGAATGCAAAACCAATTACAAAGTCCTAGAAATTAGTTATAAGACAACTCCGAACACGCAAATTGTAAACTAGAAGAAAAAAAATAGTTCTTAGATGCAAATCGTATCAAGTTTCCAACACCTTATAAATGTAGTAATTTCATAAGGAACCTCTCGGTGATGCCTATGACCAATTAATTGATTTACCCTTATCTTTTTCCTATATAATATTAGTGTCATATTGGGAAATAAAAAAAATCAAAATAGTAGCATTTAAGCAAAAACTCAAATATTATGTGTTCATAAATCTATCTTATATTCACTTAGGAATTGAAAATTCTTTAGTATGAACGTACTCGAAAACAAGTTAGGCAGATACTATCTCGGATCCTGATCGGATGGGGGGATTCTAGAGAGAAGGGCTCTGTCCTCTCTCTAGAATTTTGAGAAATCCTCAAATTGTGTAAACTCCAACTATGGAATTCCTAATTGAAGAATCCAACTGAGAACCCTATCCTCTTCAATCCACTTTCCTTGTGCTTCAATCGACCTTCCGTTTGGTTGATTTTGAGTTCCCGTTCCTCGTTCTCTCCGATTCGATTGTCGTTTTGGGGTTCGGGGTGTGATTCGGTTGTCGATTTGGGGCCCGGGTGTTCGTCGCCGCCTCGGATGGGCCGTTTATGGGCTCGCCGGCGTTGTGGCCTCATCCTTTCCTCAGTCGATCTCATCCTCCTCTGTCGATCTAGTCTCGCCGCTAGCGTTGTGCGTTGGTTTCGTCCTCCTCCCTGCGTCGCCTCGTCCAGTTTCTCGATCTGCCGTCGGCGTGTCTACCTCCTCTCGCCAGAGGTTGCCGTCATGCTGGTGGTAGTGCTGCCTGGGTAGTCTGTCTCCGGGATGATGCTCCATGGGCTGATGGTGGTGTCCGGGCTTCCCTGGCCCGACGTAGCCCGTTGTTCAAGTGCCTACAATTGTCCTTGGGGCCCAAGTTTGGGTTCCTTTGGGCCCAAGTTTGGGTCCCTTTGGGCCCAAGTTTGGGTCCCTTCGGGCCTAAGTTTTGGTCCCTTCGGGCCCAAGGTTGTGAGTGTGGAAGGAAAAAAAAAATAATAATAATTTGTGCACCCACCCGAAAGGGCTTGAGAAAATCCGGAAGGGCATGTCGACATTTTGTAGGTGAAAGGTTGTTGGCGTTTTGTTTCGAGTAGTTTGCGGCTCTACTTCCGATGTTTCTAGGAGATCTTCTGCTTGGTTGGGGAGGGCGTTGAGTCTGTAGTCGGGTCTGGCTGGGGTCGTGGCCGTGCGCTCAGGGCGACTCCGTATTCGGGATAGAGTTTCCTTGGAGTTCGTCTGCACTACCCACAGGAGTTAGAGTCCTGCTGTACTACTGGCCCGTGGTGCTACTGTTTGGTGGTGCTTGGCTGCGTTCTTTGGTGGCTTCCTCAGCTATTCGAGTGTTTGGTCTTCTTGGAACATTTGTTATAGTGTTTATTTCTGTTTGGTTCATTACGTTTATTATTTGTATTTCTGTTTTTAGGTTGTTCTGTTAGACGGTTCGCCGTCTGCCGACTTCGGTCGGCCTCTCGATGAGTCAGGTCTGTCTGACCATCGAATTTTTGCCTAATCAAAAAAAAAAAAAAAGTTAGGCAGATACTGGACCGGAAATTCTTTAGATCGAACAGAGAAGTTGAGAAATAGCCTAAACAGTAGATAGAGTAACTACTTAGTGACAAAAACCGAGCAACCTTAGGAGCCTAGGTGACAGCAGCCGAGCAACCTTCGAAGCCTCTGACAGCAGTCGAGCTTCCTTTGGAGCCTCGGTGAAAGCAACTGAGCTTCCTTCGGAGCCTCGGTGACAACAGCCGAGCTTCCTTCGTCCCCTCGGTGACAGAAGACAACACCTAAATCGCACCCAAATCGACCAATTTCTTTCGTTTTCGTTACGATTTTTACTCATAATTCAACTCAAACAACACCACCAAAATCAACAAAACATACAAACAGCAACCAATTTCATCAATTTCATGTCTAATTACAAATCCTAAAACACACATTTTCTTCTAAAAAATTCATCAAAAACCAAACAAAACATAATGAAATTTCTTACATTAAAGTTGATAGATCTATAAAAATCTCTCTCAAATGGACCTCAAAACTCCAAAAAATTGTTGCTCTTGGTGGCTCGTTGAAAGCACACGAGGTTTTCTTCTTGGCGTCAAATGGAGGATGCTTTGGGTTTTGACTTTGGTCTTAGGCAGATTTTTAATTACCCTGTAAAATGGGAAAGACTTGTGTGCAATTTTGTGAAAATACTCTTGTCAATATCCCTTTTTCGATCTTGCCTAGAGCCGTTATGAATGTGAATTGCGGAACTATCAATTTTATGAAGGCGAAATTGTAGCAAACCACCCTTTAAATAGGCACTTTGCACAAAACCACCCCCTTAAAGTCAAAATTGTAGCAAACCACTCATTACATCCCTTCTATTAACCAAACACCCCCCTCCCCCCACAAAACTAAATACGTTAGTTTTAATGATAAAATGAATAGCAAGACCGTGAAGCTACAACCTAATTTGAACTCCTAATAACCAGAAAAATCAAATTATCATCTAATATAAACCCAGATTATTGTATGGGATAAAGCAAATGTGAAATCTGACTAAAAACCAATTCAGCACCATAATTGTAAGATTTCAATTGCTCTCAAAATCTAAATTGATTAATTAATTAAAATTTTGAACTTTAAAATACCAAAATTTACAAATTTCTATTGCCCTCAAATTTATCCGAGCTTTCTAAATTTCAATGCATACACACATACAAAAAAAAAGGTAGGGACATTCAACCTTGTAAGCTGGGGAACGACAAACAAGTAGGAATATTGAAGTTTGCTTTGACCTGTGACCTTGATTTTTAACATTTTGAAGCTTCAATTTCAAGAATTGCAGTTTTTGTGGCTTAGAAACTAGAATTAAAGGGGAACTATGGGAGAATACTGGATTCAAAGATAAAAGTTGGGAGAAAGAGAGAGGGTAGGAAGATGAAACGGGTGGTGTTTGAAGCATTTAACAAAAACCTAACGGCATCCATGGGAAGGGTGGTGTTCGGTTAACGAAAGGGATGTAATGGGTGGTTTGCAGCAATTTTGATTTTAAGGGGTGGTTTTATGAAAAATGCCTTATTTAAAGGGTAGTTTGCTGCAATTCTCCCTTTATGAAACCCAGAGAGAGAGGGAGAGAGAGAGAGAGGAGAGCACTTCGCAAGGTAATAAATCCCTTTGGGGGCAAAAATTCCAAGAGAAAAATACCACTGCACGTAACCTGTTATCACCATCGCCAATGTAACGACAAACAAGTAGGAATATTGAAGTTTGCTTTGACCTGTGACCTTGATTTTTAACATTTTGAAGCTTCAATTTCAAGAATTGCAGTTTTTGTGGCTTAGAAACTAGAATTAAAGGGGAACTATGGGAGAATACTGGATTCAAAGATAAAAGTTGGGAGAAAGAGAGAGGGTAGGAAGATGAAACGGGTGGTGTTTGAAGCATTTAACAAAAACCTAACGGCATCCATGGGAAGGGTGGTTTCGGTTAACGAAAGGGATGTAATGGGTGGTTTGCAGCAATTTTGATTTTAAGGGGTGGTTTTATGCAAAATGCCTTATTTAAAGGGTAGTTTGCTGCAATTCTCCCTTTATGAAACCCAGAGAGAGAGGGAGAGAGAGAGAGAGAGGAGAGCACTTCGCAAGGTAATAAATCCCTTTGGGGGCAAAAATTCCAAGAGAAAAATACCACTGCACGTAACCTGTTATCACCATCGCCAATGTAACCTTCCACTACTGCCACCTTCATGGATCTCTACCACACCATCGCACCAACCCCGCTCCCACCACCCGGTTTCTATGATTTCGACCATCTAATCTGAACATCGACTAACCTCTAACGAGGTCACGGGTCTCCCTTTAACCCAAGAGCCTCATCCCCAACCGAGGAATATCGCCACTTTCAACTCCCCATATTCTCTCAACACCACGTCTTTTTTCCCATCCACCAACGCCCACCTCCATCGTTGCGTCGACCTCCATCACCCCGTCATCGATGGCTGGCTTCATCGGGGACTACACTAGCCGGTGTAGTCCCCGATAAAACAAATCTCCTTGGGCTTACATTTTCATCTCCTTGGGCTCCAAGGTTAACTTGGGGAAGCCTCTAGCGTGGTTTGTTTGAGTTTTTATGTGCTAAAACTACGGGTGTTCCCGACAATACTTTGGGTTGTTGAATGTGCGGCAATCTGAGTATGGATTAGTCGGGGTAGATGGTGTATTCATATATGACGGATCCGTTTTGCGGGAGATGCTTCCCTGAAGCACCATCTACATCTTCACTTCCAACATGAGATTGAGTCCTGATGTACCTCTGGCCAGCGATGCTACCGTGGTGGTGTTTGACTTGCTCCTCGTCTGTTTCTTAGACTAATTGATTTTCGTTTGGCCTTGGATTCACTTGTAGTGGTAGTTGTATTTGTCTGTGATGATTCTGTCTGCTGATTTTACCGTCTTCTTAAGAAGCAGGTCTTTCTAATCTCGAATTTTTACTTTATAAAAAAGAAATCATATATATCAACATAAAGATGGTGATCAAACAAGATTATATATATATATATATATATATATATATATATATATATATATATATATATATATATATATATATATATATATATATATATATATATATGTATGTATATATGTATATATATATATAATATTTTGTTTATTGGTATATTAATATCTAATGAACTTTGGTGAAATACTATAAATAGAAAGTTTACAATTTTCACATATGAATACCCTACGCGTTTATAACTTACGTGGCGTGAGATTTATTTTAAAAAATGGAATGTGTGGTATAGATAATATATAAATAAGCGAGTGCAAGTACTACTTCTGTATACCCTTTTTTGATACAATTTTTTTAAATACAAAGCGCTTCTGTATAATCTAATGGATGATTTGCACTAATATATCAATTCACACCCAACTTTGTAAAAATAACCATGGGAGGGTTTATTTGAATGTGAATGACAAAATGTCATTTTTGCAAAATTTTTGGACACCTTTCCAACAGGTTGAAGGTAACCAATGGGGAGAGAGAGGGAGACCCACTTTAAGTGTTTTAAACTAATTTTTGGCCATTTTTATTTGTTAAAATTAAAAAATAAATTTATTTTTGAACTTAATTTAATTTTATCTATCTATAGATACCCACTTTATATATGTTTATGAAGAAAAAAAATTCGAAGTAAACTTGGGTATACATCGTATCTTGATCTCAATTTGGAGTATGGCATGGATAACCATTTGGATGGCAAAGACAACAATTCAGCTCGCACAAAAATTCACACAACTGGCAAGATAAACTACAAAACCTAGGCACAACCGACAATCGTTGCTCCGGAGATGAAATGCAAAGCTGTCGTGGACATGGAGGAGGGGGAAATACTAACTAGGTGCTGAAACACAAAAAAATTCCATTCAACCCTATACATGGTTTCACTTGGCCTAAAAAAAATGAAGTTGCGATTTACGCTTACTAGCCAGTAACTACTGTTGCCCTAGCTAGTGACCACGATCTTTTAGCCAATATAAGAATAACCCTTGTCGGGTCTCATCTACCTCAGGAACTTCCCACCTCAAGGATAGCTAGAATAGATGACATTCTTTGAGTTGCCGAAGGTTGGTTTTTGTTATTTTGCAAATATGTACGTCAGTTACATTATATAGTTCCATCTTGGTTGCCTGAGATGCGAACCCTAAATATATGCGATTTACACTACCAATAACTCCTGTTGTCTAGCCAATAAAACCGACGTCTCAGCCAATGGAAGCCTAAGCCCTGTCGGGTATTATTAATATCATAAACTTCCCACAACATTTACATAAATAAAGAAATGAGTAACTGTTCAAACAAAGACTAAGCCTTGTTGGGTATTATTAATCTCAGAAACTTCCCACAACATTTACATAAACAAAGAAATGAGTAAGTGTTCAAACAAATATGCAATTAGAAGAAGATGACAGAGTGCACATTCACCCCTTTTTTATTTATTTTTTTAAAAGCTTGCCTCATCGTCTACCTCTCGACCGGATCTGGTAGGTTCAATTCGATTCAACATTGAAACCTTGAAACTCTCTCGCTCTACTTCAATTCGTTATCGGAATTGTTGAATTTGGAACCGAGGTTCACCGATTTGCGGTCGATAGGAGGGGAAGGGGTGGGGCGGCGTCAGACTCGGAGTCGGCGAGAGTGGGATGTCGAGAGGAGGGGAAGGGGTAGGGCGGTGAAAGAGGATCTGGATCTGGACAACCTCGTCACCCTCCGCAGGACCCCTAGCATCGCCGACGCCTTTGCCAGACAACCTCGTTGCCCTCCGTAGAACCACCAGCGCTGCCAATTGGATCCGGACAACCTCGTCACCCTCCACAGGACCCCTAGCGTTGTCGACGCCTTCACCGGACAACCTCGTCGCCCTCCGTAGAACCACCAGCACCGCCAATTAGGACAACCTCGTCGCGGCTCGCTCTCGCTGCTCGTCTTCTCGCACTCTCCTCCCCAGCTCTTCTTCGTCGGTCACTCTCGTCGCGGCTTTTGAAGAAGGAACTCTCTCTCTCATTTTCTAATCCCTTATATCCCGCCCAAATATTTTCAAAATTTCAAAAGCCCGCCCAAATTTTTTTAACCCACAACAAAAGGTCACATTGACCTGTTAGTTTTGCAAAATAAATACACCTTTTGACATTTAGCACATTTTAGAGGGGAGAGTGACATTTTCGCAAAGGGAGGGATAAAGTGATATATTGGCTACAATTTTCTCTAATCTAATACACATGCCTACGACTCAAAGGAAAAAAAAAATCTTTTTGTTATTTGCACGGCGGTTTCTCGCCAAAGGAACGGTGCCCTTCCCGGACTCCCAAACCGGCAGTCGAGCTTGCCCTTCCCGGACTCCCAAACCGGCATCGTATATGCCCTTGTCGGACTTCCAAACCGGCATCCAATGCCCGAGGTAAGTTCGATGGCCTATATATAGAAGCAATGCCCCCGGTTCAACTACAATATTTTCGATTCGAAATACATATTCTAACATCGGAGGAAATGTCGTTACCGGAAGAAGATGGCGGAGGCGGATTACCGTTCGACATTTTTGCCTATAGCGATCCGGAGGAGCTCGTGAAGAATCTCGGGGTAAGGTAATATTGTTACAGCGGATCATTTATATATAGCGGAACCTTTATATAATTATGTTTGAGTAGAATCATATTATAGCGGAATGTTTAAATAGAGGATATGTAGTTTGAATCGAAACATTATATAATTGAATGGATATGTAGTTTGAATCGAAACATTATAAATAATACAGTTTTGTAAAATGAAACCATCATATAATATAGTATTTTAGATATTTTTTTGGCGAAAAAGTTCTTAGTACAGAAGTGACATTATGCAGGAACAAAACCAACCTCTAAATGTGGGTACAGAATATAGCTCGATGTTTACAGTCGATGGTTATTGGGCTGGTCAAATAAACATGAAGGCATGGGCTAGATACGTAGGGAAGATTAAGAACATGATACTTGTGATCACTCGGTCATGGAAGAACCAAATGAGTGGTTTGGGTACCTTTCGTCTAGTGTGTGATAAGTACGGAGGGGGTAGAGATATTCCCGAACCTGAGTTGGCGCCAATGGCACATCTCCCCCCCCCCCTTCCCCGCGCGCTTCTTCGACATACTCCCGAAGCTCATCTGTGGAAACCCACGCGTCGCCCCGAGCGAGCACAACATCCAGACGATGATGCACCATACCCATCCGCTGCATTTCAAACAATATGATGGTGAAAACTAACATTTTATTAAACAACACACCAATAACGAAAGAACTTTGGTATTATTCACACGTACCCGGTGATCGTAAACGGCCACTGGCGGAGCTATGTTTACTGGAACATGGTGGCTTGAGCTTTTGAAAAGAAAAGGATGGTCGTGCTCACCAAACCACCCCATGTACTCAGCAGATACAGTGTGCGGTTCCAGCGCAGCCCTATGTTGGCTGAAGGATATGTATACAGTGGGAACAATCAAATGGTCATCCCAACGGTCGTCCACTGGGTGCCATGTCAGCTTCAGGCCCTTGACCCGAGGTGGTCGAACTTCTTGCATGGGGAGGATTCGTAGCATGGGGATTGCCTGAACATAACCGAACTGTCGCATAACCCTGTCCGGCATGTAGGCTTCCATAACAGAGGAGAATTGGATTAAGCCTCTGTACCGCGAAACTCTGTAAAACCCATCAAAGTCAAGGGGACCGTAGGGCATGAATTTGACGTCCTCTGCCCGCATCGTTTCTAATTGTACGATGAACTTCAGAGTCCTTTCAGGGGTGATTGATGGTGTAGGTCGATTCGCGTACCGCTTTGCCCATCGTGCGTCTCTATGGTCCGCGGGGTCCTCACAGACGCCGGGCACGAACATTGGGAAGTGAGCGAATATCCAATACTGAATAATCCCGAAGGAAGTGAGACTTTGAGTTATGTTCAATAATAACACACAACATATGTATGGGGTTCGACACATACTTGGAGAAGAGCAGTACAGCCCCCCAAGTTAGCCATCCCCTGTCTCGACGAGATCCCCAGCTGCCTATACAGATACGCCAGGACTCCCGCACCCCATGCATACTCAGATTTGATTCGATGATCAGTCACGAAATCCAAAGCAATTATGGGTATGGTTGTCATGGTCCGGTCGTTTAGAACCAAGAAGCCAAGAACCTCCAACATATATCCGCTTGCGATGACACCTGCCTGTATCTGGGGGTTGTTAATTAGTTGCGCCATGTGGAAATCTAGGCTTCCATGGAAAAATGCATTCCCACTTCGTACAAAGTCGTGGAGGCCAAATCCAAATTTTTCCGTCAGCCACGCCTGCCTTAGCTGGTTTGTCATGTTAGCGATCATGGCGCGTCCGTCGATGGCAAGACCAAACAGCTTGTGCACATCATGCAAGGTAATAGTCATCTCCCCCCATGGGAGATGAAAGCTGTTGGTCTCTGGATGCCAACGGTACAGAAATGCTTGGATGAGACAGTGATCCACTGTGTCCATCCTGATGTCATCCAACACATGTAACCCGCTGTGGCTCGCAACATACCACCACTGCCACTGCCCCGGTAAACGAGGCCAGTTGCGCACTGACTGCCAACGGTCTGCACGCCTTATGCTCTTCACTATCATCTCCACCTCCTGCAAGACAAATAATAAGAGTATGAGTTGGACGGATACCACCGGATACCACAGTTGCACATAATATAACCTTAATTGTAACCAAATCGTTCTTACAATAACACACACCTCACTTAACCACAGGTACTGACACTTGTGAGTCCTATAGTGTCGAAGTGGCTCCACATACTTGGGGCGGCCGTCGTCGACATCCCGGCTGTTCAACTCGTCATTCATCCCCGCACGACAGTTGGGGTTATGCTCGGGATCTGTACTAGAAATACCCCCAAACGTGTCAGCGACCCCGAAGGGGTTAGACGCGCGTGCCGTTGTACCAGCAACTGGGTTTGAGGAGGATGCCCCCTCGTCGCGGATGGGCTGCTCAGTCATGCCCGCCCAGTTCGGCCACATACCAGATCCACCCACGGTCGAATGAATGGGGGGGTCTGGTTGATTTGTGGTTCCCACGCAATGGAATGATGCATGAAACCGGTGTCGACCTCGTCGACGGTGTAATCACCCAATAAATCCTCGTCGTCCCGCCCGAGAAACGACGTGCTTGCCCTTGCGGGCTCCTGGATCGGTCTCTCTATTGATGGTTGTCTAACCGCCGATGTGCTGGCTCTCGCCGGCTCTATCGGCCTATCACTTCTCCTCAGAGAGGCCGTTGGCCTAACCCGTTCCCGCTGGGATACGGCTCTCCTCATCATCTGCATTATAAAATTCCATATCCATTAGGTAAACATAAATTCCATATCTATATTCCATCTGCATCTATTTCCATTTATATTCCATAAATATACATTATCTAATTTTATTTTTCATACATTCCACATAAATCGGAATTATGTACTTTCATAATTTAATTCCAAATTCCCTATCTATTTTTCATGAAATAAAAATTCTATATCTCATTTTCATGCATAATTATATCTATATCTAATTTCATGCATTACTAATTCCCTATCTATTTTTCATGAAATAAAAATTTTATATCTCATTTTCATGCATAATTATATCTATATCTAATTTCATGCATTACTAATTCCCTTGCTATTTTTCATGAAATATAAATTCTATATCTCTTTTTCATGCATAATTATATCTATATCTATTTGCATGCATTACTAATTCCATATCTATTTTTCATGAAATAAAAATCTATACAATTCTATATCTCATTTTCATAAACTAATTCTATATCTCATTTTCATGCATTACTAATTCCATAACTAATTCCATATCTAATTTTATCAATATTCCATACCTAATAATAACATAAATTTAACATAAACTAAACATACAATCAATACTTACCTCCGCCGCAGCTTGCGCTCTAGGATCGTTCGGCGCGGGTTGTGAAACCGCACGCTCATCGGGAGGTGGAGTCGCTGGTGAAGAGGATCTCGAACCTCGAATAAACCGATCTAACAGGTTCGGGAACTTCGGCATTTCTCCTAAGACGGTATTCCGGGCTTGTGGAGCTCTCTAGCTAAAACCGCCGAGGTAAGAGACTAAGAGGTGGGAGCTTGGAGTGGAATATGTGGTGCACCAAGTGAGGGAGGGGCACCTTCCTTTTATACTACATCGGCACCCCCTTTGCCGAACTCGGAACCCGACACCGACACCACCCTGTAGACATGACGCAAGCGGCAGGGAATCTGCAGCTTTTCAGACGATGTGAGTGATTTGACCTTACCGAACCCGGAGTCCGGCACCGGCCTGCAGTGGTCCGCAGCTTTTCAGTCGATTTGACTGATTTGACGAAAGTTGCAGATTCCATCGAACCACGTATGCCGGTTTGGGAGTCCGGCATCGGCATCCGGGTCTGCCGGTTTGAGAAGCCGGCACCGGCACCGTGCGTCTGGCGAGATGACCTCCGTGCAATTAGCAGGACCGAAAAAAAAATCAATATTTTCATTCCCAAAAAATCAATATTTTCATTCCCTTAGATAAAGTATTATCCCACAATATTTTATTCGGTTCACATCATCTTCTATATTATATCTTTCAAGATCTTCAGTGCGCCCTCGATCTTATCCAATATTCATCTGTTACTCTTAATTTCCTTTGTACAGAGTCTTATGACCTTTTGAGTCTCGTCCATTGCACAAACACTCGCATACAAATCAAGTAGTATAATGTTGTTTGTCCCTTATAATACGAGATCTCGACGACCTTCTAACAACTTGTTATTTTATTATATAGATTTTTATGTCATTTTTCATATATATAACAAGATATACAAATGATGAGTTATGTATAAGAGAATTTCATCAATTTCATGTCTAATTACAAATCCTAAAACATACAAACAATAACCAATTTCATCAATTTCATGTCTAATTACAAATCCTAAAACACACATTTTCTTCTAAAAAACTCATCAAAAACAAAACAAAACATAATAAAATGTCTACATTAAAGTTGATAGATCTATAAAAATCTCTCTCAAATTGACCTTAAAACTCCAAAAAATTGTTCCTCTTGGTGGCTCGTTGAAAGCACACGAGGTTTTCTTCTTGGCGTCAAATGGAGGATGCTTTGGGTTTTGACTTTGGTCTTAGGCAGATTTTTAATTACCTTGTAAAATGGGAAGGACTTGTGTGTAATTTTGTGAAAATACTCTTGTCAATAACCCTTTTTCGATCTTGTCTAGAGTCGTTATGAATGTGAATTGCAGAACTATCCATTTTATGAAGGGGAAATTGTAGCAAACCACCCTTTAAATAGGCACTTTGCACAAAACCACCCCTTAAAGTCAAAATTGCAGCAAATCACTCATTACATCCCTTCCGTTAACCAACCCCCCCCCCCCCCCCCAAAAAAAAAAATATAAATACATAAAATGAACAACAAGACCGTGAAGCTACGACCTAATTTGAACTCCTGACAAACAGAAAAATCAAATCTTCATCCAATATAAACCCAGATTAATTTTAATGATATAATTATATTGCATTATTATTACTAAGTAATTTAAAATATCTATATTTATATATTACACTTCACATAAGACTTTTAAAAAATAATTTCCTGATATAATTATAGGATACATTTATTGTAAATTTTTAATAATTTTTATCTGAAAATTTATTAATATTTTTATATATAATATTTTAATTTTAAAAAAACGTCTCATAGCACGGGAATAGTACTAGTTACTCTTAATTTCTTTTATGTGCAGAGTCCTGTGACCTTTTGAGTCTCGTCCATTGCACAAACACTCGCATACAAATCAAGTATAATGTTGTTTGTCCTTTATAATAGGAGATCTCGACGACCTTCTAACAACTTGTTATTTTATTATACAGATTCTTATGTCATTTTTCATATATATAACAAGATATACAAATGATGAGTTATGTATAAGAGAGTTGAACATCGACCTAGGACTATAGAGGAAGATTAACGAATCTTTGATTGTACGGTAATCAACACAAGGTGACAACTAGCTCGGAATAAAAAGGATACTTTTGTTCTTTATTTCAACTTACAAATTTAATAAAATTAATCACAGTGTTTATTGATGAATACTCCGGATTCTACACTGAGCTAGTTTTAGTAAAATTAATATTTAAAGTAAAGGAATATTAGTCATGTTTTCTATTTTCATAAAACAAAAGTGATGTTTTCTATTGGACAAGAATTTTTAATTATGTGCAATTTTTTAGATATGTTGATGCTTTGTCATGTATTGCTGCTTTTTTGTTTGTTTGTTTGCCTTCAATTACTTGTCTTTCGACGGATAATCTTATATTAGTAGTTTTGCTTCATTCTTTATCATGTTTTTTAATTGATTATTCTAATTTATGTTTTAAAGACAACTAGTACAGTACCGTGTGCTACGTACGGGATTTTTAAATTATAATTATGCGGGATCTTTATAGAAGATAAACTTTTATTCCCCTACAATGGTAAATTACAAATGAGTTATTATGACAAATAATATAATGCACGTGCTTTACCAAATAATTAATATATTAAAAAGTAATTAAATTATTAAAAAATAGATTATATAAATCAAATTAGTGAGAGAAACCGGAAAAATGGAGATGGGTGGATCGAGTTGAAGATTTAAAAGCAAAATATCAACCTTTTAGATGATCCATACAGCTACCGATATGATGAGAATGGAGATGAAGATGAATATGAAAATGAAAGCCAAGTATGTTAATTTCAAGTGTGCCCGGCTCGTTAGTTTCATATTGCAAATTCATCCTCTGAAGATACTAAATAATTTACAATGCATAATGTGCAGCTCATGACACATAAGATGCCTTGAATTTTAGAAAACCAAAAGCATAATGGAAAGGAACACTTGAGGATAAATGTAGCTTCCAATTTTTGAATAACCATTGTCAATCGTCAATCGTTACTCTGATATTGTCTTCGTGCTTTAGTTAAATGACAACTTATGTCTTCGTGCTTTAGTTAAATATATGACAACTGCTAACCGACACTTCATCAACCATTCTTGATCCACGTCCACTCGAACTCCGAAGGCTTTGTAACCTTTAATATGAGGAAACTTTTCATTCACCTAATCCATGTAAACATTAAAAGTAGTTAAGTTTGGACAAAGATACTCCACGGTTGTTCCAAAAAATAATCTAAACCTTATCAATCTAGCAAGTATTGCACAGTATGAACTGTACATGGTTGATAGCAGCAATCACAAATGGAGAACTCAAAATCTATAGTTGGTAACATATTTCTTTTTTGTCCATTTGTAGAATTCTATAAATTATACCCCCAAATAGGATTTCTATCAGATCATTGATAACTAACTCATAATCAAATTTTCCTCGGTGTACTATATTTGCACTTGATGCTCATTATTTCTACTCTGGCCTTTACACTGAGTCGGTGAGTCCATATATAGGTCCTGACTCCTGAGCCTATCCTATCCTTCATAGCAAAAAAGCAACAACCAATTCAAATTTGTAATTGCTTTGTCTTTTACTTTCAAAGTTTTGGAACCACACCAAATATGCATTTGCATTATGTCCTCTTGAGAACTTGATCATTGTTCTACTAGTGAGATTACATTATATAATCTCCACAACTGGCAAGCATTACAACAATAGACTAGGTTTACAATTTGAATTATGACTGCTCACTATGTATCATTACCTACACATCCAAACTTGTATAAAATGGCCAAGTAACAAACTTCAGATAACAAACTATCGATCATTAATATATTATCGATGTAAGTTTCTTACTTATTAACTAACTATATATGATATATTAGCAAAATTATAAAAATAACTATAACTATAACTATATATACACTTTAAAATTAAGAAAACCCTTTTTAGTTGGCATTTGTTTGATCTGCTCCTAGATTTCCACTTCATCTCATCACATTACATGTTCCCATTTTCAATCTCAAGAGATGATAAAACGGGGTAAACATACTGAATTTGCATAAAAATTATTAAAATCAAACAACTGCCACTGTCATGATCAAGCTTAGCCATTAGTCTCAGTATATATATACAAGGTTTATTCCAAGCAATTGCTTCTTTCAATTACCCATTGCTAAACTGTTAGTACAAAAAGGAGTAGGCCTTTGCTTTGTAGTGCTTACAATGCAACATTCAGCCATCCCTAAATCGAGTAGTTTGATCTAGAACCACGTGGATCAAATGCTCTGACAAATCATGTCTCTCTTGATTAGAACAACTTTGAAACCGCTAAAACTCTTTAAAGCACCTAAAAGAAAGTTTAATTACAAGTAGATTTTCATAAGACATAAAAGGGGATAGACATCAAAGATAACACAAGTGACAAGACCCATAATTAATTAGCTATTTTCAATGTTAGTTTAGCATACAAATAGTTGAAGAATGAGAAACAAAGGCAAAGACGTACAGGACATTAAAGCCACCCTTAATAAAATAAATTTTTACTCGGTTGGATTAAAATGGTATAATTGGTTAAGAATTGTTCATGAATCAGCCAGAAAACATAAGGAAGTTACCAGGAAATCACTATCAAACATGAATGACAATCGATATCCCATAAAGCAAATTGAAAGTTTTTATCCAAAAACTCAAATTTGACTAAATCAAATCTTAGAACTACTAGAAATCACCGATTACGAACATGAAAGCACAAATTCAACGAAATCAAATCTTCCCTGTTCTATGGTTGTCTGTGTATGCTTTTATCACCGGCCCTACCAAAATCGAATCTGAAATATCCCGAATCCTCCCCCAACCGATAGGAATGGTCACCTGTTCTATGGTTTCAAACATTCTATAATTACAAGAGAGAGCAGAAAACTCACCTATAATTACAAATCCCCACAACCGGTTCCTCGGATTCGATGACCACCGCCCTCCTCTCTTGGGATGATGACCACCGACGATTCGATGGCCTCCGCCCGCCATCACCGCCGACAAGGGAGAGAAAGGAAGAAACAAAAAAAAAATAGAGAAACTCACCTAATCCTCAAAGAGAAACAGAAAGAAAAGCCTTCAGTTGACGAAAACCCTAAGTCGACTCGACCGGCGATGCTCCTCTCAGCCATCACCGCCGGCAACTCTAGCAACGGCCTTCGGTGCTTGCAGCCACTGGAGAGGAGCACCGAGCATCCTGAGCGATCCGAAAGAGATCGAATAGATGAGGGAGAAGCGGTTTGAGAAAAGTAGAAAACCGTCTCATCGAGAGAGATCGTGGGAGAGAGAGGGGATATATGTAACACCCCCTTCTGTAACCGTTTAATGTCTTCGTAACCACCTTAGGCTTATAGGAACATGCTACCATGCTCTCATAAACAAGATGATAATAAAATTAAATATAAATAGCGAAAGTCTTAAAATACAATATTTTTTTTTATTAAACGTATAATTCAAATTACAATATTCAATACACTAAAACATTACAACGGAAGACTTGGTAAAAATAAACACTTAAATCTTTATACAATATTTTCTAACAACTTTAAATAATTAAATCTTAAAAATCAAATGTCTTCTTACTCTTCTTAAACTTCTCTTCGGAGACTCGACCTTAACCTGCGAACTGGAGACTGGGGTATTGTATGAAGACAATGAACCCCTAGCCGTCCAAATTAACAAAGGACGGTTAGTTCGCGAGAACTAGCAAGTGACGGCTCGAAAACTGGGACTACTTCAGATTTATACTCATTGACCTTTAATGGTATGGATTTAAACCCGAATGCGATTATTAGAGTATTTTAGAGGGGCAAAAAAATTTGACAACACAATTATTATGACACGGATAATCCCGAAGGATTGAATAACATAAGAAGTGGGCGACAAGCACCCTTAGGAACCATATCCTGAGTACAGATGGGCTATGATATAGCTTGAATTAATTGTGATCACCATGAAACCAAATGTCTATCACACACTTCACTCACTTTCCTCACGTTGAATAACTTGAACACAACTTCACTTTTCTCACGTTGAATAGCTTGAACACAACTTTATATAACATTACACATTTTAGCACTTTGATAGGTTACAGTGTTACACATTTCATTCAACACACAACTCTTAATTAATTAACAATCATAGGATACCGGTCCCGCTCTCAATAGCGGATAACGACCTAAAACCTTTTTATTTGGTAGTGTAACATTCCGATAGATAATATATGCGCGTTCGGAATGTGTTAGTTTCATGAAACTTTAAGACCGGAGAATAACGGCTCCGACCTGACTCTACCACATCACTTTTACTTTACTTCACACATTACTTTCACTTTGCATTGCATTGATTGATACATTTTATTTGCACTGATCTTTGATTCAATTGAGTTTCGATCGTAACACACAATCCTCACATTTTCACTATTGATTAATGACATATCTTAAGTGATCACACAGTACAAAAGTAATCCACATTATTTAAAGGTAACATGGATGCCAAATAGAATAAAATAAAATAATGGATGGAAACATCAATGAAATAACATGTTCCATACCTAACCATTTTAGCATGAAAGAACAATAATAAATCATGCTTTAAAGAAACGGTTGGTAAACTATGTTATTATTTCATATTAAGGTCAAAAATAAATTTACCCAATTTTACTTGCCAAATCCAAACTGATTGTTAAATAAATTACACAAAACAAGTGAATTGTAATTTATTTTATTTAACTTGGCAAGCAACCAAATGAAAGAAAACAACTAGACACGAAAGCACCAAAGTGAGCAGAAAGGCTTGGAAAGTCACTTGCCTTAACACCGTGTTGAATTTCGGTACCAACTATAGAATTTAAGGAAGTCGATGAGAGCTATCATGGAGTACTCAACCTATAAAAGAATTCACAACAATTCCATATACGTTGGTAAATATAATTTCGACAATCTAATTCGTTAAAGAATTAAATTAAGCATCTGCTCAATTTTACCAACATTGGGAAATGCCGTGAGAGTGTGAGACCAGCTTGAATCGGACGTGATTGGATCGGAGGACAAACTGCGAGATTTCGTAGAATTAGGGAGTTAATTTGTAGTTTAGTAAAAGTATGGAAATATGGGAGTTAAACTATAAATTTATCAAAGGTAAGGAAAGAGTGGAATTATTTCCACGCCTAACTCCTCTCGACAGTGGTACCATACCACGGCAGGCGCGCAACCTCGACTGGAGGCGGTGGACTCGTCGACGGCGTTGCAGGAGACGGCATCGGGCGGCTGAGGTGGCAGCGGCGGCTTCATCAGGCTCTAGCGGTGACGTAGGCGGTGGCGCGATTGCCGGAAGCTGACCGGTGGTGGTCGGTGGCGCGGTAGAGAGATCTCAAATTTGGGGTTCTTTTATTCGTGATGAATTTGTAAGAAATTTTTGAAGGGGAAGGTTCCTGGGAGGATTTAGAACCCAATGGGACACATCTCAAGCTCTAATTTCTTCTCTAATGGCGGTTTTAGTCCGAAAATGTCCGAAACCCCCTTTTTAGGATCGGAATGATTCAAGGCTGAATCATCAAATTGAATGCGTTTTTATCTTCTAATTTATTGTGTTAATCAGTTACATCATTTAATTTGGTCAAAACATGACGTGTTATTGACGAATTTGAGTGTGAACGAATTGATGAGAGAGGATATTCTTCAGGATCGATTTGAATGTGATTCTTACAATTACTGCATCCAATAGGTTTAGAATCCCGTTTAGATTCATTTAGGATTGAGTTGTGAGGTGAAACGACGAAACAATGAAAATCGCCATTAACAGAAGCTTGACTGGAACGCACAGACGAGGAGGAAGAAAGAGGAGCGGTTCACCTGAACCGGTTCTCCATTTTATTTTACTTTTCTTGGTTAAGTCCGATTCAACCGGTTTAACAAATTAAACCAAATGCTTGATTACTTATATACTCCCTCCGTTCCACAATACATGTCCTTTTAGTTTTGGGCACACTTTTTAATGAGCGAAAAACTCTATAAAATATCATTTTTTTAATTATTATTTTTATATAATTTGATACTTATTACTAATAAGTATCACATTATATAAAAAAATTAATTAAAAAAAAAATATTTTATAGAGTTTTTCGCTCATAAAAAACGTGCCCAAAACTAAAAGGACATGTATTGTGAAACGGAGGGAGTATCTATTTAGTTAATTTGATTTTAATTATAATTATTTGTTATTTTAAATACTGGATGTGTGACATAACATAAATATAACATAATTAAAAACGCGATCCCTAATGTGTAAAAAAAAGCTCTCTTTTCTAAGAGAGCACCATCCCTCCTTCGGGAGCACCACCCCTCCTCCGGGAGTCTGAAATTCCTCCTCCGGGAGCCTAAAATCAGCCCCTCCGGGGTCTCGTTAGCTTTCCTTCTACACATCTCGACGCCAAATTTGGTTGCCGAATAAACGCTCTTTTTTACAAGGGAGTAGTACCCCTCCTCCGGGAGCACCACCCCGCCTCCGGGAGCTTAGAACCACCCTCTCCGGGGTCTCGTAAACTTTCTTTCTACACCTCTCGACTCCGGTTCTAGTTTCCGAGGCCCTTATCGTGGCTCTTGGCTTTTGATTGCTGGCTTTGTGTGATCTTTCCGGCTTCGCCTGTCAAACTCTCCTCCAAGAGCAAAATCCTCCTTCAGGTGTTGGTTGGTTGACTCCACCGAACAACTCCCTTCGGGGCCAAAAACTCATTTCGGGGTCAAAATCCTCTTTGCCACCACCATCGCCTGCGCCGATGGAACTCATACACTTGCCTAGCAGATCGCCACCGACACTGGCCTCCCTCCTTGGTCGCCATTGTCAGGTCACAACTCCTTGAGCAATCATTTTGCTCAATACCCAATTCGTCAAAATACTTCGTCTTCCATCGTCTCCTTGTCCTGATGCTCTGTCGTTGGACTCGGTGTTGTGCTAGCACCGCTTTCCTTGGTCGGCGGCGGACGGTCCTCCGGTGAGGGCGTTCCCCTCCTTTCCATCGCAAAACATTACAAAAAACCCAAATTTCTTGGGGGGTTTTTCTGATAAAAGGATGTGGATCTCCATTACATAATCAATTTCAACCGATTCGAGCAACAAAGCCTTTGATTTTCAGATCTAGGGTTTTGCTTCTCCGAATTTCGGACCTCTTCTATTTTGAAATCGAACATGAAATCTGCTTTCAGCAACGACAATCTTTGTCTTTCGCCGTTGCCGATGGTAACGCAGCTGATCTCCTTCCGGTGGCACTCGCTCCTCCGGTGGCACTCGCTCTGTTGGCCGCTTCCTTGGGATTAGTATCCCTTGGTCTGCAAGTACAGGCGTGCAAATTTTACTTCTTTCACACCACCCAACAATTAAAAAAAAAAGGAAAAAAAAGGGAGTACGGAGTATTAGTTTTCATCCAACTCCAAGTTACGGAGTTTTGTTTTCGGCTGTCAAAAAATAGCAGAGGATTAAGGGGTTCAATTATTTATTAATAAATTATGTATTATTTTGCAAACCATATTGGTTCTCATACAACCAATAACTAAGAATAAAATTAAAAAATAAAATAACTTGTGTAAATAATTTTCGGATTTTTCTTGCGCTCTTCGTCCTCTCGCGGTCGTGCTTCACTTTCTTGGGTTGGTTGGAGTTTCTGTCTGCTGGATTCGTGGTTAGTTTCGGTTGAGGAGCAGTTCTGCGGCCCTGGTTGATCGAAGTGATCGTGTTGGTGGTGTTCGTGGTCTCCGAAGATCCTCCATCTAGGTGGAGGGAACGTCGTGTGATCCACACTTTCCCAGGAGTCGTCTTTGCCCTACGTGGATTTCTGCTTTCCGTCTTTCCGGCGGCGAGACATCGTGTCAGCTATGCTGTCCCATGCGCTCGCTATCCACTTCTCCACGCCGGGTCTCCTTCTTCTTGCTGATGTGTCCGCTTGTGTGCTTAGGGTCTGGGGTTTTCCGGGTTTATTTTGTGTAGTTCTTTTGTTGTATTAGGTGATTGTATTCTATTTCCATGTTGTATTTTCGTTTGCTATGTTGTAGGTTTAGACGGCTTTCCGTCTGCCGACTTTGTCGGCCTCTCGAGGTCCGGGCCTGTCCGGCCTCGAATTATTTCCTAATAAAAAAAATATATAACATAATTATTTACCAGAATCAAATTTCAAAATTTATAATACATATCATTAGAATTATAAATTCATTCTAACCATTTAATTATAAGATATGTGAAATCTAATACGTTGGGTCACAAATCACATTTATTTGCGTAAAATAATATCATCTTTGGGTATTGAAACACTTCAAGTAAGACACTTAAACACCCCTAAAAAAATAATGAATTCACATTAACCTCTATATTTATCAAACTATTTATACCCATAACAATACTAACAATAATAATGTTCTAATTTACTAAACTAATAATAAAGCTTTATTTTAGTTACAACCAATTTCACTATTAAAATAATAATGTCAAACCGAATTTTATTTTCTAAATCATAAGGACCGAAGACTAAGATATAAGAATTTATACAAATTCCTTTATTTTAAAATTTTAACTTTATTTTTATTTACATAAATTAGAATAGAAATACCTAAAAATACTTGGGGTATTTCAATATAGAGGAGAGAAATAGAAAGTAAAGGGTAAAAAGGGGAAGAAGAAGAAAAAATAAAGAAGGCTCCACGTGGATAGGCTGAGAGGGCTGGAAAGTACTCGGCTTTAAGATATAGGAGGATTTAAGCAAATTATATTTAAAAAAAAAAGATTTAGATACTTAAATCTTAGAAAGGCAATTAAAAATATAGTTAAAATGAATTAAATTAACTAAATATTTCTAAATCTAACCTCTTATCTGATATCCCAAGTCAATAGCATAAGTTTTTTTTTTTAAGAAAAAACCCTCTTTAATCCGTGCTCTTTTTAATGTTTGTTTTTTGTTATTATATTGCTGATAGTAACTCATTTGGCTATTTCATCCCATCACAAATACCCAGTATAAAATAATAATAATGATAATTAATTAAGGAGTTGATTAGTGATTCACTGATTTGCCTAGTGGCTATTTTTCGGCCGTATATATTGGCTGTTTTTTTTTTATCTTAAATCTCAATGCACGCGCTGCATCCTTTGACGATTGTTACGCTTCAAAACAATGATTGATCAAAAGAGTGAGGCACTAAGGCATGAACTATTAAAAGCTCTCTTTTGAGAGTTGGGAAGAAAAACCTTTTGGAGTTTGGATAACACTGTATTACTGCTAAATTCTCTTCGGATGCCTGATCATCTACTCTTCGGAGGGTACAAACTAGTGATAGGAAAAGGTGCAACAATGTGAACTCGGTTTAATTTCGACCGTCGATTACCCGGCTTCGGCCACCTTTATCTCCGGTTACCTCTCCTGGTGACTCCTAATTCCGTTTTTGGTTCGATTCTCCGGCGGCCTCCGTCTTTCTTGGTTGCATGCCACCGTCATTTTCTTTCTTTCTCCCTTGAATCCTCATACGATTCGGGGCCTTGGACCCTCTTTCGTCCCACACCTCGCTATTGCTTCGCCACTGTCGGATTGTGGTGATGGATTCGCCTCTTCCCGAGCACCGAAGCTTGGCCTCCGTCTTGTGTTTGGCTCCGTGTTTCTCAGGCTTGCTTTCGCAGCCTTTCTTCCCTCTTGGACTCAGTATTCGAGTATCTCAGGCCTCCGACGATTAATGCCCTCCATCGATTCGACTTCGAGTTTATCTAGCCACCGTCGGTTATTGCCCTCCGTTTTGGACTCAGCTCGACCTCGATTTCACTACTTTTCATCCGGCTTAAGCGCTATCTCTAGGGCTGTTATCTGAGCCGAACAGCTCGAGCTCGGCTCGGGCTCGGCTCGAGAAAGCTCGAGCTCGGCTCGTTCGAAACCATAAAACAAGCCGAGCCTGAACAGTTTTTAAAGCTCGTGTCGAGCCCGAGCCGAGCTCGAGCCGAGCCCGAGCCGAGCCCAAAAGCTCGAATATGATAATTTCCAAAAATACCCCTAGGGTTGTATCATATACTGGTCGCCTCCCACCTTAACCATTCTGCGTTCGTTTCTCTTCCAATCTTCCCCTTTCCCTTTCAGATCTCTAGTTCAGTGCTTTCCGCTCTTCCCCTTTCTCCTTCCTTCCGGCGGCGACAAGTCGCTGGCTTCCGGTAAGTTCGTACATCTCCCTTTTTCCTTTTCTCCCTTGTTTCGCAAATCTTCCATGCCCTCGAGTTCTAGATCCGGAGGCCGCGGCGGCAAGGGTCGGAGAAGGAGACGAATCTGAAGAAGGTGAAGAAGAGAAAGCCCTCCAGTTCGAGATCCAGAAGCGGCGGCGGCAAGCGTCGGAGAAGGGGGCGGATCTGAAGAAGGCGGAGAAGTTGAGAATCACGCCCTCCGATTCGAGATCCGTTAGGGTTTATTCCTGGCGTCGAGTCCCCGACTGGGTCAGTTGGATTTTGCTTCGAATTAAGAGTTGGTATTTACACAGTGGTTGGATCTTGTTTCTGTATGGTTGGATGAATACTGTTCGGTTGAAAGTATTATTCAGAATCGTGTGTTCATCTTCTCCTCTTAATCTTACTCCTGCTTTTTGCTTCAATTTTGTATTAAAGACCTGTTTTTTGCTTTCTGCTAGGATGAAAGCTATAGATCTAAATGTTTGAAACCATGTTTTCTACTTCAATGTACTGTTTGGATGAAATCCTATTCGATGGAAAGCTTCAATTTTGTATTAATCATGTGTTAAATCATTTGTTACAAATTGGCAAGTTATCCAAAAAAATTTAGATCGGCAATGTTGTGTTAATTTGGTACTTAGTAATCAAAGTGCAATGTAGATTAGAATAGAAGTGTTTAGGCTTTTCATCTACGAACCAAGCTCGAACGAGCTCGAACGAGCCCAACTAGCGAGCTCGAACGAGCTTAGGCTTGTTCGAGCCTACACAAGTCGAGCTCGAGTTTGAGACTGGGCTCGCGAGCCGAGCTTGAGCGCCAAAAAAAGCTCGAATAATTTTTGGGCTCGAGCTCGGCTCGGCTCGTTTCCCATTCGAGCCAAGCTTGAACATGTCAAGCTCGGCTCGTTCGGCTCGAATATCACCCCTAGCTATCTCTTTAGGGCTTAAGTTGATTCATGGTCTTGAATCACAAATTCATCATGTCCTTCTCCAATTTGTTCAAACCAGCTTCCGAATTTCAGTATTTAGGCTCGGTTTAGCCAAAATCTCCCAACGATTGATGCTTTGGCTCATCATTGTGGCTGTCCGGTCTGGGTCTTTGCCCCCCTCGGACGTCATACTACTTCTGGTGTTTCGGTTCGTCGTCGGCGCCGATATTCCTGCCTGTTCTTGGCTCTGCAACCTTGCTCACCTGCTTCCTCGCCGCCTCTTCCGGGGCTAATCGACGAAAATGGCTCCTCCTGCCTTGTGTTGCTGCAAGCAGATAGGGCTGGCACAGTACGGTACCATGGTAAATTTTCGATTACCATGTACCGTACCAATACCCCTCGGTGTGAGATTTTTTGTACCACGTACCAACCGAATAGTGTCGGTACCGAAACTCTTGGTACCGAAAGTATCGGTTACCAAATGTCGGTACCGTGGTAACCGAATCCACTATTTTCATTCTTCGATTTTCGTTTTATACAATGTGGTACCATCGGTACCATCGGTACCGATGGTACCAATGATAGATTCACATAATTCACATTCACAGATTCTACCATCGGTACCATCCGTACCATCGGTACCGATGGTACATGATAGATTTTTTTTTTAAAAAAAATTAAATATATATTCGGTAACCACCGGTACCACGGTATTTGGGTTGCCCATACCGTTACCGTACCGACTACCCTTGGTACCGAGACTTCGGTTACCGATTCAGTCGGTTACCGACTTCTTGGTACCAATGACCTGTTGGTACGGTTGGTAATCGGTTGGTATGGTAATTTTCCTACCACCGCCCAACCCTAAAGCAGATGGCCATGGGTCTCTTTGGGCTGGTGTGGCCCGAGGGATTGGCCCGGTTTGTTTCTTTGGGGCCAAGGGTTATCCTTCGGGCCAAAGCAGGCCTAGTAAAAAAATTAAAATAATTTATATTTATATATATAATAAACAAGAAAAAGAGAGAAAAGTTAAAATCTTTTTGAAATAGATTATATATAACAATATTTATTTATATATTTTTGTTATATATAATTATAAAATCTCATAAGGGCTCCAAACCCCGCTCGAAAGAGCATATACTAAATCTCGTTTAGCGTTGAAAAATATTATATACTTATTGAATATTTTGCTTCTCAAATCGTCCTGTTTTGTTCGGGGAGTTCCGTTCACATTTTCGATGGTGAATTGATCGTCTCTTTTTAGCCCATATTTGCCCCGTCTTCTTGCGTCTAGTCGGATCTTCGGCGTGGCCGCGTCTGTTTTGTGTTGGGTTGCAATATTCGGGCGTCCTGATTGATCAAGAATGGATCGTGGTAGTATTCGTGGTCTTCAAAGACCCTTCACTTAGGTGGAGGCAACGTTGGTGATCCACACTTCCTCATGGTTGCCCTTTCCGGCTTGGGTACTGTCTTGAGTCTATGCACTCTTTGTAGATCTTGGCATTCATGATATTCACCCGGAATTTTCAAGAACCCAAATGAAACAACCCCAAATTCAGTAAATTTTTTCAAGATGTCACTAGTGTCGAATGGATTCTCATTCTCAACCCAAATTTCATCATCTTTAGCTACTTTCTGCAATGCCGATTCAAATTTGGGATCCAATGTAGATTCGACAGTAAACGAGGAGTCGGAGATTACCTTGTAAGTCTTACATCACGTTCCATGCCTCACGAGATTCTCGTCGGATTCTTGGCTCATGTCGTTGGGCGGAGCTGTGATTCCTTCGCCCTGTGCTGACTCTGTTGCCTCTTCTTCGGTTAGTTCAGCCTCCAAATCCCCAAGAACACCATCCGCAAGCACCTCGAGTTCTCGAACGGCACTCTCTTGAATCGTTTGCCCCTCTCCAAGAACGTCGATTGCCGACGACGTTGAATTTGGGATTTCGGTTTCTGTCAGAGTGGAAATCGACGAATTTGGCTTCAGATTCGGATGTTGTGCCAGTTCTTGAGTTGCGGATATGTCGTGGAGCACAGCCAATTTCATGGTCTCCTCCAATTCCTTCGGCCTCCCCAATTGTACTAGGGATTTGATCTTCAATTTCAGCCCTTTGATGTACCACCAAATGAAATACGATTCGCGCAGATATGGATTGATGGACAACAACCATAATCGGAGTTTCCCAAACCGCTCATTGTACTCCTCAAGGCTATCCCCTTGGCTGAGATTGTTGAATTCTTCAAGAAGCTCCATAGCTCGGCTTGGTTGCGGTTGCTTTCAATCGGCGCCTTCGGCCATTCCCGGACAGGTCGGAAGATCGACGAGCTCCGATACCATTTGTTAGGATCCTAGTTCTAACATGGAGGATTGTAAGGGAAAGAGAGGTTAGAGAGAGATCGAGAGGTTGAAGAACGTAAGTGTCTGCAATTGTATTTCATTCATGGACAATCCCCCACAATACATCCGTATAGTATTTATATACTCCAATACCCAATCTCTAGTAATTACACTTTAAACCCCTAATATTTCCATTCCTAACAAGCACAAATTGATATCAACGGGATATCGTCAAATATCGTCAATATTTATCCGCAATCTGATTTAGGATAGTGATTAACGTATACGGTAATCTGGATTTTATTTTAAAAAACAAACAATCGCAACGCAATCCGCAATTGCGGAAATGTAAAACAAAAATTGCAACCACGGATTGCGAGTTTACAAAAATCCGTAAACTCGCCATCCACGGTTGCTAACAGTGTATTATGCGATATAACAACCGTGCGAATAGTAGCACCCAAAAATATATTTAAAACGCGATATCTTCATAGATCCTTATCGCATATCAAAAATTGATATGAACAGGATTTCGTCAAATATCGCAACCGCATATTCAAACATACGTAATCTGATTTAGGAAATAAATAGCAACCGCATATTCAAATTGATATTAAAGTAAGATATAATCTGAATTTTATTTAAAAAAAAAAATCAACCGCAATCCCTGATTTTTGACGGTGTATTAGGCGATATATTAATCGTGTGAATAGTAGCCCCTAAGTTAATTAAAGCAATTACTTTTTAAAATATTATAAACATCTATCTATCTATATATTACTTAAAACCAAAGGCTTTTGGCCACGTGTCGCATCCTCGCGGGAAGTTATTTAAGGCAATTCCTTTTTATTTAGCAATTGGGATTAATTCAAAACTTTTTTTAAAAAAAATAATGTTAATATTAACTATACAATATTATTTTATTTCATATTAATTACACATTATTATTTCCATTTATTTTTTAAACAATATGATGAATTCAAAAGCATTTTTTTATAAATAAAAAAATTATAGTTCCAAATATATGATTTTTCTATTTTAGGCAATCTATATACATATACTCCATCCGTTAATCAAAATATGTCGTTTTAGACATTTGCACATTATTTAAGAAAGCAAATAAAAATACACTTATACCCCTAATTATTACTTTACTTTTCCACTTTATTGAAAACTATAACTAATAAACATCTAATCAAAACATGTCGCTTTTGGCCACGTGTCGCATCCTCGCGGGAAGTTATTTAAGACAATTCCTTTTTATTTTGCAATTGGGATTAATTCAAAACTTTTTTTTAAAAAAATAATGTTAATATTAACTATACAATATTATTTTATTTCATATTAATTACACATTATTATTTCCATTTATTTTTTAAACAATATGATGAATTCAAAAGCATTTTTATATATATAAAAAAAATTATAGTTCCAAATATATGATTTTTCTATTTTAGGCAATCTATATATATATACTCCATCCGTTAATCAAAACATGTCGTTTTAGACATTTGCACATTATTTAAGAAAGCAAATAAAAGCAAACAAAAATACACTTATACCCCTAATTATTACTTTACTTTTCAACTTTATTGAAAACTACAACTAATAAACATCTAATCATGACAAGGGTAATTTTGGAAAATGAGCACCAAAATATCTAAAACAACAAGTTTTTCTTAACAAGATTTTACTCCTAAAACGACATATTTTTCTTAACGGAGGGGGAGTATTACTTAAAAACAAAGCCTTTTGACCACCCGTCGCATCCTCGCGCGAAGTTATTTAAGGCAATTCCTTTTTATTTAGCAATCTATATCTATATCTATATAACTACTTAATTTCATATACTTTCCGCTGACGTGGCGCGCTCTCCTTATTTCACTCCCTTCTGACCAATCACATTCTTTCTTTTTTTTTCCTTTTTTTTTTACACTACAACAGAAATGTCTTTTAGCGACCAAATTTTTAGTGATGAATTATTTTTCCTCGGTAAAAGTGGGATTTGGCGACGAACATATCCATTCCTCATAAAATGGCTCGTGAACTTTAGCAAGAAACCTATATTCCTCGTTAAAAGTGGTCTTCAACGACAACTTTTTTGACTCTTTGCTAATTGTTAGTCTAATGTGGTCAAATAAAACATAAGGAAAATAGCGATGAATTTGAAATTTTTATTGAGAAATGTTTTCATCGCTAAAAATATATTCATCGGGGAATTTTAAATTTGTCATTATTAGTTTGGTGGGAATTATATAAAACCCGCCAAATTTATTAGTGACAAAGATTGTAATTACTCGCTAAAAGTATATGTTTCTCGAAGAAAAAAATTATCGCTAAACATATTAATCAACGAGGAAACTCAATTTTCGACATTATGTGCTTAAGTGAAATATGATGTTATGTGCTTAAGTGAAATATGAAAAATTGCTCAAATTTAAGAACGAGAAAAGTTTCAGTTCCTCGCCATATGTTGACGTTTTATAAGATACATTTTTTATTTATTTTTTATTCAAATAACCATTTAACACGAAAATATCAGTTTCGTGATTAATTATTCGAGGAAAACATTAAGGAATTTTTTTCAAATATATCTTTTAAAAAAAACCTATATCCTCCAAAAATTTGATAGCCGCGTTACCCCACCCTCATTTGCTCTCTCTCTCTCTCTCTCTCTCTTCCATGGCCTCTCCTCCTCCTCGCAAGCGCCACCGCTCCGGGCTCCGGGCTGGCCACCGCTCTCACCGCGAGCCACCTCCTGTGGTCCGCCAGCAGCCGCCGGCGTAGGATAGCCACCCGCGCGCAACAGCCTTTCCTCTTCTTCAACCTCCTCCTTCCTTGTCTTCTTATTCCCCCATTTGAACCCCTTTTACCTTGATTTATGGTAAATATCCTTCTCTCTAATCTTTTTTCACATTGAATTTCATATTGATTGATGGTCTAGGTGGTTTAATTGAAGATTTGAATTGTTAGGGTTTGGGAGAAATTGATTTGGTTTTGCTTAATTTTAGTATATCCTAAAAGGGATCTTCTTATTCGGCTAGTTCTTATTCTTATTACTTTGGTTTTGCCTAGTTTTAGTATGTCCTAATCTTTAGGGAACATTTATGGATCTTTTTTTTCACATTAAAGTCTGAGGGGATTAGTCGACTATGAACCTTCCACCACTTAATTATTAATGGAGTTTTGTTGAGTCTAACATGTTCATTACTGCAAATTGCTCATTCATTTGTCTTGCATTTGTCCAGAAGCTGAATAGGAAGCTTGTTCATATCAGTGTTGGGCTGGTTTTTATGCTTTGCTGGCCATTGTTCAGGTAGCATGCATAATCAAGCAGTTTCTTGACCATTTCATCTTGTAATGTACTGACCGAGCTTATTTACCTATGGATGCAGTTCAGTGTGGGTAGGAGTTGTTCTAGCTGGTCTTATCCCTAGAGTCAATGTAATAAAAATGCTTCTTTTGGGTCTTGGCATATTGAAGGATGATGCATTGATGTTACTATAAAGTCAATGGACAGATATGGGGATAAACAGGTAGCCTCATTTGTCTTTTTGGCTCTTAGATTTTTTGGGGATTGAATAAAATGAAACCGATAAAAATTTGTTACAAATAAACTATTTGATAAAAGCAAAGAAGAAAATCCTTGTTTACAATATCAAAGAGGAATATTTAATGGGGGTTATTTGCCATGTATAGTTGCAATATTACAATCCCAGTTGGTTGTAGGCCGGAATTGAAATCTGAGAATCAGGTACATAATGTACATTACAATTTTACTATGTTGCTTCCTAATTTCAACTCATGATGTATAAAACATAATTGCCTTAGTCTCCTCTAAAGCAAACTCTTGCATTAGGTTCTATTAAAATTTTGACCTCATTCACTTTAACATATGGCATGTGAAGTTACGTTGCATGATAATGGAATGAGGGCTGTTTTTAATGAGTGCCGATTTATAAGGGTATGTTTCTCCATGAATCATGAAAGAATTAAATTTTAAAAGGTTAGATTATAGAAAATTCTTTCCCGATCCCATATACACTTGATAAGAGTTATTTTGAACATGTGAGTCAATTGGAGAATTGCATGACATTTCATGATGCATCAGGGAACTTCTAAAGAGACCACTTTATTATACCTTGACCATTACTTTTGCCACCATGGTTTATTGGAGGACTTCTCCTATCGAGATTGCAGCAATTTGTAACCTATATAGGTGCTGGAGATGGTAATCACAATGAGCCATTTAATTTTCTTTATTTTACAGAACTTTTTATTCTTTCTGATTGCTCTGATAAGATTTTATGGCAGAGGAAAATGAATCTTAACCATGAAATGAAAGCAAGTTGTGATTCCATTACGTTTTTTTTTCTTTTATCAACAGTACACTACCTACCATGCATTTGTGAAGTTGTGATTCCATTATTTTGTTTTTTTAACATAAAGTGATATGCATTAATGTCTTCCAAATGTGATCTTTTATTAGTTATACCTAAAAGTCTTCTAGTTATAAATAAATATCTGTTTCTGAGACACCATCTTCTGCTTTGAACTGTATTGGTGATCTAAATGGTTATATATTGGTTGCTTTTTATGTTTATATTTCATCATTTTAGTTTTCATATCTAGTTTGTTTTTTGCTATTAGTTTGTTCTCAATTGTTTCTTTGCTGCTTGAGATCTGATCTCTTTTTGCTCTATTTACTGTCATAGGCTGCCGAGTGTGCTTATGCTTGGGGTATAAATGTGATTCAATTCAAGTCTTTGCTTGTCCGGGTATTTTATGATTTATAGTAATTTAATAATCGCGTGTTTAGGTGATTGTGACTGCAGTGTGTATTTGATCATTAAAACTTGTTGTTGATTGAAGGGTTATCATCATACTACGTGTTATAATTATGATCATCACTCCTATATGACAGAATCTGTATTTTACCTTTTTATGTATGCCCTTTGCAGATATGGCTACTAGATTATGGCGTTCTAGATGTTGATGTTGCTGATGTTGGTAGGCAACCTCGATCTTATGGATAACTTGGTAGCAGGTTTCAACTATTTATTCCGACTTGTTTTTATTTCAACTCTATTCTTTATAGAATTAAGAATTCCTTTACAATTAGTTGCATGCTTAGACTTTTTTTTTTAAAGTCTTGTATATATTCTTAATGGTTGCAAAACTCAAGTTATGGTATGTTTGTGTAGGATGGAGTGAATGAGATATGTCTTTAGCTCTAATGTGTTTGTAAATAGAAAGAATGCAAATCATAAGGCGGAGAGAGATAATATTATTTTATTTAAGCCTAGTAGCTCAAATGGTAGAGCGATGTGCTTATGCACAAAGATGCAGGTTCAAATCCTGCACAGGCTACTATAATAATTAGAAAAAAAATACTATTTATTATTAACGAGGAAATAAATATTTTAGCGAGAAAATCACTTTTATCGATAAAGATATATTCAATGACCATTCTTGAATCCTTCACCTATTTTCGCGACAAAATCATTCTTCTTGCGATGAAAATTGTTGTCACCAATAATCATTAACGACGAAAAAAAATGTTAGCGATGAAATTGCATTTGACACCAAACACATTCAATGACTAATTTTGAATCCTTCCACTTCATTGGCGACAAAAAAATTGACTTTTTACGATGAAAATATTAGTCACTAATAGTTACTGCGAGACAAAATTGTTTCATCGCTAATACTTTTAGCGATGAATTTTTTTCCCTCGATTAACCTTTCCTTGACGAGCTTTCTGCGAGAAACTGACGACGAAATGTATTTCCTCGCCAAATCTCTTCAGCGACAAAAACTGAATTTTCAGCGACGAAAAATTTCCCCGCTAATAGGCATTTATGTTGTAGTGTTAATTTGCTTTTAATTTTCTTCCCCCTCTTCACAATTGGGAAAGAACGCTTTGTTAGGGTTCAGTTCTCCTTCGCCGACTTCGATCGTGGCATCCTTTGCGCCTCATGCCTTCGTTTTCCTCCTCCGTTGAAGATATCCCGCCTCAGAACTCCGTCTTATTCCTTCGCCAAGGTTTGACCGCCTCCCGTCACCATCTTCCTCACTGGGTTTCAATTTTCGTTTTTCTTTCCCACAATTTGCACTAAAGAATGATTAGGGTTGATTTCTCTCCCACGCCTTGCCTCTGGTTCCCTCCTTCTCCCGCACGCCTCTTCTCCCATTCTTTCTACCTCCTCTCTCCCAGACGCCTCCTCTTCTCCTAAATCGAAGTTTGATCTAGCCTCTGCCGGTTCCCTCCTCTTCTTCGCCTTTTCGCTGATTTTGCTCGCCGTCTTTGTCCAATCACACACCGAATCGAGCGACTGGATCTGCAACTCTTTTTAAGCCTTTTGGCCACGTGTCGCATTCTTGCGCGGAGTTATTTAAGGCAATTCCTTTTTATCTAACAATCTATATTTATATCTATATAACTACTTAATTTCGTATACTTTCCACTGACGTGGCGCGCTCTCCTTATTTCACTCCCTTCTGACCAATCACATTCTTTTTTTTTTATTATTTGCTTTCAATTTTCTCCCCCCTCTTCACAATTGGGAAAGAACGCTTTGTTAGGGTTCAGTTCTCCTCCGCCGACTTCGATCGTGGCATCCTTCGCGCCTCATGCCTTCGTTTTCCTCCTCCGTTGAAGATATCCCGCCTCAGAACTCCTTCTTATTCTTTCGCCGAGGTTAGACCGTCTTCCGTCACCATCTTCCTCACTGAGTTTCAATTTTCGTTTTTCTTTCCCACAATTTGCACTAAAGAATTATTAGGGTTGATTTCTCTTCCGCGCCTTGCCTCTGGCGGTTCCCTCCTTCTCCCGCACGCCTCTTCTCCCATTCTTTCTACCTCCTCTCTCCCAGACGCCTCCTCTTCTCCTAAATCGAAGTTTGATCTTGCCTCTGCCGGTTCCCTCATCTTCTTCGCCTTTTCGCTGATTTCGCTCGCCGTCTTTGTCCAATTATACACCGAATCGAGCGAATGGATCTGCAACTCTAACTCAGACGCCCGGATTGTTGCCGAGGTCAAACCAATAATCATCACCTTCAATGGTCACGCCAACGATTGGAAGTCGGTTGACACTTGACAACCACGAATTCCCTCTCCTTCCTGCTCTTGACCCTCGACGGTTGTAGTTCAGCATCCAGGATGTTCCCGTGCCAATTGCAAACCGTAAGCCCCAAATCCTTTTCTTTTATTTTCATCCTCTCTCTTGTTCTTTTTAATTAAAATTTAGGGTTCGCCTTTTGTAACTTTATTGAATTGTCAGTTTGTATTTTCCGTGTTTCTCTAGGTGTGATGTATTAATTTCTTCTTCTCCGCCATGACTAGAATGCTTTAAGTCCTACATCGATTTAACACTTGGTGGTTTTTATGCTCATGCGGATCATAATTCATGCCTACATCAGCAACTCAATATGTGCCTTTTCTAAACACATATGTCGTTCAATAATAATTTTGTTGTTTTATACTTTCCAAACATTTGTTTATATTTGATTTGGTCATTCCTTATAATAAATATTATATATTCTCTTCTTTTTTTTTCCATTGCAACCGGCGCCATGGCGCGGGTATTACACTAATAAATACTTAAAATCCAAACACGCCGGCCTGAATACTAATTGGGATTTGATTAAAGAGATTAGAATTACATTTAGTAAGTTTATTACTCCGGCGTAGTAGACGCCGCTTTGGTGGCCGGTGGTGGGGGGCACTTTCACAACCTCCATTTAGCGGTTAACTTTCAAACATGTAATAATTCACAATCGCACTACAATTTTATTTCTCGACAATTGATCGATGTGTCTAATCTTCTCAGGATTTTCCGGATGTTGTATGTAATACCGTAAACAATATTATATAATTTTCAACCAGTTTAAGATATGAAATAACTTAATACAAATTACCGTAATTCTTAAAAAATGAAAATAAGAATAAAATCTAATCAATTATACTGAGTTTTATAAAATGGTTCAAAATAATTACCCAGTAAAGAGACGAAAGGTGTTTGCATTTGTGTTTTTGCTTTATTTATATCGGATTTTGTAATCGGTTTATACGGATAAATTACAATGGATATTTAAAGTTTATTTCATGTAGCGATGTGATTATCATCACTCTATTTTGTTTCGATAAGGGCATTTTTATCGGGCAATTACCATACACGAATACTAAGAAATATAATTTTAAAATATTGTAACAGAGCTCTGATTCTGAACCATACTACTGCAATTCTTGTCGAGTATCGATACTAGCCAATTTGTAATTAATGTAGTGATCAGGCCAGCTGGAAGCCAATTCAATTTTTCGGACATATAGCACTGATACGACGTTGCTTTGGGCCAAAGACAACCAAAACGCAGAGCCCGCAACTTTACTCCCTCTATCCTAGCTAGACGTGTGTCACAACCAGATTGGCCTGCGGGAGGGGATGCCTCATGGACGACATGTGTCCTCGTATGGACAGAAGGGATTTGGAGCTGAAAAATAAAATACTCCGTAGTTGTTTAACCTATTAAAACTAGATTCATTTTTATCTACGTATAGACATCAATTTTGAATATGTCTGAATATATTTTAAAATAAAATATTTCTCTTTGATTATAAATATGCAAAATATTGTCCGAAAATTTATTTATAATTAACAAAGACTTTGAAAGAATAAATAATATGAGAAATTAAATAACTAATTATCAAAAAAATATTTGTTAATATATAGTTCACACTATTTAGTTTATAATTAATATTAATTTAATATTAATATTTAAATAGTAATAAATGAATATAATAATATAATCGAGAATGAAAATAATTGTTAGAGAGGGGTATATTTGTAAATTGAGTTGGTATGAAAAGATAGACTTTAGGATATTAGGGATGCTATTGATAAAATGAAAAAAATGAGAATGAGATGCTATGTTGATGTGGCGGAAAGAAAAAAATAAAATATTAATATTTTTAGTATCCCTAGTATCACTCGATAAACATGACCATTATCGGACTCCATGATGACTTGAAGGACTCGAACCATCAGATAATTTTATTTGATCTATATCATTTCTTTTTATATGTCATTACCACATCTATATCTATATATTTATATAACTACTTAAATGCAAAGAGTTTTTTTTACATGTGTTGCTCTCTCCATCGATTTCTCATTTCCGACCAATTAAATTATTTCGTTTTAATTCCTCCTTTTACTTTTTTTTTTTCAATCTTCCCCCACACTACACCAAGGGTTGAGATTGAGACCTCCTCCGCCTAATTCACCGCCTCCTCACATCGGGCGACTCGATTCCACGGGACTCCTCCGCCTATTCCAACTCTTTCTTCTTGCCTCTTCTAGTTCAATGACATCTTCTTTATCGCCTAGGTTTAACATGTGTCTACCGCTTGAGGCATTCCTCTTTACTCTTTATCTCCTTTATCGCCTATTCCTTCAACTCACCAACTTGCCTCCATCCCTCCTACAGAGCGATTTGGATGCTCGCATATTTTTTCTTCAAATTTTTTTTTATCAATTTCGTCCTTCAATTTGGATATCAATCAATGGCGGAACTTTTTTCGACAGTTTCTATTGATTTCATCCTTCAATCTAGATATCAATGGCGGAACTTGAAGAAGTAAGGGTTTTGTCTTTCCTAATTATTATATGGCGAGATTTGTTTCTTTTGCGTTGTATAATTGATCTGGCATGTTTACTGATTGATTAGGTTTAGGGGACAATTGCAGCACACCTCTCTCTGAACATCAATGGCAAACAAGGATGACAGTGGCAGCAACTCGGTGAAGAAGATGAAGAAGAACTTGAAAAGGGAAGGATTGAATTTGAATCACGTGTGAATTAATGAAATCGCAAAGATCAGCTTCCAGGGAAATAACCCTTTTCGAAACTATCCGGTATCGTCTCAAATTGGGCAAGAAGCGCAAGGGTGATGAACGGTCTTGCTCGATCTTGCATCATCGACAAGGTAATATCTAGCTTCTTAATTGTTTAGATTGCTGCTTTTCATTCACTTTGCTCACATTTTTTTTTGCAATTGCCACAGATTAGGATGTCCAATGACTCCTCTTGGTCACCTATACAAGTTTGAGGTTTTGTTTAATATGTTTTCGCAATTGCATGCGACATATTAGTATGTGAATCATTTAACAACAGCAAATGTAATTTGTCTGATGGGAAGGGAGATGAACTAGATATTGAAGATGTTGAATTTTTTAAAATAATTTCAATCAGAGCTAACCACTTAATAATTAATGTGCATCATGAAATTTCTTTCTTATTGGAATCCAGATTATTGTTCCCTTGCATAATTGTGTTCACCTATGTAGCACGGAAACGCCTATGTAGGGCACAGTGTCGTGTCGGAAACACGGACACGACACGAAACACATCGGAAACGCCTGGACACGGTCAAGAAACGGTCAAACTTCGGACACGTATGGACACGCGATGGAAACGCCTTGGACACGGTTCACAAATAATGGACACGGTTTGGAATTAAAAAAAAAACGGTTCATAATTAAAATAAAAAAAGAAAAAAGCAAACCCGGTTATAAACCTTTGCCCTTTTCTTCTTGAGCGTCCTTTTGCACTAGCCACCGTCGAGCGCTGTTCTACACTAGCCACTGCCGTTCTTCGATCTGCACCAGCCACCGTCGATCGCCGGGCTTTCTGAACACAAACGAGTGTCGTTCCTGTCAATCTTTCTTCAACTCTTCTCTCCCTATCCCACTCCCTCTCTATACCTTGATTTATTTTCAGATTTAGGGTTACTTTAATTGACTGATGTTTGATTTCAATTTATATGAGATTTAGGTGTAGGATTTAGAAATTGATAATAGTTCAGGCTCACAAACTAATGAAAGTAGCAAAGGGGGTGTCTCTTTGAAACAAAAGGCAGAGATGGAGTGGACCACTTTGAGATTATGTTGATAACTTGATATAGTTGGTAGAATAGAAGGAGGGGAGTAACAAGACATGATGGTGGATCACCTTCTCTCTATACTTTGATATATTTTTAGACTTAGCAATGTTTATTTGTATATATTTTGATTTGAAATGTTATATAATTATTTATTTATATCTCATTGGTCTTACCATTTAGGTGACTCTTATTAGTATAAATGTATACATCTTTGCAAGACCTTTAAAATGATATATATATATATATATATATATATATATATATATATATATATATATATCTTAGTCGTGCCCGTGTCCTATGTTTTTTGAAATTGTCGTTTCTCCGTATCTTCCCGTGTCCGTGTCCTGTGTCCGTTTCCGTGCTACATAGGTGTTCACTAATAAAGTTTGAACATTATGATTTGATGATTGCTTAACCATCATAAAATTAAACCGGATAGTTTCGAAAGGGTTTGATACGAACCGTTGTTGATGTAGTCTTCGGACTAAAATCAAGATCATGATCAATCATAATTTTTATTCGTATATCGTCAACTTATAAATTTATCGGAGCGCATATTTGTGATATCAACCTATTTTTCTAGCTTTGAGTAAAAATAATTTTGTAAGTATTTTTTTGGGAAATTCCGTTTGGTACGCCCGAGTTTTTAACAATTTCGGATGGTGTCCCACACTTTTTTTTGTCCGGATGGTACCCCTGAGTTTTGTCAAAAGTCCGGCTCATGCCCAAAACTCATAGTTTCTTCTTTTTAATGAATAAAACCACCCATTATTTTTATTTTTTCATAAATATGCCCATTTACTTTTAACATTAAACAAAACTACTTATCATTTAACTAAATTCAAAACAAAATTGACAAAATCACCTTTATTTTTTAAAATTAATAAGATCACACATTATTGCCAAAGTTGTAGCAAAAAATACCCATTCTTTCCAAAAATTTTTTTGACGAAAATCAACTATTATTTTTGACATTACACAAAAGATCCGTTACATATTTTTCATATTTTATAAAAAATAAATCTCATTATTTGTCAAATATTGCATGTACATAATCACCCATTATTTACAAAATTTTGCACAAATCCACTATCTTATTATGTGAACAAAAATAGTTAACCTATACATTATAAAAAAATACTTTGTAAAACCATACTTTGTGTAAAACCACCCTTTATGCTTTAAAAAATGCACAAAATCATTTCTTGTGTAATAAAAGAAGGTGTTATTCATTTCTTTTGTTTGGAATACATAAAACCTAATAAAATAAGAATGATTAATCTCTTATTATATTTTTCTTTTACAAGAAGAAAAATAAATAAATAAAATTTACTTTTCTTTTTCAAAAAAATTATAATCAAGCATTTGGTTAAATTGATCAATCACATTTACAAATGTTTAAAGTTAATGAGATATAAGTTAAATATTGTTTTGAAAAATAATATGTGTTAAAAATATTGCAATAAAAATTTTTGGAAATATTGCAATAAAAATTTTGGAAATATTGATCAATCACATTTACAAATATTGCAATAAAAATTTTGGAAATAATATGTGATTTTGTAAAATTTTAAAAAATAAAGTTGGTTTTGTCACTTTTGTGTTGAATTTTGTTAATTAATATGTAGTTTTGTTCAATGTTAAAAGTAAATGGGCATATTTATGAAAAAATAAAAATAATGGGTGGTTTTATTCATTAAAAAGAAGAAACTATGAGTTTTGGGCATGGGTCGGACTTTTGACAAAACTCAGGGGTACCATCCGAACAAAAAAAAAGTGTAAGACACCATCCGGAATTGTCAAAAACTCGGGGATACCAAACGGAATTTCCCTATTTTTTTTCTTGATGCAACTGTTTAAGCTTTATGAAAGATAAACTGTCTTTTTCCTATATGAGATTGAAGGCTCCAGTAGGTCGGTTTATGTTGTCCAAACATTTTTCTCTCCTTACTCTGAGATACAGGGCTAATTTGTTAAAATGTGTTTTTGTCTTGACAATTTCATCTTTCGTATCAAACCGTATAATTAAGTTCTTTATTATAATTTTTAAATTTTGTAATTGTTTAACTTTTTTTTTTCATTCTCTTGATACCATGAATGTGGGCAATAATAATATGTAGATAAGGTATTGTATAGATAAATATAATGTATAAATGTATACCATGTGCCATATTTCATTCATATCCATATATATATATATATATATATATTTGATTTTTTTTTCCTGATTTCATCCGTTAACAATTGCCATTATCTTTATATATACTAGTAAGTAAGTCGTGCTACGCACGGCTTCATATTTGCTATGCATCGCTTCATCTTTGTGAAAATTATATATATACTATATAAATTCAGTGATATTCATAGGCCCTATCTAGAAGACCAAAATCATCACCCTCTCCCTATTCATCTTAACTGGGGAAAAAATGTGTGGATACTCTATGACCAATCACCATTACTTGAACCATCCCCACAATTACAAACACATATATTATACAGGAAATGATACTAAATACCACAATTTCAGAAAAGTTTGTAAAAATGCCACTGTTTTGGAAAAATTTGCAAAAATGCCATTTTCTCCCAAAATTTGCAAAACTGTGCAGGTTGTCACCCCCCCCCAAACCGGCTATCGGTTGTAATTAATGCGAAAAAAAATTAAAAAATAAAATAGAGGCATCATTACCTACCTAGTAGGGGAGAGGCAACGCGGGAAGGAGTAAAGGCAATCCAATCACCATCTCTCTTCTCCTTCGAAACCGATACAATAGCAAAGAAAGAGAGAGGCAGTTGCAGAGACGCCAGAAGATAGAGAGAGAGAGAGGGCGGTTGTGGTTTCTTCGTCGACAGTTGCATACACCAAAGGAGAGAGAGCGGGCAAGTCCAGCTTCGCCGGAAAGGACACATCAGCGACGACCCGACGACATACAGAACAGGTACGCCCTTTTACTCTTCTCCCTTTGGTGGTAGGGTGCGCGGGTGTGGGTCGGGGAAACAGTGGGTGAAGGGGTTAGGGCAATGGCGGCCTGAATGGTGGGTCGGGGCGGTGGTTTTCTTGTTTGGATAATGGTGGGTGGTGGTGGCATGGGTGGTTTTCGGGTATGGAAAGGGGAAATCGGTGGTTAGGGTTTCCAATTGGGTGACAGTGGTTTTCGGAATGGGTTAGGACAACGGTCGGGGAACTATGGATAGGGGAAATTGGTGGTTTGAGATTCGAATTGGGTGACAGGGGTTTGACATTGGGTGACAGGGGTTTCCAATCTGGAGAGAAGGGTTTGTAAATGTATTGTGGTAGGCGGAATACGAGAATTGGCGAGCTGTGGAAATTGGGATATGTGGATGTCGTAGGTGTCCTATTGAAGGAGGATTGAGGTATTGGTTATAATAGGCTTCCGATTCATAATGGGTGACATGGGTTTCACACTGAGTGACAAGGGTAGAGTGACATGGGTTAGTCTGTTAGGTGACAGAGGGAGACGAATATAAATGGCAGAAGCTGACTTTGTTCGTGTGATGGAAATTGCAGGAGAGAAATGGTGAGGACGAAGAATGTGAGCGCGAAGAACAAAGAGCCTGACTACCTAGTCCCCGAAGCTAGGCACTTCCGAGCCCGGGTCAACCAGGGCTCAAGACTGTCAATGTTGAACAACATTGACGATTATGTTGACCCTAGGGACTGGCAGAAGCTGCTTGACTCCCAGCTTGGTAGGGTTGTGCAGTTGGCGCACACTGAAATTTTCTTCACAAATGGTGCATTATGCACTCCAGCGACAGCTTACAAGCGAAAAGGAGTGGGAGACGTGGTACCGGATTAAGGGGAAGCTCAGGAGGTTCTCCCTCAAGGAGTTTGCCTTAGTAACCGGGCTGCGGTGCAGTCAACCAGCAGCTAGCGACATGGAGGACGGCGAGAAAGCTATTAAGGAGTTTTTTGGAAACGAGAAGATGACGGTTGGTGACCTCGAGACCGAGCTGAAGAACTCACTAATATACTATATAAATTCAGTGATATTCATAGGCCCTATCTAGAAGACCAAAATCATCACCCTCTCCCTATTCATCTTAACTGGGGAAAAAAAGTGTGGATACTCTATGACCAATCACCATTACTTGAACCATCCCCACAATTACAAACACATATATTATACAGGAAATGATACTAAATACCACAATTTCAGAAAAGTTTGCAAAAATGCCACCGTTTTGGAAAAATTTGCAAAAATGCCATTTTCTCCCAAAATTTGTAAAACTGTGCAGGTTGTCACCCCCCCCCCCCCCAAACCGGCTATCGGTTGTAATTAATGCGAAAAAAAATTAAAAAATAAAATAGAGGCATCATTACCTACCTAGTAGGGGAGAGGCAACGCGGGAAGGAGTAAAGGCAATCCAATCACCATCTCTCTTCTCCTTCGAAACCGATACAATAGCAAAGAGAGAGAGAGGCAGTTGCAGAGACGCCAGAAGATAGAGAGAGAGAGAGGGCGGTTGCGGTTTCTTCGTCGACAGTTGCATACACCAAAGGAGAGAGAGCGGGCAAGTCCAGCTTCGCCGGAAAGGACACAGCAGCGACGACCCGACGACATACAGAACAGGTACGCCCTTTTACTCTTCTCCCTTTGGTGGTAGGGTGCGCGGGTGTGGGTCGGGGAAACAGTGGGTGAAGGGGTTAGGGCAATGGCGGCCTGAATGGTGGGTCGGGGCGGTGGTTTTCTTGTTTGGATAATGGTGGGTGGTGGTGGCATGGGTGGTTTTCGGGTATGGAAAGGGGAAATCGGTGGTTAGGGTTTCCAATTGGGTGACAGTGGTTTTCGGAATGGGTTAGGACAACGGTCGGGGAACTATGGATAGGGGAAATTGGTGGTTTGAGGTTCGAATTGGGTGACAGGGGTTTGACATTGGGTGACAGGGGTTTCCAATCTGGAGAGAAGGGTTTGTAAATGTATTGTGGTAGGCGGAATACGAGAATTGGCGAGCTGTGGAAATTGGGATATGTGGATGTCGTAGGTGTCCTATTGAAGGAGGATTGAGGTATTGGTTATAATAGGCTTCCGATTCATAATGGGTGACATGGGTTTCACACTGAGTGACAAGGGTAGAGTGACATAGGTTAGTCTGTTAGGTGACAGAGGGAGACGAATATAAATGGCAGAAGCTGACTTTGTTCGTGTGATGGAAATTGCAGGAGAGAAATGGTGAGGACGAAGAATGTGAGCGCGAAGAACAAAGAGCCTGACTACCTAGTCCCCGAAGCTAGGCACTTCCGGGCCCGGGTCAACCAGGGCTCAAGACTGTCAATGTTGAACAACATTGACGATTATGTTGACCCTAGGGACTGGCAGAAGCTGCTTGACTCCCAGCTTGGTGGGGTTGTGCAGCTGGCACACACTGTGAAATTTTCTTCACAAATGGTGCATTATGCACTCCAGCGACAGCTTACAAGCGAAAATGAGTGGGAGACGTGGTACCGGATTAAGGGGAAGCTCAGGAGGTTCTCCCTCAAGGAGTTTGCCTTAGTAACCGGGCTGCTATGCAGTCAACCAGCAGCTAGCGACATGGAGGACGACGAGAAAGCTATTAAGGAGTTTTTTGGAAACGAGAAGATGACGGTTGGTGACCTCGAGACCGAGCTGAAGAACTCACTAATGGTGTTGCGGAGCCCGCGAAGACGATTCAAGCTAGTGCTTCTGTACATTGTGGAGGGCGTTTTGTTAGGAGAGGAGCAGAGGAAGGGGGTGAGGAGCTGGATCGTCCGGTTGGTGGAGAATGTCGATAGGTTTTTGGCATTCCCATGGGGGAGGGTCATCTATGCTGCAACACACATGTCGTTGAACGGCGCCGTAAAGCGCCGGGAGGCTGAGATAATGGCAGAAGATCGAAAGAAGCGGAATGGTTATGGCCTGATGGGTTATCCGGTATCCTTTCAGGTAACCTTCTCGACCACACCCATGATCAATTTGTAATTCATATGCTGAAAATGTATTAATTTGAGTGGGGATACGGTGCAGATTTGGTTGCTGGAATCCATGCCGAAATGGGGGGTCCGGTTTGCGACGAAGGTGTCGACGACGGCATTCCCTCGTTGCATGAGATGGGCCCTCAAGGACGAGAACCTCGCTTATAAGGATATAGCCAGCCGCACCGAAGCTGAGGGAGAGGAGACCATAGAGATTGATGATAACCCAATACTCAGACCAGAGGAGGCTGAGCTGGAGCTGGTGGATGGGTGTGTGTACGATGATGAGAAGTCTGACCCCTTTTTCGACGACCTAGTTTCACCCTTCCTGAGACATTTCGAAGCCCTGGTGGGAGGTCCCCAAGGACGGGAAGGGGAGGCAATGAGAAGGATGGCTGGGTGGGGGACGTGGCCAAGACTTTGGAACAAGTTATGGACAAGCTTCAGACAATGTCAACAGGGATGGAGAAGATGTAGCATGTTCTTGAAGAAGAAGCCCCATGAACCGTGATTCTCACCATCGACAATCGCAAAAGCGATCGGGTATATACTGTGGTCTGCATCTTGGGCTGTGGCAAATAGAAGCGTGTCCCTGAACTTCCCTTTCAGGAAACTCCCATCAACTGAAATCACCTGGACATGGATATCGACACTAGTTGGTTAGGTGACATGGTTATGTATGTTAGGTGACATGCAATATTTTAGTACCGACACGGGGTATTACCTTTTGAAAGTAGGGAATCGCCTTGCGCCATACCCCGAAGCTAATAAAGGCGTACTTGAATCTTTGGGATGCGTCCAGCTCTAACTTAGTATATGTCCCAGGGTTCGTCTGCTCCAACATGTGCAAGTATGGAATAATATCTCGGTAGCTGTCTTCGTAGGTCCCATGCTTCACCTCCCTCGCTGTCAGCCGTGCCCTTCGTGCCTTCCAGTAGCTACACGATACTCCATACTCGGCCTTCGTCATTCTCTGGACTTGCTCGGGAACGAGGTCCTTTCGAGTCCCGGTGAACCTGCATATAATGGTGTCATGGTGAGTTACGTCATGTGACATGGTGAATAATGTTGTGTGACAGAAATAGCTGTTTGCAAGTAAATTAACACTTACGTGGTCACGAGGTTGCGTCCAATCATGTTCGACGTAGCATGTCGGCTATGGTTGTGCATCATGCTCATGTCACATGTATGCTCCTGGACATACTGTCGGATGCACCACATTGTCGTGTGCCGGTAAGTCGACGCCCTTAACATCCACGTGCACTTGGTGTCCAAACAACCAACTAAATAGGTTTTCTTACACGACCTCTTCACTACGAACTCGAAGCACTTTTGCACTGCAATCCACTTCAGGCAAGTCTGCAATTCTACCTTCGAGCTGAACATTTGTCCCTCTAAAATTTCTGTCGGATTCCGGCGTGGTTCCTGGGTCCGAGGCGTTGCTTTGTCCAACATAGCTTCTACGTTCTCCATCGACGGTGGGGATGTGCTGGACCTAGGAACCCGATCTTCTAGTTCCCTAATCACCTCCTCCTCAACTTCGTCCTCCTCCGACGACACCCTCATACCCTGGTCTTCCTCATAATCCTCCCAGTCATAATAATATGAACAATCTTCTTCCCTCTTCACTCCAGAACCGAAGTCTTCCTCCTCGTCCTCCTCCTCACTACTAATGGCTATGAGATCCACCCCCTTATACCTGTCACCTTCACATTTTTCCGTGTCATCTGAGTAGGAGTCCGTGTCACCCAAGTGGATAACATCTAGACCATCACACCTGTCACCCTCAAGAATATCCATGTCATCCGCAAGAATATCCATGTCACCAGTTCCAGACCCTATGTCACCTGCGTGCTCTTGGCTCTTCCCTATCACCCCACCCAACTGGATCATTTCCGGACCTTTACCCTTGTCACCTACACTCTTAAGGTTTTCACCAGTTCCAAACCCGCTCTCAGTAGCGTCCTCCTGTCTCTTCCCTATCACCTCATCCATGTGGTTCGACTCTGGACATTTACCCTTGTCACCCTCAAAAATACGTCTGTCACCAGTTCCAAAACCCTTTTCAGTAACGTCATCCTGCCTCTTCCCTATGACCTCATCCAAGAGGATCACCTCCGGACCCATACCTTTATCACCTTCACATTTATCTTTGTCACCCCTTCCCAACCCCGTTTCCACATTGTTTTTCACCCTTATATCGTTCGTCCAATCTCCTCCACCATATAACCCCACATCTACAACCATAGGGTTTGGTTGTGGCTTACCTTCTGCCTCCAACTCGTCCACCTTTTGAAAGTTACGAGGCCCACTCAAGCATTCTTCCCCGACGCCGGGTTGTGGTACTTGAAGCCTCTCTTTCACCACTGGACCAATATATATCGCCATGGGCCATGGATGTTCCCCAGACATCGAGTTGAGAAACTTATAAGCCTCAAGGTCGTCGTCATCACCTATTGCTATCGGATGACCCGCTTCTTCCCCCTTTGGCATGTAAGATAACCGCCAATCTTCACGCGAATAATCATGGCCGACCTTCCCCCTCAACAGTTGAGTCAGAGAGGCGAACTCGATGCCCTCTTCAATTATCACATTTTTCCGCTCTGTTTCACCATAATACACCCACCCCGAACCATCGACCAACCAACGCCCGTTGAAGTTGACAATCACACATACTTTGGCGTTTTGCCCTGCAATTCAAAACTCGGCTCAGCACCATTGGTAATGGGTATCTACTCTTCACGAAACATGAGGAGAAATAGAAGAGAAGTCTACCCATTGCAACTGAGAATTAGGGTTTCTCAGATATCTCTGTGACACGGAAGTTTACGAACACTGACACGAACTAATTAATTAGTTATAAGTACCTTTTACATTTACCCTTTTTCACAACAAATAAAAATAAATTATTTATAATTCGTTACTTTTGCATTTACCCTTTTTTACTTCTTTAAAAAAATATTTAAAATAAATAAAACGAGGCATCTATCTAGCCTTTTTCACAACAAACAAATATATATTGATTGAAATGATAACTATAAGATTGCAACACACGAAGCATAGCCTTTTACATGGTTCCTCGCATAATTGCAGTTGCAGATGCGACAGTAGCACCTTCGTGCATCAACTTTTTTTTTTATTTGGATGGATAATCTGCCTTGCGCAAGAGAGGCATAACTGATGATCTTGGTGTTGAGGCCTTGATGTTTGAAGCCTTGGATAAAGTTGAAAACCATTTGAATGTAAGATATACAAGTATCTTGGTGCAGGATATACAAGTATCTGTTGATTTCTTTGCCAGATTGAGAGACAATTTGCACTTAGTTACTTCATGTCTTCTTGAAGATGTAGAGAGCATTGAGGTGTCAGAAGCATACGATTTTCACTTAGTCAGTATATTTTAGTTGGGTCTAATTTATTTATTTATTTTGGATTTCTTTCATTTCTATATATACATGTTTGCTTCTATTCCTACTAGGGAAGTGGAGTTTTGTACATTTTACTTGAATTCATGTGTTTTCGGTGAATAACTTTGTTCAATAATGCAATTTCGCCCCTTTGGCAGGAAGCATGAAAAGAGCTATCGTGTGTTGGAACTTGGAACTAAGGAGATACATCGTTTCGATCCTCGCAAGTACTTGAGATGAATCCCCTTTCCTCCGTTTCCCTTTCTTTTTGTTTGGTTAATTGCAAACCATATATTAATGTCTTAATGATTTGTATTTTTAACTGCTGAGTTGATCAAATTGAAGAAAATGGATACTATTGAGATGACCAAGTCATACAAATTTGAGTGCTTGCTCAAGTATTTAGTTATTTTCCACATTGTTGTACTAGGGAAAATATTTTTTTTTTTTAAAAATGGTTTAATTATTATTACTACACTATTGTTTTTTCATTTTCATAATTTTGCAGATTTTGATGATACCCTTTATCCGTTCAGCTTGGCATCAATTTGGCATATGTTAAATTCAATTGAATGATATTGACAACTAAATGAAAGAAACCCAAATAAATAATTAAATATCTCCTCGGTTCGAGCTCATGGAGTTTGATACTCTGCAGGAGAAATCAAATATATCCTGAAGCTATTAAAGGATCAACATATAAGCTCAAATGATTTAGATTATACTCCAAGTAATATTTGTTCTCTCCATTTCTTTCAATAATTGACTCAAATCTAGATGGACTTTATTTATCAATTTTTCATACTTATTTATTCTTTAATGCTGGACCTAACTACTTTTATAATTTTAAAATTTTTACTCTTTGAGTTTATTTTTAATTTAATTTACTTATGGAACATTGATATTTTTTCAATCTCTCAAGACTAAGAACATTGATACAAGTATAAGATATTTTTCCAATCTCTCAAGACTAAGAACATTGACACAAGTATAACATAGCTACTATGATGTGTTTTAAAATTATTATTTTTTATATAAACGCGCCATGGCGCGGGGATCGCACTAGTTAGTTTTCATTCATAACCTTTTTTTTGGAAACCCCCACGTCACAAAAAAAAAAAGAGTATATTTTATCTACTTTTTTTTATGACCTTCTCTTTTAGTTGGGGTAATATGGTGCCATCCTAAATAATAACTGATTTGTCTTCCTTGTGTTTTTTTTATTAGGTAATAATTCGAGGTCAGGAAGGCCTGAACCTCGATGGCCGATAAAATCGGCAGACAGTGAATCGTCAAAATAAGGAGAATACAAAGCGGTGCACAACACAGACAAGAAAGCTCTACAAAAACGAAGCAGAACTAACAAAACCAAACAAGATGAGGAAGAAAATGGCGGATTTATCTTAAACTTTTTATATTTACATTTTAGTTTGTATATCATTTATTATTAACCTATAAATGATATCCATCATACAAATTTATCCATTTGTATTCATCAATATTTTTTTTATCCAGAATTTGCATGGACGAACCCTACATCACCAACTTGATATGTGCCTTTTCTAAACACCTATGTCGTTCAATAACAATATTGTTGTTTTAGACTTTCTAAACATTTGTTTATATTTTATTTGGTCATTCCTTATAATAAATATTTCATATTCTCTTTTTGTTTCCATCGCAAGGCGCGGGAATTCCACTAGTTAATTATAAATTTTTAATTAATCAAATTATAAGAGTTTTTTTTATTTCTTTAAATTAATTATAGATATTTCAATTAGTCAAATTAAAAAAAAATCCTTAAAATATTATATAATTTATAGATTCAATTCAAAATATTGAATTAAACTTATATATTTTATATATACACACGCGCATATTATTTAACTTATTTAAACAGAGTCAATATGATATTAATTTTTTTCTTTATTTGATTAACCAATAGCGTATATATACACACACACTCTGCTATTTTAAATAAGAACAAATTTTTGAATTTTTTTTTTTTAAAAAAATAAAAGATACTTCGATGTTAATTTTTTTATCTATATAAACTCTTAATTTAGAAGAGTTTAGGATGATGTGTCAAACTTACAGGAATTGTAGGAGTCTCGACCAATCATTATTTTTGCAATTTTTCTTTGATTTTCTTTAATTCTAATTTTTTTTCTTCTTCTTTTTGCTTTAATTCTCTTTTTTCTTTAATTTTACTATCTATCTATATAAACTCTTAATTTAGAAGAGTTTAGGATGATGTGTCAAGCTTAGAGGAATTGTAGGAGTCTCGACCAATCATTATTTTTGCCATTTTTCTTTGATTTTCTTTAATTCTAATTTTTCTTCTTCTTCTTTTTCCTTTAATTCTCTTTTTTCTTTAATTTTACTATCTATTGGGCTTAATTCAAAACATTGATCTTAGCCTAAATTATAATTTTAAAAGTTTTTTTCTCTACAAAAACAATGGGATTAATTCAAAACATAAAATTAATAATAAGAAAATATAAAATTAATGTTAGTAATCTACATCTATATCTATATCTATCTATCTATCTATCTATCTATCTATCTATCTATCTATATATATATATATATATATATATATATATATATATGCTACTTTAATCGTTTTCTCAACCCATGAGTTTAATTCAAAATATTTAATTATCTGACTTTTACAATTATGTTATAATATTAATTTAATATATTAGTAATATTTTATTTATAAAAAAACGCGCCATGGCGCGGGGATTATACTGGTTGTTTTTTATTTTATTAAATCTAAATTTCTTATCCTCCTATGTCTTAAAGCTGAGGCCTTTAGAGAGCAATCAGCCTATCCACGTGGCGAATTGAGAGTCTTTTTTTTTCTTTTCCCCCCTTTTCCCTTTCTTTCTTTATTCTCTCCCTGTGGTGAACGATTTCTTTCGGGCGTTGTTAACCGCACCACAAAAAATCTGGTGGGGCACAAAAAAAAAAAGCCTTCCGTGTTTTAGAAACGGAAGTAGTGCTATATTAATTATTTCGTTTTTTTATTTTTTGGAAAATATTATACAAAACTTCCGTGTTTAAAAAACGGAAGGTCAAATCAACTTTATACTTTCCGTTTTTAAAACACGAGAGACAAAAGCTGTTTTATGCCTTCCGTGTTTTAAATACAGAAGTACAAAATAGATGTTTGCCTTCCGTGTTTTAAATACGAAAGTATAAAATAGCTATTTGCCTTCCGTATTTAGAAAACGGAAGGGTATGTTTAATTTTTTTTTTCGGGTAAAAAAAGGTTATGATTTTCTTATTAATAGGACGGTCATAAGCGGTATTTGCCCTAGTTCCGCCGAATTGAGTTGAAGAATGTCAAACCACGCATCCAATGGTAACGAAGGAGTCAATAATAATATTCAGGTATTTCAATTGTTTTCAATTCGTGAAATTTAATGATAATATTGATTCAATTCGTGAAATTTGATTATTTTCAACGCTATTTCAATTGTTTTCAGTTTGATAGAATGAACATTGTTGGATTCGATTATTCGCCTTGTTTTGCGAATAATTATTACTGGTCGGATAGAAAATCGATGTTAGAATGGGCTCGTCAGATTGCTTTTGTGAACAACTTTGTTCTCACAATTGTAAAATCTTGGAATATCTCTGCAACCCGATACGGCTCAGTATATTTTGGATGTGAAAAATATGGAGAAAATAGAAATCGGAAGAAGAAAATCAGAGGTGCTGATGTACCAGTAATGGTCCCGCGGGATGGAAGGTCTAAAAAAAAATATCCATTTTTGTTGTATGGTTGGGAAGCCGAAAGAAATGTATGGCGGCTGAGAGTGGAGTTTGGTATGCATAACCATAAACTGCCTCCTAAACTGCAAGGTCATCAGATGGTGGGACGATTGACGAATGAGGAGATTCAACTAGTCAAAGATTTGACAATCGGAGGGGTAAAGCCAATTCCCCTTCTTGCGACATTGAAAAATACTTTCAAGGAGAATTTGAGCACGAGACAACAAATTTATAATGCAAGGGCGAGAATCAAGAAGAATGAGATGCAAGATATGACCCCAATGCAACACCTCCACAATATGCTCGCTTATCGAAAATTCACTTTTAGTCACGGGCTTCGTCCCGATGGGTCTTTGCAAGACTTAGCATTTGCTCATAAGGATTTTAGAGTTGTGGAAGAAATTCTCATACATCATGATTATGGACGCAACCTATAAGACTAATAGGTAAGCTTAAGTTTTGGTAATGCAGACATTATTCTAATTTTATTATTTGTAATTGAATCATCTAATTTAGAAAATGACTATGGTGTAGGTACGATTTGCCGTTGTTTGAGATAGTTGGACTAACAATCACTGAGATGACGTTTAATGTGGGATTTGCATTCTTGGGTGATGAAACTGAAAATACATACAATTGGGTGCTGCGACAAGTGGAAGGATGGTGTCCAAACCGTCCAGGGTGATAGTGACTGATAAGGATGGTGCTCTTTTCAATGCGGTTGCTACAATATTTGGGGATGCAAATCACATGTTGTGCGAGGTTCACATGCATCTTAACATAGAAGAAAATGTTTACAGGAAGTCCCATAACCAGGAGTCTATACAGAAGGAATTTTCTAGAAAATGTTATGCATTATTCAGATGAATTTTCTAGAATTTTCTAGAGATTGTTATGCAAATCACATGTTGCTACAGAAGGAATTCTCTAGAGATTCCCATAACTAGTTCGTTTATAATGTGGCAGGACCGTAGAAAAGTAGGCGAACGCAGTGTGTTAGCATCGGGTCGTCGTAGAGCTGTGGAGGCCCGAGGGGGATTTGGTGTACAAGATGAATACCCCCCTCATCCATATGGTCTTCCCGAAACCACACTTACCTTGAACCAAGCTCAACCCCCTCGTCCGTATGGTTTTGATGCATCGAGGTTGAATGTCGAAGGGTTAGCTTCGCCAAATTGGGGGCATAATCATACTCCTACCCAGCAGCAAAGCCTATACTATTCCACACCAGAACTAGGAAGTGGGTTCCCGATGTTCGGCCACCATCTATGTCAGCCCCAAGCTGTACGGAGCCAACCATTCACCCAATACCTTTTGTCCAGAATATTGCAGCATTAACGCCAAGTCCTTATGTGCAACAGACTTGGGGTTCATCTCCTGCTCAGAATCCTACCCCTGCACCTTCTGTCGTTCCTCCACGTACATGGGTTTCATCTCCTGGGTACTCTCCTACCCCTAGTCATCCGCCTGCACATCCGCAGACACAGGCTTCCGCTACCGAGCACACTGCTACCCAACCTCCTCCTGTCGTTGCTCCACAACACATGTCAAACCATTCTCCTTCAGTCACCCATCAGCAACAACCTCGTCAAGTGGTTAATATGGATAACGAGGCACCTATAATCGGGGATGTACTAAGTGATTATGGTACCCACTATGCTAGAGTCATATGGAGCGACCCAGAACATGTAAGTCTGAATCCTCTCTTGATTATATTTGTACTTCCAAAATATAGAATCAAGAATCCCAGAAAAACAATTATGCAATTTTAGTCCAAACTTTAGAACCTGATAATCACTTCTCTTAGGCAAATTAGAAGAAGAAAATCAAAATCATAACATTTTGATATTAAATTGACATTAGGTTGGATTATGAGTTTCTTTGCTGAGACAAAACTAGCCGAAAGTTTGGTATTGATATTTTGGTTGATATCTTTTATAGCAATCTCAGAAACATAATGCTCTGCTGCAAATTCAACATTAAAAATAGCATGCTAGCAGCTGAAATAACATGCCACTGCACTTGCCATTTGAAACTGAACCTTTGCTGGTAACGTTGCTTATCAATTAATTATGTTTCACTTTTTGTAGAAAAAGCTTTTGACAGTCCATAGGCGGGACAGGACTATAACGAAGTTGAGGAATTATTTTGATGACGCTCCTGACGGATCTGCTTGGAAGTCTTTGGTAGAGCAATCTGGGCTGGTGTCTTTGCTTCGGTGTCAGATTCAATGTGTTGACCATTTGTTGGTGTCTTCGTTCGTTGAACATTGGTATCCGGAGACGAATACATTTCATCTCCCATTTGGGGAGATGACTATAACTCTCCATGATGTGTTCTATATCACCGGACTGAAAGTGGACGGAGACATATTGAGAGATTCTGGAGGGTCGGAGAAGAAGCTTCAGCGTGACATACATCGTGCTTGGGGGTTCTCAAAGGAGGACATCGCCTCTTGGTTTAGAAAGTCCGGTTTGTTGACGTCGAAATTGATGGAGCAATTAAAAGACTTGATTGCAAACAACCAAAACCCAACGTCAATAGCATCACTGTGGATTTTTATATTTATTGGTGTAACTCTGTTCCTAGATAAATCCAGTGACAGAATCAAGCCCAAATATGCAAGAGTCGTTCTGGAATACATTGAGGAGCTCGATACCATTGCTTGGGGTACATGTGCTCTTGCGCTCCTATATCGTCAATTGTGCGAGGCTTCCAGGGCAGAGACAAAGCAGATGTCTGGTTTCGGGGCTCTCCTCCATGTATGTATTTCACCCAACTATATAGTTCATATATTTCAATTTCATTTGAACTACTTTGGATAATTTTGGTAGGAAGTTGAATATATATGAATTATAATTCGTGGTAAAGCCTTAAAGTCTAATTATTGATTACATCATTACAAATTTAGCTTCAGTTAGGTTTTATAATTCTAGATCTAGCTATGCATGAGCAGATTTATTTTTCTTTAATTTATCTTTCTTTGTAGATGTGGATATGGCATTATTTTCCATTCATGCGTACATCTGTCAAACTTAAGGTGGAGGATGATGGTGGTAATGTGTTGCCATTTGGGGTTGCACCTGATATTGATCGAACAAAAGTGAAGAAGGACCTTAACAGACTAGTGACATATAGAAAGTGGTTTGACACACTAAAAGTGGATAATGTGCATTGGTGGCCATATAAGAGACCTGTTCAGAATTTAGAAGGGCCAGAATCAGTGTCATTGTACAGAGGGCTCATCGACAATATGGGAGTGTATGAGCCTTACTATCCGGATCGTGTTGTTCGTCAGTTTGGACGGGTCCAGCATATATCCCTTCCGCCATTCAAGCCCTATGAAGTAAACAGGTCAAACATCCCACATGAGTACATTGCTGCCTACAGTGACCAATATGATTTATAGGACGATCGGGATCGCCATGAGTGTAAGTTTATAACAGATATGTGCCCATTGTCTTTGGCTCCATGGGAGGTTTCTGGTGATTACTTTGATTATCACATTCGACATGGGAAACCATTTCTTCTACCGAGCTCATACACATCAGATCCCCCTGAGCGTCCCATTCCCCCCCCCCCCCCCCCCCGATGATAGATCTTGAGGAGGTAAAGTTTAAATTCATTAGCCTATAAATATCATATATGTAATTTTATATAAACACATAGATTAATTTTGGTTGTCATTCTTTCTAATGTTGATGCAGCGTCGTCAACATGCTGTTTTCATGGTGCTTGAGCTACACGAGTGTGGTGAGGGTGCATCCGCAGATGAGATAGCTTTATTGCATCGTATGTTGATGGGTGATGATCCAGTGCCGCGTGTCGCCCCAGAGTGGATGTCATCCCAGCATCAGCAAGTAGGAACTAGCCAGCATCGTTACTACTCCCAAGAGTAGTTTCTATGTTAATTACTCTAAATTTGTAGTTTAGTATGTAGACCTATCAGTTGGACGTTGTCTATTTTGGAATTCCTTTTGTTCAACGTCCTTATTAGAATATTTTAAATTTGCAACTCTATGAAAAATTTATTTCTGTCTCTTTTGTTTGGGAGTTAGTTTGTTAGGTCGATGAAATTAAATGATATAAATATGTTTTATTATTGTTGATCGTTGGGTTTAATGATATAAATATGGTTCAAAAGTTTTGAATGTTGGTTCGCAAAAAGCCAATAAACCTTTCTTTTGCATTCAACGATAAGTTTTGAATTTCACTTAAAATTAAAGTTTTGATTGGTTTTATTTTTATTTATTTTTCTTCCTCTGTACCATGACTTTTAAGTTAGTGAGCAAAATGAATCCCCATTATTTTTATTTTATACGACCTCTAAATTATTTAGTTTTTATGTTCTGTTTAAGTTAATTGTTTGAGAATATATCAGTTTATCTCACATATACTTTTTATACAAGTTTAACATAATTTTGGTTGAGTTTGTTCGGATCAATTTATATGTTATTGTAAAGTATCACAAATCATTATCAAAATGTAACTAATTGAATTTTAAGGATTTTATTATATTTTAGTTATTATTTATTTTCTATTATTATTTGATATTTTTTATTAATTATATTAACAAATTTTTATTAAAAAAATCAAATATTTATAAAACATTATATTAAAGGATATCAAAACGTAACTTATGCAATAAATTTGGTTATTTACTCTTTATTGGATAAATAAGTGAAAAAATATTAAACAATATGTAAAGAAGAGTACTTACTCTTATATGAAATACTAAAATATAATTTATTAACAAAACGCGCGCAAGAGCGTTGATAACCGTTACAATTTATTTATTAAAGTTACGTGTGTTTCACTTTTTTTTTAAGTTAAAATCAAAATCGTTCGTTTTTTCAAAATACATTAAAAAATTGTACTCCCGTATTTAGAAAACGGGAGTTATAAAATAGTTGTACTCCCGTGTTTGAAAGAGGGGAGGTGTAATTAAAATTTGTACTTCCATTTTTTAAATACGAGAGTACAACCCAGTTTTATAACTCCCGTTTTTTAAAAACGGAAGACAAAACTAAAAGTTGTACTCTCGTTTTTCAAACACGGAAGTACAATTATATTTTGAACTCCCGTGTTTCAAACACGGAAGACATAAATTAACTGCTCCTTTACTCTTCCGTTTTCAGGGCACGGAAGTACAAATCTTTTTTGGGTGCCCCCATCAAGTCTTTTGTGGTGGAATTAGGGGACGCGTTTCTTTCTCCTCAACCCTCCTTTCTCTACTACTCCACGTTCTTTTATAGTTAAACGATGAGAGAGAGTCTAGAAAGACTCCCATCTGAGAAACCCTAACCTTGAAACACCGCGGCCTCACCCAGGAATGGAGAAAGGATAAGACTCCCATCCAGGAATGGACAGCCCCCAACGTCTCTTCGGTATACGTCTCTTCGGTATGACTTCTCTCTTCTACTGTTTGTTATTCATTTAATAGATTAATTGTAATTTGGAACATTTAAATGCATTAATGGAGAGTCCCCATGGTTTATCTATTGAATGGCTCCTAGCGGTGAGGATCCTCTAGTCCGCCTTTATGGTCCCCTTTTATAGTCCGCTTTATTTTATTGGTTGAAACCAATTATAAACATACCCTATTTATTAAGAAAATTAATAAAATAATTAAGCACATCCAATCACGCGATACGGACTACATAATGGACCGTAAACGTGGACTAGAGGATCTCAACCAGGCTCCTAGTGTTTCTTTGGTCGTACATCTTCATGGTTGAAGATTGCGTATGTGTAGTTGATTGTTTTTATTTAATACTCCCTCCGTTCAACAAAACTTGACGTTTTACTATTCATGCACGCTTTTTTAGGAGCTAAAAACTATATAAAATATCGACTTTTTAAATAATTTTTTTAACAATTTCGTAGTTATTATTAATAAGTACAAACTTGTTTAAAAAAAAATTTTAAAAAATGAATATTTTATATAGTTTTTATCTTTCTAAAAAAGCTTGCAGGAATAGTAAACGACAAGTTTTGTTGAACGGAGGGAGTAGTTGATTGCTGCCTTGCGTACATCATGGTTGATTGCTATCATGGTTGATTGTTTTTACTTAATGGGAATGGCTAATGGGGACGTGGGCTCATGAGCTGCTACTTAATTTCCGAGTCATACACTTGCCGATTTTGCCTAGACGCCTTTTGTTTGATAGATTTAGGGTTTCAGTTTGTTGTTTCGGATTTTGGTTGTATTTGTCATTCTTCACCATTCTCTCAATTCCATGTTCAATTTAGGTTTGAGTACCTTCTAGATTCCATGTTCGATTTGGTTGTTGGGACTTGCTGAGTTTTAAATATCTTACTTATTTGATAGATTTCAATGGATTGATGTTGAAACCTATTCCTAGGCCATCAATTGTGCACTCATCTTGCCAAATCATCTTATTCTTTATGTATCATTTATCTTAAATAATGGATTTTGATCATCAATTGCTTTTAAGCTTATTGCCATTGGTACTTGTAAAAACCGTGAAAATTTTAGAATATTAAATTATTAAAATAGTGATTTATAATCATCCCGATTTCTAAGATTTGGGAGGTTTGGAATTTCCGTCCTTGAGCTATTGGTTTTATTCTAAATATTTTAAAACGAGTTCCAGCGTTATTTAGTTGAAAATTTAAATTATGCTTTATCCCGCTCACATATGCGAAAACTGAAAATAATATTTGGAGTTCATTATTAGACTCGGATTTGGAAATTGAAAATCGTTTTGAGTTGGGTCGGATAAGATCGAGAGAGCGGGTTTTGAGATTTGTTTTCCGGGTAGCTTGAAATATCTTTTTGGGATCACTTGTGATCCTTATCCCCTCTCTTTTTGTCTTCACCTCCCCTCTCTGTCTCGTCTGAAATCGAGTAGCAGCTCTAGTGCTCTACACTCTCCCTCTATATTGCCCATTTCTACTTCTAACTAAACAACCATCTCTCTCTTTCTCCCTCGTTTCAGAAATTGTGGGAAGGGATTGCTACTGCCTTGCAACTTTGTACAGCTAGCAACTTTGTTGTTTTGTGCCATCCATACATAGTAACTACATGCTCAGTTCAATGCAATCCTAGCATGATACTACATGATATGCTTTTATGCATATGCAACCCCTAACATAAAATGCAACAACATGCATGAATGTCCAACCTGAGTAAGCCCCCTGGGGAACTTACATGAAGATGCAGAACAGCAAGATAACACAAGCAAGGGCCAAATGCATGTCCAAAAGCAATCCAACCGCAATACACACCTGTCATCAAACCATTTCCATAAGCTACCGGACCAACATTCATACACACGAAGCCCGAGTTCTCAACGTACTCAAAACCATCCGATAGTAAAACCATTTCCCAAAACCTTTCCAATACGATCAATCATCAACCAAAATCATTTACTTCCAATCAAACCCATTGATAAAATCGTACCAACCATATTTTCCAAACTCTTAAATCTCAAGTTAAGTCAACTGATTTTCAAAATAATTTCTCAAATCATATTTGGGCAAAACCCATCTATAAACATTAAATCTTAAAATCAATACCTCAAAATCATATTATAGAAATAGTTCCGGCATTTTATTTCAAAACCTAAAACCCTTTAGATAGTTTACCAAATTGTATTAGACTAAAATAAACACCAAACCACATTTATAATTTGATAACCATAGATCATCTCATAATTTCCAATATCAAATATTTACTCACCACAAAATACATAGTTCAATAATATTACTTTAAAACACTTTAATAATAGATGAAATTTCAGAATATATTTATTTTCTTTTTCAAAATAATAGCCATAATAACAATATTGATAACGGGTTAACATTTTAAAACTATGTAATACACAAATTCGAAAATCACATAAAGTAGGTAATAATAATAACACTCAACCACAAAGAAACATGCCCAAAAATTTAACCCGGAAGAAAGCCCAACCATTTCCAATGAGAATCTGAATTGAAGGAAGACCCGACCCAAAGAAAGGCTCAATCGAGATCTGAAGGGAGAAAGGACCTAGATAGAGGATCCGGTTATTGAGCCCAACCCGGAAAATTAGGCCCAAAACCCGCCAATGAAAACTGAAAAAGAAGGAAAGGCCCGAATAGGGCATGTCTCCCTCAAGCTCAGGCAGAGCTCTCTGAACGTCGAACATAAAGCGAAGGGAAAGAAGAATAGGACCTGCCGGCGGCCTTCCGGCCTGAAAACCATCCCATTCCAACCGACAGACATTTCCGATAACAACCCAAGCAAAGAGACTCAACCGCGAGTGAAGGAGAGGAAGAATAGAGAAGTTACCGAGATCGCGCGATTCTCCGACGCCGGGGGTGCTCCGACTGCGACTCCGGCTGCAATGGCGGTTCCCGACTGAATCGGCGACGGGGAAGCCTGGATCGAGCCTAAGAAGGGAGAGGAATGAGGACAAGCGAGACTGAACGAGCTTTGAATCGAATCGACATAAAACGAAACTAAAACCTTGTGATAGATTACATAGGTCTTAATATTGTATAGTGGGCTAAAAGCCCATTAAGGCCCAATACCTTTGTAACCTATATATATATGTTATATCAATGAATGGAAACCCTCAAGGAGGACTTTACATCAATTCTATCATTCTACATGGTATCACAACCTTTTCTTCCTCACGGAACCCTAATTTGATCCTCCCACCTCACCTCTCCTCTTCTCTCCTCCGACCTCCGGTCCGGCCACTACAACGACAACTCTCCTCGGATTAATTAGAGATTGCTAATTAATTACCAATTCGGCGCCGTCATCCACGTTTGATCGAAGTCACCGTTTCAATTTTTCAATTGGAATTCAAGGTCAACCGACATCCACTTTTGACAGTAGCCGCCGACCTCACCCTCCTGTTTCTCCTAATTACGGTTCTGGCCCTAAGTTAGTTCCTTATTAAGTTAAGGGCCAATATCAAAAAAATAAATAAAAAATGCACCGATACTCTGGATATCCTACCCCTCGACATGCCGGTCCTCAGGCCTCTCTGACATCGCCTGACCCAGGCTATGTTCCGCCAGCTCTGCATCACGCCTTCTCCTCTACGCAACCGACATCTTCAGACCCTTCTTGGTACATGGAGACTGGTGCCACCTCCCACATGACGAACTCCTCAGGTAACCTCTCATCTATTTCTTTTAAGGGCCCTGCCCACTCTATTATCGTCGGAAATGGTGGTCGTCTTGCTACTTCGGGAATTGGCCACGCCAAATTACAGACCCCAACCCACCCACTACACCTCAACAATGTCCTTATTGCCTCAAAGATTGTCAAAAACCTTATCTCTGTCCGTCGGTTCATTACTGACAACAACGTTTCCCTTACGTTTGATCCCTATGGTTTCTCTGTGAACGATCTTACTATGGGGGTTACTCGCATGAGATGTAACAGCACCGGGGAGCTCTACCCTGTCACACCACCTCCTGCGTCCAGTCAGTCGTGTCCGGTCGCCCTCTCGGCATCATTGTCCAACCTCTGGCATGCACGCTTGGGCCATCCCAGCGCTGCCGTTCTAGATGTCCTCCGTTCCCAGAACCTTGTCACCTGTACTAAAGACCCACGCTCTGGTTTATGCTCTTCCTGCCAACTAGGCAAACATGCCAGACTGCCATTCCAACGGTCTTTGACCTCTACCCTTGCTCCCTTTGATATCATTCACAGCGACATTTGGACCTCTCCCGTACCTAGCAAGGAGGGTCACAAGTACTACCTTTTGTTTCTTGATGATTACACTCTTTACTTATGGGTCTTCCCATTGCATTTCAAGTCCCAAGTGTTTCCTATCTTTGCCAGATTCCATACCTACATCAAAACACAGTTTCACATGTCCATCAAATGTTTCCAATGTGACAATGGCCGTGAATTTGACAACAAAGACTTTCACTCCTTCTTTGCCGCAAATGGGATCTCCTATCGCTTGTCTTGCCCCTATACTTCTCAGTAGAATGGCAAGGCAGAAAGAATCATCAGAACCATTACCAACATGATGCGCTCTCTCCTCTTCCACGCATCTATTCCCCTTCCCTATTGGCCTCACGCCTTATCCACCACATGTTATCTCCTAAACATTCTCCCTTCCACTACCCTACACCATCGCTCGCCAGCTCAGACACTTTATTACGCCGAGCCTAGGTATGATCACCTTCGCACCTTCGGGTGCTTGTGTTTCCCAAACCAGTCCTCCACAGCCCCGCACAAGCTTCACCCGCGCTCCACTCCATGTGTCTTCCTAGGCTATCCGCCTGATCATCGAGGTTACATTTGCCTTGATATCAAGACCCACAAGATCATTCTCTCACGTCATGTCACCTTTGATGAGTTGCGATTTCCCTTTGCGTCTCCCACACCTTTGTATAGTGGGCTAAAAGCCCATTAAGGCCCAATACCTTTGTAACCTATATATATGTTATATCAATGAATGGAAACCCTCAAGGAGGACTTTACATCAATTCTATCATTCTACACCTTGAACGGGAAATAAAGGAATCGGCTGCGATTTGGCCTTCGACGATAGCTGGGCTTCGTCCCCGGCCTTCTGGGAATTGAGGGGAGTGTTGGGGTGGTTTCTGGCGGCTTCAAGCTCGACGGAGGATCTTCCTCCTTCTTCTTCTCACGGCAACACCAGGGGAGGTAGGCGGCGTTGTGCTTCTCGGCGATGACGGCGGCTGAGCAAGGAGGGCTACTGGCTGCTCTCTGTGGCTGGTGATGAACGAAAAGAGGTGGAGGAAGGGAGATCTGGTGGCTGCGAGATTCTGAGGGAGAGGAGCTACAATGGTGGTGGTGAATCGGCAATGGTGGCTAATTCAGAATGAAATGGCGTTTCCTGGTTGCTGCAGGGGTGAAACGGGAGAGAGAATGGGAGATTTGAATGTGAGTTTCTCTGGCGATTTTCTGCAAAATGGAAAAGGAGAGGAGTGCTTCCACATATGGGTTTTTGGTGGAATGGATGAAGGGGATGTGAGGGCAAACTACAAAGAGTGGTTCTATGTGTGGAGATTGGATCCTCTACAACTTTGTGTGCACCTTTGGTGCAACACAAAATTAATTTAGGTTAATATTTATAATATAAAAAATTCAAAAAATTATTGTTATGTTATATATACACAATCATATATGCTTGTATAATTTTTTCATGAAAAAATATAATTTAAAAAATATTAAAATTATTATCATCAAATAATCATTTTTTCAATTTTATATTTTTAAAATATGCCTTTTTTATAAGAAAATTATACATATGTGTATGATTGTGTATATACATTATAAAGATAATTTTTTGAATTTTTTATATCATAAATATGAACCTCAATTAATTTTGTGTTGCACCAAAGGGTGCATACAAAGTTGTAGAGGATCCAATCTCGTGTGCGTGGATGGCACAAAACAACAAAGTTGCTAGCTGTACAAAGTTGCAAGGCAGTAGAAATCCCTTCCCACAATTTCTGAAACGAGGGAGAGAGAGAGAGAGAGAGAGAGAGAGAGAGAGAGAGAGAGATGGTTGTTTAGCTAGAAGTAGAAATGGGCAATATAGAGGGAGAGTGTAGAGCACTAGAGCTGCTACTCGATTTCAGACGAGACAGAGAGGGGAGGTGAAGACAAAAAGAGAGGGGATAAGGATCACAAGTGATCCCAAAAAGATATTTCAAGCTACCCGGAAAACAAATCTCAAAACCCGCTCTCTCGATCTTATCCGACCCAACTCAAAACGATTTTCAATTTCCAAATCCGAGTCTAATAATGAACTCCAAATATTATTTTCAGTTTTCGCATATGTGAGCGGGATAAAGCATAATTTAAATTTTCAACTAATACAATTTTCAGTTTTCGCATGTGTGAACTCCAAACAATTCTAAGTTGGTAAAATGGTAATCACTCACTTATGATTTGGTTTTGACCCGGCTTTGCCGTGACATTTGTATCTTAACTTTGTTTCCGCTTTACTTTCGTTTGAATTGGATTTCGTGACATAGTCTTAGGACAGGTTAAGGGTACCCAACGACCCTTTGAGGTTTTTAGGGTTTGAAATCTCTCTTTCCACTAATCTTAAAATGAGTTTGAAACCTCGACCCGTACTTGGATTGCAAGATCCAAACAAGGGGTTTCATCCCTTGAAACGTAACCCGAAAATGATAATTCTGGGCCGTTACAGTATTCACAGTGTGCATTCAATCCTGATCATCAGTTGATTTTAAGCTTGGTGAAATATGTCTGTGAATTCCGCACACCCTTGGAATTAGGATGTGTTTTAATTTTAATGATGCTGCATCTTTTGGCAATGGAGTTCTATTGAAGATGAGTATTATGTTGGCTCTTTAATTCTACACGGTAGAGAATAAAGTGGATAAAAGATTAAAAAAAAAGGGGCCTTTAGTGAATTATCCATAAAAATTGGCTAAATTAGAGGAGTATCCATATATTTGAAAATTTTGCAAAAGCGTCCATCCCCCTTGCCCTCCCTGACCCCCCTCAGTGCCCCCAGCCCCCCCCCCCCCCCCCCCTCGCGCACCCAGTTTTTTTTTTTCCTTTTTTTTTTTAAAAAAAAAAAATTTACATGTCAGCACTTTCAGATATGCAACTATAACCCAATGTTATGCAAATATAATATTATGTTATGCAAACTTAAAAAACCTTATGGGAAGAATATGCAAATGCATTTGTATTTTAAAATTGAATTAATATATCTTATTTGCACATAAACACATCACTCTAACATTTATTGACATAAGAGGCTTTAAAATTGCATTAATGTCAAACCCGATGTTGCTGACACCGACATTCCTGACACTGTTGACACTGACATTGTTGGCACTGTCACCACTAACATTGCGAAACCCCACCAACATTTTTCGTATTAGCGATGACGTTAATGTCGGCTGACGCTGACATCGGAGATGTTGACGCTTCTGACGCTGACATCGGAGATGTCGGCTGACGCCGACATCGATGTTGCGAACACTGTTGACGCCGACGTCGAAGATGTTTTTTTTGTGCCAACGCTTCTTTTTTTCGTGTAAGCACTAATATTGTTGACACTGCTGACACTGTCACCATTAACATTGCGAACACCACTAACATTTTCCGTGCCAGCACTGACGCTGATGTCGGCTGACGCCGACATCGGAGATGCTGACGCTGCTGACATTAATACTGATCAGTATAAAAAAAAACAGTTGTGCTACTATTATGTCGTACCTATGCAAACCTCGGATGCTGCTGACAAGTATTGGTTGAGTTCAATCTAAGGTGTTGGTTGAATGGCTTCTAATGTAAAATGCAGTGAGATGTTGTGTTAGTAGCTTGTAATGATTATGCACAACCAAAATCTGATTTTGATGTCAGAATGAATTGAATTACTGTAAAAATCTGTTACACTATTGACGTTTGATATAATGAAGTAAAATTTGTGCTTTCGGCACAAATTTAGATTGAAATTTATGAAGTTACTACTCTTTGTATTGAAACTAAAAATAAATTAGTAGTGATAAATCTAAAAGAAAGAATAGTTGTGCTACTACTAATTAATACTTATGCAAAAATCTGGTGCTGTTGACAAGTGATAGTTGAGCTCGGTCTAATGTGTTGGTTGAATGTCTTCTAATGCTAACATGCAGTGAGATATTATGTTACTAGCTTGTAATGATTATGCACAACTAAAATCTGTTTTTGATGTCAGAACGAATTGAATAACTGTAAAAATCTGTTACACTGCTGACATTTGATATAATGAAGTAAAATTTGTGCCTTCGGCACAAATTTAGATTGAAATTTATGAAGTTACTACTCTTTGTATTGAAACTAAAAATAAATTAGTAGTGATAATTCTAAAAGAAAGAATAGTTGTGCTACTACTAAGTAATACTTATGCAAAAATCTGGTGTTGTTGAGAAGTGATAGTTGAGCTCGGTCTAATGTGTTGGTTGAATGGCTTCTAATGCTAAAATGCAGTGAGATATTGTGTTACTAGCTTGTAATGATTATGCACAACCAAAATCTGATTTTTGATTTTAGAATGAATTGAATTAATGTAAAAATCTGTTATAGTGCTGACATTTGATGTAATGAAGTAAAATTTGTGCCTTCGGCACAAATTTAGATTGAAATTTATGAAGTTACTACTCTTTGTATTGAAACTAAAAAGAAATTAATAGTGATTAGAATAAAAGAAATACCAGTTGTGCTACTATTATGTAGTACATATGCAAACCTCGGATGTTGCTGACAAGTATTAGTTGAGCGCAATATAAGGTGTTGGTTGAATGTCTTCTAACGTAAAATGTAGTGATATGTTGTGTTAGTAGCTTGTAATGATTATTCACAACCAAAATCTGATTTTGATTTCAGAATGAATTGAATTACTGTAAAAATCTGTTACACTGCGGACGTTTGATATAATGAAGTAAAATTTGTGCCTTCGACACAAATTTAGATTGAAATTTATGAAGTTACTACTCTTTGTATTGAAACTAATAATAAATTAGTAGTGATAAATCTAAAAGAAAGAATAGTTGTGCTACTACTAATTAATACTTATGCAAAAATCTGGTGCTGTTGACAAGTGATAGTTGAGCTCGGTCTAATGTGTTGGTTGAATTGCTTCTAATGCTAATATGCAGTGAGATATTATGTTACTAGCTTGTAATGATTATGCACAACCAAAATCTGTTTTTGATATCAGAACGAATTGAATTACTGTAAAAATCCGTTACACTGCTGACGTTTGATATAATGAAGTAAAATTTGTGTCTTCGACACAAATTTAGATTGAAATTTATGAAGTTACTACTCTTTATATTGAAATTAAAAATAAATTAGTAGTGATAAGTCTAAAAGAAAGAATAGTTGTGCTACTACTAATTACTACTTATGCAAAAATCTGGTGTTGTTGACAAGTGATAGTTGAGCTCAGTCTAATGTGTTGGTTGAATGACTTCTAATGCTAAAATGCAGTGAGATATTGTGTTAATAGCAATGATTATGCACAACCAAAATCTGATTTTTGATTTTAGAATGAATTGAATTAATGTAAAAATATGTTATAGTGCTGACATTTGATGTAATGAAGTAAAATTTAGATTGAAATTTATGAAGTTACTACTCTTTGTATTGAAACTAAAAAGAAATTAATAGTGATGAGTATAAAAGAAATTAATAATTCTCAAAATTGATATCATTTTACATGAGATGAGAAGCTCAAACTTCTACAATCCTGTAATAAAAGAAATGGTAAAAGATAAAGCTTTTGCACATTAACGGCTAAATGTCAACATTTAATAAAAGATAAAGTTTACAAATAAGATCATTCTCAAAATTGATATCATATTACATGAGATGAGAATATTAAACTTCTATAATCATCTAATCAAAGAAATGGTAAAAGATAAAGATTTTGCACATCAACGGCTAAATGTCCACATTTAAGCTAGATGTCAACATATAATAAAAGATAAATTTTAAAAATAAGATCATTCCCAAAATTGATATCATATTACATGAGATGAGAATATTAAACTTATATAATCATCTAATAAAGAAAATGGTAAAAGATAAAGCTTTTGCACATCAACGGCTAAATGTCAACATTTAAGCTAAATGTCAACATATAATAAAAGATAAAGTTTACAAATAATATCATTCCCAAAATTGATATCATATTACATGAGATGAGAATATCAAACTTCTATAATCATCTAATAAAAGAAATGGTAAAAGATAAAGATTTTGCACATCAACGGCTAAATGTCAACATTTAAGCTAAATGTCAACATATAATAAAAGATAAAGTTTACAAAAAAGATCATTCTCAAAATTAATATCATGTTAGATGAGATAATAAGCTCAAACTTTTATAATCATCTAATAAAATAAATGGTAAAAGATAAAGATTTTGCACATCAACGGCTAAATTTCAACATTTAAGCTAAATGTCAACATATAATAAAGGATAAAGTTTACAAATAAGATCATTCTAAAAATTGATATCATATTACATGAGATGATAAGCTCAAACTTCTACAATCTTCTAGTAAATGAAATGATAAAAGATAAAGCTTTTTACACAGTAATGGCTAAATGTCAACATTTAAGCTAAATGTCAAAATATAATAAAAGATAAAGTTTACAATTAAGATTATTCCCAAAATTGATATCATATTACATGAGATTAGAATATCAAACTTCTATAATCATCTAAGAAAAAAAATGGTAAAAGATAAAGATTTTGCACATCAACGGCAAAATGTCAACATTTAAGCTAAATGTCAACATTTAATAAAAGATAAAGTTTACAAATAAGATCATTCCCAAAATTGATATCATATTACATGAGATGAGAATATCAAACTTCTATAATCATCTAATAAAAGAAATTGTAAAAGATAAAGCTTTTGCAAATCAATGACTAAATGTCAACATTTAAGCTAAATGTCAACATTTAATAAAAGATAAAGTTTACAAATAAGATCATTCCCAAAATTGATATCATATTACATGAGATGAGAATATCAAACTTCTATAATTATCTAATAAAAGAAATGGTAAAAGATAAAGTTTTTGCACATCAACGGCTAAATGTCAACATTTAAGCTAAATGTCAACATTTAATAAAAGATAAATTTTACAAATAAGATCATTCCCAAAATTGATATCATATTACATGTGATGAGAATATCAAACTTCTATAATCATCTAATAAAAGAAATGGTAAAAGATAAAACTTTTGCACATCAACGGCTAAATGTCAACATTTAGGCTAAATGTCAACATTTATTAAAAGATAAAGTTTACAAATAATATCATTCCCAAAATTGATATCATATTGAATGAGATGAGAATATCAAACTTCTATAATTATCTAATAAAAGAAATGGCAAAAGATAAAGCTTTTGCAAATCAACGGCTAAATGTCAACATTTAATAAAAGATAAAGTTTACAAATAAGATCACTCCCAAAATTGATATCATATTAAATGAGATGAGAATATCAAACTTTTATAATTATCTAATAAGAGAAATGGTAAAAGATAAAACTTTTGCACATCAATGGCTAAATGTCATCATTTAAGCTAAATGTCAACATTTAATAAAAGATAAATTTTACAAATAAGATCATTCCCAAAATTGATATCATATTACATGTGATGAGAATATCAAACTTCTATAATCATCTAATAAAAGAAATGGTAAAAGATAAAACTTTTGCACATCAACGGCTAAATGTCAACATTTAGGCTAAATGTCAACATTTAAGCTAAATGTCAACATTTAATAAAAATTAAAGTTTACAAATAAGATGATTCCCAAAATTGATATCATATTACATGAGATGAGAATAAAAGTTAAATGTTGACATTTTAGCTTAAATGTAAACATTTAAGCTAAATTTTGACATTCCCATAATTGTTACTGCTGGCACCAGATGTCAGCAACATTGTTTGTACCTCTTAATTTGAAGCAAATAATGTGACAAATCATATAAAAGAATGAACTAATCATATAAAAGCAAATGCAAAAGTATGCAAATGTAAAAGTATGATATGCAATTATAAATTGATGATATGCAAAATTAAGATTAAAATATGCAAATATAAATTTATGATATGCAAATGTAAAAGTATAATATGCAACTAGAAAATTGCACTAATATATCTTATTATTGAACAATTATTAGAAAATTTTGTAAATTACTAGAATTATTATAAATTTTAGCCTATGCGGGATTCGAACTCATGTATTTGCGCATAAGCACATCACTCTACCATTGAGCTAAAAGGCTTTTAATTATATTATAACATAACATTCAAATAAACATATAAGAGTTATGTTCACGCCACAACCAAAAAAGGAGAAAAAAAAGTAGGAACTCCTGATAAACAGGACACATTTGTATACACATTTGCACAAAAAGAGGTCATGTTAGCACACAATTAGAAATAAAAAAGAACTTATACATCAACTTGAATTGCACAAAAAGAGATCATGTCAGGACATGTATCTCTTCTTTCTGTTTATCTATTTTCAAATCAGCATAGTTAACAAATTCTAAAGTATATGAGTAACTTTTTGCAAGAACAATAACATGTGAACAATAATTGTCAAATCAATATAAAACATAGCATAACTAGCAAGAGAATTTATACTTCATAGGGAGAATGGGATAAATATAGCATAACTAGCAAAACAGATCACGAAACCTTTGTTATGTTCTCACATAACCAAAAAAAACAAAAAAGAAAAAAGATGAAGTTAATTAAAAAAAAGTGGAAAATAAGAAGTTTATATTGTGCAAATATAACTTCATGATATGCACATATAACTATCTGTTATGCAAATATAACAATCTGTTATGCAAATTGAAACTGCTGACACCGGATGTCAGCAAGATTGTTATTCCCTCTTAGTTTTTAGCAAATAATGTGAAAAGAAATAGTAAAATATAAAGTTTTTGCCTATCAACGGCTAAATATCAAACATTTAGGCTAATTGTCAACATTGAAGCTAAATGTCAACATTGAAGCTAAATGTCAACATTGAAGTTACAACAGATACAACAATAGAAGATGATATTCAGAAGCTACAACAGCCCCTAAAAGAGACCCAAAATCAGCAGAAGCAAGATGCAAGCGAAATTCAGAAGCTACAACAGCCCCAAAAAGAGACCCGAAATCAGCGGAAGCAAGATGCAAGCGAAAATCAGAAGCTACAGCAGCCACAAGATGATACAACAGCAGAACCCTAAAACCCTAAACTCTCTACGACCTAGAACCATAAACTCAAAATTCCAAAGGGGAAAAATAAATAATTTCAGAATGACAAGAGGGATCCTGCACTTGTAGAAACTGATAAAAGCATAAGCTATATTTGCACAAGAGATCATATCACACATAATTAGAAATAAAAAAAGAACCTATAAATCTACTTGAATTGCACAAAAAGAGACAATGTCAACACACAATTAGAAATAAAAAAAGAACTTATACATTCTAACGGAAAAAAAACATATACATCAACTTGAATTGCACAAAAAGAGATCATAACATCACATGTATCTTTTCTTTCTGTTTATCTATTTTCAAATCAGCATAGTTAACAAATTCTACAGTATATGAGTAGCTTTTAGCAAGAGCAATAACATGTGAACAATAAATGTCAAATCAATATAAAACATAGCATAACTAGCAAGAGAATTCATACTTCATAGGGAGAATGGGATAAATATAGCATAACTAGCAAAACATATCACAAAACCTTGCTATGTTCTCACATAACCAAAAAAAAAGAAAAAGGAAAAAAGAGGAAGTTAATTAAAAAAAGTGAAAAATAAGAAGTTTATATTGTGCAAATATAAGTTACTGTTATGCAAATATAACTTTATGATATGCACATATAACAATTTGTTATGCAAATCTAACAATCTGTTATGCAAATTAAAACTGCTGACACCGGATGTCAACAAGATTGTTATTCCCTCTTAATTTTAGGCAAATAATGTGAAAAATCATATTCCTCCCAGCAATAAGTCTAGTAAAGAGGTATGCAAGCGTAAATCTCAAAAAGATGGCTTATCAATCAAGAATATTACGAAAAATGACAAGGAAAAATAAAGAAAACACACTTTAAAGTACTAAATGAATTTTACACAAATGTCAAATCAAGTTAATTACACATTGGAATTGAGCATGTTATATATCCACAAGAGATCATGTCAGCACACAATTGAAAATAAAAAAAGAACCTATAAATAAAAAAAGAACCTAAAAAAACATATACATCAACTTGAATTGCACAAAAAAAAACATATACATCAACTTGAATTGCACAAAAAAACATATACACCAACTTGAATTGCACACAACATTTAGCCTAAATGTCAACATTGAAGCTAAATGTCAACATTGAAGCTACAGCAGATACAACAACAGAAGATGAAATTCAGAAGCTACAGCAGCCCCTAAAAGAGACCCAAAATCAGCAAAAGCGAGATGCAAGCGAAATTCAGAAGCTACAGCATCCCCGAAAATAGACCTGAAATCAGCAAAAGCAAGATGCAAGCGAAAATCAGAAGCTACAACAGCCACAAGATGATACAACAGCAGATCCCTAAAACCCTAAACTCTCTACGACCTAGAACCATAAATTCAAAATTCCAAAGGGGAAAAAGAAATAATTTCAGAATGACAAGAGGGCTCCTGCACTTATAGAGACTGATAAAAACATAAGCTATATTTGCACAAAAGATCATGTCAATACACAATTAAAAATAAAAAAGAAACATGTCAACACACAATTAGAAATAAAAAAAAAACATGTCAGCACACAATTAAACTTTGTAAAGCTACTAGCTAATATCTCTAGATAAGTCAGAAATCTCAAGGCACTTCAATGTAAATATACAAACACGTTATTAAATAGGAAAAGTAGAACCAAACCCTAGTTGTTAAGCGATAAAAATAAAATAACAAAATTGTTAACGTTGTCGAAAAAAACATAAAAACTCAATTTTAAGCCCTGAAATGATCTCCGATGGCCGAAAAAGACCATAGGTCACCACATGGCTGTGAGTTTGAAAAGTTGTGCGATTCCCTATCCGGAAAGGTATCATAATAGAGAATCCGATACCGGATGCTTAATATCACTTCTACCGAGACCGCATACATTCTAGGCAAGCATCTCTAGTTTCAAATTAAGCTTGATGACATGGTTTTTAATAATTTAAAAACTCATGTCAGCACAAAAAAAAATCAACTTTCCACCTTAAATATGCTAAGATGTCAGCATTTTTTCCAGAAGATGTCAACATTTCATGTTTTTAGAAGATGTCAGCATTTATTTCCAGAAAATGTCAACATTTACATGTTTCCAAAAGATGTCAGCATTTACAAGTTTCTAGAAGATGTCAGCACATTCAAGCCATCTAACAATATATTATTCACATCTCAGCACTCACAATTATGAGGGAAAAGAATCTGATATAGGTCAATGTCATCTTTTTGCAGTGTCAGCAGACTAACACAACAACCTTATAAAAAGAAAAAAAATGGAAATGGAAAGGCTTTATTTTAAATATTCCCAAGTTACTAGAAACATCAATTTCAGAAGATGTCAGCATTGAAGATGTCATCATTTACAAGCTTCACAACTACAACAACTACTGCTCGATGTTTGCAATAATGAATAAGAAACAAAACAACCATTCTAGTGTATATGTGCAAAATAATGCAAGTTAGGCACTCTCTTGAGAAGATAACAGCACAAGCAAGGAAAATACAAGATTTGTGTTGAATTTTAATGCTATGAAGAGCATGAAGATCCGTTGTAGAGGTACTTGTTTTGGTTTTTGCTTGAGACGGCTGTACAACAACATGCATGACCATAACCCTTGCAGCCAGTTCATCAATAGGGGCTTTGCACTGACCAACAGTCTTGTTGTTTTCCAAAATCTTACCAAAACTTATAAGCTTGATCTCACTGGCTAGCTTTGGACCAATAATTTGACCTGAGGCAATTTAGAATACACATTTGTGAATAGGTTTCGAACTAGGGCAGGAGGTTAAGAAAATAGACACCAACCACCACACTTTAAACATATTTGCTTAATATTTAAAAAGCTATACCTTGCTGGTAAACAATTAGAGCATAACAAGATTTCATAGTTTAATCAATGACTTTCAAAGATTAAGTACATGTATATAGATGAAGCAGCAGAAAATAATCACATCATATTCATGTCTCTTGGGTACATGAGCTCACCTTTATTAAAAGTAGGTCTTATGAAGATAGCCTCATTAGTTTCACCACACATACGACTATTTGTCCAATAAATTTAAAGTTAGTGGCTGATTGGATGTGAATCCCTTTTTCCATCTTTGAATGCAAACAATTCTTTCCTTAGCACCGATTAGCCCATCTAACTTTTGCAAGAATAGCTCCAGTTGAAGAAGCAATTGCAAATTTGTTAATGCCTGTAGTGGGGAGGTGGGAGTCACCCGAGGGAGCTGGAATGGCACTTGCTGTATCAATGTCATTTGGATTAGCCGTGCCTATCGCATAAAAAGTAGTTGATCCCGGGGAAAGGTTTACTGATTCTAACTGTTTGCAATAACTAGACTAAGTTTAGGCTACAAACATCTACATATACTCATGCAACTTACCTCTTGCCACCATCATAAATAGCATCCTCAACCTAGATGTGATACTTAATACGGTCATCTCTCTACTTCAATGGATTTGGCAAGGATAAATGCAAGATAAATTACCTAGAATAGACAAATTTACAATATTCTTAGAAATCTTATTCGAGCAAATTGCAAGTCCATCGACTTCAGATTCGAGCAAATCCCTAAATTCAGTCTGTAAAATTTACCAGTCCAAAACAAGAAGCTTTTGCAGCCTGTATGAACAGCAAAAATCTGAAGCTGCTGCAAAAATCTGAGAAATCTGATTTTGTTCCTATAATGATTTCACAAATCACAACAAAAAAAATCTTAGAAATCAGAATATGAACAATGAGTTCCCTGAACCATTACATATAGAAAGTTTAAATTCATGACTCAGAATTGGGTAAATTAGTGTGAATTATCCAAAACCCTAACAGATTCAATTGCCGCCATCAAAGTAAAATTCGGAAAATATAAATAGGTTAGGATAAAGGAGAAGAAGAAGATGATACCAGGAGGTGCATATCGATTGCCATCATCGACACCAGTTGGATCTCGCCGTTGCACAAAGGCCATATCGCCAACGGTGGAGCTTCGCCACCACTGCAATCGCCTCGGCCTTCAATCCCTGTCGCCGGCACGGAGAGAGCACACATCCTCTGAATCTGGATCTCCGTCGTCCTCTGCCTTCTGGATCTCGACGGAAAGCGTCATCGCCGACCTCATCAAACCGTCGCCTCCGCTGCTCGGATCCTGCAACTGCAGCTTCGTTTTGGCTTCTTCAATGGCAGTTCGTCGTCTTCGAGCATCAGTTCCGACGAAAAAGGGAATCTGTAATGGAGGAGATTGAGGGTCTTCATCAGATTGAGCGAGGTCGCCGTTGGAGGCGAGAGAGGAGGCGAGGTCAGCAACAACGGCTCCAAGCTCTACCAGGTCGTCGTTGGAGGCGAGAGAGGAGGCGAGGTCGGCAACACCGGCTCCAAGCTCTACCAGGTCGCCGACATCCGCATCTTCTCCATCGTCTTGATGCAAATATAGGTCGCCGCTCTACCAGGCCGCTCCTCCTCATATGTATCCCGCCGATGATGGCTGCGGTGGCCTGAACGATTCGAGAGAGGGAGAATCAATGGAAGAAGGCGGCGACGACGATGAGGCAACGGTGGCGAGATCTCTGTATCTTCTTCCTCCTGCTCGTCCTTCACCAACTTCAGGCGGCGCTCTCGATTTTCAGTTTAGAGAAGGGTAATATCGTCAATTAACCATCCGAAATTAGAAAAGTGGACATTCCACTAATTTTTACAAAAGCCAGGACAAACCTCAAATTAGGGCGAAAATGACGATTGTTGATTTAGCTTATCAAAAGACGAGTTGCGATGGAGAATTTTTTCCGGGATGATTTGCCAAATATACAAATACGAAGGCCATATTAGCCAAATATACAAGATTTTGGGAAATTTGCAAAAAATATACACAATACTACAACAAAGTCGCGCGGACCTCCCCCCCCCCCCCCCCCCGATCTCTCCTTCTGATTATCGCCAACGCTGACACGAGATAGACCGAGATCTGATTTTCGATCGCTGTAGGTATTGATCAACGCCGATCTCCTCCTGATTTTCGGTACTACATCTATCTAATATCAAAGCATTACTGGATTGTGGTTTTAATGTCAGCATTCGTATAGTTGGTAGATCTGTCGTTCATAGATCTGTGAAAAAAACTTCAATTCGTGTGTAAATATCGTTTTATATCCAATATCTGAACTCGTATAGTGTAGATCGTGTAATTTCGACTTCGGTTGTTACTATTTCGATACAAATCAGAGTAAGTCGTCAGCAATATATAGAGTTTCAAGTTCTTCGTCGACCTGCTTCGTTAATAGATACTCGATCTGTCAACATCACGATCCTTAAATCTGTCTGTTGGATGAATTCGAAATGTTGTGCTTGAATAAATTGAAAGGAAATAATTGTATGAATTGTTCTACATAGATCTGTTTTGATTTCTGGCCTCGTTGTGTAATGCTGACACTGTCTGAGATTTCGTAAATAAATGCCATGTATCTAACTTATTTCTATCATGCTGACACGGAATCAGATGCAATTCATTGTACTTGTATACATATTGCCTGTATCTAACTTATATCTATCATGCTGACATGGAATCAGAATTAACTCATTGTGCTTGTTTGCATATTGTCTCTAATTAATTGATAGGTCAATCATAAATGGAACCTCATGTGATTACAGTAGTATTTGGTGGATCATGGGTGTTTGCTGACACAGACCTGGAATTTGTTGGAAATACAACATCAAAGGTGTTTTTGCTATATGATTCAACCACACTACAAGACTTGAAGAGAAAGGTGTGCACTAGATTCAATGTAGACAGTGTGCTTGAATTGCAATTTAGTCATTTGCACCCATGCAAAAAGCTGAAAGCCCCACTTACAGTTGATTGTGACACTGATTTGAAAGAATTCCTCGATATATCAGCACTAGATGGTGTAGACTATGCTGTTGAGTTGTGTGTCAGCATACAGGCACAAACACTTGCAATTGTTGACACAGCTGACAGGGAGAGTGGGAAATCAGTTGGATTGATTGAGTATGACAGGGAGCAAAATCATATGATTGTTGACAATCAAATGCAGACGGTGGGGTCAGATGACATGTATGATGATATGGATGATGATAATGACATTGATTGTGATGCTGACACCTGGAGGAGACTGCACTCTTCAATGCGCAGTAGAGATAAAACAATAGAAGATTGCAAGGATGACAACTCTAGCATGAGTAGTTTCAACAATACCTCATCCAGCACAATGTACATTGAGAGAACCTTTGAATCAAAGAAGGAAATGAAGGATGCTTTACGTATATTATCGGTGACAGAAATATTTGGATACCGAGTAACGAGATCTGAACCCAAGTATTTTAGGGCGCATTGCGTGGATACTAGCTGCAGATGGAAGTTACACGTAAATACTGTTTCTCAGAATTGCTACGAGGTGTCAGCGTACAATGATGTGCACACATGCACATGGGATGTGAGAACAAGCAATTACAGGCAAGCACCTTCCTCAGTGGTAGCAAGCATAATCCAGCCAATGTAAGTGTGTATATGTCATCAAAATAGCACTCAATTCAAGTATCACATCATTCATTCTAATGTATACATTGTTACAGTGTCAGCAACGGCTACAATCCAAAGCAGATAATGGATAAAATGAGGACCGAAAAAAGAATTCTCATTAGTTATTGGACAGCGTGGCGGTCAGGAAGAATTGCGCAAGAAAGGGACAGAGGGACACCGGAATCAAATTTTGCTGACTTGCCATTATTTTGTCACATGATTATGGAGAAAAATGATGGAACTGTTGCATTGATGTCAACAGATGATGATGACAGGTTTAAATACTTGTTTTTATCATTTGGGCAGTACATTCAGGCCTTCCCTGCATTGAAAAAGGTATAAAATTATCAGTGTCAGCACAGATCACTTTTGAATATTTCATTGTCATCACACAACTTATAATCATTATTTTACAGGTTGTTGTTATTGATGGAACATTTTTAACTGGGAAATACAAAGGGACTTTGCTTGGAGCAGTAGCGCAAGATGCAAACAGAAATATTTTCCCGCTTGCATTTGCCATTGCTGACACAGAAAACAACAACTCTTGGGAGTGGTTTCTTCGCCAGCTGAGGAAGGTTGTTCCTCCGTCAAATGATCTAGTGTTTGTGTCTGATAGACATGTCAGCATTTCAAGAGCAATTGGCTTGTTTTACCCTAGTGCGCATCACTGCATTTGTAGATGGCACATGGAACAAAACATTAGAAGCACCTTCAAGAAAAGATACTTGGGAAATTGGTTCAAGAAAGCAGCAGATAGTTATAGTACTGGGGAGTTCGACAAATATTTTGACCGCATAAAGGAAAGCTGCCCGAAGATGGTGACCTATTTAGTGTCAGCAGGAGTACATAGGTGGGCTAGAGCACATTCACCAATCACCAGATACATCATGATGACATCTAATAATGCAGAGAGCATAAATGCCATTTTCAAAGGGAAGAAAAATTATCCTATCGTTGCACTGTTGAATTTTGCTAGAGAGAAACTCGGAGCATGGTTCCAAGAGCGTAGAGAAAAGGCATCCAAACATGAGGACAAGTTGACGCATGCAATACTTGATTTGATTAGGAACCTACAAGATGAAGCTAGAGAATACAAGGTTCAGAGGCTGGATGAATATAAATTTGAAGTAAAAGGACAAGGGTCTCATGCAATAGTGGACCTGTCAGCAAAAACATGCACTTGCAAGTTTTTCGATATAGAGAAGATCCCATGTGTTCATGCTCTTTCAGCCATCATGAAGATTAAGGCAAATGTATCAGACTTTGTTGCCAGATTTTACACAACTGATGCTTGGAAATTAGCTTATGCTGAAACAATATACCCAGTGCTGACAGACGATGAATCGGGCGTCCCTGAAGCAATAAGATCTATAAAGTGTTACCCTCCTGTTGTTAAGAGGGGACCAGGAAGACCTCCCTCTAAGAGATTGTTGCCTACGTGTGAGCTAAAGAGAAGATTGAAGTACTCCAGAAAATGATGGTGTCAGCATTGCTCAAGACCGGCTCGCTTTATATCGTATACTTCTAAGATACAATCACTTAGAAACACCCCAGTGATATAAAATGCATACAATAAACCTGTTCTGTTTGGAAATTACTTTTTTCATAGTTTACATAACCCCATGTCAGCATTATGGGCAATGCTGACACTGATACATTCCCATATGTTTTCAAAAAGATTCAATGCACTTTGTTTCGACATTACTTATGTCATATTGGATTTTGTACATTGTATGTGATTGGTGACTATATCAAATTCGATCTAATGTAAAAAGCCAGATGCTTAATTCTGAATAAGTACGTTAAACACAACAAAATACATACATTCAATATACGCGAACGATGTTCAATGGAAACAGTTAATATCCAAACCCAGAATGATGGTGTCAACAAAATACATACAGTTAATATCCAACTTCATATCCAACTACAATGTCACTTAAACTAAGTACTCATAATGATAGTGTCAGCATTGCTCAAATTATGAAGCTCCAAGACTCCTTGATCAAGTCTGAGCAAATAAGCTCTCTGTAGCGGAATAGCTTCTCATTTGTGATTGTGGTGACATCTCCGCCAAATACAACAGCCTCGATTGCTTTCACTGTAAACACCCCACAAGCACTTCTGCACACACTCACAAAACAGACAAATAGGGGTGTGTCAACAAAAGATAAATAGAAAGTAAATGTATGTCAGCAATTAATATAAAAGTTAGGTAAGAGTACAAACCCAGATTTATCATGGACCATGTCAGGAACCTTCCTTATCTCAAATGGTATGGAGCTAAAGTTTTCATATATTCCGCACTTCTCCAAGTGTATAGGAAGCCAGTGAGCAATAGGCTGGAGTTCTGCATCTAGTACACCCTTGCCAACAGCGTAGACATTGCAGTCATAGACATTGATCACCTTCTGATCAATTATGATCTCTAAAGCAACCCAATGTTTGTTGATGACGTTAAAGGGTCTGTAAATCTTGTTTGCAGACGCCCATGGTTTACCATACTGGTCAGGGAAAAGACCCAGGAAATAGCTCCCAGTCATGTCTGACACAGGCAAATCTGCTTCGTACGCTTTGGCATTACATGGCAGGTAGTTCTGATAGAAAACCCAATCAAGGACAACAAACTCTGCATACTTATCGGCTTCCTCATGGATCCTCTTCCTCAAATAATACAACCCTGCTTCAATATGCTACAACACACAGTAAAAAGCTACTGTCAGCACTGGATATACCTCAACAAATATCAATAAACAAAAACTAGAAGACAAACAATATGAAATATAATTGCTGCCAGATCATTTACCGAACAATCCAGCCACATGTCCTTGTTAAGAATTGGTTTAAAAAAGGATTTATCAACTCTTCCAGAAGCAACAATGACAGAAAAATCCCTGAAACACAAGCAAAAATTATGAATTAAACACAGAATCATAAGAGGTAGAGGTGTCAGCATAAGACATCTAATGATTATATAACAAGTAAAAAGATGAAAAAAATACCGATTATTCCTCATAGTTTTGTACAAAAACTCATGATCGTCTTCACTTAAAAGTGACTTCTTCGCATTGTGCTTGGGCCACCTCCCTTTCTTTTCTTGCTGCTCATATGGGCTCGTCAGAAAGGTACTCGCTTTTGGGATACGCTTGGATCGCCTGAGTGCTTCAATCTCTTCGACTACTTTAGGGTGCTTGTTGTAGGCAACCCAGTCACTCACTACAGGCAATCCAACCGTGTCAGCATTATCATCACCTTCAGGAGTATCCAGGTTGATAATCCTTGGTGGTGCAATGGTAGGGGGTGGAGTTGCTGCAACATCAGCCTTCTCATCCCCATCAGCCTTGCAACCTAATGGGGTAGCAACATCATTACACTCTTCACTACTTGGCTTCACTAGCAGGTCAGCTTCTACATCCTCACCGGTGCTCTGCAGTCCCCTGTCAGCATCTTCATGAGCTCCATCGTTGCTGTCCTTAAACTCTTCGCCTCTTGGCTCCATGGACATCAAATCAGAATCACGGCCTAGATCAACAGCAAAGTGAACTGAATCTGACTCTAGTGTCCTCTGTCCTTCAACCAATGTGACAGGAATGATAGACTCTGGAACCACAACATCAACTGTAATTTTTTTGGGTTTCATCTCTCTCATCACCACAGGAAGGTGTCTTCATTTGTTTACAATCTTTGGGTGAATCCAACTCAGCTCCCTGCTCAGCCATAGCATCCTCAAGGATAACACCCATCTTCATGTCAGCAATAACATCACTCACCATCTTGGTACTTGGTTGATCAATGTTGACAGATGACTGTGACCTTGCAACAATAGATTCATGCAGTGTGAACCTATTCTCAAGTGAATTATACTTTTCCATCAGGTCTGTAACCATTGCGACAAGTTCAACCGCCCTATCAACACGAGAGCCTAACTCATTTAGACGTGCAGGAAGCTCTTCGAGCTTTTCAATCATTCTTACTAAATCATCTACACGTGCCGGCAGCTCTTCAAGTTTTTCAATCCTTTTAATTAAATCATGTACCCAAACTGGGTTGGATTTAGCGTCAGCCTCACCAGCAACACCATGCCCTTTTGCATGCTCGTCAGACACTCCCTTCTGGTTGTCACCACAATCACCCTTGGCATCACCACCAGTGTCTCTGTTGGCACCTACCTCCATCTTCTCATCACCACTAGTGTCAACGTCTTGACCATCACCAACAACATCTTCAGTGTCAACATCCATTCCTTTGTTCAGAAGTAAGAGAGCATTCTCAATGTCAGCATCAACCTTGGTGTCATCAAACCCTTGACTGCCATCATTGGGGTCAGCATTCTCAGTGTCAGCATCAACACCTTGGCTGCCATCTACTTGATCATCTTTGGGGTCAGCCTTTACTGTGTCAGCCTGAGCTTCACCTTGCACCTCACCAAACGGTACAATCACTCTACAAGCATCATTCACAACTTCAACGGGAGATAAACACGCATCAATAGGGGCTTGGGGAATGGAGGAAGACTTGTTTGAACTGCTACTTTTGTACAACATTCTACGTTTCCCTGTACTTCCCATAGCTTTCTTCCTCTTCTTCAAAATATACTGAATAGGTTTATCCTCGTCAGATGTATCACAAGCATATCCAACTTGGTCTTGATTTTCTGCCTGTACAACAGCCTCCTCCTTGTCAGCACCACCCTTCTTGGAAACCCTGTCTGCATCCACTATGGTTGTCTCTGTGTCAGCATAAGGAATCACATCTCTCTTAGATTCCTCACCACTGTTAAAGTCAACAACCTTCTTCCTAATCCTCCCAGCCTTCCTCCTGATTGATTTTATAACTTCTATGTCAGCCTTCCACCCAGCTTGAGGGTTGGTTTGTGGAGGTCCACTAGAACGCCCTCTCCTCACAGCAACTCTCTTCACCTGGATCTCAGTGGATGGACCTTTCCGCTTCTTCTTAGAAGGCTTTCCTGTGTCAGCATTTTTCCTCTTTTTCCCCTTCTCTACATCAACAGATTTGGCCTCAACATTTCCTTCATCAACCTCACGTTTCCTGTTCGTTCGCTTCTCTATCTCAGCAGATCTCTCCTCTTCCTCTCCTCCAACAAAACCATACTCAAAAGACATAAATGATTCAATCTCTGAACCATCGTTACGTAAAAACTTGTTTTCATATGCATACTTGCGCATATACCGACAATCATACAAAACATCAGTAGCTGGTTGAGAAAACATAGGCTCACCAATGGCATCACATACATCGTCAGCCTCTTCATCAATATAACCCATACCTGGGGTTCTAGCAAACTCTCCATAGTTTGGGAACAGCGGTGTCTATCATGCACATCAAAAAAAATATAAATAAGAAAACACATGTATATAAGAAGACAGAGTTGGTGTCAGCACTGATATATTTCTCTTACCAAGTCACCATCGAATAGCTCGTCAGCTTCATCATAAGTATGCCTAACCTTGCAAACCCAGTGCAAAGAATGAGGATCTCTATCATTCATCCTCAAATTACAGTCAAACTTATCAGACAACGCCGGAAAAGCTTCAAATATCCAGGCCTGTAAAAACAAAACAAGTGGTCATGCAAAAACAATAACAATGCATAAGAAGCTGACACATGATGAGGAATGATTACACAAGTAGTGAATGCTGACACAAGTAATGAATACATGCAATGCTGACACGTAGTAAGGAATACCTTCAATGCTGACACATAGTGAGGATTGATTACAAGGATATATCAAACAAGTAAACAGAATACCTGGAAAGCAATCCAATATCCATACAACTCATACGAAGGCCTAGCTTTCTTGCGATCCATCGTAGCTGACTTCTTCAAGGCCTTCAATAGAGATTCATAGGACTGTCTGCCCCATGGATATTGTCCAAACGTCTCGTCATCACAAGCAAGTGATAGATTTTCCTCGGTGATATAGTCTATCCGCCTATAACACACAACCATCTCAATGAGTAACAACCTCGCTATAATTAGCTTCTTCTTCGACGTCTTCTTCATCTGTCGGAAACAACTGATCAAATCATCATGGGAGCATCTATCCATCCCAAGAAAATCAGAAAAAGTCACTGCTTTCGGAGGATTGCAGACACAGTCTTCGCATGGAAGACCAGTCATTACATGAAACTCAGCCAACGAAAAACGAGCTATAAGTCCATCAACTTTGAACCAAAGTTCCTTCTTCTTCTTCGTCTTAACCTGCCGCAACATCATTTGATGGATTAACTGGAAGTTAACAGTCATATTGTTGCCCTGGGAGAGCACCCATCCCAGAAAACTCTCCTTCAACATCTTGTAGTGCAAAGGCAGCAACTCTTATTTAATAATGTCACAAACTCCAGGATGACAGTATAGATTAGATCTGGCATGGAAACGTTCTTTGTATGGAATACAAAACTTCAATTTCTGCAAAAAATGTATACAGATTGAATACAAAAGCACATGTCAACATTTGAGGCAGACACAATGACAACAACTGCTATATAAATTTCATAGACTCACATCAAACTTGCATTTGTAAGTATCAAGATCAATTGAGGTCCCTGCCAACATAACAAAAACAAGATAACCAAAGAGACAAATAGATGTCAGCCCCACAGAAATATGAACCCAAACACAAACATACACACACACACAACACCCAGAACACGCCAAAAATCAAAGACGACAAATAGTGGACATGCAAAAGGATGGAGATGGATTCCAAAAGAACAGAATGAGATGCCAAAATCGAGGTCACCATTACAGAAAGAGGTCGTAATTGCTCAATAACGCACATACTAGTACGATTGAGAACGAACAACACACATTCATCCAAAAAAACCCTAACGACAACAATCGCGCCATCGCACAAACTCAACAACGCATAATCTGACATAAACAAAACCCTAACACACAGAAACGATACAAAATCAATAAAATGCTTACCTGCGCTGCTAGCCATACTGAATAACCTTCAATACCAGACGAAAACGAGCACGAAAAGGCCGGAAAACGTCGCTTCTCGGAGGAAACCGTCGAAGAACAGTTGGAGAGAGGAAAATCGTGATGGAGGGAGTGAGAAACGGGAGAGAGATAGAGAGGGAGTGAGCAGTTGAGGGGGTATCGGGAAGGGGGGGGTGTTTGTGTTTCAAACCCAGTGTATACTTTTGCAAATTTTACAAAACGTGTATATTTGGCTAATTTGGCCGAAAATTTGCGCCTTCGTCGCAAATTTTCTCTTTATAAAATCACCCGCGTAATACAAAATAAACAAATTTACCAATATTTTTTAACGGGAACCCTAATTCCATAAAAAATCCCAAAACTCAACTTTTCTACTATCGGTTTGCTCAAATTTGACGATCGATTTCTGTGAATTTGATATGAATTAATTTTGATCTATTATATATGATTAATAAGCTCAAAGCATTTGACCTGTTTCGATATTTAGGCCTCGTTTGGTTGTAAAAGTACAAATTTTCATGAATTGGTTTAAAATATATGCGTTTGGTACAATTTCTTTAAACTAAAAAACTCAAGAATTAGAATTCCTGGGAATTAGAATTCCTACAAAATTTGAAAATTTAAGTTACCATGAGGGATGAGTAAGATCTACTTCCCCTTTTCTTCTCCAAATTTTATTATTTTATTATTTTTTTCATAAAGAAAATCTCTAATTTATCCATATAATAAGATTAATTTATTTATATATAAAGGTTATAAAAGTAATTTAAAACCAATTGCTATCAAATATCAGTGTTCAATCAAACAAAATGTAGTAATTGAGTTCATAGGAATTTATTTGCAAACAAACATATTTTCATCCTTCCCGATAAATAATTTCTCGTGAACTAAGTTCCCAGGAATGGAAATTACTACGTTTAACCAAACGAGCCCTTAATTGATCAAATATTGTATATCGGAAACGATATCTACACCGCTAATTTTTACTATTTCCACCGCTAATCACCGCATAGCTATGCGGTGAGTTAATGACGGTCAACGCATATACCGCATATACATGCGGTAACATACCGCATGTATATGCGGTATGTCCTGCTACATGCAGTGAGTACCCCGTTCCGTTTCAACCCCACCGCATAGACATGCGGTAATATTGGATAACCGGATTTGCGAGCAACTATTCGGTTGAGCCGAAGGGACCGATAGACACCGCTTGGGTATGCGGTATACTCTGACACTACGAATTAATCGTATAATACAGGCACATCTGCGTTGTTATATCCTTCTACAGTGGAATTAACTTGTAATAATGTCGTGATCTGAAAAAACTCATTTGTTGAATTCAAAAGGAAGATGATATTGCATCAACATTGATTAAAACGAAAGTGCGATAAATATCCTCGATGACGAGTTGAATTCAAAAGAAAGATGATATTGCATCAACATTGATTAAAACGAAAGTGCGATAAATATCCTCCATGACGAAAATATGAAGTTCGAAAAATAATTTGTGAAATGGAATAGACAAAGATACAACCTAATTGAACAAACGAAGTTCGAAAAATGACACCAGAAAGTGGAAAGTGCTAATACGATAGGGGACGGCCACCATCACGACGACGGTAAGCTCTATATCGTGCTATCCTCGCTGCAAACTGCTCTTCCCAACCGTCGACCGTGCGATGGTGATGCCGTGTCCATGTGACGTAGACTGGAGGAAGAGGTGAACCAGGCAACAACCAAATCTGTGAATACAAGGTGAATATTGACATCAGAAAAGATAAACAAAACATTAACAAATTAATGAATATGAAATATGAAACGTACCGGAACGAAATGGTTGTTGTTGCCGACTAAAGCTATTCCATCTAGCTCCTCATAGGGCGGTACTGACGGGCCACCGGTGGCGTACAGAGGTAGGCACAACATAGGCATCATCTGTGACAAAATCACCAAAGGACGCTGGTGAAGCGTGGCAAACACCTCGCCCATGATCGGAATCTCCATCCAATACGTAGCATCATGACACGTGCCGAAATAGTTGACCCTCATGATGAGCTCATGTAAGGCCGGATAGTAATGGTACCGATCTGAATGCACCTGCAGCTCAACGGCCAGCTCTCGTCGAACTCGAGGCCATGCGTCTTGTCCCAAGTTCAGCAGACAAGCAAAAGACCTATACCCACAGTGACCATCACCTGCAACATTTGTGACGGCTCGTATGAAAGTAATCATGAATTCGTCGATGTTGCCAGTGCCCCAATTGAATTCTACTCAAGGTAGATTATGTGGTGGAAGCGTTTTAGGTGCTGGTGTTGGAGTGTCACCTACAATCTGCGGAGGTGGCTCCGACGCTGATCGACCTCGTCCACGTCCCCTTCCACGACCCCGTCCTCGTCCTCTGCCTACTCCTCAGCCCCTAGGAGGGTCGTCGATGGCAACGTCGTTGGACCCAGTGGCCTCCTCAGTACCTTCCACGTCATCTGTTTCGTTTGATGCTGGTTGACCCCGACCTCGGCCTCGCCCTCGTGCGGATCTAGTGGTCGCCTGTCTATCTGCCCGACGTTGAGCTCGAGCACGCTCACGTTCCCAGGGTAGAGGATTCGTCTGACAGGGGTGGCGAGTCCTCGGTCTCCCGGGTGGTCTACGGTCCTCCGGGTCAGGGGTGGTCAACGGTGTATGGGAGGGACGATCCCCGTCGTTGAATGCCGACGCGATTCTCCAACGAGTATCCTCGTCCATAGCTCCGCTCTGGAACAAACTGATCATGCGCGACATGTCCACATCAGCTCTGCTGATGGGAGTGTTATCCTGGACGTTGTCAACATGAGGCCTCTTGAAATCCAATTGCTTCCAAAAAATGTGTATCTGGGATGGTCTGATGGGTATCTGCGTGTCTCGACAAGCTTGCATGTCATGTGTGCATGGAAGACCGTAGACGTCCCTCCAGTATGCATCTCTGCATGGTTGCGACGGTGGCTCGGCTTCCATCTTTGTGTAGATTTCGAACAACAGGTTGAAACATTCCTTCGACACAATATTCCGAATTCGATCGAAAATCCATAGGTCGTGGGAGTCTGTAGGTCAGGTGTTGTTCGCTCTCCCCAATGTATTCTTCACCTCCCATATTTGATCCGCCATCATCAGATCGATTGTGTTTATCACGTGAGTGAAATCACCGACTGCAGAGTTTAAGGTCTTTTTCAACACAGAATGAGCAGCCTTAAACCTAAAAGATAAGTGAGACTTGCAGGTGAAGATCGTTATATGTAAACAAATAACGTGTATAATGAATTTTATAATGAAAACGTAGGCGCACCTGTTCGTCGTGGTCGTACCAAAATGCTGGATTGCGTCTCTCCATGCACGAACTATCTGCTTCGAGTAATCTCGTAACCACGTCGCCTCCAAATACGGCATAAGCCCTTCGATATGCCCCCACTCTGCATGCATACCCCTCCTTCTAGCGGCGAAAGTTTCAACCGATCTGGATTGGAACAGGCCAACACATGCGTTCTTGAAACGTCTAGCAACATCAAGATTCTTTGACTTCTGGAAAGCAGCTTCTTCGCATCGTCGGAGGACGTGCACTGTGCACAACATATGCCTGACATTGGGAAGAACTTCTCGTAGCGCCGCAATCAACCCCAACTCTCGATCAGTGACAACAACGTTAGGAAGATTACCTCGCATGAGGTAAACGAGCTGCCTCAACGCCCAAATGTACGTATCTGTGTTCTCGTGCGACATGAAGCAGAACCCGATGACGAAGTTCTTCTTTGTGCAAGTAAATCCAACGAACTCACACAAAGGGATCCCGTACCTGCACAATGAAATATTTGAGTTCGCATACCCTGTTGGAAAGGGGTAAAAGAATAAGTGTATATAGAAACTTACGCATTCGTCCGGTATGTACTATCGACGAGGACGACGTATGGAAACATGGCTAGAAGATGGCGAGCGTCTGTATGGGCGATGAATAGATCTTGAAGCCTGTTGGGATCGTTAGGGGATCTCCTCGTACAGTAGTAGTAACCCTTATCCCCCAAAATGCGGAGTGCTTCCTGGGAGACTGTTCGATCTCCTTTCGCTTCAGCTTTAAACTTTGCTCTCGCATTGTACACTTGGCGCCGCGATGTGAATTTCAACTTCTTTCGTGCATCAGCTGTTATCTTCAATGTAGCTAAAATCGGTTTTGGTGGGGTACCAGCGACGGTAAGGGCCAACGTAGTGTCTCTTTCATCTGTATCCATCCGTCCGACGTACGGGTGACCGTCCAATGCGCCGGGGAGTATATGGTTGTGCTTGCCATGAATAACGTCCAGGCCCCATTCGCCCCGTTTGAACTCCACGCCAGACAATGCAAACGGACACCCCTCTATCTTCGAAACAGCTCTGCGCGTGTTCCCGCTTGCATCATCTCCGGCTACTCACGGTCTCTTACGGGGAGTGTACTGGCCATACTTCTCACATGCGAGTAATAGACTCTCACGCCTTGTAGGAGTGCTCCCCCAAGAACGCTTGATTGTCAAAACCATATTAAGCTTTAATGCTATGCCACGACAATGTTGTAGGAGATCGTCGCGATTGGTCCACGTCTGGGATGTAGCAAAATCGGGAGTGTAATCGCGGTACTCCTGGTTACGGGCCTGATCGTCCTGACCGTCTTCCGGCATCGGATCAGCCTGCTCCTCCAGTGGTAGCTGTCAGCATGCAAACAGTACATATATATTACGTGACCCATTCATGGTTTCCGTCTGCTCTATTTAAGAACCTAATGTATTCCCCTACATTTAAAAACCGGTACCTATATCTTGGTTTCCATTCCATATGATTCCACTACCTATATTCTAGTTATTCCACTACCTATATTCTACCAACAACGACATTCCAAATGATAAACATTAATCACATACCGGAAGACGAGGGGGTGGTGAGTTATCGGCCATTGGCGTAGTTGTAGGTGCTTCCTCGCCTTGACTTGAAGGTCGTCGATTGGTGTCGTCGTTAACCATTTTCGGAAATGACCGTAGATGAGGTGTGCGGGGATTGGATGCATTCCTACGGAGAGCGATGTCGACTTCTTATACAGTAACACCGAATAGGTATGCGGTGGTTCCAGATGACCGTTGGTGTCGACTGATTTGAATTTGTGGGCCCACCGCATAGGTATACGGTACACTACCGCATAGGTATACGGTTAACCACTGGATACCGCATAGGTATCCGGTATGCATCTATCTATACCCCCATGGTCGGTTCGTGACATTTGCCGTGGCGGAAAGGCGATGATAATCTGTGCAAAATAGTCAGGGTCAAAGATTTGTGTCTTCAGATCGAAATCTTTCACCCTTGACTATTTTGCACGGGTTATATCGCTTCGCCTCATACATTAAATAAAATCCGTGAGTATGCCTTTTCCATTGCTCAATAGCGATGATTGCTTAGGCAACATGCCACGGCCGGCGATTTGTGTCTTTGGATTGAAATCGCGGGCCGCTGGCATGTTGCTCGGGTTATATCGCTTCGATATAGTGTTATGTAGATTCGATCTAAAAAAATGCAATAGGTATCCGCAGGATAATGTGAAAGACGTTGTGATAGTATATATGTACGCCCATAACGTCTTTAACATTATCCTGCGGATGACTGTTGCTCATCCAACCAATGCTTCGGAAACGTACCGGTACGGGTACAACGTCATCTTCGGCCGTCATCGTAGTGGGCGTCTAAATTACATCTGTCGAGGGAGAATGAACCTCTTACAAGAGGACGAAGCTGGGAATTTCCGTCGGAACTCCCGACGGACTTTCTCATCTTCGCACTCTTATAAGAGGCTCGCTCTCCTCCGTCCGACGGAATTTGGACGACCAACTCCGATGGCGGAAGAAGATCACGATGTCCCCGTGCCGGTACGCTTCCGTTTTTTTTTCATACCGCATGTCCATGCGGTATGGAATACCGTTTGTGTATGCGGTGATACACCGCATGTCCATGCGGTATAGCACACCGTTTGTGTATGCGGTATGATTCTCGCATATAACGCGACATGATTTCTCGATATAAATTACCCCCGTGCGATGTCGTGATTACAACATGGCGGCTGGTAACACACCAAGACCTTTCTTCTCAGTCTCAGGGAGCGGCCCGAGGGATTTTTTCTGGTGGGTAGAAGACGTCTTGCTGACACAAATATTGGTAAGCCCTATTCTGTCGTCTGACATATAATTCACAATGGTCCGTACTCACTAAGTACATCTTGAAAATTGCAGCCTCTGCCTTCCAACTTCGAAGAAGAATACGGGCTGGCCGGCGTCGAAAGAATAACGCTGACTAATGGGGTAGGGAGGAGAGGCACCAGCATCCGGGTTGAACGCAACAGATCCGAGGCACTCTGGCTCTCCCAAGGATGGAATAATTTTGCGATATCCCGTGGCGTGCGCGTAGGCGCGGGGTTGATGTTTAGCTACTTAGGCAACTCTCGGTTTCGGGTAGTCGTAGTGCCGCCGGAGAATGTTTCACCATCATAGGAATAGAACAACAATGATTTCCTTTGATGTGTGACATGACGACGACGCGGCAAAACTTTGTAACTGAGTTATTTTTGCTGTAATCTTATATCATTAATTAATATGAAAAATGAGGCACTCTATCCGTTTTCATGTAACGGGTTATTTCCTGAAATAACCAAAATTCATACCATGAAACGATGTCGCCGTGCTGGTACGTTGCTCCATGTCTTCGTTTAGAGTCCCTAATCCACGTGCTGGGACAGGACGCTGTTGTCATGTAACGGCTGTGTAACCGTGATGTGTGGCTGTATCACCGCATGGATATACGGTATAACACCACCGCATGGACATGCGGTAGTTTTAAAGGAAACTATAAAAGGGGTTGGTTGAGACTTTCAGTAAACCATAACCACTATGGCAACTACCAAAGTGTATGAAGCGGAGACAAGATCGGGCAGCAGGTTTAGACTTACAGTCGAAACTTTTCGTACGCCACCTGACGATATATTGTGCAACTGTCAGCACAGAAGCTCGACAGGATGGCCGTGCTGCCTTTGCCAAGTTGTATGCGAAGAACGCAATACAGCAAGAGTTTCCGATTCGGTTGACCTAGAGTGCGTTCAAGGAGTGACTTACGAGGATGTCCGCATGACAAGGCCGTACTCGTATAGGGATAACCCTGCAGCATATTATATTCACGTGACGGAGGCAATTACGGAGCTTGTTAGCGACTTCTTCTCCAATTTGGGATTGGGCAGTGCAGCGCAGGTGGCAAGATACACAGTGGAAAAAGTCGTGCGGCGTGCAAACACCAAGCTTTCAAAGTACGCATTTCACCGAATACAGATTCACATTTTGCCGAGCAATGTAGATGAGTCAGTTAGTAGTTGTTATGTACCATAGGTAAAATGTTGTCGGTTTGTAATTGTTGTGTATCATTTATGGTGAATTTATCCGGTTCCGATTTAAACCATTAATTATATTTCGCTGATAAATCAGTTGCATTACACATGCGGTGATACATTGGCTATTAAACGGATCTACCGAACAACTACCTACTGCATCAACTCTACTGCGGAATATGTGGTATACCTTGCAAAGGGTCCCACCACAGTAGAGGATTTGGTGTACAACTACCTACTGACTCCTCGAGAAGACGCGGGCTAATGTGGATCTCAATGCGGTTGAATACGTACTTCTTCACTTTGTCGTTCGCTGGACGGACTGCGTTGTCGACAGTGAACCTTGCAATTTGAAGCGCGCACTCTAGCCTGACATCGCTGAATAGGTCGATGATTGCGCATTTGATTGCCTCAACCGCCTCGCGGTAGTATGACTCAGGGTCGTCAATGTGCAATTGGTGACCTTTCAGACACGCCAATTCAACCGGCTCCGAGAATGCGTACCTATCGCCTTCAACGCCTTTGTAGCATACAACATGAAAAAGACAGCACGGAAACGATTGGCACCACCGCTTGTGCTGACAATTGCACAAATAATCCTTGTATGGCCTCGAGAACTTTTCGTGTATAATTTTGTATGACACACCCATATCTGACTCACCTTCAAACTCAGCTACTCTAACCATGATTTGATTGTTGTGATTCGTAAGAAGTGGTTTTCGCATTTTATAGCCAATGTGGGACAACTACATACATACCGCATGCCCTTGTGGTAAACACATACCGCATGCCCTTGAGGTATGTGTTTACTGCAAGGGCATGCGGTGGTGGCCTATAAATCGTTGCGTGTCCAGCCCAGGTGCGACAGAAACCACCACAGCTGTGTACGGACGTGTACGAACGTACTATTCATGATATTGAAAGATGTGTACGGACGTACTATTCAAATTTGAAAACGATCTGCAACGGTAACAAACCATCAAATCCACACCAACACACAAATTACGTAATCCGAAATCGAATCATCAACTACTGCACAAAAAACAATCCAAACTACTGCACAAAAAAGAATCCAACCTACCAACTACTACACAAAAAGTCATCTACCCGCAAACAGAACAACCACATACATCATCCCAGATGGCACCGTCACGGTGGGGGAGGACCCCAAAATTGCTCGTAGATGCGAGCCAGGTGTGCAGCTGTCAACTCAACTCCAAGGTCCTTGAGTCGCCGAATCTCCAACCCAGCCGCATTATAGCGCTGTTGGGTTGGCGACGGCGGCGGTGGCGGGGGTGGCGACGGCGGGGGTGGCGGCGGTGGGATGATGGGCTGGTGTCGAGGAGTGTCAGGAAGTAGGTATGGATGACTATGGCGGTGAAACCACTCGAGATAGTCATCGGCCACGCCATATGGGTACTCTTCAGAGGTCCGTGGCAACTCCTCCATGGGGAAAAGATGATCGAACCTGTGCGCCCAGTGGTTGTCAGCTGGGTGGAACGACGCCTCCTTCTTGCACTTGGCGGACTTCGGTCTGAGCACTACGGTAGGTCTGATTGGATCAGCGGGAATGTGATGAACCCAACCAAACTGTCGCAGCACACGGTCCGGCATATACGGCTCCTCCTCGAACAACCACCGAATGGTGCCCCTATATCTCGAAAGACGCAGATCTCCATCAAAATCCAAGTGTCTACCAAATGGCATGAAATCGATCTGCAATGGAATAGAAATTGTTATTATGACTAAAATCTAGTTTATAGTATGAAAAATGTGAGTGAGGATATAAATTGTGTTCGTACCTCGTCGACAGTCATCTCATCCAGCCTCCGCAGCAGAACATCCAGTCGCTCGATGCGAGGCCTATCATCCCGGGTGACCGTAGTGGAAAACGGTGTCGCCCCCAGGACGTACCTCACCCCGTGTCGCGGATCCCGGGCAAGCCTCCGATCGAGCGTCATGCCGGGCTTGAACACCGAAAAATGCAGCCATATCCACACCTACAAGGGAACAATACTATCAGCAACATAGTCATTATAACCTAGTTACAAAACTTATAAAATAAATAATCACAGAACGAATGACTTACCTCCAATAGTTTTGTACAACCGTCCATGTCTTTGGCCAACTCCCGGTTCGCCTCGCCCAATCCCCGATACAAGCACACCAAGACCCCTGCAGCTAGAGAAAGATGCGACACCTGCGCTGCATCCATAAACCTACGGATCACCTCCGGACGCAATCTTCCACCCGACTTGTCGATGAACAAGGTCGCAGTCGCAATCATCCCCATCAGAACACCCAAGATGCACTCCATATCATGCTCAAGTGGGGCCCCATCTAGAACCCGCTGTCGCATCGGTGCTATCTTCTGAAAGAGGAGCTGAACAGTAGGGCCTCCATGGGCCCATGCGCTCGTCCGCTCGTTCTGAGTCAAGCCGTAATACTCCACAACTGTGTCCCTCGAGACGCCCACGTCATCCAAGTGAATACACTCTTCTCCGTCCAAACCAAGGCCAAGTATGAAGACCACATCGTGCAGTGTGATGGTGATCTCTCCCCATGCGAAGTGAAAACTGTTCGTCTCGGGGTGCCAGTGCTCAACAAACGCACCGATCAGAGTGTGATCCACATGATCCCACTCGAAATCTCTCAGGTCCCAGAACCCAGTCTCCCGCACTGCGGGAAACCATGACTCCCGTCCATCAACCTCCAACAACGCCTCTACACGGCCCAGCGACTGCCCTCGTCTCTGCACACGCACACCCCTACGCAAGGCTTCGTCCTCCCGTCTCCAAACAGCTTGTGCAATGTAGGTCTCGTAGTCTCTCAGAAGGGAAACGGTATGTGGCCCCCCTGGCCATTCGGGCAGAACAGCCCGAATGACCCCTGTTCTGCTAGGCTCGCTATGCTGCCTATCACCTCCTGCACTACTCCCCTCACCATGCTGCCTAGCACCACCTGCCCTACTGCTCTCACCACGCTGTCTCCGCCTCCTCTACACTACACGGACAGGGGGTTGTGCTGCCTGGTCTCCTCCCATATCCTGACGAACATCGTCAGATGCCCCATACATCGGATCATGCCTCTGGTCTCCTCCCATATCCAGCGACACATGCCTCGAAAGTGCAGCTGACTCAATAGGTGGGGCCGAAGAACTTCTCTGTCCACGTACATCCCTCTCATGCCCCCCGGCAATCGGCACACCCTCCAAGTTCCTAGGTGTCGCTGATGGCGCCGCCTGCTGACTCCCGATGATCGGCTCAAGCTCGGCGGTCCTCGGCGTCGACGATGGCGCCGCATGCTGACTCCCAGGCGTCCTCCATACACCCGTAGAACCTACCGGGGTGAACGACGCAAAATCTATCTGCCCAACGGCCCATGGCTCCTGGTCGCCACCTCTAGCATGACTCGTCCCAACACCCACATCTCCGAGCAGAGGTGCCGTGTCGTCATACGAGTTCAATTGTTCGCTGGCAAACTGAGTCCCAAAGTAGTCCTGATAACTGTCATGATGAGCCTGCAACTGCTCTACCACTCTCTCAGCTCCAGTCTGCACATGCTCATCCGTCTGCCGTACTCGGTCCCCTCGTAGGTACTCCTCCACCATCTCAATACCCTGGTCGCCTTGACCAGACTCTCCGGTCGACTGCGCCACTGGGTCATCCGTGTGGTCAGACATCAAGACCAGCTCAATCTGCACCAGACTTTGATATGTCTCTATAGACGACTGGGACGTGGGCCCCAAACCGTCACTCTGGTCAACACGTGACTGAGAAGATGGCCCAATATCAACTCCTACAGTCTCAATATCCCTCTGCGGAGGATCCACTACATCCTCCACCGTCTGGCTCTCCCTGACCGCAGCCTCGGTATCATCATCTACCGCGTCGCTATCCATCTCCATAGGAACTGATACATCCTTCAACGTCTGCCTCTCCCTAATGGCAGCTCTCCTAGCAGATTGCAACACTACCCTCTCTCCCAAATTTCTCGATAACACAGACTGTGTAAATTAAAATATATTTATCAAAATCCTATCGCTCAATTACAATACTATATCGTATGACTGTCTAAATGTGGCAAGATTTTCGTAAGTATATTAATGATATCATCTTAATACTAACAATTCATAAGAAAACATAAATATATACTTATTCGTTTTCAATTTCCCTACACCTAGTATTTGTCATAATCCTATGGCTCGAATACGATACTATATCGTGTGACTGACTAAATGTTGCAAGATTTTCCATAGGTTTATAAATGATTTCAGCCTAATACTATCAATTCGTAAGAAAATAGAAATATATACTTATTCGATATCAATTTCCCTACACCTAGTAACAATTTTAACATACAGTAGGCTGAGGGTGTGTCTCCAGCGGTGGCGGTATATCTATCGTCCTCCGCCTCTGTATAGTGGGTTCCGGCTACATTATATATAACAATGAAATGTTAACACTATTTCCTTCAAATTAAAAAATATAGCAAATTGATTTTTATAAACATTAAATGTTACCTGTAACGGATGTCTCCGAAAAGGACCAACATCATCCGCCGTGGCTTTTCCACGATTGTCTTTCACCATCTCAAAACTCGGGTACAAAGTGGTGGTAGATATAGGGACGGGGAATGGACGGAACTAAAAGTCGGGCTCGGAAAGAAAGGAATCGGAGGAGATTCGAGTCGGGCTCGGAAAGAAAGGAATCGGAGAAGATTCGGTGTGTCGGACAACTGGGCCCCCCGACGCCTATTTATAATGGGCCCCCAACGGTTAAAAAATACCGCATGGAGATGCGGTATATTCTTGCCCAAATTTTCGCTATTTTAAAATCATACCGCATGGGTATGCGGTATACGTTTTAAATATTTTAAAATTCCACCACATGGGTATGCGGTATTTTCGGATAACTTCGACCCAACCGGATTATCGTATTACGGACTCCGTTTCAACCTAACCCACCGCACGTACTTGCGGTGTTTTTATACGGTCAACGGACATACCGCATGTACATGCAGTATGTCGGGTTAAATTTTGATTAAGCCACCGCATAGGTATGCGGTGGATTTGCGATATAAATAGTAAAAATTAGCGGTGTACATATCATACCCATTGTATATCTATCATTTTCCCTGAATCCTAAATTCGTCCGAGTAATATTTTACTCCGTAAATCAATTCCTATCACCGTACACAACGGGCTCAAATGCCTATAAAGTATAAACAGTTGAATATTCAACATGGTCCCATTCACAACAAAGTCAATAGAGTTTGTATGAGATTGTAATATTATATATTACAGACTTACAGTATAATACATAATTTTATATTATATTATTATAATACATAGTTTTATACTATAATAATAATATTATAATAACATAATTTTATACTATAATGTAATAATCAATACTGTCTTCAACTGGGTGATCGGATCCATAAATATAATCAATATTGACCACCAAAATGGAGTTTGAAGAAGATTCCTCAATCGTTCTCCATCAACTACCAATTTAAAAAACGTATAAAATAAATAAATTGCAGGTAACATTAACTCTAATTATCACTATATCATATATAGACGTGGTTACGGGTCGGATCGGTCGGGACGCTAGGTCCGATCCACCAAGTTAAGGGTTGGGATTGATCGACCCGAACTCTAACCCGGAGATATTTTGAGTTGACAAAACAACCAAGTACAAATTGCAATTCATGCTCCAAGCTAGCATATCCTCCCAAGACATTTTATCGAGCACGTTATAGGCAATAATAAAGCTTTCAAAAAGTTTGCCAATTTCTTTTAGAATTACTTTGCTCTGATCTGATAGCTCAACAAAACCCTGATATTCAATCGGAATTTTCAAGAACCCAATTGAAACAACCCTAAATTCAGTAAATTTTTCCAAGACGTCACCAATGCAGAACAGATTTTCAAAGCAAATTTCATCACCTTTAGCTACTTTCTCCAAGGCAGATTCAAGTCTGGGATCCAATGTAGATTCGACAGTAAACGAGAGGTTATAGGTTACCTCTTGCGTTGTGGAATCCTCGTCGGTTTCAATTCTCGGATACGTAATATAACTTCTTGTTCACGGAAGGCCTCGGCAATTTCTTGCCTTGGGGCGCCAGTCCCTTCATGGTCTCTTTGCAATTTCTCTTTGTCCATTGCGAAAGGTTCGTCCACGACTTCTTGACTTGAGGCGTCGATCCCTTCCCGCAGTGGCGGATCTAGTGTATGAAAGCTAGGTGAGCGGAAATATTTTAGTCATGACAAAGAGAAAAAAAAATTAACAAGCCAAAATATTATTATTATATAGTACTTCATAAAAAATACAAAAGAAATTCAAGATTTATCAATTATAAGAGTTACGGAGTATTTGACATTCATAATAATAAATAGTTTCATGACAGATAAAATATGATTAATGAAATTGCGCTCTACGATCTCCCGTCGACTCGAAATGACCAATGACTTCCTCTGTGTCAATAGTGTCGACATATTGTTTTTCAATACGTCGACATTCTATTGAATCAAAAGTAACAAAAAAATATATATAAACAATAAAGTATATAAATTCATTCGGATGATGTTGTATTACAATTGACCACTCGGTAAAATAATATATACGCATAAAAAATAAATGATATAAAATACTAATCTCATCTCAATGTCTACAATCAAATTCCCAAACAATTTAAAACCCTAATTTAATAAATTAGAAATTAAATAAAGAATAATTATAAGAAGAGTAAAAAAAACATACACATACCTCACAAATTAGATTAAAGAAGTGGTAAAAGAATTCGAAACGATCGAAGTTGAAGTTTGACAAACGCCGAAAAAAACGTGTTGCATAGCCTAATACCAGGGCCGACCCTGAGAGTTTTAGGGCCTGAGGCGAGGCAAAATACGAGTCTTTTGATAAATAAATATATTCAATTTTTTTTAAAAAAAAGCTTATTAAACAATGTAAAATTTTAGTTTATTTAACCATTATTAAATTCGGATTTTATTTTTTTATCACTAAAAGGGAAATTTATAGACTTTAATGTAGTATATGAGTATGACTAATGCGACAATCTCTCGATACGTATAACACAATAAAAGACTGCGATTTTTAGATTTACAAATATACTTATTTACTAAATTTCATTATATTTTCTTACAAGTCCGATTAAAAATACGTGAATTTTCTAGTGAGAAATAAAGGTAAATTTTTTTTTTTTAATATTCTATCTTTTCCCATGAATGTAAACCAGTATGATTAAACAATTAAAACATGTCATTATTTTTTAAATTTACCCCCCAAAAACACTATAATCACTTAAATAACTTAAAAACCACCCGTTTTTCATTTATAACAAAAACTGAAAGACGAAGACTTTTTTACACTCTTTGTCGTTGATTCGAAATATTGAATAAATTAATAAGTCATATCACAAATGAGTATTTTTGACATATAAATTTTAGTAAATCTTTTATTACATGTAAATATAATAAAACATAATACCCTAATTATATATATAGCGTAATTTTTCTCCCGGGACCCTACTCTGTAGGGGGCCCTAGGCGACCTCCCCTTAGGCCTACCCCAAGGGCCGACCCTGCCTAATACTACCGAAGCCTTTGCTTTTGCTGATGTGTGCGTGGAACGATGGATGGTGAGCCGTGAGGCATAGTGCATTTGATTCCAATTAAAAAAAATTCAAGCTTTTGAATTAGTGTATTTGGGCCTTAAATTCATTAAGCCGACTATAGCACTACCCGACCACTTAATAAAAAATCCACCCAGCAAATTTTTCTTTTTGACCTTGTCCCAAAAAAATTGACCCAGCCACTGCTGGGTTTGCTCCCACAACCGCCTGCATTTGCCTTCCCGTTCGCTTTGCGGTTCCTTTTTGTCGATTGAGAGGTGCTCGTCTACAACCGGAAATCATATCTAATTCCCGTCAACAACCCAGACTTCAAACGCTTGCCCGGTCGTGAATCTGTCTCCAATGGGATTCTTTCAGCCCTTGTCTGTCCGCTCGTGATCCATTCAAACACCGCATCGAGCTTGCGATTAATCTCTTCTTGTCGCTTGGTCATATCTTCGTACCCGGAGATGATATGGCGCACATACTCTTTCTTCGTCACCGATCTGGCGCCGGATGCCATCGCGGAATTAGGTCGGAAGAATTGCGGACATGATATGGAGATATAAAATCTTTCCACATTTTGAACACTTCATATCAAAATGAAGTGGGTGATAAAATGCGATATGGAGATAAAATCTCCACATACTCCTATCATTTATTTATTTTAATAGACAATTAAAAAAAAACAATTTTTTTCCCGTCGGGTCAGCGAGTTGACCTGAACCCAACCCCGTGGTCACCTCCTCCATATTTCTAATTGTTGTTTGTATTTTCTATATCATTTCTCCTATTCGATGATCCTTTTTTCGTATGTGATCTCTTGTGCATTGGTAATTTATAAATAAGTGAATGGAGTCTTCATCACATTGGTTGCATAGGTTAAATATTAAGGGGACCGCAACCCCTTTGTCAGTTAGTCTCATTTTGTAGGGATTCCATCCATGACAAGTTTCCAAATGAAATTTTTTATTTTCGGAAAGCATTCAATTTTCCATATCCATTCTATCGATTGGTCTTGTGTGTTTCTGTTTTCTGTGATGCTTTCGAGTGCCGACGCAGTGGTCTTGTGATTTGTATTCTCATTAGATAAGAGTATATATAATACATGGAGGTTACATAAGATGAGATTTGGGCTTATCAAGATCTTCACAATAAAAGATACGGGAGACGTGTATTCTACAAATATATTCTAACAGAGTCAACCGACGTAAACATTTTGGTAGTGATGAAACATCATTTTAAATTTTTAACATCTACTAGACTACTACTTGCAAGCCCTCGGAGGTTTTGGATGATGACATGTATTTTCAAATGGAGAAAATATACTTTGGGTTGGGGTGGCCGGCCGGAGTGGGTGGGAATCCGGTTCAGCGGAGATCATTAATAATATCCCTCCCGGATAAGATAAGTGCAAACAGCTGAACCGCCTAATGCCCGTGTGAATGTGTGCGAGCGACAGATTGGGAAAAAATACTGAGAGGAAGAGACAACCGAATAATCCAGAAAGCCGCTGTGAGTCGAACAAAGCGAAGCAAGGGAAAGGGGGAAAACTCTTTCAACAATTATGGTATCCCGAGGGATTCGATTCGCAAATTGCTAGTTGTCCTGATTCCTCTGCGTATTCGATTGCGATTATCGCGATTCTGGAAGAAGAAGAAGAAGGAATAGAAGCTACAGATTCGCAAGGCTGGGTAGTGAAACCCCTCGATCGAGTGATTATTTTCGCTGTGTCGATTGGTTGCGGAGTTTACTCTCGATGGAGGTTGATTCCCCGCCGTCTCCTGTTGATTCTCCCTCTCCTCGTGCTCGAATCGTTCAGGTTCTCCATTTCATCATTTGTTTTATTTGGTATTTGCTTCTTTTTAGATAAAGAGCGATTATTTTTCTTTTTTCCCATTTTAGGTTAGCCGATAGAGTTGAAATAGCAGATGCTTTGTCAAATCATAAAATTGTGGTGTTTCTCGAGTTACTAGCTCTTTACATAGATTTGGTCCCATCACAGTCGAATTGTTACTAGTGGCAATGCCTGTTTGGGCCAACAGTTGAGTTTGGAGGGATGATCGGTAGGGGTGGTTTAGAGTTTGCTTGAAGGAAGACGATGAGTTGTGCTTTTGGCTTTGATCAAGCATGTCTCAAACCTCAGCACACACATCTATGTAGGATAAAATGGAAAGTTTGTTTGTGGAACAATGCAATGCATACAATTATAGTCTATCCCTTCCCATGGGGTTTAAGCACTAAGCAGAGGTTTACATTTGGTTTTGCACAAGGCATGCCTTTTTTCCAAGCATATTTCTGGTTTTAGAGTGGTTTCATATGCATTTGCATCTGCATTTGTGCATATATATATATATATATAAACTTTATTTTTGCTTGTCTATTTTAATTATTTTGTCCATTAACCTTCTCTTGCACTAGAAATATGAGTAATTGATATTTGAATTGATGAATTTCCTCACCAGCTTTCAAATTTGCAACAGAGGCTTGCAACTAATGGAATTCCTGTGGAGTATTTAGAGGACCTCCCATCTGGTTTGGTTGCTTTCTTAAGCAAGAACGATGCTTGTATACTAGAGTTGGTATCAGCTATCTTGCCAACTGATAGTGAAGCTGCAGAGGCAATTAATGAGGCTAAACCAGGGTCTAAAAAGGCTCTAGTAAGCCCTACATTGAGGGATCTTTATTGTGAGAGCATGGTCTGGCTACAGTGGTTGATGTTTAGGGAGGAACCGCTTCATGCTCTAGAGCACCTTGAAAAAATGAGTGTTGGTCAGAGTGGTATTTGTGGGGCAGTTTGGGGTAAAGATGACGTTGCATTTCGGTGTCGGACATGTGAGCATGATCCAACGTGTGCAATATGTGTTTCATGCTTTCGGAATGGAAACCACAAGGATCATGATTTCTCTATTATATATACTGGTGGAGGTTGCTGTGATTGTGGGGACGAGACAGCTTGGAAACCCGAGGGTTTTTGTTCGAGGCATAAAGGTACAGAAATGATTCAACCGCTTCGAGATGATATTGCACAATCCGTTGGCCCCGTTCTTGTTGCCCTTTTTGATTGCTGGAATAGCAAACTTATGGCTGCTGAATCTGTATCAACCGGAAGCCCAAAAGCAACTGAGCATGCCCCTGAGTTGAGAAAGGTTGCAAATGAATTGACTTTTTCTTTAGTTGAGGTGCTTCTTGAGTTTTGCAAGCGGAGTGAAAGTTTGCTCAGTTTTCTTTCTAAGAGAGTAATTGCAGCTGTTGGTTTACTGGATACTCTGGTACGAAGTGAGAGGTTCTTGAATGACTCTGTCACTAAAAAGCTACATGAGCTGCTTCTGAAGCTGATCGGGGAGCCAGTATTCAAGTATGAGTTTGGGAAAGCAATTGTAAATTATTATCCTGTTTTTGTGCAAGAAGCTGTCAAGGCCTGCAATGATACTCTTTTGAAAAAATACTCTTTACTATCGTCTTTTTCTGTACAAATACTTACTGTACCAACTCTGACCATGCGTCTTGTGAAGGAAGTAAACCTATTAGAAGTACTCTTAGACTGCGTCGGGGACATTCTATTTTGTTGCACAGGAGATGATGGTCTGCTGCAGGTAATAATTTTTTTTTTCCCTGCTCATGTTCAATTGTTACTATAACCATAGCATCATATCTTGGATTCAGAAGTGGCTGAATTCATGGGTTGCTTCAGGTAATTGCTTCTGCCTTCTGTGATGCTTAATGCATTATAGGATATATAGTTTTTTTACTACTTTATGAAACATAGTTATAAACACACACACACACATATTTCTTTTCAGAGTTGATTGTTGCTATAATATATTCAGACATACTGTAATCTCTAAAAGACAATTTCAAGATGGATGCTATATGAATGACTGACTAGCTGAAGCCAAAACAAGCCAAATCAAAAACGAACCCCCAACATTAACAACTGAGGGTACAAGAATGTTAACATTCTTTGCTGTATGAAACTCATTTTCTTCCATCCAGCAAATAAATGTTTTCAGTACTTAAAATGCTTCCCTCTCCCCTCCCAATCCCACACTAAATGACTTGCATTTCTTGAAGCTTGTAAGCTGTAACAATAGTTCTTCACTTTCATAGTTTCAGAAATAACTTCATCTGAGTACACTAATCATCATGGAATAAAGGCTTTTTAATCTGTCTCCTTTCATCTTGGTTCCTTTCTTTATACCCAGGGGAATGATGTCCTGTAACAATAGTTTCTTCACTTTCATAGTTTCAGAAATAACTTAATCTGAGTACACCAACCATCATGGAATAAAGGCTTTTTACTCTGTCTCCTTTCATCTTGGTTCCTTTCTTTATACCTAGAGGAATGATGTGTTGCTTTCTTTGATGCCAAATTGACTTCCTTATCTTTTTAGTTCTTAAAAGGAATTTTATGGAGTCTTGCGAGCTTGTAACCATATTGCAAAAGGAGTAGAAAAGGTGTAATAGACATATTCATATTTCATAGCCTTCGATGTGTTGTTTTTGGATCTTTATTCCGCCTAGAAAAAAAGTCTTAGCTGCTAGTTTTTGGTGGATGGGTTAGACAAGTTTCTACCTGCTCTTTTTATTCATGTATTTGTAACAATCTTATAGGCTTTGAGGGGTGAGATGTATGAGCGAGGGCTGTGGATTGGTAAAGAATGAGGTCATGAGGCAGGTTTAGGGGTTATGAGTTAGGGAAGACGATGTGCTGACTTGTTCTCTCTTTTATTTTATATGAGCATAGTAATTTTACTGTAACTAGTGTTTTATTTTTCAAAAGAGTGTTTCTGGTGAGCTTGGGAGCGTATTTGAGAGGTGGATGAAAGAAAAAGTTCAGACATATTCTGTAGCAGTACTTGTTTGTTCATGCTTCATGGATGTTGTTCTTGTTCTACACTGTAACTGTAATGGTCCATGACCTTGATTTCATATGGTTAGAATATGATGTCTAAGTTGCTTCAATTGAACTAAATTTATTCAAACTCGTTTGTTGATGATAGTTGTACTGTAGAAATGGTATTTGCTGTTCCATCCTTCATGCAGTGTCATTTGTCATAATCTTTTACCTGATGGTACAGTCATTTCCCTCTTTTGGGCAACATGCTTCAAAATAGCTTCTCTGTTGTTCATTCGCAGATCAACAAGTGGAGTAATTTGTTTGATACCACTCTACGTTTGCTTGAAGATGTCAGATTCGTTTTGAGCCATTCAGAAGTAGCTGGGTATTTGAGAAATGAACAGCAGCACATTTATGTTGCTTGGTTGAGAATTTTGTCTTTTGTTCAAGGCATGAGTCCTCAAAAGCGAGAAACAGGCATCCACGTAGAGGAAGAAACTGAAAATATCAATTTGCCCTTCTATTTATGCAATTCAATTTTTAACATCAATTCTCTCTTGGTAGCTCGTGCATTTTCTATTTCTAGTGCGACAGACACGGTTAATGACTCCTTTGAATCATTTGAACTAAATGTTGCCGATGAGCATGAACAGATGCTTACTGAAGTAGGAAGAATGTCTGAAGACAGCTCTGCGTTCTCTTCTGCAGGATCTGGGGAATATGAGACTGTCACAAGGGATTCTGAAACTAATCCCGAGGATAACACTCTTCTTGTGCCAGCCTATGCTTCATTGGCGTATGAGTGTTTGAAGGTTATTGATAGGTGGCCCGTCATATATAATATGTCAAATGTTGCACCTCCTGGGGATAGTGATCATTCTAACAGCAATTTTTTATCTTTCAAGAAAGCACTATCCAAGGTACGTAAAGGGAAATATTCTTTTGGGTTATATCACAAGCATACTAGTGCTGGGCTACAAATTCTTCAAGGTAGTAAGCAGGACTGTGAGGCAATGGATGTGTGTAAAATGGACAGTGAGAGTTCTCATGACCTTGTTAATGGTGACAGTATCATGGGAGAAGACTCTACTATAACATCAGAGTGCTTTCAGGTTTTGAGTTTGCCAGACTGGAAATATATAAATTATGATGTTAGTTCGTCACAGATATCTCTCCATATACCCCTTCATGGTTTACTAACTTCTATACTGAGGGAGGCTTTCAGAAAATATTATGCTGAATCTGCAATACTGCATCCTGTTGCCACTACTTGTGAAGATTCTCTCACATCATTTAAGCGTTTCTTTGGAAAAATACTAAGAGGATGTCAACCTTATGGTTTTTCCTCTTTCATGATGGAGCATCCTCTGCAAATCAGAGTATTTTGTGCTCAAGTTCGTGCTGGGATGTGGAAGAGGAATGGAGAAGCTGCTACAACATGCTTTGATAGTTATCATTCTATTCTGTGGTAAGCAATAAGTTTTGGAAGGCAACCTGCGCCAAAAGCTCTTTTATTTTTAATTCTGTTAATTCATAAAATATTTTTGGTTTCTTTATGCCAGGTCATTTCCTTACAATTTTGCCTGACTTGATTCAGATACTCATATTTTATATATATGTTTTTTGCTTTGTAGGTCTTTCAATACTTTAGAGCTTGATCTGTTTCTGCTCCAAATTTGTGCTGCATTTGCTCCACCTGATCTTTATGCCAGGAGAATCCTGGACCGCTTTGGACTCACAGACTACATCTCTTTGGATCCACAGCATTCTAGTGAGTAGGTGCTCTTCTATTGTTTTGCATGTTTCAGTTGGTTTCAACAATTACACACATTCTATAGAAGCTATCAGATACTAGGTGATGCAACAAAACCTTTCTGTTATTTATCTAGCTTAGTGTCCTCTTTTGCGATCCTTTGAGCAAACTATTATCCTTTTATTCAATAAAAAAGGAAACTAAAATATAGGCTTTGTAGTGTGTTGCACAATTAAAAATCTTGATTATACATATGATAGCCTAAGTTGGCAAGACAGCTACAGACTGGTAAACTAAGTAAAACTACAGATATAACATTGCTTCAAGGAACGTGTTGCATGTGAGCATGAGGGTAAGCATTTTTAAGTGTTAAAAATATAAAATTCATAGTTTAAATGCTTTGACACTTTGAACATGCTCCAACTGATCAAAAAACGTGTGGAAAGATCTGAATATGAAGTATTGAGCTGTTTAAATGGGTTCATGCTTGTTTAAAAGACATTATAGTGATCCTATACCGTCAAGCATGGATTCTGTTAAAATAACTTGTTTGCATGTCCATGTTTCTCTTTCATTCGCTGTTTTGAACAAAGAAGTGAAAGGTTTTTATCCAGTGTGTAATTCTTTCATGATTCAATGTATGTGAGAGAGCTTTTTTTTTTTAAAATCTTTCTGCTCTTGATAAATTTCCTTTGGTTCACTTGTTTATTTATTTTTCTTCAGGTTTGAACCAGTTTTGGTGCAACAAATGCTTGCTCTAATCATCCAGATTGTTAAAGAAAGACGATATTCTGGATCTACAGCATCTGAGAGTGTGCAGAGAGAGCTTATTTGTAAGCTTGCAACTGGCGATGCGACGCGCAGTCAGTTACAGAAATCATTACCTCGTGATCTGTCTAAACTTGATTTCCAGGAGGTCTTGGATTCTGTGGCTCAATATTCTAATCCATCAGGATTGAAACAGGTTTTGCTCCTGCCCTGTTATTTTCTTTTTAAAATAGTTTATTATGCTTTTGATCGATATAAGTCATATGAACCTACTTCCAATGCCTACACCAGGGAAGATATTCTTTGCGATTGCCATTTTGGAAAGAGCTTGATTTATATCACCCACGCTGGAGCCCAAGGGATTTCCAAGTTGCTGAGGAGAAATACATGCAGTTCTGTGGTGTCTCTGCAATGATCTCTCAGCTGCCTAAATGGACTAAAATCTATCAACCACTGATAGGGTTATCTAGGGTTGCCACTTGCAAGACGGTGCTCGAAATTATCCGTGCTGTCCTTTTTTATGCAGTTGATGATAAAGCATCTCAGTTCCGTGCTCCTGATGGTGTTCTGATTACTGCTTTGCATTTGCTATCACTGGGATTAGACATTTGTAATCTGCAGAAGGAATCTGGTCAATTATTTCAGGATGGGGAGCTTATTCCATTACTCTCTTGTGCTTGTGAAGAAATTAGCATTGGACCTCCTAATGCATCTGATCGTTGTAGTTTGTTGTCACTTCTTGCGTCATTATTGAGGATAAATAAGAATGAGAATCTTAGCCCTGCGGAAGTTGGGAGCTTCAAAATGTCTTCACTAGTTGAAAGTCTATTGAAGAAGTTTGCCGTGTTAGACTCTGGTTGCAAGAGTAAATTACAAGAACTTGCTCCAGATGTCTTCAATCGTTTGTTCCAATCATTGCAGGACAATGATGCAAATATTTCATCTCCAGCTTCAGATGTGGAGACACGCAAGACAAAAGCTCGCCTTAGACAGGCTGCCATCTTGGTAGGATGTCAGAAATTTGTCAAATCCAGTATGTTGAATTTATTGCATTTGGGAGAACACTATGCAACTGGATTTTTTGGACCCTTTCTGGATTTTCAACGCATATGATCATTTGTTCCTTTTGAGATTTATCTTCTACTCTGGTTATGCTCAGTTTTTATTTGCACATGTATTTCAAATGCTTTTAATACCTTGATTGCATATAAAACAATATGCAGGCAAAAATGAGAGCAGCGCAATCCAAATTTTTGGAAAATGTCAAAGCAGAAGCAGAAAATGAGGCAGAAGACTCAAAAGCGGGAAGGGAGGAACAGGAAGGGTCTGTAGAATCTAATGAAATCTGCTCCTTATGTCATGATTCTAGGTCTAAAACCCCAGTATCTTTCCTTGTTCTTCTTCAGGTATTTCTTTCTGGAAACGTATTTCAGTTTCTTTCAACAAGAAACTTAGTGAAGTTACAATTTATTCCCTGTCTTGTGACAAATACCCCTACTCATTCCACATTTAAATTTTTTCTTTCTTTTCAAGTAGATTCTTGATAATTTTTGTGCACTTGTGTCATGATCTTTCAAAAAGATCATTAGAAATAATCAATATATTGATGATAAAATCTATCTTTTCCCTCTCATTTATCCCCACTTTTCACTGGTTCTGGTATCAATAATGCCCTGCTAGTATTGCTGTTTCCATTAGGCATTAGGTCAGAAATTTGTTTAATCTTTGTGAAATCAACTAGAAGCACATTTCAAGGTTACATTTTTTTTCCATAAACCGCCCCAATCTTTTGCAAGACAATTTCAAATATACTTGTTACTGGATTAAAAAACAATTAGAACAAAAACAGGAGCCAGTTAATTCCTCTTTCAACATGAAATTCTTGAAACTTTGAAATTTGTTAGTGCATAGGGATGAATGCAGATTGGTGTGCTCCAGATTAGGGTAGAATGGGAAAAGATCTCTGTCAGTGGTTCTTGCAGGGTACTTTGTTAAAGTTGACAGCTACTGCCACTAGGTAATGTTAGTTAAAAAGGTGTATTGAGAAAATATAGAGAGTTGATTTAGATACATTGATCTATTGATTTGATTGTGTAAATTTGCTTAGTTTGAAAACTACTCCGTAATGTAGAAGACGAGGAAAAAAATAAAATGGACAAGCGGAAGCTTTCATCCTTGGATATGAAACTGATAATCTGGATTTTTTTTTCTATATAAGGGTTCGTATGGGACGAGGTTAATAAACTGACTCAAAATTATAAACAGGGTAAAATTTATAAACTGTTGGTAAAAGTAGTTAAAAATTTAAACAACAAGATAATCTCCGTATGAGGTGAAAAACAGTTTATTTGTAAAAAGTGGAGTTTATTTGGTTGATATTAGGGGTATTGAGGTACTTTCAAATCAAATAAGATAAAAGAAAAGGGGTAAAACAGTATTTTTGCAAAATAAACACCAAAATAACCTTCCTTTTCTAGCTTTTTTTTTAAACACAATTTTTAACTTGTTTTAGTTAATTTTGGGTGTCCAAACAACCATAAACCTTGTTTAAAAAAAAACAGCACTAGATACTTATATTTTTAACAGTTAATAAACACTACCATACACACCCTAAGTTTCCATAGAAAATTGATGTTACGTTTCTTAGGTTTGGATTTTTTAACAGGTGGAGATATGTTCAAACGAATTGTACATTATGGTCATGATACTAATTAAATGTAGAACCAGCTGTTGTACTCCCTCCGTAAATAAGTGACTTTTTCAAGTCACACGCTTTTTTAGGACGGTAAAAACTAGATAAAATATTAATTTTTTAAAACAATATCATACTTATTAGTACTCCCTCCGATCCATAATGTATGGTGTTTTAAAGGTATGGAATTGATAAAAAAAATATAAGACTTTTTTAGGGGTTTTAATACTTTTTATATTTTTCTTAATTGTCACATTAATGAGGAAAAGTACAATTGCAAGTTGGAGAACCATTTGAAATTCGCCATGCGGTGAGACCTTTCATAGTTACACCACATTCATTAGGAAAAGTACCATTTATGCAGTCCTATTGCATTGCAGATAGATTCTTGAGTTTACTTCTTTAATTATTCTACTTCTTCCTTAATTATTGTGCCCAAACCTTAAACATCTTACATTGGTGACCGGAGGGGGTAATAAATGTACTATTATTTAAAAAAAATAATTTTAAAATAATCTTTTATATAATTTTTACCGACCTAAAAAACGCGCACGACTTAAAAAAGTCACTTATTTACAAAAGGAGGGAGTATATTAAAGCAAAATTTTGCAGAAAATGGAAGAATGAACACATAGAATTTCCGAATTAGAGAGAAATTGCATGAATTTTAAAAGATGTATTCTTTCATGAACTGGAGGATGTCAATATGGCGCTGTGTAAAATTGAAGTTCATCAGCATTGTTTTTGTTGCAATTCATTTGACACGCGCCATCGGTAATCAGTTGTGGGTCATGGGAGTGAATCGAGGAAATTATTGTATGCTCTATTATGAATTAGCGTTGGATTAATGAAATATGTTGCGAGTGTGTTACCTTTTTAACACTTATTGGTCCTGATTTCTCTGTTGATTTCATCGTCATTTATTCCCAGCATCCCCCACCTAGTGATTATCCGTTTCATGGTGTGAAAATTACTCTCTTGTGATTATAACGAAGGACGACAAACTGATTCTTATGTCCTTGCTTTTCTTTTCCTTTTGATTCAAACAAGAAATCTAGGCTCCTCAGTTTTGTTGACAGAGGTCCATGTACATGGGATCGAGATTGGCAATCTGATTCAGGAAAGGTCCAGGGGACTGCTAATACAATGAAAGAATCATCTGAAAGTGATAAAATGGAATCATCCAAGCGTGCAGTACCTTTGTCTGAGTTGAAGCAGCTGGTTAGGGATGCCGTGAAAGAGTTTTCTCGTGGAGGGTGCCCTGCTGAAGTTGAAGCTTTGGCAGATTATCTGAAGATGCAGTTATCTGATCTGAAAATTGCTCCAGTTTCTTCCATTCGTGGGGTCCCTATGGAGAGACAAGCATATTCCCTTGAATATTCAGAGCAAAACTTGTTTTTATCAATCCAGAAAGAAATGGCTGCTGCTTCAACTGACGATGGTAGCACAGAGTCTCATGGAGAGGCAACGCCAAAAAACATTGATGTAGATGCTATTTTGTTGGGAAAATATTTAGCTTCTCTGACAAGCGTGTCTTCAGAAATCTCATCTGCTTCAATTGACAGTGATGTGAACAATGAGACTAACGTGAAGGTTATATCATATGATGGATTTGGTCCAACAAATTGTGATGGAATCCATCTTTCTTCCTGTGGGCATGCAGTACACCAGAGATGCCTTGATAGATACCTGTCATCTCTGATAGAAAGGTATCTTATGGTTTTTGATGGTTGAGTGTGCAATATTTATTCTTTTGTACTCTTTTTCTCTTTTGTAATTATATTACTGGAAGTAAATTCTGATAGTTTGTTGTTCAGATAATGCTCTTTTCCAGAGAATTAATTTTTCTTTGATTCTACCTTTACATATATTTTGTGGAAACCAACCCCAACTAATGGAGGTATGGTGGTAAATTCGAAGAAAAATATACGCCCATAAAAGACTGAGTACAATCAACAAACGTCATATGCAAAGTAATACCATAGTAGTGTTCCGGGTTAGCATGCAGGCTACTCGGTAACACAAGAGCTAAATGCTAATCACTACTAAATAGTCTCTACAATAGTCAAAGGAAAAACATCATGCAAGAGTCTGAACACATGGGTCAAGATCAAACGGGCCTACGTTTACATATATTTTATTTGAGAAGATGACCAATATTGCCATTCATCTAAGAATCTTGTTCTTTCAAAACAATGTTTATTTATGGCTTTGATATTGATGTGTCAATCATTTAGTTCTACGGATTCAAGAATGATATATTGTTTATATATATATATGGCATGTTCAGTCAGCTTCTTTGTACACTTTCTTAGCTTTTAACGTGTAGTTCTGTACTTGACGTTTGCTCTTTTAACCATGCCTTCTGTATTTCTGCAGACACAACAGAAGAATGATTTTTGAAGGGGGCCACATAGTTGATCCAGATCAGGTACTTATGATGTGCTCTTAATTTTCTAGGTGTGTTCTTGTGAAGGAATATTAATCATTGTCTAATTTTTGCTAGGGAGAGTTCCTTTGTCCTGTGTGCCGTCGCCTAGTAAATTCAGTGGTACCTGCAGATCTAAGGGACAATAGATTCCAGCAGCCCGTGGGTATAAACAGGGATTCAATGAGTCCTGATTCTTTGATGTCAAATAATGAAAATGCTGAGTTTTACTTTCGGCATGCGTTATATTTGTTGAAAAGTGCAGCTTCTGTTGTTTCAAGAGAAGAAATTTTGAAAGCTTTCACTGTGCCTAGTAGGGAGGTACTACCAGATGTTGGACCGTTCTTCAAAGTACTTTTTGGAATGTATTTTCCAGCGAAGAAGGATGTGGCCTTCCTCAGGGCAGGGAGAGTAAGCCCCTCTGTAGTAATGTGGGATACTCTCAAGTATTCACTTGTATCAACAGAAATTGCTGCTCGTCGTATGAGTGGGACCTCTAGTCATGGTTCTTTGGACAGTGAGCTCAACTCATCTGGTGGCTTTGTACTCTCCTTGATGCTAAGGCTTATCCAGAGTGCTAGGAGTAATAGTTCGACTGATATGTTCCTGAGATTAAGAAGCATTATGCTTTTTGCAGCATCAATTTGTTGTGGTTACAAGGTTGATGGATCTGTTGAATGCTCATTCAGACAAGAAGGTGACATTTAATTTAATGTTGTATGCTTCACACTTCAAATGTGAACATTAATGATGAAAATATGTATTTGGATTCAACCCCTAAAAGGAAGCAACTCATCCATAACGTGCTAATGGCTTGTGACATTTGGCTGTTGTTGTTTAATGCTCGATAATATTTATAGGATCTATCTCTATTCTTCTCATTTTTTTATATTTGCAGGTAAAATTTTGCGCATAATGAAACTTATAGATGCAGATCTCCCATTTCCTGACACTCAATTTTGGAACCAAGCTTCTGATCCTATCATTTCTCGAGATTCTTTCTCAACGTTGATGTGGATTCTTTTTTGTCTTCCATCTCAATTTATGTTGCAGAAAGAGTCCTTATACTCTCTTGTGCACTTGTTCTATGCTGTTACTATTATTCAGGTGGGTACATGACTTTATTTCCCAATCATTATGATCATTATGATGTTTCAACTTTAGAATTTACCTATAGGCTTAAATTACTTGATTTTTATGCAGGGTTTAGTTGCTTATTGTTTGAAGCATGGGAGGAAGACGGAAGACATGAGTTCTGTTGATTCCCTTGTCACTGACATTGCAAAATTAGTAACAGACTTAGGCATTACAAATGGGCACTTTGTTTGCAACAATATTGATCCGTCTTGCAATGTCAAGGATTATATTCGTTTGCTCAGTTTACCCTTTCTCCGAAGATGTGCATTGCTGTGCAAACTTTTGAAAAGATCTACATCAGTGCAATCTCTTGGCGGTGATTGTAGCTATGGGATGTCATCTAATGTTGCTCATGGCTTGGATACTGGTAGCTGTCAGGATGATCTTGATGAAGTCAGCAAGTTTGAGAGCATTTTTGAAATTCCTCCATTAGATGCCATTTTAGGTGATAAGCACTTGCGTTCTCTAGTACCAAAATGGCTCCATCATTTCCATGAGAAGTTTGAAGGCTGCAATATTCAGTCCGTACTGTATTTAACCCCTGCAGTACCATTTCGATTAATGCGTTTACCTTTCATTTATCAGGATCTCCTCCAGAGGTTCGTTTCATTGTAACTAATTTGCAAAACACTTGTTGTGATTGTAAGGTTTCTTGGATGCTATTGACAACTTTAAATTCCTTTAGGTATATAAAGCCCCAGTGCCCCAACTGCAGCGCTGTCATAGTTGAACCGGCACTGTGTCTCCTATGTGGTAAACTGTGTTCTCCAAGCTGGAAGAGCTGCTGCAGGTTTTATTTGACGTATTTTTTGCTAACCTAGCTTCTCCAAAACTCATTAATACTTAAGATCATGCTTGTTTCATCAAATTCCTTCTGCTGTGCTCTGCTTTTGATGTTTTTGTTTCTTGTCAAGGGAAAGTGGATGCCAGTCTCATGCAATATCCTGTGGTGCTGGAACCGGAGTATTCCTCTTGGTCAAGGTATTCATCTTTGCTTATCCATCACCTTTTTATATAGATCCTGTTATTCCAATGTTCTATTGTACATGGCTCCCTTCTGACTTCTCTGTTTAAAATCCCCCCCCCCCCCCCCCCAAAAAAAAGAACACAGCCATTTTGTTGCAGAGAAATGCACGGCGAGCGCTCTGGCCTTCTCCCTACCTTGATGCCTTTGGTGAAGAGGTAATTCGATCAATAATATATGTCCTATATTCAGTATCACTGTGTGTTTGTGCGCCTTTGCGTTTTAGCAAGGGGGTAGATACAATTGTGCTCAAAAGTACCTTTGACGATCAGTTGAGAGAGTGACATTCCCACATATAATGTCAAATAAAACCTCTAGGTGAACAGATGCTCATGCTTAGAGATGAAAATGCTTGTAATATAAGTTGTTTGGGTTCTATAAAGAACTCTCACAAGATAATATATATATCAGGCTTGGGTCCTGGGATATCGAACCTCCTTTGGGTGATATATCCAAAGTAGTCTGGAGTAATGAACATCCTGATTTGGTTTGCTCTCTATTTTGCAGGACCCTGACATGCGTCGGGGAAAGCCTCTGTATCTGAACGAAGAGCGATACTCTGCTTTAAACTACATGGTGAATTCCAACTGTCAAAATGATGTTTGTCGTTGCAGATTCAAAAAAAGATGTCACTTTTACTGATGCTGCTGTGTTTGTTTTTCTATTTCGAAATTTCATAGGTGGCTTCTCATGGCCTCGATCGAAGTTCCAAGGTTCTCCGCCTCACGACCACATTCTTTATGGCATAGGTCATGAAGAATGCAGCTTCCAAGAAACATGCATGTTATACACACCATGCCAATCCTTTGTGAATAGATTGCATAATTATTAGACGAAGCAGACAGCACGAGTCTTAAATTGAACAGCATGCTACTATGGCTCCCAACACCAAAGGCTAATGTTTAACCGATCGTGTGAGGTAAAGCCATCTTCTTGGGTCTTTTTTCACAAAAAAGGTTTACCTTAAAATAAAGGCATGGCATGAAAGAGGCGGTGGAAAATGTCAAATTATGATATCCACATACTGTTAACTAACATCTATCAAACTGAAACCTGGACAGTACCTTGTGCTTTCATCAGTTCAACTTGGTCTTTATTTTGGCAGATGACCCCTCTTTATACGCTGTTTTTCCCCCCCCAGCATTTCATCAAGTTTTACAACTCATTCATAAAATAGGTTCCTTTTTCATTGTGCTGTTTTCGTATCTTGAATGCCATCTCCAAATTACAACAAAAAATTGCGCTTTAGTGTGATATATCACATATGTATTGCTTTCTGCCATCTGTAAGCATTAATAGTTTTGAATGGATGATTATCCGGTTTTTGTTCATCTCTGCAGGCACAAGAGTTTCCAATCTAATTTATGTCAATCCTTGCCTTGTTTTGGCGTTGAAGAGGTAAAATGAAGCATTCTTATGCTATTGTTGAAGGTTTGGGTTCTTGGGACCTGTGGATATACCCTTTTCGACTTGGTTCTTCAGCAGAATGATGGGCTTCTAACTGCAAATATGTCTGTTGCATCTTGCTTGACGAGAAACTAATCGTCTTCCTTTCGCAGCCTGTGCGTGCCTTTTTTCTTGTAATAGCCTCCTATAAATTAATGTACATAAAAGTTTCCTTCCTATGCCATGATTGCTTGCATTGATCATTCGTTTTGGTATTATGCTTATTGGTTTTTGTGAGTTATTCGTATTTCTTCTAGTTTTAGATGAAGTGACACAGCCTTGAATTCATCCAGCTTTGGGTTAAACTTGCCTAAATTGCGTCTTGATCGTTCTGGGACTGGGATCATCTTACTGATTGATCATCGCCCTAAATTTGGGATGTGCATCAATGAGATACTAGTTATCAAGCAATGTCCATAAAAGAGCCAATTTCGTCACTGGTAGGAGTCGAACATTTTTTTAGGTTTTGGCAATTTTAACCTTTGTGAATTCCATAAGAAACTCATCAGAGAATTCACAAGTACCAAACGAAACTATTGCAGATGAAAATAATTCAAGTTTTGGACAACATTTACTGAACTAATTAAGCTTATATGTTTAGCTAATTGTGTATGTGTCTGATTCAGGTGTGTTGGTGAAGAGTATTTCAATTTTTTAACCATGTTTATTAAGGGAGGCTAGGATACTAGGAATACTAATATTTTATTCTTCTCTTCCTGCCACATCATCTTAGCATCACATTCTCACTCTTTTCACTTTATCAATAACATCTCTAGTATATTAAAACTCATTATTTTCTACCAATTTAATGTACAAATATACCCCTCTCAAATAATTATTTTCACTCTAGATTATATTATTATATTCATTTTCCATTATTAAAATATTATTATTAAATTAATATTTTTTTTAATTCTTACATTATTTATTCTTACTATTTAAACATAATTAAAATTATTTTTTAGGTATTATTATACATAATTGTATTGAAAGAAAAATATTTTTTTTCAAAATGTGGTCAAATATATTCGAAATTGGTGTTTATGCGTAGAGAAAAATGAATTTAGTATTTTGGTAATTTTTTTTATTTTTTACTTTTAATATTGAAAATTGCATATTTTAAATAAAAATATACAACCCCCAGAATTATTCTGGCCCGTCCACCTGTCCACCATCAACACCCATTTGGTGTAGCCAATCTTCACACGCCACATGGCCCTGCTCTCTTCATCTTCGTCAGAAGAAATATTGTCCAAATCACTACGTTTGATCATGTCCCTCCACTAAACGGTGCCGTTTTATAAATGGTAATGGAAAAAAATATTAAGGGTAAACCGCAGGAAATCACCCTTTAAATAGGGCATATTGCCCAAAACCACCCCTTATATACATAATTATCGAAAACCACCCTTTAAAGTATTTTTTTCTTGCCAAACACCACCCCTACTTCAATCTAGTCACGGTCCGTCACAGAACTGTCAAGCATGGGCCCACATTCCTTTTTTTATTATCATTTTCTCTCTATTTAAACATGAAAAAAAAAATTAGGGTAAACTGTAGAAAACCACCCCTTAAATATCCAATATTGCTCAAAACCACCCTTTAAAAGGCTTCTGTTAGCAATTGACCACCCCTTGGCATTGTTCCGTCACTAGTCGTCAACCTTGCCTCAACATTTCAATTTTTTATTGTTTTCTTTTGAACAAATTGAGATTTTTTTATTTTTGAAAATGGAAAAACAAATTGATGAATTAAAAATAGTTATACTAAGAGAATTAGTTAAATAGCTTCCAATCTTGAATCGATCTTTTCAAAATCAAAAGTCTCTGTTCAAAATCAAAATCGGGCATGGCATGACATGGAGATTGTAAAATGCAGAGTGAAGAATCAAATTTGCCCAGTTATTCCCCTACGAAAATCAAAGGCGGAGTGGGAGGAGCGGTAGGGCTCAGAGACCGAAATCAAAGGCGGAGGAGCTCCAGGGCTAGGAGTTGTAGCCGACGGTGGCGCAAGTGGATCGCGGCGGTGGTGGGTCGCGACAGTGGTGGGTTGTGGTGGCCTGTAGGAGACCGAAAACTTGTCGGTTGAGACTCAGTGCTGGCGGAGACGGTGGGAGGCAGCGTCGACAGACCCTTGTGGTGGCACTGGTGGGCGTTGGTAGACAGGACGAGGTGGTGTGAGGTTGAGGGCTGGCCTGAGACGCTGGCGGTAAGCCAGAGAGCAAATGCTCTTTTTTTTTGGCCGGCCCTAGGGGAAGCGTTTTCTTTTGGATTTTGTTTTGGACCAGAGGTTATAAAAAAAATCGTTTCAAACATTTTTTAAAAAAAAAAGACGTTTCAAGAAGGGGGTAAAAAAATTCAAATATTATTTTTATCCTTTTAAGTTTCAAAGTTTATTTAGCTCATTTTACATTTAAAAAAAAGCAAGGGTAATTTTGTAATTTTATTGATTTAACTGAGATTTTAACAGAAATCTACAAGGGGTGGTCGATTGCTAACGAAAACCTTTTAAAGGGTGATTTTCTACAATATTAATTTTAAGGGGTGGTTTTGAGCAATATTGAATATTTAAAGGGTGGTTTTCTGCAGTTTACCCAAATATTAAAGCTTGACACACTGTTGTGTCACATTTATTACGGGGGATACTAGGCCGGATACCAGAGGTAGTATCCCAATCGAGAGATACTTGCCCATATCCGCATTTTATATTAATAAAATGTCAAGTATCGATACTACAAACCTCCCGATAAACATGCCCTAAGAGCATTTTTATCGGTAGGAACACTGTTCAAGATGCTAGAAAATTTAACAATTAAACATTGGAACAGTGGGTTAATCGATACTAGAGGGATGTTCCGATAGTATCGATACTTGCTTGTGAAAAAGTAGGAAGAAAGCAAAATGCACAAAGGGTTGTCAACTTGCGCCTACAATTTGCTGAAGCAAGGGGGCTACGTGTGGCAATGGTATTGGGCTGCAGGAGAGGGAAGCCAAATGGGGGACAAGTGTCCTTTGATGGACGGCCAATATTTTTTTTCTGGGGAGAATGTGTTTTACACATTAAAATTAATATTTCGGTAATAAAATGTAAAACAAATAAAAAATAAATTTTACCAAAATATTAGATTCATTTTTATTTACATGTAGACATTCATTTTGAATATGTTTAACTATATTTTTTTTAAAAATATTTCTCTTTGATTATAAATATGCAAAATGTAATTCGAAAAATTGAATTATAATTATGGAATAATTTAAAATAATAAATTATGCAAGATATAAAATAAATAATTATTAAAAAAATATTTTGTAAACTGTGGAAGTTGATATTTTAATAATAATAAATTAATATAATAATATAATCGAGAATGAAAATAATTATTGAAGAGGTGTATATTTGTAAATTGAGTTGGTATGAAAAGATATGTTTTGGGATACTAGGGATGCTATTGATAAAGTGGGAAAAATGAGAATGAGATGCTAGGATGATGTGGCGAAAAGAGAATGACAAAATATTAGTATTTCTAGTATCCCTAGTATCCCTTGATAAACATGGCCTTGAGTACTCTGTATGATTCTATACCATTGCAATAATATTATACACAAAAAAGAGATGCTACCTTTTCTGTGTAATATTATTGCAATGGTTACAGAAGTTTTCAGGTTGAGCAGAGTACACCAAAATTAAACACCCGACCATCCGATTACCCGCAAGACGTCTGGATATATGGATGGAACTTGGAAGGGTTGATGGGGGATGCATTAGGTTATTTTTAAAACAAGATAAAAATTCGGTTCACTAGACAAGCCTAGAGAAACCGAGAGACTGGACAAGCTGGTAAATTAAAAGAAAGTTTAAGGTTGCCTAACTAGCGGTGCTAACATTTTTTTTTATAAAAAAATTCTTTTATTTTTGTGGGATTAAGAGCATTCCAAACAACTTTCTTATACGCTAAAAAAACTTTCCTATTTTAAAAATTTTAGAGTTTTTAATTAATTTAAGCAGCTTTTTAGTTCAACAGAGTTTCCATCTTATTCTCCAAAATGAGAAACCAAATGGTTCTACAAATCTTTGGAATAAAAATGATCCTCTACATATTTGGAATGGGAAAGCGGTTGGATTTTAAATAAAAATAATTTGAATAATATGTATTTTCTCTATTTTGGAGAAATTTTAAAGAAAATGTTGGAGATGGTCTAGGAAATGTAAATAAAAAATAAACAAAAATTGGGACTAGTGGATTCCGATTATAGGTTTTCTTTTAAAAAGGAACCAAGAAGTCAAGAACTAGCAGTTTTGTAACCTTGGACACCCCTTTGCATTCAACTGCTTCTCAATAGTGTCTAGTACGACCCTTGAGTTGCCTGCCATACCCTTGAGTGCTTCCTAGCAGATAATAATAATGTTAATTTAAAAGTTTCAGATCTTCTAGCTCTAGATCGCACTAAAAATTGGGAAGTCAATAAACTCAGAACTATTTTTCCGGACAATATAGTCCAAAAAATACTAAATATTAATGTCCCTACCGGGAACGTTGCTAACAAACTCATTTAGGGTCCTGCTAATGACGGTGTTTTCAAAGTTAAATAAGCTTGTAACCCCCTTGTGCCAGAGCTTCATCCACAGTATGACCTTGGATGAATTTGAAAACTTAACCTACCGCACAAAATAAAGAACTTTATTTGGAAAACAAGTGTAGATGCACTTCCTACAAAGGCTCGACTCAATAGACAATATTCATGTGTCCTCTCGTTGTGCTGCTTGTGTGACTTAGAATGAAGATGATAACCACATTTTCTTTGTTTGTTCCTTCACATGTTCTATGATCAACGATATAAATAATTGTCTAAACATTGAAATTAACATTCCGAGACTGCATAACAATTTCAATGTTAACTTATCTAACACTAAAAGCTTTAAGAGCACCCACAACAGTCATCTTTATTTGGGTGTCTTAACCTCTTTTTTTTTATATTGAAAATAATAGAAATAGCAGTAAATGGCAGGATATTGCACTTCATTCAAAAAAAAAAGTTTATTCTTCCACCCCTTTACTCACATTGGTTTAAACAAATTTCTAACTTTTCATTTATTACTTTGACAATTTCAATTTTATTTTTAATATTTTAATTTTAAGACACCCGAATGGTGTCCTTAGTGGATGCTCTAATAAAAAATTTATCCCCCTTTGCTTCTTTTAACACTATTTAGGAATACGCCAGGTAGCGGTGGAAATGGAGCTGGTTATGGGTGGATGAAGCCACTCCATCATCCGCTCCATTCATCACCCGCAAACCTTTTCACTCGCATCCGACCTGCGCAGGTGATGCGGGTGGAGCGGGTACTCAATGAGTGAAACAAAAGAAAAAACCAAATCAACATAAGTAGTCCAATTCTAACTCAAAATTACAAAGGGTGTGGGTTTATGTATTTATATTTTGATCGGCAAAGCACCGAAATCACGATTGAGCTAATTGAAATTTGAAAGTGGAAGGGTATATATCTTTATACTAATCATATACAAATCCAATATATCCCTTGATAAAACGTGAAAGAGCAAGTCGATACCATATTCATTCTAATTGAAATTAATCATATACAAATCCAATATATCCCATAATAAAACATGAAAGAGCAAGTCGATACCACATCCATTCTAATTGAAATTTGGTGGGCAAAACACTAATCAAGGATTAGAGTTTGTAGAAGTTAAACTTGAAAAGGGTAAAATAGTAAAATCACACACATTATATATATAAATTTTAGGGTTTTATGCGGGTGTGCGAGGCGGGTTATGGGTGAAAAATCTTCGCCCATAATCCATCCATCACCCGCTTCACCCGTACCCACTCCATCCGTCACCCGCAAAATTAATACGGGTAAAGCGGGTACCCGTGGGTTATTTCCAGCCCTAGGAATACATAACTAAAAAAATTGGAGGAGAAACCCCTATGGAGATTCAGGCTATCAAGAAGCTTAAATCTAGACAGCATGCTCATTGGAAGAAGCCTCATTTGGGTTTTTGTAAATTGAATTTTGATGTGTCGGTTAAGCCCTAGCCGATCTTAAATTGGAAGTATTATTTAGATGATTTCGGACCGGTGGTTCATATTCTCCGCCAAGCCGAATATGAGCTCGACTCATTCATTTTATATACAGGCCGAATATGAGCACATTTTAAAGCTCGGCTCGCTCGATTTAAGCTCGAATTTTGTGAAATTTCAATTATTTTCCTTTAAATTACTATGTGGTGAGGAAATAGGGTTGCATAATGCTCAAAAAAATCTCAGCTCAAACTCATTTCCTAAATGAACCGAGTATGAGCATGTTTTTAAGCTTGAGTATAAATTTAGGCTCGGCTCGAGCTTGAGGTGAACCTAAATTTACTCGAGCCGAGCCTAAATTTAGACTCAAGCTTAAAAATGTGCTGCAAGTCGACTCGTTCGGCTTGAATAACAACAGCTAGCTCGATCCTGCAAGTCGAAGCACTGGCCTTCAGAGAATGAATTAAGACGGCGTCTCATTTTGGCATTAAAAAGTTGATAATTAAAGGAGATAATCTTAGTGCCATCAATGTCGTTAACAACAAGGGGAGCACTTCATGGAAGATCCTACATATTAGAGAGGAGATTGATTTCACTCAAACTCATTTCGAGTCCTTCGAGATCTACCTTGAATTGGTAAATAAAGAGCGGCCATTCCGGCCTTCGAGATCTACCACTCTTTCAGAGAAACAAATCTAGCGGCGGACTTTATTGCTCGAAATGATTGTGACTTATAGGGACTTGTCTATAATTATCTCAAAGGAAGATCTAAGATGGTCTTCTAAAGACATTCTAATTTTGTAATACTATTTTAAAAAAAACTGCTGCTCAATAGAGAAACAAGAAGCCTTCGCCAAAAATTCACATACATGTCCACTCATTGGAGCCTAATGTACAGATTTCAAAAACAATAAGAAAGATTAGCAACAAAAACTATCAAGTATAGAACGATATGGTAATCCTCTAAATAGTCTATTGCAAGCTAATGTAATATATACCCATTAGGCATCTTCTTATTACCCAGGACATGTTATGTGACCCTTTCCTGTGTTGGAAGTAGACAATCTTGAGAATTTGCCTGAACCAAGAGACTTGCAGATTTTGCATCACACTTTCTTTTTTCGGCGTCTGCTGTGAATTCAAGCTGTTTCTCGACGGACTTGAAAAAAGTGGTGCGCCTGTATCTTAACTGATATTGGGGAGATGCATTGAAGTTCTTCGTAGAGTCGCACTGAGGGGTGTTGTCACCGTGAGAAGCTAGGCTTTCACACGAACCACTTTCGCACCCAGATAGATCTGTTCGATCTTTGGCTTTCTCGTCAATGATGGAAGATGAACACCTATCATTGGCTGAATCCCCATCCCACTTGCCAGTCTTATTAGTCAAGACATTAAGGGATCGAGGTTGCATCTTTCTCTTCCTCAGTATCGAAGGGGTGTTGGGGAATGTTCTTGCAGCAAGTCTCAGAATAGATTCAGGGCTGTTTGTAGGAAGGCCATTTCTCTTCACACAAGGCGGAGTGAAGAAGGCTGCAGGTGAAATGACTGACGCATACTCTTCCGAAAGTGTAGCTTCCAAATTTGATTCTGAAGGAGTACAAATTTCGACTTTTGGTGGCTTGTAGAACAAAGAGCCATATGTTGGACATTGGGGCCTGAGAGGTGTACCAAATACTCTATTTTCATCACCCTTTTCATTGATCGCTGATGCCTCAGGTTGTGGCAAATGATCTAGATCAGGAGATTCATTCAAGGTGTTATCTGATGAAGAGCCCATCAACTGAACTGGTTCAGAGGACTCCAGCTGACTTTTACTTTCTTCCAGTATGCCAACATTTGTAGTTCCGGATGAAGTTTGCGCAGACGAATCATATTCCTTATTGGATGACAGCAGCAATCTGCTGCTTGCTGTTGATGGTTTATGTTCATCTCCTGCACCAACTGTATACGGACTAGTCTTTGATACTGGTGGGAGTCTACCAGTAGCCAAGTAGAAGTCCAGCTTTTTCTTCAAGGAGCTATTCCAGTGATTCTTAATGGAGTTGTCAGTCCTACAAACAGTTCAAACCAGTCAATATAAAAGCATGAATGCATGGGATTAGCATAGATCTTTATAAATCAAATTCACCACACAATCAACATCTCAAATCATGGGAGTTACTTTCACAATACCTTCCTGGCAAAATCTTTGCTATTTCAGCCCATTTATTGCCATATGCATGATGCGCATTCATAAGGATTTGTTCTTCCTCTAGTGTCCATGCATCCTTTTTTATTTTTGGATTCAAATGATTATGCCACCTGCAAATGTGTAGTGAACTCATTAAGTCAACTCATCCATCATAACTTGATAGGAAAATTGGAGAACTCTGGTTTTCCCTTCCAGATCACATTAACAAACGCTTAATGGTGTTAACTTTGAGCCAACAACAATGACAACAACATTCCCCGTTTATTCTGCTCTACCCGGTCTAGATAGATCCTGCTCAAGAGCGATGCCAATCACCTCAAAGTCTAAGCATTATATGATATATTTTTATGAACATAAAATGATGGTCAAAACAATAAATGTGTACTTCTGTGTAACATTACCTTTCTCGGCATTGTTTCCCAATACGTCCATGTAACGACTTTGCAATAACAGACCATTTTGTTGGGCCATATTTCGCAACTAATTGAACAATTTTCTCATCCTCCTATAAATGGAAAAATCCAAAGCATGTTATATTTCAATAATAAATATTCTTAGAAACAAAAAGGAAGAAGTGCACCTCCTGAGTCCATGGTCCCTTAACAAGCTCTGGGTTAAGAACCTTCTGCCATCTATGTAAACACTGCACCTCTGATCTGTCTGGGAAAAATTCCGCTGGATAGAAATCGTAAATTCATGTGTTAAAAAAGCTGCTAGCAAACACAAATAGGAATAGATTAAATGTGCATTGTCATATTAAATCTACAAAAAAACAAGAAAGGCAGAAAAAGAATGTCAATTCAGGTGTGAAGAGATGCTGTTGATCATAACACAGATAGGAATAGTTTATATGCACGTTGTCATTATATCTAGGAAAAATAATAGGAGGCAGTGATGCCGGATTCTGAAACGAGAGATGCATGGACAATGAAACATCTGCAAGTAAAGTACCTAATATTCTCTATGGAGAACAACAATTTATTTTCATCACTTATACCTCCAATCCATGACTAGAGTTTTTTACTTTACAGATTTTGTCTAAACTGATATTCAGAAGTTGTGAGGATAGGTGATTAATGACGCAAATAGTCACATGGTATTGAGAGAGTCTGAAAAACATTTTTCAATCCAATAATGAACCAAAAAGTTGCATGCTTGTTCCACATCACAAAATTTTAAAATTTATTAAGACATGTCAGTGAGTAGAAGCATAGCTGGAAGCAAAACAAAACAATCTAAACTCGCAGCTATTTATTTTCAACAAGCATCAAAGCAAAGACTTCTAAGTAGAAAAATACCTATCTTCTTCCAACTCTTCCCATTATAAGCAGTTACAGCATTCCTCAACGTCTCGTCCTATAGGAACATAGAGAATTGACAAAGACATGTATCACAATTCACAAAAGAATATAGAGTTACAGACCATACTGAATAATAATGCTAGTTGCTTCAATTTAAGAAAATGTGTAGGGAAAAAAAACAGAACGGTGCACAATGTCTGCTGCACACTGACATGGACAACAGTATAGAGATTAAAACTTCAAAAGGCATAATTTAGTTGATTGCTTCACTTCTTAAAAACGTGGTTGAAATATCATTTTGTTTTACACTTGGTACTCATTTAAAATTGAAGATTCAATATGCATAGTAAGTAGGATAACCAACCAACCTCTTCTGGTGTCCAACCCCCTTTTGCTCGTCTAATTGGACCAGTAGTCCTCCTATAAAAAAAAAGAACAAATAACGCACCACAAACCATATTAAGAGAAAAAAAATGAAAAAGAACTTGAACTCCTAATTTTCTTTCATATAAAATTAAATACTGCCCTTGTAGAAGGTGAAAACAAAGAAAGATATGCATCAAATACTATAGATATAGAAACACAAAAAGCATCACAAAATATGTGTACAATGCAAATGAACAGTAACCAATATGCAGTGACCAGCAAGTGACTTGTAAACTTTTCACTCTCTAACATGTACTTCAAGAATCTTTTCCAAATTGAAGTGTTAGAGTCAAAATAAATTGACAGACGATGGCATATAATACAAACTTTAAATAATGTCCCCATATACAAGCTAATGCTATAGATTCATTCCCATTGTACAAGCAAAAAGGTAATGCAAGATACCTCACTCATGACTCATCATAATGTCTTAACACATTCAGGTTCAAAGTTCAAATGTTTAGATAAAATGAAGTACAAATCTAGAAACTGGCAATCAATTAATGACATGAAACCTAATCCATATGAATTGGTTAGGGGTACATTTACTAGCCATTATTATATCTAATCTGAGCTTCCCAGTAACTGGTAGCTAGAGGCTGTTAGTGGATTAGATATGACAGTATAACGAAAACAAATTGGCTTGAGAAGAAGACAGAGAAATCAAATGCACATGAATAAGCATGAATACCGATGCGAGGGCGATGCTGATGGTGGGGTGCTACCACCTGGTGACTTAAAGCTAATACTTCCACTGCCATCAGAAACTGATGAACTTGAAGCTGCTGCTGATTGTTTGTTCTCCAAGCAGAAATCATCTCCTCTCCCCTCACCTTCAGTCATTTCCCCAAACTACCACCTGTTCATCAGAATAGCCAAACGCCTCATTCACCAAAGAAATCCAGATTTGAGACACTAGAGAATTAACAATCAGAAAACCCTAAATATTGCTATAATCGACATAGAAAAAGCTCAAATCTTCCTAACTAATCAAATAGAAAATATAGAAGAAACAATAATTGGAGAGCTCCCAAGAAACCGTCAAATCACCCCTAGGGCTACCCGAAAACAAAATCCAAATCCGAACTCGTCCAGATTACACATAATTCTAAACAAAGCAGCTCAAAACAAATCCATCAAGAGAACAACGAAAGGAACAACAAACAAGAGATCACAAGGAAAACTGTTCGGAATTGAACTCACCAGCACCAGAAGAAGATAAACTGGCGGGAATCAGATACAATAGCGCATCTTTCGATCTCGCCGGGGAAGCTTCCAGTTCCAGACGAACACGAAGAGCAACAACACAAGAAGATGAGAGAGAAATAGGAGATAGAAAGGGCATCCAACTTCGGTTCGGAAAAACCTCGCCCGTTGGAGAGAGAGAGGCAGGTTGAGGGAGAACAAAAAAAAAAAGAAATTAAAATGAAAATTGGAAAGTTTAACGAATACTCCGTATAAAAGATCACCGACGTCGCCGTTTGGTGCCGTTACTGGGAGTGTCGACGCCGACGATGCTTTCTGCAAAACCCTATCAGTTAACGGCGCCGTTAATTGACGGTTTCCGGGTTTTATTTTTTAATCGTTTAAAGACGTTAGAGAAAGAAAAGTTTGAACCTCAAACGGCACTCAAGGGAGGAAGAGTGGAGTAGTCGTTGAAGGTGGAGCATGTTAATCGCGGATCTATTTTCAACCGTTGGATCTGCGAGAGGCGTCCAATCAATACCATCTCTGCGTAAGGGAGGATAATTCAACGGCTCTGATCTTATGGAGGGGTGGAATCGACGGTGATTAGAGGCCTTGGTGGTTTCAATTATTTAATCATCTAGTCGTTACTCGTTAGGATTTAAGATTGCGAATCTCGGGTTTTTTTTTAGGAAAATTATTTTTTCTTTATGGATTGGATTATGTGTAGATCAATTAATTTTCCTCTCTGGTTTGATATATATTTTTTTTCCCTTTTATGAATATTTTTATTTTTTATGAGGAAAATTTTCGATTTAGCCGTTATTATGATTTGCGTAGTGTAATTGCATTTTTAGAAATTGTGGATTTCATTTTCACATTGGTTACCGGAAAAAACACAATCAAAAGGGACATTTTAGGTCACCTAAAGTTTTTAACCTTAGGAATCGTATCGATGTTCTGAATCGTTTGAAACTAGTTAGGTAAATCACTCATCTCAATTTGGGCACCAATATATCATGTCTTTGTTATTATTGTTGGATATATGAGTTCTGACTAATTTGTCCCTATTTATACAACTTGGAAAGCAAGCTTTCACTACAAGCAATACACATCACTTGACTCATTCGGTTACAACTAACACATGGTCAAGCCATGTTGAACTGATGGCTCAATACGCCCCCTCAAGATGGAGGGTGGTACAATCCCAGCTTGGAAAGGATGAAATTTTGCTGATGTGAAGGCAAAACTTTGGTGAGGACATCAACGAGTTGTTCGGAGGAAGTGACAAAGGAAAGCTTCAACAAGCCATCTAGGACTTTGTCACTAGTAAAGTGGCAATCCACTTCAATATGCTTGATGCGTTCGTGGAAAACTAGATTGGAAGCAATCTGAACTGCAGATCGATTGTCACAAAATAGTTGCACGGGCTTGAGAGGTTCAACTGAAAAATCCTGGAGCAAACGAACTAACCAAGTCACCTCTGTAGCAGCATTGGCCATAGCCCTGTACTCGGATTCAGAGGAGCTGCGGGACACCACTGACTGTTTCTTGGACTTCCAGCTGATGGGAGAAGATCCAAGAAAGACAATGTAACCAGTGACAGATCGACGAGTCATGGGACAGGAAGCCCAATCAGAATCGGAGAACGCTTTGAGCACTGGAGAAGAGCAACCGTTAAACAAAATTCCTTGCCCTGCAATATATAATGCTAATATATTAAACTAAATGAGAGGTCGGTTAATCAATTATTCTCACTTCAATGAAAAGAATGAAGGTTTTATATAATATATCATATTGTCAAGATACTCGGATGATGATATAAAGATTTTATATAATCAATTATTCTCATTTCAATGAAAAGAATGATGGAATATTTTAATTGCAAATTTGAGGTATGTATTATTTATTGTTAGTGTTATAATTTTTTGCATATAAAAAGTAATCTATTTTTATATTCTTTAAAGGAGCAGGTAGTTAAGTCCCCTCGACCTAGCATATTTAAGGGAGCGAGTAATATATACTTTGTGAGATTCATATGCAGAACAACTTACTCCTTATCAAAATGTTTCTATATACGATAAAGTTATTATTATTCAGTTTGCAAAAATTAAAAGTTATGGAGGTATATTCGTTTAACTTTTATCATCAATTCTTATAAAAAGATTTAATAATATATGAATATTTACGTCATCCACGCGTTAAAACTATATATCCAACACCTTTCGTATTTCTTTGATATTTTTTGGACGATTCAACCATTAATTCAATTAAAAGTAATCAATATCAATCAATATATAATACTAAAGGATAATTCGCCTTAGCCATGTGGCATGTGACACCTTCCCCTTTAGTATAAGTTTAATTTGTTAACCAATTATGAATTACTTAATTTGATTTACATAATTATTCTACACCATAAAAATATTTACTTAATTATTAACAAACCACTAAATCAAAATGTCACACTTAATTCCTATGGATTAACACAGATTTATTAAAATAGACAAGAATAATTAATTTTGCGATTTTGATTACAAATTTAAACAAATTAGTTGTTGTACAGATATAAAGAACAATACACATAGAAAATCTTAACAAATCGCTGAAACTGATAGATATTGATTTATCATAGATATCCTAGATTGAGTTAATTTATGAGAAATAAAAATAATTTTAATAAAATATATTATCTGAGATTTTAATAAAAACCGATAATATTGATTCATCCGATAGATATCTAGATTGGGTTAATTTATGGAAAAAATAATATTTACAAGGGAAAAGTAATTAAAATACCCCCGCCTTTGAGAATACGGTAAAAATGTGTCTTCAACTTTCAAATGTAATAAAAATATCCTGACCTTTGAGGATAGTGGCAATATATTACCACGGGTTTTCTCACGGGTCAAAAATGTTAACAAGGCAGCCTACATGGATTTTTTGACAAGGGTTTTCTTGAACAATTTCTTTAGGAAAAAAATAAAGAGTTGGATCGGGTTCATACCCAACGCTTTTTCCTCTCTCTTATCTTCTTTCGTGGTTGCCTCTTGAACTATCTTCCAGGTCTTTCAGACATCTCATGGTTGATCTTCATTGACAGTCTTCCTCCCTCGTGTTGGTCGCCTATCTTGAGCTGTTTGGTTGTCTCTCTCACATCTTCATCCTGTTTGATTCGTTCACGGGCTTGGCTGAGTAAGTTTTGCTTTCCCCCCTCTTCATTGTTGTTGTTGTTGTTGATGATGACGTCGGTTTAGTTTTGTTTTCGGTTTGGTGCTAGGAATAGTCGTGTTGCGTTAATTTGATGCAATTTTGACCAGATTAGTTGCTTGGTTGAATCAATTTTTCTTTTCGGGTTTAATTTTGATGTTGTTTATTTTTTTCCTAAGGAAACCGTCCAAGAAAACCCAATTTTAGTGATAATTTGTAAAAATACTTCCACGCAGATTGTCTTGTCAACAAAAATCCACGTAGGCGCCCTAGTCAACATTTTTTTACCTATGAGAAAACCCATGGTAATATATTACCACTACCCTCAAGGGTCAGAATATTTTTATGACATTTGAAAGTTAAGGATATATTTTTATCATATCCCTAAAGGTGTGGGTATTTTAATTAGTTTTCCCTATTTATAATAATTGATCAATATGATATATATCTATATCAAATATTGTTATGGTTAAAAAGTGAAAAGATTATCTATTGTTATCTATGCCAAATTTGATCCGTAAAAAAGAATACATATGATTAAAAATGAAAATTTATTATCAGCAAATTAGGAAACAAATTTAATCGACAAACAAGGTATCTATCAGATGCATATCTAAATTCATCCATAACAAGAACTAATTATTTTATTTTTTATTTCAAAATCTAAACTAGTTATATGCTACTCCATTTATAATATATATGTATGATAAAAATAAATCTCAACTAGCTTCTACTAAGAGATAAAAACAAATCTCAACTATACCTAACAAATCACAATAAATAAATAAATAAATAAATTTAGAGCATCCTCAACAGAAGTTCTAAAATAGAGAAAAATGGAAAATTTAGAGAAAAAGGTGGATTTTATTGTCCAACAGCTCCTCTCTATTGTTTTGTAAAAAAGAGAAATGAGGAGAGAGAGTAAAAATTTCTTTATATTTAGAGGAAGAGAAAAAACTCTAAAATTAAATGTTTTCATCAAGCCCCATGCCAACCATTTAAATCATAAATAAGATTCAAAATATAAAGCTTAGTTGGACTTATAAATATTATATAATATATGAAAATAAAATATGATTCAAAATATAAAGCTTTGTTGGATTTATAATTTCCTTATATAATTTAATATATATTATAAATATTATATAGTATGAAATTATAAAAAAAAAATTAAATAAAAGGTTGATATTTTATAAATTTTCTATCATCCTTAAAAACCATACATGATTAGTAAATGAAAAATAATAAAACGAACACATTGATATTTCCAACCAAAAAAAATTATAATAATAAATAAATCAATTTTATTTATTTTATGGGATAAATATCGTATAAGGTACGAAAACTATACTAGTTACCTAAAGTTTAAAAAATTTCATTTATTATATTATGAAATTATGCATTTATTATAATTTATAATACATATTAATAAATGCAAAAATCTGTATAATAGAGAAACTGTTGGAGTTGGAGGATAATTTTTTTAGAGATTTTGATGTTTTGATCTCTATTTTAGAGTACTTTTACAAGAACTGTTGAGCTTGCGCGCTCTTACTAAATATTTTTCAAATATAAATATATGTTCATTTGTATTATTCCGCAAGATAAGAGGGCGAAGACTTCTGCTACTACGTATGCCCAAACCCGTCGAGGAACGAATTTGTCGCCTGGACCACCAATCCCCGTACAGATGCCTCAACATACTTGGTGTACTGCACCGGTAGGCTAGGTAAAATTAAACATAGATGGAGCCTCTAAAGGGAATCTAGGAGCTGCCGGAGGAGGAGGCGTATTCAGCAGCGACACCGGAGCTTTCCTCGCTGCCTACACCTTCAAATGTGGTCGTGCTTCCGCCCTTAGAGTTGAAATATGGTCAGCGCTCCATGGACTGCGAATGGGTGCAAGACGGGGCTACCCCAGGCAGATCATCGAATCAGATTCCTCGACCCTTTGTGACCTGTTGGGAGCGAGGCGCCGCGCTGTCCGCCCATATTTTTATCTCATCGAGGAATGTTGAAGCCTGCTAACCAACAAACCGTTGGGTGGTTAAGATCAACCAAGTTCGTCGCCAAGCTAATAAGGCTGCTGATGCTCTTGCAAATTGGGCACTTTCTTTAGATTATGTCTTAGAGGAATACCTTTCTTTTCCTGATGTGCTCGGACCCTTTATGGGTTCATCTATTTCTGTAAACTCTGCCTAAGTCTTTTTACTTTCAATAAAACCACGGGCTTGCCCCTCTTACAGACCAAAAAAAAAAGATAATTCAAAGATGGTAAATGCATTCAAGGAGGTCGAAGAAGAATAAAGAAAAAACAATTTCAACTCTAAATAACAGTACACTGCATATATGATTTATGATTATTTTTACATACATGCATTTTGGTACAAATATTAACAATGGGATAAAATTTTATCTATAATTACAAATATTCAAATTTCTTTTATCGGTAACTATATAATAATTAACAATATTTATATGTGAATAGTGGTATTTAGTGTTTAAAGTTACTAACTAATTTTTTTTAAATATTAAATGTATTAATTTAAAAAAAGATTGAACAAAAGTGCGGGTAAGTAGTTGTTCGATTTTAAGGGTACTGGATAGCAACGTACATATGGGTATGTATGGCCTAGAGGCTAGAGGTGAGGTTTGAGCTAAAAACCGTTTGACGAACTAACTCCAAGGCGCCATAGAATCAATTAAGGTGAATCAATTATAAGCACGTACTGAGATATATATTAACATCAACAAAAACCAAAATGTCCCTTTTTGTTAACCGGGGGAATTCATATATAGATATGATTTCTTATTGAAAATTTGTGAGCATAGCTAGAGCGTCGGATTAAGAATATCAAACGATTAGGATTAAAAATAACCTGTGAACAATGACATTATTCATAGATACCAAATGATTATTCGTATGTACATACATACGAATAATAACACTTATTTATACGTACAAATAATAAGAATAATCGCTTAGTGCCTACTAATATTCCCCAATGCTTAAAAATTACACGACTACTTATATGAGATACAACCTCTACATAGGTCAAGAGTTTGCAAAAGGATAGTCAATAGCATGAGACTATCTTAAAGTGCTAAAAATAGTCGTGCTATAAAATCGGACATCCTATATCAACTCGGCATCTCATCTTCTTCTTCTTTTTTTTCGTTTTTTTTTGTGGACAGGGAAAACGAGAGTAAGCTCATAGGGAAAAAATCTCATAAAATACTACACAATAAAACAGGCTATAAACGGGTGAGGCGGAGAGTAGTCCTTCCCCTAACATCTTTCTCAATTTATATTTAATTTTTATTTTGTGCAAATTATTATTTAGCATTAATAATTCTGTGTGGTTTTGGTCAATTCATTTCTACTTTTGTAATTGTATTATGTCGTTGAGATGTTCTGAGTGGTGTATCATATGCATACCGGATTACAATTTGATGCTCTGAGTGGTCAATCCATTTCTACTTCGGGCTGAAATTATAATTGAATACTGGACTTGATGGAGTACATGCTCAAGGATACAGGATTACCGACTCCTAACTCGTGCACTAGTTGCTGCTACAGACGTCGAGCACTTCACCACTCTCTTAATTCTGTTACAGTTGAACGGCTTAGACCGAGTGTGTGTCTGTATGGTCAGGATTTGTACACGTGTATGAGTGTGGAGAGGGTTGTTAGATTGTGTCAACATGTATAAAGACCCACTTCTGTAATCCATTCTAATTCAATGAAACACACGCACAGACTCACCTCTTCTAGGGTGATCTGCTTCTTCCAAATTCTAGGTTTTCTCTGTTTCCATTGTTAACATGGTATCAGAGCAACTTCTCTGATTCGTCGATCAAATACGCTTCCGCAACTTCAGATCTTCATCGACAATGGCGACTGACGGGAATCGCATTGATCCAGCGGATCCTCTCTACCTCCATCCAAGTGATACTCCTGGAGCCACTCTCGTTTCTCATACTTTCGACGGGAAAAACTTCGGAGAATGGAGGAGAGCTATGCGAATCGCACTGTCTGCGAAGAATAAGCTGTGTTTTGTCAATGGAGTGTATGCCAGACCACCGGAGACGTCACCAAACTTCGCTTATTGGGAGAGATGCAACGACATGATCATCGCTTGGATCATCAACACGCTGAACTCCGAGATCAGGAGCAGTGTGATTTACGTTGAATCAGCAAGGGAGATCTAGGAGCATCTTGAGTCGAGGTTTGGCCAAGCCTCGGGATCACAGATCTACTCCATCAAGGAGGACATCAACACCATTTCGCAAGGTACGATGTCAATTTCCTCCTATTTCACTCGAATGAAATCCCTGTGGGATCAGCTTAGGTGTATGCAGAGATTTCCTCATTGTACTTGTGGAGCTATGGCTGAGATCACTAAGTATGATGAGGGTCAAAGGCTGTTTCAATTGCTTCTCGGTCTGAACGAAAGCTACAACACGATTAGAGGAAACATCTTGCTGATGCGTCCACTGTCGTCCGTTGATGATGCCTACTCGATGCTAACTGAGGAAGAAAGGCAAAGAGACATCAAGCCTGTGTCTACTTCAACCGGAGACATGGCCTCTTTCCATGTTCAGTCCAAGAAATCTGTTCAGAATCAGAATCAAGGTCAGAATCAGAAAATGGACTCCAAGAATGGTGGCAGAGGAGATCAGCAAGGCAAGAAATCAAATATGTTTTGTACCAACTGCAAGAAGACGAATCACAACGTTGATAGGTGCTTCTTCATCATCGATTTTCCTCTTAACTACAAAGGAGATACCACTAAGAAATTTGCTGGACATGTTGCTGAAGGTGAATCTCACAGCAGAACACCAGAAATCACAGCTGATCAGTACAGGCAGTTGATGGATTTCCTCAAGACTCGTGAGGGAGATCAGAATATCACAAATCTAGGAGAGAATTTCGCTGGATTTGCAGGTATGAATTTCACTACAGTTAGGTCTGATCATTTTTGGATTATTGATAGCGGGGCTACGAATCATATGTGCAGTGATAGCTCCATGTTTGATCCTTTAACTGTTGTGGATCAGTCCTATTCCATTATGTTACCAAATGACTTATCTCTACAAGTGAAATTCTATGGTGATGTTCAACTCTGCTCTCAAATTCGGTTAAGAAGAGTTCTTTATGTTCCAGATTTTAAGTGTAATTTGCTGTCAATTGGGAGATTGACAAACGATCTATGGTGTAATGTTGTCTTTACACCATCACTGTGCATAATGCAGACAGTGCACATGAAGGAACCTGTGATTCTTGGTAATTGCAGGAAAGGCTTGTATCTGACTCAAGTGAAAGATGGATTTGCTGGACAAGTGAAGACTGCAGAAGATCTTGCTGCTCATCAGTATCTTACATACTTTGGAGATTCCAATAAAGTTGTAGTAGATTCAAATAATGCTTTTGTAGGATCTATGTCTCGTGCAGAGCTTTGGCATGTTAGGTTGGGACATTTGCCCACCTACAAGCTTAGAAAATTTTCTTTTGCCAAGGATGACAATGTTGTTGGTAGTCCTTGTGAGATTTGTGCCCGTGCAAGGCAACACAAGTTACCTTTTCAGAACAGTAGTATCACGACTATGAAGGTTTTTCAGTTAGTTCACGTTGATGTATGGGGATCTTTTCATGTGTCAACCTATAATGGAAATAGATACTTCGTCACAATTGTTGATGATTTTTCTCGAGCTACTTGGATTCATTTGATCCCTTCAAAGAGCAGTGCAACAGTTGTTATTAAGAACTTTGTTTCTCTTGTGGAAAATCAGTATAGCGGCAAGTTCCAAATTCTTAGAAATGATAATGCTCAGGAGCTGGGTTTGAGTCATGATTCATCCAGTTTCTTGGCAGAAAAAGGCATAATCCATCAGACATCTTGTGTTGCTACTCCTCAGCAAAATGGTGTAGTTGAGAGGAAACACAAACACATACTTGAAGTGTCTAGAGCTCTCTTGTTTCAGTCAAAACTACCTCTCAAGTATTAGGGAGACTGTGCTCTTACAGCTGTCTATATCATAAACTGGTTGCCCAGCAAGGTCTTGAAAAATAAAAGCCCTTTTGAGGTGCTTCATGGTAGTGCACCTAGCTATGCCAACCTCAGAGCTTTTGGTTGTCTATGTTTTATGTCTACCTTATCTCATGGGAGACATAAGTTCCAAGCTAGAGTTATCCCTTGTGTCTTCCTAGGGTATCCCTTTGGTAAGAAAGCTTACAAGGTGTTATCTCTTGATACTCACACTATCCATGTCAGTAGAGATATTGTGTTTCATGAACACATATTTCCTTATGACAAAAACTCTCTTGATCCTCCATTATTTCAACCCCATTCTCCCTGTCATGATGATTTACCATCCCATTCCCATCCACCTGTTGCCACTCAATCACCAGCATCAGCTCTCAGAAGATCCACAAGACCCCATACCACTCCTTCTTACCTAAATGACTATGTTTGTGCCCATACCACTGCCATGTGTTGCCACACCCTTACTTCCACAATCAAATTCCATACTCACAATTCTCCTCCTTCCCTTGCCAAACCTGTGTGTGAACCTACATCCTTTTCCTAGGCATGTCAGTTTCAGGTGTGGCAGCAAGCTATGACTGATGAGTTCACAGCTCTTGACTCCAATCATACTTGGGACATTGTGAATCTTCCCAAGGGTAAGAAACCCATTGGTTGCAAATGGGTATACAAAGTTAAGCATAATGCAGATGGCTCCATTGAGAGATACAAGGCTCGGTTGGTTGTGAAAGGCTTCACACAAAAGGAGGGGATTGACTACACATAAACTTTTTCTCCAGTGGTTAAAATGACCACAGTTCGTGCCCTTGTGACTGTTGCTGTGAAGAATGGTTGGTCCTTAATGCAGCTTGATGTTAACAATGCATTTCTCCATGGAGATTTGCATGAGGAGGTTTATATGAGAGTTCCTCAAGGTCTGTAGGTCACTGATGGCAAGGTTTGTAGACTCAGAAAGTCTCTTTATGGCTTGAAACAGGCCTCTAGACAGTGATATGACAAGCTGTCACAAGCTCTCAAGCATCTTCACTTCAAACAGTCCTTAAATGATTACTCTCTATTCATCAAACATGAGGGTACCTTCACAACCTATGTTGCTGTATATGTTGATGATGTTATCATCACTGGCAACAATCCCACTCAGATGACACAGTTAAAGGAGTTTTTGCATAACACCTTCAAAATCAAGGATTTGGGCAATTTACACTATTTTTTAGGGATTGAGTTTATTCAATCCAAGGAAGGTATGGTTCTCAATCAGCATCAGTTCATACAGGATACTATTACTGAGTTTGGTTGTGGGTCGGATCATCCTACAATCAGTCCTCTTGAATTGCACACTGAGACATATTTGCTACCAAATCCTACTTTATACCGTCAGCTTGTGGGGAAATTGAACTTCATCACCAACACCAGACCAGACATTTCTTTCTCTGTGCAAAATCTCAGTCAGTTCATGCAAAAGCCTGCCCAGTGCCACATGAATGCTGCTCTACACACCTTGCGATTTTTGAAAGGGACAATCAACATGTCCCTTCTTCTTTCAGGCAGTGCCAGTTTTGACCTTGTAGCTTATTGTGACTCTGACTGGGCCTCTTGTCCACTGACTCGCAGAAGTGTCAGTGGCTATGTTATATTTCTTGGTGGTGGTTTGATTTCATGGAAATCCAAAAAGCAGACCACGGTTTCTTTGTCTTCAGCAGAGGCAGAGTACCGGTCGCTTCGAAGGGTTTGCATAGAAATTGCTTGGCTCACCAGATTGTTGCATGAATTGGGTGTCAAGGACATTAATCCAATTCCTGTAAAATGTGATAATCTTGCTGTCATCTATATTGCTCGAAACCCAGTGTTTCATGAGCGAACAAAACATATTGACCTAGATTGTCACTATGTTAGAGAGAAACTTCTTGATGGCTTAATCTCCTTACATCATGTCCCTACCTTTGATCAACTAGCAGATGCTTTGACAAAGCCGATTGTTGGTCATCGCATGTCTTCAATTCTGGACAAGTTGGGGATTGTTTCCCCATCTCCAACTTGAGGGGGGATGATGGAGTACATGCTCAAGGATACATGATTACCGACTCCTAACTCGTGCACTAGTTTCTGCTACAGACGTCGAGCACTTCACCACTCTCTTAATTCTGTTACAGTTGAACGGCTTAGACCGAGTGTGTGTCTGTATGGTCAGGATTTGTACACGTGTATGAGTGTGGAGAGGGTTGTTAGATTGTGTCAACATGTATAAAGACCCACTTATGTAATCCATTCTAATTCAATGAAACACACGCACAGACTCACCTCTTCTAGGGTGATCTGCTTCTTCCAAATTCTAGGTTTTCTCTGTTTCCATTGTTAACAGGACTAGTTTTTAATTCTTTAATATTATGGGCTAAAATTGTAGTTTCATTAAATTTATTATAAATTTAGCCCAGAAAATCAAAGAACTAAAAACTAGCCGTCTAGCCCAATGTCCAATTATAATTTCAGCCCATCCTTCTAATTTTGGCAGTTTCTGTTAGGGGTGGGCATGGGACGGGACGAGATTGGGGTAATCCCGCGTCCCGTTCCGCGTATTTTTGCGGGACAGGATTGAATATTTTTTTTTCAAATCCCGCAGGGTCTTATCCCTCACGGAACGAAACGGGATCGAGACGGGACGGGATTTGTCCCTCGTAAAAAATGAAAAAAACACAATCCCAAAATAACAAGTAGAAAGGTGCAAATTAAAGTCATACATAATAATTAAATAACCCCATTACATAAAAAAAATCAAGTATTTTCAACAAATTGAATTGAAAAAATGAAAATATAGTAGCAACAACAAATTGAATTGAAAAAATGAAAATACAGTAGCAAGTAGCAACCACCAAAAGTAGCAACAGCAAGTGACGACCCAAAAAAAAACAGTGGCAATATTCATTTATTTCTTATATATTTTTAGTGTTTTTATTATTATTTTAAATTTTAAATTTTGGGTTTAAATAAATGTTAACCTATAATATAAATATATTCTTATATATTTTTATTAATTTTAATTAAATATATAAATATATATAATTTTTTATATATGTGCGGGACGAGACGGGATTTGCGGGATTCTAACTCTCCATCCCCCCGCGTAATTTTTGCGGGACGGGATTAAAAAATTTATTTCTAAATCCCACCGGGATCGGGATGGGATGTGGGACGGGACGGGATTTGCGGGATTTGTGCCCACCCCTAGTTTCTGCAGTTAGCCATTTAGCTTCTCAAGTCCAATCCAATAATTGAATTTCCACCCTATTAGTCTTATATAAAATGTCTGGAACAAATAAAAATCTGGTATAAACTCTGAAAATGCAAAATAAAATAAATAGCCCCAGTCGGGGTGGCTCACTGGTGGGGAGCAAGGGAAGATGTCAGGAGATCTCGGATTCGATCCCTATCTCCGCCCCTTTCCTTGGATTAAAATCCAAGGTTTGCCTTCCTCCTTTCCAGTGGGTCGAGCCGATCGACGCAAGCCGGTTTACTTGGTGCGTGGCTCTTGCCGGTTGGGTCACGGATGGGTTCCTCGTCATAAAAAAATATGATAAATATGAATAAAAATAACTTAAACTAATATGTAAATACAACCCTAAAATTAGTCTAAAATAGATCGATGTTATTAGCAACTGGTGAGGTGTTTGAAAATGGTCTAATTTTAAGGCCCGGAGGTGGCTTGGTCCATGCCCTCTTAGCTAGCGTCACTCGATTGCTGGTGCCGATGGAGTTCAAATTAGTAGTTGAAGAAATATGAGGTTTAATTACCAAATTTAGGGAAGGAAAAGAGGTTGAGAGAGAGTATTCAATAAAATTATAAAAGTTTGGAAAATTTTAGAATTAAAATTAATAAATAAAGTTGACTTGTATCAAGGTATATATGTTGATTGTTGGAATTATTTTTGGTTATTTATAAAGGTTGGAATATTTTTTGGTTGAATGTTGATATTTGGAATTATTTTTGGTTATTTTTCAAATAAAAAAATTGGTATGATTGGATGGGATTGAGCATCATGGTACAGTTTTAGATGAGGTTTTTCAAATAAAAAAATTAGTCTTTTAGTATGTGTAATGTGTATTTTCGGATTTGAAGATCGATTCCAACCTGGTAGGGTTTTTTTTTGGCTTAGACCCAAATCAAGGTTGCTTCTATTTCTACATCTGTATATTCATTTTGACAAGTTCTTATGATAACCATATTCTATAGGCTAAACTTCAGTTGCCGCGGCCCATGAGGCCTATATAAACTAGCTGAGATCCACATTGCTAATAGCAAAGCAAAATATAATACTTGTAATTAGCTATATATAGCTCCTTGCAAGGTTAATTACATTTAATTTGCATCTTCATTAAATAGTTGAAGCTTTGCAAAAGGGCATTGGTTTTTAGGTCTTCATCCATGGCTTCTGCCTTGCTACTTCTTGCATTCGTGGTGCTTTCAGTACTTAACCCTACAGGTATATCCTATAGCTAGCTATTGCCCAAAATACTATTCATTTATGTACGCGAGAGTTCTAATTAGGGCTGAAAATAACGCGCGGGTATCCACTTTACCCGCATTAATTTTACGGGCGAAAACCCGCAATAAAGTGGGTGACGGGCGGTGTGGGTGCGGGGGTGGGTGAGGCTGGTGATGGATGGATTATGGGTGAAGATTTTTCACCTATTACTCGCCCCAATAGTCCACCCTTTAACCCGCACCCACATAAAACCCTAAAAATTGTGTGTGTTTACTATTTTACCCTTTAAAACCTAAACCCTAATCTTGAGTATTGAGTAAGATGTTATTGTGTGTGTGTATATATTATACATATATGTTTTTTTTACTATCTATGTGTGTGTGTGTTTGTGTGTGGGTAGTTTTGTAACTTTTAAGTAACATGTTATTTTTATGTATGACATGTATTCGATTTCCACGAACTCATATATTTTAGTATTTGTAAATTAAAATTTAATTTTTATTCATCTTTCAATTTTATTAAAAAAAATCTTAACTATATTAATTTCACTCATTGGGCACCCGCTCCACCCGCATCACCTGCGCGGGTCGGATGAGGGTGAAGAGGTTTGTGAATGATGAGTGGAGTGGGTGAAATATGGATCCAAGACGGGTGATGGAATATATGGATTCATCGATGCACCCATAATCCGCCCCATTTATGGATCCAAGACGGGTGATGGAATATATGGATTCATCGATGCACCCATAATCCGTCCCATTTCCACCCCTAGTTCTTATTTAATCAATTAATTCATTAAAACTATATATATGTACATATATAGATGCACAGAATATCGGGGTTTGCTTCGGGAGGATCGGAAACAATAATCTCCCATCGGCGCAAGACACAGTGAACCTCTACAACTCGAATAGAATATCCAAAATGAGACTCTACTCCCCTGACTCGGACGCCCTCCAAGCTCTTCAGGGAACCGGGATAACCATAATCCTCGACATTGGAAACGATCTCCAATCAGTGGGATCGGACTCCTCAGCCGCGAGCCAGTGGGTCCAGAGCAATGTGGTCCCATACGCCTCGAACATCAAGTACATCGCGGTTGGGAACGAGGTGATGCCAGGGGACTCCAACGCCCAGTTTGTGCTCCCTGCCATGCAGAATATGCAAACTGCCCTAGGGGATGCAGGCCTTTCAGCCCATATCAAGGTCTTTTAATTTTCTATGCTTTTTTGTATATTTTATTTTGTGTAATAACTTGTCTATATTGTTTGGACACTTGTGAATCACATATCGAAAGTGGGATAATTCTGAACCTAACATATAAGTGGATAGGCTGCTCCTTATCGATTTAACATTTGATTATTGGGTACTTAATACTTAATTAAATACACGAGATAAGGGCATGCTCCCCAATAGGTCAATATTAAACATTTTTTTTGGTAGGGAAGACAAAACTAATTTTTTGAAAAATGTTTTTATTTTTGGAGATTAGGGTAATTTTATCTGAATATATATAATAAGACTTCATATATAATATAACACTATAACAACGTGCACACTTCTTAAATTAAAGAGAGCCTCAAATATATAATCATATCCTTATTTTAAAATTTATATAACACAATCTATATATTAATAAAAAGTTACAAATTATTGTTTAAAGTAAATTAATTTGTGTATTATAATTAAATAAACAGGTATCGACAGCCATGAAATCGTCAGCGTTGACCAACACCTTCCCGCCATCATGCAGCGTTTTCAGCTCAAGCGATTTCTTCAATCCGATCGTAAGCTTCCTCAACTCGAACGGCAGCCCACTCCTCGCCAACATCTACCCCTACTTCGCCCTCATCGGAGACCGCCAAGACATCACCCTCGAATACGCCCTCTTCACCGCCTCCGGCACCGTCCTCACCGACCAGAACAACGGCCTCCAGTACCAGAACCTCTTTGACGCGCTCGTCGACTCCTTCTACGCTGCCCTCCAGAGCGCCGGCACCGGAGGCGTGGGCATTGTGGTCTCCGAGAGCGGGTGGCCCTCACAGGGGACCGACGTGGCAACGGCGGACAACGCCGGAACCTACTACAAGAACCTGATCGGACACGTGGCGAACGGGACGCCGAGGAAGCAAGGTGGTCTGGAGACGTATCTGTTCGCGATGTACGACGAGGATAACAAAAAAGGAGATGAGGTGGAAAGGCATTTTGGTCTTTTCACACCTGATCAACAGAACAAGTACGGGATCGGTAGCTTCAGCGGTTAATGAATAGATCAATTGAAGATTCATCAGGAAATGATGGGACTCGGATCTTATATATTCTAAGCGAGATACACTCGGTTTGTTGTTGTTGTTTTGTTTTAATAAACCGGTGATCGATCAATCGATACATACAGAAATGAATATGTATCGAATATTCGATCTCATGTTTCCACTACACTTTATACATTGATAATAAAAATCTAACGAGTTTATATATGGAATTAGTTATTTATCTTAATTTTGTTAGGTACAATAATTTTTATTCCTAAATTTCTCTTAGCAAGTCAAGCACGTACGGCCATATATCAAAGCTCTAGGCTAAATAAATGATGTGTATTGTTGAGAGAATGTAATCGAATAGATCAAAGAGTCACGTATTGATAATATGAACAAATAAGTCTTACTATATAATCAGTGGGCTACTCCTTCTATGAGGTACAACAATCTCACGTACAACGAATCCGATGTTAGAAGAACTTCGGTGTTCAAACGAAAATTCCTACAATTCTTTTGTCGATTTGAAGCTAGAACTCTCTCTCACACACAAAAACCACCCATATATAATGCAGTAACTAGAAAGTAAAATCCTCAAAGATAAGAATATATATATCTCCAAAGACATTTCAGAATGTTGTGAGGGAAGAAGGGGATGTTAGACAAACCTCTTTAACACACACGAATCGGGATGAACAAGAACTATAAACCAGAGAGCCAAACTCAAGCAATCAAACCAACAATCAGACACAAACAGAAGATAAAAATTACCATGCACAAAGAACATCATATTTACGTGGAAAACCCAAAAATGGGGAAAAACTACGGCGAGCCAGAAACCTTCACCATCAACAGTAACAAGTGGGTACAATCTTCTCTAGACAAAGCTAGAGACATACAACATCATCAAGCATCGACATGCTTGGCCAAATCTCCAATTTCATCACCCAATTGGTAGAAATAAACAAAAACCAAGAGGACATGACTAGCAAAGAGGATATCATATCGGAGGCTCAAAACGATGATCCAACCATACAAAATGAAGCCTATGATGAGATGAATAACATATCTTAAAATCGTCCCAACCGGAGGTTATTTGTCCGTCGATCGGGGCACTTCAAAATGGGCTAAACAAGGTCAGGCATACAATTTCTCCAACTATCTCTTTTCTGAGTTTTCTCCCTTTCTCGCACCTTTATTTTTTCTGTCTCTCTTACTTTCTCAATTAGAAAGTCATCCCTTTTATAAAGAAGGTAAACCAACACATGGTAAAAACCCACGTGGTAAACTAGTCCATCGTACTCTTTTCCGTATAGGAGGGAACCAACACAGAAAGACTGAAGCTTCATCAAATATGAAATATGCAATTGAATAATCACATCGAAGAAGCTCCATGGTGTCTTTCCACTCTAAAGGGAATGAATCAGCTGCAGATTACACGTTCCGATTCAACAATCAAACCCCTAAATTCTTCGTCCCTTCCTACCACTCTAGCAACTCCATTTCCTTATCCATCGAAGCTTAGTTCTCTCTGAAATTGGGCAGACGACATAAAAAAAATCTCCCTGTCCCATTTCACCATTTGGCATATTCAATCTAAAAGAAGAAACAAACCAACAAATCTATCGCAAATTCAGAACATGAATTTAAGATGTAGTCATCCAGAGAAATCAAAATCCGAGTAAATTCATATTCGTGGCGAACGGGACGCCGAGACCTACTACAAGAACCTGATCGTACACGTGGCGAATGGGACGCCAAGGAAGCAAGTAGGCATGGAGACTTATTTGTTTGCGATGAGTTTTGGATCTTCTACACCCCACCGTACACCCCACTATACACCCCTTAATTATTTTGAGTATTTTTATATAATAAAAAAAATTTCAAATTTTTTAATTATATTCTAAATGTCTAATTACATATATTATATACTTGTAACATGAAAAATTATATTTTAAAAATTACTAAAATTATGATACTAAAAAAAGAACTATTTCAATTATTAAAAAAAAATAAAATATAATTTTTCATGTTACAAGTATACAAATATATGTAATTAGACATTTAGAATATAATTAAAAAATTTGAATTTTTTTATTATATAAAAATACTCAAAATAATTAAGGGGTGTATAGTGGGGTGTATGGTGGGGTCCAAACTCGTTTGCGGAGATGAGGTGGCAAGGCATTTTGGTCTTTTCACAACTGATCAACAGAACAAGTACCGAATCGGTAGCTTCAACGGTTAATGATAGATCAATTAAAGATTCATCAGGAAATGATGGGACTCAGATCTTGTTCTAAGCGGCATACACTCAGTTTTTTGTTTTGTTGTTGTTGTTGTTTTGTTTTAATAAGACCGGTGATCGATCAATCGATACATACATAAATGATTATGTATCAAATATTCGATCTCATGTTTCCACTACACTTTACAATGATAATAAAAACCCAAGAAGTTTATACGGAATTATTTATTTATCTTTTGTTAGGTACAATAATTCTAAAGGAAATTTTTGGTAACTGTCCATACGGAATTATTTAATGGTGTCATCACCATAAAAACAGTGAAACCACTGTTGTCACCAGAGGAAAATCTTATGACAAAAAGGAGAAAAAACCTTAGCCAAAAGAAAAATTGTTGGTGTCACCACCATAAAAACAGTGTCACCATAAGCAGAGGCGGATCTAGGGGGGGGGGGGCTCGCGGTGACTGAAGCCCCCCGCTGTCCGAAAACTAAAGGTTTATATATCTGGTAAGTTTGTAATATATATTAGTTAAGTAGAACATAACAACAATGACAACTTGGCTTGCTGGTAAAGGGCACGGGATGGAAATAAGCTGGAACAGCTAAAGGAAAACCTTAGGACAAGGGAAGCACAAACCCTAAAAAATGATCACTGTCACCACCCTTATAAGTGGTCATTGTCACCACTTTTATCTAGAGCTGGCAAGTTGGTCGTTTTGGTCGGGTTCGGGTCAGGCTTGCTCGGGTCGGGTCAATTCGGGTAAAATTTATGGTCGAGTATTGGTCGGGTCGGGTATTAGTCGGGTCGGGTTCGGTCATAACGAATTTTAGATTGGTCGGGTTTCGAGTTGAGTCGGGTCATGCCCATTCGGGTCCGGGTCAAAGCAGGTCGGTCTCGTTCGGGTTTCGGGTCAAGAGGCGGGTCGGTCTAGCTCATTTGAGTTTCGAATCAAAGTGGGTATAGCGGTATAGTTGGTTTGAGTTTTCGGTCGAATCATATTCGACCCGTTTGGATAATTAGGTTGATTTTGACTCGGTTGAATACTTAAATATGTAATTTACTTAAAATAAATGATTTTGACTCGGTTGAATACTTAAATATGTAATTTTGACTCGGTTGAATACACTCATTGTTATTGACTCATCGGTTGTCAACCGATTTTCAAAAAAGTCATAATCGGAAATTCGATATTCGGCAACATCGTCCTTTTTTAAACATTTAAAACAATTGATCGGTGTTATAATTAAATCAAATTAATTTTACACTTAGGTTTTAACCTTATTTTAACTAGCAAGTTGCAGATGAGCTTATTTGTGGTTTGACTATATCATTGACCCATATCATTTTCAATGCCCATTTCATTTTTAGCTTTTGGCCCATTAGTTTTTTTTCATTATTATTATTAGTTTTTAACAAATCTAGATATAAATAATTAATTCTATCAAAATATAATAATATAGATAAAAATAAAATAATAACTACAAAATTATTGATTTGGATATAAATAATTCTTTCCGCAAAAAAATAGAATCATTATACTTATATTTATAAAAAGAATTATTCATAACCATAATTATGAAATTTAATAGAATTATTATACTTATATTTATAAAAAGAAGTCCATTTATAAAAACCGAAAACTACTAGAATTAATAGAATTATTAACACTAATAGTCTAATATAATTTTTTAGGTGAAAAAACCCCTTAAGAGTTAGTTTTATGAAAATTAATAGAATTATTAACACTTAGTTATGAAAACAAATAGAAGTATTGTACTTATAAGTTATACCTATAAAAAGAAACACGTTTAAAAAAACCGGAATTATAAATAAAACTTATAAATACTTCATCTTCGATGGATTCGAATATTCGATGTAGTAAAATCTTGAGATTTGAAATTTGAGATTGAGATTTAGATCAAGATTGAGATTTAAGATTGGGACAAATATGGACATTTGATATTTGAGATTTGAGGTTTGAGGTTAAGATATATAAAGATTTGAGATTTGAGATCAAGTTAAGACTGAGGTTTGAGATGGAGTTCAAGATCGATATTTAATATTGAGATTAAGATTAAGATCAAGATTTAGATTTGAGATTGAGTTAAAGGTTGAGAACTTGAGATTGTTATTGAGAGTCGGGTCGGGTTGAGAGTCGGGTCGGGTTCAAAGTCGGGTCGGGTTCAAAGTCGGGTCGGGTTTATCTGTGTTCGTGTCTGTTTCGAGTCAGGTCATGTTCGGGTCGGGTTCGGTCTCGGGTTCGGGTTATGAATGACTCCAGATTTTCGGGTTTCGGTCGGGTTCGAGTTCGGGTGAGTCGGGTCGGGTTTTCGGGTCGGGTCCGATTTTGCCAGCTCTACTTTTATCAATGATCACTGTCACCACCACCCATATCATTGTCACCAACACCCATATTGTTGTCACCACCCTTATTGCTTTCACCACCTCTATCGTTGTCAACGCCCTATCACTGTCACCACCACTCTTATCGCTGTCATCACCACCTTTATCACTATCACCATCATCTATATCGATGTCACCACCTCTATCGCTGTCACCGCCCTATCACTGTCACCACTTCTATCGCTGTCACCATCACCCCTATTAGTGTCACCATCACCCCTATTAGTGTCACCATCACCCATATCGCTGTTACCACCCTTATTGCTGTCATCACCTCTATCGATGTCACCGCCCTATCGCTGTCACCACTCCCATCGTTGTCAACACCCTATCGCTGTCACCACCTCTATCGTTGTCATCACCATATCGTTGTCATTAACCCTATCAGTGTCATCAACCCTATTGATGTCACCACCCCATCGATGCCACCACCCTTTTCGTTGTCACCAAGCTTATCGATGTCATCAATGTCATTATGAAACCAATGCCAAGAGAGGCTAATACTAAGCAAAACTATTGTTGTCATCAAAGGAAACCCCTAGGATAAGTGTTATTAGTTGTGTCACCACTCTTGGTGACAACTTTTTTTTTAACGATGACAGTGTCACTACTCTTATCGATGTTACCAACAGTTGTGACACATGACAACTAAAACTCTAAAATAAAGAGATTATAAATTCGATATGTGTTTTTATACATATAATTCATAATCATCAACAAATTCAACAATTGGGAGTTTCAAACCCTATGACACGGCAAACTACAGCAACATGCAAAATACTTGTGATAATACTGTGCATTCAGGCAATAATAATTATAAACGAAAACATTTTCATCCAAACTATCAAGGAATTACAATGAGAACAGGATACAAAACTGGGATTAACTGGATATCTAATGCAAAATCAAAGCCACTGACAGTAAAACATTTCAGAAATTATTATAACATCACAAACAGATCGGAAACTGAATCAATTAATTGTTTTAAGACTATTGTTTCACAAAGAAGCCAAAACACAAAATCAAACTAAAAATTTCAAATTCAAATCAAGCAAAATTATGCAGACATTCCTAAAATTCATCAAAATCAAATACAAAATTCGAGCAGAGGAGTAATTCAGTAGGACGAGATCAAAATTCGATCTCCCTGAAATCGACGCGGTCGTTACCGTCCGAGTCGGCCACCGTAATCATCGTGTCGATCTGTTCCTGGTCGTTGTAGGCGGAAGAGAAGAACGACTGGAGATCCTCGCGGCTTATCAGACCGTCGCGATCCGCGTCGATGACGTCGAACGCTCGCCGGAGGAGAGGAAGGCCGATTGGATAGGAGAGGAAGACGCTTCGCCGACTACCTCCTGCTGCGCAATCAGGGAGACGAAGAAGACTGAAGCGCTTCAGAATTCAGATCCATGGAGGAGGCACGAGGATCGGAGGTCTCATCTTTTCCCAAATCAGATTAAGCGGGTAGGGTTTAATTAAAACAGGGGTAAAACGAGGTTTTCAAAAAAAATTAGGACACTCAGCAAAAACTGATTTTAAGTGGACATTTTACAAAAAGAGGTTTGCAAAATGGACATTTAGCCAAATATCTTCTAATTCTAATTCCTAAATTTCTCTTAGCAAGTGAAGCACGTACTAACGAAGCTCCAGACTGAATAAATGATGCGTATTGTTGAGAGAATGTGAAAAGGTTAAAGAGTACGTCATATTGATAATATGAACAAACATGTTAAGATCGAGTATCATATAATAATGCATTATCAACCATAATGCATAGCATTCCAATTATAAAAGAGGCTATAAATATTAGATAATAAACGATTAATTCAGGTAGATAATGAGTCAATGACTTTAAAGGTCATAAGTTATATATATATATATATATATATATATATATATATATATATATATATATATATATATATATATATATATATATATATATATATATATATATATATATAGCATTGTGTAAAGCAACTCGTCATATTCAATTAGTCATTGTAACGGCTAGTTTCATTAAAAAAAAGTTTTATGTAGAGACGATTGTGAGTTAATTAGGAAACGACGTCGTTTGTACCAGTCAAGTGCACATATTACCTTTGGTGTGTAGGATAGCATGGGTGTTAGTGCAAGGCTGAATAGGCAGTTTGGACTAACAGATTGTAAGTTTTGGGTTCCTAATTGAATACAAGAAAATTTCCAAATCTGATTTCTCTCTAAGCTGAGCACCTCCATTGTAGGTGTTCGTTCAGTTCCAATTTACAGTGAAATCTAGAGTTAATCGCTTGATTTCATATGGTATCAGAGCAATTCTGGTTCCGATCCTGATTCTGATCGAGCTGGTGTTGTTTTCGTGGAGTTCTGGTTCGCATTTCCAGTATGATCGCCCATGAGTCTTCATTTACTTCGTCTTTGTTCTGCTCAGCCTACTTGTAGTGTGTTGATTTCTGATCATGGAGGAGTTTTTCGATGCTGTTGGAGGTTCCAGATCTGAGCGCTCGTCAAATTTTGGAAGCAACAACTTGGATCCGTTGTTCCTTGCGAACTCCGATCATCCAGGTATGCAACTTGTTTTAGTTCAGTTTAATGGAGTTATTTTTCTGAGCTGGAGTAGAAGTGTTCGCATGGCATTATGAGCTAAGATGAAATATGGATTTGTGAATGGAATGTGTAAAAAAATCTAGTGAAGATGAGGAGGATTATGAGAGATGGATAAGATGTGATTATATGGTCATGAGTTGGATTCTGAATGCAATGAAATCTGAATTTGCTGAAAACTTCATATATGCTCAATCTGCGTCTGAACTTTGGTATGAGATTAAGGAGTAGTTTGTGGAATTGAATGCGCCTTTGATCTACCAGATGCATAAGGAACTGTGCACTGTGAGGCAAGACAATGAAAGTGCAGCTGTCTATTACAGTAAGCTGAAACGGATATGGGATGAGCTCCAGTCCATTGAGGGATATCCGATATGTAAGTGTGGAATCATGTCCAGGTGTATTTGTGCTATTTTGAAGAAAATCGTTGAGAAGGAAGCAATTTCTAAGCTCATGCAGTTTCTTATGGGACTCACAGATGCTTTTGACACTGTTAGGAGCCATATCCTTTCCATGGAGCCTTTGCCTAATGTCAACAAAGCATACCACATGGTTATGCAGATTGAAGGCAGAAAGGCATCACTAGCGGAGACTCTCAAGGCGCTCATGAGGCTCTTGCTGCAGGGAGACAGAACAACCAAGGATCCTCTTCTCAGTCTAAAGGTGAATACAAAAGAGACAACAAAAAGGCTAAGGTTGAAAGGAAGTGTGATTTTTGGCAAGAAAAGGGACATTTGAAGGAGTCTTGCTTCAAACTGATTGGGTACCCGGACTGGTACAAAGGTCCTAAAGGGAAGGTTGCGGACAACAAGTTTGCAGGGATGTCACAGTATGTGTCATCTTTTGATACTCCTCTTGAAGTTGAAGTTTTCAATTTCAGTACACCTGATTCAAGAATGGACAACAAGTCGGATGCACATCTTGTGAGTGCTGTGTTTAATGAGCTTCTGAAGATGATGAAGGGGAAGTCTCCAGTGGCAGATGGTAGCCAGCAGAATGCTTTTGGAGCAGTGAGCTTCGCAGGTATTATGCATACCCCTCAACATGTCAAATCTGTGAATGAGCATCATCAAATGTGGATTGTTGATTCAGAGGCTACTGATCACATCACGTTTGATAAGAGCTTATTCATTGAATTGCCACTACTGCCTCGACCTATTGTCATTGGATTACCTGATGGGTATACATAGGTGGTCTTGTACTCTGGGACAATAGTGTTGAGCAATTCGCTCGTGTTAAAGGATATCCTATACCTTCCATCCTTTACACACAACTTGCTGTCAGTCTCTCAATTGCTTGATCAAGGTGATTTGGTATTCATTTTCTATAAAAATAAATGTGTTCTCCAGGCCATTTCAACTAAGGAGGAGGTTGTTGTTGGACATAGAGTTGCTGGACTCTACAAGTTTGCTGGATTTCAGTGCATTTCTAAGGAACAGGTTCGTTCTCATGTGTCACCTGCTGTAAGGATTACAGACAGGAATAAAGATGCTTTGACATTATGAAATGGTGCTACTTTGGACATCACTTTGGGTTTGTTACATGACCGGTTAGGACATGGGTCTCTTTCTAAACTCAAACGTCTGCATTTGTGCAATGATTTGAAGGTTAATGCTCTTGATTGTGATGCTTGTATTCTCACTAAATAACACAAGCTGCCTTTTCAAAGGAGTGTGTCGTTAGCTTCTCGAGTGTTTGAACTCATTCACATGGATGTTTGGGGCCCGTATAGGACATCCTCCATGTGTGGTGCCAGGTACTTTCTCACGGTTGTGGATGACCACAGTAGGAGTACTTGGGCATTCTTATTTCGGCATAAGGATCAGGTATATCGAATTATACTTGGTTTTCTTGAGTTTGTTGAAACTCAATTCAATCTCAAGGTCCAAATCATTCGGTCGGACAAGGGCACTGAGTTTGTTCATCATAGGGTCCATGATTTGTTCTTGAGCAAGGGAATTATGCATCAATGATCAGTGCCTGGAATTCCTGAGCAAAACGGATGAGTAGAACGCAAGCATAGGCATTTAGTTGAAACGGCTAGCGCACCTCCCTCTCAAATTCTGGGGTGAGTGTATATTATCTGCCACTTACCTCATCAATCTTCTTCCTTCCTCAGTGCTAGGTTGGAAATCTCCCTATGAGATTCTATTTCATAAACCTCTTGATTTTGCAAGTCTTTGTGTCATTGGTTGCTTGTGCTTTGCACTCTTGCCTTCTCATGTGCGTGGAAAGATGGAAGCAAAGGGAAGAAGATGTGTTTCGGTGGGATATCCACCAGGACAAAAGGAGTATAAACTATATGATCTAGAATCTCACAAGATCATCATCAGTCGTCATGTCATCTTCAAGGAAAATGTGTTCTCTTTCAAGGAAATGCCTTCTCTCGTTCCTAAATCCTCCCTTGATGATGGTTCTACATGCTTCTGATTTACCTTTTGTTACAATGGGAACCGATGAGGATGTTCATTCGTCTTCTAACTCTGAGAGTTTGGTTGATTTAAGGGAGAGATCTCCAGTTGATGCTAGACTAGTTGAGCCCAGAAATCAGTCTGATCATGATAGTCCCGTCTCAGTGGATGTTGTAGTTGAGGATTCTCTTGATGAGGTTCCTCCTATTAAACCCAAAGGGAGGCCTTAGAGAGCTATTGTTAGACCATCAAAATTACAAGACTTCGTTTGTCATAACCTTCCACGCAGAGTTGCTGCAACTGAGGACTCTTTCTCTCAAGCATTCCATGTGATTCGGTTAGATGATCTTGTGGAGCATTCATCTGATTACATCCATTTGCTTTTCAATGTTATGTACATTCCCGAGCCCTCATCCTTTCAACAAGCTCAGTCTGAGTCAGTATGGGCAGTAGCAATGGAAAAGGAGTTAGAAGCCCTTGAGGCCAATCGTACATGGGTCTTAACCACTCTCCCTGATGACAAGAGGGCTATTGGATGCAAATGGGTCTACAAGACTAAATATAGACCTGATGGAGAAGTGGAAAGATATAAGGCTTTCCTTGTGGCAAAAGGATACAATCAGGTGAAAGAAAAGGATTATAAGCACACGTTTTCACCGGTTGCAAAGTTTGCCACTGTTCGCACAATCTTAGCTCTTGCAGCTACTTTCTCTTGGCCTCTCTATCAAATAGATGTTAATAATGCATTCCTTCACGGGTATCTTGACGAAGAGGTTTATATGAATCCTCCACCAGGCTACACAAAAGCTCTCCTTGGCCAGGTATGTTTGTTGAAGCGTAGTCTCTATGGTCTAAAACAGGCGAGTAGGCAATGGAATGTAGAGTTGACAAAGCACTTGGTTGGCATTGGTTTCACCAAATCCTCTCAAGATTACTCCTTATTTGTTAAGCACCTTGGTCCTCAAATCCCCATTGCTTTGGTCTACGTTGATGATATGCTTCTTTCAGGCAATGATGAATCTGCAATAGCCTTTGTTAATGAGTCCCTTAATGAGGCCTTTACAATCAAAGATCTTGGGTTGGCACGGTATTTCCTTGGTATGGAGTTGTCTCGGTCTTCTTCGGGTATTCGGTTGAACCAACGAAAGTATGTCCTTGACCTCCTAACTGACTCCGGGTTGCTGGATTGCAAGTCTGCTAGTTTTCTTATACAGAGGGGTTTGCATCTCTATTTAGATGATGGGGAGCTACTTCTAGATCCTGAATCTTATAGACGCCTCATCGGGTGTTTGCTGTACTTGAATGTGTCACGACCAGATATTGCTTACTCTGTTCACCAGTTGACCCAGTTCTTGTCGGCTCCTCAGCAGCCCCACATGAAAGCAGCTTTGTTCCTTCTTAGTTACCTAAAAGGGACTACCAATTGTTCCTTATCCTACTCATCTAGCATTTCTATGACTCTCAAAGCCTACTCGGATGTTGACTGGGGTAGCTGTATGTTCACTAATCGCTCTCTTACGGGCTATTGTGTCTTCCTTGGTGACTCATTAGTGTCATGGAAGACAAAGAAGCAACGAACGGTTTCCAAGTCCACAACTGAGAGTGAGTATTGTTGTTGCAGGAGGATGGTCAAGTATGAAAATAAATATAAAATATGAATATCAAACTGACTCCCTGTCTTAGCAAATAAATACAAGACTTCCTCTCGTTGTAGTAGAACGTAGTTAGGATCATATCCACGAGGAAGCGTGTCAGAGCCCGCCTTTTCAGTTCCAGAAACAATGCGAATTCGACCAGAAGAGTCCTCGATGTCGACCAGATGTCCTCGACGTCGACCACAATGTCGAGTAAAACAGACAACAGAAACGAGCAAAAAACGAAAACAAAAGCAGAGTAGTCGATCTCGAGCAAACCTCCTCGACATCGACCAAAAGTGCTCGATGTCGAGTAGAAACAGAAACTAAAAATCTCACCTTTTCGCAACGAAATAAATACAGAACACGAAATTGATGAAATAAAATCAATAAACTAAAATACTTCCAAGATCAGGGTTTCAACACCACAACGATAACCATATAAAATAATGCATAAAGGCATAAAAGATCATGCTTTTCATCAAATAACTTTCGTTATTAACAAATAGGAACATAGAGGCTTTCACATAAACCCTAATTGTTACAAACCCTTTTTTCACATAATTAACCCAAGTTGCATTAAGATCACTTTCGCTTCAATAACACAAACAAGGATCACCTTCAACTTTCGCAAAAGAATCATGCTCGTAGGGATAGAAGGCGAAATCGCATCAAAAGATTTTACCTTTACCGCATCACCTTACATGGTTACCGTCGGGCTCACCCCGACCCTAGAAGTTGGGTGACTACTCGCTCTTCATCATCAAGAAAGATATTAATAATAAAAGTGAACTAAATTGCATTAAATAAAATAAAAGAAAGCTTACAACCGATCGAAGCCAAATCGTCTCTCAACTCTCCACCTTCTCTCGTCACAAGCTCTCTCTCTCTCTTTCTTTCTCTATGTGTGTAATTGGAACTAGAATTGAATGAATAAAACTCAGCCCCTACGACTTTAATTATAAGCTTCATTCCCTAGCTAATCTTGGAAAGAAACATCTATCTATATCTAAATCTCTTTATCTAAAGACATACGATTAAATTTGGAAATAAAACAAATATATCTAAAAAGGAAATAGGACTAGTGTGAATAGATCATTCTTCTCTTGATAGAACTTGATGTGACTTGATAGAATATCTCGAATCTTGGCTTGCAAGTAACTCTATCTTCTCGGAAAACTCAATCTCGTACTCGACATGCTTCTGGAATGTTCCTCGACGTCGACCAAGTTTCTCGACGTTGAGTAGAATTTCTCTCCTGGGGTTGTACTCGAGCTCGGCTAGGATCTGGGCTCGTCGACTTTACTCAACATCGACCAAGTTTGGTCGACGTCGACCAAGACTGTGTTGCTTGAGTGGCTCTGCTCGACTCCGTGTAACTTTCTGGCTCCTGGTATACTCGATCTCGACCAAGTTTGGTCGACGTCGAGTAGAACTGGTTTGCTCTCAGCATTCTGCTCTGTTCTTGAAACGCACTTTCACGAGTCATTGTTCATCCGATTGATGCATATGAGAATGCGTTGGAAATCTCTTTTTGAGAGCTACAATTCTCATGAAGACATTAAAGGTTGATTCAGAATGAAGAATGGCGAAAAGTGGGCTTTCCTTCAGCTGCACCATCCTTAGCTTCTTCATGACTTTCCTTTAAGCTCCAAAGTGCGTCCGATTTCTGCGAAATATAACAAAAACTTGTGTAGACCTCCATATATTGAAAATAAACATAAACTATACAAATTATGTATTATTCTAACCCAAATGTATGAAATGTATGCAAAAATCGATAAAAAAGTAAGTGTAAAACATGGCAGTTTAAGCTCACAACAAGTATTGTGCTATGTCTACTACAACAGGGGAGAAGATTTGGTTGGAGGGTTTGTTTCAAGATTTTGGCATTTATGTTCCTCGCCTTATTCGTTTGTGTTGTGACAATAAAGCGACTCAGCAATTGGCGGCAAATCCGGTGTTTCATGAGAGAACCAAACATCTTCGAATTGATTGCCACTTTGTTCGGCAATTAGTTCAGGAAGGGTTCATCTTTACAGTTCATGTGTCATCAAATCTCCAGCTTGCAGATTTGTTCACAAAACCCCTTGGTGCACAACAACATCTTTTCTTGTCTCTCAAGCTTAGGCTTGTGTTCGATCACTAGTGTCCACCTTGAGGGAGGGTGGGGGGATGTAGAGACGATTGTGAGTTAGTTAGGAAACGACATCGTTTGTACAAGTCAAGTGCACAGATTACCTTTGGTGTGCAGGATAGCATGGGTGTTAGTGCAGGGCTAATATAAATAGGCAGTTTGGGCTAACAGATTGTAAGTTTTGGGTTCCTAATTTAATACAAGAAAGTTCCCAAATCTGATTTCTCTATAAGCTGAGCACCTCCATTGTAGGTGTTCGTTCAGTTCCAATTTACAGTGAAATCTAGAGTTAATCTCTAGATTTCATAATTATATCATATTGATAACTCATTTTTTTACATAAAGTTTCACATGTATTCAAGATGTGCATAACCTTGGTGCACCTTTATCACGCACATTCTAGATACATTTTGGGTGCGCAACTCATCACCCTAAATAAACAAAAAAGAAGCTATTTCTCATTTCAACCCGTTGAAGTATAATTTAAATCATTTACTCTTTTATACATTTTTTGATGAGCTAAAAACTCTATAAAATATATCAATATAATTTCATACTTATTTGTTAATATGCCTTGAATTGGGCTTATTATTTGTTTTGGGTTTAGGCCCATTGTCTGACAAGGGTTTCATGAGGCACTATATATACTCATAAACCTAACAATTTATAACCTAGTTTCTTGTTTGCCTCCATAATAAAGATCCCTATTTCTCTGCCCGTGGACGTAGGTAACACACCGTTGCCGAACCACGTTAAATCTCCGTGTCTTTCTTCGTCTGTTATCGTTCTCGTTATAACAAACTGGTATCAGAGCCGGGTTCGGCGGGTGGGTCGGTTGCACCAAAGATTGAGATGGACTCCACATCTGAATCGATGACGGCTTAGTCGAACCCATTGCGTGGAGGTCTCGATTCCAACCGGGCTAGACTTGTGATGGATTCACAAGTGAGAGGGGGATTTGTTGGGACATTTGTGAATCCCACATCGGAAGTGGGGTGATTCTGAACCTAACATATAAGTGGATGTGCTACTCCACCTAATGCCAATTGGTTTTGGGATGGTGCCCCAGTCCGGCTTATATGTTAGGCTTTCTGGTCGGGCCCAACAAGACTTTCCCCCAACAAACTGGTATAAGAGCCGGGTTCGGCGGGTGGGCCGGTTGCACCAAAGATTGAGATGGACTCCACATTTTAATCGATGACGGGTTAGTCGAACCCGTTGCGTGGAGGTCTCGATTCCAACCGGGCTAGACTTGTGATGGATTCACAAGTGAGAGGGGGATTTGTTGGGACATTTGTGAATCCCACATCGAAAGTGGGATGATTCTGAACCTAACATATAAGTGGATGGGCTACTCCACCTAATGCCAATTGGTTTTGGGATGGTGCCCTAGTCCGGCTTATATGTTAGGCTTTCTGGTCGGGCCCAACAAGACTTTCCCCCAACAAACTGACTTTCTCCCAACAAACTGGTATCAGAGTTTGTTATAAGGAGAACGATAACAGACGAAGAAAGACACAGAGATTTAACGTGTTTCGGCAACGGTGTGTTACCTACGTCCACGTTAAATCTCCGTGTCTTTCTTCGTCTGTTATCGTTCTCGTTATAACAAACTGGTATCAGAGCTTGGTGGCGATTTCTGTCGAGAATGATGTCTGGATCTGTAGTGAAGATTGACAAGTTTACTGGAAGAAACTCTTTCAATCTGTGGCAGATAAAGATGCGGGCTTTGCTGAAGCAACAAGGTTTATGGGCACCGTTAACCGAAGACAAGAAGGGGGCAGATACAACCATCGCTGAGTACGACCTTCTGGAAGAGAAGGCTCATTCAACGATCATGTTGTGTCTCGCAGACGATGTCATAATAGAGGTTGCTGATCAGGAAACTGCTGGCGGCTTGTGGCTGAAGTTGGAGAGTTTGTACATGACAAAGTCTCTGACGAACAAGTTGCTTCTAAAACAACGGTTGTTCGGGCTGCGTATGCAGGAAGGTACACAACTCAGAGATCATCTTGATCAACTTAACATGTTATTACTTGAATTGCGTAATATTGATGTTAAGGTGGAGGACGAAGATGCTGCCCTAATTCTGCTGGTATCCCTACCCCCCACATACGAGAACTTCGTTCAGTCGTTCGTCGTTGGGAAGGATACCATCACACTGGAAGAGGTTAGATCGTCGCTTCACAGCAGAGAGTTGCGTCTGAAGGCAACCGCGTCGGTTACAGACAATCAAGCTTCCGGGCTTATGGCCAGCGGAGGCAATTCTGATGGTAGGAGGGGAAAGAAGCAAGGTCGCAAATCAGGCCCTAAACCAGACGACGTCTGTAACTACTGTAAGGAGAAAGGTCATTGGAAGAATGAATGTCCTAAGAAGAGGCAACAAGAGCAGAAATCTGGATCTGCAACAGTAGTTCATGGTGGAAATACTTCTGAGGAAGATATTGTTCTACTAGTAGGCAATCGCACAGATCATGATGTGTGGTTTCTTGACTCAGGTGCGTCATGTCACGTATGTCCTAGAAGAGAGTTGTTTACAACATATAGATGTGTAGACAAGGGCAATGTTTCTATGGGAAACGATGTCATCTGCAAGGTTGTTGGGATCGGCTCAGTCAGGCTTCGGACAAACGATGGGAAGTTTCGCACATTGGAGGAAGTCAAACATGTGCCATCTATGACAAAGAATCTGATATCCCTAACTGTGTTAGACGACAAGGGTTTCATATACACAGGTTATGGTGGAAAGTTGCGCGTGTTTAAGGGCTCTAATGTGGTTTTGCAAGGAGTCAAGCAGGGAAAGGGGACTTTGTATACCCTACAAGGTTCAACAGTCACGGGTGCTGCAGATGCTGTTTCAGTCAACGTTAGGGAGACTGTTGCCGAGGAGGTGGAGTTGAACTTCACTCCAGCAGAGACTCAGGCACCTGAGTTGGTCACTAACCAATCATCACAGACAGGTACTACTGAGTCAGATACTGGTGAGACAAAGAATATACCACTAGACACAGGAATACGTGGAGTTGTACATCGGAGTATTGCTCTAGATCAACCAAGAAGGGTTGACATCAGGGGGCCTGCGAGATACAGGTCTAATGATCTGGTGGGATATGCTTTGCATGTGGCCGAGGAGGGGGAGGATGGTGCTCCATCCAACTACAAAGCTGTTGTTTCTGGAGGCGAGTCAGTACACTGGCAAGCTGAGAAGAGAATCAGAGTGAAGAAGGTGAGAATATCCGATAATCATGCTGATATGTTCACCAAGCCAATTCCGGAGAGCAAGTTCCAACATTGTTTGGACTTGTTTAATATCACCAACTGTTGAGCTGCCCTGCGGGGCAATCTGAGTCCTCATGTGAGGACAAATCTGAGGCAGAGAAATGTCTGGCACTTGTCATGGTGCATCTGTTTTTTAGAGGAGATTCTGGTACATCCGGCATTGAAGCACATCTGGTACATTTGGCATGGCATTGCATTTGGTACGTCTGGCGCTGCAATGCGATTGGTACATCTGAGAGGATTTAAGTCAAGGTGAAGATTTGTTAATATGCCTTGAATTGGACTTTTTATTTGTTTTGTGGTTTAGGCCCATTGTGTGACAAGGGTTTCATAAGACACTATATATACTCATAAACCTAACAATTTATAACATAGTTTCTTGTTTGCCTCCATAATAAAGATTCTTATTTCTCTGCCCGTGGACGTAGGTAAAACACCGTTGCCGAACCACGTCAAATCTCCGTGTCTTTCTTCGTTTGTTATCGTTCTCGTTATAACATTATTGATAATAAGAATAATTTTATAAAAAATTTTGTCAAAATTGTAAGACATGAGTCTATTTGAATAACCATTAATTATGACTTATAATGCAACTTATCCAAAGTATCAAACAACAACTGTATATATATCTCGAAAACGCCGGGTTCAAAATTGTGTACACACGCTCTAAAGCAAACTAGCTAATCAAGTGATTTCTATTTTTTTTTTTCTAAGTGGTTTCCAAGTTTCCACTTTAGAAGGCAACGAAGCAAATCATACATTGCAAGTGAGAGATTCCCAACTAAGAGCATGTGTAATGATAAGCCTTGGAGTTCTTATAGTTGCCACATAGGAAAAAAAATGGTAAAAAATAAAAATTTAATGTAAGGGCTCATTGTTTGGGGCTCTTATATATGAGACCCAAAAAGTAAGGCTCATAACTGTCACATGGCAGAAATTATGTTTTATTTACTTTTAAATGATTTTCGGTTGTTTAAAAAAAATAAAAAAATTATTTTTGAATTTAATTTATTTTTATCTACACATAGATACCCCTCTTACATATGTTTGTTGAAAAAAAAATTATTTGAATAATACCCATATTTTCCTTTCTAAACATTAAAAAACTATTTTTTTATGTTATGTTATTATAAATTAATTACTTAAATAATTGAGTAAATAAAAAGAAAAAATAATAAAAGGTAATTTAAGGGTCCAAGACTCGGGTTCACGAATGAAGGTGAAATTTTAAAAAGTTAGAATGGAACCCTTAAGCTGATATGGCATAAAAAAGTAAGTTAAGGGCGCGAGGTTGAGGCTCACCATTGGAGCATGTGCAAGTGCAAGTTAAGGTTTGGGAGGCCCACACAAGTTAAAGCTCTAAATTCGAAACGAAAAAGGGGTCTTCCGACGTTCAAATCCATCCTACTTCAAAGTTCAAACAGCAACTTGCTAATTCAAATCAAGTGTTTCGGTTTCTGGATTTCCGATCCGATATGTCGGGTTGGATCAGATATCATATCCGGGGAAAATATTGTCAAATTATCCGATCCGAATATCCGGGAAGTTGTGTTTTTTCGGGTCGGATCACCCCTAATTCAAATACACCGTCCCTCGCGCTCTCTCTTGTCCCAATTCAAATCCATTTCCTCCGCTTTCGCTCTTCCTGCCTCTGCTTGCTTCCGATTTGCTCTCCTTCGCAACAATGGCGGATTTAATTCCCAAAACACCCCACATCACGAAACCTCCAACAACCCCTTCGAAACTCCTGATTTCACACAGAGCATCAAAGGTTAGGGTAATTGTGAGAGTTCGCCCCTTTCTTGCTCGAGAAATTGCCTCAAAGAACGGAGAATTCCCAGTTCCCTGCGTCTCGGTGCTCAACTCGGAGCCTCTCATCTCTTCCTCCGAGGACGAAGAGGTTTCTGTCCATTTGAAGGATCAGGAGACCAGGTGCCGCGATCTTTTCGAGCAATTGATGAAATTTCTAGGTTTTGAGTTGGTTTATGATCATCCGTTGCTTAGGGTTTTTGATATCCCTTCGTGTGTGCAGGCGAAATGAATGTTATAAGTTGGACGCTTTCTTTGGCCAAGATGTCAATAACGTGGCCGAGATTTTCAACAAGGAAGTCAGCCCTTTCATCCCTGGGATCTTCCAGGGTTTCAATGCCACTGTGTTTGCATATGGAGCTACTGGTAGTGGCAAAACATACACTATGCAGGTACTCATGCAAGATCCCTGTATAAATTTGGCCCCAGATTCTTAAATTTTTTCAAAATCCTGATAACTAGATCGCCTTTTGGGGTCATAGTAATTTGGTATAAGTATGGTTGTTTGACTAAACCATTTCACACTGCCTCCCGGAGCTAAATACGAAGTTCAAGCATCATAAGAAGACGGTTTTTTTCCTTTTACCTATTTGAAGCTTGTTAAGAAGTCAGTTGGTAAGTCACTGTCACATATGGGTGATTTCTGTGTATCTTCATGTAGTTGATCTACTTCACATAGAAATAATTGATTTGTGATAAGGTTGCGTTTCCTAATATGTTATACTTGGATTCTCCACTATATCAAGGAGAGAAGAAGATATTTTGAACTTCTTTTGACAACCTTAGAATTGAACTTGACTAGTGTCTCAAAAGTGAGAATCATAGCTCAGTATACAAGCAATATTGTTGCAGGGGACTGATGAGCAGCCGGGTTTGATGGCACGGGCCATGGCTAGGGTCTTATCCATCTGTGAATCCACTGGAAGTAAGGCTGAGATATCATATTATGAGGTGTATCTGGACAAATGTTATGATCTACTCGAACTAAAAGTAAGGGAAATTACTGTGTTGGAAGATAAAGATGGGCAAGTCCACATGAGAGGGCTTTCTCGTGTCACTGTGAGTTCCCTGGCTGAATTTCAGGAGGTCTTTGCTCGTGGTATACAGAGGCGTAAAGTGGCACATACTGGTCTTAATGATGCTTCCAGTAGGAGTCACGGGGTGCTTGTGATTGCTGTGGGTTGTCCTACCAATGGTTCAAGCACTACCATTTCTGGGAAGTTGAATCTCATTGACTTAGCAGGTATGCTATCAGCTCTCGTGCAATAGCAGGTTTTATACAGTAATTAGATGTGACTTACACTTTGCTTCTGTCAATGTTACTAGGAAATGAAGACAATAGATGGACTTGCAATGAAGGGATTAGGTTACTAGAGAGCAGCAAGATTAACCAGTCTCTCTTTGCATTGTCAAATGTGATTTATGCATTGAACAACAACCAGCCCCGAGTTCCATATCGAGAAAGCAAGCTGACCCGCATATTACAGGATTCTCTTGGAGGGACTAGTCGTGCCCTGATGGTGACTTGTCTGGTAAGGACTTATTATTGACTTGTAACGGATAGAAGCTCTTCTTATTGAAAGAGTTGGTTAAGGTCATGACTCATGAATTATGATGGATTTTAATAAGATTTGATCCTTTTTTTTTGTGATAGAATCCAGGAGAATATCAAGAATCGGTCCGTACAGTTAGCTTGGCTGCTCGCTCTAGGCAGATCACTAACTATGTTCCTTCAGCATCCAAACACGAAACTCCAAAGGCTAAAGTTGATATGGAAGTGAAATTGCGTGATTGGCTTGAATCCAGAGAGAAGGCAAAGAGTGCTCAGAAAATAGGAGCCTTTGCCTCTCCAGTTTATACCAGAACACCTGGAACTGTGGGTTGTTTCAAGAAACAAACTAGTATTCATGGTTCAGCCATGTCAAAATCTACCATAAATGGAAGGTAGAAATCGAATGTCATATGGTCTGATGAAAATGACACTTAACATTTTGTAACTTCAAATTGTTGATCTGACGATTTTCTCTACTGCTGTGCTCAGGTTGAAGTCTGCACCTCAGAGGAAGTTATTCAATTGTGATAATGCATCAAATTCCTGCACTGATGTAAGTACAACAATGCAGCCCCCTTTTGCTTTACTTGGTCAATTGTTATTTTGTTTTTATAAAAAATCTTTTGGTGGAAAAGATTTATTGTTCAGATCATGTTTGATCTCCAATAATTTAAGAGGCTCGTTTATAGCATGATCAAGAAGAAGCAAAGTAACATCTACATTCTATTTGACAGGGTAATGATCCTCAAAGAGAGGAAAATGGGGATCACCTTGGAACTGAAAGTGATCACCCAACATTAGCTGCAAGTGTTTGCATGAGCAGTAATTGTGATCTGCCAAACTGTGATGATTTCGAGCTATGCTCATCATCTAAGGTTTGTCTTCTTTGATCCTCAACCCCATCTTAGAGGAAGTTATCTGTTAGAAAAATCACTTCAAATGATTTTTGTCATTACAGATAGTAGTTCTGTCCTTTCAGGTAAGTAAGGCGCAGGATGTGAAGGAGAACAAGGAAGGCATCGAGCATGCATCTTTCAAGTCCTTGATGGAATGTTTACCAGGTATCTAAATAGCATGGACTGCTGATGTTCATTACAGATTGAGCACTGGCTACAAAGACACTAAATCATCTTCATGCAGATGTGGCACTGGATGAAGAGAAGGTTCCAGCTTCTAAAACAGCGAACTTGACCGGATCATCGAAAAGTAAAGCCCATCAAATTCTTTCGCCACAGAGAAAAGCCTTATCCGACATTGACTCCAACATATCCAGAATCCCTCTTGAAGAGTTCCCAGCGAATGAACAAGAACACTCATTATGGCTCCTGGAAACAACTCCTCCCAAAACACCCTTTGTTGTGACCCGTGACAAATGCCAAGAATTTGGCTCCGCCCTGGATAAATTTCAAGCGCGTAGTTCTAATTTGAAGGTACAGAAAAAATTCAACTGAAATGAAACATCACAAATACCATGTTATGTCATTCACTCTCACATAGTTTACCCTTCTTATTTACTTTGTTCAGAGTTTTCTACTAGATGAGTATGTTGATTTCCTGAATGCTGCAACAAGGTAAGATACTTGCTTTTTACCAACACTCCATTACATTTCAATCAAAACTGAAGATGATTAATTGACTATGATCTCTTTTCTTTTAATCTTGTTGGACAGGGAGGAGCTAGTGGCATTAAAGGTATAACCCCTATCTTACCAAATTAAACCAATAGTGATATTTTAGATAAGATTATTTCCTCTCTTTTTCTTGTTCAAAAAATGCACTCACAACCTGTTATGCCTACCAATATGATTCAAGGGGATTGGACCAAGAAGGGCAGATTATATAATGGAGCTGAGGGAAACCAGTCCACTGAAATCGGTATAAATAAAAAAGAGACAATAAAGCAACCTTTCACTTCCCTTTATACAATTACACCACCTTTGTATCTATTTTGCATCTATAATAAGTAATGCTTGTTGATGGGTATCTTGTGCTATCTTTGTGCAGTTGAGTGACCTACAGAAAATTGGTCTTTCATTGAAGCAGGTAAATAGTAATACCTTGTTTCCTCAAATTGATATGAGCTAAATTTACAAATGCATATAGATATTAAAAGTTCTTCATTCACCACAGGTTCAGAAGCTGTTTGGGGGTGCTGCCACTGGCATATTTGCTTGATTAACTGCAACAACACCCAGCTGTATAATTCAAAACTCTGCCTATAAACTTTCATCTCTGTCACTGCCTTGTGTGAATGTATTCTATGTAGTAACTGTAATATGGTTTGTGTTGTGCATGTTTCGATTTGCCGGAATGTAAGATTCATGACTCGTATCAGAAGGGATATTATAAGGAAGAACATATGCCATTTCCATTTAACATTACTTTTTCTTGTTGTTGTTGCAACACAATCTCTCAAGAACAAAGCATAAATAGAGACTTGCTAGTCATAGTTTGAAAGCACCACAAAAGCCACCATGGAAGCCACACAAGAGCAAGTAAGGCCCCATGGCTAAGCTTTTATTCTAATACAGACGATCATATATTATAAAGGTCTTGACTTTCAATCACTCTCTCATTTGCAGGTGCAGGGGTCGCATTTGCAGTCAGATCCGCACTTGCAGCCTCCGTTCTCCGCTGCCACTCCCATCTCCGATCCTTCGGCGAAGCTGTATAACCATCCGATTCAAAGTCGATATCAGATTTCAATTCCACAATAACAGGAACACGAGAAGATTTTTATTTTTATATATTGAAAGACAGGAGATTCAATTGAATCGAATCGCTTACGTCGTCTGAGGAGCGACGCCGGAGATGAGGCTAACGGTGGATGCGGTGGTCTCCACGTAGCTGAGGTCGGCGTTCATCTTACAACTGCACAAATTCACGATCAAAAAATGAAATTGTAAACCTAGATATGCAAAATTGGGGAAGGAAGATGAAAGGGATGAAGATTTACCCTCCGCAACCGTTTCCGCACTTGCAGCCGGAGCCGCAGCCACAGTTTCCGCCACAGCAAGACATTTTCGACGAAGATTGATAAAGGTGAGAGCTTTCTGGAAGCTGATGGTTGTTTGTGAGTGTGGGGAGAGAGACGATGGGCACCTCCCAATTTATAGGCGATGTGGAGGAGAGAGACTGTGATGCATCCACCGCCGTCCACTTGTCAGAATCCGGAGTGGCGTGAATCTGTACAACACAACCCTCAATAATTTGTTTGATGATACAAAAATCCAATTCAGGGTCGCTTTCTACAGTAGCCCATCTTCCATCGGTTTATCCTCACAGAGACGTTTTCGAATTGACAATTCCAACACAGTGGATTACTGACAAATTCAGAGATGCAACTTGGGAGTTGGCCACGACTCAATGGTTGGAACATAATGAAACTGGATCGGGTTAATTTACGAATTATCATCATATTAGGTTAATGTTATTTTATGTTTGGATTATAATTTGATTGAGCTAAAAGATTAGAACTAAATAAATAATGTAAATTTTAGTTTGATTTTGGTGGGTTTTGTTTGTCAGATTGTTCCGAGTTTAGGTCAGTTAGGGTTTAGATGATTTCAATTATTGAATGAATTTGGATTGGATTGGATTGGATTGAGTTAGTGTTCAATCATGATTTCCAATGGCAATTTAGATTTTGGGTGAGTATTGAGTTTGGAGTTAACCACCTGGCCGAGTCGGTTGGATCTCGCAACACGTAGATGCTAATGAAAGACCCTTTACAAATCTCTCTACACCACCGACTATAATTTTCGAAATGGAAAAATTATTGGAGTACAAAAATATTTAAAAATTGTTTTGTTTCTCTATTTTAAAAAATATATTTCTATATTGATCTTATAAAAATATATCGATATCTAACAAATTAGATAGAAATATATGATTAAAATAAGATTTTATCCAATTTCTAATATCGATGTATTTCTAATATTTTTCTAAAGATTTTACCTAATTTTGTTAAATATAGATATCTTATATCATCTCTTTTATTTTTTTATATAACAATTAAAAATATTAAAAGAATTATTTAGTTGAACAGGTGTTGATATAATTTATTTAAAAAAATTATATTAAAATGGTAGTCTGGGTTTAAAGTTTAATTACAAATTTTTTTATATGTCTGTTAATATAAAATACATTAACATTAAAAAATATTGATGGAACTAATTAGTTGCAGGAGTATTAATAAAAATCTAATTTGTATATAGATTGGTGGTAGTTAGGGGTTAAATTTTAAGTACAAGATTTTTTAATATTAAACAATCACATAAAGTGCGAGTTCTTTACTAGTTCTAATGTGTTATTTTTTTTAAATAAGGGATGAATAATTGAATATCTTCGCCTATTTATGCGGGGGGACCCAACAAGTTTGTTGATTTTGGTCCAACAGCTTCCCCACTATATTCCCCACAATAGAGAATGAGGAGAAAAATTGGAGGTCTATCTCTAAATTTGGAGAAAACTGTATATATTTTGGGGTAAACTTCATAATGAAGAATCTATTTGAATTCAGTTCAAAAAAATCCAGAATATGTGATTTATAATTATCCATTTTAGAGAATTGTTTAGAGAAGTTGTTGGGCATGCTCTTACGAGTGAGGGCAGATGGACCTTTCAATCCACGAGATCAATGATAATAACTATTTTTCACTCATAACTGTCAAATTTCCTTTTTTTAATTTTTATAATGACATAACTTGGAGTTTTTGATTAATCCTTGACGAATCTGAGCACTAGCTTACCTAACAACAGTAAATCAAACCAATAAAAACATAAACAACCACTTTTTACAATCACTAGTCCGCCTTTATAAGAAATAGAATTGAAACTAGTAATCTCTTACAAAAGACATCCCTCCTTGGTTGTTCCATTTCCAGCTTAGTAAGTTGATAGGAAAAGTGGAAAGGGATAAGACAAACGTCCACGGCTGTAAATTGAATGCAGCGGGGGAACAGATTCGAAGTGGGCCAAAGTGATAGATGGGCCGTTCATATTGCTGATAGGCCCGAATCTCTTTTACTCAAATAAATAATGCATCACTTGCAGTTGCTGCTATCAACTAGACAAGACAATCATTCAAAAAACAACTCCCAATTTTTTCTTTAATACGGAAATATATGGAAGGGAAATATGCCAATCCCTCTTGGATATGCGTTAAACATTAAATCGGTATTTCTAACTTATGTCTGTCTTTTGTTCGTTCAATTCATGAATTGATTTGAAGTTTTGAACAGCTTTTAATTGCTTCCAAGTTCCAATCATAAAAGAGCAATTAGGGGGAAAAAATGCGCCCACCGTGGGGCTCGAACCCACGACCACAAGGTTAAGAGCCTTGCGCTCTACCAACTGAGCTAGACGGGCTTTTTGTTCATGGCTTGATTTGAACACTACACTTTTTACAGCTTCAAATCACAAAAGAGCGAATTTGGGGAAAAAATACGCCCACCGTGGGGCTCGAACCCACGACCACAAGGTTAAGAGCCTTGCGCTCTACCAACTGAGCTAGACGGGCTTTTTGATCCATTTTGCATAATTTAATAATCTTCTTAAACCGCTTGTGTCTATGTTAAATGCTTAATTCCTCACTCACTAATCACTAAGCTAGACATATTATTTATTATATATATAAATTATGCATAATTACATATATATTGAAAAAATGAAACAAGCTTCTTATCTAATTTCTAAAATGAGCAGTATGATTATATGACATTCTGTTTCGAAACTCTTGGATCCGACCCATTGTAGTATGAGAATATCAACTTAAGAAAAACTATAGATATAGAAGCATCCTAACTTATCGAAAATTTGTGAAGTAGTTAACTTGTATCAAACTTTAAACATCTTTATGACTTTTCGCTCGGATGTGAAATCAAAATTGAGCTTATAATGTGCAGTGGGGACCCAGAAATTTTTTTAGGGGGCTGATTTTTTTTTTTTTTTTTTTACATGTATATATGAAAAATATTTTTTTAAAAAATACAATAGAAAAAATACTTAAATTTGTTATTTGAATAGTCAATTGTAGTATAAAGAATAAAAGTATAAAAAAAATGCGATCTTTTTATATGTATTTGTAGAAAAAAAATGTTGGAAAATAAAAATTATGAAAATAGTGAAGTTAAAGAGGTTTAAACTAACCTCAAGGTGATAACTACCTTTGAGACTAAGAGTGCCTCACTTTATTTCTAAAAAAAAAAAAAAAAAAGAGTGCCTCACTTTGGCTTGGGCTCATGTTTGTGGTTAGGATCAGCCCAATCCATTCGCTACATCCAAACAAGGCCTCCTTCTTTGGTCTTTTGGCCCATCATTCGGTTCTGTCTTTTGGCCCAGCCCGTTTTTTTTATTAGAAAAAAATGGTTAGGTATTTAGGAGATACTATGTCATTATAGTAATATGGACATCAGTGGATTGATAGATTATGGGTTGTTTTGTTTTTGTTTGTATCGATGGTTGCCCGTCTGATGCTTCTTATACTATCTCAATTTACCATGCTTGTGTCTCGTATTTTGAATTATTATCGGAAAATGAGTAGAAATGGTTGGTTTTCGACGATGAGTGCTTTGGACCACATCACTAAAGCAAGAAAGACTAACTTTGAACCAACGGACTGGCTATATATGCAGAATCGACTGCCCTCCTAAAATTAAAAATTTCCTATGGAAAAAACTTCTCAATGAAACTCCAACAAAGGTCAGACTACGAAACAAAGGCGTTGTTGTTTCTTTAGATTGCTCCCCTTGCTGTCATCATGAGGAAGACTCAACTCACCTATTCACGGAATGTCTTACAACCTTATCACTGATTGAAAGAATAGACACAAGAATTGAAAGAATCGTACAAAGCACAGACAAAACGAACAAGGCATATAAGGACATTCTTGTAGAAATCTTCTACAAACTTCCTACCGACCTAAAATCGAAACAAGCTTTCACCCTTTGGGTGTTTGGTCTCTAAGGAACAAAATCCTCTTTGAAGCATATAAAACAAAATAGGAAAAACTGGAAGAAAGTGCAAGTTGACGAAACATATGAGGGAGACGTCACTACTGGACCAAACAAATACTCAAAATAGAACCATATGTCAGAAAAAAGTTAAATGGGGAAATCCAAATGAAGACTTCCTGAAACTTAATTTCGACGGTGCTAAGGCTGTCACCGGTTAGGCCGGGTCTGAATTTGTCATAAGTGATCACTGATCACCTTGTATGGTCGCATTATTTCCTGTGGTGTGTGTAGTTATGGCAGGGCTTCTGCGATCCAAGCGGAGTGCCTTGGCCTTCATACTGGTCTCACGTAAGATGTTAAGCTGGGTTTCTCTCGCCTTGTGGTTGAATGCTACTGCTTGGCTATTATTAGCGCCCTCAAAGGGTTCTGGTCGTGCCCTTGGGAGATGGAGATGATGATCACTGATGTGCTTGACCTTTGCAAGGCTTTCGAGGTGGTATGATCTTTCTCTCACTCCTACCGTGAAGGAAACCAAGTGGCGGAAAGGCTAGCGCATCTTGGCTATGTTCATCCTTCAATAGGACGCGTTGTCTTGAGGAGATCGAATACCACGTCCTAAAGGACGCACATCCTTGTGTTGTGGTTTATCCGCGGTTGACAACACCCAAATTATTATCTTAGTCCTATTAAACTTTAATAGGCATCAGCTGGGGTCGGACTGACCTGATATGGTTTGATTGGTACGATTGCTCTACATTTAAATTGGGTAATGACAATGTACTAGGTTTCATTAAAAACTAGTCTTTCTAACTCATGGACGACTTTATATATCCATACTTAATAACTTATTCAAATTTAAATATTTCAATATAGGGTGTTGCATTATAATTATTAAATCAACTTGTCATTAATTTCATATTTCATTTTGTAATATGATATCATTACCAACCTATCCACTAATCCCCACAAAAAAAATAGTTTGTACTACAATAAAGTCTATAACCATTAATTATAATAATTGGTATTCATTGTGAACAAAATAAAGTACAAGGTCAAAACAAAATTATTAAAACATATATGATGATTGGGTCTTACACATTTTGCGATCTCTCCAGCTGTTTTGGCGCTTGACACGATCAAGTATATATTATGTCCGGACTATGAGACAACTCCAATATAGCCACAACAACATACAAAAATAAAAATAATTAAAATGGTTGCCTCTGTTGTACTTATTCACAACATGCAAATTCAAACCAACCCAATAAGTTTTTCTTTGCTTTATTTCAAAGTTTTAATCCCTCAAATCTTTTGGAAAATTTATTTCATAATATATATAACTATGATGAAATTCAACAAATTGGCATGACACAATAATGTAAGGCTCCACTACAAATTTATGTCATAATATATATAACTATGATGAAATTCAACAAATTTATGTCATATATAAAATAATTCGATCTCCTTATATTTTATGGTCTTTCATTTCATTCTAACCAATTTCAAAATGAAACAGTACAGAAACCATTCAACTCTTCCTATAAGCAAAAATTCCTTGATTTTATATTAAGGATGTATATAGCTGCACAATTAATGATGAGTATATATTAGGGCTGTTCAACGAGCCGAATATTGCTTGTTCATATTTAGTTTATTTAAGATATAAACAAGCTTGAGCCGAGCTTAAATTTTGACTCGGGCTTAAAAATGTGCTCATACTCGGCTCGTTTGACGAGTTTGATCCGAGTTTTTTTTGAGCTTTAAATAATTCTACTTGCTCATTATACAGTAACTTAAAGGAAATTTTAGAAATCCCATAAAATTCGAGCTATTCGAGCTTGATTCGAATGAGCCGAGCTTTGGATCGAGCTTAAAAATGGGCTCATACTCGGCTTGGTTAAAAAAAGAATGAGCTCGAGCTGAGTTTTATCGAGTCAAGTACGAGCCGAATTCGAGTTATTCGTGTTCACATAACACCCCTAAATATAATCTCACCTTACACATTAGTTTTTATCTATTAAGGTAACAAATCAATTTTTCTACAAACATATATATAATATAAGAACCGAATGTAAATTTTTTAGGATTATTAGGTACGGTGCACCCATATTATATTACACAATATATATCTTAGAACAAACCTGGTTTACTTAGATAGATCCCAAATTTAATTGTAAGGCCGAACATTCAAGGTCATAAAAAATAACACTAATTGTATAATGATTTGTGAAATTGTATTAGCCCAAACATATATTGGCACAAAAAATATATTCCAACCACCTATATACTAAGGTTTGTTCAGTTTATATTTTAGATATATAGGACTTATGATCGGTGTTCATGTGCTTGACTATCTTGAAATCAACTATCAACTTATATACTAAAACTTATTTAGTTTATATTTTTCATGTAAATTTTACGGTCTCTTCACATTTCAATAATATCTATGTGAAAATCTTTTGTTTATCATTAAAAATCCTATAATGGTAGATGGCATATTGGCATCTTATAAAATCTACAACACATAGTTGATGCTACTTTTTACACTATAATTTTTTAGGATTGATATTATACGCACTCTACAACTATTCTTAATTAAGTTCCTATTGTATTTGATAAAATGCACCGTATTATATATTAGGACTATTTGCAAAACTAACCTAAAAACCCGGTTGTGTTGCCCTTTCTATCCCTTCTCTATATTATTTGCAAAAGGGTAGGCCAAATTCTTTTAATTTTGCATCCCAACCGGTTACACAAAGGAGAGGCACCGGTTGTATTGATGGAGGAGAGAGAGGGAGAGAGAGAGAGGCGTGTTGATGGGGAGAGAGTTGACAGTTTTAAAAAAAACTGTCACCTCAACTGCCTAGGAGAGTGGTTTATTAAAGGGGTAGTTAAGCCCGATTGTTTCTCCATCTCTCTCATACATCTCTCTCATACATTTCAAACTTTGAAAACCGAAGGAAGAAGCGGAAGGGTTTCGAAGAAGAAGGAGAGCAAGGCGGTAGAGGAGACGACGAAGAAGCGGATATCAAGCCCTAACGCCCCTGCACACAAGTGACGACAACAAGTAAGTAAAGCCTAAACCCTAAAGCCCCCGAATAATGACCGATTGAACACAATATTAGGGCGAGAACTGTAGCTGCAGATCCAAATGTGTTTGCCAGTGTTTGGAATGTAGAAATCAAGTAAGTTGCGGAAATGTATATGAGGTTCCCTCTGTCATGTGAGTTTCAACCATCGGCATGTACACATCAAGGGCTGGAAAGTTTCCGAAAGGAAATTGACGAGGGGGGTAGAAAGAAAATTGGGGGAAAATAAGAATTGGTCTTCAACATTGGTTGGGGTTAAATGGATAAATTGGGGGAAAACAACAATTAGTTGGATGGAGAAATTGGGGGATTTATCGAAATTGGAAGATTTGGGGGTTTTGGGGGAATTGGGGAAATTGGGGAAAGGCGCTTGCGTATTATGAAAATAGGGCCAAGGGGAGTTCGAAATGTTTACTTTTGAGATGCCTTCCAACATTGGACTGAGTTCAGGGGAGACTTGATTACATCTCATGTTTGGATTATGTCATGTTTTTACTAGTGAGATGTCATGTTTATAACATTTACTGTCATGTTTGTTAATAGTCCTAAGGTTTTGCTTCCCAATTTTGCAGGATATCAAGGACAGGCGAACATGTCGACTTCCCGGACTGTAAGAAGAGTTCCCCTTTCACAGACAACAGGCGAGGTACGGTGTGCATAGTCTTGATCAAAGGAATATAGTAGTGTCGATGTGCGAGTGACAGTTGTGCGTTATTTTTGCAGGCCATCTATGCGGTCCCCGAGAACCAGCACTACAAGGGCCGTGTAAACTAGTACGGGCGGCCGGCAATACTTGCAAACCTGGACAACTACCTAAGCGAGGGGGACTGGAAGAAGTTGATGGCAAGCCCGTTGGCAGCCATTGCGAGGCTTGGTTCCCGTGTCCAGTTCTCAGCCCAACTGGTGCACTACGTCCTGCAACGCCAGCTGCAGACGAGAAAGGAGCATGAGAGCTGGTACATGATACACGGCAAAATAGCTCGGTTCTCCATCCAAGAGTTCGCGCTGGTGACCGGGCTTAAGTGCTCATTCATGTTGCTGCCCGAGGAGAATGATGGGGACAGGTCGGTCGTCAAGGACTTCTTTGGGGTGGAGAAGATGAGGATGGAAGAGTTCGAGGTTGCATTCCTAGTGGCGATGAAGGGCAGAGAGCATTCGCCCGCGATGAAGTTTAAGTATGCGTTGCTGATGCTGGTTGAGGGTGTGCTATTTGGGAAGGATCCCCGCAACTACATTCATGGATGGGTGGTGAATATGGTGGCCGACATCGACGATTTCTTGCGATTCCCGTGGGGCAGGCACTGCTACGAGAGGACCCATGAGTTCCTCAACTTCGCCGAATGGACCGTGCTTGTGTTTGACCCCGATACGAACTTGATAAGAGAGCGCCAGCTGACCCAATTGCTGAAGCCCGTGACGCACGTCCTGCCCATGATGTTCGCCGTCCACCAGGAGATGCATGCCAAGCACAAAGCCAATGTTTCCCGCCCCCTCACCCTCACCCGCGTGAAGGGGATCCCGCAAAACAAACAATCGTAAGTACTTGTCCCGCTTCCCTCATTTTTTGTAATGTTACCGAATATCCATTGACGCAAATGATGACCGTGTTCAGTGGAGACTGTGACCCGTACACGATCCGGTATATGCAGCAGCTCGCTATGGGTGACCGCGTCTTCGATGGCTTGGACGACGACTTCATCGCTGCATACCGTCAGCTCCTATGTGTCTCTATGGTTGTAGTGCTCGTCCACAAGCTTCGAGATAATCCAAATCCGCGTTTTCTTGTATGTGGAAACCCGACAAAGCCACTTGCAATTGGGACCATCGCAGCGCACAACATACAAGCTCTTCGTCGACTTGTTCACCTTGGTCGTGAAACACCTAGATAGGGCCGCCCACTTGATTGTCTGTTGGACCTCCTCCTTCGACCAAAACACTTTTCCCTCCCGGAGCTCACCCGTGTGCTGACGGGGACCCAATGGGTTCACCGCAACCATTGGTTCACTTTCCACACCCTCCGTATTCGGTCCCAACTTCTGTTTTCCGCGTGCGTATGCTTCCTCTATTTCCCTCACAGCCTGCTCGGCCTCAGTATCCCATGACCACGACTTGGTCGGAACTGCGCACCCGAGCTCCATCTTCACCGCATGTGGTAGTACCTCATCGTCGTCGGAGGAGCTCCCGATGTCAATGGGCACCCGTCCATCTCCACCCGGTGGAATAACTTCATCTTCCGGATCACTGCTGACAGAAATGACTTGCTTCCCACGTCTTATTTCCTCGGCTTTCTTTGCCTTCTTTCGCAACTCGAACTCCAACTCCCCATGTCGCCCGTACTCGTCGGTACTATTATGTAACTGGACACATTCGTTTTCGAACTGGACGGATTGGGCATCTAACTGGACGCCAGTTAATTTGCCTGGACACATCCGGCTACCAAGACTTCGTCTTCTTCACCACCAGCCAATTGGATGTCCGTATGTGCGTAATCTTCTTGGGTCACAAGCGGCCCAGTTAATGGCAGTATAAATTCCTCACCTCCCGCCACTGAGATACCCTACCCTCCGGAGCCACCCGTTGACGATCCTTGTGTAGGTACCACAGTGCTGCCACAAAGCTTGGTTCGCAGGGAGACATGGAGGTCGACAGGCCACGATCGTTCTCCAGTGAGTCCGTTTACAAACTTGAAGGCATGCAGGTCTTCGTCATCTCCTATTGCATATGGCCTGCACCCGCCCTTCTTCAGCTTCCTATATGTGAGCTCCACCTCATGCCTTCTCCCATCGACGTTAAACTTTTCCATCACGAGTTTCTTTAGTGCAACGTAGTCGATACGTTCGTCCACCAGCAGAGCCTTCTGGCTCCGTGACCCCTTGAAGACCCAACCGCCTTCTTCGCAAGCCCACCATCCTCCGAACACCACATTCATACATACGATTGCCTTCTCCCCTGTTCATTTACATAGAGAGGGGATACAGTAAGTTTACATTAAGCTGTAGCAAATTTTTTTTTTCTCGTCATCTTCCTTGAGAGACTACTTACCCATTTTGTATCTGCAGGCGGTCGCAACTCGGTCCAGTCTATTCCACCAGCTGTCACGTTGTTTGCTGTTGGTTGTCACGTTGTTCTCTCCCGGTTGTCCAGTTAATATTAACTCGTAACGCTTCAACTTTAAGATAAACCTCGGCCCACTTGCTTCTTCTACATTGGCTACTCTGTGAATCTTCAGATTTTTTCCACCTGGTACCCATTAAATGTCACCCCCATCATTCCCTCTCATATCCTTATATAGATCCCTATATCATTGGCCACTAACCCTCCTCCTTCACTCTTTGTCGACGCTTCTCCTTCCTCCTTTTAATTCTCCTACTGCAGTGCATTAATGTGGAATAATAATTGGACTGAGGTGGAGCTTCAATGCTTATATACTCTCCCCATCTTCCCTCCTTCCTCCTCTTCCTCTTCAGGATTTTTTGGCGCAAATGTTTGGCGGGAATTTTCCTTCCCCGGACTGTTCAGAGAGTCCCTGTCAAACTCAATTAGCTTTCTCTCTCTTTGTCTAATCAAACTCAAAAGCTCCCTCTCTTGCCTCTTCCTCTCAATGGACGTCTCTCTCTCTCTCTATCTCTCTCTCTCCTTCCTGGACGTCTCTCTCTCTCCTCCCTTTTCTCTCTCTCGCCTTCCTTTTCTCTCCCTCGCTGAGGTGTCACGGTTGGCCCCCACTTTCCCAACCTGTTACCTGCTGGGCAGGTTTGCCGGATAACCGATTTCACCCCTTTTTCATCCGGGTTGGGTTAACCTTGCAACACTTTTCGGTTTTTGGGTTACCTTGTGCAATTCCCTCTATATATTATAATTATTATTAATATAATACCTCCAATAAGCTGAAAGTTTGGTTTAGTTACATATCTTTGATAGATGGTGACCGAAGAAATAAAAAAAAAAAAGGATGAAAATAACATCCACAAATCCAGAATATATTCTGCAGAATATATAAATATGTGTTATGTGTAAGAGTCTAAGTTGATGGGCATCTTGTATTTAGGCCATCTAATATAAAGCTGGCTTGTCACCCCCACCACTCAAAAATATTTCAAAGTTAAAATCCAAATAATTAATTTATTTGTAACTGAATTAGTCATTAGCAAAACAACAAATATAGAAAATAGAAATTTAACTTTAATTTGGTTACGTAATACATTTTGACTTTTAATAAAAATTGAAATATTTATTTCTTGTATATTAAGTTCGGAACTTGGTCAAATGTAAGAGTTCTCTATGAAAACAATCTCCTTAATTTTAATTACAAGTTACAATTTTTTAAAATTTAAATTTAAATACTTCATTAAAAAAACAGTAATTCAATATACCATATTATAACTTCATGTGATAAAAGTCGAAAAATATGTATATTATTATGAAAAACGAGTCATAAATATTGGTAATGATTTCCAATATATATATATATATATATATATATATATATATATATATATATATATATATATATATATATATATAAAATGCACCAAAACACTTGCTTCCTCTGTTTCAAAATAAATGTCGCTTAACTTTTTTTCACGTTTTTTAAGGAGATAAAAATTCTATAAAATATTATTTTTAAATCAAAATTTTTTCATAAATTGATACATATTACTACTAAGTATCAATTTATAAAAAAAAATTGACTAAAAATATGATATTTTATAAAGTTTTTATCTCTTTAAAAAAAGTGAAAAAATTCAAACAACTTTTATTTTGAAACGGAGGGAATACATAATAGTTATACATAAACTCTATACTCTATACATTTTAAACTTTTTAAAATTTTGGATTAAATCATAATATATTTTTTTCTTAAACAAACAAGGAGACTCTTGACAAAACAATTTTTTTTATTAAGTAAGAATTCAAAATCAGATATATTTAAATCTTAATGATCGATAAATCGGCAGATGAACAATCGTTAAAACATACAATATAAAACTCATAAAGACGAATCTAGGCAAAATATAATCCGAAAAGTTAAAAAACCCTTGACAAACCGAATTATCACTTACTCCATATTATCAACCAAAAGTATTTTAAGAGAAAAACTTATTTAAAAAAAAAGGTTTGACTTTTAAAAACAATACTGTAATAATTGTAAATTATTATACATACATCAATTTGGTTTGGCCTAATAATATTCACTTTCTCTCTCCACTTAGCATATATATCTTCACGCGCCCTTTTTCTCTCACCATCCACTCCCCTCTCTTCATTTTTAAATTATTATTTTTTTTCCAATAAAATCCAAAAGTCAACTACTCCAACAAAATTTAAAAATTCAAGAAAAATTAAATGCTCAGAAAATAAATAAAGTTGGAAACAATCGGCCAAATTTCACAATTCATCGCCCACTCACTCTCCCAAAAGTCAACTCTCTCCTTCTCTCTCTGAAATCTTGATGAGTTAAAAAAGAAGAAAAAACAGAGCATCAAATCAAATCCGCCCCCTCTCTGTTTCTTGAAAAATCCCCAAAGATGGGCAACTCCGCCGGCAAGCTAAACCCCTGCTTCTGCCCGATCGGCGCCGTTGGAGAGATCTCCGGCCGCCACGACATCGCCGTCGTGCTCTCCTCCAACCCACTCGACGAGGGCATCGGCCACTCCTTCTGCTACATCCGCCCGCCTGAGAATTTCTCCCCCGACGACCTCTTCCCGCCTCTCTTCCCCACGATCTCCGGCGCCTCTGTCTCCGCCAACACCTCCACGCCCCTCTCCACCACAATCTTCGACCCCTTCTTCACCGCCTCCGCCGCCCTCGACCACGCCGCCTCGTTCGAGAGCTCCCCCTCCTTCGCCTCTGTTCCCCTGCAACCCATCCCCCGGAGCCTCATCAGCTCCGGCCCCCTCCTCCGCAACCCGGGCTCCGCCTCCATACTCGGGTCGGGCCCGATCGAGCGCGGCTTCCTCTCCGGCCCGATCGAGCGCGGGTTCATGTCAGGCCCAATCGACCGGACCCTCTTCTCCGGGTCACTCGAAAACAGGGGAGCCTGCAAAAAAACAGAGCAACACACTCTACATCTAGAAACCTCCGTCAATAGCTCCGTCAAATCGAGGCACAAGATGATCAAATGGAGAACAATCAAATCCCTGAAAGACGCGATCTTGGGAGCGATTTGGGCCCCAACGGCATCATCCCTCTCCAAGAAGACCATAACCGATCGAAACGACAGCGTCGGGAAGAGCACGATCACGACGAGCAACAGCAGCAGCAGCTGCAGCTGCGGCATCGGAGCCAATCTAAGCTGCCAGGGAAGCTTATGCGACGACAACGACGACAGCGACGGGAACCTCCAGTGGGCGCACGGAAAAGCAGGGGAAGATCGGGTGCACGTCGTCGTATCGGAGGAGCACGGGTGGGTCTTCGTCGGCATCTACGACGGCTTCAACGGACCGGACGCAACCGATTTCTTGCTCTCGAACCTCTACACCGCAGTCCACAAGGAGCTAAAGGGATTACTTTGGAACGATCAAGACGAATCCGATGCAGCTAGTACTTCTCCCAGGTGCTCTGAACCGCACTCCGGCGTGTTAGGGGCGCTCTCGGAGGCGCTGAGGAAGACGGAGGAGGCGTATCTGGAGATAGCGGATCGGATGATCTTGGAGAACCCGGTACTCTCGCTGATGGGATCGTGTGTCTTGGTGATGTTGATGGCAGGGGAGGATGTTTACTTGATGAATGTGGGAGATAGCAGGGCAGTTTTGGGGCAGAAAACAGAGGATTGGTCAACGGAGGTTGACCCTTTTGATGATTTGCCTAACATGGATGCAATTCAGCTCACTGTGGATCACAATACATTAGACAAAGAGGTGAGGAGAGACCCCGAATTTCGAAAAGTCGGGGTTTTTTGTTGGTATCAGAGTCCGTTTTGATCGGTATTTTGAATCGTTGTTATGAGGGATTTTGTTTTGATTTCATTGTAGGAAGTACAAAGGATCAAGGGCGAGCACCCCGGCGATCATGGCGTGATCACGAACGAACGGGTGAAGGGATCCTTGAAGGTTACGCGAGCATTTGGTGCCGGGTTTCTCAAAAATGTAATCGCATTGTCTCATTTATTGTCCCATAACACAAAGTAACATTACTTAAATCGGCTTCATAACATTATCTTATGTTGTTTTATTATGTTATGAACCTGATTTAAGTAATGTTACTTTGCATGTTGGAGATATATGATTTCGACCGATTTTTAGGGTTTTGATAATCAATTGACAAGCCATTTTGTTTTGGCAGCCAAAGTGGAACAAAGGGCTATTGGAGATGTTTAGGATAGATTATCTTGGGAGCTCACCCTACATAACATGCTCACCATCACTTCACCACCGGAGGATCGGTCCCAATGACAAGTTCTTGATCTTGTCGTCGGATGGACTCTATCAATACTTCACCAACGAAGAAGCGGTCATTGAGGTTGAGCTATTCATGGCCTCGATGCCAGAAGGCGACCCTGCACAACATCTCATCGAAGAAGTCCTTTTCAGAGCCGCCAAGAAAGCTGGTAAGACACACATGGTCTCTCAAACACAGACCAGTATCGCGAGTTTCAACATTATCTTGAGCATCTTTTGATGGAGAAAATTTTGCAGGAATCGAGTTCCACGAGTTGTTGGACATACCACAAGGGGAACGACGAAGATACCATGACGACGTCTTCATCATAATCGTATCGTTCGAAGGAAGAACATGGCAATCATCCTTGTAAATAGGAAGGTTTTGATGTTTTCATGTAAGTATATAGAAGGTTTGATCAATTTTCATACACAAATCGAATGTGTATAACAATTTTTGCATCTTGTTAATCGAGATGATTAGTAAATGTATAGGATGAGAGTTTATTCACATAATTTCTTGTTCTTTTGTAAGATAAGACAAAAGGATTTTTGAATGAATATGACATTTATTAAGGTATACCTTTAATTTTTTTTGTTTCTTTCAAAGAGACCGGAGAAATGAGTTCAAAGTGATCATGTTGAAAAAGATTTGTTCACATTAAGTTAGTTTCTTTCAAGTAATTCAAACTATTTTAATTGTCAAAACTTTGATCCTAAAATCAATACAACAAATAGTCACTGTCTCACGTGAATGAGCTTAATGGTTTGGTTATGATGATTAATTGGTGATGATGGATATTTAATTAATGGGATCAATTGTATCTACAAGGATTTGAATTGTAATTTTTTTTTTTTAAATTTTTTATATGAAAATGAAGATAAAGATAAGTCCTAAACCAGCTGAATATTTGTTGCCAAATCATATTGCATTTGTCAATGGAGTGGAGTAGGCAAATGAAAGAGACAGTCAAATTTTTAGACTATTTTTAATATATATAATATTTTAATCCCAAGAGCCTTTGAATTTGGTTTGTGGGTTTCATTTTGTATGGAAAATTGAGAAAACTGTGCACAAAACCTTCCTAAACAAGCAATCTCAATTGTCTTATAAAGTGGTTTGAGTGGTTTTGGTTTAGTAGTAGGTTTTTTTGGTCGAAGGATTAGTAATAGCTAGAAACTATAGGAACAATAAATTGGTTTGTTTGATGTTATTGGTAAGGGTGGATTGATGAATTAAAATGTGAGGAAATTTAAATTTACAATAATAATAATAATAATAATAATTCAATTATATATATATATTTCCAAAATAGAATATATACATGAGTCTTATCCTTCAAATAAAATATAATTCAAAATATATACTACTAAAATTTACATTTTCCTTTATTGCAGTTTAACAACTACAAATGTATCACGGTCTTTTATTTAACAACTACAAATATTTTATTTGTTCATTTTTTAATAAGTAGTCAATAAATAATAATATATATTTTTATCTTATATTTTTAAGGCATATATATGTACAAATCTTATATTAAAATAAAGATTCTCCTATAAAAACTGATATAGCTACTTTTAAAACAAATTTATAAAGTTTAAATATTGTTATTTAGTCAAACAGTAAGTTTTTAAGTTATATCCTTGATACATATATTAATTAGATTAATTGATATATGATGTGCTGAATTTTAAAAAGTGATTAAAATATGTGTATAAGGATTAATGAAAACATTGCCAAACAATGCTAAAACTTTGGCAGGATGGAAAGGAGTGTGCTATAATCTATAATCTATATGCACTCCAACAATTAGATCCGTTATAAAAGTAAAAAAAAAAATTAGTAGGACGGATCAAGGATCCATCCTAATAGATTAAAAGGCCAAAAAAAAAAACCCTAAGAGACAGAGTATGACTTAAAAAAAAAGGACAGATCCATGATTCGCCCTTGGTGTTAAAAAAAGGATAGTATTATATGCACCGGAGAGGTGTTATATGCGCTCCAACAGATCGATCTAGGATCGGTTTCATCTACAACACGACACCCATCCAATAATTATTACAAGTTTTTAAAAAAAAATACACGGACGGATCCTAGATTCGTCCATTGTAAAAAAATAAAAAAAATCATAGGACGGATCTATGCGATGAGGATCTATCCATTCGTATATAACACCAAAAAACGAACGAATTTAAGATCCATCCATATATTTTTATTATAACTTGTAATATTAATTAATGGACATATTATCCTATAAGTGAAACAGATTTTAAATCCGTCCGATTAAAATGCATATAACACATGCAATGAGTGCATATAGTAATTCGAATGAAAACTTCATGGTAAAAAAAATTGTATTATCATGGTTGGATTATATATGCTTGGTTTACATTTGGGTCACATATTATAATAATATATAGTAGCCTATAGGTACGAAGTTCCTATATATAATAAAAGTCAAACACAAGTATACAACGTTGGTGTATTGGATTTGTGCCTAATCGATTGGTCTCCGGATCACTAAAATAAGACAAATTGGTTAATTTGTGTGGTGCTAGGGTTTGCCATTATCCGGGTCAGATTTATAATTGTTTAATCCCTCAACTTGATGAATCAAATCAAAACAGCATATCTTTGAACTTGGTTTAACCAATTGTAAGTCGAATGAAAATTGGTACTCTTCATTAATTAATTAATTAATTAACTAGTGGTTGATCACTTGTATAATATAATCTACCATAGCATAGCATGATTGTTACAACAAAACCACTAGGGTTTCTATGCTATACAATATATATATATTCTATAAAAAAAATGTTCATTAATAGATTTTAAATGTGTTATGTTTTAAAGGTTTGAACTCAAAGATCAAGAAAGAACATTTATAATTTATCCCGTCTAAGCAGGATTTAGAAGGTTAAGTTGTAAGCGCTTTTTTTCTGACTACGTCAAAAGTGTTAAACTTGTTTATAATTTGATGGATGCAAACTCGAATGTATACTTTCTAACTCTCCGAGATTCGATTAGCTTGTACCATTGTCCAAAATAACCCGAATCGGGTGGCGTGGGAAGGTCATGGATTGCTGCTTGAAACAACATGGAGGAGTAGGCAGGCAAGTCACATGTATTGCATCGGTTGAACAAGAGGCTTAACCAAAAGGATGGAAACAAAGAGAGTTTGAGAAGAAGATGGAAGTTAGGGTATATGGCAAACTGTTGTGAATTGTGATGGTGAGAGTTCACTGCAAAGGTTGTTGGTGGTGATAATGAGATGGTGGGAGGTTAGGTTTTTTGGGGCTATTTAATGAAATTTGTTGTGGTGATGTTTGTAGGGGAAATTCATATATGTAGGCAACTTACTACCATCATTTGTATCTCATTTAAGAACCCTACCCAAACACCAACAAACAATTCAAAAACCAGTTACCTATAAGTTTTTAATTTGTTTAGGAGATTGCATTTGAAAAATGACTAGTATATAGATTAACCCTTTTAGGATAGCTACCTATATACTCCCCCATTTTTTTTTATATATATAAAATACTAACTTTTATTTTATTTTTTATGACTTCATAATTATTATATACTTCATTCGTTTTTTGTTGGAATATGGGATTGTCCCACATCGAAAAGATTGAGATATCATAAACAACATATAAGCTTCGTGGACTATTTCTCTCATTATCAATTGATTTTCAGATGAAACCCCGTTGGATTTATGTGTTGTCGTGTATTCGTATGTGAGTCCGCACACGGCCTCCCTCCGGCTTGTCACTTTTTCTTTAAGTGATGCATGTTTTTTATATGATAAAAACTATTTGAAATATCAAGTATGAAATTATTTTAAAAATTAATGTTTTGTATAGTTTTTGATGTGAATAGTAAAAATCACTTAAAAAGGAACAAATGAAATAATTTTTTCAAAATAAGTAAATATATTATATATTTTTAATCATTCTAAAAATATATATATAAATAATAAAAACCAAAAAAAACGGAGAGTACGTTATATATAGTGTTTTCCCACCCAAAAAATCTAATGCAAATATCTACATTGTTTATATATATGTCCAAATAAATAATAAAAAAATATGTTTGATATGGATGATGCACAACCGTAACCTTTGAAAATTTATTAAAATTTAGCATGTGAACCTTTATGTTATTAATTATGAGTGGGGCAGTTGCTTGTGTATTAGGCAACCCTAAAACCTTCTGAGCAAACAATGAATATGAAAGTCAGAACGAAGCATGGTAGATAGTCGTAATAAAAGATGGCCGATGCTATATATATTAACCTACAAGATCTCGTGCGGATACTACTCTTAATTAATTACTACGGAGTAGAATATAATCTTTTCGTGAACTCGTACGGGTGTTTCAGTCGCCAAATATGTTTTTGAGTTTTACTGCATTTCGTCTGTGAAACTTTTTAATTAATGTGAGTCCCATCATCTTAATTAACGTGTTTAAAGGGGCCGGGGAAGTCTGTCCACCCCTGCGCGGCCTGGTGAAAACATTTCATGGCTTTATAAGTAGGAGCTGGGATTTGAAGTTCCGACACTCATTTCGGGAAGGCAACTGTCTGACAGACTTCCTAGCTAATTTTGCTTTTAATTTCCCTTTTTCTATTCTGAACATTGTTCCAGCGGGTGGGGCTGGCCTCCTACTTGATGATGTGCACGGGGTCACTAAGACCAGGGTGCGCAATGTTGGGTAGGGTGTTGCTTGCACCCGGTTAAGGCCTTGGCCTGTTTTCATCTACCAACAAAAAATTAACATGTTTAAAGATCGATTTAGTACCTCCATAATGGTCGGGTTTTCTGAAATTTCTTCGTCACTTTCTAGTAACTTTATTCTCAATCTCCTCTAACTCATTTTCCACTTCTCACCATGGAAAAAAAAAGGGAAATTCCGTTTAGTACCCCCGAGTTTTTGACAATTCCGGATGGTGTCCCACACTTTTTTTTTGTCCGGATGGTACCCCTGAGTTTTGTCAAAAGTCCGGCTCATGCCCAAAACTCATAGTTTCTTCTTTTTAATGAAGAAAACCACCCATTATTTTTATTTTTTCATAAATATGCCCATTTACTTTTAACATTAAACAAAACTACTTATCATTTAACTAAATTCAAAACAAAATTGACAAAATCACCTTTATTTTTTAAAATTAATAAGATCACACATTATTGCCAAAGTTGTAGCAAAAAATACCCATTCTTTCCAAAAAAATTTTTGAAGAAAATCAACTATTATTTTTGACATTACACAAAAGATCCGTTACATATTTTTCATATTTTATAAAAAAATAAATCTCATTATTTGTCAAATATTGCATGTACATAATCACCCATTATTTACAAAATTTTGCACAAATCCACTATCTTATTATGTGAACAAAAATAGTTAACCTATACATTATAAAAAAATACTTTGTAAAACCATACTTTGTGTAAAACCACCCTTTATGCTTTAAAAAATGCACAAAATCATTTCTTGTGTAATAAAAGGTGTTATTCATTTCTTTTGTTTGGAATACATAAAACCTAATAAAATAAGAATGATTAATCTCTTATTATATTTTTCTTTTACAAGAAGAAAAATAAATAAATAAAATTTACTTTTCTTTTTCAAAAAAAATTATAATCAAGCATTTGGTTAAATTGATCAATCACATTTACAAATGTTTAAAGTTAATGAGATATAAGTTAAATATTGTTTTGAAAAATAATATGTGTTAAAAATATTACAATAAAAATTTTTGGAAATATTGCAATAAAAATTTTGAAAATATTGATCAATCACATTTACAAATATTGCAATAAATTTTTTGGAAATAATATGTGATTTTGTAAAATTTTAAAAAATAAAGTTGGTTTTGTCACTTTTGTGTTGAATTTTGTTAATTAATATGTAGTTTTGTTCAATGTTAAAAGTAAATAGGCATATTTATGAAAAAATAAAAATAATGGGTGGTTTTATTCATTAAAAAGAAGAAACTATGAGTTTTGGGCATGGGCCGGACTTTTGACAAAACTCAGGGGTACCATCCGGACAAAAAAAAAGTGTTGGACACCATCCGGAATTGTCAAAAACTCGGGGGTACCAAACGGAATTTCCCAAAAAAAAAGTATCAAGAGGAAGAATGTGAATAGCGAGAAAATTTGTTTAAACACAAAACAACCAAACCAAAAAAAAAAAAAAAAAAAAACTCGCAGCCTTTGAATATGCAACAACATACTCGAAGTAAAAGTATCAAGAGGAAGAATGTGAATAGCGAGAAAATGTGATCTAGTTACACTTTATTTGTGTGTGTGTGTGTGGGCAGTGTGCACACATATGTCTAACCAATACTACGTACTTGTTAAACTTAGAAGTTAGATACATGCATGTACACTTCAACATTGAAATTGTCACCATCAAAATGCCCAACCCCAAGTGCCCACTTTGTAACAAATTGTTGGCCAGGCAAAAGGTTTCAACCCTCATGATAAAAGTGTCAAGTGGTTTGGTAAATGGCCTGAAAATGGCAAGTATCTTCTAGTGTTTTTTCATACATTCTCACATAATCTTACACATTCACAGTTGTAAGATTCCAGTTTGTGGGGGGTTGTCTTTGATGTGGTTAGTGGGTTAGTCCAACTTCCAAGATTTTTGCTTTACTTATCATGTTTGGCTGTTTTATTTAGGCCTTTCAAACCAAAACCTGTTCCTTTGACATTTTTTTCATTTGGAAACAAGTCAAAACTTTTGAAAAGCCAAACATTGGTGTTTTAAGCTGTTTCTCAGTACAAAGTTTTTGTCTTTCTGGTGGTACCAAATTTGTTCTGATTCATTGATATTAATAGCAGTATCAAAGAGAAATCTGCATGGTCCAAGATGGCTGGCAATCTTATCTTCTTGTTTTGAGTCCATTAACTTCACCTATCAATGTCAAGGACTACAAAATTGACATCAAGAAACACCTGAATTTTGACCAATAGTCGGTTAAAGTGATTTGTATTTTACATTAAGATGTACATACCTTAAATGCAATAGAATATCTGAACCAAGAAGATGCATCAACCACAGGACCGGTTACATTAAGATCAACTTCTTCGAGGTCTAGAAAAATCCATGTTGAAGCAAGTAGGATTGCAGGGAAAAGGGCAGTCGATTCGTTTGGCTGTTTCTCGGTTGAAATACCAATCGCCCACAGATTCTGCGATTGTCTGTGTCAAGGAAAAGAACAGATAGTGTCAACATAATCTCACAGATGGCGAAACGTTTAAAGAAATCCTAGTGTTATGTGAAGAACGAAGTGCATTGTAACAATTTTGCAAAACAATAGGCTGGTGGCAGCAAGCATGGAAACGCAAAATATGTCATTGATGTCATATAAGCTTGAACAGTTTGCGAAAGTTTGAGATGTCAATATGTTTGGCAGATAGTTAGAAAACGAATTTTATTTTCAAATCAGTTGATATTGTTTAAGTGCTTTTTTTTTGCTCAGAAAGACAAATAACCGCGAAAAAACTAGCTTATGGGTTTCCAAACATAGCCGTTGCCTAAGCAGTAAGCATATGAAGAGTTGCAGCTAAGCTCACCTTATTATCAATTTTGGGAGAAGATGGCCCATGCCATGTGTCCATCCAAGTTTGACAGTGAATGTAGCAAGAATTTATGAACATACCCCACTCCTTGTGCTTCTCAAATTCACCAACTGCCTTCAACAAGGAGTCTCTGAAGCCTGGAAACAGTCCAGCATGATGTATAACAAGAAGATAAGTCAATAACTTCACTATACCGGATGAATAAACTAAGGCAGACATGTTTATCTAGTAAGGCAGCCAAGATTAAACAAAAATACCATATTCTTATCTCTTCTGCTACAATTATTTTATAAAATGCATGTGAAATGTTGCAATTACTGCAAGTGCTTTTTTTTTCATAAGAGGGAAGGGAGGTTATCAGATTGAAAGAAGTATTACAACTGGAAGGTTCTTACCCTGCAATATATTCATCTCACTAGGACCACAACTCAGAATGTTACGTCTGCATCTGAACCAATTGCGACTGGAAGCAGTTTCACCAGGCACTAGAACATTTTGAATCTAGAAAAATGTTTATTAATATCAATCACCAAACAACATATGCTATTAAGGCAATAGAGTTGTTTACGCTATTAATTATGCTATTTCATTCACAATTCGAATCGCCATTACATGGTGTTCCTGTTTTCTAGTTTAGTTACCACAAGTTTTACTGATAATTTAATGTAAATAGTCCAATTTAAGTTTGATTACACAAATAATCCAACCTGGTAATATTCACAAGAATAAAACCAACTTTCATGTATCTTCATACAAACTTATTGCTGGCTGCATTTTCAGTTAATGTTTGCCACATAGATTTGATTAGTGGTAAGAGGTCAGATTAAAATAGTAAGTAAATTTTTAGCACCAGCTTAGGCCAAAAGATTTACCAAACTACGGCAATTACCATTCATGTACAAGTACGTCAGTTTGTGAATATAGCTTACATTCAATTTCTTTAATTTGTTTTGTATAAACACTGCTCTTTTTAATACTGATTGTTGAGTTTGAATATATTAATCCAAAGAATAAATTCTCCTATCCTCTTCCTTTCCATTTATCTATCAATTTCATTCAAAGACAAATACAGAATGGGGCCTTTACAATGAAAATTCACCTGCCAAAAGTCATATGCTGGGTTGACAAGGAAGATTGGGGTCTTTATGCTTTTAATTAGCTCCTGGGGAAAGAGACACTGCCATGTCATGAAACAAACGTGCCTATGTTAGTACATCAAAATTTCAGCTGCGAAGGACCCTGCTTACATGAGCTAGATCAACCAAGGGAAAGAAAGAAAAAGATATCTAGCCAACCTCTGATGGTTCGTTCTTGGCGATACAATCTTTAGGCAGGCTCTTGGCTACTCCCTAATACCATGCAAGAAAGCAAGACATTCAGCAGTCCTACCCATAGAAAGAGTGGTTCTTTTAGAAAAGGAACAATGCGAGCAATTTGCAAAACGGAGAAAGAACATTGGAATCTCAGAAGGCAGGCCAAGATCTGCTAACAATATTCCAACCAACAGTAATTCAGACTTCAGAGAGACAACTGAACCTTCTCGTCATTTTTTCTAGTTAAAGTAAAGGTATGTATTAATACTGCATGGTTTCCTTCGGTAAAATCACCAGGTTGCAGCCAAATTTATCTCATGCAATCCAACACACCCAGCAGGAGGACTAAAGTCTAAAGATTAGAGATGAAATGGGAACTAAATCAGGAAGAATGAAACAATCCTTACTGTTTGGGTCCTTTTGGGATATTTGAATAAATAAAGAATGCTAAGCAAGATTAGTCAGGAAAATAGTGATAACAAAGAAATTAACCAGTGAAAAATAGTTCTGAAAAAAAGGATATAGGAGAAAAATGCAGTATGTTCTCAATAATTATCATTTGGATATACTATGTACAGTGTAATTTAGTAGCACTTGCCATAAAGGTTTAGAAATGGGATAACAACCTGTACATGGACTACTCTCTTATAAAATGACTGCATAGTAGGCTTTCCACTGATATCCTTCCTGACAGAGAACAATTCAACATTTTAGATACAAACTTGATTATCCCTGGCATGACAAAGCATCGTCACCATTCAGTCCAAACAAACTGACACACCCAGAGCTGGCAATCGGGCTTTAAACCGAGCCATTTGAATTCGTAAGGCTTTAGCCTATTAGGCCAGAAAGAATTCCACCAAGTGGCTTAGTGGAATTTGACATGGGAATCTGACCTACTCTGTCATGTGCAGGTATACCTAAGAATTAAAACAACAGATATAGTATAATACTACACCCTTCTATTATTTTTTCAATATCAGGCCATGAATAGTCTTTTTCACAGATACACATTCTTGCCGTTACCACTTCCCACCACCACCAAGTCCGCCTGACAAGGCATCTGAGCAAGCCCCCTCACCACCCAGCCCTTTCCCAAATCCTCTGGCACAGCATTATCCCATGCTTTCTCTGTCTTCTCCTCTCATATACATGACTTAAGCAGAGTTTCTAAGCATTCATTTACAATGGAGAATCAAAAGCCATAATTCAGGGAGCAGGAGATGATATATCTATTGAAAGAACTAAGGGCCCGTTTGGTACTGATATACGTATATAAGATATGGGTATGGGTATCACTCATACCCATACCTGTGTTTGGTAAATTAGTATATGGATATGAAAGTGATATACCCATATTTCCCTTCTTATTTTTCCCTAATTCCATATACCCATCAAAGCAGGGATATGGAAGGGATATGAAAACAGACGCTGAAATCTTTCTTCTCCTTCCTCCCCTTTCTCTGCCTCCCCAATTTCATTGCTTCACTGCCCCCCTCCTCTTTCTCCTCTTTCAAATCCTTTCTCCTTCCCCAATTCGCACTACCACGCTGAAATCCCAAATCCTCTTTCAAATCCTTTGGTCGGAGGGGGGTCTGGTGGCTGCGGGTCCGTGGGCATAGGCAAAAGAGGCGCCCAGAACATGGGTCGATGGGTGCTGGAGGGTGGCGCGGGTTGGGGGTGGGAGGGCGTCGGGCGACTGGGTGTCGCCGGAGGTTCAGGTGGGGGCTGGGCTGGGGCTTGGTGGGTGTCGAGGAGTGAGCGGCGTTAGGTCTGAACTCCACATTGCTAATTTTCTGAAACCCATATCCTCATATACTACCACATACCAAACAGATATCGGATATCAGATTTGATACCCATATCCATGATATCGATATCTCATACCCATATCCAATATCTGATATACGTATATGGATACCAAACGGCCCCTAAAGTGGTGCTTGCCATAAATAAATAACTAGTGCATGCCAACTTTAAAACCAACTAGTAAAACCAATATCCAGACTCTAAAGGAAACTTACTCATCAAGGAAGAAACTAGCATCAGCAAGACACTTAACATTAGCGCCCCTTGGCATTATTTCCCGGAAATCATCACAGTGTATCATAGCTGCAAGCCCACCAGCTGAACATCCTGAAAGAAGAGCCTGTGAGATCATTAGAAATAATGCTAAACAATTTCAGGTTCAAGGATCTTATTGGGAAAAAAGGATATCAGTATTGTGCAACAGAGAACTCTTTCTTCTTTTTCTTCCACAAGAAGTGACAGCAAAAGACCCTTGAGCAACAAAATACCCGTATTTGTCTTCAAAGAAGTACCAATAATTGTGTCAAGAATGTGAAGAGGATAGAATAAATTCCTCCCCGCATAATCTGTTATAAATAAAGCTACAGGCAAGAAACATACATCTCTAACAAACAGGTAAATCTTAGCATGTTTTTTCCATTTGTTTCCAGTCACTCTAAATCTGCACACACTCCATCTATGGATTGGTGGTCATATGGCTTGCTAACCCAAACCAGGAAATCAATAATAGATAATATACCTGTTTGGCACTAGACATTCCTATTGACAGAAGTTCGTCCATTAGAGCTTCCCAAATGAGCTGACCTCTGAAGAATAGATTCGTTCCATTCTGTATCAAAATCAATATAGATACACAAACATAGTAATGACTAATGAGCAACTTTAGTGATCAGGAAACTTCACAAATTCCCTTCTATAATAAGGGAAAACCCAATAGAAAGTAATGTCCAAACAGACAGCACAAAATGATTTCACAAGCACAACCGAACTTACATGGAACTCATTTTCAGGATGTCCAGCCAAAGATGCCCCATCACAATAGCGTATTTTGACTTTGTTCCAGTTGAAGAAATCTAAAACAGCTTTGAACATAAGTCCAGCACCCTATTGTTTGATGAATGAAGTACTTCTAGCTTACTAAGAATTCAAAAAGATGAAAATTATATAAATAAAAATATATTTTCCAAATAAAAAAAAAGACATAAAACAAACATTGTGAAAGTTTATATTGCTTAATTTCAAATAAAGCTCAGCCACGCACAATTTCAGTTGAACAACACTGATGTGAATGCTGGGTGTAAGCAAAATACAACTCTTGGCCTATCATGATTCATTCTTTAGAGTGCTACACATGTATGACAAGCACAAGCTGCACAATTACACAATGAGCAATACAAAGTTGCTAATTCCAAGTACTGACAACATCAACATGAAACAACAAATGGATTCCTTTTGACTAAAGAGAAGTTACGATCAAAGATAGAAGGGATGGTAATATCTGAAAGGGCAAAGGGGATAGCAAAATATCTTACCAGGATTCAGAGCAGGATCTGAGCTCAAAATTCCAGAAAAGAGACTTTTATCCATGTAGACTGAAGAACCTAAAGCAGATGATTTGCGAGATGAACACGATCCAATAGTATCGCACCAACCCCCACCCTAAGCAAGAAAACAAGGAACCAAATGCAACTTTGTAATAATTCACCATTTCAACTGCACTCGAATTAAGATCCGCAAAAAGAGGATCCAAGATGTAAACCAATTCGAAATCATCCTAACCTCGATGTGAAGGGCCCAATTGCGGGATCCGGAGCCGAAACCCTTGCGAAAATGATAAGCCGGTAAAGAGCCATCCAAACAAACTTCGGAGGAAGAAGAAACTGAAGCATTAGAGCATAAATGAATCATATAGTGAGAAATGAGAAGGGAAGGGGGGTAAATACTTACAGGCACCTTTGCGTTTGGCGTTGCGGAGAAGAGTGAGGTCGACGAGATCGGGTTGACGAGTCAAAGAAGAAGGAGAGTCGTTGGAGGAGGAATCGGAGAGGGAGGAGAAAAGGTAAACGAGGAGAGTGATGGCAGCGAGTGCTACAACGAGTTCTTTTCTGGTGAAGTTGTTACAGGGAGTGGCGGAAGGCCGGAGCCTGGGGTTCGCCATTAATGAGGTCAACCAGGAGCTTAATCCTCCACTCATCGAGAGAGACGGAGGAAGGTTGTGCCTTTGCTGTTTGCCTTCCCCACTGACTCAATGAGTGGGTAGGGCTAGGCGTGGCCACGGGTCAGACCCGGCGGGTCGAAAGGGTCGGGGAAGGGCGACCCGAACTCTAACCCGGGATTTCCACGGGTTGGCGGGTTTGGGTCACCCGGCGGGTTAAAGGGTCGATGGGTTGACCCGGTGGGTCGGACCCGTCGGGTACCCGCCGGGTCGACCCGACGAGTTGGAACCCGGGTTGGACGGGTTTGCACTAGTTCGGACTTCGGAATCTGAATTGTCGGATCGGATTTGTCGAGAAAGGGAACGGGAATTGAACGTTTATGTGTTTGACAAATATCCTTTCGTGTTCACAAATCATAACTTAACTCTTTAGTCTTTACGTACAAAATACAATATGTAACATTACATCTTATAATTTTCAAAACTAAAAAGTCTACAACTTATAAGTTATAACTCTATAAGTTTTACAAATTACAAAAAAGTTGTACAATTTTTGTATTAGGGAGTGTTGGGGGGAGGAAGAAGGGCTTGAATCGGTTTCCTGATTGCCTACGTATCCTCCCGGGGGTGAGGAATCAAAGCCCACGTATTTCTTTTACCTGTATGTCTGAACCCCGGCCCGATTACCTCCTCTTCTAGTCTTCTTGATCGTCGGATCCTCCACCTCCTGAGCCATCTGTGACCGCGCCATCAATGGAGCTCCCAACGGACTCTGTCTCTATTCCGTCATCATCCTCGGAATCAGTCCCCAAGTTGTTCTTCTGCATCCGCATCTCCGCCTTCTTCCAATCTGCAAGGCAAACTTGGGCTTCGAGGTTCTCGGGAAGCAACCTTAATCTCTTCTCCGAAAGAATCTAACCTCCGCGACTGAAAAGCTGCTCGACGGCTACGGTGGAGCAAGGTGCCCCAAGTATTTATCCGGCGATTACCTGCAACGTCAGGAATCTTTGTCTTTCGGGACGACTTCACCACTTAAGGACATCGAAATCTTCCTCTTCCTCGCTGAGAAAATCAAAGTTAGTGGACAAATATTCGTCGAGCTCCGAGTGGGGGCTCGACGAAGATCTCGACCTCTTTGACCCAAATATATCTCGGGCAAGTGCCTTAGTTCTAGCGGTGATGCTGGTTCGTGACCCGCTTGAACTGGAAGGCACGGGAGGACGACCGGAGGGCGATCTATCGCCCGTCGAATATTCAGTATATAATTGTTCTAACAATCCTCTAACTCTAGCAACAATAATTGTAACATTGCAATCAGGATCATCCACAATTCCTAAAGTCGGATAATAGTTTTCTAAAAACAATTCAACTCCGTTTAATTTATATCTAGGGTCGAAACAACACGCTACGAGGAAAATGTCGGGTATAAATTTGTAATATGCGATCCATTTCTGCCGCATCTCCATAGTTGCTTGGGAAATGGAAGGCGTGTTAATCCCGTCTTGAAGGCCTATTGCTACGTTCATTGCAATAAAACAAAAAATGTTTGATGTAGGCATGTAAATGTGGGAAAACGTCCGAGTTGCGTCGTAAAAAACTTTGAAAACCTCCACAACGTCCCGGGCCTGAGTCCACACATCGGCAAATATGTGTGAGTCCGGGATGTTTTGTGTTGCAAAACCGGAAAGAAGTTCCTTGTAAGCGATTGAATCATAAATCATTGTGTACGTGGAGTTCCACCGAGTGCAAACGTCCTTGGGGAACGTTTTTGGGCGGGTTTGGTGAGCACGACAATAAGCGCTCCATTGCTGGCGAAGCTGTTTTCTTCGCCAAAGTGCCCGCAAAACAAATCGAATTGGTTCAACAACACCTTGTAAATATGTTAAACCATCTTGAACACATAAGTTTAAAATGTGAGGGGCGCAACGGATGTGGAAAAACTTGCCGCCTATCGCGGGCAGACAGTTTTGGATTAAATCTGGGATAGATGCGGTGTTGGCAGAAGCGTTGTCAAAACCGATACTAAAAACTCTTTTAGTTAATCTATATTCTTGTAAAACCTTTAAAAGGACACTTGCTATGTTTCGTGCCGTGTGTGCTTCGTCGAAAACTCGAAAAGCTAAAACACGTTTGTGCAATTGAAAACGTTGATCAACCCAATGGCAAGTAACACCCATGTATGAGTGATGTTGCCACTGTCGGTCCAAATGTCACTACAAATCGAAACGTGTAAATCATGGTTTTTTTGAAAATATTCGATTAATTCATTTTTACGGGTGTTATACCGTCTAAGTATTTTCCTCTTAACCGTGTTTCGACTAATACCTTGCCATGCAGGTTGAACATTTTGCGTAATAAATTCATTGAAACATAAACGTTGTGAAAAACTATAAGCTAAACCCTCGGCAGCTATCATTTCCGCATATTGATCATGACAACTACGATAATCATAAGACCATAAACCAGGGGGTTGAGAGGAAGAAGATGCGTACCCGGTTAGTTGAGTTTGCCCTTTGGCGAGGCCGAGCTTCTCGGGATGGTTCGAACGGATATGGCGACCGTAGTTCACATATCCGCCTCCCTTCTTGTGCTTGTAGACCGTGGAGCAAAAGTTGCACTTGGCGGTGCAACTCGATTCCTCCCAAGCCGGCTCCTTAGGACCCTTCGTGAACCAATACTTGAAAGTAGCGGCTCGAACTTCCGCCGTAGTAATAGGGTCGCCATCGGCCGGAGTTCCTTGGCTCCCTTCGGCGGGGAACCCGGACTCTTGGGTCGGAATCGTCGGAGTTCCGGCTTGGGGGGTCCCATCGGCCTCGAGCTCGGCCTCCTCCTCCTCCATGATCTCGTCGACGTGGTCGGCGAGTAGAGCATCATCTCGACGACGTCGGGATCCGCTCACCGCCGAGACCGATGCACTTCGACGAAGGCTTGGTGCCGCCGCCGGGTTCGAGCCGCCTCCTCCGACACTCGGGGTCGATGAAGATGGGGCTCCACTAACACTCTTGCGACCCCTAGTAACTCGGTTGATGAAACCCGACATGTTGAATTGAAGAGATTTAGGAGATTTAAGAGAGAGACTACGAAACCGGGATTACGAGAGACAAGATCGAGCGATTAGAGAGATTAAGATGAGATTAGAGGAGATGAGTGAGGTGTGGGTTGGAATTGGGAGGGAAAGGGGTTATTTATAGAGCCAAACCGAGCCCTTTCCCTCCAATCCGACCGTTGCAAATGTAGCCGTTGCCCCTCGATTCATTTATTTTATTTTATTTTATTTTATTTTTAAGTTGAACTTGGGTGGTGTTTGACAACTAGTTAACTAGCTTAACTTTTAATTAAATTTATATATGTTAAGTTTCCAATATATTTTATGTAGATTTTTATTTTTTGAACATTTTAAATGTAATATATAATGTTTAGGTAATTTTTTCTAAGTTGTTAGATAATTAGTAAAAATATTATCTTATAAAACAATATTCTTTGAATCATTCAAACACAAGTTTATTGTAAACCGAAAGACGAATACACGTTTACAAATCACGACTCACATTCACCGATTCACATAACATAACATAATAACATAAAAACGTAAAACATAAACTTGCTACATTACTACAATACTCACTACTTAGGATTAAGACTTAGGACATAGGAATAATAGACTAGTTTTTACCACCACTCGTCCCACTCGAGCCCGAAGCGCCATCGTTCTTAATCTTCTCGGGGTGCTTGTTGGTGATGTGAGACTTCAAATTACCATGACCAAGGTTATTCCGCATCTTGTACCTTTTAGCACAATGACGACAAACGGCTAAGAATGATCGATCGGCTTGCACATCCGCCTTATCGTAGTGATCTTGAAACAACGCCTCTTTGAGGTTGTCACCGGACATGATTACAACTTACGAGCTTATGAAAATCAAATTGATAGGTGATTGATGTATTGGATGGGATTTGTGATAGGAGGAGTCGGGTATTTATAGCCCCGAGCACTCTACTAGCCGTTACAACGGCTACATTTTTTTTAAAAAAAAACCTCCGACCTGTGGGCCCCACTACAAACGGCTATTTTTATAAAAATAGGTCGACCCGGCGGGTCACGGGTCACGGATTCCCCGACCCTAACCCTAACCCGTTACCCGTCCCTACCCGTCAACCCGCCAACCCGGACCCGTCGGGTCAACGACCCGGCGGGTCACGGGTTGACCCGTAACCCGTGGCCACGCCTAGGTAGGGCCGTAGGAGTTGAGATCCCAAAACCAAAATTGCCCAAATGTTCCTGCAAAATTTGGTACAATAGTATTTGCCTTTTTTGGTAAGGTGAAACTAATTTTAATAATCAACCTTTGGAGTAGTGTTAAAAAAATATCACCACCTCTCAACTATAAGAAAAGTAGCCCAACATTTGGGGAGATGGTAACAAAATATCCCGAAGCATTTTTTGACCATAAATTAGGCCAAAATAATGACATAAAATTGGTTAAATGATCTCATCCTCATTAAAACAAGTCAAATTATATGTCAATGTCATTCAAAATTCACCAAAATTTTAATTTCGTCAATTATATGTCATCGTTTTTGCCCATATTTATAATTGTAACAACAATCGGGATACTTTGTTACCACGTCTCCGAAAGATTGGGTTATTTTTCTTACTCTTGAAAGGTAAGGATATTTTTTTAACACGCCTCTAAAGGTTGGGTTATTTTTATTAGTTTTGCCTTTTTTAATAGTAAAAATAATTTAAAATAATATTATCAATTTATCATCAACCAAAATACAGTTGACGATGCTTGACATCGGATCTTAGTCTACGTTGTCTCGAGTGTGTTCGGGTTTGGTTCGCTTGCTCGTCCAGGATTGTGCGCCTTCCACTTTTGTTTTTGCACCTTTTTTTATTTGACTAGTGGTGTATGTTGTGACGGTTTCACCGTCTGTCGACTTTGTCGACCTCTCGAGTTGCCAGGTATGTCGGACACTCAAATTATTTCCTAATAAAAAAAAATAGTTGAATTTTTTTTTCCGGATTAGTAAAAAAAGACAAAAAAAATAAGATAATAGTCAAGATTTTAAAGTATTTTGGGATTTAGCCAAAGAGGTTTTTAATAAAATTATTAAAATAACAAAATCTCTGTTTAAAACAACGACTTTATATTTTTTTTTAAAAATTATTAGTTAAAATTAAAATAGGTGAAAACCGAAAAAATATACATGGGAGCAACTCTCCCGATTTTTTATATATTTTTTTAAAGGCATTTTCTCGAAACAACCCCCTTCCTATCCGCCTCTCTCTCTCAAGTCGTAACCTCAAGCCCCACCACACACTTTCCCCTCTCCCTTTTCTCTCCTACACACCCTCTCTCTTAACAGAGATGATCTGCGGTCACAAAAAACTCATGTGCTTTCTCACAAACTTTCCACATTTGATTTCGATTCAGCAAGAAATCACTGCATAAAACATGAGCAGTTAAAATATAAACGGTGGCGGTGTGAAACATACAAGCCAGGGGGAGTGGTGATCATGGGATCCCAGCTCTTGAAGTTGCCACGACAGTACTGTTGAGCTTGGGGTATGTGGAAGATCTCGTCCTGTATAAATCGCGGCCAATTCAATGGCGATGATTCATCAATTCCAAGTACTTAACATACGCAGATGAACAGAAGAGTGGAAACGAGAGGGACGAACCATGTAGGGATCAGGCACAATGCGATTGACGAGGATGGAAATTGAAATCGACCAAGTGCTGATGATCACCGCAATTGCTAACCTCCCCATCGCTCTGCTGTACGAGAGAAGCACCAGGCGAAGGGGGTGAGAGAAAACGTAACCCTAGCCCCCTTCTCAACGTTCTGATCCTCAATTAACAGTCGGTAATGTTTCAACTGACTATTTTCTTTTGGAGAATTATTGTATGGTTCCTAATGTTTTATTACTACGTATTGTATTTTAAACAAGTCTCTAATCTTTTAATCCATCTATTATACTCCCTCCGTTTGGAAATATAAATTCATTACCATTCACGCACGTTTTATTAGGACGTTAAAAACTATATAAAATATCAAATTTTTTTTATTAAAAAATCAATTAAAAAAATCAATATTTTATATAGTTTTGATCGTCCTAAGAAAACGTGCGTAAATAGTAAAGGATTTATATTTTCAAACGGATGTAGTATATAATAAAGGAAAAGTTGCATGAGACAAATGACGGTTTCTCCTTAATCGTAATCGTATGAACAAATCACAAAATTTTGAAATAATCAATATGTGCATGAGATAAAAGTTTATTTAAACTCTATTTAATCAATATATATATATATATATATATATATATATATATATATATATGCATAAGATAAAATTTGATTAGATATAAATATATTTTTAGAAGATACTATAACTAATTTTAAAATATATGCATAATATAATTTTTTATTCTAACTCTATTTAATCAATATATCTATATATGCATAAGATAAATTTTGATTCACACTGCACATTTAGCTCGGCCTCAGGTGTTCAAAAAGCCGAACTATGAATGTTGATGAACTCAATCAAGATCAGTGATTCGTAGAGAGGAGGTTCTGCATTGCAGATTTTAGATCATTGACAACACAAGTGCTTTACTAGAACAAGATTAGCAAGGCCTTTTGAGTCTTCCAATATCATCTGCTTATCACATAGAGGATCAAAATTTTATTTATATGATTAATCCTGTATAGCAGGCCCGGTCTGAGTAATCGAAGGGCCCTGGGGCAAAATAGAAATTAAGGCCCTTTATAATTAAAAAAACAAACAAAAGGTCCACATTTTCTAGATTCGAACCTACAACCATGTAGTATAATTATCATAAACCTACCAACTGGGCTATTTAGTAGGTTTGTTTATGCTTTGTAGATATACTAGTATTATTAAAAATTTACTTATTATGGGCCCTTAAAATTTACGGGCCCTGGGCCGTCGCCCCTCTCGCCCACCCCCTTGGGCCGGCCCTGCTGTATAGGGAGTCCAAGAAACAAATCAAGTAAAAAATTTCAAATTTGATAAAAAATTATAGCTATTCACTAGAGACTAACCAATGTCAAATGTGAATCCTATTTGTTTGTTTTTGCCTTAACAGATTTCAGCTCATTGACAGCATCCTTGATGCTCATTCTCTCGCGCGGTGGCTCTTGAGAACATTGTACTCCGATCATGATGAGTGACGTGATGCACTCAATTATCCTGATATCAGCACCAGTTCTTGTAGGCGACATGATAGCATCATCAAGCATTCGTTGGTCAATGATCTCCAGCACTCGATCAGGAAGAGCTGATTTTGCAAAATCATGGAGGTTGAGACCATCACTGAACATTGGATCGGTTGGCTTCTTGGCTATCATCATCTCTAAAACAACGATCCCAAAACTGTACACATCGCCTTCAACTGATACGCTGCTTCCAAGACCATACTCTACGCAACCAAAATGTAATGATATGTGTTTAAAAACATTATAATGTACTATAGAAATTAACTGAATTTAAAGTAGTTTTAGTCTTAAGGATTACCCGGTGCTGCATATCCCGTCGTTCCTCTTACTTGAGTAGAACTAGATTGGCTGGAAGCTGTGGCTCCTGAAAGAAATTTGGCTAATCCAAAATCACCGACATGAGCAATCATTTCATCGTCAAGCAAGATGTTGGTCGGTTTTAGATCACAGTGGACCATCGAACTGGCACATCCGTTGTGGAGATATTCAAGAGCAAAGGCAACATCAGTGACGATGCTTAGTCTTTGAAAGAGGCTTAAGCTCCAATATTGATTATCACCGGTCACAAGGCTTTATATATTTTTTAAAAGGCATTTTCTCGAAACAACCCCCTTCCTATCCGCCTCTCTCTCTCGTAAGTCGTAACCCCAAGCCCCACCACACACTTTCCCCTCTCCCTTTTCTCTCCTACACACCCTCTCTCTTAACAGAGATGATCTGCGGTCACAAAAAACTCATGTGCCTTCTCACAAACTTTCCACATTTTTTTGAAATCATTTTTCCTTTTCTTTTTAAATTTTAATTGTTTTTTTTCTTTAATTTTGGGGGATGGGGAGGAAAATGCAGGGGGTCTGTCCCTTTGGAGACAGGTGATCCGATCCGCTCTCTTAGAACATCAGTCGTGGTGGGTTTTATTTACCATATAGCTCCCTTTCCTTTCCTATAAGGTTGTCCTATGGATGTGGCATAAACATGATGAAAGTGGAAGGGATGGGCAAATCTCAACAAAGAGAGGCAACTTCATCCAAATCTCTTCACATATTTGATGAATTTAAAAATGGACCCACAAGACTCAAACTATTTAATCTCCATTCTTTTTTTTTATCAGGTAATAATTCGATGATCAGACAGACCTGACTCATCGAGAGGCCGATAGTGTCGGCAGACGGCGAACCATCAAACATACAATCATAATAATAAACAGGTGCAATACAAAGACAGCAAACAACCAGTCACTAGAAGAACAGACGAGCCTAATCCATAAAAGCCGAGAACAACGAAGGTAGAACGGCCAAGCGCCATCAAGAGATAACACCGCTGGCCAGCGGAACATCAGGAGTCCTCTTGTGAGCGATGAAGACGAACATCCAAGGAAATTTCCGGAATATGGAGTCGCCATGATGCACACTGCCACGACCCCAGCCAGACCCAACACCGGACGCACGAGCCCCAACTCAGATCAGAACCGCCAAGAACAACCAGAAAAACTGCCGTGAACCATCATCGTAGAGAGCGCACCTACAAACCCTTTCGGGGATTTTTCAAGACCCTTTCGGGATTTTATCAAGCCCTTTTGGGATTTAGACGACCCTTTCATGAATTTTTTTTTGTGGTCTAGCTTGGCGTGCAAGGCCAAACTAGCAACATGCACGCTAAGGAGTTGAGCAAGGGGAACAGCACAAGCGTGTCAAACACACACGTGCAAAGGCAAGGAAGGAGAAAGGCCTTGCCGACCCCGGATAGCACAATGCACTGAACAGAAACGCCAGAGAGGGCAGAGGCCGAGAAGGAATCTCGACGGCGGCCAACGGCGGCGTAACAAGGGGCAAACGATCCCACCACCGACGACGAACAATGGAGGTCGAGGCGGAAGCGAAACCCACAGCCGTCGGAGTTCACGCAGGGATGAAATTGGGGGATTACACAATAACACCACCGGGAAACAGGGAAACCAAATCGAAACGAAATGAAACAAATCCGACCAAACGAAATCTGAATCTGAACACCACGAATCGAAAACGGAACACCAATAGAGTGGTGGTAGACTAGGGAAGAGGAGAGGCCCGACATGGAAGGAAATCGGCCAACCGAGAAGGAGCCAGAACCGACCAAGGCGACGGGATGGGTGGTCTTGTGGATTGAATCGGTACACTGGGAATCGATGGTAGGCGGAGAAGAAATCGATGAATCGTGTTTGGATATGGAAGATTGGGCCAAAATCAAATTGATCGGAAGAAAGATTGACAAAGATGGAATTGAAGTAATGGAGTCCGGGGAGAATATTTACTCAATCCCCGATTCACCTTTTTTAATTTATTTAATCTCCATTCTATGTAACCATTAAATGCATATTCATTTCTTCATTTTCACATATTTGCTCCATTTTCTCTATGTACGTAGAACCTATCTCTCATTCTTTTTTTTTTGCTCTGTTTGTTCTTCAATTGATCTCTCTATTTGTCCCCCAAAATTTTACTATTTCATTTATGAATCATAATAATTCAAATTATCGAAATGCTACTCCTTACATCCAAAACAATCCAAACTCCCAAGAAAATCCCAATACCCCATATATTCCAAATAATTTGTCTCTTGATCCAAATCTCTTTAATAATCCCCAATTTCAATCAATGTTGCAAATGTTTACCAATAATCAATATCCAAATTTTCAACGGTTCCCACAAAATTACGTCAACCATCCTATTTTCAATTCAAGTCAATATCAATAAGCATCTCAAAACAATCTGATGTTCCCCATGCCTCAACATTTTGGCCTATTGATCAAGCATTCTCCCGGTGAAGAAAGTAGCAACAAAGTTCCAACGGGATATTTAAGGCAAGCCCAACCGATCTCATATACTGAGAAGCATGTTTTTGAATTGTTTCCAGATGAAGCTCTTGCAAATTCATGTGGAAAGGTTGAGTGGAATATACCGGAAGACGAAGCTCTCGTGGGTGCCTATTTGAATGTTGGAGGAAATGGTGAAAAAGGAACCAACCAATCGAATGGTGATTTGTAGAAAGCCATAATGATGTTATATGAGGAGGCACGTGCAGATAAACCAGGTATCATTCGCAAAAGAACTATGAAATCTCTTACTAGTCAATGGGGAACGGTAAACACGTGTGTTTCTCGTGGCATGTATTATCATGCACAATATGATTGTCGAAGATGAGCGAGATACTTACCAAGATCCATTTGATTTTACTCAAGATCAACCTGAAAATGCGGCTACAACATGTAACGTCAACATGTAACGTGACCGAGTCATTTACTGTAATCCCTGGTAGATATCAAGGACGAAATATAGCCAATACTATGTGGATTGCTCGGGGTGAAGTTCGAGATAGACAAACTCATATGTCTTTGAAGGATAATTTGGCTGATCACTTCCATACATGAGTTTGAAATTAAAATTGATATGTCATTTAATATTCTATGTCTTTTAATGTATGTTTTTTTCATTTATATTTAATGTCATTTACTTATATGTATTAAAATGTGGCTTTACCTATTTTAATTTAATTCAATGAAATATTTAATAGCCATATTAATATTTTTTTTTGTTAAGTATTAGGAGCATTAATATTAATTAATTATATTAATGAAATATAGATAAGGGTGATGAGGTAACCTCATGGGTGTGGGAAAAAATGAGAAATTCTTAAAGGAAATAGTAGAGTTACTAGAAAATGATATGGAAGAAAGAAAAGATGATGTGTTAAAATTTTATGAGGAGATATATATAAAAAAGAGGGAACAGGTTAACCCACGAGTGCGGATGCACTTAGACCATCTCCAAACAGCTTTCCCAAATTTTTTTCTAAAAAGGAGAATCAATAGCCAATTTCTCCAAATTATTTTAGCCGAAACTAAAACAACTTCCCTGTTATAAAAAATTTCACATTTATTTTATTTTTTAAAAAGTATTTGATTTGAAGTTAAATAAATAAAATCGCCATGAATATCACCGCCATTGTCACAGATGGCACAAAAAGTATCAAAGAAGTTCACATATATACTGCGCGCATACACCATTAACCTCGTCCTCCTAGGTTACTCTTCAAGAAGTTCACATATATACTGCAAACACCATTGACACAATTTAAGTTCGCAAAGAGTTTATCGAATTTTTGCTATTACCGACCTCTAAACTGTACAAAACATCAATATATCAACATATGAATTATAACAAGACATCAATCTCTTCATCCTACGATTCCGTGACAGAAAACTAGCTTGTCTTGAACAAATTGCTCTACAATGGAGTTTCAACTTACCTTAGGGACATAAAAAAAAATCAAATTCAAGTGACAATTTACGAGTAAAGGCTATCAATCTAGCTGAAAAGAAACTGAATCCTTCAAAAGTTGGGTCTACAATGCAAAACCTATGATCTGTTGTTGACAAAATAAAACGAAACTAGGGCTAGGAGTGTCATAACTTTTACTGTGGATGATCGATTGAAAAGGGAGGAAAATCATCCATACAGAAATATAGAAAGAAATCGGATTGAACGACCACAACGATTGAGTAGAGGGAGGAGAGAAGTGTCAAGGAAGAGGTGCATATGGGTTGAACAAGAAAAAGGGTTGATTGAAAGAGGCGCATATCACTTTGTCAAGCAACCGTCATTCATCAAAGTTGAATTCTGAAACTTGAAAACAGGAAGAATGATGAAAAAGGTTGCTGCAAATATTTTAGAGTTTCACCCAAATATGGTTAAGATACACTATTTCTTTCATGTCATCCCTATTTTGTAGAATGTGATAGAAAAATTTTTGGACAAAAAAAAGAGCCCAAAATTTTCCAAAAAATGTATTATACTCCAAAATAAGGAATCTCTTAGATTTGCTTTCAACCCCGGACCTCACATACTCTCTCTAGTATGCTTTTAAAGAAAATAAAAAGGGTGTAACATCGACTCTCAAATGCATATCCCCCCCCCCCCCCCCCCCCCCCCGTTTTTCAGTGTTTTTAATTAATCTGAATTTAAAAGTTGGAAAAAAAATATTTTATTATTTTTTTAAACCCGGGGTAAACCCAACTTTGGCTAATCGCCAAAATACTTTCAAATCTTGGCTATTCTCCTAACTTTTTTGGCTAATCCGGAAAAAAATTCAAGATAATTAGCATTTAGCAATAAGTTTGGAAAAAAAAATGTAAATTTAGGGATCACTATTCGTGATCGAGCAAAGAGGTGTTCGTGGCTCGTGCAACTCAAATTGGACTTTGTCCTTGGCCCCACTCGAAAATTGTAAGGTTACCGAAGGAGGAGGACAGAGGAATTTAGATCAACGATACCTAAAGGTAAGTTGTACCTCACATAACCCTATTAAAGGGGAAGGGTTCACTCTAGTCCAAAGGGGTAAACTCTTACACCTTTCCAATCATTTTCTCTTTTCTTTTTACATATATGGTGAGTTCTCTAATTTATTTTATAATTTTTTATTATGTAAATTATGTTTTGATTGGTTAAAAATATGTAGTGAGGTATGGATAGAGTTAAAAAAAATAAGTAATGGGGTAGACCTATGAATGCAGGTAGAACTTAAAGGAAGGGGTAGAGATATTGAAAAATGAGGTGTCGAAATTTTAAGAGGAGAGATGAAAAAAAAATCGGGATGGGTTAGCCCCATGAATGCTGATGATCTAAGAGCATCAGTAGTGGTGGGTTTCACCCACCCCTTCCCTTACCTTATTTCTTCCTTATTGATGTGGGGTAAAACCTATCATGGAAAGGGGAAGGGGCAACCTTAGTGGCATAGGGTAACCCTAACCCTTCCCCATCTCTTTTTTATTTAAATTTTTTTTATAAAAGTGTGTTATATATTTTTTTATTAAGTGGAATAAGTTTTGATTGGTTAAAATATGTGATGGAGTATAATTAAAGTTAAAAAAATAGTAATGAGGTAAACTTATGGATGCGGGATAAAAGTTAAAATTCTTAAAGGATGGGGTAGAGTTAATGGAAAATGAGGTGTCAAAATATTATGAAGAGAAATAGGGACGGGGTTACCAAATAGGATGCTCTAAACCCAACTAACATTGCAGAGAGTTCGAGTTCCATCGCCATCAGTGACGGATAAAACCTTGAGACCTCGGCGTTTGAGAATTTTTAATAGGTTCATCAAAGATTGAATGCAACAAAAAAAACCAATACAGTGCTAAACTTTGAGGTACCTAGATCAAAGACATAGTCTTTTTTGAGCCGATAAGGTTGCGATCCTGCGCTTTCAATTTTTTTCAAACATTTTGTTAATTATATTTCAATTCCAAATTATTTTTTCATAAGTGAATTTTAGTCATTGTATAAATATTGGTTTAACAGGGATAGGGATAGTTTGTATATGAATTTGTAATTGATAATATTTTTTTATTTTAGGTAAAAATTCGAGCTCAGACAAGCCTGAAGTTCGAGAGCTGACGAATCGACAGACGGACTAACCGCCAACATACAACCATTCAAAAAAAAAAGCAACACAAATCAACAAAGAAGAAAGAAAAAACTCTAACAACTCATAAAAGACGTCAATCAGCGGATGAGTCGATGAAGATCCAAGACGAGCTACGATAATATTTTAAACTTAATATGGAGTGTTTTCTATTTTTTTTTGTTGCAATAAAAAAATTTAGTAATCACCGAATAAACTAAAGCCAATTTGGTAGCATTTTATACTCTCTTTCTTCATTTTTTTTTTGATTAGGAAAAAATTCGAGCTCAGACAAACCTGATACTCGAGAGGACAACGAATCGGCAGACGGACTAGCCGTCAACAAACAACATACTACAGAGTATAGACACAAATAAACATAGATGAAAGAAAAAACCCAAACAACCCGAAAGAGTCGTCCGCCAGCAGTAAAACGAGGGAGATCCAAGGCGGGCCACAAATGCCGAGAACACGGGGGAGTGCAATGACTCTCACAGCGACTCGACACCGAGATGACGGAGAACAGTAACCCACTATCGAAAAGGGCAAAACCAGGGGAAGTGTGGATCACCGACGTTGCCCCCACCTAGATGAAGGATCTTCGAAGACCACAAACACAACCACGATCCTCTCGATCATACTGGCAGCCCGATACTGCAACCCACCTCGAACCTAAACGTCACCACACCAAAGCAACGACCTACCGCCAAACGAACGAACAAAAACGGATCAATAAGGGAAAATCAAGCATCTAACGAAAATCTGTGTGAAGGATGGACCTGACATTTTATTTTTATTTTATTAATTATCATTATTCTAATTTTCTTTTTTTTCCTTTATTTTATTTTATATTACGGGGCTTAGTTTCGGGATGCTTCGAGCGCAAGACATAACCTTGGGCCCAAAGGAAAACCTGAAAGGAAGAACACCATGGTTGTGGACAGAGAGGAAAACACCAGTGTAGCCAAGAGTCGGCGGAGGAGGATCCCACACCGACCAGTGACGTTGCTCCCGGCACAAACGAGGATGTGACTTTTGCTGTGTCGGGGACGGGGATCACAATTACAGTTTCGTCAATAACCAATTAGACTCGTGAAGTCCATGTTACCTCACAATAGACTCGCAAAACCAATTAGGCTCCCGAAGGAGGTTTGGTATTCCCTCAAAGAGAGAGCGTTGAGTGGGAAGAAAGAGGAGATTTGTACCGTCGGCGGAACACAAGTGGTGGCTGGTGAGGAGCCAGAGGCAGCCAGAAACATCGCAACACTTTCGAGCCACCCGGATAGGGTGAGTTAGAGAGAAGGGTTGATGCTCTCCTTAGAAGAGAGTTTTATTTTTACTCCATATTTACCAAATCCTGTACGGATTGTATCCACTGAAACAAATCCCGCAGGAGGACGGCGGCAGCGCGGCCAAGGATCGAAGAAGATTCGATCGGCGCAGCCCACAGAGCACAACCAACACTGGACCCCCCGAGGACGGATTGTACGGAAAGCCGCACAACATGAGGTTTGCAAAGGAGGCGGAAGAGGAGACTACGACAACGAGAAGGCGACGAGCAGCAGCACAGGCGGTGGCACAGGACGACCGGTTGAGGCGAGCCGGAATAGGGAGACGACGCATTAATTGAAACTACGGGAGAGCCCCTGGTGATCGTTGAAAGCCATCGGAGGAGACGGGGGCGTTGGATCGAAGAGAGAAAGAGCCCCTAGAGAAGATTAGGAGCCCTATTTGGTTAATCAATCAGAGATTTGGGGGATAAGGAATTGAGGAGGATGGAATTGGGGGCGCGTGGGGCAATTGCCCCAGCGCGTTCCTTTTCACCCTGAGGGCTTTTTTATACTCTCTTCCTTCATCAAAACAGAAACCTAACATTTTAAAGTGTTATTTTTTGTTTAGAAAAAAAAGTCATTATAGGTATTTTAATCTTTATTTTATAAAAAAAAATACCCTTGTAATCATTAATAGATTGTTAATTGTATTTTTTGAGAAAGTAAAAAAGTAATGTACAAATACTTAGAGTATATGATATTTTTATTTTTAATTTTTTTATTCAATATATGATATATTTATTGATTTCTTTAAAAATTGGGCAATAAGTTAAAATGACATATTTTAGTAAATAGAAAGAGTAATACTATTAAATGCTTTAAAAAAAAAAAAAAACCTAAGTTCTAAACTTAGGTTTGACTAATTTTCCAGGTGAATTTTAACAAATCATTAATTATAGAGGTTTAAATGCAATTATTTATAAGAGATGTTTTTTTTAAAAGGGCATATATTAGTGATTTTGTCCCATTTACCCTTACAAGTATCAATATATTGTTTCAATATGATGGTTGTCAATTGTCATCCTATATCTATCATTCTTCGTAGTTTGTAAGCTTCATCTTGGTGATCGTCACTCGTCAGCAATTTGTTTGGATACATCGTCCTCATCAGGAGTCAGAACAGTAACAACACATTACACCACACACATAAGCTCTGTCTCAGAACAACTAAATTTCTCATCAACGTTTCAGTAATAAGAACATCAAGCCAAACGAACCTGTCCAAATATATATGAATGTTTGGACTTCAGCTTCCCGAATATGCAGTACAACAGTAGTTAGAAATAAAAAACTGAAGAATCGCGTCCCGATTTCGGTGGCACAAAGGGTTGTTTTTCAAAATTACGTCCACAGTGGTATAAAATATAAACCTCCTATTCAATCTCGACAGAGGAAATAATCACTTACTGGAAGTGGAACAACACATTATAGATGAATCCCTCGGCAATGGATATCCGACTATGTGCTTCAAAATCTCGCCCTCTTTTTCACACAGCAACCGGTACTAAAGAACTTGGCATTTCACTATGTATCTCTAAACCCCTATAGACCTAAGCTAATTCGCTACAAGATCCAAGTGATGCAAGAACAAAAAACAAAAGCGAAAGGTGAACCTCCTTGCAACAGTGGAGCAGGAATTTTTTTCCCTACGACTTTACCATATAAACCTCTGCGTGCCTTGCTCATGGTCCCAATGGAATGGCCGAAACAAGAACATTGTCATAGTGAAGATGTTGACAGCTACGTAGAGAGCCCCGATGATTGCCCACTTATAGTCTAAGGTAACCCGTGAATGAAGCATGAAGATGTAGAAAGGTATCGTGTAATACCTGAACTCGATCAATGGAGCGGGTATTAGAGATGCTGAGCAAGCCAAGAAGTAGGCCAGCACCCAGATCCGTTTCTGCGTTTGCCCTGCCAAGATGAAGACTTTCTCGTGAGACTTAAAAGTTGAAACAAGAAGATAAAAAAAGAAGGTATTGAAGTAAGGCTAGAGAAGACAGTTGCGTATACAAACCCAAAATGCTACAGATAGAAGTCCATGAATAGACATATAATGGGACTAGGAGGTATTTCATTGTCCAGTGTGCATTGATGACTTTGCGCCAAAGATAAAAGGTATAATGACGGTTGTCAGCCAGAAGGTATGGATGAGCAATGCTGCACACGGCAGATTAAGCTGATCAATATCATCAAAAAGAATGTTACTGCAGTCATTCAGCCAGTTAATGTTTTAACAGTGATCAGCATCAGCCGCCTCATAAAGACTATTATTGCTGGTAACCATGTAGTCTGGTAAAAAAAAAGAGGCAAATTGTGCATGGACACTCACCTGAAGAAATGGACGGAAAGAAGACCAGCAATAAGTGCAAAAGATCCCAAGATAACACTCAACGGTCTATTCTTCCATATCAAAGATAGAAGACCTAATGCTTGGCTAATTGTGAAATGGAGTGGAGCACTAGCCAGGGCAGAAACTAAAGCAAAATACATTATCTGTGCAAAATGGAGGGACGCAACATGAGCCTCTTTTGCTCCTGCATTATTAGTACATAGGATAAGTTGCTCAAGATGCATTCTCATGCACAATAGGATACAAGGAGAGCAAAAGAAGATGGAGAGTACCTAGAACTATGCTACCGTTCCAAACAACAAAACTGACAAAAGCCACCAATACAAAAAGGAAAGGAGCAAAGCTAACCAAGAGCTCCCATTTTAAATGCCATGACCTCAACAGTAAAAGCTGAAGCTCGCCATGGAATCCTGCAAATTGAACCAAATTAACAGCCTAGAATTCACAATACCTATGCTAAAAGATGATTTTGATGGACCTGATTCAATACATGCTCCACCAACTCAATAAATTAGTATAATCATAATCATGCTACATTCTGCTGCTTTATAAAATCCATAGAGGGGCTCTACATGCACGCAAAACATGTACAATTGAATATCCTCATCCATTCTCTAATTTTGTGGATGTCAAACTGAAAAGGGACAGCAATTATTATCATTGTATCATTTACCTCAAACTAGGGACAAAATTGCTTTCACGGTCATTACCAAAAATTTCAATGGAACGGTCTTTTAAATACAAAAATTCAAAGGATAATATCCAATCCTTTTCCCTTAGATTATCCTTCCCAAGAGCTGGTATGAAATTCATGAGCAAAAATCCCAGTATTGTAAAATAACAATGTACGTAGTATATATTTTCATTCATAGTTTTAAAAAACCTTCATGCTTCGAAATAACAAAATATGGAGTAGACACTGTGAATAGACAGTTAAATAAATTATATACCATACAACATGTAACAAGGATGTAGAAACTTATTGACTCTAGATGGATGAATTTATGCACCTTTTTCTTTACTTCTTACAAAGGTGGCCGGTGTATAGCTAGAATTAGCCTTATCAGTGATGCCTTTTGACTTCCGCTTTCTCACTCCTGGATTTGCTGCAGCATTGTCAACAGAAGTTGGATTTTCCCCCCCTTGAAAAGAGACATTATCATCCCTTGCATTTTTAGTTTGATCAGCCAGAGTAATGTCTAAGATACCACTACACACAACAAAGAGCATCCATATAATATTGGTTTGCCTAATGGTTACTCCCAGGGCTCCAATCTGCAAGTAAAAAAATAAATAACTTTTTTAAAGTTTCTCGTAATTGGTACTTAACCAGTACTACCATAGACAGACTCGTCAATAAATATTAAGGTAGGGGTCGAGTATAACACAAGTCCTACCATGGCACTTAACCAGTACTTCTTCTTTAGACTGAACAGGTACATTCCGAGAAATGCAGCAAGCGAAGCTACATCTGTATAATAAAGATAAGTGAAGAACCAATGGAGAGGGTACGATGAAAGGACAGTGGCGTAGAATGTTGCTTTTCTTCTTCCAATTGATGGTTGGCGCAGTATGATTATTTCATATAAAAGAATGCCAGATACCACTGCCAAAACGATATTGGTGGATCGAAGAACAGAAGTAGAGCATACATCATAGATTGACGAGGCTTGATGTAGCAAAGACATGCCTGGAAACAAAGAAGCAACATGGGCAAGTGAAACAAAGTACCTGCAAGGGTATAAATTCATCAATCAACTATTGTTTACATTTTGTTCTCCTGGTGTTCTTTTTAGATCTTTCCAATTCCCACAGGGTTTTAAGGAATCTAGCATCACTACAACATAGAAAATATCCCAAATTCAAAAGGCACAAGTCAGGACATGTCCAGCAATACTGGAACAACTTACACAGTTACAGAAGAAACTTTTTTTTTTTTCAATTTCCATCCTAAAACAAAGCAAAACCAGTATATAAATAAAAATAAACAAAAATGACCAAGACAAAACAGAAACACCTGTGGATGTGATGATTCGGAATTTTCAATATTCCTCAAACAGACAATTAAAGGATGGCAAAATTAGATGCATAAATGCACCACAACCTACTTTGCATAAATGCTCACTGCCTATCCGGCTATTCATTAATCGAATCGAAACAATCAGCCAAAGGTAAACAATAAGGCCAAATCTCACATATTTGAATCAAACAATCTAGAAATCTAATTCAACAACTCTAACTCACAGCAGTACCCAATGTAGCAATTTCCAAGCTGAAGTGAACGAAAATAATTAGTCCTGTCATGGAGAGTTTCATGATTTATCCTCTCGGAACTACTAATTGATTTAATTCGCTAAACGTAGAAATTTCAAGGATTTCGATTCAGCAAGAAATCACTGCATAAAACATGAGCAGTTAAAATATAAACGGTGGCGGTGTGAAACATACAAGCCAGGGGGAGTGGTGATCATGGGATCCCAGCTCTTGAAGTTGCCACGGCAGTACTGTTGAGCTTGGGGTATGTGGAAGATCTCGTCCTGTATAAATCGCGGCCAATTCAATGGCGATGATTCATCAATTCCAAGTACTTAACATACGCAGATGAACAGAAGAGTGGAAACGAGAGGGACGAACCATGTAGGGATCAGGCACAATGCGATTGACGAGGATGGAAATTGAAATCGACCAAGTGCTGATGATCACCGCAATTGCTAACCTCCCCATCGCTCTGCTGTACGAGAGAAGCACCAGGCGAAGGGGGTGAGAGAAAACGTAACCCTAGCCCCCTTCTCAACGTTCTGATCCTCAATTAACAGTCGGTAATGTTTCAACTGACTATTTTCTTTTGGAGAATTATTGTATGGTTCCTAATATTTTATTACTACGTATTGTATTTTAAACAAGTCTCTAATCTTTTAATCCATCTATTATACTCCCTCCGTTTGGAAATATAAATTCATTAACATTTACGCACGTTTTATTAGGACGTTAAAAACTATATAAAATATCAAATTTTTTTTATTAAAAAATCAATTAAAAAAATCAATATTTTATATAGTTTTGATCGTCCTAAGAAAACGTGCGAAGATAGTAAAGGATTTATATTTTCAAACGGATGTAGTATATAATAAAGGAAAAGTTGCTTGAGACAAATGACGGTTTCTCCTTAATCGTAATCGTATGAACAAATCACAAAATTTTGAAATAATCAATATGTGCATGAGATAAAAGTTTATTTAAACTCTATTTAATCAATATATATATATATATATATATATATATATATATATATATATATATATATATATATATATATATATATATATATATGCATAAGATAAATTTTGATTAGATATAAATATATTTTTAGAAGATACTATAACTAATTTTAAAATATATGCATAATATAATTTTTTATTCTAACTCTATTTAATCAATATATCTATATATGCATAAGATAAATTTTGATTCACACTGCACATTTAGCTCAGCCTCAGGTGTTCAAAAAGCCGAACTATGAATGCTGATGAACTCAATCAAGATCAGTGATTCGTAGAGAGGAGGTTCTGCATTGCAGATTTTAGATCATTGACAACACAAGTGCTTTACTAGAACAAGATTAGCAAGGCCTTTTGAGTCTTCCAATATCATCTGCTTATCACATAGAGGATCAAAATTTTATTTATATGATTAATCCTGTATAGGGAGTCCAAGAAACAAATCAAGTAAAAAATTTCAAATTTGATAAAAAATTATAGCTATTCACTAGAGACTAACCAATGTCAAATGTGAATCCTATTTGTTTGTTTTTGCCTTAACAGATTTCAGCTCATTGACAGCATCCTTGATGCTCATTCTCTCGCGCGGTGGCTCTTGAGAACATTGTACTCCGATCATGATGAGTGACGTGATGCACTCAATTATCCTGATATCAGCACCAGTTCTTGTAGGCGACATGATAGCATCATCAAGCATTCGTTGGTCAATGATCTCCAGCACTCGATCAGGAAGAGCTGATTTTGCAAAATCATGGAGGTTGAGACCATCACTGAACATTGGATCGGTTGGCTTCTTGGCTATCATCATCTCTAAAACAACGATCCCAAAACTGTACACATCGCCTTCAACTGATACGCTGCTTCCAAGACCATACTCTACGCAACCAAAATGTAATGATATGTGTTTAAAAACATTATAATGTACTATAGAAATTAACTGAATTTAAAGTAGTTTTAGTCTTAAGGATTACCCGGTGCTGCATATCCAACCGTTCCTCTTACTTGAGTAGAACTAGATTGGCTGGAAGCTGTGGCTCCTGAAAGAAATTTGGCTAATCCAAAATCACCGACATGAGCAATCATTTCATCGTCAAGCAAGATGTTGGTCGGTTTTAGATCACAGTGGACCATAGAACTGGCACATCCGTTGTGGAGATATTCAAGAGCAAAGGCAACATCAGCGACGATGCTTAGTCTTTGAAAGAGGCTTAAGCTCCAATATTGATTATCACCGGTCACAAGGCTTGGATACAGCCAATCCTCAAGACTACCGTTTGGCATGAACTCGTAAACCAAAGCTTTGAATTCATTACGCTGAGTATCAATGCTTGAGCATACTGTGATGATTTTAACAAGGTTTCTGTGACGAATGTTTCTGAAGGCATTACACTCCGCGATAAAACTACTTCCGGCTCCTTCATTTTGGAGGTTTATTACCTTGACTGCAACTGTCAAATCTTTGTCATCTTGCTGCAGGATGCCTCTATAGACAGATCCAAAGCCACCAGCACCTATCAAATTCGACAGAGAGAATCCTTTTGTCGCCCTTGACAAATCTTGGTAAGACACTTCAAGTAAAGGCTCAATGTCCAGTAGTCCAGAGAGTGTATTCTTTCTTTTCCTTGACGGAAAAAGGAAATACGAGCACAACGCAACTGATAATACAACGAACATAACACAAGCAATGCTGATGATAACGATGATGGATAAGGACAATCTTCTCCTTTTTGATCCTCTATGTGATTGTGATGGGCAATTTGGTAGATGCAGCTGAGGCACTCCTCCGCAGAGCTCACTATTGCCAACAACCGACACACCAGTTGTGCTGGCGAAAACTCCCTTGACTGGAACTTCACCATTGAGGTTGTTGAAGGACAAGTTTAGGCTTAGCAAATAAGGCCAAGTGGAGAAATAATCGGGAATTTGTCCCGATAAATCATTGTAAGAGAGGTCAAGGGTTTGAATGCTTTCCAAGGGACTTAAGGATTCAGGTATTGAACCAATAAAGGAATTTTGGCTCATGTTCAACATAGCAAGACTCATACAGCTACTAAGAGCACCCGGGATTTCACCAGATAACTTGTTATGTGATACATCCAACCAAAACAAAATTTTCAGCCCACTGATCCCAGCTGGAATTGAACCTTGCAGCTGATTTTGGCCAATCTCTAGGTGAATTAAATTTGAAACAGCAAACAATTCAGCTGGGATAACCCCACTGAATCTGTTACAGGACAGAGATAAGATCTGTAAGAACTTGCAGTTTGCAAGATTTTTCGGCAATGGCCCATCAAGGTTGTTGTATGTCATGGACAATTCACTCAGTAGAGTCAAGTTGCCTAGAGAGGATGGGACTTCACCGGTGAAGTTGTTATAGTCGAGAACGAGATGCTCCAAACTCTCCAACATGCCAACATCAGGTGGGATCAATCCGGTGAAATGGTTATTATACAAAAGCAAACCATATAGGTTCACAAACTTACCTAGGCCGGATGGGAGCTGTCCTAAAAACCGGTTGTCGTCAAGACCCAACCACTGGAGGCTAGTAGAAAGATTAAGTATAGAACGAGGAAATTCACCTATGAAAGAATTGCCTCCCAAGTACAAGGCTGTTAAGCTAGTGCAGTTGGTTAGTGTGTCCAAGAAGCTCAGATCTCTGCCTAGTCCTCTCAAGGGATACGAAAATGCGATACTTAGATAGGAGAGGTATGGCATATTGTTTCCGATGAGAGAAAAACTACCCGTAAAACTATTGTAAGAAAGGTCAAGAACTTGAAGATCAGAAAGGTTGGATAGTGAGGCCGGAACTTGTCCGACTAAGGACATGTTCCAGATTTGAAGAGACCGAAGTTGGGGCAGGCGGAGGCCAAGATCTTGAGGAAGATGTCCTTGGATTGGATTGTTAGTTAAATAGAGAGTCCACAAGCTAGAGAGATTAAAGACGGAATCCGGAATGGTACCACCAATGTTGTTGTATCCAATGTCAAAGGAAAGAAGGCCTTTGAGGCTTCCGACATCATCCGGAATGATCCCTTGCAAGAGATTATCATACAAGGATATCACTTGCAGGGATTGACTACTCATGTTCCCTATCTCAATGTCTTGGAGACGACCGATTAGATAGTTACCGCCAAGACCATAGTCTATCAAGTTAGGCAAGGAAGCCAGCTCGGCAGGGATTCTTCCCACCAACATGTTAGAGCGAAGATTCAAGTCGCTGAGCTGCGAGCAGCGCGACAAGTTGGCAGGGATTTCTCCGCCAAACGAGTTCATTGACAAGGTGAGGATGTTAAGCCTAGGCAGATGAGAAATTTGATGGGGAATTTCGCCTCGGAAGGAGTTGTTGTGCAAGTTGAGTTCATGAAGGAAGGTTAAGTTACCGACGAAAGGAGACAGTGTGCCGGACAACTTGCTCGAAGAGAGATCCAAGACGAGCACACGGCGCCTGTGCCTGGCGCCGCAAGTGACTCCCCTCCACTGGCAGAAATGAAGGGAGCTGTTCCAGGAGCTCAAGGCGGAATCAGGATCATCGGAAATCTCGGTTTTGATGGCCAATAAGGCTTTATGATCATCACTCTCAATCGGTGTGATGCTGTCACCAAATTGATGAATTGGAATGACATTGGCCAACACAAACAAGGGATCTGTGCTGATGGAAAATAGTGAAAGGAAGATGATGAAGTCTTTGATTGCTGACATGTTTGTGCAGATAATCAAAGCTTTTGGATGTTAATGTGTGATGATTGATGAAGAGTACGTCCATTTATAGATGTTCAGTACAGTATATATTAAGGTAACTTTCTAGATTTGGAAAACCACAAGTTTAATTATCAAGTATGAACCGTTTAGCAACTTATGTTGACTGAAGTGATCTTGAACAACCTTCTCACTGCCAGTGCCACCCATCCCCTAAAAAAATACAACTAAATAACAAAATTAGAGGGATCCACATAACATGATATTTTAAAATTGTATTTGTTTGTTTCACATTGAATAGGAATATTTTTTAATGTTGGTTCATTTCCGTTCAACAATAGATTAGCTTTTACTTTGTTGAGTGTTTTTTAAAATTTAAAAATTATATAAAATAATAATCTTTAATTTTTTTTTTATAGTCTCATATTTATTAAATGGGGATAGTATATATAGTCGGCTTTGTTTAACAGAAAAGTGATTAGGGAGGATTAAGCATGCGTTGTAGTCTATCCTAAAGCATCTTAACGGATGAGTAGGTTTGTTATATGAGCTGAATAGCTCGAACTCGGCTCGAATAAAGCTCGACTCGAACTCGTTCACTTACCTAAACAAGCTGAGCATGAACATAATTTTAAGCTCGTTGAAAACTCGGCTCGTTCGATTTAGGCTCGAATAGCTCGAATTTTATGGAATTTCTAAAATTTTCTTTAAGTTAATATGTTATGACCAAATAAACCTACTTAAAGCTTGAAAAAAGCTCGGCTCGAGCTTGTTCATTTACTAAAACAAGCCAAGTTTGAATAGAAAAGAAAGCTCGTTTAGAAATTGAGCTTGGCTCGGCTCGAGCTCGTTTAATAAATGAACCAAGCTTGAACACGCCAAGTTCGGCTCGTTTGACTCGAATAACACCCCTACAGATGAGAATGTAAGTGTTTGGTTAACTGATTCCTTGTGGATCTCAGAGACCTACTCCTGTATATATATCATTAGGGTAAAACCCCAGGGTACAATTGTCACTGTACAATGGATATGCACAAATATAAACTATCCTAAATAATATCGACTAACATCCTCCCTCAGTCGCAGCTAAAGGAGAGCAAATGGAAAGACTGGAACGAAGTAAAAAAGGAGTAGGCAATCCTTTTGTAAAAATGTCTGCATACTAATGAGCAGAAGAGACATGTAATACTCGAACCTGGCCAAGAGCGACTTTCTCCCTGACGAAATGAATATTAATCTCTATGTGTTTGGTTCGCTGGTGTTGAACCGGGTTCGAAGAAAGGTAGATGGTAGAGACATTGTCGCAATAGACCAAAGTGACCTCCTGAAGTGGAACACGGAGCTCACAGAGGAGGTTGTGGAGACAACAGGTTTCCACCACGACATTACCGATGCCACGATACTCGGCCTCGGCACTGGATTGAGAGATGGTCGCCTGACGCTTAGAGGACCACGGTGCTCGCTGGTGTTGAATCAAGTTCGACGAAAGGTTGAGCGGCGAGTTTCGGGGCAACCTACCCAGTCAGCATCCGAGTAGGCGGTGAGAGTATCGAAACGGCTATGACGCAAGTGCAGTCCCATATCACTGGTGCCCTTGAGGTACGTGATGATCCGTTTGAGGGCCTGAAGGTGGTGCTCACGGTGATTATGCATGTATAAGCAAATCTGCTGAACGGAAAACGCGATGACGGGCCTAGTGAACGTCAGATATTGCAAGGCACCGGCAAGGCTACGATAGGATGTGGGGTCAGCAACCTTAGGGTTGGAGGAAGCGTCGAGCTTGGACTTGCAGTCCACAAGGGTGGTGGCGGGTTTGCAGAATGTCATCCGAGCTTTGTCGATGATCTCAAGGGCATATTTCTTCTAATGAAGGAACAACGCATCGCGAGTGCGAGTCATAGAGATGCCGAGAAAATAGCTCAACGGACCAAGGTCAGTCATGGCAAATTCTTATTGCAGCAAGGCCATCGTCAGGACAATAAGAAAGAAGAGGAGGCAGTGGACACAATGTCATCCACGTAGAGTAGGAGGTACGTTGTGGCAAACCCCACATGGAACACAAATAGAGAGTGATTAGAGTGACTGCTCTGTGAAGGTACGTGACGAAACGCTGATACCAGGCGCGAGTCCTTGTGGATCTTAGATATATATATATATATATATATATATATATATATATATATATATATATATATATATATATATATATGGCAAAATCGGGTATATACCCATGGAAACTTTATTAATTGGGTATATACCCATCAAAACTTCAAAATTGTTTATATACCCATTAAATCATTTATATTTTGTTTAATTGTCCATCATATATTTAATTTATACTATTAAATGTAAAAATTATTAAAATTTAATTATTTAAATATCAAAATTAGTTAACTTTCAAATAATTATTAAAATGAGACATTAATTTCAATTTCTCTCGAACTAAGTAATTTTTTTTTAATTTGATGTGATTTTACATTAAAAAAATATGTATTTTATTTCTTTACTATGGTTTATGGTCATTTTTATAACCTAATTATTTTGAACTTATACATGAAACTTGATATTCAAAATAAGATCATTGGATAAAAGTTTAATTATAATTACGTTGAAGTTTAACTTTTATATTAAAATTTTAATTATATTTTCTATCCAATAATTGTAAAGTGATAAATTTTCTAATTATTTTCTAATTATTTAAGTTTAGTATATAATTAAATTTTAATCTAATTTTCACTCAATAATATTAGATCAAATATATTATGGACAATCAAACAAAATTTAAATGATTTGATGGGTATATGAACAATTTTGAAGTTTTGATGGGTATATATCCAATTAATAAAGTTTTCATGGGTATATACCCGATTTCGCATATATATATATATATATATATATATATAGGGAAGCTTTAAAATGTAAAATATCCTTAACGTGTAAAATTTGCTTAACGTGTAAAATTTTCAAATCAACACAAACATACGCGCGCAACCCCCGAGCCCTCGGACTCCCGCACCCGCACCCACCTCGAGCCACCTCTGGCCACCAGCGACCAGCCGCCCTCGAGCCCACCCCGGTGCGCAACCCCTGAGCCCTGGACTGGCCTGGTTCGAGCCCATACGCGCCCACTCGGACCATTCGAAGCCTCATGTCGCAACTTCGCTCGTCGGCCTCCCACGCCACCCACGAGCCACCTCCGGCCACCAGCCCCCACCTGCTCGAACCCCCTCCCTCAGGCGCACCCCCCGAGCCCGGAACCCCCATGGTTCGAGCCCAGCCGAGCCCATCTCTCCCAACAGCGCTAATCGGTGCTTTTGGCTCGGAATACCTTTGAAATCCCGATTTTGCTCCTTGTTTCAACACGAATTTGGTATGATTTCTAACCCTAAACTTGTTTATTACATCTATTTAGATTGTTTGAATGATTTAGGTTGAGATTGAAAACCTAGGGTTTGATTTAAGAGCGGAAATTGGGGCTTTTTTCCAAAAGCCAAATTGATTGAAATTGATGATATGGTTGTGTTTTTGGGTTGATTTTGAGCTAATTTCATGTTCATATCATTGTCAAATTGTTTATGGATCATGAGCTAATTGAATTTTAGAATTTTAGAATGCGATATGTTTTAGAATTTGGGGCTTTTTGCCAAAAGCCAAATTGATCGAAATTGATGATATGGTTGTGTTGTTGGGTTGATTTTGAGCTAATTTCATGTTCATATCATTGTCAAATTATTTATGGATCATGAGCTAATTGAATTTTAGAATTTTATATTGCGATATGTTTTAGAATTTGGGGCTTTTTGCCAAAAGCAAAATTGACTGAAATTGATGATATGGTTGTGTTGTTGGGTTGATTTGGAGCTAATTTCATGTTCATAGCATTGTCAAATTGTTTATGGATCATGATCTAATTGAAGTTTGGAATTTTATATTGCGATATGCTTTAGAATTTGGGGTTTTTTGCCAACGGCCAAATTGACTAAAATTGATGTTATGGTTGTATTGTTGTGTTGATTTGGAGCTAATTTCATGTTTATAGCATTGTCAAATTGTTTGTGAATCATGAGCTAATTGAATTTTAGAATTTTATTGCAATATGTTTTAGGTCGATTAGGTTCTTCTATTTTAGCATAAAAATCATAATTTAGCCTATTAGCTCAATTGGTAGAGCAATGTGCATTTGCACAAAAGATGTGGGTTCAAATCCCACATAGGTTACATAATAGACAAGAGCACAACAATCGCAAATTGTTAATCATGCACATTATAATCTAAGTTATGCACTTTTTAACCTTAATTATGCACATTTTAATCTTATTTATGCACTTTAATTTTAAAAGCTTATACGTAAAAAAATCGATTTCAAACTTACATCTATCAACCTAAATTATCCGAGAGGTGAAACCAAACTCTCAAAAGTAAAAAAAAAAAACAAAATTAAAACATCGATTTCAAAAGCACTTCTTTTGTCTTATTAATGCACATTATGATCTTACATTTGCACAATTGTATTCTTAATCTGCACAATTGTATCTTACTTTTGCACAATTGTAGTTTAAATTTGCACAATTGTATCATACTTTAAATTTGCACAATTAAAGTTGCACAAATGCACTTCACAGTTGCACAAATGCACTCCACAGTTCCACAAATGCACTTCAAAGTTGCACAAAAGGTATCGAAAACGGGAAAAAGTGCATTTACCCATAAAATTAGACATATTTACCAATTTACCCATAAATTAAATATATTTCAATTATAAATTTTTATAATTGAAATATGCACATTTACCTATTTACCCCATAATGAATTATTTGTCTGCACAAAATAAACTTATATTTGCACAATAAGATGTTATATGTGCACAAAAGCAAGTTATACTTGCACAACAGAAAGTGTTACCACGAAAAAAAAAAATTCAGGGCAAAAAAAAAAAAAAAATCGGGTCCGAGAAGGGGGGGGGCACACGCATGGGTAGGGGGGGCAGACATTCTACTAATTAAATTAGGCCCATTAGTAATTAAATTAGGCCCATTAGCTAACTTTACGCGATAAGCAAATTTTACACGTTAAGGAGTTTTTACATTTGAAGTAAACCCTATATATATATATTATTAGGGTAAAACCTTAGGGTACAATCGTCATTGTACAATGGATATGCACAAATATAAACTATCCTAAATAATATCGGCTAACAGAGAACTTACAATTCATGGTCAAAGAAAATTTGATCAGTAGCAGCTAAGGAGTGACCCAGAAGAGTCAACCGATCGGCTACACAGTTGATTTCCCTATAGACATGCTGAATTTGGATGTTACTAAATTTCAGTAGATCCAAACGAGAATATGAGATAATCATCTCAATATCCCAGAAGTCTTTTGTTAGGACCTTGAGTATGCTTCCATGGAGAATTGAGAGAGAAGAGAGATTAGAGAAGGAGAGAGAGCAAGAGGTTGAAGACGATAGAAGGATTTCTGTATATTCATGAATGAACCGTACAATACCTCTTGTGGGTATTTATAACCCATTTCCTAATTTCTTAGTAATTACACATATTGCCCCTATTATTCTAATTATAACATTACTCCCCCCTTATAAAGCATTGTCCTCAATGCTTATACAAAGGAAATGGAAAAAAAAAACTATACATGACTCAACTATCTAGGAATGATGAAATGAAACATTGGAAAATATATCCCATTATTACAACCTTGGAAAACAAATTTTGAAGCAAAACAATGGCAATTCATTAAGTGGTACGTGCAGCCCTCCCATGTGCAGTAGCAAGGTGTAGCCTCTTCAAGTGCTTGCTTCCCAACAATACAGTATTAAGTATTGACATGAGTAAATGACCTCAGCTCCTTCCAATGAAACAAAACAATTCCACTGTCATTCTTTTGCACTTCCTTAAGAGATGAACGCCCTTCTTATTACAGCCCAATCAATTCCATTGTTGCACCTAGTAGTGCCTTTAACTGCTGCAAGTGCTCCTTCCACTCTTATGACAGCACATGTATTCCAAGCAACAAAAATCAGTAGCTAATTCAGCAACTAGTTCCTTACATTACTTGGTATTGCAATTAATTCCAGGCACCAGTCCATTGTCTCAATATAACCCGCCAGTTTCTAGGCAGCACTCGGTACCGAGCTATTGAGAAGACAACTTCAAACAACCCCCAAAATCACTCCCCAAGATCAGTATGAACAAGATCAGTACCGAGTACTCAGTAGCCAGTTTCTATGTGCATTCACTATGACAGTATGAACAAGATCAGCTGTTGTGCTTGTAATCATTCCCCAAAATTGCATTCAGACTACCTACCGAGATAATCTCACGACACATGAGTATATGCAATTTATCCGTCCGGATCAAAAGTCAGAATACAAAGTAAGATCCCATGTGCCTTGACTGAATTAGAAACAACTCCTCTATCGAATGGCAATGACTTCACACCATTATTCATGAGCTTGAGATTAAGGTTTTGATCCCCTATTAACTTCCTCACCTTGTAAAATTTGGGGAGCATAGCATTCTCAACTGATTGAAGGCAACATATTCCTCTCTTACCAACATCGAATTTACGTCTATCATAAGGCCAATTTCTTGTGCTCTGCTTAATTTTCGTGCCAAAACTAACCGATTTTGGCTCAAAGCTATCGAAACCCAAGCAACAATCAACCACTATCAAGCTAGGCATTTCTACAAACACCTTGCACGCGCTAAAATTTCCAAGGCAACCAATTGGATTTGTGCTCGAGTTAGCCAACCTAATCTCTATCCATTCGATTAAAAGCACAACCAATTCAACCAAAAGTTTGATTTCACTATCTCTTTTCGTAATCTCACAAGGATTGAGAATTACCTTAGTTTCTTGGCTTGAGGCTTCGATCGTTTCCTTAGAATTTGCCAATTCATCCCGATCGTCTGTCATCGGAGCGTTCCCAATTTCTTGACTCAGGGCTTCCGCTGCTTCTTGCGAGTTTTGCAATTCATCATCGTCATCTGAGAAAGCATCGTCTATGCTTGGTGCTCCCAACTGATTCTCATCAACAATCGAGGCTCCCGACTCTTGCCCCGATTGTGAAATGATTTCCGACCGGAATAGCTCGGCCCCCGTCTGTCTGTTCGTAACCCATTCAATCAACGTGTCGATCTTGCGATTAATCCCTTCTTGACGCTTGATCGTATCCTGATCGACAATATCTTGAATTGTTTGCCCCTCTCCAAGAACATCGATTGCTACCGTCGACGTTGAATATGGGGTTCCCGTTTCTGTCGGAGAGAAAATTGATGAAATTGGCTTCGAATTCGTCTGCGGCGCCAGTTCTTGAGCTGCCGGAATTGATTTACTGTGGAGCTTAGCCAATTTCATGGCTTCCTCCAATTCATTCGGCCTCCCCAATTGTACTAGGGATTTGATCTTCAATTCCAGCCCTTTGATATAGCACCAAATGAAATACGATTCACGTAGATATGGATTGATGGACAACAACCATAATCGGAGTTCCCTAAATCGCCGATTGTACTCCTCAAGGCTATCCCCTTGGCTGAGATTGTTGAATTCTTGAAGAAGCTCCATAGCTCGGTTTGGTTGCGGTTGCTTTCAATCGGCGCCTTCGGCCATTCCAGGACAGGTCGGAAGGTCGACGAGCTCTGATACCACTTTGTTAGGACATTGAGTATGCTTCCATGGAGAATTGAGAGAGAAGAGAGATTAGAGAAGGAGAGAGCGAGAGGTTGAAGACTTGAAGACGATAGAAGGATTTCTGTATATTCATGAATGAACCGTACAATACCTCTTGTGGGTATTTATAATCCATTTCCTAATTTCTTAGTAATTACGCATATTGCCCCTATTATTCTATCCTAACACCTTTCTAGTCACCGCTCAATGCATTAATAACACACAAATTGTCTCCTTCGATTTCGATATATAACTTCATTTTATATATGGAATTTTTTTCCTCTTAGCTTTTTTACTTAAAATATCTATTTAAATTACAATTTTTAATAATTTTTATACTATATTTTTTTACAAAAAAAAACATTTATCTCATATATAGATATAAATATTCCGACAATAAAGTAGAGTTTTCCCTTGATTTTTTTCCGACTCTATCCTACCTGAAGTTAACGACCATGTAAAATTTTCAATGCGTTTTTTCTAGTAGAGGTGTAAAATGAAGACTGCCAAAATATGATGCATGTTCACGTTGGGGTTCAAAATTCAATGGAGAGAGTAAAGCAGTTTGTTGCGACTGACGTCCTCTTTCTTTATCCATCCCAATTTTCAATTAATCCTCACAAACAAACAATTGAAATTATTCTTTTATGAAATTCATAACACAATATTCGTATGTACTGAGAAAAAGGAAAGAATTTGAGCAAATATTAAATAAAAATTCATAGTACGAGATCATTTTCGGGTACCTTGCTCATATATACAAAACAAGATTTGAAAACAGATTGAAGCAATTGATCAGGTTGTATTGAATCTGCGTGTTTACAGAGAGTACAAAGAGTTAGTTAGAGGAGAAGAAGTTAGTCTGTAGCTGTTACACCACAACGGCTATTTATAGCCCCTTTCCTCCTAATAGCACTAATTACACAATTCCACTCTCTTTCTCTTATTTTCCAATATATGCCCTTCTGTACATATATGTTATTAACCCCCCTCAAGTTGGAGATGGGTTATCAAAAACCACTCCCAACTTGAGACAAAGAAACCGATGCTGCTGTTCTCCAAGTGCTTTAGTCATTACATCCGCAAGTTGAAGAGCTGAAGCTACATGTTGTGTGACTAAGAACCCTTCTTCAAGTTTTTCGCGTACAAAGTGGCAGTCAATCCGGAGATGCTTTGTACGCTCATGAAAAAACCGGGTTAGCAGCAAGGTGTTGATCTGCCTTGTTGTCACAATGCAGGGGAATCGGGTGAAGAATAAGAACCTGAAGATCCTTGAACAAACCATCCAACCACACCATTTCACTAGTGGCATATGACATTGCCCTGTACTCAGATTCAGCCGATGATTTAGATACCGCTTGTTGCTTTTTTTGTTTTCCAAGATACCAAGGATTTGCCAAGAAGCATGCAGTATCCAGAAGGGAACGAGATGAGAAGGTGCAGGCTCCCCAATCAGCATCTGTGAAGGCTGCAATTTGTAAGCCAGAATCAACTGGATAAAATAATCCTGCACTCAGTTTCCCTTTGAGGTATCTAAGGACATGTAAAGCAGCTTGGTAATGAGGCTCCTTGGGACTGCTAATAAACTGAGACAAGTGTTGGATGGAATATGAGATATTTGGCCTTGTGAGATTGAGGAAAAGGAGCCTTCCAACCAAGCGTTTGTACACCTCAGGGTCTTGAATCAGACCACCTTCATCTGTTGATAACCGTAGACCCCTTGGTAAAGGAAACTTTGCTTCTTTGGAATCCATCATCTGAGTGTCTCTAAGAAGATCAAGGATGTACTTCCTTTGATGAATAAGCATGCATGTTGCAGATCTAGCTATTTCCATGCCAAGGAAATATCTCACTTGACCAAGGTCCTTGATTGTGAATTTCTGGTGAAGAAGGTTCTTTGTGTTGATGATGACTGCTTCATCATCTCCAGAAAGTAATAAATCGTCCACGTACACCAGTGCAGTGACAATACCTTTAGGAACATGCTTAATAAAAAGTGAATAATCCTGCTTAGACTGCACATAACCAAGAGACACTAGAAACTTTGTTAGCTCAACATTCCATTGTCTACTTGCTTGTTTCAATCCATAGAGAGACCTCTTTAAGAGGCAAACTTGACCAGGTAATGCCTTCTTGTAACCATCCGGTGGTTTCATATATATTTCTTCATCAAGGTATCCATGAAGAAAGGCATTATTAATGTGTAGTTGATGGATTGACCACTGTTTTATAGTAGCTAAAGCAAGTAAACATCTAGCTGTAGTGAACTTGGAAACTGGAGAAAAAGTGTCTTTATAATCTTTATTTTTAACTTGATTATAACCTTTAGCAACTAAACGAGCCTTATACCTTTCAATGGTTCAATCTGGCTTGTGTTTGAGTTTAAACACCCATTTAAAACCAATAGGAACCTTACCTAGAGGTAATGTGGTAAGTTGCCAGGTTTGATTCTTCTCTAAGGCTTCGATTTCTTTGTCCATAGCTTCAATCCAGTTGCTGTCTTTGTTGGCTTGAGCAAAAGTATGTGGTTCAGGAACCTGAACAAGAATCACAAAGGACTGAATAAAATCATTAGAATAGGAATGGGTACCCCCCAATACCATAGATAAAAAAGGATTGAGATAATGAGTCATTTATATGTATAGAAGGACACACAAAGTCCTTTAATTTGCCAGGAGCTTGATGCACTCTAGTTGATCTTCTAGGTTGCATCTCAAAGCCAGTATTAACTGGCATCCTGTTACTAGATGTAGAAGTGTCAGAAAGAGATTCAGAAATATGATCAATATTCATATTATCAACTTGATTTTGTGTTGAATCAGAATCACTGAAATGATTTTGATCAAACCCAATATCATTGTTGATATAACCTTGATTTTGTGGTACATATGGAACTGGATTTAAATCAGAAGAATCTGCAGGACTTACCAAAGGCAATTTTGGCAATTCAGAAACAACTGTCTTACCTGTTTGAGTACAATCTTTGAATGGAAATTGAGACTAAAAAAACTAAACATCTCGACTCACAACATATTTGTGAGTGTCCAAACAGTATAACTTGTAGGCTTTTTGTGCAAAGGGATATCCAACCAGTATGCACCTTTGTGCTTTAGGACCAAACTCGTCCTTCTTAAACTGTGTATATAATGCAAAACACAAGCATCCAATAGTTCTGAGTTCATCTAATGAAGGAGCCTTACCAAACAATACCTCATGAGAAGATTTCCACTTCAAAACAGATGTTGGAAGCTTGTTAATTATGTGTGTTGCTGCAAGCACACAGTCTGCCCAAAACTTTGAAGGTAAACCAACATGTATCTTGATAGCCCTTGCAGTCTCTATCAAATGACGATGCTTTCTTTCAACCTTACCATTTTGTTGAGGAGTGTATGGAGCACTCTTTTGATGAACTATACCATGTTTAGAAAATAAAATATGGCAAGCAGATTGGACAAATTCTGTCCCATTATCACTTCTAAAGCACTTAATATTAGTACCAAACTGAGTAGAAACATAGGATATGAATGAAGACAAAGTAGAGCAAACAAGAGTCTTATTATTTAATAAAAAAAGTCCATATAACTCTACTTTTATCATCTACAACAGTAAGAAAGTAGGAAGCACCAGAAATGCTTGGAGTTTTGTAAGGACCCCAAAGATCAAGATGAACTACATCAAAGCAATTGTTTGAAACAGTAACACTAGAAGGAAAAGGCAATCTATACATCTTTGTTAAAACACAAGTGTTACATGGTGGCATAGAAGCAGAAGAAACCGAGTCCAAGTGCACCATCTTACTAATAGATGCATGACCCAGTCTTACATGAAGCCGATGCACTTGGTCTACAGATTTACACACATTAGAAACATTGGGTAAATATTTATAAATGCTCTTATTGATCTCAAAAGGTAAAGCACCAGGTGGAACATTATCAGCTTGAAGCATGTAAAGTCCATGTTGCTTCACCCCTGATCCAATGACCTGGCTAGTTCCAAGGTCCTGAAATAACCATTGTTTTGCAGTAAATATAGCATCAAAACTTGAGTCTTCAACCAGACGAGGCACAGACAACAAGTTATGTTTAAAAGATGGAACCAATAAAACATTATGCAAAGTAATAATATATGTCAAATATAACTCACCCACCTGAGAAACAAGTGCCAAACTACCATCAGGCATACCAACTTGTATAGCCTTATCTAACATTCTCTTATTGACTAAAAGATGACCATAAGCAGTCATGTGGTCTGTCGCACCCGTATCTATAATCCAGTTTGTATCCTTAGACATCCTAGCTAGTAAAGCAAGGTTGTATGAAGGGGAATTACCTGCCATGTTTGTCACATTAGCACAATTCACTTGACTGTTGCCTTGCATAGCCTTAAGCACCTCTTGGCAAACAACATTGATCAGGGATTGATCAATCTTTCCAGTTGAGGACTTCTCATATTCTGAACCTTGAGGTTGATCCATGTTCTCTAGAGGATTGTCCATACCAGCTTCAGAAGCATCAAAAGCATTATGTGCTTATGATCTCCTTTCTTTCTTGAACCATTCTGGGTAACCATGGAGCTTGAAGCAGTTCTCCATGATATGCCCCTTTCCTCGACAATGATAGCAAATCTTATCCTTGTCTTTGCGTTCAGGTGCCTTTTCTGACTTGTAATCCTTCCGACCACCTTGAGGTCCACCCCTTCTAGCAGCTAAAGCCATGTTATTCGCTTGAGAATCACCAATACTTGATGAAATACCTTTCCCTCCTTCTACCTGAGATACAAGAAAGTAAGCCATGTTGATCAAAGGCAAAGGATCTGTTGAGAGAATGCTATGAACTGTCGTTTCATAACCATCTCCCAAACCCATCAGAAATTGCATCACTCGGTTCCTCGACTCTGCATCAGTCACTTTCTTGGCTAGTTGGCATACACAATTTGCCATAGCAACACAAGAAAACTCATCAAATTCTTCCACGCTTTGCAATTGATCCTAGACTTTCTTTAATTTCACAAAATACTCTGCGATTGTCTTCCCATCCCTCGTAATCTGGCCCAATTCTCTCTTCAATTGGAAAATCAAAGGAGCGTTCGTTTGGCCATACCATTCGGACAACTCATCCCACAAATTCTTGGTAGATTCCACGCACATAAAGCTTTCTGAAATCGTAGCCACCATGGAATTGAGGATTCAGCACCTCACCATGTAATCAGCACGTAGCCATCTTTGCAAATCAATCGATCCCGGCGCCGTCTTGAGACAAGAACCATCTATAAACCCTAATTTGTTCTTTGCACTTAGCGTCAATCGGATCCCTTTACTCCAACCTAAGTAATTCGAACCAGAAAATTGTATTGCAATCAGCTGCGCTCCCGGGCTGTCCGAATTTACGAGAGCTAAAGGATCATTAGCCGCTCCCTGTGCGCCTTGATCAACACCAAACTGGAAAACACCTCCATCATCCATTTTGAATCACCAAGATTCTCACCCAGAAACACCAAATCGATCACCTAGATCGCACACAACAATCAACCACCAACGATCCCCACCGAAGACCACACCACAACCACCACGACCGGATCTCACACTGTTCGCTCTGATACCATGAAAACAGAAGCAATTGATCGGGTTGTATTGAATCTTGGAGCGTGTTTACAAAGAGTACAGAGAGTTAGTTAGAGGAGAAGAAGTTAGTCTGTAGCTGTTACACCACAACGGCTATTTATAGCCCCTTTCCTCCTAATTGCACTAATTACATAATTGACAGGCCTAAAGTCGTTATGCCAAATCAAAGTAAATTCCTAAGATGCAAAATATAACAAGTATAGTAGGTAAGTTAGGGTCGAACCCACAGGGAAACAGAATCAATTGTAAGAGCAAGTATTATTACCCAAAAGTAACCAATTCAAGGGGGAGTTTTGTGTGTAGGCGATAATGACAGAACAAGTTGCAATAAGAGGTTGCGAATATATGATGGAAAAGTATCACACCAGGTAATTATCCGCACAACAATTGAGATGGTTCATCATCGCATTCTATGAGTCTCAAGTTCTAATGTCCAGTAATTGTTCTCAATTCAGATCGTGTAATAGCTTTTAGTCCTACCAGTCCTAAAAGCACTTATCACCAAATTACAAGGGAAAACCTTCACCGAATAATAAAGCGATAGCATTCAAACATGAATTATAATGAGACACAAGCGATTCTAACAACCCGTTAAAATAGCCTGTAATCGAATCTCCTTCACAATCTACCACAAGCAACCTGCGTATGACGATTGGGTTTGCTACAATGAATCTACAACCCCAAACCTGGAATTGGAAACCCTAGCAATATGACTAGTATCGATAAACCTAGGTGATCAATCTAGATTAACCAATAATAAGCAATCAAGCAATAAGCTCAGGAGATCGAAACAATTAACAAAGGGCGAACAAGAGTAGAATACTCACAACCAAATCAATCGAAGGCTTCAAAGAACCAAGTGCAACAACGGAGAGTTAGTTCTCCATAGGGTTTGTGAGATTCCGAAAAGGAAACTACGTCTCTCGAAAAAATAACCTCCCCCCAACTGCTGCCTTCTCGGCAATAATATAAACTAATAAAATCGGGTTTAACATCCCGTAAAAAATATAAAAAATATAATATTAAAACTAATAAGATAGGGGAAACTCGGATAGGAATCCGTCTCCAGGGACTGACGCGGGCGCGTCAGTAGCAGCGCGGGCGCGACAGTGTTTCGTCTTGCTACTTCCATCTGGTGCATCGACGCGGGCACGTCCTCCTAGCAGCGTGGGCGCGCCAGTAGCAGCGTGGGCGCGCCAGTAGCAGCGCGGCCGCGCCAAGGTCACCAGCTTCCAGCTGCTTCCGAACTTCTTCACTTCAACTCTTCTGTAACTTGCATGATCCTATGATTTCTTCAACTTCTTCAACAGGTTCTGAATCACCAAGTTCATACAAATATCTCTCACAATGACATGTAAATGATGACAAAAACTACTAAATGCGCTATAGAATATATCGCATGTCAAATTCCCCCATACTTAAACCTTTACTCGTCCCGAGTAAGCATAGAAGCTAAGCCTACTCTCACCATAAATCTCAAAGGTTCACAGACAGTACAAGGAAAATGAACACTAAGTACTAGTAGTTTCCACCATCTCAACAATCAGCACAAAAGACAATCAAAATAGGAAATGAGACTTACAATTGTATCTCAACCATCTACACCTTATAGCTCCCAGTGGCCTACCCGAAAACCTCCTTATCACTCCACTTCTTATGTCGCCTTCACCAAGAGATCAATCCTAAACACTCAAAGTAAACGCTCATCTTGCCAAGGCGCCCTTTCGGGTTTTCACCAAGCCACTCATTTTTTTTTTCAAAGATGGTACTCACATAAACATTCTCACTTTCCTCAAGTCTCATATTGCCAAAGCCTAAGGCTCGCCAGACTACCTGCTTTTTGCCTGAGTCGCCCTTTCGGGTTTTCAACTCATCTCAGGATTTTGATTGCTTTCTTTTTTCTTTTTTTTTTCTTTTTTTTTTTCAGAATAACAAGTGCAGAATCTGTACACAAATAATGCGGAAATGAAATATGTACAAGATATGTAAGTCCTTTCCCTCCCCCATACTTGAATGAAGCATTGTCCTTAATGTGAAAGAAGACAGAAATAAGTAGGGAGGAAGGGACCAGAAGGACTCACTGAGGGGGTGGATAGTGGCGAGAGTAATCCTCTCGCATGCGGCGAAGCTCTTCCCTCATCTCTCTGAACTCGCCAAAGCCTTCTAGGATGTCGGCCTGCTGGTGGAGAATCTGGTTCGTCACTGTCGTCAAACTCCCCACGTCTTGGCGCAGAAGGCCAATCTGATCAACCAGGTAGCCTCACTGGTGAGGCTGCTGATGGGCATCCTGAAAAGCTTGTGGGGGCCAAAGGGCCCACTGATGTGAATCCTGCTGGCTCTGATATGTCGGTTGAGAATCCCAACCGTGAGAGGGGGTCTGATAAGCAGGCATCTCCTGCTGTGGGTTCTGTGCGAAACCCTGTGTATCTGTCTGAACAAACGCCTGCGGAGCCACAGGCGCATCCTCATCCGTGGCAGCTCCAGCTGTGCCACTACTGCTACCCACCTCAAGGCGACGCCGTCTACCTAGAACTGACGTCGGAAAATAATCAGCCTCAATATACCAATCCGTCCAAGTCTCAGACCAAGGAAGGGGCTTAGGGAGCCTGAACTGATGCTCTTTCTTCTTGCCTGTACACCAAATGGCTCCCCCATCCGGTGCAGTATCAAGCATCAAACACCTTCGCAGATACTCCTCTATATAGGTCCTCGCTATGACCTGCTCCTCCAGTGCCTGCAAACCATTTTGCCCAACGCCTGCAGCAATGGCTACCCGAGTAATAAGTCCGCTCTGGACCATTTCTGGTCCAACGGCACTGCGATCCTTTCTGACCTTGTCGAGCCCATCGAAGAAGAGCCGAACCCAGTCAGGCGTATAATCTGCAGTAGGCACAGCGCTGTAAGCAAACCTCAGGTGTGTCATGGAAAGCTTGGTATCTGTGATCAGCCCATAATATGTCCCAGAGACGATCTTGCACAACATACGGAAGACAGGATGAGTAATCCTGCTGTTGTACTCGTTACTGGTTAAGAATTCTTCTCCAGACACCGCTCTAAAGAATGCAACTAGGTCTGGGTCGGTCGCGGCTGTCACCCATCCATCAGTTGGGGCGTTAGTGACCCCCAAAGCAGCTCGCAACCTTGCTGCAGAAGCCCGGTAGGTAGTGCCATTGTATCTGAAAGCAACCCCTCTAATTCTGTTATCTCCAAGGTACAGCTGATATGTCGCGAGGAACTGCTTGCACAGTTCCGGGTATCCTACAGCTCTCAACTCCAAAAAGTCACTAATACCAGCGTGAGCTAGACACTTCTGCATACAATCTAGCATCTGAAGTCTCTGAAGGGTCTCTCTATGCAAATATTTGGTAGAACTGACACAGCTGACCTTATTATAAATAGCCCACTCCTCTTCAGACAATTCTAACCCATTATCAGATCTACTCGCCTCTTCCTCCGATGAACTCATACTCGATAGATAATACGACTAAATCGGAATCGAAATAAGGACAGCGGAAGGAAATCACAACGAACAGATGAGGTTCGGCGCAGGGGGCAGACGCGGGCACGTTGGCGAGAGCTGAAGGAAGGGAGGGGGACGGGGTGTGGGGACCCTGGTGGGGGGTGTTTGAGTGGAGTGTGGAGGAGATTGGGTGTGAGAGGAGAGGGTGTGGGGAAGGTGAGAGAGTGTGGGGGATGTAGGGTTTTGGTGGTATTTGAGGGGATGGTGATGGGTAGTGATGATGGGGCTTGAAAATGGCGGGCTGGCCCGAAGCGGGTTTTCCAGCCCGTGGCCCCTTTTTTTTTTTTTTTTTTTTTTTTTTTTTTTTTTTTTGGACGAAAATTAACACTGCGGAAGCAGTGGGTCCGAAATGCGGGTGCAATTCGTCGCTAGAAACTCCGTCTTTATTACCTACAAGTTACAATAAAATCGAGTTAAGGGAAAGAATGCAATACCTTGGGTTGCCTCCCAAGCAGCGCCTTTGTTTCATGTCGCTGGCTCGACTAAGCCTTTTCGATTATTCTAACTCTGCATTTGGCTCCTCCAAAGCTAACTCATCCATAGCCTCCTTTGGGAACCCTTCATAGTATGTCTTAAGCCTTTGACCATTTACCTTAAACTTCTTGTGGCTATTCGGGTCATATAACTCTACAGCTCCATGTGGGAAAACTTCAGCAACAATGTATGGTCCCCCCCACTTTGACCTGAGCTTCCCAGCGAAGAGTTTCAGGCGAGACTGAAAGAGTAGGACTTTGTCACCAGCTTTAAAGTCCTTCCTATGGATGTGCTTGTCATGCCATGCCTTGGTCTTCGCCTTGTAGATTGCCGCATTATCATAGGCGTCCAACCGTAACTCCTCGAGCTCGCCTAACTGTAGCTTCCTGTGTTCTCCAGCCCCGTCACTCTGCATATTGCATTGTTTCACTGCCCACCAAGCCTTGTGCTCCAGCTCAACAGGAAGATGACATGCTTTACCATAGACAAGTCTGAAAGGAGACATCCCAATTGGAGTTTTGTAAGCAGTGCGATAAGCCCACAACGCATCATCAAGTCTCAAACTCCAATCCTTCCTGTTAGGATTCACAGTCTTCTCGAGAATGGCTTTGATCTCTCTATTGGACACCTCTGCTTGGCCATTCGTCTGTGGATGGTATGCGGTGGAAACTCTATGTGTGACATGATATTTCTTCAGCACAGCAGTCACAGTTTTGTTGCAGAAATGGGTACCCCTGTCACTAATCAGCGCTCTAGGGATACCATGCCTGGCAAAAATATTGCTTTTCAAGAACCCTGCCACAACTTTAGAGTCATCAGTTCTGGTGGCCTTCGCTTCCACCCACTTGGAAACGTAGTCCACCGCAAGTAAAATATACAAGTTCCCATAAGAACTAGGAAAAGGTCCCATAAAGTCAATGCCCCAAACATCGAAGATTTTGCAAAAAATCATCGGTGATTGTTGCATTTCATTTCTTTGAGAGATATTCCCCATTCTTTGACACCTATCACATGCCTTGCAGAAAGAATAAGCATCTTTAAAAATATGTGGCCAATAAAATCCAGATTCAAGCACTTTTCTAGCAGTTTTATTGGCACCAAAATGTCCCCCACATGCTTGAGAATGACAAAATTCAAGAACAGATCGTACCTCATTATCTGGAAGACAACGACGAATTACCTGATCAGCACAATGTTTCCAAAGGTATGGGTCATCCCAAACATAGTGGTTTGCTTCTCTTCGAATCTTCTCCGTCTGGGCCTTGGTATGATCCGGAGGAAATTCCCCACAAACTAAGTAGTTCACAATGTCCCGGTACCAAGGGTTTACAGAATGAAGTCCTAGAACGGACTGAGATGGGCTGAGAAGCAATAGCATGGGCGCGTCAGGGGACGACGCGGGCGCGTCAGAACTCAGCGCGGGCGCGTCAGCTGTTAACGTGGGCGCGCCAGACTCCGGCGTTCTTTTGTGCTCGATTCTGCATAATGTGTCATCCGGAAACGTGCCTAAAATGGGTTTCTGTGACTCCGGGTTGTCCTCCTCATTCACCAATCTGCTTAAGTGGTCAGCCACCAGATTCTCCGCTCCTTTCTTATCCTTAATCTCCACATCAAATTCGCTGAGCAAAAGAACCCATCGAATTAATCTTGGCTTTGTCTCTTTCTTTGTCATCAAGTAGCGGAGGGCTGCGTGATCTGTGTAGATAATCACTTTAACCCCAAGCAGATACTGTCGAAACTTCTCTAGTGCAAACACCACGGCTAGCATTTCTTTTTCAGTGGTGGAGTAGTTGCGCTGCGCTCCATTCAGAGTCATGGACGCATAATGGATCACATGAGAGGCTCTTCCCTCCTTTTGGCCTAGCACTGCTCCCACTGCATAGTCGCTCGCGTCACACATGATCTCAAATGGGCGAGACCAGTCTGGTGCCTGAATGATTGGTGCACTAGTGAGGCGTCCTTTCAGCTGGTCGAACGCCTCTTTGCACTCTTGTGTGAGTACAAAGGTCACATCTTTCTTCAGAAGCTCGCACAAGGGTGAGGATATCTTTGAAAAGTCTTTGATAAACCTGCGATAAAAACCTGCATGGCCTAGGAAAGAACGGACTTCGCGCACATTAGTAGGATAAGGCAAAGATTGAATTACATCAATCTTCGCCTTATCGACCTCAATACCCTTTGCAGAGACTATGTGACCTAAAACAATTCCCTGTTCTACCATAAAATGACACTTTTCAGAGTTCAAAACCAGATTAGTTTCAACACATCTTTTTAACACTAGTGCCAAATGGCTCAAACAAGTATCAAAGTTATCCCCATGTACTGTGAAATCATCCATGAATACTTCAATGAAATTCTCAATGTACTCAGAGAAGATACTAACCATACATCGTTGAAATGTCCCGGGTGCGTTACATAGTCCAAATGGCATTCTGCGATATGCAAAAGTACCGAAAGGACATGTAAATGTAGTCTTCTCCTGGTCCTCTGGCGCTATGGCCACCTGAAAATATCCAGAATATCCATCCAAAAAACAATAATAGGGGCGCCCAGCAAGGCGTTCTAGCATCTGATCAATAAAGGGGAGGGGGAAGTGATCCTTCCTGGTTACTGTATTCAGCTTGCGATAGTCTATGCATACCCTCCAACCTGTTTGTGTCCGGGTAGGGACCAACTCACCTTGTTGATTCTCCACGACTGTAATCCCTCCTTTCTTAGGGACAACTTGTGTAGAACTTACCCATTGACTGTCAGAAATTGGGAAAATCATGTTTGCTGATAGCAATTTCAGCACTTCCTTCTTCACCACATCCATCATGGGAGGATTGAGCCTTCTCTGTGGTTGGCGTGATGGCTTAGCTCCATCCTCCAACAGGATCCTGTGCATGCATGTAGATGGACTAATTCCCTTGATGTCAGCGATGGTCCACCCCAGCACAGTTTTGTATTCCTTTAGAACCTCCACTAACTTTTCTTCCTGTTCTGCTGAAAGCTTACTCGACACAATAACTGGTAAAGTGTCATCAACTCCTAGGAAAGCATACTTGAGATGACTAGGGAGTTGTTTGAGTTCAATTTCAGGTGCCTGCACAACAGATGGAACAAGCACTTCGCTTGGAGTCAGTAGATTGGGGCCAATGCCCAAAAGAGTAGGGGACTTACCTTCTATATCCATCTGGGCTACTAATTCCTGCATGTTAGGTGTACTTGAAAAATCTGTATAGGACTCGTCAATAGCATTCTCAATAATTGACTGCAACTCATCTTCCCTAGAAATATCAAATAGATCTTGAGCTAATGGTTCAATCACATCAATAGAGCACAGAGAATGGTCATCAACAGGATGTTTTATAGCCTTGTATAAATCGAATTCAACCTTTTCTCCATCAAATTCCATTGTTAGTGTCTCAGAAACACAATCAATTTTTGTCCTAGCTGTTTTAATAAAAGGTCTACCTAACAGAATAGGCGCATCATGCTTATCATGTTCCATATCCAGGACAAAGAAATCTGCAGGAAAAATCAGTTTATCGACCATGACCAAAACGTCTTATACTACTCCTTTAGGGTATTTATTAGACCTGTCAGCTAGTTGCACAATAACTCCAGTTTCATGCAAAGGTCCTAAATCTAGCGATTTGTAAAGTGAATAAGGAAGCACATTTATGGAAGCACCCAAATCAAGCATAGCTCTATCAAATTTTACATCTCCAATGACACAAGGGATAGTAACCATACCTGGATCAGGGCACTTTTTCGGCATTCTCCTCTGAAACATAGCGGAGACTTGCTCACTTACTTTCACTTTCTTTTTTCCTTTCAGCTTCTGATTTCTCTTCACCGTGCAAAGCTCTTTCAAGAACTTGGCGTACTTGGGCACAGTTTTTATCATTTTCAGCAGAGGAATGTTCACCTGACACTTGCTAAATGTCTCGAAGAGCTCTGAATCATCGATTATCCTCCTCTCTTTGAGTGCCTCAGGGAACGAAGGTTTTGGTTTCTCCGACCCGAGAGGGGGAAAATCCGGTCGGACGTATGTATCGACATAGGGCTCAGATTCAGGCGAGATCGGACTCGACGTGGGCGCGTCAGACTCCGGCGCGGGCGCGTCAGACTCCGGAGCGGACGCGTCATCTGTCGACGTGGGCGCGCCAGACCCCGGCGTGCTTTTCTCCTCATCTTCCTGACTTTTCAGCTCTTTTCCATTCCGAAGAGTTATAGCACTGACGTTTTCCTTTGGATTGACCATCGTTTGAGATGGTAGACCCCCTGACGTCTTTGCCTCTATTCTCGTGATTGCTTCAGCCATTTGCCCCATTTGTTTCTGTATATCTTTTATGCTCGATTCAGTTGTCTGAACATGCGCAGTAAAGTGCTGTGTCAAGGTATTGAGCATGGACTCAGTAGAGGGAGCGTGACCCTGCTGCCTCTGATTGTAGGGAGGTGGCTGTTGCTGTTGTGATTGGTTTGGTGGATCCCTCCATCTGAAATTTGGGTGATCCCGCCACCCTGGGTTGTAGGAGTTTGAGTAGGGGTCATGTCTGGGTCTCTGAGGTCCATTTCCACCTATAGCACTTACTTCAGCGGTGTCTTCCTGGAGTGTAGGACACGCATCAGTTGGGTGGAAGTTATCATTGCAGATTCCACAAGCCTTGATTTGTTGAGGAGTCCCTTGCAGAGTGAGCCTCCTAACCATATCCTTCAATTCAGCAATATCCTTGGCTTGGTTAGAGTCTACCGAGTTGACCCCTTTCTTTCTGGTGGATTTCCCGAAATTTCTAGTCCCCTCAGCCATTTCCTGAATCTTCTCCATGGCTCCCTCTGGCGTGGCATTCAGAATATTTCCTCCGCAGGCGGCATCAATCATCCTTCTATCAGATTCCAGCAGTCCCCCATAGATGTATAGGACTAGGTCCTTCGTGCTGTAGCCATGGAAAGGGCAATTAGCGCAAAGCTTCTTGAACCTTTCATTGTAATCATAGAGGGTTTCATTATCTTCCTGTTCTATATTGCTGATTACCTTCTTCAAGGTGTTCTCCTTCTTAGCAGGGAAGAATTTCTCCAGGAAGGCCTTGTGGAGCTTAGGCCAAGTATCGATGCTCCCTGTAGGAAGACTGTAGTACCAGTCATCCGCAGCATCGACCAGCGTGAACCCAAAAGCTCTCATCTTTATCTGTGCTTCGGATATATTGGCTGGTTTCATGCTCATGCACACATTATGAAACTTCCCCATGTGCTTGATGGGGTCTTCTCCAGCCAATCCATGGTATTTGGGCAGTTGATGAATCAGCCCAGACTTTAGCTCAAAATGGTTGTCATCCCCTAGAGCAGGGATTGTCACAGCAGGTGCCTGCTGTGTGATGTTTGATGCTGTCAGCTGTCGCAGCGTCTGATTTACATTTCCAGCCATTGGATCGGGTTGTTGGGAATGTTGGTGTTGTTCTCTAAGACGGCGGTGGTATGTCCTGTCAATCTCCCAATCAAAATCAACAAGATGGGGATCAGTAGCACGAGTGCGAACCATGCAAGAGGTTCGCACCCAAACAGGTAATAAGACAAACAAGAACAAAGATAATCCGTTTCCCCGGCAACGGCGCCAAATTTGACAGGCCTAAAGTCGTTATGCCAAATCAAAGTAAATTCCTAAGATGCAAACTATAACAAGTATAGTAGGTAAGTTAGAGTCGAACCCACAGGGAAACAGAATCAATTGTAAGAGCAAGTATTATTACCCAAAAGTAACCAATTCAAGGGGGAGTTTTGTGTGTAGGCGATAATGACAGAACAAGTTGCAATAAGAGGTTGCGAATATATGATGGAAAAGTATCACACCAGGTAATTATCCGCACAACAATTGAGATGGTTCATCATCGCATTCTATGAGTCTCAAGTTCTAATGTCCAGTAATTGTTCTCAATTCAGATCGTGTAATAGCTTTTAGTCCTACCAGTCCTAAAAGCACTTATCACCAAATTACAAGGGAAAACCTTCACCGAATAATAAAGCGATAGCATTCAAACATGAATTATAATGAGACACAAGCGATTCTAACAACCCGTTAAAATAGCCTGTAATCGAATCTCCTTCACAATCTACCACAAGCAACCTGCGTATGACGATTGGGTTTGCTACAATGAATCTACAACCCCAAACCTGGAATTGGAAACCCTAGCAATATGACTAGTATCGATAAACCTAGGTGATCAATCCAGATTAACCAATAATAAGCAATCAAGCAATAAGCTCAGGAGATCGAAACAATTAACAAAGGGCGAACAAGAGTAGAATACTCACAACCAAATCAATCGAAGGCTTCAAAGAACCAAGTGCAACAACGGAGAGTTAGTTCTCCATAGGGTTTGTGAGATTCCGAAAAGGAAACTACGTCTCTCGAAAAAATAACCTCCCCCCAACTGCTGCCTTCTCGGCAATAATATAAACTAATAAAATCGGGTTTAACATCCCGTAAAAAATATAAAAAATATAATATTAAAACTAATAAGATAGGGGAAACTCGGATAGGAATCCGTCTCCAAGGACTGACGCGGGCGCGTCAGTAGCAGCGCGGGCGCGACAGTGTTTCGTCTTGCTACTTCCATCTGGTGCATCGACGCGGGCACGTCCTCCTAGCAGCGTGGGCGCGCCAGTAGCATCGTGGGCGCGCCAGTAGCAGCGCGGCCGCGCCAAGGTCACCAGCTTCCAGCTGCTTCCGAACTTCTTCACTTCAACTCTTCTGTAACTTGCATGATCCTATGATTTCTTCAACTTCTTCAACAGGTTCTGAATCACCAAGTTCATACAAATATCTCTCACAATGACATGTAAATGATGACAAAAACTACTAAATGCGCTATAGAATATATCGCATGTCAATAATCCCACTCTCTTTCTCTCATTTTCCAATATATGCCCTTCTGTACATATATGTTATTAAGATTGAATGAACATTTTGATTTCAATCTCTTAGAGTATTTGCATTCCTAGAACCTCCTTAACCCTTTTTTTTTTAATCTTTTTCTCTCTCTTTTATATCCTTTTATGGATCCAATATATTTTCCACTCACATTCATAGAACTTATCAGGGTTCATCAATTTTTTTTATTCATTTACCAATATTATACTAATATTATATAATAATTATATTTATATACATAAATTTTATTATTTAATTAATTTATGCAATAATAGAATAATTATATATTTATTATTTTCAATATATATATACTATGTTATTAACCTCATTTGGTTCAATGTGGGAATTGAAGGAAGTCAATTCATGTTAGATGCACCTGGCACTCCCCCACAAAGCTTATTATTTGAGAAATCACATTAATCAAGCCAAATGATCAAGATTAATCATCTACATGAAACGAAAATGGAGAAGATGATCTCTCTGTATTGAAACCAATTTGTGGTTAAGCCTCTAATCTTTTACAACTGATTGCCCAGCTATTTATAATAGCTTTAATATCGAAATGACCAATTTGCCCTTCCAGGTTACAACATAGCTCTCAATCCTCACCAATGTATACTCTCATACCCCTCGTCAAGTTGGATCTCGGGAAGTGACCAATCCCATCTTGCCCACAAGAAGCTGATGTTGCACCTCCCCCAAAGGTTTGGTAAATATGTCACCTAATTGATCATGTGAACGAACAAAGCAAGGGAGCAGAAAGCCTGATTGCAACTGTTCTCGAACATAATGACAATCCAGCTTGAGATGTGTCGTTCGCTCGTGAAAAATCGGATTTTCAGCTATGTGAATAGTCGATTTGTTGTCGCAATGGAGAAGGATTGGCTTGAGGACATTGCAACGAAGATCATTAAGCACCAAATCCAGCCATACGAGCTCACTTGAGGTCTTGGACATGCTTCGATATTCGGACTCAGAAGACGATTTAGAAACTGTCAATTGCTTCTTTGTCTTACAGGAGATTAAGGCTTTGCCCAGAAAAACACAAAAACCAGTGATCGAGCGTCCAGAAAAGACACAATTCCCCCAGTCCGCACCACAAAACCCATTCAAAGTAATGCCATTATCTGCAGGGAACAACAATCCCAAATCAGAGGATCCTTTCATATACCGGACAACATGAATGGCAGCTTGCCAATGAGGAAGACGAGGGGTGCTCATAAATTGACTAGGGTGTTGGACAGAATAGGAGATGTCGGGTCTTGTCATATTTAGAAACAACAAACGACCTACAAGGCGTCTATATTTCTCTAGATCATCCAATAGCTCACCCTGATCAGTGGATAACTTGAGGCCTCTGGGCATAGGAAAAGGTGAGGCCTTGCAATCACACATGTTAGTGTCTTGCAGGATGTCAAGCACGTATTTCCTTTTATTCAAAAGAGTGCCAGAATCTGATCGAGCAATTTCTAGTCCCAAGAAATACCGAGCTTCCCCCAAATCTTTGATGGTGAAAGCCTGATGAAGGGATTGCTTGACTGCTGTGATCTCATCTATGCAATCACCTGTGATCAGAAGATCATCCACATACACAAGGATGGCGATCAGCCCTTTAGCACCATACCTTGTGAAGAGAGAATAGTCATAAACTGATTGAGCAAACCCCAGAGACAGTAAGAATTTTGTAAGCTCCAGATTCCACTAGCGAGAGGCCTGTTTTAACCCGTACAATGAGCGTTTCAATTTGCAGACTTGAGATGGAGCAGCTTTAGAATACCCTTTAGGGATAGCCATATAGACTTCTTCATCCAAAAATCCATGCAAAAAAGCATTGTTTGCCAGAGCAATAAGCAACCTTATTGAAGTGAACTTGTGTTTATAATCCTTGCCCTTGATTTGAATATACCCCTTAGCCACCAGCCTGGCTTTGTACCTTTCTACACTTCCATCAGGCTTGAATTTGATTTTATACACCCATTTGCATCCAATAGGAGGAGTGACCCACTGACTTATATGCAAGGCTCGAGTTCTCGTGTTTTTCGATGTGGGACAAAGGCTCCAACACATCACAACACGCCCCCTCAATTGCAACTGCCTGACCCCACAATATATGTCAGTTCCACTTGACGTCTTGCCTTAAGGCCAGTAGTAGACTAGGGTTCCGGACCGCACCGCTCTGATACCATGAAAAATCACAGTAATCGAGCCAAATGATCAAGATTGATCATCTACATGAAACGAAAATGGAGAAGATGATCTCTCTGTATTGAAACCAATTTGGGGTTAAGCCTCTAATATGTTACAACTGATTGCCCAGCTATTTATAATAGCTTTAATATCGAAATGACCAATTTGCCCTTCCCGGTTACAACATAGCTCTCAATCCTCACCAATGTATACTCTCATATTATTGCCTACAAGTAACACAACACTTGTGTTGGCAAAAACTCCATTAGCCGGAACTGCACCCTCGAGGCATTGAAAGGCAACTTTAGGCTTAACAAATAAGGTCAAGTGGAAAAATAACTTGGATTGCGTCCTGACAAGTTGTTACAAGAAGGGTCGAGTGTTATCATGCTTTTCAGAGAGCTTAAAGACTCAATTATTGATCCAACAATTAAATTTTGAGCCATGGCCAAGAGATCAAGAGTTTTACAATCACCAAGTGTACTCGGGATTTCACCTGAAAGCCTATTATTCGACACAACCAACCCAACCAAAATTTTCAAGTAGCTAACTTCAACCAGCAATGATCCTAATTGCAAAGATGTTTTGATCAATCACTAGGTATTTAAACTTGAAACACGAAATGGCTCAACAGCCAAAGTCCCGCTAAACTTGTTGCAACAAAGATATATTAATGTCTTGTAAATCCTGGCATTTTCCAAGACTTGTAGGTAACGACCCTTCAAGATTGTTGTATCTCATGTTTAGTACATTCAATCGAGTCAAGTTTCCTAGAGATGAAGGGATTTCACCTGAGAAATTGTTATAAGGATAAATAGAGAAATTCCAAACTTTTTAGGCTAACAATATCACCTGGGATTGGACCTGAGAAATGGTTTTCTTCCAAAACCAAGGCATGTAAATTCACAAACTTGCCTAAACCAAATCAAGGCAGGCTAACAATATCAACTGGTTGTCATGAAGATCTAAAACTGTAAGTGTATCGGAAAGATTAAGTACAGAACGAGGAAAGATTCCAATAAAAGAATTGCCTCCGAGCAACAGCTGATCCAAATCTCAGTGCAATTCGTTAGTGTGTCAAGGAATTAGCTCAAGTCTCTAGCTTCTCCTCCTAAGGAAAATGCGTACTGGACAGATACGTGAGAGTAGTTGAAACTCCTAAAGGTTGGCCAATGTAACCGAAATATGTCCATTTAAGCCTTTAAGGAGGTCTATCGGTAGAGTTTCCTCATAAACTCCCGGGATCCAAACCGTCAAAGAACTCCCTTGCAAACCATCTTTTACCAAATTTAATTGATTCTTCCATAATCTACGTCCCTAACTTGATATAGTATCTGATATCGAATTATTACTTAATCCAAAAAAAAAAATCCGATTCTTAATTTTTTTGGCCACTGTGTATCCGTTTGGGATAGGTTGTTGTAGCATTGCAAATATTCGTTAATTTAGTCGTCTGTTGTTCAAAATGCTCTACACATAAAAATTTGCAACAAAAAATCGCATTTTAATCCCTGATTATTCTCACACAAAACAGTTATTATAAAGCACAAGTTCAAATTAGTGATTATAGTTTTTTTTTTCAAGCACAATTTCTACAAGGAGAAATGCAAGAACAATAACAAGAGCGACTCAAACAATGAAAGAATAAGAAATATACTGCGAATGAACCCCTTCAAATCCCAGCATCACTATTAGCCTGCAAAAATTCGTCTTTCGGTTGCAATTAGAAGCACTTCCTGTGGACGATTGATGGCCCAGACTCGTCGTACTCTGCCTTGGCAATCCACATCTGCATAGTATTATCCAACCAATGAGTTTGATATAATGCAATTTATATTGGTAGAGATGAGCACTTTGGCTCGGCTGAAATGAAGATACCTGTTGGAAAGTACTGAGAGATGCCAAGATGGAGCCTCCGATCCAGACACTGTATTTTCTCTCAGGAGGAGCAACCACCTTGATCTTCATGCTGCTCGGAGCCAATGCAGTGATCTCCTTGCTCATTCGATCAGCAATACCAGCGAACATGGTGGTTCCACCACTGAGCACAATGTTTCCATACAGATCTTTCCTGATGTCAACATCACACTTCATGATCGAATTGTACGTTGTCTCGTGAATACCAGCAGCTTCCATCCCGATCATCGAAGGTTGGAAGAGGACTTCTGGGCAACGGAAGCGCTCAGACCCGATGGTGATCACTTGTCCGTCAGGCAGCTCGTAGTTCTTTTCGATAGAAGAGCTTGTTTTGGATGTTTCCATTTCCTGTTCATAGTCCAAGGCAATGAAAGACAACTTTTCCTTGATGTCCCTAACGATTTCTCGCTCAGCTGATGTGGTGAATGAGTAGCCACGCTCGGTCAGGATCTTCATGAGGTGGTCAGTCAGGTCACGTCCTGCCAGATCAATACGAAGGATGGCGTGTGGTAGCGCATAGCCCTCGTAGATTGGGACAGTGTGGCTCACACCATCCCCAGAATCCAAAACAATACCTAACATACAACAAATGGAACAACTTATACTGCAGAGAATTTGAATTTAACAAACTATCAGAGCTCATCATTACTTACTTATCAACCCAATGTAATGATCGCACTCTAACCCCAAGCAAAGAGAGAGGGTGTAAAAATGAGGCTAACCTGTTGTGCGGCCACTGGCATAGAGGGAGAGAACTGCTTGAATAGCAACATACATAGCCGGAGAATTGAAAGTTTCGAACATGATTTGAGTCATCTTCTCGCGGTTTGCCTTAGGGTTAAGAGGAGCCTCAGTGAGAAGAACTGGGTGCTCTTCAGGAGCAACACGGAGCTCATTGTAGAAGGTGTGATGCCAAATCTTCTCCATATCATCCCAGTTATTCACAATTCCATGCTCAATTGGGTATTTCAAGGACAAGATACCACGTTTCGATTGAGCCTCATCCCCTACATATGCATCTTTTTGTCCCATACCAACCATGACACCAGTGTGACGTGGACGACCAACAATGCTAGGAAATACCGCTCTAGGAGCATCATCGCCAGCAAACCCAGCCTAGAAAAATATCACAGTTGAAGACACAACAGCTTAATGTATCAATCTAAAAATAAAGTATAGCAGATGAGTTAATCCGCCAAAATAGAAGATGAAGCAAAGAACTTTTGCTTATGATACCTTGACCATGCCAGTTCCATTGTCACAAACAAGTGGTTGGATGTCTTCACCGTCTGCCATTTTCTAGAGCTGCAAATGAGCTGAGTCAAATCAGTCCATTAAGCAGCACATTAAAAAAAAAAAAAAACTCTAGAATATCAGGATTCTAAATCAACAATGGATGAAGGTATCTATTTCAGATCATCAAAGCTGTATAACTAACAAAGATATTGAATGTAGACCGAGAAACAAGATGGATCAGAACCGAAGGTAATTCTGAGATTTAAGTTACCCAAAACTACCGTGAACATCGACCTCCACTGGATAAGAGATAGACAGATTGAATTTCATGGCCATCATCAATACATGAATTCGGTTCGAAATAGAAAGACTTTCAATTAACATGAATTCTCATGAATTCGGTTCGACTTAGATTGAATTTTAGTCATCTTCTCGCGGTTTGCCTCATTTTGAAACAGTTAGCATAATCTAAGTCGAATTTTTTACGTATTAAGAATCTCTCCCAAGAATTCAATGTCACAGTAATCTTGAAATAGAAAGACTTTCAATTAACATGAATTCTCATGAATTTATCTCTAGGTCCAATGCTTAAGCCTATATGATATATGATGAATCATGATATAATGGCTTAGAGAATTAAAAGCCAAACTCTAGCATTACAAATCAAAAGCAGAATAGTATCTAACAAGCGCCTTTTCCCCCCGGATGATGAAGAATCACATCTACATTCAACTTAAAATACTGAATGTGCAATAAATTTATCCCTGATTAGACAGATTTTGGACAATCAAACAAAGGCAGGTTACAGGAGCCACTCAGGCAACATTTCCCCCCAAATCCACATCAAAGCGGGGGGAGAGATCGTTCTCAATGCATATCAGATGAAGAAATGACTAACCGATCAACAAACGCAAATTAGAACAACGAAACGGCACACAACCTAGAAGCGATCGATGTATCTCGATTCAGCACAATAGGAGTCCGAAAACAGAAACAGGAAATAAAGAAGAGAAAACAATAAAATGAAGGTGATAAAATCAGGAAGGCGAGATCACCTGATTTGGCGGAGATCCTCAAAGATTCGAGAGAGAGAGAAGGAGATAGAGAATGGGAGAACGAGGCATCGGAGAGAGACGGTTGGGGGGGTTCAAAAATGGAGCAAGGGAAATAAAGGAGGGAGGAGAAGCGGAATTGGGTGGAGGGCGCGAAATGAAAATGAAATGCGAGAGAAATGTGGCCCAAATTCACTCTCGGTCGCCCGACTCTCGAAATTCAGCGACGAACCCTCACCACTTCAATTGTAGATCCTACTCCTAGGGTCAAGGCCTCAAGGGTGACTCATCACCAAATATTGGAGTTCTATGGTAAATATGAGAGCAAGCTCAAGAGAGAGCCTTTGGGCTTTAAGCTTGCCAAATCAGCCCAAAAAAAAACCATAAAAGCTATGAGCCCATTATATGAGGCCCGTCTGCAAGAGTCTTGGGAGAAAGGCCTATAGGTAGGGTTATTATATCAGTTGAACAACTCGAGCTCGCCTCGAAAAAAACTCGACCTGAGTTCGTTTACTTACTCAAATAAGTCGAGCATGAACATTATTTTAAGCTCGGTTGGAAGCTTGGCTAGTTCGAGTTTTATTGAATTTCTACAATTTCCTCTAAGTTAATATGTTATGACAAAGTAAAACGGCTTAAAGCTCAAAAAAAAAAAAACTTGGCTCGAGCTAGTTCACTTACTAAAACAAACCAAGCTTGAGCGAAAAAAAAAGCTCGTTTAAAAATTGGGTTTGGCTCGGCTCAAGCTCGTTTACTAAATGAACCAAACATAAACATGTCAAGCTCGACTAGTTCGGCTCGAATAACACCCATACTCATAGGAGTCATAGCACATCAGCCAAGGCCATGTGCGGAGGGCATGGTTTCCAACCAGCTTTGAAACGACGTCGTTTGATCAACTAAAAGCCTGGAACGCAGTGTTTTTCCATTAGCCGGGGTAGAATGTGAAAGCACCAGCCGCTGACACATAGGCCAGTTCCGTGGTGACACGTGCCAGCGGTGTTAATTCTCCCTAAAAAATGAAATTTTCTCATTTTTTTTAACTAATATATAAATAAAAATTATATTCAACTGTGAATTAATTTTATCACCCGTACACACTCATTTTACATATGTCTGTTTTTTATTAAAAAAATATATTTTCTCAACAATACCCATATACTATTATTTATACCACGTAATAATTGAGTAAATGAAAAAGATAAATGGTAAAAAGTAACTTAAGGGTTTAAGATTCGGACTCACGAATGAGGTGTAAAAAGTAAAATAAAAACTAGAATGAGACCCTAAGCTGATGTGTCAGAGAAAAGTAAGTTAGGAGTGCGAGTTCGGATACTCTACTGTGCATGTTCCGACTCTTATACGAGAGCGGAATGCGTTTTCAGGTTTGATTTAAATTGTGGTTCGATTGAATACAAGTAGGATCTAAAACATCTGTATTATTGGGTAGAATGCATTTCACATCATGACGAGAAAAACTAATCCCACAATTTCAATGATATGATTTCACACAAAAATAATCAGAAAAAATTATGTCGTAGTGGAGTGTAAATCCTCTATTTCCGATCATGTCCCCCTCTCACATAAATCCTCTTTTTTTTTAATTCTTTTAATCTTTTTATTAATTTAATTTATTTTTTATTTTTCTTTTAAGTTGGGGTTTGTAAGGGGGAGGGGGTACAAGGTTAAGGGCAGAGAATTTGGAGCGGTCGTGGTGACTCAATATTTCTATATATCTTATGGAGGCTGATTAATTGGCCCACATCAGTGATTGATGGCCCACCTATACAAATTATTAATCAGAAATATGCCGAGACCTGTCATCGTGGTCGTGTCCAAGACCAGATCTCTCATCTCATCAAACTAGGGAGGAGTAACGTCGTTGATCTAACTACACTGTCTTGTAAACTTTGTAGAAGTATGTGCCTCTTGTTGACTGGCCAACACTATACACAATGCGATTTTAATGCTAGTGTTTCTAGGCCATATTCTCGTCGTGCTAATTTGTTCCTCAGAATCGGAGATCCTCGTCTTTCATGTTGAAATGTTGCTTCAAACTATCAATTGTTTTGACTATCAATCTTCCTGTTTTCCTTCAGTACAAACGATTTCGGTTCTTGGGGTTTCCTTGGTTCTTGATCTATTAGACACATGCATATCTATAGTGGCGAAGAGAGGGGTGGGCTAGCTAGTATGGGCTCCAGCCCACCCCAAATTTTTTTTACAAATTTGTATACATAAATGAAATGAAGAATTAAGAATTCATAAATAAAAAATAGAAATGGAATTGGGGGATAAATTACAATTAGGACAGTGGTTTTTGTATATAGGGTTCTACTGTTTGGTGAATTAGGGAAGGGACTGTTTGTATAGAGGGTTGTTCTCTTAAATTTTGAAAATTTGTTAATTTAGCACAATTTTGTATTGAGTTGTTCTCTTAAGTTTTGAAAATAGTTGTTCGGTATTTCTTATGGCTGATGACTTTATTGCTGATGCTTTGATCATTTATATCGAAAGAGAGTTTGCTAGTAAAATTGACATAAATTCTGTTATAGATCGATGACTTTGCTAAGTCAAAAAATCATCGTGTTCGTTTTACTAATTAGTTCACTAGATTGTAAACTGATCGTATGAACACTTTTTGCAATGATTTTGCTGTTGGAAAATTTATAGATCAATTTATGCTTTTATGTTTTTTGAATTTCGCCCACCCCTTCAAGATGTCCTGACTCCGCCACTGCATGTCTAGTGTTTCGATTCTTTGTCTTACCAAAAAAAAACTCTCTCATATGTTATTTCATATATTTTCTATTGAATCGTATGTAAATAGGGAATGGTGCAACTATTCTCACTCGTTTCACATCGATTATATGAGAGATGTTGAAAATGATTTATTTATAAGTAATTTAAGTCATACCTATGTAACAAAAGCACACTTAAAACATTATCTTTCACATTGTACGTTTTACTTATCTAGTTTTTCATGACTATAATCTCCATTGTGTTTAATTATCTCACCTAAAACAACATTTTTTTTTATCCATTTCCAAAGTTGAGACAACTAATTTTAAAGGTGAGTGAGAATATGTGAATTTGATAGTACTATTATTTAGCACACATGTGCTTGTTTTTGAACAATTGAACCTTACTTAAAGTTGGAGATCCCTTTGTGTATGATCAATGCTTGTCGGGTAGCCAGTGTTAAATTTTCAGCAATTAAGGGTGCTTGGCTTCGCTTCGTAATCTATGTTGTTCCAGCGTGTTAATTAGGATTAGATTCGCTTAACTTGTTTCACCCGAAATCATATGTTTGCCACTATTTTTTTTGCATATTTTATTTTAATGGTACATATGACAGTTCGTCGTCCGTCAACTTTGTCAGTCTCTCTAGGAGTCAGGTATATCGAATCATCGAATGTTTTTCTTTATAAATAAAAAATAAAAAATAAAATTCCTCAACGAACCACGTACAATTCACACACCAGCAGGTAGACCTGTCAAAACACAACCCGACCCGGTCGAACCAACCCGACCGCCCGGAAAATTTTCGACCCGAACCCGGAAATTTTGACCCGGAAATTTTTTTCGACCCGAACCCGAAAAACCGGAAATTTTCCGGGTCATCTGGGTTTCGACCTGGTGTCCCGATTGACCCGGTAATTTTGACCCGATTTTACCCGATTGACCCGGTGACCCGGTTGATTTTTAATTAAATATAATTAATTTTTTTTATATATAATTAAAATTTATTGCAAAATTATCAAATCATGATTTTTTTAATTTAAAAAGGAAAAAATTGAAAAACCCGAATTGACCCGAAACCCGGTCAAACCCGGGTTCTAATCAACCCGGAAATACCCACCCGAGACCCGAAGTGACCCGACCCGAATGACCCGTTTAACAGGTTTACCAGCAGGCAGCAGCAGTTAGGAAAATTAGTTACATACATACAAAGTTAGGTTAAAAATGGATTGAAATATAGGGAGTATATATGAACGCATGTGGTCCGTGGATCATCATCTTCCATGTTAGTTGAAGAAGTAGAGGCCCCCACTTACATTCTATACATAAGGTCATGTATATCCGTGTACACTTCTCTCTGTACTTCACTCATTTTTTCCTCGTCACATCAGCATAAGAACACTCCTTCAACTATTTTATAAATTTCACACACATCCGTGTACTCCACCCTCGAATTTTACACTAATTATTTAATCATTTATTTTAATCTTATACTCTTATTATATGAAATTATAATTTTATTTGTTTATTAAATTAATATTTAAAATTCTTTTAGATTATGATATGATTTTTATTTAAATATTATTTAATTATAATATTTTTTGCTTTTACTTAAATATAGTCAAAATGGGTTTCTATGAAAAGGTAAAAATATTGTTTATTCAAATATAATTTTATTTATTTATTTTAATATTTTTAAACATTTAAAAAGTTGATTTTAAATAAATGAAACCTTCCTAGACAAAATGTACAGGGGTGTACATTCTCTAATGTGTGTAGTCACGTACTAATTCTGACTTGCAGGTTTCCAACACCACTGTCCACTGAATTGAATATGACCCGAAATTTAAACTCACATTCACATTTATAAGAAAAAAGGAAAATGGCCCCTATTAACCGTACCGATAATATTTCACTAGACAAAATGTAGTGGAAATTAAAACATACTATATGCCTCACCCTTAATTCTTACTCCCTCCGTTCCAAAATACATGGTCTTTTACTTTTCGGCACGCTTTTTAAGGAGCGAAAAACTCTATGAAATATTATTTTTTAATTAATTTTTTTTATATAATTAGATGCTTATTAGTAATAAGTATCAAATAGTATAAAAAATTTAATTAAAAAAATAATATTTTATATAGTTTTTCACTCCTTAAAAAACGTGCCAAAAAGCAAAAACCCATCTATTTTGGAACGGAGGGAGTAATATATAAATTTGTCCATACATCACTTTTATTCATTATTTTAATTAATTAACTTGAAAGCATAAGTTAATATATATGTAGAATATATATTCACCAAATATATTGTCATATACATGAGTTGCAAAATAAAATAAATTGGATTACAAAACTAATGTTATAGTTTAAGTCCAATAGAAACGTTACTATTTTTTTTTTCTTTTTGGGTGGGGAAACAAGAGCAGAGCCCTTTATCAGACGCAAATTAACAAAACGAAACAGGTTACAAACGAGTGAGGCGGGGAGTAGCTCTTTCCCTTAAGTCTTCCTCAACAAGCAAAGAAACGCCATCGAGCGGCGAAGAGAGCAACTGCATTCCGACGCGCAAGGAGAATGCGAGAGCAGCGAGGGAATCAACGACTGAATTCGTTTCCCTAAAGACATGGCAGAGCTGGATGTCCTAATCCCGGTGACGGAGGGAAAGTCGTTGATTTACCTCGCCAAAAATAAATCCCAAACAAACAAACTAGTATAGTATGCAAGTAAGGGGTCGAACCCTAGAGAATCAAGTATTTCTAAATATTGTGTATTTATCAATATAAAAGAAACGATTTTTATGAATGAAAATAAAAGAAAATAATATTGACAAAAGCAAATAAAGGATAGAAGAAAAGCGTTTCCACCTAAAAGTTCTCGACTTTGGTTGGTTTTATTGATCATCGAATCCTTTTCAAGTTATTATCTTTTCCTACGAATTCCTCCCGTCTTGGTTTAAGTAGATTAAAAGTCCTACGAGTCCAATTAATCCCTTACACCTCAATGCAACCCTAACACGGTCAAGATTTAACAAAGAGATAGCAAATAGTCCCAAGAACTTGAGCATATAAATAACACCAATTAAACACGGTAAATCAATGTTTAAGATATATGTCAACTCCCTACATAATCATGCTTCAAACACGGAATCCACAATCTTATGCGTGCTACTACGGAAATAACACAAATATGAAAGTATTAAATCCTAGCAAGAAATCAATATTATCAAGGTAGCTAATCAAGATAACATCAATAACATAATCAATATCGCACAAAGAAGTTGAAAGAATTATAGAGGAAAAATAACTTAAATTAGAAACTCACAAAATCACCAACCAAGTCTCGAAAGTGTAGGCGGAAACTAGAAAATTAGCCAAACATGGCTTACCTAAGCTTTCTTCTCTTTAATGGTGATTTCTCTACTTGAAAATTAATTGAAACTAACCCTAAACATCCTATTTATAAGCCTAAATACTTGAATAAACAAGGTAAAAGATAGATAAATTAGATAGAATTTTCCTAAACAAACTAGATAGAAGATAGACTTTCCATGTTTAGTTCAAGGTCAAATTTCCGCTGGCAGCGAAAAGCTTCTCGCTAGCAGCGAATTGCCTTGAATAAGCTACTGTTGGATTTTCGCTACCACCTCACTACCACACTCGCTGGCAGCGAATGTCCATGCCTTAGAATATTCTCAAGCTCCTCGGGTACTTCCTTTCTGCTTTCGCGAGCCGCTTCTTCCGCTGCAGCGAGTTCGTCGATCCGCAGGTGCGAGGGACCCCTTCCGCTAGAGCGAGTCGGCGAGCTCCGTCGTCTTGGTGCATCCCGCTGGCAGCGAGGATTTCCGCGGCAGCGAGTGGCTCGCTGCAGCGAGTCTAGTCGCTGGCAGCGAATGCTGCCTGGTCGGCCGGGCTGACTCGACTCGCTGGCAGCGAACTCCATTCGCTGGCAGCGAGACGCGCCGGCTCCTGGACATGCTCCTGATGACTAGACTCGCTGGCAGCGAGATCCCATCCGCTGGCAGCGAGACGTGCCCAGGGGCTTGCTCAGACATGATGTCTTTGACTTGATTCGCTGCAGCGGAAATCCATTCGCTGACAGCGAAAATCCAGCAGAACACCATCACGTAGATCTTCGAAAGAGCTTTCCAACACATGCTCATATGCGTTGATCGGACATCCGAGGCCTCCGGAAAGTGCGTTACAAGTTCAGCTCGCCGAGCGGACAGCTTTCGCGACTCACCGTCGTTTTCACTCTTAGATCTCGATTTCGTGCTCCGTTGCTCCTTAGGTACGTTCCATTCTCTTCGAGACTTCTTCCTTAAGCTCTTCCAAGTCTCGCCTTAGCCTCTTTTAGCTCCGTTCCTTGTGTTCTTTGCCTCGGATCTACGAATTTACATAAAACCATCGAAATAGCGTAAATTCCGAACTTTTCCACAAAACGAGCGCTAATCTAATTAACACTAAAACATGATTATATAACAATGAAATACAACTAAACTAACCTATAATGCCTATTGGAAACATGCCTTATCACCCGGCTAAAGAAGCCTTGGCACTGCTGTACCAAGCTATAAAGAGGATGTCCCTACGCAATTCTTCCTCTGATCAGCGAAACCGCAAACATATATAGAGTCCGTCTCAATCAATACTTTCCGATATCCTTCATCCCAGGCTATCCGGAGGGCACCCATGATGCCCCAAAGCTCCTCCATCGGCACCGTACATATAGGCCAAGTGACCGAACCCCATGATCCAATGCCCATTTTTATCTCGAAACACACCTCCAGCAGTAGCTAGTCCATCACTATTAACCGCCCCATCTATATTGAATTTCACCCAGCCACCCTCCGGCTTGCTCCAACTCACCATCAACATAGTCTTCTCAGCACTGCTCGGACCAATCCCCGGATCACCCCCTGCCTTGAGGTATTCCTTCACTCTGTCGTCAATGAACTTGGTTTTGTCAAGCATCATCTGTTTGTTGTTGAAGATTATGTCGTTCCTCCACCTCCATGTCCACCAAAGTGCAGACGCGAACAAGCTAGCCCAATCCATCCCTTTCCTCCTCACGTTGTTGCTCATCAGGTTGCTTCTAATCCATTCTGCAAAGGAAGCCGAGAAAAAATTATTAACTCCTCCATAAATCGAAATCCACATACCTTTGATGCAGTTGCAGTCTCTGAAGAGGTGGATCAGCGTCTCCGGGTGGCCTTGGCAAGCCGTACAATCCTCGTTGGCAATAAGATGCCTCCGCATCCTTTCAACATTCGTGAGAACTGCCCCTTTCAACAACCTCCAGACAAAGCATCGCACCCTCTCAGGTACCCCAAGCTTCCATATCCTCTTGTACACCTGCGAGTCCAAACAACCGACATTAGTAGCACCAATGACGCGTTCATAAGCATTGCTAATTGAGAATTTACCATCCCTCGAACTACTCCAGCAAAAAGTGTCCTGAACCGAGTCATCCACCGCCAATGCTACTGCTGCAAGCTTCATCATCGTCCCAGCAGGCAACAGGGGTGATAACGCCTCCCAATTCCATCCTATTCCATCCACCCAGTAGTCTCTAACTCTCCGAGTCTCCATCTCCTCCCCCACATTTCCTAGTACCATATTCTAGAGGTTCTCACTCCCCAACCATCTGTCCATCCAAAAGTGGATAGATCTGCCATCCCCAAGCGCCCATCGGGCACCGGTGATAACCACCGCATTCAGGTCTTTGACGAGACCTGCCCAAACTGCCGAGGACGCATCGCCCGAAATGCTCTAGTTGCGAATATATTTTGCTTGCATAATAACACTTCACATATCAGTGCTTTTACTAGACAAAAATCTCAAAGCAAGCTTACCCAAGATGGCAAGGTTAAGTATGCTCATCGAGCGCAATCCGAGCCCACCAACACTTATGGGTTTGCAAATCTCATTCCATGACACCATGTGCATCCTCCTATGTTCCTCATTGTCCCCCCAAACGAAGCTCTTGCAAAGGCTATCAATTCTGTCGCACATTGTCTTCGAAAGTGCCACCGTCGCCATGGAATAAACCAGGATAAAGGTTAGAACAGTCTTGGTGAGGGTAACATGGCCTACGAAACTCAGTTTCTTTCCTTTCCAGCTAGCAAGTCTACTTTTGACCTTGTCGATGATATAGGAGAAAGTCTTTTCGCCAATTCTCTTATGTAAGACAGGCATCCCAAGGTAGCTGCCAAGGTTCGTAGTCACCTCGAAACCGCATTCACTCCGAATCCCATCAATGGTCTGGCTGTCAACATTGGATGAAACAAAGAGTTTAGACTTCGCCACATTCACCTTTTACCCAGAAGCCAAACAAAACTTGTCGAGAATCTCATTGATGATCTTTATTTGATTCACTGAGGCCTCAGCAGCGAGGATCAAGTCATCAGCAAACATGACGTGAGAAATCTCAGGACCGGTTCTTGTGATCTTTATCGGTTTCCAACCTTCGCTATCAACCGCCCCCTTGGATCAAGTGACTGAGTCCTTCGATGCAAAGGATGAACAGGTACGGGAAGATGGGATCTCCTCGCCGAATGCCATGACTCGACTCAAAGATCTTCGTGAGCTCTCCATTTATCAGCACCTGCGTCCGCACTGTGCAAACACACTCAGAGATCCATTTCACCCAACACTCCTGAAACCTAGCCTCTTTTAGTATGTCCATGATGAAGTCCCATCGAAGTCTGTCATAGGTCTTCTCAAGATCAATCTTGAGAATCATCCAGGCCTTCATGCCCTTTTTCTTTCTCATAGAATGCACTAATTCATGCATAATGACGATGATATCTGTGATGAGTCTTCCAGGTAAGAAGCCCCCTTGCATCAGACCGATAAGATTCGGAAGAAGGGGTCTAATCCGATTGATCATCACCTTGGTGATCGCTTTGTAAATTACATTACAGAGACTTATGGGCCGGTATTGGGATATAACTTCAGGCTTCGCAACTTTGGCAAGCAGAACTATCGGCGTATCATTAGTACCCAAAGGCATAGTTGTCGACGTGAAGAAGTCCTTAACAAAGCTCTTGATGGAATCGCCCACCGTGGCCCAACACTCTTGAAAAAATACAGGTTGGAAGCCATCGACTCCGAGTGCTTTGAAAGCTCCCATCTTCTTAACAGCCGTGTAGATTTCTCCATTGAAAACAGGACTAGAGATGCCCTCCCAATCGACCTTAGGGATAACGGGAAAGTTCCATCATTCAAGGCTACCGGGGCATCTTCATTGGGAGGAACGATGTATAGATTAATGAAAAACTCTATGACTAGGCCCTCAATCAGTTTACCATCTACCACTTCTGTACCATCACCCCCTTTTAGAAGGTCAGTCCTATTACGTACGTTTCCTCTTGACAACAGTAGATAGATGAAATAAAGAAGTATTGCGATCTCTTGCCTTCAATTAGAGCTCTCTCGACTTTTGGAACCACAACATTTATTCTTGTTCAAGAGGCAATTTAAGTTGGCTCTGGATAGACGCCTCCTGAGAAATAAGTTCGTTCGTCGCTCTCGCCTCAAGATCACTTTGGACCCTTCTGAGCTCCGTCAACAAATGATTCTTCCGCTCGAAGATATCCCCAAACACTTCTCTGTTCCACTTGAGAAGGAACCCCCTTAGGTGATTAAGAGCAGTGGGGGTGGCACAGTTCCTATCCCAAGAGTCGTTAACAAGCCCTAGAAAACTCGTATGGGTCATCCAAGCAGCCTGGAAGTGAAAAGGACGACACTTTTTATTCAGCCTAACCACTGGATCAATATCAACGAGGATGGGTGTGTTATCCGATCCAAACTTTTTTTTTTTGCCTACAATTCCTCAATTTCAATTATCACAACCCATTATAACCGAGATTAAAAAAATCTCTTATAACCATTTTTTTAGCAACATCACAATACATATTCAATTAACTTAAATCATCATGTAACAAGGTTTTAAGAACTTCAGAAAAATGTGCCTAACTGGACATAATCACCAGCCTTGTCGGCCTTAAACCCGTTGGGAAATCAGCCACTTCGTTAGCTTGTCTTGGTATATACCACCAGCAACATTCTTCGAACTCCCTCGATAGCTTCCGGGCCTTCATCAGCTGGTCCCCGACCAAGCTCTCCTCTAGGCCGCTTGGCCTTCCGAATCTTTGTTATAACCCCGCTTCAACCCATGCGCCTTACATAGCTCGAGAGCCTATATAATCCCCTCCGCTTCAACCAAATCAACACTGTCTGAGTTCTGCATCGACCGGGTTGCTGCGAGCAAAGCTTTCCTTCTCTCATTCCTAGCAATACACCCCACTCCACTTGATCTGTCTGTTCCAACAACTGCATTATCGTTGTTTATCTTCACCCATCCCGAGTATAAGAAAAAAACATAAAAACAAACAAATTCCAATAACTTAACTCGTTATCTCGAAAACATAACATGATTGAAATTATTAAACAAATTAACCTCTTATATTGTTGAGAATTGTAACTCTAGTTTACTTGGAATTGGGCTTTTAGGCCCAAGCCCATGCTTTTAACAACGTTCCAATTTCCGACCGTTAGTAGGCTTTATAAGTCTTCATCAACAAACCCTAACCCTTGAGTCGGGCACTGTAGCGCCGCTCCAAAGGAGCCTGAGAGCTCCTCTTCCATGGCTGAAATCAGGAAAGAAAAGGGTAGGGTTTCGGGCTCTGTTCAAAGAAGCTAAAGCCAAGGGAAGTAGATAGAGAGGGGCTCGAGTTTGGGTTCATCAGGGAGAGAGGCTCGTTGAGCAATCTCCATGTGAGCCATACTCGAGTAGAGAAAGAGAGAGCAGAAGATCCAAGGAAGAAGAAGGCATGCTCTGTAAGCCTTCCTGCAGCAACACCGAACAGACGAGGAAGAGAAGCCAACAAGGAGGTCGAAGACGCCGATGCGCCAAAGCTGAGATTGCAGCCCTGCTGAGTTCGTCTTCTCAGTTTAAGGGGGTTTTCGTTCCTTCCCTTCTTGCTTCTGATTTGTACTCATTACATGTCTTGTTTATGCTTCTCGGTTTCTTCATTTGATGCTGCTTAGTTGCCTTCTTAGGATCCTTGTACTGTTGTTCTCTTGTTTGGCCTTTAGAGCATATTGGATGACATCTAGAGCCGAGGACGTAGGGATTAGCCCGAACCTCGTTAACATATCATGTGTCCTCGCTCCTTCATTGCTTTCGGTTTTTTTTTTAGGATCGATCTAGATCCTTGTGTTTAAACCGGACTAATTAACCACTTCGACCCTAATCGGACCTTCGATGGGTGCAATCTTAATTCCTAACAATTGGTACCAGAGTCTATGCTCGATCTTTGCCTTCCGTTGTGCATTTTCATTGCTCTAAACAGCTGCCCCTAATTCTAATTTTTTGCCTGGTTTCAGATTTATGCATTTTCAAGTATAAATGTGCTGAAATATGTGCTATATGGACTGATTGGAGGCTGTTTTCAAGGTCTATATATTCTGAATTGTTGTGCTTTTGTTTATGGTCTGATTTTGTGAATTCTTGCTGAATTTTTCATGTCTAAAATGTTCTTGATGATCCTCTATATGCTATATATGAGTTTCTTGAATTTTAGACTTGGTTGTGTGGTCTTTGAGAAGGATATATGGACTAATATGTTGCTGTCCAGAAATTTTTTCTGTCACATATGTTGTTGTCCAGAAACTTTCTTGAGACTTCGAGCACTTACTGATTTTTTGCTTCCATGTTTTGATGCTTTCAATTCAGCTCCATATAAGTGTTCTATGGTTTATCATATTTCTCCTCTTCTATAAGAAATATGAGATGAAGTTCCTTGTGTGCTTAGAAATCTTCTTGGCTTGTAATACTTGTTTGCTGATTTATTCATGAGTATATCTCTTATTTTTCAGCCTTTATAAGTATTATCAAGATGTCTATCAATTTTTGTTTTAGTGGAAATTATGAATTCTCTTAATGTTTCTATGTTGATGTCTATATGTTTCTATGTGCTCTATCCTCTCATATATGCGCTAAATTGAAACTTTGAGACTTCTCATGCATCCTCACTGAATCTGTGTTCAACTTTGTTGTTGGATGCCCTATTTTTCATGTTATTCCATTCATATAAATCTATATTGAAGTTCTTGACTATGTTAAGAGTCTTCCTAGCATGTGATACTTGATTACTGATTTATTTATGTGTTTATCATGTAATATTCATCTTCTTAAAGTATCTTATACTTGCTTATCGATTTCCTCTTAATATGGAATATTTATGAAGTGTCCCTGAAGGTTCTAAGTGCTGATTTTTATGTGCCCTCTCTTCTCTCACTTATCCTATGCCTTCTCCATTATTATCCATTGTGGTTTTTACATTATCATGACTTGAGACTCTTGCCTATTCATTTGGTTAAGTTTGGTTCTTAAAGTTTTTTCCATTAGAATTCTTGCTAGAATTCATAGGTTGTTTATTACTCTTGATCACGGTAATTGATGCTTGCTTTCTTGCTAATTCTATGGTTCAAGTGACCAAACTTGTAAACCCTTCTTTAAGCTTGTTGTGCAGCTGCTTGTAGCTTTCTTTTCTTGTCTCATGTGACATGGATTTGGATATCTCTCTTGCTTGCCTTGGTCTCTCGTTGATAATGTGCTTTTTCTTGACCTTTTATCTTGAGATATTAGGTTCAGTTTCTGTCACATGTTATCTGGTTCATTCATTGCATGCTATTCTGCGCTGTTGCACTCTTATACTCGTTCATGATATATTTCTGCAAAAGTTTTCATGCTTTTCAATGGTTGTTACATGTGTTTTATAGGCATTTGCTCAGATATGTTTTTCTTCTCATTTTTGCTTAATTTGAGATGAAATGAAGTTCTGAATGTGTGGAATTTCCATGGCTTCTTGTCTGCTCCAGTTTATAGAAAAACCTTATGATCTTTACTTGGCTTACTTCATGAGAACTAACTCTTTATTTCTTATGCAAGGAAATCTTAAAAGGGAGATGTCAAGACCTTAGAAGAACTGGAAATGGATAGTGTTCAAATCAGAAACTAGCCATGTGGCATTCCTTCAAGATGGAAGTAGCATCAAATGTCAAGATGACTAGGAAACCATGACGTTGGTATCCTTGGAGATGCTTGCTTCATCGAAGATTTGTTAAAAGAAAACCAAAGGGAGTCTTTCTTATACCTTTTATCTCCTATTTTCAGTTTGATTGGTCTCTTGCATATGTCTCTCTATGAGTTTTGTGTTCTCTAGTTAAGCCTTAGTGATATAGTTTGTGTTTTCCTTTGCTAAAACTAGTATAGTTTCCTTTATAAGTAATTCTGAGCATGTTGACAATTCTTAAGGCACCTTTGGTATGCTTGAATTATAAATATGCTTGATTTACTTGATAAAGAACAACTTTGCTTGATCTTGTTTTTCCTGCATAAACCATGATTCTGATAGCTTGCACTTTTGTTAAGTTAACCTTGTTGTTTACCTTACTTTTGAGTGCAAAATTTGTAGGTTTATGATGATTTGTGAATCCTTTATTCATTGATTTCCATGTAAAAGTTGCATGACATCTTTGTGATCATATTCTCTTACCTGAACTAGGTTTAGATTTAGAAATCATGATATTAGGATTTACCTGGTGATGTATAGTTCCTTCTTGTCTATGAGTTCAGGCATCCTTACAGGAGTATCTTTGAGATTTCTATGTTTTGTATCAACTAATTGCTTAATTGTAGAATTCTTGACTCCAGGATTTATACCTGTGTATGTGCCTATTGTGTGTAAGCTTGATTGTCTGCCTTGTGTGCCTCATATGCTCCATTCAGTAACACCTATGCCACATCAGCTTCTCTATGTTCTCTTATAGATTAATTTCTCTTTCGTGACTTAAAAATCTATTGCAAATTCATAGTGAGAGTTCTTCTTATACTTTGAAATTTTCCTAAGAGAATTGCTTGATGCACTGAGCGTGTGTGCTATTGTGTGTGTTGACAGGTAACTCTCATCTGAAGGTGGATGATCTCTATCACCAAAGTTGGAAGAAGAAAGGGGATGTGTAAAACAGCTTGCAAAGTCACAAAAGCTGGTGGGGAAAGGGCTAACCAGCCTGCGAACTCACCAAATTTGGTGGGGAAAGTTAGTATTTCTACCCTAATTTTCATGCTTTTCTAGTTTTTTAAAACAAAATTGCCTTGTGTTGAGAAGTATTTGCATATGTATTGCTTGCTATAAACTTGTCATGTTTGTGAAACATGTGCATGTGAATTGCTATCTATATATATGACTTTTCTGGTTGAGTTTATTTTTCAAAAACTTGCATGATTTAGGTAGAAGTTTGCTAGCACTAAATTTGGTGGAGTTTGCTCTGTAGTTGGTGATGGATAGCTTTTAACAACTGCTTATATGTATCTTTGATCATGTTTTGCAAAAAAAATCATGCTCTTATAAGATCATCGCATGTTGTGTGTTTACCTTGCTTATTGTTTGTTTCCCTCTTACTGTCCCGTGTCCAAAGCCAGCTGAAATTAGCTGCCTTGGGTTCAAAAATCAGCAACACTTAGTCCGAGTCCAGATGCATAATATGCATGTCTTGCTTGTGTGCGTATGTTTTACTTGCCTATACTTGGATATTTTTATATTGCTGATTTCAGTTGTTATGTTTTCAATCTGAGTTAAAATGCATGGTTTACATACATGTTTTACCTGCTTATACTTGGATAACATGCTCTAGTGGTTGGTGTTTGTTGCTCCTAATTCATAGACTCTTTAGTTTGCATGGTCTTTGGTGCTTGTTCACTTTTGTGGTTACATGCTATACTAAATCAGTTGAGTCTTTGAGTTCTTTCCTACATGTCTAGGATTTCATGAGCAGTGACATATGACTAGCTATACGAGATTGAGATGCTAGTCCTGTCCTTAGTCAAGCTATATGAGATTGAGATGCTTTGACCTATCCTAGGGTTAACACTTGCCAAAAAAATTAGCTTCATGTTAACTGTTTTCTTGCTTGGTGTTTTTCCCTTAAGAGGGCATTGCTGGCTTGAAGTTACCCTTTAAGAGGGCACTACTTGCTTATCCCTATCTATCTTAGAGATTAGAGGGTTCCATCCCCTCAAAGTCTCTTTTCTTGGGTCATTGTGACCTTGTCTTGATTTTCTAGCTTTAGACTCGAGGTCTGTCTTGGTTTTCTAGCTTTGGGCCCCGCTGAGCTCAACTATTCTACCTATGACAAGGAGCTGTTCACTCTGGTTTGAAGCTTATAGACATGGCAGCACTACCTTTGTTATAAGGAGTTTGTGATTCATTCGGATCATGAAGCTCTGAAGTACCTCAAAGGTCAGGCAGTCCTCAGCAGGCGACTTGCTCGATGGGTAGAGTTTCTGAAGACCTTTTCCTATGTGGTCCACCACAAGAAGGGAAAGGATAATGTGGTAGCTGACGCGCTATCACGCAGGTATGTCCTCCTTAACCATATGGATGCACATGTTTTGGGTTTTGCTTTGATAAAGGAACTGTATGCTAGCTTCTAATGGTTTCTTTAAAACTATATATGCTCAATGTGTGTCCAAAGGTGAAGTTGATTCATATTTTCTTGATAATGGTTACTTGTTTAAGATGGGCAAGCTTTTTATCTCATCTTCTTCTATTCGACGACTATTAACTCAAGAAATTCATAAGTCTAGAGGGCATGGTGGTTTCGAAAAAACATTAGCTGGACTTAAGGAACATTACTTTTGGCCTAAAATGTCTAATTATGTGCTTTGATTTGTCACAAGTTGTGTCACATGTGCTAAGGCAAAATCGAAAGCTACTGTAAATGGTCTATATCAACCTTTACTTATTTCGAATGCACCTTGGGAACATGTATCTATGGATTTCATTGTTGGCTTACCTAGAACTCTTAAAGGTCATGATTTTATTTTTGTTGTTGTAGACAGATTCTAAAAAATGGCCCATTTCATACCATGTCACAAAACTGATGATGTTATTCATGTTGCACATTTATTATTTATAGATGTTGTTCGCTTGCATGAATTGCCATTATCTATCGTTTCTGATCGTGACTCTAAATTCTTAAGCTGTTTTTGAAAAACTTTATGGTCTAAGTTGGGTATAGAACTATTATTTTCTACATATTGTCACCCTCAAACTAATGGCCAAACTGAGGTTACAAATAGAACTCTTGAGGCTCTCCTTAGAGTTATGCTGCGAACTAACCTCCGGAGGTGGGAAGAATGCCTACCATTTGTTGAGTTTGCTTATAACAGGTCTAGGCACTCAGCAACCAAGCAGACTCCATTTGAGGTTGTATATGGCCGAAATCCACTTACCCCAGTGGACATGATGCCACGACCCCTCAAGGAGAAAGAAAGCATGGATGCAGCTAAGCAAGTGGACTTCATCAAGCGCTTGCATGAGCGTACCAAGGCGCAACTGGAAAGGAAGAATGCGCAATACAAGGAAGCAAAGGACAATCATCGCAAGGATGTGCAGTTCAACATTGGTAATCTGGTATGGTTGCACCTCAGAACGGAAAGGTTTCAGCAACAACGGAAATCTAAGCTGAACCCCAGGGGAGATGGACCATTTCGGGTGGTTCAGAAGATGGGTCCTACTGCATACAAGCTGGATCTCCCTACCGACAAATACAGTGTTCATTCTACCTTCAACGTCGCGGATCTCTCTCTGTTCGTGCTTGACGATGACTCTAACGACGATTTGAGGAAAAATCGAAATCAAGTGGAGGAGAATGATGCAGTGCAATTGTCGATGACTCCTGGTGACATTGAGGACAATATGAAGGTTCCATTCAATGGTCCTATCAATCGTGTAAGAGCCAAGAGAATTCAAGATGCCACCAAAGCCCTTCTTGTCCGTTGCCAAGGAACATTGGAGCAAAGGTTCAGGCCAACCCTTGATCACTTTGCTCAGGACTACACCACCAACACTGGAAGTGACCTTGCGTCCACAAACGGAGCTCATGAAGACTCGTCAGCACCCGCCATGACACAACCATACTCGACACCAACATGGGCCACTCGAGACCATCTCATGTCGAGTGGGCCAAGGAGATGTCGAGTGGATGGGGGCCCATGTCGAGTACACCCTTGTGCTTTGGCCGGTTTTAATGTAATTAATTAGTTATTAGTTCATGTATTCTAAAATTAATAAAGTGGAAGAATTATATCTCCTCTAGATTAATTCTTGTCCACTAAGTTATGCAACTTTTATCTTATTTAGGTTTACTTTATCTTTAGGGTTTTAATTATATCTTTTATCAACCTAAATTCTATCTTGCATGATTAGAATTGGTTGTTAGCTTTTCTATTTAAACATTGTACTTTCCATTGAATTACTTAGATTGAATAGAATTGAGGAACCCCTTTATGGATTAAAGGGTTCTTCGATTTCAATCCCAAAAGCTCTCAAGTGCTCTTGTGTTCTTGTCATAATCGGTCATCACACACACCATCCTCACCTTGATCACAATCGGCAACCCTAAAACCAAACACGTCTCTAAATTAAACCTAGGAACCGTCGCAAGAAGGAACCCTGGTGCTTGGTGGCGCTCGCAGCCGCATTCGCTCGCAGTAAGCACTGGGCATCCCCGGCACCTCGGCTCTCGCTCTCGCTCTCGCTTCCTCCTCGCTCCCGCAACATCACTCGCGGACCCTCGGCTCTCTCTCTCTCGCAAGCGTGCGCGCACCCGGCACCTTCGAAGTCATCGCTCGCGTGTTCTCGCTCCGCTCCCTCGCCTTCGCTCTCACTTCCAGCGAGCGAAACCCAGACCTCGTGCCCCCGGAGATCTCGCGTGCCCTGAGGACTAGTTCCTACGTTTCCGAGATCCCGTGCCCACGCACCTGCTTCCTCTTGCTTCCCTTCTTTTCGTTGCTATTTGTTTGAATTAATTTTGTTAAGTTATTTCCGTCGCTTTAATTAGTTTCTTAATTAGTTTAGTTAATTTGTTAATCAGGAGATATTGTAAGATCGGGCAAATATACGGCGTGGTTCTTGATTTTGAGCCCACAGGCGAAGGATCTGGTATCCCAAACGTATCAAAAGGCTAGGGTTTCGGGCTCTGATCGAATAAGCTAAAGCCAAGAGAAGAAGATAGAGAGGGGCTCGAGTTTGGGTTCATCAGTGAGAGAGGCTCGTTGAGCAATCTCCATGTGAGCCAGACTCGAGCAGAGAAAAAGAGAGCAGGAGATCCGAGGAAGAAGAAGGCATGCTCTGTCAGCCTTCCTGCAGCAACACCGAAGAGACGAAGAAGAGAAGCCAACAAGGAGGTCGAAGACGCCGATGCGCCAAAGCTGACATTGCAGCCATGCTGAGTTCGTCTTCTCAGTTTAAGGGGGTTTTCGTTCCCTCCCTTCTTGCTTCTAATTTTTACTCATTACATGTCTTGTTTATGCTTCTCGGTTTCTTCATTTGATGTTGCTTAGTTGCCCGGCCTATTAGGATCCTTGTACTGTTGTTCTCTTGTTTGGCCTTTAGAGCATATTGGATGACATATAGAGCCGAGGACGCAGGGATTAGTCCGAACCTCGTTAACATATCATGTGTACGTCCTCGCTCCTTCATTTCTTTCGGTTTTCTGTTTAGGATCGATCTAGATCCTTGTGTTTAAACCGGACTAATTGACCACTTCAACCCTAATCGGATCTTTAATGAGTGCAACCTTAATTCCTAACCTATATATTTAGATCGAAGCCAATAGATATAGAAACACCGATAAATAATAAATAAATAAATACATATAGGAAGGGGCCGGGACAGCTTTATTTCATGATTTCAGTAGGAATTGAAAGAGAGATGATGTTAAAGGGTAGCTAGAAGTGTGAATTTCTTTCAACAAAAGGCTTTCCTGATAATACATAGACCATAGTTGATGGAGGGGTCCGCTATTTGCCCGATCGATCTCTACCTGTGTCTCTCAGATTGTGGGTTGAATTGGGGCGACAATCTATATTATTGCCTTTACATTCATCTTACCTTAATTATCGACTTTAATTTTACTACTTTTTTGAAACCAAAAATGGGGTCACATAAAATGGTAAAGTGATATATCACCAATTTTTTTTTTTTTTAATTTAGATTCATTGAATTCCCCTAAAAATATAACCAATATGTAGTATTTGATCTTTAATTGTTAACTTCATTTTTAAGTTCTTATTATTGATTGATATGCATCCACAAATCTTTTTATTAATTTATTTTTTAATTAAAAAAAATGTCATTTTAAGGTATCAATTTATTTTTAAAAAAAATGTCATTTTATTAATTTATTTTTTTAATTGATCGATATGCATCCACAAATCTTTTTATTAATTTTTAATTTATTAATTTGTTAAAAAAAAGTCACTTTATTGGGAAAAAAACCCTAACATAACATGGGTGAACCCCATAATCTAATTTAAAAATGACTAAATCGGGTGTATCTAGAGAAAAAAAAATCAATCGGGCTTCTTATCCTATGCCCTTATGACATATGATAGAAAACCCAAATTTATAATTATTAGATTGTTTTTTTTTTCAAAGCAAGATAATTATTAGATTGTTATTAATTTTTAATTTTTGAAAAAGTAATTAAAAAGGAAAAATTATTCATAAGGATTAAGGAGTTTATTTGTGGTGCAAAAATTAACCTTTTTCGATCAATCACTTTGTGCATTTGCGAAATCTAAAAAGCGCTAGGCGGATTCTATTTCTAGGTAGTGATTGAGGAGTCGTCCAGTGACTAGGTGGTCAAATTAAGTGGGCACCTAGACGTGTCTAGCCGTGTAGGCGTTCACCTAGCGCATAGGCGAGATTTTTCGAATAGTGATTATGATTTATTGTAAAAGGTTTGACAAGAGAATGTTCTTCTGACATTAAATATAATGAAAAGTTAAAAAATAATTGAACGTTTATAAGAAAGAATGAAGTCCTACATACAAAACTTAGATAAATTTTATATATTAGAAAATTAGATAGTGAAACTAATCTTATAGTAGTAATTAAATTAACAGTTCATCTTTATACCTTAAAAATATAGATTAAGAAGATAAATTGAGAAATTGTTTCCCTGAATAATTAACATGGATAAACCCTAAAATCTATTTTAAAAATGATAAAACAAGGTGTATATAATATAGGGAGAACATTTCACAAATGAAAATGCTTAATTATCCTATGCACTTCGGAGTCTAGGATATAGAATAGAAAATCTATTAAATTAATAATAATAATTAATATAATTCGACATATATTTGCTTCCATTAAGAATCGTGATGAGATATGTAAAGAGACCAAAGACTCCAACATTGATAATATGAAAGAACAAATCTTAGTATATAAGTTAATGATCGAGTTACTCCTCCTATAACCAATTGTTTTTAGGATAGATGGAACCCCACTCGACTTATGTGCTAGGCTATTAGTGGATGGGCATACATGTGAACACGACCTCCGATCCCGAGTCCCAACGAACGGCTTAGTAGTTACGTACGTTTTATATTGGTAGTGGGGATTAGCTTGCGAAAACAACCATATATATCTCGATCGATGAGTAAGTAAGTAGGGACATTCATGCATATATGCTTGCTTTTTCCCTCTCATGCATGCCTTAGTTTATACTCAATCGATCTTCTTCACTCTATATATCATATTATCATGTCCATGGATTATGCATAGCATGGCCTTGTGATATACTCTGTATATATAGAGAGAGAGGTTGAATCCGATGTAAACCGCCTCTTATGGTATAAACTATAAAGAAACTGATTATTTATAGATAATATCACAACTATTCGTTTAATGTAATATAAGTATTTATATGTGTTAATAATTTTTTTCATATGAAAATTATTTGTTTTTGTTAGGAATTAGAATATTAAGTAACTATAAATATAATTACTAGTAAGGTGCCTAAGGATATATTGGAGGGGTATCGATAATGAAATAACAAATCCTATTATACCTCTCTTTCTCTTTCCCATTTCCTAAACTTCACTCTAACGTCAATCTCTCTACCCTTCTTCTCAAATCCTCCGTGCATGAAAGCCATGTTCGCGACTAATTTTTTAACATCAATAATTTTTATTCACTGTTTTATTTGACAAGAAATTCATTTTAGGGAGATATTTGACAAGTAGTCCACCGATTTTATATATATATATATATATATATATATATATATATATATATATATATATATATATATATATATATATATATATATATTTTTTTGGTCAGCTATATATATATATATATTTATTAGGTTGAGTTTGTTCAAACTTACCATATTAAATTCCGATTCGAACCAATATCCGAGGGTCGTATGCATGCATGTGCGCTCTAAATCCAACACATAAGCATATGATGATATTCTATCCTAAAACCAATTGACAATATAAGGAGTATTAGCCCATCGACTTATATATTAGACTGGTGAAGCGTTTCTAGAAATTCACCTATACTTATTACCTCAAGGTGACGACAGATATCCTTAATTACTCGTGAAGCCAACTGGAGAGGGTGTTTGTGTGTAATTAAGTTCTTTTCTATGAGTTGACGTTTGATGATAACGTATTCCTCGCGATAAGGTTTGCTCGCGTTTGATATTCACTGTTCAATCGTCGTCTTTAGAGAAAGTTTGCCAGATGACGTTTTGTTCTAGAGGATCAAATGTTCAAGGAACTCAGCTCTGAGGGTTTAATCTCCGGGAGGATTGCAGAGCTCTTGCTTTTTTTTTTCCCTAAAATCGGATCCCTCTCTTTGAGCCCTGAGGGGGGCATTTATAGTGTTACCAAACAAGCAGCTGGTTGGCGACCTCGTGGTTTGGCAGAGGACACGTGTAACCTATGCCCGTATGCCAGAGGGTTTGAGTCATTACATGTGGTGATGCCAACGAGGAGGTGCTTGGTCAGCGAGTTGCTTGCTCTTGTTGTAGGGTGAGATGACGTGGGGCTATGTGTAATTTCATAGAAGGGTCTCTAATCAGGGTTTGGGCGACATGGGACTCGCGATGGATGATATCATACTCAGTGCGATTTTTGCATTAGGTGCCCCATTTATGACGGCCTACCCCTATTTATCAAGGGTGTTATTTTCTAGGGCATCGCCAGCTAGGTTTGTTCAAACTTTCGACGTGGAACGATTTTTGTCCTTTCACATCTCAAAAAGGTATAATAAGTCACGAAATCCAAAAAATTTTAGGAGGTTCAATTATTTTTTTTAGTATTTTTGTTTATGTATATATAAGAAATAATTTTTGTAAAAAATAGTCATTTTTAATAAGAATTTTTTTTTTTGGGTTTAAACTAATGACCACATAATTTAAATACGCATATTTTTTCAATGAAGATAAAATACGCATATTTTTTGGGTTTGCTCGGGTCTATTCTGCCCCTAGGTATGGTCATATCAGGTTTTCTATCCTATGCTCCAAGGGTATAGGTTAACAACCTCAATTGGGAAAGATTATCAAATTTAAATTATTTTAGCTTTTCTTAAAATCGTTTTCCTAGACCCGCTTTTTTATTTGGTAGAGAATATATCTTTCTCGATTAAGTTTTTAACCTATGTCCTTGAGGCATATGATAGAAAGACTGTAATCTTATTTACTCATAACTTATATACTTATATTGAACAGGGCGGATTCAAGGGTAGTCAACATCTGGCCATCACCCACCTAACATAGAAAAAAATATAAGAATACTATTATAATCCAGTACTATGTATGTGTTATATAAAAAAAATTGAAAGATAAAATATAAGTATCTTAAGTAGCTTAGTACTAGTTGAGTTCACCCCATTTTAATGAAGTAGCATTCAAGCCTTATTCAGATCAATCAAATCTCATTAGTCACTTATTTTCATTTATTTTTTCTCAATCTTTTTCTATTATTTTAAAATTTTTAAAATTTATTTGATATTTTATAATTAAATAATAATAATAATAATATACCTTACAAATTTAATATATTCCCTCCATCTATATATTTTAAAATTTCATACTCTTTATTTTATAAAAATAATATAAAAATTAACCATAAAAAATGAAATCTACTCTAGAAATTTCATGGTTCCGCCCATATACACAAATATCTCAACATCTTAATTAACAAAGGAAATAGAGGAGAGTCGGGGAGAGGAAATGGGAGACATGATGGCGAGTGATGGGGGCACCATTTCCATCCTTCCTTCTGCATCGATCGATTCATTATGTGCCCAACTCCCGCCTCTGAGTCTGTGCTTTCTTTTTATTTCTTTAATTTAATTTTTAAGCCATTTTCCACCTGCAAAAAAAGAAACAAGTACTGTTACTAATTAAAGTTCTGAGCTTGCTTCAGATCGAAAATATGTTATGAATTTATAAAAAAGATTTGTGATTTGTGATTTGTGATATGGAACCCGCCAAATCTGCGAATGGGAATCCCCAACAAATTCCGTCAATTAAGTGAAAGGGGAATAAATGCTGAAATTGAAGGTTAGGTACGCCCGTTAGTTACGGGCGTAGGGGGTGGCGCGTGGGTTCACCCGCTCTCGCCTTGAGCGCGTCATCAGTCCCCACACACCGGTTCTCTTCCTCCTCCTTCCTTCCAATCAGTGTGTTTTGGGATGATGAAAACCATGCAATACCGACCGCGGTCCCCCCCACCCAACCATACCTTATTTCGGATCGTGCTTCTATTTCTCATCATTTCCATGTCGTCTCCCCCAACCTTCTTTTTTTGCATTTTTAAACTTGTTTTTCTTTTTAAAAAAATAAAATAATTATAGCTGTTAAACAGTTGTTAAATTCCGGACTTCCAGTGGACCATATGAATATATGATATGGGGTTATACGTCGAGAGCACCATGCACTAATCAAGTCGAGCACAAGTAAGTGAGTAACTAGTACGGTACATTACAATTATTAAGCGTAGGCGGGTCTCTGAGTGAAAATCCGTCTAGGCACCATATAGACCCCACATAGGCTCGTTTAACCATACGATTATTCAGTTTTAGCGCATATGCAAGTGATTAGTCGACTTCAGATTTTTTTTTATCCCCTATGTCGGGATGTATTTGCTTTTGAATATTGAACCTATGGTTTTGGATTTTAGGGGGATTAGAGTTGACAATCAGGCACCGTTATGTAGTGTTGTATATGCTTTATCTTTAGACGGTTCTCCGTCTGTCGGTCTGGCCGGCCCTCGAGTTTCAAATATGTCTGAACTCGAATTCTTACCTAATAAAAAAATGATTATTATTATTATTATATTGAATTATCGATATGTGTTATACCTTAAAATATAAGGAAATAATTAAGTTTGTGTTCTAAGTCCGCATAATGGTCGCAACTGAACTCTAAAAAGCAAACATGACACTTAGCAGCTTGTTGTGTATCAACAAATTGTATGAGAAATTTCGTCTACCAAATCTTAACCCGAATTCTTAACAGCAAGCTCAAAAGATTCTCATCTTGATTTTTTGGAGAATATTGAGATGATTTTTGGTTCAAGAGTTTCCCTATTCCATTCTCCTAAATAGAGAAATGAGAGATAATATGAAGATCATTTCCTAAATTTGGAGAAAACTCTATATATTTTGGGGTAAACTCGATCTATAATGGAGAAGTTGTTGGAATTGGGCAAAAAAATATTCAGAATATTTGAAATATAATTCTCTATTTTTGAGATTGGTTTAGGGAATCTTTTGGGCATGCTCTAACTACTTGTTGCCAATTACCAATACTATCCTCATATATTAGTACTCCCTCCGGTCGGAAATAAATGATGATTGACTTTTGTGCACGTAGTTTTATGAGTTAAAAACTATATAAAATCTTATTTATTCTAATTAATTTTTTTCACAATTTAATACTTATTACTAATAAGTATTAAATTGTGAAAAAAAAATTAAAAAACAAAGATTTTATATAATTTTTAGCTTCTAAAACTATGTGCATAAAAGTCATACATCGTTTATTTATGTTCGGATGGAGTAATATTTAATCGGTTATATGATGTGGGTGAATGGACATATTTAGAAACCAAATCAGGGAAAAAAAACATTACTAGCTAGATTTATAAGAATAAACTGTATTAAATAGTGGGCAGCATTAAATCGAGGTAACGGTAACAAAATGATCATATATGAATTATTAATTCCGTTATTCCGTATTAATCAATATAATGCTTATCAATAAATTACCAAAGTAACTTTTGATTACCTAATGGAAAACTCACGGGATTCATACATATGGTTGCATGGTTAAAAAATTTATTAGATAAAAAGTTAGAAATTCAACTTCCTATGAATTTTAATTCTTCTATTTTAGATAAAATTCACTTATTTAGAGGAGATTAATTAGCTAAGTTCTATTTTTCCCTTTTTTCATGTAATTTATTTCACGATTTCTATTTTAAAAGACATAAATATAATTCATCTAAATATTTTTAATAAATTTCTGAAAATATATAAATCTTAAGAATTCAATTCCTATCAGAAACTGTAATTAATTTCTATATTCCATCAAACGAGCCATAAGTTGATGAGATGAACATAATGTTAACGACTTTAATAGTTCAATTGAAATATTAGAAACTTATATAGAGTATATATGTAATATACGAGTTTAACATATATGCATATATAACTCTTGTCTCATTCATGTCATCAAGCTCGAACTAGCTTGAGAATGATATTTGACATATATATATATATATATATATATATATATATATATATATATATATATATATATATATATATATATATATATATATATATATATATATATATATATATGGAATCTACTAGACGTGAAATAAGTCATTGACTACTAACCCAATTAAAAAACAATGTAATAACTAATTAGAAAAATGTTAATGCATGGAGTTAAAAAAAAAAGAAAAGGATAATGTTAGAAAAATAAAATGTTAATGCATGAAGTTAAAAAAAAAAAAAAAAGGATAATGTTAGAAAAATAAAATGTGAGACACCAAAACCCTTAACCACTTTTGGTGGGTTTTCAATGGAGAGGAATCCTAGGCTCTACTACCTAAAATGATAGTATGTCATATGTGGTGGGTGGCTACTTTTTATCTTTGTTGTTTTAACCTTCTTGCTAACATCCAAATTGCTTCTTATAATTCAATACTCCGTAGTAAGGAATTCAAGTGGAAACAGATCAGTTAAGATAAAGTCAATTTGGCATCTTATGCTGTTGTGTGAAGAGTTGAGGGCTAATATATATAACACCACATAATTAAGGCTACACCAATTTTATATTATATATATATAGGCAGATAATATTATAATTAAATGAATTAAATAATGAATGTTATGGATCTACTGTTTAACGAAACAGCTGACCCATCTCGTTATGAAAAAGAAAGAACATCATTATTTATGGTCCCAAATTGGTTGTGAGACGTGCATGTGTATGAATCAATATTCAATATATATATATATACTCCATATAGCATTGACATTGTAAGAAATGGAGAGTTTTGGAAGGACTTTCAAATTTCATAATATTATTTTTTATTTGCATTGGTTTGTCTAGCATCAACGTACAATATCATATTTCATGTGCATGTTTTGTTCCTAGCTTCCATTACAAGCGTCACATTAATTATTGGCTTATAATTTTTTTAATATATATATAAAATTCGAATGACAAATATGGTTTGTATTCTTAAAACCCAAATCTAAAAAAATACGGCGTGTCTCTTTTGACACTACAGAGTACAGATTCAATTCATTGATTGATTCTACGGACGATATTAGCTTCAGTCATGTATAATTGTATATATCCATGTTCAAAAAGTGGCGGATATGAGAGAATCTTTAATAGTAACTGATATTACACATATAGAACCTTTGTCCTCCAAATAAATATAGAATTTAAAAATTTTAAACATTTTTTGTCCCTAATATATTAATAATTTTTCATCCCAACCATAAATATAATTTAAACATATTAAAGTTGAAACTAATTTTGAAGTATAAATATTAAAATATAATATATTCAATGGAATTATAATAGAAATAGACAATGGGTGGTTAGTTGTTAACAAACACCATTTAATGGGTGGTTTTCTGTAATTTTAAATTTAATGGGTGGTTAAGTATAAGAACACATGTTTAACGGGTGGTTTTCCGTAAATTTCCCTATATATATTGATTACATCTTGGCTTTGACTAATAAATAAATAAATAAATAAATACATATGCATCTCAAGTCCTAATAATGATAAATAGTAAGTAAAAGATTCAACAACCATGATAATATTTTCTTCATCACAAGAGGATCCAAAGCCAGAACTAAGCACAATTCAAACAATGACGATAGATGTAATTAATTAACCATGCAGACCAAACACAAGAAGAGAAGAAACGAAAAAAAAAGTCAAGTAGCTAGTATCCATAAAGATGCACCAAATAAGTGCTAATTGCTTGCAACATAAACTAAGCATCTGACTTTAACAATTAACCATTTTATAAAAGTAATTATTTCTAATTTCTTAATCTTTGAAAAGAGGTCTTGGTTGGTTTCAGTTTCAGTTCATCTTTCTCCTCCAGAGAAAAGTGAAATGCAGGGAGAAACAAAAACAAACAAATAACTATAAAATCTACTTAATCATTTAATTTTATATTAGTGATATATATATATATATATATATATATATATAGAGAGAGAGAGAGAGAGAGAGAGAGAGAGAGAGAGAGAGAGAGAGAGAGAGAGAGAGAGAGAGAATATATATATATGAGACCTTTTTTTTAAAATTATTTTCCTATAAATAGTTATTATCTATATAATACTTTAAAACAGAAGACATTGTTGATGTGTCGTTCTCCCTTTAATTGTAGCATTTTTTTCCAATTATAATTAATTAACTTTAAAATCAACTTTTATATTTAAGATTTTTACCTATTTACTAACAATCTGTATAATACTTTAAAACAGAAGACATTGTTGATGTGTCGTCCTCCCCTTAATTGTAGCATTTTTTTCCAATTATAATTAAGTAACTTTTAAATCAATTTTTATATTTAAGATTTTTACCTATTTACTAACAATCTATATAATACTTTAAAACAGAAGACATTGTTGATGTGTCGTCCTCCCCTTAATTGTAGCATTTTTTTCCAATTATAATTAATTAACTTTAAAATCAATTTTTATATTTAAGAGTTTTACCTATTTACTTTAAAACAGAAAATGGCTAGGCGTCTTGGGTTCAACAAAGTGATCCTCGAATCAGATTCGGTGAAGGTCTGCCAACTGCTGACCGCCAACGGGAAGGGGGCGATGGCTGACTACCACCTTGTTGGACAATGCAAAGGTTACTTTGCCAACTGGGAAGTCCAGATATCCCATGTCAAACGCCAAGCCAATTCGATGGTTGATGCTCTCGCTCAATCCGCTTTCTTAGACTCTAGCTATTTTACTGAATTTCCTGAATTACCCGATTTGTTATGTAGGTTCTTTCCTGTTGCTCTGTGACCTCTACTTTGAGCACTTTCAATAAAATCTAAGACAATAGCCTACTTCTTGACCAAAAAAAAAAAGTTTAATTATAAAAAAATAAATTGGTATTTCAATTAAAAACAAGCATTTAAAAAAAAATTGATAATAATAATAATAATAATAATAAATTGGGTGGGCCTGTAAGCGTATGCCCTATTTTCAGCAGCGACCTTGTGGCAAGGAGAGTGACTAAGACCATAGAGCTTATGGATTCTGTCGCGAGGATTGGTGACCCTCAGTGCGAGTTGCTTCTGCTCCGGGCTTGTACGGGTATTTCTAAACTCTACTTTGCCTTGCGTACTTGTTCTCCACATGTCTTTGGGCCGGCCCAACTTTCCTTTGATGTGGCGCTCCGTTCTAGCTTGGAACGTATTGTCACTGCATCTGGGCCTGGGTTTGGAGATTGGAAGTGGCGACTTGCCACCTTCCCTTTTCATTTTGGTGGGCTTGGAGTGTATGCTGCTGGGGATGTCATACACTATGCTTTTTTGGCGTCCCGTTTGCAGTCTGCTGAGTTGCAGGCTAAGCTCTTACGCCCTTCTGGTATCATTGTTGTTGGCCCTGCTCTTGATGATGCGTGGCGGGTTTTTAAGGAGAAATCAGGTTCTGATCTTCTACGCGATCCTAGTGAAATCGCTGCCCCTAAACTTATGAAGAAATTGGCAGATATATATTTCGCAAAGGTTGCTGCTACATCGGACTCTATTTTCTCTTTGACTCCGCGACAGGTGGCGTTATGGAAATCTCAGCAGGGTGCTCATTCCTTTGATTGGTTGCGTGCAGTACCTATTTCTGGGTTGGGGCAGACTATGAATGGAAGGACCTATCGTAGTGTGCTTAGCTATCGATTAGGTGTCCCATTGTTTACCGTGTCCAGACCCTGTCCTGCTTGTTCTCGGGTCTTTGATGGGGATGTCTATGGTGATCATGCTGTGTCATGTGCTGGTTCCGTGGGCATTAAACATCGACACAACCTCGTTCGTGATACCTTATTTGATATTTGCTATAGGTCTGGGATTTCTGCTGGTAAGGAGGTTGATATCGGTTTGGTTGATGGGCGTGATAAGCCCATTCGTCCGGCAGATTTGCTCCTTTATTCATGGGACAGAGGGCGGGATGTGTGTGTCGATTTGACGGGATCCTCCCCTTTGACTCAGTCTGGGATGTCTGACTTTAGGCCCGGCCGTGTTGTGGTTGATGCTGCTCAACGTAAGTGTGCCAAGTATCGGGATTTGTGCATGACAGCTGGTTACGGTTTCTTACCCTTCTCCTTCTCTTCATTGGGGGAGTTAGATACGGATGCTGTTGCCTTATTGAAGCGGATTCAGAAATTCTCGGTATCCCAGGATGCTGGGGCTCGTGCTGCAGCTTATATTTTTACTAGAGTTAGCTTTATTATTGCTAAGGGAGTGGGTGCCCATATAGTATCTCGGTTGCCCACTAATTTCTTGTAAATCTATTTTTATAATAATAATAATAATAATAATTTTTATAATAAAAAATAAAAATAAAAATAAAAAATAATAATAATAATAATAATAATAATAATAATAATAATAATAATAAAAACAATAGGAGTCTAAAAATAGTGGTTGTTGTGTAGACTCTAAAATGTAAGTTTCATTTCATATCGGGCATATGGTGGTGGTCCCCACTTAACAAACCACGTGCATAGATGCATCACCCGTTTGTATAGATATATAAATCAGAATATATAGATAGATTATATAATAAACTTTATAAATATATAATAAAAATATACTCCGTAGTATATAAAATAAGGAAAGGGGAGACATGTAAATCCACATCATTCATTCATGGCCTTAATTTCAGAGAGAGATAATGATGACGACGATGAGTAAACACCCACCTCTTCGGCGAAGGATCCAATGCACTTAAAAACTCCTCTCCTCTTTCAATTCACCCCTCCCTCTCTCTCTCTCTCATTTCTTTAACTCCCTCCCTCCCTCTCCCTCTCCTCTTCATGTACTCAGATTTCACTTCATTCTCCGTATTCGCCATGTCCACTCCGGATCCCAAACCCGAATTGCCATCATCCGGGCCGCCCGACCACGCCAAAGATCCCGAAACGACGTCGTCTTCGTCCCTGGGAGGCCTCAGCGCGGCCGACGCACAATCCGACGGGTTCGCAACCCCCACAGAGTCGGATAAGCGGATTCCGGAGATCCGGCCGTGTCCCCCTCCCCCTCGGAAACCAACAGCCAGAACGGCAACGGAGAGTATAATGCGGCCTAATTTAAAGAGGAAGAGCTCGCCGGACGACGTCGCACGGAGCAATCGCGGCCGTCGAACTCCGATCCTCCTCGATCTCTCCAGCGAGATCGAGTCCATGTTTCCTCCCATCCTCCGCGCCGATTTCGCGTGCAAGATCAAGAAAGCTCGAAGCGTATGATCATCAAATCGATCAATTAATCGATCATCAAAACCGGTAAGCTTCAACATCTAATTGAATGTATTTAATTATGTAAATTAGGATTGATCTCGACTCGATTATGTAAAACCTAGCTAGCTAGCTAGCTAGCTAATGTATCTGCTGTATGTTGGCTAGCTGATTAATTAATTAATCAGTAATATATGTAATATCTCCATCAATTAATCCAACACTTTCCATGGTTAATTGGATTATATTAATCGATCAAATTTAGTTGAATTGTTAGAATCAATCAATGATATTGAGTTTTCAGTGTCTTGGAATGGAAGCTGGGATTGGTCTACAAACACAATTTTACACTAGAGTGAGAGATGAGAGATACCTATGCTTTGCAAAAGCTAAAGGTTTGGGTGTTTAGAAAGCAAAAAGTGGAGAAGAAGCAAACTTTTTATGGAAATAGCAAGTAGCTATAGCTTCTTTTACAATCAAGGTGTTTTGCAGTTTGGAAATGACTTAAAAGTGGATTTGATTCCAAACAAGCTAAGCTCACAAAAGCTATATGCACAAAAGGTGAATTGTTATACAAGGAAGGTTCAATTCAGTGTGAGCTAGACTTGCTCTTCAAGCTTCTCAAAAGGCACCATTAATGGATACATATAGACCGGTAAGACGGATTTGTTTTCTAATGTTTCCCTCCTAACCGCTCATTGTTCATCGCTCCAGTTTGATCCTTTAATTATCATAGATTAACACATTACATTATTTCTAATCAGCTCGATCATTATCGACTACTTATCATCCATATTTAGAGTACTGTCCTTGAAAGACAAAAAAAAAAAAAATGAAGCAAATGGTCTAGTGCAGTCACCATCAAGAGGGGCAGTTTTGTCCTTTTCTTTTGCAGCTTCCCTGACAAGGGAATCTCCATTGCTGCTCAGACTTGAGAACCAACAGCAAGTCAGTAACGCTCCCAGACAGCAGGCTTGGCGCTGTTGAAATCCAAGCATGGTATATAAGTCGGTAAGCTACTTCTTTTATTGTCAATTAGACTATTGATTTGAATTGAATCCATTCAATTCGCGGTTCTACGGAAAACTGCAATCAAGTATAGCGAATGATATCAAACTAATCTAACAGTAGTAACATTAATGTTTGGATGGAGGTGACCCACAAAATTTACTGCCCTTGGAAGAGGGACACTGATGTCTTGAAAGAGAAGGCAAACATACCCACATGATGATATTAAGGTCCCTCTAGAAGGGTACAAACGCCCAATTCACTCAAAGGGTACTAGCTTGCACGTTTTCTGGGCCACTGTGAAGATTTAAGCATTTTTACAGGGGATTAAATCTATGTTAGTTCTTAAATGCAAGATTCAGTGACTAAATTGGCTCCTTCTGTAACAATTTATCCATGAATTGAATCATGCATGTGAAGTGAAGTTGTTATTTTATTTATTTAATAATCTTGTCTTTTTTGCCCACCTCAAAAATCTTATCATAATCTTTGGAGTTACACAAACAATAAATACAGATGCTTGCTGATTAAATTGGCAGGTACGAACTCGACCTACATTCTTTAATAAAAGATGGCAGGTATGAATAATTGAATTTAATTTAATGATACTTTTGAAAAATATATCCTATCTGGAGTATATTGTAATTTAGGATGCTGGTTAAGGTGATCACTGTGTACTGTAAAATACAAATACAGCATTGATTTTACAAAGTTTTCATACAGGATAAGAAAAAAAGGAATCTAGTGCAGTGTATTCAAATGGCCTGTAATGCCTCACACTGTAACTCCTCGATCTTCAACACTGATGTCGGAAGCTCTTGGACTTCACCTTGGACTTTCGACAGCTAAGGAGTTGGGGCTCCGCTGTATTGATTGAGGTTGAGGGAGATAGTCTCACCATTATCAACGCCATTTCTAGTCTCTAAAAATGTCTTTGGGAGATTGAGGTGGTGATCACCACCAACCTTCTCTTCCTCCAATCCTTTGAGCGTGTGAAATCATGTCTATCGAGAAGTCAGTCAGGTCGTGGATAATCCGGTGACCTTGACTTCACATTCATAACTTCAGGTCCTTGTCCATAGAGTCGACGCTATTGAGTGATGGTCTAGCAGGGTGTTAATTACACCAAAAAAACTCTTTCCTTTCTCAAAAAAAAAAAGTATAAATAGAAAAGGTTAGTTAATACTCCCTCCGTCCAATAATACCTGGGTGCATCGTTTACCGCAACATGTTTTCATTCTCTTCTATCACAACTTTCTAGAATGTGTGCCGTTATGTTGCCTTATGTCTTTTGATGTGTCACTAGGAAACACCCTCTCGACCTAGTCGGGGTAAGAGTACATATAATTCGACCCTCCGACCCTGCTCTGAGCAAAATAAACCGGACTAGAATGATAATGTTTTTAAAAAAAGTGAAGTGCTTTATTAAAACTTGTACAAAATGCTAAAAGCCCATGGTAGGACAGATGTAGTATGAATATATGTTTTTCAAGAGGGCTAGGAAGTTCTTTTCCACAATAGTTCGGTTGGTGTCGACAACTCCTGGCAGGGGCGGGCACAAGGGCATCCGGCCGTGACCCCATTTGCCTCCGGCAAGCAAAAAGTTATTACTGAAGATCGAATTTGGAGAAACGATTACTGATTTGTTAGATGAAATCCATGAAGAATAGCACTGACTGAAGAGAGAGTGGATTCCACTAAACTCAATCTACAAAATGGGCTCTATATCCTATTTATAGGCTTGGCCCAAGTTTATATAAAACAAGATCTGAATATGTAAAACGCCCGGTGCGCCTATTATTGTACTACCTCCGATCCAAAAAGGATGTCGTTTGACTTTTTAACACGTATTTTAAGGAGCTAAAAACTATATAATATATTAACTTTTTTATTATTATTTTTTAATAATCTAATACTTATTACCAACAAATATTAAGTTGTAAAAAAATAATTTAAAAAAAGTTGATATTTTATATAGTTTTTAACTCCTTAAAATACGTGTTAAAAAGTCAAACGACATCCTTTTTGGATCGGAGGGAGTATTACATTTAGCAATTACCGTTTGAAGATGAGATTCATGTTAACCATAGAAATGTTCAGCTAGAAGTCGATTCTAATAGAGTTGACAAATAATTCAATTTTTGAGATTCAAACCCCCAGCTGATGATCCAAGGGAGACTACCATCCATCGATGTTCTTCCTAGGGTTTGATTGTTTTCATTTATTTTTCATCGAGTTGTAGTCGAGTCGGATTGTTTGTCACTTATTTTTAAGTTGCGATCCAATCCGGTTCCGGGCCGGTCTCAGGTGTCTCAATATAGATGGCCTTGATGTTAGGGTTGAACATCTCGGTTCGGAATTAAATCGAAACAAAAGCTCAACTTAAGCTCATTCACTTACCTAAACAAGCCGAGTCTAAACATGATTTTAAGCTCGGTTGAAAACTTGACTCGTTCGATTCAAGCTCGAATAGCTCGTATTTTATGAAATTTCTAAAATTTCCTTTAAGTTAATACGTAGTATGTTATTATCAAGTAAATCTGCTTAAAGTTCGAAAAAAGCTCGGTGTCATGATTTGAAGGTCGGATAGGGAAGGCTTGGGCTTTCAATGGTGATTTGGAGAGGGAAAGGGCAAGGAGAAGAGTTCATGGAGAGAGATTGAGGGAGAAGAAGATAGGAAAGAGGGTTCTGTAATTATCATCGATACCTTTCAAGTACAAGCACAAGTGGTTATATATCTCTTTTTACACAATTGGGCCTTCGGCCCATATCTCAGCCAATAGACCCATCAACCTAATACATGACACTCGGCTCGATCTGTTGGTGATTTGTGAAAAATCATCAATCCATTTGTCTGAAATCATAAATGTAAGTGTGAGAATTACTAAGAGCATCACTCGGGGTTAGGGTGTGTGGGAGGCATGGGCCATGTGATCGGCCCTAAGTAATTCTAAGATTTTAAGGAGAAAGGAAATCATGAGGAAAGACCCATCGAATAGTCTCAACCAGAGGCGGATCCTCTTTAGGGCCAGTGGTGGCAGTCCCCCCCCCCCCAATCGAAAATGAAATTTAACATACATATTCCTCTCGCCGATAGCTTCGATTTGATATATTATAAGCTCAAATCCGATATCTGAGCAAAAAGTTATAAGCGTTTCAAATTTCAGCACTGAATTACAATATTTTCTACATCATTTACCAAATAGATATATTTTTATTGTAATTATTATTTATTAATTTCATATCTTAATAATTTAATTATATTCGAGAATTTCAAATTAGTAGGTTATATTGAAATATTTGAAAACCATGAAATAAATCATGCAATATTTATGTTTTATTCTAGTTATACATCCATAATATTGATGATTTTTCGGAAACGAAAAATTAGGGTTTAATTTTACATTTAATATTTTTTTATAGTAATTTTTTGCCCCCTCAATCAACAAGTTCAAGATCCGCCATTGGTCTCAACATCGACAAACTCGGTCTTGAGCTTGTTCGAACGCTTTCCATAAAAGTGAGCAATAGGGATATGCTCCGTATTCGATTTAATATGGTTATGATCGAGTATTGATCACTTATAGTAAGCTCTAAAGGTTTGGTGCAAAATTTGAGAGCTAGCCGAGCTTCGGAACTCCAAAAATGACCTAGCTCTATTTTTTAGTTTGGCTAGGGTTTTAGCTTCGTTGAAGCTTTGACTTAGTCATTTTAGCTGCAAGGTAGCTACACTCAGCTTAGTATAAATGTCATGCACATTTTATATTTTATGAGTGACCTAGCTCCACCATGCTAGCTCCGTCATGCTAGCTTGTCCTTAATTGGGCTGGTTCTTATTGAGCTTTTATTGGGCCTTTATTGGGCCAGCAGTTGGGGGTAGTTATTGGGGGTAACCGCCCAACCACCATAACTACCCATAACTACCAATAATTACCAATAACTACTCATAACCACCAAAAAACTTCCACCCCATTTTGCTTATAAAAGGTCTTTGTCATCCACTTGGAAAGGCATGAGTTTTTTCGACATCTCTCTCAATCGAAAGAAAAAACACTTAAAATACAAACAAAGTATGTATATATGCAATAATGAAATAGGATGCCACCCTTTTATTGTATAGGAAACGTTTTATCCCACAACGTTATTGTGGTGCAACCCTTTAGCATAAATAGGGGCAATAAACGTTGACGGAAAACTCGATTTATTTGAGTGACTCGTTTACTATATGGCAAAAGGCCTTGTGTTTTAGTGGCCCGTAAAGAGACGATTTGAGATTGCTGGATTGGTGTCATCAATTCTGAGGGCACATTTACATACACATGATCCTTTGTTCTCAATGGCTTTGAGATACTTGATCAGGTTATTCATCTTACTCTAGTGACTCTCTGATTGTGTTTCCTCTTGGTATATTTATGTTTATGGGGAACTAAAAAATGCAGTATACACAAGGAGTATTGCTTTCGACAGGGAGTGTCATCCCCCATCACTGTTCTTACTCAGATGTTGCTCTTTGAGGAAAGGGATCAACCTACAACACCGGAAGAATCTCTTTATGAAGCTTCTCCATTCGATGAGGTGAGAAATTTCGGTTCATTTTTCTAGCAACAGAATTCCATGTCACATGGAGTACATGATATCGCATGATGTCTAGTTAGCAGATATTCAGTTGCGCATGTCTTATTGTTCTTTTTACCTAGTAAAAAGAACGATAAGTCGCAAGTTTATGATAAAATGTTATTCTAAAAAGAATCACAATTGATAAAAAAAAATATATGTAAATGTGATTATGGAACTTTGTTCTATTATGTTTATGGTTTCGGGTATTGGACATCCTTGGGAAGAACTGTGGGGAAATATATATTTCATGAAATGATCGAGCATAGTATCTTGAGTTATACAGTTAAAATAGCAAAGAAGAAGGTATTTGTTTTATCAGTTCATGTATATATTCAATTTAAACCATTTTTCTCATCTTTTCTTTTTGCAAGTATGACTCATTGGTCGGAAACATCATTTGCAACCAGATTTAAGTGTGAGGGGAAATATATTGATCTTAATAGACCGTCTGCAATAGTTAAGGAGTCATTTTCATTTTTATTATATGAACTAGTCTAGCCTTGGTCATTATCAAAAAGATTTTAACTTCAATCGTACAATATATTTGTTCAGAACTATGCTTTTTGTGATGCAAGGCTGATGAAGCTTTAGAAAATCATGTCCACGATATGGTGAGTTCTTCATTATTTTCCCTGTTACCTAAGTGGATTCATCAATTAGCTGTTTTTTTAATCTAAAAATAGATGTTCTCCTCTTGACATATGTGACAAACTTAATTTTTATCTATATATGATGTCCTTAACCTTTCTTTGGGCTATGAAAATGTTCAAGAGTATATATATTTAAAGGAATAATGAAGGTTCGTTAGATTTATTAATGTCATTTTCTTTTGACACTTTTCTTGCATCATTTACCTCTAATGTGGAATTCTTGTAGTGTTTTCTTGAACTTGTAAAAGCTACTGCCAATTGGTTGCTTGAGCTACTGTTTTAGGTGATTTGTGGAGACAGTGAGCATGTGTTATGTGTTTAAGTGTATTTTCATTGTAGCAAAGGAAAAGTATCAATGTTAAATTATCTTAGTGGTAATATAGCCAAGTAATTTAACACTTGTTGGCCGGATAATCACTCATTTATTTATTTGGTGAAATACAATTTTTAGGATGATCACGTATGAACGACGGGAAAGGGGTAGAGTGATGTGTATAATGAATCATAGATGAACAAGAGAATAGAGTCGCTCTCGTTGATTACTAAGCCTATTAGCTCAATTGGTAGAGCGATGTGTTCATGCACAAAATGCGGGTTCAAATCCCGCATAGGCTATTCTAAAAAATTGTTTCTCATTTAGGTTTTTTTTTATAATAAAATTGATAAATCCATTAGAATCGACATTTTTACCGTCGCAAAAAACTGAGTCGGGCCAGAAGGGAAAAGTGCGGTAAAAAAGGGCGGTAAAAGGTACATAGAACAATTTGGCCGAATTTTATGTGACGGTAACATATCGTCGCAAAAGAGTTTTTGCTACCCTAGGGCTAGCGACCGACAATTTGCCGTTGCAATGCCGTCGCAAATATTTTTTAGCGACGACAACCCTACTATTTGCGACAGTAAATAGCCGTTTCTAACACAATTTTTTTTGTAGTGCATTATCCAAGCCATTTTATATATCTTTTCTAAAGGGCTTAAACACTTGTTTTGACGCCTAAAAGAATTCGGTGGAGATTGCCTTTTTGGCCTACTCCCCCGGGATTACCTTTCAAGGTTTACCCATGAGATTACCCTTTTTGGGTCTACTCAAATTGTCTTGATTATCCGTAAAGATCTAAAGAACCGAATTTACCTTCAACCCATTAAAACAACATTACTTATAAACCTAACACGATCTCGCTCATTTCATAAACAAGCGAAGCTATTTTCACACAAAAAAACAAGTGAAGCTTGATCGTAAAAAAAACTCGTTTCAAAATTGGGTTCGACTTGACTTGAACTCGTTTAACAAACGAATCAAGCCTTAACATGCCAAGCTCGGCTCAGGCTCAGGTAATCAGGTTAACTAAGTGCTAAAATTTTATTAAAAAAAATATCAATTTTATTACAGTAATTATAAAAAAAATCAATGTTATTACAGTAATTAATCACTGTGTGTTCCTCGTTCATCAATCTTCACCCCCAAAATTAAAGCCACCAGGTAAATTAATGGCAACCCCCCTTGTTTCTCTCCCTTCCACCCTCTCCATCGAGCCCTCAATTTCACCAAAACTATTTTCTCTTTCTCCGATTTCTTCTTCGATCATTTTCATTCCCACCCAAAAGAAACAATTCGATCAACAGAAATTCGAATTCAATAGAGAGATCGATCATGAGGCAGTGAAAAACAATACTAGAGCGACCGATCGATCAAAGATGGCGAACCTCAAGCCGAAGAGGATGATGACGGTGAATTGGGACGACCTCGCCTGCAACAGCGACGAAGAGGGCGACGAGTTCTTCGAGTCAAACAACCGCATGTCCTCCGTCGTCCCCCTCGACGCCGGCTACCCTCCCTCCGGCAACGGGGGCCTCGACCTCGAGTTCTCGGATGACGACGACGACGACGACAGCCAGTTCGAAGACACGCGGATGTCGTTTACCGTGCAGTCCTTGCGCAAGCCCCCCTCTTTCTTCCACGGCAGCTCCCCCGCCCCGGCCCCCGGGCAGCAGCCGCAGTCCATGGAGAACTACGGCGTCTGGATGGCCGCCCCGGGCTCCATCACGGAGCGCCGCAAGCGCCTCCTCCAAGGCATGGGCATCAACAGCAACAAGGACCTCTCCCGCCTCGTCACCATGCGCTTCTCCAAGAAATACAGCACCAAACAAGCCCCTCGCCCCACCACAGGCCCGCTTTTCAACGTCGGAGCGGGCCCGTCTCCACTTCCCCCTGCCGCCACTACCTCCCCTGCCCCTGCCCCCTCCCCCTCCCCCTCCTCGCAGCCGAATCTGCCTAAGGCCGACCCCCACCCGAAGAGGCACCTTACTCGGAAGCCGCGGCCCCCTGCTACAACTGGCGTGCAGAGTAGCGTGGGTGGAGTCGGTGATGGTGGTAGTGATAGTGGTAGCGGTAGCAGTAGCAGTATTAGTAGTAGTGGCTCGATGATTAGGTCCTCACCTAAGTTTTCGGCCCCAAGGGAGGTGGTGCTTTTTCGATCGAGGTCCGACGGTGACATGGACTCGGACTCGTTCCACACGAAGCAGAGGCGGGAGGAGATGATAGGGAGGAACGTGTCGAAGCAACGACTGACGAGGACAGCATCGACTATGGCCCCATTGTCCAAGATGTGCCGGTTGAACGTGCACTCCATGCGGATGCCCCGTAGGAGCATGGACGGAGAGTTCGAAGACGACGGAGGAGAATCGAGCTGGTCTGGAGGCGGCCACGGGCACCAGCAAATCGAGGCGTTCTTCTTGATCAAGAATCTAGACACCGGGAAGGAGTTCATCGTGAAGGAGTTTGATCAAGATGGGATGTGGAACCGCCTTAGCGACATGCAAACCGGCAAGCAATTGACAATGGATGAATTCGAGAAAACCGTCGGATACTCTCCGGTTGTCAAAGAGCTTATGCGAAGGCAGCACGACGGAAAGGCTCATGGCCTCGAGCGGAAAATGAGCGCTGCCATCACCAAAAGTTTCCGGTAGTCACCTAGTTTGGTTTCAGGTGTTTTTATTATAAGGTCAGGATTCACCTTCTTATATGTTTTTTTTTTACTGAGAATAGGTATAGCAAGAAAAGGGGCGCGTCGCTCCTGAAGAACATTAAGAGTTCGGTGAGTTCGAGTTTCAATTCGGAGAAGGATATCGGAGGAATCGATCAACAACAGAAGGGGCTACCACCGGTTGCTCCTTCAAAGGGGATAACGTCGTCAGAGTGGGTTAAGGTTCGACAACAAGGAAAGACATACAAGGAGCTCACGGCTTTAAGGGTGTGCCAGGAGATTCAGGCTCATGAAGGGTCGATATGGACGATGAGGTTCAATGCATCCGGGACGTATCTTGCGAGTGCAGGGGAGGACAAGGTCATCCATGTGTGGGAGGTGCAAGAGTGCGAGATAGCCACCTTAATGCCTCACGAGGACGAAGATTTGAAGAAGGGGAAGTCATCGGTAGGCGGGATACCTGATTATGTTCAGTTGCCTGATACCGCCTTCGGTTTGTCTGAGAAGCCACATTGCTCCTTCACCGGTCACCTTGACGATGTCTTGGATGTTTCTTGGTCCACATCTCATGTAAGAACACATGACTAATGTTGGCTCAGTCCTTCTAAATCGAGTAAGGGACTACATTCGACTTACCATTATATGCAATGCAGTTGCACTTGTTGTCGTCGTCCATGGATAAGACCGTTAGGCTATGGGATGTGGAAACTAAGGCTTGCTTGAAGTTGTTTGCTCATAATGATTATGGTAACAGATCGATTAACTCTACCTAGTTCGATTCTCGTCGTTAATTCTTTCATATCCGAGTATTCCACTTACGAAATCTCCTTTCTTACACATGTAGTGACTTGTATACAATTCAATCCGGTGGATGACAAATTCTTCATCAGCGGCTCACTTGATGCAAAGATCCGGATATGGAATGTCCCTGGACAACGCGTTGTGGATTGGCTGGATGTTCATGAGATGGTCACAGCCGCTTGCTATAGCCCCGATGGCCAGGTAATTTGCCCTTGATCCGATTACGAACACCCGAGTGCATTTCCCACAAGAGATTCATTCAATCCATTTCCATGACATTTTCTGTTTCATTGTGATGATTCAAGAGTGCTATCATTGGCTCACACAAAGGGAGTTGTCGAATGTACAATACTACAGGTAACGCCTCTTAACAATTTTCATCAAACATCAATTGAAAAAAACCGTTGCTAAGCAAATTTTCTTGTTTGTAGGCGGCAAATTGAGCCAACTGAACCAGTTCACAATCCCAAACAAAACCAAGAAAGTGGCCAAGATAACCGGTTTCGAGGTAGCGTTTGTAGTAACGCTTAGTGTTTTAGCAGCGGAAGTGATGCATCATATATAGTAGCGTTTTAACATATTGTGATGATATTTCTTACCAGTTTACACCCGACGTTCCATCCGAAATCCTGGTAACAGCAGCGGATTCTAGGATCCGAATCTACGAAGACCAAGAAATAATCAACAAGTTCTTTGGTATGAAACTAATGATCGTTTTTTCGTTTCTGTTTCGGTGTAACATATTTCACGAATCCGAACTCGACTCCTTTTGATAATGAGCAGGGTTCCAAAACACAAGCAGCCAGATAGCGGCGTCATACAGCCCGTGCGGGAAGCACGTGGTCTGCGCGAGCGAGGACTCGCACGTGTACGTGTGGAAGCGCGAGGAGCCGCCGCAAAAGCCCGCGGCCGCCCCCGCCGCCGCTGGCGCTCCCAAGATCAGGACGACGGTCCAGACACGAGCGTTCGAGCAGTTCCAGTGCAAGGACGTCTCCGTCGCCATCCCTTGGCCCGGCAGCACGAAGTTCGAGGCCCCCACCGTGTCCTTAAACCCCAAGAAAACCAAGCCGGTAGCCGCACCGGCGGCATCCGCAGCATCGACCGCTGAGGCCGGAAAGAAGCCGAGCCTCCCGCCCTTGCCGAAGAAAGGCGGCAACGGAGGAGAGGAGAAGGCGGTGGGGGAGGAGAGCGAGGAGAAGACGGAGGAGGGGCAACCGGCGAGCCCGGAGATGGCAGTGGAGAAATCGGAGGCGACGGGGTCATCAAACACGGGGCAGTCGTCGCTGATGGCAGCGGCGGCAGCGGCGGCGTCGCCGGTTTGGGCGCCGGGGTGGGCGTGGCTGGACGTGGGAGGGGGTGCGCAGGAGACGGTGCAGGCGACGGCGTGGGGGATGGTGATAGTGACGGCGGGGTTGGGAGGGGAGATTAAGGCGTACCAGAATCTTGGATTGCCGATGAGGATTGGAAGACAGAAGACTTTGTTTAGTTAGAAGATCGACTTTCTACAAACACTTGGTGTACATATTTAATTGTCTACTTTTTTTTTAAAAAAAAAAACCAAAATGTATATGTATATTATAGACAAATTAACTACAGAGAGCCATTGATTTTGAAGCAAATGAAGCACCAAGTTAATAGGTTTTGTTACCAATTTATGTAAATTTGGGCATTTTGGTATAGAATTATTTGCTAGCTAGGGTTTTGTTTATTGTATACTCTATCTGTTTATTAATAAGTGTTGTTTGACTTTTTGATATGTTTTTTTAAGGAGCTAAAAACTATATAAAAAATAACTTTTTTTTATTAATTTTTTAAAATAATTTTAAACTTATAACTAATATGTATAAAATTATTAAAAAAATCAATTAAAAACTTTATATTTTATATAGTTTTTAACTCCTTAAAAAACGTGTAAAAAGTCAAACGTTACTTATTTCTGAACGGAGGTAGTATTCATTAACAAAGGAATATATTTTATTAAGTGGGTTGAGCTCTAGGCACACTATAGGATATTGTTAGAATGTGGTTGTCCAAGAAAATGCTTGAACAACATATAAGGTTGAATGACTACTTTTCTCATTGCCAATTGATTTTGAGATGAAACCCCGTTGGGTTTATATATTGTTCGTGTCTCCCATATGTGGGCCCGCACACATGATCTTCCCCTCCAGCGTCTTGACTCCACCGAGCCCAGCCGAGTTAACATGGTATCAGAGCCGGGTTCGGCTAGTTGTGGTATGGGCTCTATCTGGTGGGGTTGCTGGTCGTGGCAGTCGCGGGCATTGTGGTTCCCATTTAAGCGCATATGGCAAGGGCAACCGTTGCATTTAAGGGGGCGTGTTAGAATGTGGTTGTCACAGAGAATGTTTGAACAACATATAAGGTTGAAGGGCTACTCCTCTCATTGCCAATTGGTTTTGAGATGAAACCCCGTTGGGTTTATATATTGTTCGTGTCTCCCGTATGTGGGCCCGCACACACGATCTCCCCTTCTAGCGTCTTGACTCCACCGAGCCCAGACGAGTTAACAGATGTATCTTAAAAATTAACCTACAATCGGTTATAAAGGTATTTACAGATCAATCATTAACACCGTTTGATTTATCGACAATGAGAATTTCGTGTTGCATTCTTAGAACATGATTGATACTAGAAAGAAAGATTGGTTCATAAACCAATTCGTACCTCCTTTAGGATATTGATTTAGCGCAAGGAGTTCTTGGTGCAGTACATTAATGAATTGTTCGTCATGTAACGTCGACATTTGTAGAATTTTGATAGGGAAAAGCTTGTGTTTTCTCATTGATTGAACTTGTTTAAATAGATACATGTGGGAGAGAAATTCTATCCTAATTAGATAAGATATGATAAAGATATAAGGAAAGATATATCTAACAAATATCCTAATATATCTCAATACTCCTCCTCAAGTTGGAGCATGGTGAAGATGAATGCCCAACTTGGACAATAGAAGATGAAATTGTTGTTCTCCCAATGCTTTGGTGAAGATGTCTGCCAGCTGATGAGAAGAAGGAACATGAGATAGGGCGATGTTGCCTGACTGAACCCGATTTCGCACAATGTGACAGTCTACCTCAATATGTTTTGTACGCTCATGAAATACCGGATTGTTGGCGATATGAAGGGCTGACTGATTGTCACACCATAAGCGCATAGGACTCCGATGATCAAATCCAAGAGATCGGAGAAGAGACTTGAGCCAAATCAACTCACAAGTAGTCGTTGCCATGGCTCTGTACTCGGCTTCAGCAGAAGAGCGAGAAACCGTAGACTGCTTCTTGGTTTTCCAGGACACTGGTGACTCGCTGATCTTGACAATGTAGCCGGTGAGAGATCGACGGGTCAACGGACACGTGGCATAGTCAGAGTCACAATATGCAATTAGTTGAAGATCACTGTGATGAGAGAGGAATAAACCTTGATCTGGCCGGCCCTTAAGGTACCGAAGGACACGCAATGCAGCCGTTCAGTGCCCCTGGCGTGGTTGCTGCATGAATTGAGCCAGAGTGTGCACGGAGTAAGACATATCAGAGCGAGTGATGGTGAGGCAGATGAGTCGACCAAAGACCCGACGATACTGTTCTGGCTTTGGAAGAAGGGGGCTGGCGTCGAGTGCAAGGGTGTGGTGCTGCTCCATTGGAAAAGCTGCCGGTTTAGAGCCTAGGAGACCCAGCTCACCCAAAATGTCAAGAGTGTACTTGCGCTGAGACAGAATGATGCCAGAGGTAGTCCGAGAAACCTCAATGCCCAGAAAATACTCGAGTGGACCAAGATCCTTCATATGAAAGTAGGAGTGGAGATAGGCCTTGAACCGAGTGATAGATGCAGAGTTGTTGCCGGTAATAATCAAATCATCGACATAAATGAGCACATGCAGAATAACACCCGACCGAGCATAGGAGAAAAGAGAGTAGTCAGCATAAGACTAAGAGAATCCGACCTGTCGAAGAGCAGACGCCAGCTTAGAGAACCAATTGCGAGGTGCCTGGCGAAGCCCATAGAGTGATTTGCGAAGTCGGCATACCTGTGAAGAGCCAGTACCAGAGAACCCAGGAGGCAGAGACATGTAAACTTCTTCATCAAGATCACCATGAAGAAAGGCGTTATGAACATCCATCTGATGGAGTTCCCAGTTCTGAATAGAGGCAACAACAAGAAATACTTTCACAGAAACCAATTTAGCAACAGGAGCGAAAGTTTCACAGAAATTCGTGCCCTCAATTTGCCGATTGCCTAGAACCACAAGACGAGCTTTGTACCGCTCAATGCTGCCATCTGAATTATATTTGATACGGAAGACCCACTTACAGCCGATAGCCTTCTTATGAGAAGGTAAGTCTGTGACCTCCCAAGTGCCATTGCGATGAAGAGCATCAATCTCAGAACGCATAGCATCCCGCCAATGCTGATGACGGAATGCTTCCTGGAACGAAGACGGCTCTGGAGTAGCGGCAATAGCAGCCAAGAATTGGCTGTGCATAGGAGTAACTGAAGACAAATTGACATAGTTGACTAAAGGGTAAGGGGTACCTGATGACGTGACAGAAGCTGATGAGGCCGAGATAGGATCTACCTCGCGAAGAGTGTGGCAGACGTAGTCTCTTAGCAGCACTAACGGGGTGTGGGGGCGAGCAGACCGACGAGGAGGAGGGGGTTGAGGGGCTGCTGGAGGGGTGTCGGCGGGCTGCTGAGCATCGTCATGGGTGGCAGGGGAAGGGTAGTTAGGGGGTTCAAGGGCAGGGGATTCAGAAAGAGCATAAGGAAAGATGTCCTCATGAAAAGACACATCACGAGAGACAAAGGTTTGACGGGTAGCGAGGTCGTATAGGCGCCACCCCTTCTGTCCAAAAGGATACCCAATGAATATACACTTGCGACTGCGAGGTGAGAATTTGTTTGAGGAGCGAGGGATGACAGATGCATAGCAGAGACATCCAAAGACCCTGAGATGTGTGTAGTCTGGGGGCTTTTAGAATAGACATTCATAGGGAGATTTGCCATCGAGGACAGGTGATGGGGTGCGATTGATGAGAAAGCAGGCAGTGAGGGTGCATTCACCCCAGAACTGTACAAGTAGATTGGCTTGAAACATGAGGGCTCGAGCCACATTAAGGATATGACGGTGTTTATGCTCGACACGGCCGTTTTGCTGAGGAGTGGCGACACAGGAGAACTCAAAGAGGATGCCCAGATCGGCAAAATAAGGACGAAGGGCAAGAAATTCAGAGCCGTTGTCGCTGCGAACACGTTTGATTGTTTTATGGAATTGGGTAACTGTGAAGGTGCAAAATTGTTTCAACAAATGGGAGACTTCCGATTTGTGAGCCATAAGGTAGACCCAAGTGGCCCGAGAGAAGTCATCAACAATTGTGAGAAAATATGAGGCACCAGAAGAGGATGGAACACGGTAAGGACCCCAAATATCACAATGAATTAAATCAAAAGATGCAGAAGCATTTGATAAACTAGTAGGAAATGAATGACGAGTTTGTTTGGCTTTGTAAAAAACATCACAAGGTAAATCTTTATTTGAGAGACTATGACTAGAAATGTTTGGTAATGAGGAAAGCAAAGAAAAAGATGGATGCCCAAGTCGTTGATGCCATAGGGAAGGGGATTCGGTCTTGGTTAGGTGACAGCACTACAAAAAAAAATTGCTTTAGAAACGGCTCTTTACCGTCGCAAAAAGTAGGATTGCCGTCGCCAAAAACTATTTGTGACGGCTATGCGACGGCAAATTGGGGGTTGCTAGCCCTAGGGTAGCAAATGCTCTTTGGCTACTGCAATACGCCGTTGCAAGCTGTTTGCCCTGCAAAATGGTCTTTTTTGTGACTGCAAAAATGCCGTTGCTAATGGGTTTATCAAAACTAAAAAAAAAAACAAATGAGAAACAAATTTATGATATTAGCCTATGCGGGATTTGAACCCGCATCTTTGTGAATGAACACATTGCTCTACTATTTGAGCTAATAGGCTTAAAAGATTCTAATAAATGTTTCTAGAAATCAGTTAAATTGTGAAGGACCCAACCATCTCTAAGGCGCCTTATTCATCACAGCTCGATTCTAATAAATGTTTCATACAATACAAGAAGCCATTAATGATTCATACATAAGCATAGAAAACACTCTTTTAAATAAAAAGGCCTTGAAAAGGAGCATCTGACCTTGAAACGTGTTGACCCATGGAGGCTGATTAGCATGCAGCTCAGCCGCTAAGGATCACCCCAAAAGTTTCATTTGATACCCAAAAAGATTTTTTTTTAAAACCTAATGTTCTATGGATGCAAATGGTACTGTCAAACATATCCCTTTATCAAGAGTACTATGGTAGCAATTACACCCAAAACTTGGACTAAATATGCCTATATTGAGAGAATATCTATGATTGTCTAGCACAAAACAATTAAATCAATTACTTAAAACAAAATTTGGGCTACACATCTAAAAATGCATCAACCAAGGATAGAGAATAGATAACAATCAAAACAGTCATATTATAGATTGCAAAGAGATTTCACACCGCTCAATCTGACCAATGTAATAACAAAAGTTGCATTGACAGATTTCTAGATGTGTCACAAAACCTATGACTCCGATCATACAATAATAATCCTCATATCCAAACAGGAAGTATAATAGCAAAGTCACACTAAAACTAAAAGGTTCGTAACCTGCTTCTCACTTCAGCACAAAACCTATGACTCCAATCATACAATAACAATCCTCACATCCAAACAGGAAGTATAATAGAATAGCATAGTCACACTAAAACTAAAAGGATCGTAACCTGCTTCTCACTTCAGCAGACTCAAGTTTTCAGCAATGATGAGCCAACAAAGCAACATAAACAACAATGATATGATAACATACCTTTGGACAAGATTTAAGCTCTACCTTTAACTTTTTTGTCATTACTCCTCTTCATGCTTTTCTCAAGATCCTCAATGTTCCTTGCCATAAATTCAAGGTCCTAAAAAGTTATAATATAAAAAATCATAAGAATAGCAAATCAGGAAATAATTATTAGGAATTAAAATCTCACTGCAGATGAGTGTAGGAAGAGCTTTGTTGAACTTGATCAAATTTTCATGTATAATAAGTTGAACAATCGATCTCTATCATGTGTTACTACTTTCACTACAAGAAAGCGTCTTGGTGAACACAACATCAGAGAATGTGCAAGCTGAAACAAAATGCAAGCTTTATTGCAAAGCTATCCTAATACTTGAGACTGAAAAAAAAATATCAATGTTCTAGAGTATATTAAAGATGGAATCAATCATTTAAAATTTAAATTCACAAGTGTAAGTAATTTTAGATATTGATCAAAGAGGCAATAACTGTGCTAAAAATAATATTAATAATATATGGAAGAAAATAAACTAAACTCCCATTCGAGTTAGAGATCATACAACGGCATTCAAATCAGACATATCTCTTTAACGATCTTGCAAAACTCTCATATTCTAACACCTGCAGGTGACTCCATCATATACCTTATTTGTGTGTCCTAACAATTGCTATATATCATCTCTGAAAATAAGTAGGCATCGAATAGACGTTATTTAGTTATATATCAATATGTGCAATAAATATGTCATAAGATGGGGATTTTAAAATGAGAAGTTGGCGTACAATATTAATTATATACTCAATTTGAAAAAGAATGACATGTGCTTCAAGGATGACTAATAAAGTACTTAATCGACAGTAGTTGAACTAAGGCTTTGCTGAGTCAAAAGAACATAGGATCATTGTTAACTTCTAATTATTCAATTATGAGCTAACAAATTATTTTTTTCTACTTTTCTTTTATATACTTTAAAGTTGGCAAACCTATTTGTTGTGTTCACTCATTCAATTCACTAAAAATGCTCATAAAAAATCGCTTGGGTAAGTAGACGTGTAGGTGTCTCAATCAAATTATGGCATATAAAGAGGTTTTAACAAGTTATTAATTTAATCAAGATAATACAACTTATCAATTGTGGGAATAGTTGATAAACAAGTTATTATTTTAATCAAGACAATGCTCACTGGACTCCAGAAGAAAGAAACAAAGGACATTAATGAAGGATTGATTACATTAAAAAGCAATTCCCAAAAAACACAAAACATAACAGTTTATATACAAGTATAAAAATCAGAATATAAACTATATACGGTGATCGATCGATCACCTTTCCAAATCCCAAAGGAAAACAATTACTTGACTCGATCATTTCGATGTCTCAGAACCAATAGATTGAAATCGTAGATTAAAAATTCTTTACCAAAATCAAAAACCCTAGATCTGAACCAAAGAAACCAAAATCTAGATTTGAAGCATCAATGGAGGAATTGAAACCCTAGATTGAAAATTCCTAATCGTTTGAAAGCTATTGCAAATCAGGAAAGCTTTAAAAATTAACTAACCCGGAGATGTTGCTTCCCTCGAATCAGTCAGGCTTCCACTCTCTTGAAGGCTTGAAAAATCGTATAGTTGCTGGACTGACTCACTTGAAGCTTCAAATTTCTCTCAAATCGATCCAGTAAATCGCTTCGTCCCCAAAACGCTCAAGTTCCGAGATGCTTGAAGCTGTAAATTTCTCAAATTTAACCAATTTTAGAGACATAAAACCTAAAATTTAACCAATTTTAGAGACGGGGAAGAGGACTTCACCTGACCTAAAGCTCGAGGGCGAGAACAGTAAAGGACGAGCCCAGATATGGACTTGTACACACTTGGAAGTGGAAGTCTCCATAATACAACAAGACGAGAAGGAGAGTTAGGGGTGGAGATCTCGTAAGAGGAGCGAGAAATGATGGGGGCTCTACTGCGGTGGCGCAAAGGGTGGAGATGGAGAGGTGTAAACGGAGAAGGAGAAGTGAGGGCGAAGAGGAGAGAGAAGATGGGAGCCGGAGAGGCGCGAGGTTGGGGGTCTTGCGAATGTGAGGCAAAGAATAAGAGATAAGGGTAAATTTAGGTTTTTAATTTTACTCCATATTAATTTTTTCATTCAAAAAAGATATCTTTGCGATGGCAATGTCTAGCCGTTGCAAAAGATAGCGCTCGCAGCGGCCTACCCTTCACAAAAGCTAGCGACGGTCTTAATCCAGTTGCTCAGCTGTGGCAAAAAAGTAGCATTTGCGATGGCAAAATCATGCCGTTGCTAAGTTGGTGTAGCTAATGCAATTTTTTTTTGTAGTGCAGGCAGAGCTGCTGACGCCAAGAGACTTGAACGAAGAAGCCCAGCATAGCCAATAGATCCTATTTCGAACCTCACCCGCTCCAATCAGCGTCTTCAAAGTGCGGTCCTGGATCACACAAAGCTTATCAGTGAGGGTGACAACACATCGTAAATCGGCAGTTAAACACCCAAGAGAGATTAATTGTGAAGTGAGGCCAGGAACGTATAAAGCAGTAATATCAAAAGAGCCAAAGAGAGTGATTAATCCAGCCTGATTAGCGGAGACTGTGGTGCCATCTGGATACTTGATAAGCCATTCATCAACAGTATGAATATTCCGGAGCAACCGGCGATCACCCGTCATATGAATCGAGGCGCCACTGTCAAGAATCCAAGGGGAAGAGGCAATACCTGCTAAGGTGTCAGAACCGGATTTATTGTTGAATTTCTGAAACATGTTCAACATTCGGTCCCACTGCTCATTGGAGAGGGTGATCCCGGCTCGATCAGAAGGATTGATGTTGTGGGAGCCGGATGCGGAAGTTGATGGCGTGAGGACAGAATTAACGCTGGCGGTAGTGGTCCGCCCACGCCCTCGGCCAGCACCCGAATTAGGAGCAGCGCCACTGGCAGGGGCAGGGGACTTCGGCTTCGGCGGTGGGGCACGAGTGACGGGATCAGCGACGCCACGGCCGTGGTTCCACCAGTCCGGGTAGCCAACAATTTTGAAGCAGGAGAGGCTGTCATGACCGGCTTTGTTGCAGTGGACGCAAAACATCGACTTTTTGTCGATAGGAGCAGAGGAGGGGCGAGACGAGCGCTGTTGAGCAGCAAAAGCGAGAGCATCGCCGGTAGGTTGTTGGGTAGTGCGCATCGACAACATCCGTTCCTCTTGAACCGCGAGCGAGTGAGTCTTGTTGAGACTAGGGAGCGTGTCCTGAGCGACGATCGTGGAACGAAGGGTCCCATAACTGAGATCATCCAGGCCCATAAGAAACTGATGGGTGTGCTCCTCCTCACATTCCTTGGCGTAGTTGCCGCAGGTACATGTCCGAGAGGCGAGGTTGGTGTCGAGTTCATTCCAAAGCTTGGTCAGACGGCCAAAGTATGAGGCGACGGACTGACCGTCTTGACGACAACGAGCAAGTTCAGAGCGTAGTTGAAGCCTCCGAGGACCGTTGCCGATGGAGAATCGCTGGGATAGGTCGTCCCAGAGTTCCTTGACGGTGGAGAAGTAGGTGACTGTCGAGCGTAGGGAGGGCTCGATAGATTGTGTGATCCATCCGATGAGCATAGCGTTAATAGGACGCCAATACTGAAGATCGGAAGAGCTAGCAGCAGGCTGAGTGATTGAACCATCGATGAAACCATCTTTACGCTTAGCAGAGAAGGCGTTCTTCATAGCGATGGTCCATTCTTGGTGGTTATCTCCTTTGAGAATCACCGGACAAATAGAGAGACCCGGGTGATCGGAAGGATGAAGGTAGTAGGGAGAAGCGGGCGTTAGGGCCGCTGGTGGTTGAGCCATGAGAAAGGCTGTGGTGATGGCGGAAGATGGTGGCGGTGGCTGTGTTTAGGGCCAACGGTGGGTTAGGGTTTAGAGGATCGTAGTTAAGCTTGATACCATGTAGAATTTTGATAGGGAAAAGCTTGTGTTTTCTCATTGATTGAACTTGTTTAAATAGATACACGTGAGAGAGAAATTCTATCCTAATTAGATAAGATATGATAAAGATATAAGGAAAGATATATCTAACAAATATCCTAATATATCTCAATAACATTGGGCATTCATGATGGAATACTAGCGGTTGAGTTGTGAAAACACAAAGTATCTCATATCCTAAGTACCAGATAAAAAGCCTTGTATATAAACTAGTGAACTATTTATTTCAAAATGAAATCTTACTTAGATTTATGTAGTGGACTAGTAATTCCATAATATCAGAAGCGTTCTTCACTATGCTAATTTGCTCTTGAGCGTGGCATGTGATTGTGAAGTGCATATAACACTTTTGGGGACAAGTAATTACTAGTCCAAATTATTTATAGCAAACTTAAGTAACACTTCTTGTAAGACAATTATAACTGGCCCATCACCATTTCTCTACAGCAATAAGTGGTTCTAAATAAATTGCAACACTATCACCAATAATTACACCGCGGCGACCGCACTACAGCAATAAGTCGTACTTGACTACTTGTCACTTAGAAAACAAGTCACGGATGTAAGACTTGGCTCTTATGATGATTCAATCCAGACCATAAAACAGTTTTACATCCATTATTATCACTTGGAGCCAGTGACTGAGCTAGGATTGTCCGAGAGAGTTAGATGACCTCTGATCGGAAAAAACAAATTGTTTTTTTTCCATATATATATTTAGTATGTTGAAGTAATATCAAGTCTTTAAATGATATTCGAAGCAAAAGTGTTATCTAACTTAAGTGGTAAAGGAAGGAAAGAGAGTCTACGAAGAGCATGAATTTTTTTTTTTGCAGAAATCAATAAATTTGATTCACTACCGACATCCATGATCATCTCGTAAGATGATGTTCTGGAACTCAAAATAACATGAACTCAAAATAAAATTACAAGTCAATTGAGATTTAGCAAGAAAGTTGATCAGCTGCATCATTCGCCTCTCTGTAGCAGTGCTAAAATGTGGCGCTCTCAAAATCTTTGCGTAATGACTGGATCTCTTGGATTATTTGAGCGACCTCCCATGGTATATTGCTCACTTGATTGATGGTGTTGACGATGATTGTGCAATCACTTTCAACTATAACTCTTCAAATCCCCATCTTTGCTGACAGTCTTATATCTGTATATAGTGCATAAGTTTCTGCTGGAACGACAAAACTCATCCTAGCGTTACATTTATGTATCCGAATAACTTGACCATCATTATTCCTCACAATACAATCAACCTGAGGTTGAGTAGCAATTTTCACCGAAGCATCTACATTGATCTTAATGACATTTATTAGCAGGCATTTCCAAATCATTTTATCAGGAGGCCTAACACGTTTAGGTAATTTCGTTTTTACATGCCCTTTACTCCAGCATGGATCTCATCAATAACTTGAGTTAGAGCGTAGATAATACCCATATCATACGTATTGCGAAAAATAATTCTATTTATGAGCTCCCAAACATAATGTCATAAATGACACAAGTCTGTAAAATCTATATTAAGAGTCATAGTATTGAAAATATTTTCTGAGACATCACTTGCAACTCAGAAAATATTTAGCAAGTGATGTCTCAGAAAATATTAGAATAACAAAGAGAGAAGTACTAAGAACTCTATTTATATATCTATTCAAACGGGCAGTAATAGGTAAGATATCTAAAATAATTTGGAATAATAAATGATTTTGAAGAGCATGAATGTCGATTGTGAGAGTTTGGTGTTGCTCCTGATCACATTTCATTACTTTTAACATTTTCATTTGCATTTTCTCTCATCTCAGCTGCATTTCATTTCGATTTTGTAATAAGGACATCTAGCTTATTTTGTCTTGTTGTGTTGAGCCAATCACACATGATATCTCCCTACTATATAAGCTTTGTTGTAGGGTTTTTGGGATTGATGAGAATGTATGAAATGAAGGTTGCATCAACCGTTTTCCTTCTTTGTCCAACTGCCCCATGATCTTCTTCACTGAAACACTAGTTTTGAGCTATTGTGCTCAGTATTGATCATTAGTTTTCCTTTTCTTCTTTGAGGTGCTCAAGTTAAAATTCCATTTCCTTCACTTTTCATTTGTTTTGTTATAATATTATTCATCACAATTATTTAAGGGTGATTTTGCTATATAGGCTCTTTTGAATGTTTAATTGGGTACTTCAACCCCAAACTAATTTAATTAGTTTTGGTAGACCCCATCCAAATAGAGTAGAAAGATCAATGATCAACCGTTTGACCATTGACCGGTCAACGTTGATCGTTGACTGGTCAACGTTGACCAACTCATTTGGTTTTTTTTTTCCTACGTGATGACATTTTTTTGATGCAATTTTTTTATTACATTTTATTTTCGCTTTGATGCCACATTTCTAATGAAATGGTATGATTACACTTATTTAATGACACTTTTTGAAAACATTGATGATATTTTTTGTTTACCGTGATGTCATGTTGACCATTTATGCCCTTTTTTTACTATTGACTACTGATAACACTTTTTTATGTCAATTTTTTGATGATATTATTTTTACCATGAAGCCATATTTTTTCAAAGTAGTGTTTTGATGACATTATTTTTTTCTTTAATATGATGCAACTTTTTAAAAGTAGTGTTTTGATGTCATTTTTCTAATGTAATTATTTGATGCCACTTTTTTAATCAAATCGTTTGATGCTATTTTTTTTTTAAAAAAAATTAATCAATTGTATATCGATATATTTTCATCGATTCTACTTTTATTCATTGATGAAAAGTTTGTGATTACACTTCATTGATGCAATCACTTGTGGTGACATGTTTATTACATTTTTATTCATTGATGACATTTGTGATTACACTTCATTGATATCAATTATTTGTGATGACATTGTTTGTTGAAGACATTTGTGATGACATTATTTGTGATGATATCAAACCACTTTAATCCAGCATCTATGGCCTGAGCAAGGATAGTAGGAGGTAAACTCGATTTCTCGTATGCACAAAACTAGAGTTTCATCCAGGTCAAGAACCACCTGTTCCATAGCAATCGGCAATGAAAACCAATACTGATTAGGTGGCAGTTCTTATTTCTCTAGTAGATGATGATCCTCCATGCCTAAAAACAACAATGATAAGAAGGTAATTGATATGAAATCACATATCTTGGGAATATTAGTTTAACAAAGCTCCTACATGTGCCTTGAACAGAGTATCAAAATATACTGCAAAACAGCTAGATGGATGCAAATAAACTAACAATAACCAAGTCAAAACCTAAAAGGATGGAGATTGGTTCAAACATATCCAATTAGCTAAAGATGTGAATATGTAGAATTTTTACCGGAAGCTCGTAAATCAATTGGTTAACAAATGACCTAATGGCAGCTAGATCAATTCAGAAACCATTTACAAGCACACAGACACAAAAACACCTAAAAATTCACAATTCCTAATCCAGAAAACACATCAACACATGAAACAAAGCCACAAAACATTAGTCTAATACGACACATACAATAAGTTTCTTCAATGGAGCAACGGCGTCACCACCAGCAGCCTCATTATCAAGAATAGCTTCAACATCATCAATATCAACAACGGTACTCCCCGACGGCGACTGAAGGGAGATTTCGACGACGGAGATAGGCTTAAACGCGGGAGAAGGGGGAGAGAGTAGGGAGCTCTGACTGAAATCAATGAAGGAGAAGACCTGCGAGAGAGACGGAGTCCCCCTAACAATCTGAACGAAGATCTGGACGAGGAAAGCCAGCCAATTCAACATTGTCTTCCACAGCTGCAATGAATTGGGCGCATACACTTCCGATTGCGCCATCGCCGACATCGACGAAGAAATTAGGGCTTCAAAGGGAGTGGAAGATCTCGGAATTGAGAAGTCATGAATTGAAACAAGATGTCAGTGCGGAGGAACAAACGCAATCAAATTGTGCAATTGAATATTCGCGTAATCTCCAAGTTGTCGGTGCGGAGGACAGATTCAAGCCATCAGGAGACCTATTTGCAGAGGAATTCGTCGGTGGTGCGGAATCCATGGAGGCAGATGAGCCTCGGCTTCCCGGCCAAGCGTCGCCGGAGATCTGGATCTGATTCAAAAAGTCGCCCTTCAAGTGTGGAAAGAAAGAGAGAACGAGATGGGGTGCATCAGCAAAAAAACATTCAATGGGGTCTTTCACGCCTAAAAAACAATTAAAAGGGGTTAACTAGCTAATCAAATGTCTAAAAGGGTCCAAAACACCAAATTCCCTCATTATTTATTTCAATTAAAAATGTTATATTTAAATTATACATTTAATATTTTCTTTCAATATTGTTTTAAAAATAATCCTTCTTGATTTATTTCTATATTTTTTTTTAATGTCATAGGGATTTCGATCATTTGACTTTGGTTGTGGCATTATTTAGAGTGTGTTCTTGTTTTTATGTGGTCGTGTAATAGGTCATGAATATGATCAAGATTGACAAGTTGTTAGCATTTGAGTCCAAATATTAGATCCACATTTGTTTTTAGATATCTTTTGGATTGGATCTCTCAACAATTAGAAGAGAAGACTAGCATTGTTCCTTGAATTGATAAATAAAGGAGAAAATTTGTCCAACGGACCCAATTGTTGGACAAATTTTGGGCCTCTATTTGAAGAGTGTCTCCTATCTTTGTAAAATTAGCGTTTTGTCCACATAAAATTTTCTGGACAAAATTACCCCCTAATTTCATCCGTTTCAGCACCACATATCCATGTACGAAATAAGAGATCAGATCTCTCCTTTTATCCTTTCTCTCGATCTATCTCTATCCTCCTCCTTCAGATCTCCCCTTCGGATCAGATCTCTGGCTTTCAAGCTCAGCAAACTTTAGAGGATCTCTCCTTTTATCCTTTCATCCGTTTCAACGACGATGAGGAGGAAGGGGACAGTGAGGAAGGCCAGGGCTATGGCGGAAACGCGCAGCGACGATGGCGAGAGAGGAAGGGAGCGAAGGCAGGAGGTTTCTGTACGACAGGAAAAAGAATCGATCTCCGGTTGCAGATCTAAGAGGAAGAACCGTCCAATCTGAGCATGTTGCGTCCAGATCTCCCTCTAGAATCGAAGAGGATGATGAATCGAAGAGGAAGAACCGTCCTCTCCACCCTATCTCCCTCTGCTGAAATCATCAGTGGACTTGCGAAGCTCATCATATCGACTTCCTCTGGTATTGTTAAATCGGCTTCTGTTATTATATTTGAAGCGAATCGATTGCTACTGATGCTGCGTTGAAGCTCGTCGGAGGTTTTTCAAATCGCCGTGGACTTGTATTGTGAAATTTCTGGAATTCTGCTGTTGTGGTTTCCGCATCTCCTCCGATGCTCTAAGGTATTCTCGTCGGTGGACTTGCTGAAATCGCCGGTGGACGTGTGACTGAAATCTCTCATGGCCGGTTTCCGCATCTCCTCCGATGCTCTGAGGTATTCTCTCTTTCTCCCGCTAACTCTCCTCCGATGCTCTGAGGGAGCTTTCTCGTCGTTATCTGTCGCCCAGCCTAGCTTGCTCAGAAGAGGGAGCTTCCGCCTCTACAGGTTTTTTCTGTTCAATTACATGTGTATTCTCCAGGTTTTTTCTTCTGATATTCGATTTTGTTTTGTAGCTTCGTTACTGGTGTCGTTCTTCTTCTATTTCGTTTGTGATGAATTAGAGTATAAAGAAGTGTTTGAAGACAGAAATCTAGGGATTGAAATAATGGAAACGGACTTTGGGAAAGAACAATAGTAACAAACACCATTAGATTAGGCAGATAAGGTGGTTGCAGGTAGTTGTTCGATCGATCGATCTAGTGGCAAATTCCAGCAATGAAACTGTGAAATGGACCATCCCTGGAATAAATTGCAGGGGCAAATGCATACATACAAAACAATTAAACAAATATATGCATGTGGGGGGAGTATTAATTGGAATTAATTGGAATTAGGTAGATGTTATGGTCTGAACTTGTTTTTTAGTGTTGTTTGAATACAATACTTACCTCAGTTTCAAAAAACTAGATGAGATTTTGATCCATTGCTAAGATTTTGTTATATTAATGAGTTAGTTCTTACGTAGTATGTTTTATCTGCAATAAAAACCAGGATGTTAAATTGATTAGATATGATCCATGGAACCAAGATGTGAAATTGATTAGATTTCAGTGCAAGGGAGACATGTGTTTTACTAATGGGTTTGTAAGAAGCATAGTGTTAATGGATGGTCCAAATTTGGTTGATAATAAACAAATTAAAGCTATGTATGATGCTACCATTTCTAATGATGTGTTGAACTGTATTTCTCTATGCAAGATTTTGTTCGTTAGGTTGAAATGCTGAAATTAATTCTTAAATATATAATTTGCATAGTTTTATCGATATGTAGTAAAGAGTATGAGTGCTGAAACCGTGGTTTCGGCATCAGCAATAGTGCTGAAATCGGGGTTTCAGCATCAATAAAAGCAAATTTTTTTGTGGGATCTGAAATGCTGAAATTACTCTTTTGGTGAGGACTCTTAGTTTGATCCTTGAAATTGTTGTTGCTGAACTTGGTTAAAAACTAGAATTTGCTGAAATTGTTGCTGTTGAACTTACTTTAAATCTCCTTTAAAAGCCTCTTAGCTCAATGGTAGAGCGATGTGCTATGCGCAAATACATGGGTTCGAATCCCGCATAGGCTAAATTTTATATCCCGTAACATGGTTTCAGCAACAAGTTCAGCATCAACAACGTTGCTGAAATCGGGGTTTCAGAATCAACAACGTTGCTGAAATCGTGGGCTTAGCATCAACAACGTTGCTGAAACCGGGGTTTCAGCATCAACAACAGTGCTGAAATCGAGATTTCGGCATCAACAACAGTGCTGAAATCGGGGTTTCAGCAACTCCGGTTTCGGCAACGTGAAAAAAAAACAATAACACGAAAAAAAAACAGTAACGCAAAAGAAAAAAAATTGCTGAAACAGAGGGTGGCACTGGAGTTTCAGCAACTCTGGAAACGCGAAAAAAAAAACGAAAAAAAAACTGCTGAAACAGAGGGTGACACAGGAGTTTCAACAATTTCAGCAGTTTCGCGAAAAAAAAAAATGGGGCACAATTTCAGCAAGTTCGTTTCAGCAGTGTCAGAAAATTGGTGGACATTTTACTAATATGGAGAGGGTGGGGGACAATTTCCTAATATAGGCAAAAAATATGGCCAGTATAGTAACTGCCCCTAAATAAAGTGCGGCCATCCGGGTTTTGAAACGGGGACCTATGGGTACTACCCACAAGTCTTTTCCGAAATGGTTATAGTGACTGGTCTCATCGCTTCGTAGTCCTATACCCCAAAAACACTTTGCGGGATTTTTTGAGGAGGCTCAGTGCCACTTTCGCAAAGTGTGATCGTCGCACGCTCACCTACCTACACTTAGACCACTTTACCACTTCGGTTTGGCCCTATGAATTAGTATACAACACTTGACCGTTCGCGCCTAAATGTACAAAGTGAGATTCGAACCCGAGACTTCTCATTTGAAATACCTCATTCTTACCACTAGAGCAAGAGATCATTAGTAGACTTGCATTGTTCCTAATCCATCATTGTTCCTAATCCATCATAATTTGCCTATTTGTTACCGAGCTTCATCTTTGTCGATATTATTGGTTTTTGCTTCTTAGGTTGATAACGATTCGAACTTTTGAGCCTCTCGAGTCTCGACCCATCAACCCATCCCATACATTTAAAAAAAAAAAATCTCGTTCTAAAATGGCAATAGCGTAGGCTGGGCCCCACCTCCTTTCCAATGAGTCAAAATCGAGCAGGTCATCTAATCTTCCATTTTCACCTCCTCCAAAATCACCAAACCAGAATTCCAGTGAACTACTCTCCCACTAAATCCCTCAATTGTCAACTCTCCCTCTCAATCTGATCGCCAAACTCTCAATTCCATACCAAATCAATCCTCTTCCTTTCTCGAAATCGGATTATAAATCCCAATCTCCCCAAATCCACATTACTCCTAAAACCTTCCAAAAATCTCCGATCAATCGCCGATGTCGATCTCTTCCCTCGTCTCCTTCTTCGACCGCCTCCTATCGCGGCGACCTCTACTCCTCTACGCGGTTGTCTGGACGGTGGTGCTGACGGTGATCGTCGGAATCGCCGCAATCGCTCCGGAGGCGTCCTTCATGTGGTCTATTTCCCCTTCTTCGTTACCCCCGCCATCCGCCTACGGCTCCTGCGATCCCAATCACTCCGTCAGGGTTCCGTTGGACATTCCGTCTGAAGTTTTCTGCTTGCCGATTCAAATCTTCCGGCGATCGGCCATCGACCTGCTGGTTCCTCCGCTCTTCGCCGCCATCCTCGTTGCTGGCTCCGCCTGCATCGTTCGTGCCTTCGGATTGTGAATTCAGAAATCCATACAAGTTCTGATTTTGTTTAATTTCCTCTGTACAGTTACCGGGAACGCTCATTTTTTGTAACCATGTAGAACGAATCATAGCTTCAATTGATGAGCATTTCAAGAGGGAGATTTAACATTTATGTATAAAGCTTCAACCTTTAATCCATTATCACTCTGATTCACACTATCAGATAAACACTTATAATTCAACAGTGATTTTAGGCAACCAAACAGCTAGATCTTATATAAATTACGCCATCTTGATAAGCTTGTTGCTGAAATCCCAAAGCTTCTTGGCCAATGCTTCATCCGAAGCCAACGCACTCGGAGGCATCTCGTTGCAGTCGAGGAAGTACTTGCCTGTAACACCTCTCAAGCTCGGGTGCAGCGCGACATAGCATGTTGTGGCTGCTCCCTGCAAATCAGCAAAGAGCTCGAGTTAGTCATCGGATGCGTTAGCTTCATAGTTGAGTCGTGTTTATCGGTTTTTTTACCTGTGGAACGTTCTTCCATATCAGAGGTGAGATGAGCTTCAGGAGTCCTGCAAATGGAGGGAAAATTCAGTTTTTCGGTTGAATTTGAGTTTCTATGTATCAGATTGGGTTGGGATCAGAACACACTCATTAACAGATAGTGATGTTTGAAGAGGTTTGTCATGATCAGGCCTGGATGGACACAGTTGACTGTAATGTTGACTCCTTCCTCCTGCATTTCCCCACCGAAATAGGGTAAGATTTGTAACCAACAAAACATTGCAAACTCGCGAATTGAGAAAGCGACGAGGGTCGATCACCTTCAGGCGACAAGAGAGCTCGTTGGCGTGCAGTATGTTGGCTAATTTCGACTGTCCGTATGCCCTCTTGTCCGAGTAACTGAAAACATGAACACGGAAAGAGGGACGGAATTAGACTTGAACAGACATGGGTCAACCTGTTCGGTCCGTCCAGCTCAATTTGCAGGCTTGGGCTATTCAATTTACCCAAGTGAGCTGGTAAGCCTGGCCCAGTTGGCCCAAAGTGCCAGATTTATATTAATTATATAATTTATATTTCTACATTTATTAACTTATCAATACTAAGTAACTAATAGTATCCAAATCTCATATGAATTATGGTATGCAATGGTACTAACAAGATTATTTTTAAGTTTTTTTCATTGAAATGAAGCGGCACTAATTATGTATGGTTGATTTTAAAGTTGTTTACTTTGTGTAGCTTTGTTTTTATGAAATCTCCATTTTATCTTATAATTAGCACATTTTGTATATATACTTGTATGAGACTTAACACAATAAAACAAAAATAATACTGTATTGAGTAAGATTTTGATGGGCGGTCTGGTGGACTAAAGGTTCCCAGTTCGAACCCCGAATATGACCGCTCTTTATTTACAAATTCAAGGCCTGATGGACTAAATAGTCCGCCAACATGGGCAAGGTAGTTGGTCTAGCCATGCTCAGGTTTAGGCGGAATGTCACTCAAGCCCTTGATCTAGCATTGTAAAAGATAGTAATCCATTATACAGGAAATAGACATACCTAGCTTCGTCGTTGATGGCATCGAATCTTATCCCTCCCTCGTACGTGTACTGGTGGGCGATTGAAGACAAGTTCACGATCCTGCCTTCGACACCCGTGGCCTTCGCAGTGTCCTTCATCTTGTCTAGCACTAGATTTGTGAGGAGGAAATGCCCTGATGATCGAAGCAATATAGGATCAATCACAAATCTAGTATCTATATATGAGCTTGTTAAAGTATCCATGGCATGGAATTACCCAAATGGTTCGTGGCAAATTGCATCTCAATCCCATCACCTGAGAGCTCGAACGGGCAAAACATGATACCGGCATTATTTCTGCTTAGAAGATATAGCAACTCCATTATAACTATCAATCAATTGATCACTTGCAAGGAAATTGAAGAACTTATATAGCTTACATCAAGATATTGAGAGGGAGGTTGAGAGAGTTGAAGTTCTTGGCAAACTCTCTGACCGATTCAATCGAAGAGAGATCGAGTTTTTGGACATCCACTCTAGCCGAATGGCTTTCCCCAAGGATGAGCTCTTTGGCTTCCCTCGCGGCCTCCATGTTCCTAGCCGCGATAATGACATGAGCTCCACGAAGAGCCAAGACTCTCGCGGTCTCTAACCCTATCCCACTAGCTCCTCCTACATCGCCATTTGATAATCTCACCCCAATAAGCAACCAACAATTTCGCGACAAAATGAATGAGAAGATCCAATAGGAGACCGTATTGCGAGTACTCAATTTCAAAAGAGGAAAAAAAAAAGGCGCTAAATCGATTGCAAACGGTTTGTTAGCTTAGCACATGAGTACATGACACCCCAAAAAAAGGTGAACCACAAACCCAAACATAAAAACCAAACATTCATAGTACACAAAAATGCCTAAGATCCAAAAAAGGTAGGGCAAAAAGTACCAAAACTAAAACCATAGGGCAAAAATTGTTGCACAAAAAGAAAGAAAATTTATTAAAACCAACACCTGTAATAAGAGCTGTGAGATTGGAGGCATCAATCCCATGAGTGACCTGGTCAGCAGTTGAAGCAGATCCAAACCCACTTGGGCCTGGTTTGCCTGTCATCAATGTGAAGATATTCATTGTTGTTTCTCTTTTTATGCCACAAATCAACCAAACAAGGCCTTAGAAAGAAACCCTAGAGGTGGACGTGGAGTTAGTAACAAAAAGAGGGGGTATTGAGGAGCAAAGCAACATGCCATATATACACTACATAAGCATGGGGGACTTAAAAAGGGTCATGTTGGAAGCACAGTTTGGGACAGTTGAAGGGTAGAGGGGATGAAGATGGAGAGAATGTAGAAGAAGTAAATGGAAATTGATTGGGGAGGGTTGGGAAGGTTGTATGGCTGTGTAGGTGAGTCATTACATGTTTGAATATATGACATATATGGTACCATAAGAGATTTTAATTTCATTTGCAATTTGTTATTTTGATGGGTCATTAATTGAATTCCAACTACCTCCTCAACTAGATTTTTGCCTATCCCATGTTCTTTTTTCTTTCCCTCCTTAGGCTTTGTTTGTTGGTGGAGTAGGTTTCTTCATCATGGCTTCAAGCAAACACCCAAATCAATGGTGATTATAGGAATCAAGTTTGAAGGCTTTGTGTTCAGATGTTGTTGCATTGTCCAGTGATAAGAGGCTTCTTCATTGGCAGATGCTTATGGAGGTCAGAAGGGACTATCGCCTTTCGACTTGAAATTTTTTGGTTTGGATTCCATGAATTTCACCATCAAATTCATCTATGGATTTGGATTTTCCACTCGAAAAAAATATTTAAAAGAAAAAGGAAAAAGGAGAAAATAAAAGGGGTGGGTTGGTCACTCAAGTTGGAGGGGTGAAAGAGAGGGGCAAATCTAAACACGATCATTTTTTTGACGGTTGAGATTTGCCAACTTCACCCCTAAATTTGATGGTCAAACTCATGGGATTAATAGGTAATTTTTTTTTACAAAAAGTTAAAATATATATTTAGTCGGTAAAGTATAATTTATATAAAAAAACTGTAATAGAATACTAAAGCACAATAGCTTATAGTTTTTTTTTTTGACAGTAGGCAAGAAGTACATCGACTAAGCGATCTTGAAGCCATCAAAAGATGGCTTGATAAACCCTACACAGAGGGTCGCCGTCAAAAGAAAAAAAAACTAGTTTAAATCTAAAACTACAATTACAGATAAGATTATAGTTTATCTAAAACTATAATTACAGATAAGATTAAAGTAAAAAACTAGAGCCATTGTTTCTTGATATCTTGATATCTGATCTGATGGCTGAGACGGCTTGGCTTGCATGCAAGCTAAGGAGGCGGTTGACTTTGACATAGGTGACATAGAAGGCGGTGATAGATGCGAATCTTGTTCTAGATATGGCAGCGAGCAAGCTCGCTCAACATTCTTGTTGCATGTAATGTCTCGGACTCAAAAACTTAGAATCTGAAAGCTTCACAACCAACTATAGATATGGACACTTTTGTAAATAGGTTTTGTTTGAAGTTTTAGGTTTAGGGTTAAAAAATTGGGGATTTTTGTGTGAAGGGTCAGGGAAGCTCAAATCTTTGGATCCAGAGGGCAGATCAGGTACTGAAAAGACAGCACCTGTCAAAGGAAATTGGGTTGAGGGTAGAAAAGTGATTTTATTTTGGGATTCAAGAGGTTTTAGGAGTAAGCCATCAGGTTGAGGTAGCATCAGTAGCGTCGCCGCAGGTTAGGGTGACACCACTACAACCCGCCCCACAAGCACCGACGAGGGCCATCGGGGTTGGTGCATGTGGGTGGGGGATGACGGAAGAAATTAGATGGTGGTGGGAGGTGGTATCCGGTGATGGTGGGATGTGCTGTTGGTTGTGGGGTTTTTTCCGGGAGATTTTGGAATTTGGAGTTTCTAGGTGGGAAAGGTTGAATATGACATGCCAAATTGAGGGGTTGAGGAGGAGGAGGTGGAATCTAGCGCGGTCGGGAACAAAGCCGGAGCAGGCATGCAACAGCCCCGGACGGAGGGGGGGGGGGGGGGATCTGAGCTGTTGGAGATGAGAGGGAGAGAGAGCCCGAGAGGGGGCTTCAGGTATCAGCCACAACCATGGCGAAGGAGCTCTTCCGGGATTCGACAATCCTGCAGGAAACCGGCGGAGAGCTACCGGCGGCTAGGAGGATGATGAAGGTTAGTACTCCGGCACATTAGCTTATAGTTGGTAAGAGAAAACTAAACGAGTACTTTGTGTGTACTCCGGCACATTAGTTTATTTTTATAATGAAAAGACTAATTTTTTTTTTCTGTCCTACCCCTTGATTTGATAATTAGAGTGTTAAATCTTCAACTTGTTGGGATTAGATTTACTTAGTTCTTCCTATATATTGTAAAGTTTATTTCTGCTGGTTTGTTGCACATTTCTTTTGTTTTCACGGCATATTTATGCGGTTTTCATCTGTCGACTCGTTGGCATTTCGAGGATCAAGCCTGTCTGATCTCAAATTTTTACTTTATTCGCTCCTGAGCGGTTGAACAAGCCTGCAACAATCCCACATTAATTAGGAAAAAAAATATTGGAGACTATAGATTGATGAAGCCCTGTACAATAATTCAAGTTTTTGTATTATTGGGTGAAGTGAAAACTTGTTACACTTGTACTTCATAATAATGCCAGCTTCAATGGACCCATCAAAATGTCATATTCCTCCAAGAACAACAACAGTACGTTGATCCACAAACAATTCACAAATTCACAAATTCACAAATTACACAAATCACACAATAATTTCCTCCAAGAAGTAAATGTGTGAATGTGATGGGTGGGTGCTGAGTCAAATCAGAATTACCATAGATGTGGTTCATCATAACTGCACGCTTAGTCAATCAATACTAGCCTCATTCATACAATAATTTCATTTACTTACCATTACCGAACCAAAATTTTGCAGGGGTAAAATTACCTTCATTTTGTTTTTAAAAAGGAAATTTTATTTATTTATCTATTTTTCTCTCGTTTAACTAAAAAAAAAAAACAGTTTATCATAAAAAAAGGGAAAAGCTAAATACACCGCTAATTTTTACTGAATACACCGCTAATCTACGCATCACGTTGCGGAACTCACTACGCAATAAGCCGCGTAACTCGCATTGAGTCGGACCAAACACGCCCTAACATCCCCCCCGCCATACATTTCGCGACGGGTTGCGAAGGAATATACGCGGTTGAATGCGAAGTAACGAGAAATGACACCAAACGCGGCATAAGGGAATGCCAAAGGACTCCGCATCGAGTTGCGTAGTCCAGTGTATTTGAAATTCAAACCCAGTTGCGCATCGGGTTGTGTACAACGGGGTGTATCAAGTACGATTCCGAGAGCGAGAGAGAGAGCGACGACGACGGTTTGTGATTCCGACAGGCGGAGAAGAAAATGGAGGCTGAAGGGAGCGGCGGAAAGGGGGGTGCAGGTGGCGAGGGCGACGTGGCTCCTGCATCACCGAAAGAAAATTGTCAGAGCTTGGGTGGACACCAGCCTTCACTTAGGGATGAGGACCACAAACAAGTTTTTAAATTCACTGCCCTCCTCAACCTATACGTTTACGTTTTCACGTATATATTTTATGCTAAGCTGAACAAAATGGAATTTTTATTTAAGGGTCGAGTCTGCACACTCAGCACTGAAAAACACGTTGCAGCCCCCCGTAGGAGACTTCGGTTGCGTGTTCGCAGCCATCGACTTGTTGATGAAGGATCAAATTTTAGAGGTCGGAGCGTCACTAAATAGGGACCGCAACACGTGTTACATCGGCATGCACAACGTTAACATTTTTTGCCGGGTCTGGGATATGATATCAACGCGTTGCTACGACCTCCTGAACACACTATACAAGAAGGTCAAAGCCGCTCCATCGACCCCAGAATGCACCGACCAGTTTTGGAGAGTCTCGTACGGGCTACCATGTACTCACGACATATATCGCTGCATCCAAGATAGTACGCCTATTATGCCGAGCCAGATTCAAATGTTTTGGAAGCAGTTGGATTGGAAGGGCATTCGGCAAGACTCGTCGTCGGACTCCGTCCCCATGACCGAGGCTCAGATCGCCATCAATGACTTCTTGCAAAGGTACGAACGCGGTGAAGTGCCCGATGACGAGTTGGCTAGAGTGGCAACTACGTTGGCGGACGGCCAGTTCCCTACTACCACCAACCTAGTTCCACCCAATCCACCTGAGCTATCGAGGGGCAGACCTCGGGGACGAGGGCGCCGTAACCCCTGTCAAACTAACCCCTTGGCATGGGAGAGAACGCAATCGACTGAACGACGTCGTCAGGAGCGGGCACGAGCACCGCGTCCACGCGGAAGAGGCCGCGGGCGTGGTCGCGGCCGCGGCCGTGCACAGAACGACTCCACAGATGTGATGCGCGACGAAAAGGCAGCTTCCAACATAGCCAACGCGGAGGCCCCTTCAAACGTACCGGTCGTGCAGACTCATTTCCCCTGGGCGGATGATGACATCGACCCATTCATGACAATCTTCATCAACAGAGTGAAGAACGTCGGGTCTGACGGCCATTGTGGATATCGAGCATTTGCTGAGATCCTTGGTTTGGGCGAGAATGAGTGGAAACAAGTCCGCCTCGCCCTCGCACAGGAGATGACAGAGCATCGACACGTTTATAGCCACGAACCGCGACTGGACGACTACATTTTTAAATGTACCTTCACCGGTCCCATTGCCGACCGAGAGTACTGGATGGAGTGTCCTATGATGGGTTTCGTCTTCGCCACAAGATTCCAGACGCCCTTAGTCATCCTCAGCAGGAACTATTCGATGCTTCTACTCCCTCTCGATGCACCGGACCCTCCGCCACAGAAAGCAAACTTGGCAATCTGCATCGTCAACAACAGGAGCCATTGGGTGCCAGTAAGCTACCAATTACAAGACATATTTTTTTCAGACTTCACAACCACAAATACTGACGTATTCATTTTGCTCTTTCCACAGGTATGGTTGCGTGACGACTCATTGCTCCCACTCATATACCCTCAGTGGTATCGGCACCGACAACAGAGCGTTGTTGGATGGGATCAACCGTTTCTAGAAAAAATCAACCAATACCGTCCCTTCCGACTTCGAGATGGACCCCCCTGTTCTACCTGTGATTTTCCGATGTGTTACTCGTGTCACTGTCTTTTGTTTATTACAACTACGATTCAATACACTTATTCTAAGGATTATTTATGACTTTCTATGAATGTGTCACGTTCTCAATGAATTATTCTTTAACCAACATAACTACAGCTATTATACCGATGATCAGGTAAGGAGTACAATGTCTGTCATACGGCAAATCACTGTTGCCTTAGGTCTGCAGCGTATTGCGGAACAAAACACCACCGTAAGACCTTGTTTGGCGGACTTGTAAACATTGTCCCCTAGTTACGCAACCTTATGCGTAGTAATACTGTATCAAACACCCTGTTTGGCCTGAACCCCGCCGATGTACGCAAGAGGTTGCGTATTTAGTTCCGCATCTTTATGCGTAGATTAGCGGTGTATCCAGTAAAAATTAGCGGTGTAACGAACAAGCCCCTAAAACAATGATATCTTTTTTCTAATCATCAATCAATGTTTTATTATAAAAAGATATCATTTGTTATATTATACAAATTTTGTTTTAAATGAACAAAGCGAGATGTCATTTTGATCCCAATGATCGAAGTGCATAGATAATTTGATGGACTTTATTTTAATTTAGAACAAGTTAAAAATAATTTTTAGAGTATGACGAAAATATCCTTATAATTAAAACAAAGACAAAATTTGTGGCTTCGGCACAAATTTTTGCTCTAATTAGAGAAGTGTCCTAGTTTTTGTAAGAATTGGTAAAAGTGTCCATACTTTTTAACCTAATAATACACTCTTGTCACTTGTCAGCACTCCCGTAATCTCATATCTCCTCTCGCCCTCTCACCTAATCTCTGATTCCAGATCTCCGTCGTCGCTCTCCATCGTCGCCATTGATCTCCATCGCCCTCCATCATCGCTGAGAACAATGAACGCCGGCGAAATCAACGGTGAGAGGAAGTGGATTGAACGACGAGGAAGGATATCCCCTTCGTCGCCTCCGGGGAAGGTAGACACTTCGAGATCCCCTCCCGATCACCTATGGAGCAGATTCCGACCTCTTCGACTCCGATTCCTCCTCAGGGCCGTTCCTAGTATATTGTAGGCCCTGGGCGAGACGAAAAACAAGGGCCCCACCCTTATCATGTAACGTAAAAGAATAACGGTTTTTCTATCCTATGACTCAAGGACATAGGATAAGAGGCTACAAATAGAAATATTTTTAAAATTTAAATAATTTTAGCTATTTTTAATAATGTTTTCCTATGGTCTATGCATCCAAATATAGGGAATCTTTCCCAATATTGGTTGCTTATCCTATGCCCTTGGAAACCGAAAGAATAATACAATAAGATTTCTGTTTTAGAAAAAAAAAATATTCTTATTTAAAATACTTTAGCCAAATTTTAAGTTAGATCATTAGGTTACATTTATTTTTGATAGAGAATCTTTTCCAAATTTATTCTTATCTTATGCCCCTAGGACATATAGTAGAAAAATCGTTAAAAATATAACACTTATAATATTGATTTATACTTACGGCAATGTTAATTAGGAAAGTAACAAAATAGCATTTCCCAATTAATACAGTGTTACTTTTGATTACATTGCTAACTGGCCACTTAACTCCGCTACCCTTTTTGTGGAACTTGATGTTTATCCCCAATTTTTATTCCCATTTTTAGACATTCAAAGTTTCAAATCGTTGTTGTTTGATTAGTTGCTATTGTATTCTATTAATATGATGGGCTAAAACCCTACCATTGGAACCCAAGTGAAAAAGGGCATAGTTACTGGTAGGCCCAAATCAAACAAAGAGCCATCAGAAGAATTTGAATATCTGGCCCAGCTTAACAAGCTCAATAATTCGAGACAAGTATTGGTCCAATGGGCCCCTTCCCTCTATGCCATTTATGCCTAATGATGAACGGAGTATATATTACGGATTACTGTATATGTATGTATATATACAGAAACAATATATATGGGCCCCCATATTTTTTCGGCCCATGGCCATCGCCCCTCTCGCCTACCCTTTAGGCCGGGCCTGTTCCTCCTGTTCCTCAATGGAGATAACCTGTTCTCCGTCTCTGTTGCTCGACTCTCCCTCCATGGCTTCCCGTCCTCTCCACCCGTTCTCGGCGCGCCGGCCGGCTAAGCCAATCCGGCAGCGCAGCTTGAAATTTGGGACGAGTTCTGTATTTCGGACTCTTCATCACCAAAGTATGTCCACTTCCCTCTTTTCACTCCCGAATTGTGATCGATTGAAGCCTGATATTACTAGTGTAGGGTCGATTGTTGAGTATTCTAGACTCTGGTGTCGATTGAAACTGAGTTTAAATGTTAAACGGAATTCTAAAAGAAGATGCATCAAAACTTGAGCTGTGTTAGGTTACATATTGTTTCCTGGATCTGCTGACATCTGCTGTTATGGTTGATCTTTTCTGAGTTTTCAGTCTCAAAAAATGGAGTGCTGACATCTGCCTCCCAATAGATATAGACAGTGCTGGATTGGGTGGAAACAAACCAATTTCATTTTATCACAAGTTATATGATTATATGTTATGTGATTATATGTTATGTGATTATAGCGGAATCATTGATTTCTCCAAGTTCATTTTATGACAGATTCTTGATGGGGCCCATTTTTTCTTTGTAGATAAAATGCTTGAATGAACTTGTTGCTTTGAGATGAAAGGTCTTTGTCTCTGAATGTTGACATTTATGAAACTATCTTTGGGTGCTTGCATTTGTTCATCTTTCTCTTTGCTTGACATGTAGTAAGTCTAATTTTTTCCCAATATCATGATTTGAAATGTAGTAACTTGTGCATTGAGATTTAAAATCTTGATTTCATTGATGTAGTGGTAGATGAGTTGAGATGTATAAGGATTTTTATCCTTTGTTTTGCGAAGTAAAAGTTACATTATCTACAAGTCCCTAACTTACTTGAATAAAACTGATTTGATACAGTGGCAGATGATTTAAAATCTTGATTTCATTTAATTGATGCAGTGGCAGATGATTTGATGAATTAGGATTTACTTTGCTTTGTCATCACTTCTAGATGAATTAGGATTTGATTGTAAATGTCAGTGGTTTTTTGCTTCTAGATTTTTTTAAAAATATGAACTTACTAGTAGCCTATATTCATCCAAAATGGCATGGTTTTGCTGAGTTGTGTGTTGTTGTTCCTCTATGCACATGTGATTTTTTCTAGCTACGTTCCTAATAAACATGTTCCGAATGTTTATGCTTTTTAGAAGAAGGGTGCTTTTATTTTTCAGTTGAACTTCCCCCTCTTCTTGCTCAAAAGGAGAAGTTGGAATATGCTTGATATCAACATTTGAAGGTATATAATTCCCAAAAAATGGCTGACAAAACATGTGTTTTGAAAACTATTTTTTTAAATGACAATTCAAGTTTGCAGAATAAATGACAGTTCAAGGGGTGGATTAGGGGCTGTTTTGGAGCTTGATTGGAACTTGGGAGTGATTTTTGTGTTGTTTTCGGGATTAGGGGTGGGTTAAAAGATGTTGAATTTAGAGAGCTCGCTAAAACTTAAGGTACAACCAGAGCAAAGAAGAGGTTGCTGACGCCGATGAGTCTGCTGAGTCTCCTTATTTGATGCTGACATCTAATAATTAGAATATTTGATGCTGACATTGGCTGCTATGCTGAAATCTAATAATTTGTATAGCTGCTATGCTTGCATTCTCCTGCTTTTGAATATATAGAAAATATACCTTTTGTTCATATGAATTTTTTTGTGTTGATCTGTCTGTTTGAATAGTTATAGTAAGATCGCTGACAGGGAAGCATATATTTGAATTTGGTGATTGTTTAAGCTTGTTGGTTGTTCAAAGTTTAGTTGCTGACATGCTGTTAATGATGAAAAAAGGGACCAAGTTCTGCATTTTTCTTACTTGGATTCAGCATTTTTAGACCAAAGAGAGTTAAAGATGAGAATGATTATATCTTGAAGGCTTCTGTGACATCTCAGTCAGATGGGTCACTGGATTTATGTGCCTACCCTTATATGGGTTTTCACTTTTCAGATTTATGTAAATTTACTCGTCAGGGAGTTAAACTTGTTGTTATTATTATCTTTGTCGGCTTAACTTTTGCAAGCATTGTAAGTTGCTTTCTAATTTGCTGAATTTACTCTAATCATGCACTACAAAGTTAGTCTTGATGTTCAAATCCTTCGCATCTTTGCAGACGCCATCCACCAGAATTGAACCTGGCCTAAAACAACAAATAGCGCTTCCATGTGATTCATATCTTCAGGTTTGTAGTTGTACGCACTCCTAACTTGATATTGATTTAACCTTCTGTCCGATAGGTCATTTTTTTAATCTCAATTATTTAGTCATTTTTTTAATCTCAAGTATTTTTTAGATGCTTTTTCTCTTCCTTTAGCAGTTTAATCATTGGCTGAAGATCATAATATATATCCTCTTATGATCCTTGATCTTTTGAAAATGTTTTTATGGCCATCAACCTTAGGTTGTGCATTAGATGAGTGTAGTTTCTTATTTCTCTCTAGCTCACTACTTCCATTTCTTTTCTTTTTTATCAGCTTTTTTTTTGTCATCTTGCCCTTGTTGTGCGTATCAATTTTCATTCTTTTTGTGATTGAATGTTTTTATGTTTGGTACATAATGCGTACTTATAAAACTGGTAATATTACACAATGCTTGCTTGCAAGTGCTTTCCTCTTGATTGCAGCCGCTTTTGCTAAAGTCTTCAAGTGTCTGCTAAAGCTTAGTGCTTCTGCTCCATCTCTATTTTTTTTAATATCCTCTTTGTCTGGTTTGTTTACTTGGTTGTTCTCTGGCAAGGTTTCCTTCTCACTCCGCTAATTTGTCTTCCAATTTGTATGACATAATGGTTATATACTTTGTGACATTGAAGATAATTCGACTTCGTATGAAATTAGGGTTAGGAGCAAGGCTTAGTATTGAATCTCAGGAAATTTGGTTTGGCTTCTAAAAAAGAATACCTTAAAATTTTATTTAATACTAATAAATACAGTTTCTAGCTAGAAATTAGGACAAATACCTTAAAAATTGCTTCTAAAAAGGAATGAAATGAATAAACTCCGTTAAGTAAAATTTCACCTACAAGAATGAAATTTATAAACTACCTTAAATTGAATGGAAAAACCTTAGTCTATTTATTGCAGACTCACCGAGGCCCGATTTAAGTAAGTTTTAACTTTCAAGTCTTGTATTTAGTTTAAGGTTGAGTTTTGAGATCAAAAAGCCCTTGCACTTCTTTATTTTCTGTTCATATATAATTGTGCTAGCATCGATTTAAGGCAAGTTTCTACCCAACACTACATGGTTTTTCTTTATCCCGTAAGTACATTATTGCTCCTTGTGCTATTAAATGGCTTATCAAGTTCTTATGTGCTAAGATTTTACTTATTTTAGTTAAACTAGTCTATGCCCAGTTAAGTTGCACTTTTTTCGTTGTTCTTTGTTTATATGCACCCGCTCTAGGTTTCAAGCATTTAGCATTTGATGTTCTTGCTCATTACTTGTATAACAAAAGACTAAATTATGGGTGTACAAATGTGTATTTGTAGTATATTCTAGGACTAATCTAAACAATCCTTTTTTTTTTCTGGGTGTGCAGATGAATGTACAACTATCATTTCCTGCATTCAGGAAACCCTTTGGCTCTATTGGTGATGACATGTATGCTTCTATACAAGTATCCAGGGCTGCACCTGAGGTGAAGCCTAGCAGGCCCTCGCCTCGGGCCCAATCAGCCTAGGGGCCCATAGTGTATATATATATATATATATATATATATATATATATCAGGTATATTTATAATAAATAAAAGTGAAGTTGGATGTGAAACAAAAAAGCAACTTGTCTCAATGGTTTTGGGACGGAAGGGCTATAATTAGGGTTACAGGGGAGCTCAGGTTCGAATCCTATCGCTCACATTTTGAATATGTTTTTTTTTAAAACATCAAAACCCTACTTTTACTTTTTTTTTTTAGAGGTTGCACAACAGTCGACAGGGCAGAAGGGAGAAAATCCGAGTGCAAGAGTCCCCGAGCTAGTGACCCGCCACCGCAGGCTCCATAGGCTCCACCTTCGACCGACCTTGGCACCGGCGCACCTCACCCAGCCCCCTCCCCTCCCCGCACCGTCTCCCGCATGCCGCTGCAACCTGCAACCGCCAACCTCTTTTTCTTCTAGAATCGATCGAGACCTTCAACCTTCATTCTTCAATGTTAGTTTTTGTTTCTCTACTTTTAATTTGACTGTTTTTAAGTTGAATTGGTTGAGATTAAAATCAGTTTAGATTAGATGTTGTCAATTTGAGAATCAATTTGAGGGAATTTTGATTAGGCTTGTTGATTCTGATAATAAAATTTGAGAAATTGTCCTTTCTTCTACATCTATTCGTTCATATTTTGTCATCACTGGAGCAGCGAGATCACTATGAAAGTATATCATCAAGTCATTAATTTTGTAGCCAGTTAAAGAAATGGAAAATTATATACGAGGGTATTTCAATAGCATATAGTGTACATGAGTATAAATGATAGAAACTAGTAGCATTTAGCAAAATATATCAGCTACAATTTGACAACTTTAACTTAAACTACACCAATAATATATAATCAAGCTACAATGTTGCTCCCACACTAAGATTCGATAAATGATGAGGGCCGTGCCATTTCTTTGCACTACCCTAAAATATCAAGCCAATACCAAACAATCAAACATGTCATATGTCACATGACTTCACATCTGAAAAATACCTAACGGATGACCTCAGATGATTATCCAGACAAATATTCATACAGTAAATCCAGCAATTTTGAGAACCTAGCTACTTCTTCCTATAGCAAGCAAGAAATTCACAACTGATAGCAAATCATATGAATAAAACAGCATCTTTACATAACCAACGTAAATGTAGACCTGAAACACATCCCAAGCCAGATCACTATGAAAGTAAGATCACTATGAAAGTATATCATCATCACTGGAGCAGCGAGATCACTATAAAAGTATATCATCAAGTCATTCATATTTTGTCATCTTCATCCATCTCATCTGTATCTTCTTTGAGCGTATTCTTTCCCCTATTATCAATCATTGAATTGCGATTACAAGGGCATTCGCTATGGATTTTTCCATAAACTTTCATATGCTAACAATCGATTTGTGTATTCGTGCACCTAAAATAAGTTGAATTGGTTGAGATTAAAATTAATTGGTAGGGGCCCTATTTTGAAATCTTGCCTCGAGCATTAAAAATATCAGGTCCGGCCCTGCAAGTATCCATGCGAAAACTAGCAGTTACACCTACATTCATAGGGAAATGGTATTCTTCTTTTCCCTATCTTTAAGGTTTTCCCAGTTATCCCCTGAAGTAACCAATTCTTTATTCGTGACTTTTATCATTCTTTTCCCAGTTCCTATACACCCGGACTTCCATCTGATCGAGAGAAGTAGGAGGGTGATTGCTGCAAATCAGTGGCAGGTCCAGTTCAAACCCGTCCGAAGATCCGTGAACACCGTGGCGGACAGCCTAGCTGATTGGTCTTTAACCTTAATGAGCTTTTATGTCGAATACCTGTCCATTCCTAGCTGCATTAGCAAGTTTTTTGATGTTATTCCTCAGGTTTAAACTTCACTACTTTTGAATAAAATGGCTTGTGGCCAACTTTTGAATAAAAAAAAAAAAGCTTTCTGGTGCATGTTATCCGACTCGTGTGTTCAACAATTATGATATACATATTTTAATCTTATATTTGCATATCATCAATTTATAATTGCATATTATACTTTTACATTTGCACAACATCAATTTATATTTGCATATTATAATCATACATTTTCACAACATCAATTTGTATTTCCCCAACTTATTTTTATTTACTAAAAATTAAAATCTAAGTATTAGATATCAATAATCTTATATATGTACAACGTGAATTAATTAATGCATATTTTAATCTTATATTTGCATATCATCAATTTATAATTGCATATCATACTCTTACATTTGTACAACATCAATTTATATTAAGTATTAAATATCAATAATCTTATATTTGCACAATGTGAATTAATTAATGCATATTTTAATCTTATATTTGCATATCGTCAATTTATATTTGCATATCATACTTATACAATTTGCACAACATCAATTTATAAGATGCCTGAAATACTGATATAAGAGGAAAGAAAATACTAATGAGACAACAAAATATAAAAATTGTTCAAATTTAAATATAAAAGTCTTGTCGTATGGTTATATTGTTTATCTGAAAGTTATGTTATAATATAATTAAAAGCCTTTTAGCTCAATGTTAGAGCGATGTGCTTATGCGCAAATACGTGGGTTCGAATCCCGCATTGGCTAATGTTTATAATAATTATAGTAATTTACAAAATTTTCTAATAAATGCTCAATAATAAGATATATTAGTGCAATTTTATAATATAAATGCATTACTAAATGTTCAATAATAAGATATATTAGCGTCGGCAGCATCGATGTCGGCGTCAACCGACATCTCCAATGTCACCGTCAGCAACATCAACGGTAGTGTCAGCATCTCCGATGTCAGCGTCAGCATCTCGGATGTCGGCGTCAACCGACATCTCCAATGTCAGCGACAACATCTCCGATGTTGACGTCAGCAACATCAACGTTAGTGTCAGCATCTCGAATGTCGGGGTCAGCAATGTCAGCGTCAGTGTTGACACGAAAAAAAGAAGCGTTGACACGAAAAAACTTATCTTCGACGTCGGCATCAGCAGTGTCGGCAGCATCGATGTCGGTGTCTGCCGACATCTCCGATGTCAGCGTCAGCGTCTCGAATATCGGCGTCAACAATATCAGCGTAAGTGCTAACACAAAAAAAAGAAGCGTTTACACGAAAAAAAGCATCTTCGACGTCGGCGTCAGCAGCGTCCGCAACATCGATGTCGGAGTCATCCGACATCTCCGATGCTAGCGTCAGTAGCGTCAACATCTCCGATGTTGACGTCAGCAATATCAACGTCAGTGTCAGCATCTCCGATGTCAGCAACAACAACGTCAGCAACATCAACGTCAGTGTTAGAATCTTCGATATCAGCGTCATCATCTCCGATGTCGGCATCAAGAACATCAATGTCAGTGTCAGCATCTCCGATGTCAGCATCGGCAATATCAGCACCTTGGATGTCGGCGTCAGCATCAATGCTAACACGAAAAAAAAAGCGTTGACATGAAAAAAAGCATCTTTGATGTCGGCGTCAACAACGTCTGCAACATTGATATCTGCGTCAGCCGACATCTCCATTGTCAGCGTCAGTAGCGTCAACATCTCCGATGTTGACGTCAGCAACATCAACATCAGTGTCAGCATCTCCGATGTCAACGTTAGCAGTGTCAGCATCTTCGATGCTGACGTCAGCAACGTTAGCATCAATTTCAGCATCTTTGATGTCAGCATCAACAATGTTAACGTCAGTGCTGCTGACAGGGAAAAAAGCATCTTCGACGTCAACGTCAGCATCTCTGATGTCAGTGTCAGCGGTGTCAGGAATGTCGGTGTCAGCAACATCTCCGATGTTAGCGTCAGCATCTTAGATGTTAACGTCAGCAACGTCAACGTTAGTGTCAGCATCTCCGATGTCAGCGTCAGCATCTCGGATGTTGGCGTCAGCAATATCAGCGTCAGTGCTAACACGAAAAAAAAGCGTTGACAGGAAAAAAAGCATCCTCGACGCCAGCGTCAGCATCAATGTCGGCGTCAGCCGACATCTCTGATGCTAGCGTCGGCATCTTCGATGTTGACGTCAGCAACAACAACGTCAGTGTCAGCATCTCCAAAGTCGTCGTCAGTGTCAGCATCTCATATGTCGACGTCAGCAATGTCAGTGTCCGTGCTAACACGAAAAAAATAAGCGTTGACACGAAAAAAAAGATCTTCGATGTCGGCGTCAGCACCGTCCACAGCATCGATGTCGGCGTCGGCCGACATCTTCGATGTCAGCGTTAGAAGAGTGAACATCTCTGATGTTGACGTCAGCAACATCAACGTCAGTGTCAGCATCTTCGATGTCAACGTCAGTATCTCCGATGTTGACGTCAGCAACATCAACGTCAGTGTCAAAATCTCCAATGTCAGCGTCAACATCTCCAATGTTGGCATCAACAACATCAACGTCAGTGTCAGCATCTCCGATGTCGGCATCAGCAATGTCAACGTCAGTATTGCTGACGCGGAAAAAAGCTTCTTCGACGTCGGCGTTAACATCTCTGATGTCAGCGTCAGCAGCGTCAACATCTCCGATGTTGACGTCAGCAACATCAACATCAGTGTCAGCATATCCGATGTCAACGTTAGCAGTGTCAGCATCTTTGATGCTGACGTCAGCAACGCTAACATCAATGTCAGTATCTTCGATGTCGGCATCAGCAATGTCAACTTCAGTGCTGCTGACACGAAAAAAAGCATCATCGGCGTCGGCGTCAGGATCTCCGATGCTAGTGTCAATGGTGTTAGGAATATCGGTGTCAACAACATCTCCGATGTTAGCGTCAGCATCTCTGATGTTGTCGTCAGCGACATCAACGTTAGTGTCAGCATCTCCAATGTCGGCGTCAGCAGCGTCAACATCTCGGATGTCGGCGTCAGCAATGTTAGCGTTAGTGCTAACACGAAAAAAAGAAGCGTCTATGAAAAAAAAGCATCCCTAACTTCGGCGTCAGCAGCATCTGCAGCATCGATGTCGGCGCTAGCCGACATCTCCGATGTCAGCGTCAGCCTCTCCGATGTTTACATCGGCAACGTAAGTGTCAGCATCTCTGATGTCGGTATCAGCAATGTCAACGTCAGTGCTTCTAACACGGAAAAAAAGCATCTTCGACGTCAGCTACAGCCGACATCAGCGTCAGTGCTGACACGAAAAATGTTAGTGGTGCTTGCAATGTTAATGGTGACAGAGTCAGCAGTGTCAACTATGTAAGTGTCAGTGGTGTCAGCAATATCGACGTTGGCATTAATGCAATTTTAAAAGCCTCTTATGTCAATCAATGGTAGAGTGATGTGCTTATGTGCAAATAATATATATTAATGCAATTTTAAAATACAAATGCATGTGCATATTCTTTCCATAAGGTTCTTTAAGCTTGCATAACATAATATTATATTTGCATAATATCGGGTTATATTTACATAACAGAAAGTGCTGATATGTAATTTTTTTTTAAAAAAAAAACGGGAAAAAAAAACCTAGACACGCGAGGGGGGGCCTGAGGAGCACTGAGGATGGGGGGGCATGGGGGGCACGGGGGGCAGGGGGATGGACACTCCACCAATTTTTACAAATTTTTGGATACTCTTCTAATTAGAGCAATTTTTTTGGACATTTTACATATTGCCCCTAAAACATCCACTTTGACCCCTAAAACATCCCCTTTGGCAATTTGAAAAATATCTAAAAAAGTTGCTCTATTTGTAAAAATTGGTAGAGTGTCCATCCCCTTCCTCAGTGCCCCCGGCCCCCCCTCGCGTGTCCAGTTTTTTTTTTTTTAAATTTTTTTTTTACACGTCATCACTTTTTGTTGTGCAAATATAACCCGATGTTGTGCACATATAATATTATGTTGTGCAAATATAATTTTATGTTTTGCAAGCTTAAACAACCTTATGGAAAGGATATACACATGCATTTGTATTTTAAAATTGCATTAATATATCTTATTTGCACATAAGCACATCGCTCTACCATTGACCTAAGAGGCTTTTAAAATTGCATTAATGTCGACATCGATGTTGCTAACACTGACATTACTAACGCCGTTGACACTGATATTGTTGCTATGTTCTCACAAATTGGATAAATATAGCATAACTAGTAAAGCAGATCATGAATCCTTCCTATGTTCTCACATAACCGAAAAAAAGAAAAAAAGAAAAAAGAGGAAGTTAATTAAAAAATGTGAAAAATAAGAAGTCTATGTTGTGCAAATATAAGTTAATGTTGGGAAAATATAACTTTATGAAATGCACAAATAACAATCTTTTATGCAAATTGTTACTGCTGACATCGGATGTCAGCAAGATTGTTTTTCCCTCTTAACTTTAAGCAAATAATGAGAAAAATCATATTCCTCCAGCAATAAGTCTAGTAAAGAGTTATGCAAGTCTAAATCTAAAAAAGATGACTCATCAATTAGGAATATTACGAAAAATAACAAAGAAAATTAAAGAAAGCGAACTTTAATGTAGTGTCTCCACCATTCTTGCATAATACTCCAGCAAAGATTAAAGTACTAAATGAATTTTATACAAATGTCAAATCAAGGTAATTACACATTCGAATTCAACATGTTATATTTGCACAAGAGACCATGTCAGCACAATTAGAAATAAAAAAGAACTTATATCTACTTGAATTGCACAAAAAGAGACCATGTCAGCACACAATTAGAAATAAAAAAGAACATATACATTCTAACAAAAAAAGAACCTATACATCAACTTGAATTGCACAAAGTCGGCACACAATTAGAAATAAAAAAGAACTTATACATCAACTTGAATTGCACAAAAAGAGACCATGTCAGCATACAATTAGAAATAATAAAAAACCTACACATCAACTTGAATTGCACAAAAAGAGATCATGTCATCACACGTATCTTTTCAATCTTTCTGTTTATCTATTTTCAAATCAGCATAGTTAACAAATTCTACAATATATCAGTAGCTTCTAGCAAAAGCAATAACATGTGAACAATAAATGTCAAATCAATATAAAACATAACATAACTAACAAACGAATTCATGCTTTATAAAGAGAATGGGATAAATTAATATAGCATAACTAGCAAAGCAGATCACAAATCCTTGCTATGTTCTCACACAACAACAAAAAAAGAGGAACTTGCGGTTCAAAAAGACAATGAAGAAGTTTGACATTAGGATTAAAATTGGCATAAACAAGAATTAGTAAATCGATTTCGACCAATTTAGTGCGTAGACGCCAACGACCAATAAATAAATAAACAAAGGAGAGACAGTGGATGAGAACATGCTTGAGAGTCGCAAATCAACTTAGAGTTGCAAATCCAATTAAAAAACAAGCAATCTGAATTTAAAAAAAAAGTTGAAAAATAAGAAGTTTATGTTGTGCAAATATAAGTTAATGTTGTGCAAATATAACTTTATGATGTGCACAAATAACAATCTGTTGTGCAAATTGTTACTGCTGTCACCAGATGTCAGCAACATTGTTTGTACGTCTTAATTTTAAGCAAATAATGTGACAAATCATATAAAAGAATGAACTAATCATATAAAAGCAAGCACAATCTGCAGCAAAAAAATCTGTCAATTTGTGTACAAGAGCAAGCATAAACTAATCATATAACTACACACATTTCACTTGTCCCTCAATATTCAATATATTTCAATGTAACCACACACATCCAACAATTAAATTCAAGCACATCTAAGCTTACTGATTTTTCATAAGCACATCTAACCACACACATCCAGCAATTACATTCAAGCACATCTAAGCTTACTGAATTTTCGCAAGCACATTCAAGCACATCTAATCATATATTGTTCACATGTCAGCACTCACAATTAAGAGGGAAAATAATTTGATATAGGTCAATCTAATCTTTTTGTAGTGTCAGCAGACTAACACAACAACAAATAAAAGCAAACAAACCGATCAGGCCAATGAATCTGATATAGGTCAATGTAATCTGTTTACAGTGTCAGCAGACTAACACAACAACCATATAAAAAGGAAAAAAATGAAAAGGCTTCATTTTAAATATTCCCAAGTTCCCAGAAACATCTATTTCATTGTTAAAGAAAAGATCATGTCGCCAAACATCCCCAAATCAACACCAAATAACCCAAAATGCATATAATTTAAGCATACTATGAGATGAAGTGATGAACAATTACTAGAAATAAAAAAGAAATTATACATCTACTTGAATTGCACAAAAAGAGACCCATATCAGCACATAATTAGGAATAAAAAAAAGAACATATACATCTACTTTAATTGCACAAAAAGAGACCATGTCAACACACAATCAGAGGCCATGTCAGCACACATTAAAACGCAGCAGTAACAACACATTAAACTTTGTAGAGCTACTAGCTAATATCTCCAGATAAGTCGAAAATCATATAAGGCACTTCAATGTAAAGATACAAACACATTATTAAATAGGAAAAGTGGAAACAAACCCTAGTTGTTAAGCGCTAAAAATAAAATAACAAAAATTCCTGATATTGCCAAAAAAAAACATGGCCTAATTCTACGCTGACATGGCCTAATTGCTGATATTGCCGAGACAAAAATTGTTGATATTGTCGAGACGCATATCAACTTCAAATACTATCCAACGGATTACAACAGAAGATTAAATTTGTGTGCTGACATGGTCTAATTCTACACTGACATGGCCTAATTTTTTTTGCTGACATGGCCTAATTTTTATGCTGACACGATCTAATTGAACAAGAAATTAACAAAACAAAAGCATTAGCTACTGCAAGATACAACACTGACTTGCGATTTTAATGAATTTCTAAAGTTTAAAATGTGTTTAGTTTCCAGGATATTTTATTTCCAGAAGATTTTAATGAGATTCTAAAGATTCCAAAAGATGTCAGCATTTACAAACTAAGCTTCAGACACACATTTTGCATTTCTAGAATATGTCAGCAGCATTTCTAGAATATGTCAGCATTTCCAGAAGATGTCACAACTATAACAACGACTGTTAAATGTTTGCAACAATAGCAGTAAAGGCATTAGAAAAAAGAGAGATTAAGCATCAGACACACAAATCCCAAAAGCATCCGAAAAAAGAGAGATTAAGTATCAGAAAAAAGAGAGATTAAGCTTCACAACTACAACAGCTAGATGCTTAGTACTTGAAATAGTTCATATTTGGAATCGAACAGATGCAAAATTGCAGGGAATCGAACAGATGCAATGTACTGCTTGAATTATAGGGAAATCGAACAGATGTAAAATTGAAACTTGAATTGCAGGAATCAACAAAAATTAAAAACCCTAAAAAATGAAAACAAAAACTGACAAGATTCTCGCAATAATTGATTCCAGTGACCGCATCTGATTCGCCGGAGGCTCCGACGAGCTTTTCGCCGCTCCTCCTCTTCTGTATCCCGCCGATGATGGCTGCGGTGGCCTGAAGGATTCGAGAGAGGAAAAAAAATGAAACCAGAAACTAAAAATATCACCAGTTGATGGTTGCGGTGGCCTGTGGTAGCTTGGGATTTCTGGCGAAGGAATTGAAGCACTCACCAGTTGCCGGCGACCTTCGTCGCCATCCTCTGCCTTCTGGATTTCGAGGGAGAGCGTCATTGACAGGCCTAAGGTCGTTATGCCTAATCAAAGTAAATTCCTAAGGTGCAAACTATAACAAGTATAGTAGGTAAGTTAGGGTCGAACCCACAGGGAAACAGAATCAATTGTAAGAGCAAGTATTATTACCCAAAAGTAACCAATTCAAGGGGGAGTTTTGTGTGTAAGCAATAATGACATAACAAGTTGCAAATATAGGTTGCGAATATATGCTGGAAAAGTATCACACCAGGTAATTATCCGCACAACAATTGAGATGGTTCATCATCGCATTCTATGAGTCTCAAGTTCTAATGTCCAGTAATTGTTCTCAATTCAGATCGTGTAATAGCTTTTAGTCCTACCAGTCCTAAAAGCACTTATCACCAAATTACAAGGGAAAACCTTCACCGAATAATAAAGCGATAGCATTCAAACATGAATTATCATGAGATACAAGCGATTCTAACAACCCGTTAAAATAGCCTGTAATCGAATCTCCTTCACAATCTACCACAAGCAACCTGCGTATGATGATTGTGTTTGCTACAATGAATCTACAACCCCAAACCTGGAATTGGAAACCCTAGCAATATGACTAGTATCGATAAACCTAGGTGATCAATCCAGATTAACCAATAATAAGCAATCAAGCAATAAGCTCAGGAGATCGAAACAATTAACAAAGGACGAACAAGAGTAGAATACTCACAACCAAATCAATCGAAGGCTTCAAAGAACCAAGTGCAACAAAGGAGAGTTAGTTCTCCATAGGGTTTGTGAGATGAACAAGAGGAAAAATACGTCTCTGGAAAATAACCTAAAAACTTCAGCCCCCTCCCTTCCGCTCGGAAAATACTATATATATATCCTAATTAAAGGGTTTAAAATCCCGTAAAAATATAATATTAAAAACTAATAAGATAGGGAAAAATCGGATAAGAATCCGTCTCCAGGGACTGACGCGGGCGCGTCAGTGACAGCGCGGGCGCGTCAGTGAGTGTCTTGCTACTTCTTCTCTCTGGCATCGACGCAGGTATTCCCTCCTAGCAGCGCGGGCGCGTCAGTGACAGCGCGGGCGCGCCAGCTCACCAGATTCCAGCTGCTTCCGAATTTCTTCACTTCAACTCTTCTATAACTTGCATGATCCTATGATTTCTTCAACTTCTTCAATAAGTTCCGAATCACCAAGTTCATACAAATATCCCTCACAATGACATGTAAATGATGACAAAAACTACTAAATGCGCTATAGAATATATCGCATATCAGTCATCGCCGACCTCATCAAAATCGTCACCTCTGCTGCCCAGATCCTACAACTGGCTTCGTTTTTGCTTCTTCAATGGCAAGATGTCTTCTTCGAGCATCATATCCGGCGAAGGGGAAAGGTAATCTGTAAATTGGTGAAACCCCACGGATTGAGTTACCTTCATGCAACTGGGGCTTCGATGTCAGCACCATCACGTATCTCTGCGGAGGCGGAAACCTCTTAGATGGGATCGCCGGGGAGGGATTGAGTTACACCAAGAGGGAGGCAAGATGGAGAGCGATAGGAGATCGGATCTGAAGACATGGAGACCAGATCGTCGGGAAGGGATTGAGGGAGGCAAGGGATTGAGTTACCTTCCTCGCGACAAACAGAGAACCCATGGAGGAGATTGAGATTAGGGATTTTGACTTTAATTTTATTTTTTATTTTTCTTCTATATTTTAATTTCTAATTTAGGGGATGGACACTCCACCAATTTTTACAAAAACTAGGACACTTTTCCAATTAGAGCGAAAATTTGTGCCTTCGACATAAATTTTATCAAAATTACTACCCTATCTTTGGAAACTTAATTGAGCTTGGAAACCTTCAAGATCTCCATTTCAACCATAACAACAACTAGAGAGAGTTTGTTACAGATTCTCCAAATTGTGTACAAAATGGCGCCAAATCAACCTATCTGTAGCACTAGCAAGATCAGCTCCAGATTTGGGGAAATGACCAAAATGCCCTCCTAACAAACCCAATTGTCGAATGCACAATATGTGCTATGAAGCATATACTGTAATGTATGTTATATGCTATCTATATCTCCCATATACCCCCCTCAAGATGGACTAGTGATAGGGAGAACAAGGCCAAGCTTGGCAATGAGAAAACTATGTTCAGCAGCACCCAAAGCCTTAGTTAGAACATCAACAAATTAAAGGAAAGAAGCCACATGAGATGTGCAGATGAAGCCATCCTGAACCATTTCTCGAATGAAGTGGCTATCAAGCCGAACATGTTTGGTTCTCTTATGGAAAATGGGATTGGGAGCTAGCTCTTGGGCAGATTTATTGTCACAATGCAAGGCGATAGGGAGAGGTATTGTGATGTGCAAATCAGCTAACAGACCATGAAGCCAAACTAACTCAATGGTTGCTGTAGACATTGCTCTATATTCACTTTCTGTAGATGACTTGGATACCACACGTTGCTTCTTGGTTTTCCATGATATAAGGGAGGATCCAAGGAACACACAATATCTAGTCAATGAGCGACCAATATCACGACAATTGCCCGAGTCTCCATCACTGTAGACACTAAGAGTAAAGGATGAAGAGGCAGGGTATGATAGTGCCAAGTTGAAACTCCCTTTGAGATACCTCAGTAAGTACATTGCAGCATTCCAATGAGGTTGGAGAGGATTCTAGAGAAATTGGCTAAGCTGCTGCACTCTGTAGGAAATGTCAGGTCTAGAGAGAGTAAGATACAACCCTTAGGGATGTCCAAGATGATAATTTTGTGCCCTTGCAACCTTCCATGTTAGCATCCTTAAGGATGTCCAAGATATACTTCCTCTGATTAATGAGAATGCCTGCAGAAGATCTCGAAATCTCCATACCCAAAAAATATCTAGCAACACCAAGGTCCTTGATTGTGAAAGCTGAATGCAAGGCCTGTTTGGTGTGAGCAATCTTAGCAGAAGAATTGCCTAGCAGCAACATATCATCAACATATACTAAGGCCACAGTCATTATAGATCCTCTAGACTTCACAAACAGAGAGTAGTCATGCTTAGATTGAGAGAATCCTAGACTCACCAAGAACCTTGTGAGCTCGTGATTCCATTGTTTGCTGGCCTGCTTAAGCCCATACAGAGATCTATTCAACTTGCACACATGACCAGCAGTGACAAAGTAGCCTTGGGGAGGCGTCATGAATACTTCTTCTTCCAAGTAATCATGCAAGAAAGCATTGTTCACGTCTAATTGATGGAGCACCCAACCCTTAGTAGCAGCTAAAGCCAATACAACCCTGACAGTTGATAACTTGGCAACATGAGAAAATGTTTGCTTATAGTCCTTGTCCTTCACTTGATTGTAACCCTTAGCCACCAACCGAGCCTTATACCTCTCAATGGAGCCATCTGGTCGGTATTTTATCTTGAAAATCCACTTGGATCCAATAGCCCTCTTGCCAGTAGGAAGAGGTGTGACAGTCCAAGTGTGGTTTTTCTCTAATGCTAGCAGTTCCTTTTTCATAGCATGTTCCCATTCATCAATACCTTTTGCCTGATTATAGCTATTTGGTTCAAAGTTAGCACAAACATTGAAAAATGATTCAATGTAAGCAGGAGATAAGTGAGCTAGGTTGTGAAGAGAAAACACAGCAAAGGACTGAGACTCAGAATCTAAGTGAGAAAGATTGTCCCTGGAAGGCAATCCAGAATAAATGTAGTCTCTCAGGTGAACCGGGGGCTTGACTTGTCTCTTTGGAAGAGATATGGGAATAGAACCTATCACAGTAGTAGGATCAGAAGAGATGGATCCTTGAGACCCACTAAGAACAGGAGATGAAGACAGTATAGGAGAGTTTTGTGTAACAGGCATAGGTGAACCAACCTGACCATCAGATGATGCATGATGAGAATGATCTGAAGGCACAGGTGAGGGAACAATGAGCATAACCAGGTCATCATCCTCATCAAATGCAATATGATCACTGGGAAGAGCATGAGAAGAGGATGTGTTGGGCATAGTCTTGAAAGGGAACACAAACTCACTGAATTTAACATGTCTGCTAATGATCACGGACTTTCTTTCTAAATCATACAACTTGTATGCTTTCTGACCCAGAGGATAACCTAAGAAGACACAACGTCTAGCAACAATACCAAGCTTGTCACGAGGATCATTTGGATGTAAAGCAAAACACAGACATCCTATGGTTCTCAACTGATCATAGGAAGGAGGAGTGTGAAAAAGAACTTCAAATGGAGACTTTCATTTCAAAACAGATGTTGGCATCTTGTTAATAAAGTGAGTGGCACTGAGAATGCAATCCCCCCCAGAATCTGATAGGAAGACAAGCATGAACTCTAATGGCTCTAGCTGTTTCAATCAAATATTGCCTATGCTTGCGTTCAACTCTACCATTTTGCTCATGAACACCAGGAGCAGTTCTCTGATGAATGACTCCATGAGTAGCAAACAACTCCAAGCAACCCCTCTGAGTGAACTCAGTACCATTCTCAGCTCTAACACACTTAATAGACACTTCAAACTGGTTCTCAACCAATTTAAAAAAATTGGTGACACATCTCAACACTTGCAATTTGTCTTGCAACAAACACACCCAGGTAGTTCTAGAGTGATCATCAAGTATTGTAAGGAAATACTTAGCTCCACACACAGATAGATTTTTTATAAAGGCCCCATAAATCCATCTGAATTAAATGGAATGGAACAGAGGCTAGGGATTCACTCATGTCAAAGCTGAGTTTGTGCATTTTAACTGTAGAACAGGTGTCACAGTTCAAACCACTGTCAAATGAACCTTTGCAAATAGACAAGTGTTTCAACTTGGACATAGACATATGACCAATCCTATTATGTATCAATAGAAGAGTATCAACATTATTACATGACACCTTAAAAGAGTTACTCACATCTGAAACGGAAACTTATTTCTTCTCACGAGCAGATAGCTTGTACAGTCCTCCCTCTTCTCTTCCTTTAACCAACACCCTCTCAATTATAGGGTCATGTAACCAACAAGAAACCTCATCAAATCTGAATTCCAGTTTATGTCTTTTCAGAACTTGAGATACAGATAGCAGGTTATGTCTAAATTGTGGCACAAAAAGCACATTGTGCAACACAATGTTAGGAAACAGCATCACAGTACCATGGAACTTCACATTCATATGAGATCCATCAGGCAGCCCCAAGGATATAGCATTGTGTAAAGGATACATTTCAGTAAAAATTTCTTTGTCAAAGCCAATATGGTCAGTAGCTCCAGAATCCACAATCCAATCATGCTTGTTTGCTTTATTAGTACCAATGATGAATGAAACATTGAATGTACCTGCAAAATGCACTATGGCTTGGTTGACTGAGCTCTCAGAAGGATCAACAACAGCTTTCCCTTTTATCATCTTCATTACTTCATTGTAGATGGCATTCACCATTGCCGGATCAGGCCTACCATCATGCCCAGCATGATCAAAAGGATTGTCAACCTGTGGTGTCTCAAACTAAGCTACCACCTTACCAGTCTGCCTGCCTTTATCCTCTTCCTTAGGGCCGTTAAATCACTCAGGATATCCCACTAACTTGAAACAATAATCTTTGGTATGTCCTCTTTCACCACAGTAAGAACATAACCTGTCAAGCTTAGCTTTCTTGTATTCTCTTTTGATCTGTTCAAACCTAGACTGATCAAGCTGTTTGCTAGGTCCAAATCTGTTAATAGCATTAGCTTCCACTTCAGATTGCAAAGATCTGTTCACATTCAAAGCAGCAACATCAACTCCAAGCATGGATGTCACTCCCTTTGATCTTTCTAACTGAACTGCCATCTAGAATGCCTTCAGTAATCCAGGCATTGGATCTTTAGACAAAACATTTCCTCTAAGGGGTTCATATACATCATTGAGCCTCATTAAGAATTGCATTACTTTAGCCTTTTCCTCCCTCTCAATAACACATTTCAGTAATCCACAACTGCAACCACTAATACCCCCACAATTACAACCAGGTACAACATGCAGAAGCTGCAATTCATCCCAACACTACTTCAATTTTCCATAATAAGCCCCTACTGACAGATTTTCTTGATGAACATTAGACAAGTCCCTTCGTAACTGATACACTAATGGATCGTTTGACTCGTAGAATCTCTCCCTAATTTCCGACCACAATTCACTAGCAGATTCCACATACATGAGCGTCTCGGCAACATCAGTGGTCATTGAATTAATAATCCAGCACATCACCATGTAATCCGCTCATTCCCACTTAGCATAGTCCTCGCTATCAATCGAAGGTTTCACACAGCTCCCTATGATAAATCCTAATTTCGCTTTAGCTCCCAACGCCATTCGCACTCCTCGATTCCACCTTGCGAAATTGGAACCATTGAATAGCGTATTCACTAGTTGCATCCCGGGATGGTCTGAGTTTGATAAAAACAAAGGATTGTAGTGTATATTCATACCTTGAGCAGGATCCCCAAAGGGAATTCCGCCATTAAAGGCACCTTGAACACCTCTACCCGGCGCCGGTGGAGTAACACTGATGAATGTTCCTCGTCCTCCTCCATTAACCACATCTGCAAAGCTCTGCCCCTGCTGAGGCGTCGATCCTCGTCCAGCCATTTCAGAAGCGATTGATCCAAAATACGAACACGAATCAACCAAAAAAAAACACGCGACCGAGATTGGACACAACAATCTCAGATTTGGAACGATTGCGAAATCCGAGCAACAGATCCTCAAGGCTCTGATACCATTTGGAAACTCAATTGAGCTTGGAAACCTTCAAGATCTCCATTTCAACCATAACAACAACTAGAGAGTTTGTTACAGATTAAATGGCGCCAAATCAACCTATCTGTAGCACTAGCAAGCTAGATCAGCTCCAAATTTGGTGAAATGACCAAAATGCCCTCCTAACAAACCCAATTGCCGAATGCACAATATGTGCTATGAAGCATACAATGTAATGTATGCTATATGCTATCTATATCTCCCATCCTACCCAACTCCACCCCACCCATCTCAACCTCTCTCTCACTCACGCCTAACCCCAACCTCAAAGAGGAAAGAATCCCCAAAATTCTAAAGGTCCAAATCCATTCACTTTTCTTCAATTAAATTCATCCAAATCGAAGACCTATCAAAATTCAATTATATATGTTTTTTAAAAACCTTTTCATGCTGATTTAGGTTGTTTCAACATGTTTGTAGGTATATGGGTGGTTTGATTTTAGAATTTGCATAGATTGTTTCAAAAGTGGTGTGATTTTTTGCTCATAAAACTATATAATTAAGTGAGATTATATAAAATGAACAGGGTGAAAACTTGTGTTTTTGTTGAGGCTTGAACTAATTAAGTGAGATTTCGGTGACGGAGGTAGAAAACGAACATGTTGTTGTGACCATAACGCTAATTGGTCACTGCAACCATGCATGATAGTTGCGATCTGATGTTGCTTTGGTCGCAGCGATCACCTACTGTCCTGGTCACTATGACCATGCTCCTGCCAGCTCTTTCGTGCTTTTATAGATGGATAAAAGATCGAACTTACATGCATCCACAAGGTGTCAGCGTGCCACTCCTAGAAATATAAGAGCCAGTTTGCTGCCCTCCAAAGACGATTTGGGAGAGGCTATGATTACTGACTACACAAGCCCGATTCAAAATGCAAGAGAAAGTGTTCCGGAAGCAGCGAATGGGACTGTACACCAGGGTTCTTGCTCTCGTCCTAAAACTAGCAGAACTACGCGCTAGCAACGTGCAAGGCCGATAATACAACTGCTACGTACTCATCCAGTCCCACTTAAGTTTTGTAGGACAGAATCGGAACGGGATTAACTTCTTTTTTTCTTCTAAATCCCATGTGAGCCCAAACCGGGATTTATGGAATTTGTGCCCACCCCTAGAAAAAAATTATAAATTGAAAAATATATAAAAAAATGTTGATATTTTGGAGTAGTTTTTAGCTTTAAAATGCATATCGAAGAATCAAACATTTTATATTAGAAATAGAAGGGAGTATTATATTAGTATGGAGTATATTTTGTGCAAATTTTAAAAAATCTTTCAATCCAACTAATCAGCCCCTTATTTTCTTATTAGCAATGGGTTTATTTTTCGGTCTTTTTAACCTATGTCTAGACATAGGTCAATAATAATATTAGAAAAAAATTCTATAAAAAAAATAAATCTTAATTTACTGTAATTTTGAAAAATATAAAATAATTAAAATTTATAAAAAGTTTCCAATTAAGACTCTTAATTAATGCCTAATTAAGGATAACCTAAAAACCCTTTTTACTTGTATGTATCAACCTCAAAAATAACAATCTAGGGAAACCAATTTATTTATGCAAATCAAAGTCTTTTTTTGTGTGTATGTGTAGCAAAATTACTGAAGTGAAAGATATAAATATATGTGTTTGATTTGGTTGTAACAACTTAAAGTGCGGCCATTAAATAAAGTTAACTTGTGAATTTAAATGCAGTGAGCCCCTTGTGTTTATTGGCAATTTGGCACACATTAAATTATAAGTTTGAATCTTCCTCCATCTACTATAATTTGAGATTTGGATAATTTTAGTTAAAACTACTATACACGAATTTAATGTAAAAATATTAACTTTTAAAAAAAATTGTGTATTCTTTTTTTTTAATAGGAAATATTTCGGGTAAATAATGTGTATTTATCTACAAATAAAAAAGATAATCTAAATGTTATAATAATTTTATATAATTTAATATTAAAAAAATTTAAATAGGAACAAAGGAAGTTGTTTGTAATGAAACCCCATATTGACAGGCCATCATAAATTTCAAATAAATTAAAATTCAAAACAAATCTTATAGGTAAAGAAGAACTATGAAAATAAAAAATAGGAAAAATGGACAAAAATAATACTAAGTATCAACTATTGGCCAAAAATAATACGAACTTTGAAATTGACCGTTTCATATATGAACTATCGCCCTATTAACCGAAAATAATACATATATGTATTTCGGTGAACTTTCCGACCAAATACGCCACGTGGACGTCGGAAAACACACATGGCATAAATTTTTACCACGTCACCAAACTTGTAAATTATGTCATGTCATAAATTTATTTTTCTTTTTTTTTAAAAGAAAAATTAAATAAATAGGCAAATAGCAGCAGTACCTTTCGAAACAATGGATGAGAGAACGAGCAGATAAGATTGAGAAAAAAGTGAAGATGCCCACCCTTGATTCCATTGTTTCGAAAGGTATTGTAGCTATTTGCCTATTTGTTTAATTTTTTTTTTATTAAATGAAAAATAAATTTATGACATAGCATACCTTACAAGTTTGGTGACGTGGCAAAAATTTATGCCATTTGTGTTTTTCGACGTCCACGTGACGTATTTGGTCGGAAAGTTCACCGGAATACACATATGTATTATTTTCAGTTAATAGAGCGATAGTTCGTATATGAAACGGTCAATTTCAAAGTTCGTATTATTTTTGGCCAAAAGATGATACTTGGTATTATTTTTGTCCATTTTTCCTAAAAAATAGTAGAAAACAAAAACAAATCTAATTTGAGCGAGAAAATATGTATTGCGTTATTCAAAATGAAACCCAACATATTTCTCGAAAGGGTTTTTATTCTAAAAGTGTGAATTTAACAATTCGACAATCAGACTCCACAATGAAATCATGATATGTGTCAAACCATTATCTCATGCTAATGGGAAAACATAAATTATATGCCCCTGCCTCTACCATCTTCGAGGTTGAGCCCATTTGAATATCTCTTACACCCAAGCAAGAGTATGAGACTTAGAAGAGTATGAGGTGGTTGAAGGTCCCCTCTAGCTGGGAAGGGAAAAAAATGTATGCTTTTAAAAAAATATTTTTTTAGTAAGTTTAGAACTAAAGTAATACAAAAAAAATTATAGTAAATTATAAAGTCTACTTATATTACTTGGTAGTGAGTATTAAATCATGAAGTCATGAGTTCAAATTACTTTGGCTAAATTTTTGCTTCTCTTAGTTTTTTTATTTAAAAATGACATATTTTTTGCTTCTCTTAGTTTAATTAAAAATTACTTTGGCTATATTTTTTAACATTCCTTCTCATATATGGCTATAAAGAAAAATTAATTTTTTTTTAAAAAAAGAGTCTCCCTTATAAAACAATTCATAACTCTATCATTGACACATGCTCACAATTGTTATCCTCCTTTGTGTTTTTTTTGTAAGCAATAATTAAGAAAGATCTTAGTTGCACATCCTTTATGTTTATTAAAGGAGACATCACATCTTTTCATGAGTTTGCGCTGTTTGACTACCCCCCATATTCAACATTAATGGTGTGTGCCATATGACAATATTTTCTCCCGATATTCAACAATGACGTATGATGTGTGACTTTATTTAGTCGATTGAATTTCCGACTTAGCTCATAGTATCATGGGTCACCTATGATTCACCCCTTTGGAGAGACAGTAATTGTGAATCCACCAGATACTATATATCAAAGTTGTTCAATCATTTTGTATACTTAATAACAATACAGCGTACTATACCAGACTCATAAAGTGTTGACTCAAGATCTCAAATTACTCTATCCAAAAAAATCATTTGACCAAATCTCTATTTTAATTTAATAATTTCTACTACGCTAAATTCTACTATGCTCTTTTTTCATATTTCAAAAGTTTAGTCCTGGGCATCCATTTTATATAGATTAATGGTTAGGATTTGTGTACAAGGTCTCTCTCTCTCTCTCTCTCTCTCTCTCTCTCTCTCTCTCTCTCTCTCTCTCTCTCTCTCTCTCTCTCTCTCTCTCTCTCTCTCTCTCTCTCTCTCTCTCTCTCTCTCTCTCTCTCTCTCTCTATATATATATATATATATATATATATATATATATATATATATATATATATATATATATATATAGATAGATTTTGCCAGCTCTACCCAGGATCATGCCACGTCATATGATTACCATACATGCATTATGATACATATATATAACTATTGCTAATTTATTTATATGGATTTTATAATTCTTTAGTTAAGGCCCAAACAAAATATACAATCTCTCTCTCTCTATCTCTCTCTATCTATCTATCTATCTATATTATGTTTTATATATATATATAAATATAAATATAAAACATAATATACCATATATATAATAGCACACAATTAATTATATGATTATCATATATAACAAAGAGAAAATTTGTCCAACATGCCATTTTTTGGGCCTTTATTGGGGGAGTGTCTCCCAAGTCCATCAAATTAGGTTTTTGTCTATCCCTAATTTTTTTGGACAAAATTGCCCCTCTCGAAGGATCTCTCCTGACTCCAGCCTCCGCCTCCGCTTCATCGGTACAAGGTCGGCTCTCTTCCTCGCCTCCACTGCAATTGATAGTCCGAATCACAGAACAAGGTCAGCGAAATCTCTCCCTCTCTCTTGACTCTCACGCGCTCTCCGTTGGATCTATCTATCTATTGATCTTCCAGCAATTCCCTCTGCAATTGATGCTCGAAGAAGACGATGTTTGCTGAAATTGCATTCACTGCACTATCAATTGCATTCCGCTGGTGGCAATGGCAGTGGTTCTGGCCTCGAGATCCAAGGCGGAACCATCAATCGATTGGCCGTACCACCACAGATCGGCGTCGTGTGCTCCTATGACGTCAGCGTCGTGTATCCGGTCGTCCTCCTCGATTTCGTCGATCTGCAATTTAGATCTTAAAGCTTCTCCGCCGATTCCGCCGCCTCCGCACCTGCACGATTCTGACGACTCAGATCTACGATTCCGTCGTTCTTGGATAGCGAGAGTGACACACCACCAGTTCTAGGCGAGCGAGGAAGCGAGGAAGAACAAAGAGAGCGCTCGGTTATGCCGCCCACCGACAAAGGCAGTGCCGCCGGGATGGTGTCGCCGGTGTCGACGTCGGAGCTTGTCCTCCTCTGTGAAGCCCGAGCTCCAAGTCTCCAATTTCAGCACTTCTCTCCACTCTCTCCCATGCCCCAAGGCTCCCTTCTCTTCTGTACACCATCTATGCCGCCACTAAAGCGTGAGTTTTTCAACCTGTTTAATTCGATTTCGAGTTTTTGCTAAAATTCGATTTGAGTTTTTGTTGAAATAGAGAGATGCTGATTTGCTGAAATTGGGGAAGGGATTTTAAACAGGTTGAAAAAACTCAAATAGAGAGATGCTGGCACTAATTTATGCAAACAATATGCTTCTGTAATTTTCATGACATTCAATTTCTTACATTTGCCATTGCTTTTTTCACTGCAGCTTGTGCAGAAAAGCTTTGCTCGACTATTGTTCAATGACTTTTTGAGGAATGCCAGGTTCATGTCTATTCCTCCTCTCAATGTAGTTGTATTGCCAACTGTCCATATTCTCTTCATCACTTACTATTCTAGACCTTTTTTTGTGCAATTTCAACAAATGATTGTGAATACAAATGTCTGGTGTATATTGAGTCTTTGTTATCAAATTGAGCCCTTTTCTAGGCTTCTTTTGTGCAATTTCAGCAAATTATTGTGAATACAAATGTGTGGTGTATATTGACTAGTGTACTTGTGTATTTGGTGTGAATACAACGTTACTGAAATCGGGGTTTCAACATCAACAGCAGCACGGTTTCAGCATCAACAACAGTGCTGAAACCGATGTTTCAGCATCAACAAAAGTGCTGAAATCGGATTTCAGCAACACGGAAAAAAAAAAACTCAATTTCGCGGGGAAAAAAATAATAATTCAATTTCAGCAACTTGGGTTTAAGCAACGCGGAAAAAAACTCAATTTCAGCAACTTCGGTTTCAGCTGTTTCAGCAACGTGGAAAAAAAAACTCAATTTCGCGGAAAAAAAAAACTCAATTTCAGCAACTTCGTTTCATCAATGGGTGGACATTTTGCTAATATGGAGAGGGTGGTGGACATTTTCCTAATAAAGTTCAAAATTTTGGACATCCTAGTAATCACCCATATAACAAAATAAATATTAAAATAAAAAAAAAATAAAAAAATAGGTGACAAATAATGTACACGTGGCACAACATAACTGGTTAAAAAGGCGGAAAAAATTCAACCAGAAGCTAACATGTGGCAGTACAGCTTCTGCTTTAGATCTCACAACTTTTTTTTATTTGGATAGTACCACGTAGATGTTATCAAAAGTCGAGTAGATACCTGAAACTCGTGTTTTTGCTTCTTTTTTTTTTAATGGAGAAAATCACCCTTTATTTGCCTTTTTTGCACAAAATTCCCCCTTACTTTTAACATTGCACAAAATCACTTATTATTTGTTTAAGTTTAACACAAAAGTGATAAAACCACCGTCATTTTTACAATTTAACAAAGTCACACATTAATTTGAAAGTTTTAGCATAAAATCATTATTTCCAAAAAAAATTAGCTCAAAATCACTATTGTTTTAAAACAGACTCAAAAGATTCATTATTAATTTTCCATCCATTTATAAAGCTTTGTAAAATAACCTTCACCTTAGTATGTAAACAAAAATATTTAACTTATAATTAAAAAAAACTTCATAAAACCGCCATTTATACTTTACAAATTGCACAAAACTCTTATGTAATAAGAGATTTTTTTAGGATTATTTTGGCAACTAGCACATTATGAATATCTAATTAGCTAACTAGCACCCAAACAAAATTAATTAACTAACCTAGCACCATTCCCAAATTGACTATTAAGGTCAAGGGTCAACCTGTTTGACCATTGACCGGTTAGCGTTGACCGTTGACTGGTCAATGTTGACCGACTCTTTCGGATTTTATTTTATTTTATTTTTTTTTTTATTTTTATTTTTTTTAAAACCAACGATGCCATTTTTTACCATAATGCCATTTTTTGCCGCTTTGATGCCATTTTTTTATTACATTTTATTTTTGCTTTGATGCTACTTTTCTAATAAAATGGATTGATGACACTTTTTTTAATGCCATTTTTACAAACCTCGATGACATTTTTTGTTTACTGTGATGTCACGTTGACCATTGATGACGTTTTTTTTTACTGTTAACTACTGATGACACTTTTTTATGTCAATTTTTTGATGATATTTTTACCGTGATGCCATATTTTTTCAAATTAGTGTTTTGATGAAATTTTTTTTCTTTAATGTGATGCAACTTTTTCAAAGCAGTGTTTTGATGCCATTTTTCTAATGTAATTATTTGATGTCATTTTTATAATCAAATCGTTTAATGCCACTTTTTTTTTTAATTTAATCAATTGTACATCGATATATTTTCATCGATTCTACGTTTATTCACTGATGACACGTTTGTGATTACACTTCATTAATGCAATCACTTGTGGTGACATGTTCATTACATTTTTATTCAAGTGATGACACAAGAGCGTAAAATGTGATTAAACTTGATTGATGACTTTTATTCATTGTTGACATTGTGATTACACCTCATTAATCTCAATCATTTGTGATGACATTGGTTGTTGATGACATTAAATAGATTTTCCAAATGTAATTGCATGCTTTTGAGCTCGGCCCTCAAGAGACCCAGGCTAAAATGTACTTGTTTATCTAAAAAAAATACAGGGGTATTTGTACCCCACCACCTTGTGCCCCTAAACGCAGGTTAATAACAAGAAAACAAAGTCATACATAACTATGACAATACATTAGAACCTCTGACATTCGAAACATTAAAACTTCAATAATCCAAAGCTCAAATTTAACTTGATGTCAAACCAAGAACGTATCAACAGCTTCAAGTTGAAGATTTTTGGTGTTTGCTGTCAAACCATGGAAGGGTTAAGCTCAAAGAAGTCAAAAGTGTAAGTCTTTCTTAGGCTCTCCCAGGTCTCTCGAACTTGGTTGATTCCAGAAGCTTTCACTGCATATCACTGCATTTTCATATCATATAACACGTATAAACATCAAATAAAAGCTTTTCCGTTGAATAAAGAGAAATCCATTGCCTTCACAATACCTTTTTTAGGTTGAATCAAACATTAAATGTAGCAGCAACAAGCAATTCATATCATATATAACACGTATGATTCCATCCAGATAAGTTGCAACTTGCATCACATTTCATGATAATTTTCAATAGATTTTACAAAAGAGTAGCAAATTGTTAGAAGCTTAAATGCAGCATATGACATCTATTTCTAGTAACAGATTAACTTATGACAGCAATCTTTTGTCTTCTTTACCATACTGGACTTCGTTTGTTAACACTGAAGATCTTAACATTCCAGCAACAGGCAAAGTAAGAGGAAATATACAAATCAATTAGCCCTATGGATAGACAAATGAAAAATGGGAAATATAAATAGACAGGACATAGCTTATCATCTCATATTACAAACTCCTACTAGTACAAGATTGGAAGCATTTTTACTAGGCCAGATGAAGAGAATTGTTACAAATTCATAACGTGTCCAATGGCAATAGTTGAATCAATTGGGTGTTATAAATCCAGCAAAATAAAAATAAAAAATATGGCATCTAAAGTTACAGGAAGAAATAGAATCCATCTAAACTGAATTTTTTGCCAAATTATTTATACTAAAATCCGAAAGAGCTGAAATCAACACTCATGCAACCCTAAAGAGCTGAAATCAACGTACACTCATTTAGGACATAGGCCACTATTTCATCGAAACATTAGGCATTACACAGATTATCGATCATTGTTTAAAAGCTGGATTCAACAATCAAAGATGCATTCAACAATCAACACATCTACAAAGTGGTATAACTCTACAAAATACCAATAATCAAAGACTCCGAGAGTAGGCATATTATCATACCCTTAGACTATCCACAATGGTTTTGTCTATAATGTATACATTTGCACAAGGTGTGTAAAAATGCACCTTACTTTTTGGTATTTTGCTCCAATAGTTAAATGTGTATTTTTTACACATCATTCAAATAAAATTAATTTAAAACAAAAAAGAAAACAAAAATCATAAAAAACACACCAATCAAATTGTCTTGCTTTTTGAAAAAGTTTTTACACATGAGGGAGGTGATGTGCTCAAATTTGCACATTATATGCTCAAATGTGTACATTTTCACACCCCAAAAGAAACCAATGGAGCTCAAAAATGTCAAAAAAATGCACATTTAGACATTTGCACATAACCATTGGAGTTAATCTTAGTAGCCATAAAAACACAAGACTAAATAACAACGTAGATAGATAAGAAAGTCAAGTTCAATAACTTCCATTGGAGTTAAGAGAGCGCAAATCCACCACAATGCAAGAAGAAACAGGAAGAAAAAACCTCGGATATCAGAAACAGAGAGAGAGGGATGAACCTTTGTCAAAGCAACGGCAGCGCAAGCCAAATTGAGACAGCTCTTGAGATACTCCTGGTACTCATCCGAATCGACCGGGACGCTCAATCCTGTATCGGTCGCCTTCGTCTTTGGCTCAGAGAGAATGCCATGGGGCTGAGGAATTAAGAGATGCTAATTAAGAGATGCTAATTACCTAATTGAATTAGCAAAAGTTTCCAAATTTTCTCAATTTTTTATTCATTTCTTTTTGTTTGGAATACACATAATATAATCTAATAAGACAAGAATGATCAGTATAATTTGTTATATTTTTCCTTCACAAGATAAGAAAATGAAGGAAATAAAATTTACCTTTTTTTTCCAATAAAATTATATTTGAGTATTGGGTTAGATAGATTAGTCACATTTATAAATATTTAAAGTAAGTGAAGTTACTACAACAGTTAATTATATGTATTGTAATCAATATTTATAAATAACATATTCCTTATCTATGTTTGTGTTGGCCCATGAAAATTTCATTTTTTATTTCGTAGGATGAGTATATACAAATAAAGGGTGATTTATTAAGTTCCCCTCGTTTTTCTTTAGAATCTACAGGCTAAATATTACTTTTTCAAAATTGTGGTGTTTTGTTTTGCAAAGTATATGAAAATAATGAGTTTTTTGTTTAATTTTAGAAAAATGGTGATTTCTTGCTAATTTTTTTAGAAATAATGAGTGATTTTATGCTAAAATTTTGAAAATGATGTGTAAATGTTAAAAATAACAAGGTTTTGTCACTTTTGTGTTTAATTTAGACAAATAATGGGTGATTTTGTGCAATGTTAAAAGTAAAGGGAAATTTTGTAAAAAAATGACAATCAAATGGTGATTTTCTTCATTAAAAAGCGAAAATATAAGTTTTTGGCACGTGCCCAACTTTTGACGATCGAAACTCAAGGGTACTATCCGAACAGGGGCCCCTTAAAAGTTACCCCATCTTAAGGTTGGTGTGTGTGTTAGAATGGACGGTTGGGATTATTCAAAAAAAATTAATTAATTGTAATTTTGTTTTTGAACGAAATAAAACACCCTCATTGTAAGCGCGTGATATCACTGCTCAAATCCCTAACCCTCAACAACCGTAATCCAAATTAAAAAGGAGAGACTACGGAGAGAGAATAGGTCAAATTGGAGGAGGATGAACGGCAACCACAGAGTTGGGAGGATGAAGTGACTACCCGTACCGCTGGAGTCTGGAGTAGCGACTATCGCCATCACCTTCGCCGGAGTCTGGAGGATGAAGCGACTACTGGAGTCTGTATGCGAAGGTGCAGGGCGACTACGAAGGCGATGGCGAAGGCGATGGAGGCCGACGAAGTCGATGGCGGTCGGCGAAGGCGATGACGGAGACGACGAAGAGAATCAGCGGTGACTTGAAGGAGATGGCCGAGGCGATGATGGTCGGCCAAGGCGTTGAAGGCAGCGTCGCCAAGTGCGGTGATGGCGATTGGAGAAGGCGACGACCCACAGATGCGGTGTTCGATTAGGATCCACGGAGGCGGACAACCCACAGAGGCGGTGGCGAATGGAAGGGCTTGTCGAAGAAGACGGCAATGTGTGATATGGCGGTCGATGGCTCCCTGATTTCTCTCCCTGGTGCGGTGCAGCGGCGATGGCTCCCTGATTTCTCTCCTTGAGTTCAATCAGCGGCCCTCTAGCAGCCTAACTGAGCCCATGACGCAGCACCCCGAGTCGCCGACCAGGTTCGTTGAAATTGCGAAATCAATTGAAATTGATTTCAAAAAACCCAGGTATCTCTGGCTATGGAGGATCTTTAATTGATATCCGGTGGTTAGGGTTTGTGGAAGATCTCGAATTAGGTTTTGTTCTTGATTTTACAGATTTTGTTTGTTGGATTTAGGATTTTTAGTTGTGATTTCTCGGTCAATTTATGCTTGCTCTGTTCTTGATTTTACAGATTAGGTTTTGCTCTGTTTGATTATTTCTCAGTCATGTCCTAAACAAACTGGGATTTTTGTGCTTAATTAAATTGGATTGTTGCACCAATGATGTATCAATTTTGTTGATATCTTGTTTTTGCATTCCTGTTTGTTTAGGACATATCGAATGTATCGATACCATTGAATAATCATGTGATATAATCGAATAATCCAGTGATATCATTGAATAATTTTTAGTTATTTGTTACAATGACATAAAGTAACGGAACCATTGAATAATCAAGCGATATAATCGAATAATCAAGCGATACCATCGAATAATCAAGCGATACCATCGAATAATTTTTGGTAAATAGTTTATGGCGTTTTCATGTTGCTAGCCGATCAGAATAATCCATCATTACTATTGCATAATCCATTAATACGATCGAATAATCCAGTGATATTATCGAATAATTCGAAATAAAAAATAACCACCCATCATGTGACAAGTGGATACGATCGCATAATCCGTCGATACGATCACATAATCCGTCGATACGATCGAATAATCCAGATATAACATCGAATAATTTCAAGAGAGTGCATCACACACGCTCCCAATTCAGCAAGTGAGCTAGAAAAAAACATGGACCCCACTGATTTTTAATAAAAATAAGCTAAAATTACCTTTTAATCTCATTCATCCATTTCATCTAATCAACGGCTCAGATGTGTTCACATGATACATAATAAGCCTTGAGTACCCCTTAACCATCCTCATATATATATATATATATATATATATATATATATATATATATATATATATATATATATATATATATATATATATATATATATATATATATATATATATATATATATACTATGTAAGAACCGCGCGCATTCGCGCGCGGTTTTATCGTTATTGCATACTATATATGATATCATTATGTTATCATATCTCTTTCTCACCTCCACATTTTCACTTGGAGTTGGATCAATCCGTGTAATCAATCAAGGAATGAAACACAATCAACTGTAACCGTTAATAAGCAAATACATTTCAGGTTAGGGTATATTCTACGTCTTTAAAGAGGCAAAACAAGCTCTAAAAGGAAGACAGGGCTTGTGGAGTAGCAAATGATGGAAAAATAAGAAATAAGACTGAGTGTATCTCATGATCAAACTATCCTCCGATGCAGTAGCATCATTCCAGAATCACAAGTTTAACATCCTCAAATGCAGTAGCATTGATCCAGAATCGTAAGCTTTCCAAGCAAATCAACAATTAAGTGTTTATCTTCTACACATATCCTTCTCATTTTTTCATGCTAGCTTGCATTAAGCTATCTTGTACACATATATCCTTCTCATTTTGTCAAAAGCCTTTTCCATCAAACTAAACTTTTACTTGTTATCATTTTCGAATAAGATAACTGATGCTTGTTAATTCAACTCGCCTAATCTAATACCTATCTTGCAAGTACAGTGCCATGCCCACAAATCTTTGCATAAATACCTGTGTAGAAATGCAGAGAGTATGAGCTAGCGGTGTCTTCCCAGAACTGACATATTCATGACAATAACACCAGGATAGCAATTTATGTCAGTATATTCAAAACACTGACATGGAACAGAAGAAAAAGGAACTTTGTAAAATAATGTCACTAATTAAAGAAGATACTCGAACATCAAGAGTTTGATCGTAGGATCTAGAAGATGTATTGTCAATTACCGAAACTCCCCAAAAGCCTCTGTGATTGCCAATGTTTCAATACCTTCTGTTGAAAGTAGTCCAGGCAAATGAAAGCAGTTTTCAGAAGCTAGTATTTTTTTTAGGCTTAAACTAATTTAATACGTTAGTGATGCTGCTAAATTACCTCCTAACAGCTCATCTAAGGATTGGCTACCAGTTGTGATCTTACCTCCTAATCGACATCATTAAATGATCATTTCGCAAACAAACTCTTTTGATTTGGAAAAAAAAAAGTAAATGAAGTTAGATCCTACTCTCAGCAGAGCATCGCTTCCAGTGATGTAACTGAAATTCTGTGAAAATTCAAAGAGGCAAGTTAGAATAAATAAGATTATTAAAATTTAAAATGTCGTAACCATTTAGAAAGAGTGAAATAGCAGATCGTTACCACTATCTTTTCAGCAGATTCGCATATCTTATCTACTTTAGCTTCTGACAGTCCTTTGATTCCAGTCAAATTCTACCAGAAGGAAAAACACTACTAATCTTCTTCGAGCAAGAAAAACTGAAAAGTCTTCAGAAACAATCGACAAACCTTCTTTTTGTGCATCATCAAACCATTGCATGTATAGATCCCTGCATCCTGAAGTTTCTTCACGTTTCCAGCGTTAGTTCCATGAGTAATCCCTGTTGTAATCTCAGTCACAGAAAGCGCCGGAATCAGAACCCTCGAAAATGTGCAAAATAATACTGATATAACGTAATCAAGATCGATTTCAGATTGGCATTCAACTAAAGGAAAAAGCAAATATTGACGCTCGCATACACAGTAAAAATGACATAATACTACATATCATCCATCAGCGGAAAATAATTTTTGCATTTGGCCACAACTCAGCGATTGATTGAACTGAAATTTGAAGGTTTACAAAGAGCTACCGAACAGATCTGATGTGAAAGATCGACTTACGCTTATCGATTGCCTCAAAGAAGTCGTCTTCATCTTCGAATTCTTCTCGCTCAATCAGCTGTAGTTGGTTCTAATCCTCTGATCTGAGATCCAGAAAAGAAAACTAAGTATTCAGATTATGGATGAAACATGGAGTTACACAGGAGTACTGTGTACATTTAACCTCAATTATAGAAAGATACATCAGCTTTAGGAATCATTTTTCACAGTCAGGAACTCCTTTTGAAGGACCAAATGATAACATCATACATTTATACAATTTGAAAATGGAGTAAAATGTAAAAACTGTTTACACAAATTTTAGAAGCAATATTGTATTAATCCTCCTTGACCTCTGAACAGAACAATGTTGTACAAATGCCACTTTAATTAAATGTTGGAATTTAGTTAGGCCTTCAATTCAGACAGATTTAGTGATAGGTTTAAGTGATATGACAAGAAGAAAACCTGTTTAACCTGTTTTTATTTAATAGGAAAAAGATCACATGAGAACTTGTTTAAAGTAATTTGCACACTCCTTGCAAGGGTACATTCAAGATAGTATGGCCACCGGCACTCGAGATAATTGGATTTCACATATTTTTTAAAAAAAATGCCAGTTAGCCTTCATTAGACAGTGATTATTTTTTAATTGTGCAGAAACTGCTGCCTTTCTTCATTTTATCATAGAATCAGTTGGGAAAAAAAATGGTAAATGATCATCATTGGCTTACCAGTTCTTTCACATCGCTCCTTTGTTGTTTACTTGGCTTTTTTGGGTACTGCAAATACAATAAATTTTGTAACATAAATTTATCAGCTGATTGTACAAGGTCAAATAACATCTTTCTAAAATCAAATGTAAAGCTGAACTTGTAGTTTGACTCAATCAATTAATCATATGTTCATTCCCTTCGTCCCTGTTGTGAATAACTTCACACTTTCTTTAAGGTGACAAATAATAGAGAGTTGTGTGGCTACATGTTTCTTCTAGTTATCATAAGATTCATATTGCATGATGTCGGCATTAAAATGAGGATTGAAAATTACTTCTTTGCATTACTCACGAAATTTGTTAAAATTACTTTGAGAGTGTATTCAATCAAAAGACTCGAGTTTAAATGATTGCATAAACATATATAGCCAATAACAGCAGAACTATATTGGATATTAAAAACTAAAATTTTGCAAACGGCAAGGCTAAATATAAGCCTTTCTCTAATGAAATCAGTCCACTTAATCAGCAACATCTATTTCAAAAGAATCCAGAGGGGACTCTTCATACCAACGTGAGTGAGATAGATAAGTTTATATCATCCAAGAATCCAACATACATCGTATTGAGATGATGTGACTTAAAAAACAAGAAAAAACATGAAAATCCGCAAAAATGTCCCGAGAATGATGAGCATTGTGATACCTGAGCTGAAAGAATGTGAAGAAAGGTCCAGGTAGCCCTTCCAAGTTCTTCCTTAGTCACTGGTTGAGCCAGCTTTATCCTATATCAGAGGATATTTACCAAAGTTATATTGACAACCGATATCGATTATGTAATGTCGTAAAAATTCAAGCATGAATGCATTTTAGGAGGCTAAATTCAAATTTTTTTTGTAAATAGCCAAAAATCGAGAAAATATTAGGAAAGTAGCCAAATTTTGAAAGATATTAGCGATTTAGCCAAAACAGGGTAAAGTCGCTGTTACAAACAGCGACTTTACCTAAAAATTTTAAAAAAATTAATAAAATAGGTAAGTCGCTGTTACAAACAGCGACTTACCTCTATTTTGTATTTTTTTTTAATTTTAAGTTAAAAGAAATTAATTTTATTTGAAAACCTAAAAAAAATTAAATATTGGGAGAGTCGCTGTTTGTAACAGCGACTCTCCATTTTTTTATTTTTTTTCCCAAAGCGTTGAAGGTAGAACGGGGTTACAGGGCGTCTTCCTCCTTTGAGTTCGAAGAACAGCGTTCTCCCATGGCGACCTCGGCGAAGGCCAAAATCAAGTCTGTTGCTCCACAATCTCAGCCGATTGGCGGCTCCCAACGGACTCTGAACTCCCCGGCGCCACAAAACGGGCAGGCTGAGCAAGGGGGGTACGACATGGGCGGGGAAGGCTTTGAAGCTCCGGAGGAGCGAAGCCATGGCCATCTGTGAAATTGAAGGTCGAACAGCCAGCCATGGACGGGTCTCCGCCCGCAATCGGCGATCAGCCATGGGCGCGGCGCTAGGGCTCCAGGTCGAACAGCCATGGGCGAACAACCTAGTGCGGAAATTGAAGGTCGAACAGCCATGGGCGCGGCGCTAGGGCTCCAGATCGACCGCAATCGGCGAACCTCCGCCTCCTCTTCGACATCCAGATCCGGATCTCCGCCCTGTATTTCCGGCGAATTGCTCCGATTCTATCTCCGGCGAATTGCTCCGTTCCTATCTCCAGCGAAGGGAGTTCCTTCAACGTTGATTTGCTGTTCCAGGTCGACCGCAATCGTTGATTTGCTGTTCCACCGACCTTTCCGGCTTCCGTTTTGGTCTTCCTCCAACGTTTTGAAAAAAAAAATAAAAAATGGAGTGTAAGAGCGACTCTCCCTAAAATCTTTTTTTTTTTTTTAATTTCTGTAAATGTTATTCAATTTTAACCCAAAAATATAAAAAAAACACGAAATACATGTAAGTCGCTGTTAGTAACAGCGACTTACATTTTTTTATAATTTTTTTAAAAACATTGGATAAAGTCGCGACTTACCCCTGTTTTGGCTAAATCGCTAAATTGTTTCAGGATTTGACTATTCTCATAATATTTTTGACGTTTTTGGCTATTTCCAAAAAAAATTCGCTAAATTCCAGCATTTACAAGAAGCATTTTCAAAATCGTCCCCCAAACACAGTCGATATTAAATTGCATACACCAATAATCTCAAGCAATTCTCTCCATCAAAATATAATTGGACCAGGCACATTTGAGTTATTTATTGACTGACAATACCCCAAAAAAGAAAAAAGAAAAATCAATTCAATTTGCAGAACTACTAAAAAGCCACAAAGAATCCCCCACAAACCACAACTTTTAACAAACACCTGGTGTGCAGCAATCAAATAGAATTGGTCGAAGAGATTGATTTATTTACCCTAAATATCCACATTCAAATTCGTTGTTCTTCCTGATAACCTCCACAGACCTCCTAACCCTAATCCCCTTCCTCTATTCACCCAATTTTAATGTCTTTGGATCTATGCTTTCAGTTTCAACACAAATAACGAAGAACCCTCAAATTGCTTAAATCGAGCCAAAAAAATCAAATTGAACATTAATAGCAGGAATGACTCAAATCGAAGGTCAACAAATGCTCACCGAATCAAGCCATAAGACACGCAAACGCCGTGATTCAAGGGGCGTCGGGGACTGATGGCAGGAGGAGGAGAAGTCGGAGGAAGAGAGATGAAGAAGGGGCGAAGGAGGTGAAATAGGGAGATCTGAAGAAAGGGAGCACAGGGAGAGAGCGATAGAATGGAGAGGGCGACATAATGAAGCCTCTTCCATAAAACGACATCGTAATGGGATACTGTTCATTCGAGCCTTTGGCTCTTTTATAATACTATAGATATATACTAGTGCAGTACCCGTGCGTAACGCACGGGATTTGTAAAACATATTACATTTTTAGAAGATATTCTCATAATTTATTTACATTATATATTAGATATTATAATATAATAATAAAATGAAAATGATATAGCCAATAATATAAATTTGGATTAAAAATAATGCATATATTATATTAAAACGTCAATGTCTCACCTTCCTAGCAGGGTCGAATCTGAGATTTGAAATGGCCGAGGCAGTACATAAACATTTGGCCCTTTGGAAAATTTTCTTTACCCTCGTTCCATTATTTTATTTTATTTAGCTATTTTTTTATATAAAAAAGATCAATATGGATGATTTTAAATAATTTTTTTATTTGTGATTTTGGGTAATTATTCTTTTATAAAGGGTTTGTAAAAATCTAAACTTAATGTTTAAAATGTGAAGGTGCACAAGATAAAGGAGAATAAAATATTAAGAAAGATTTTTTTATTTTTCATAACTATATATAATGGATAATTTCTATTTTATTGGTTGTTTTTAGTGATTATTAAATGGAATTTTTTTGGGGGGTGCAATTAAATTAATGGGTGATAAAGAGAATTGAATCGTGGACTAATGAAAAGGAATGAAGTTTTTAACCAACACATTGTAATGACTTTAGTTAAACTCACTAATAAAAAAATTCATATACTTGAAACAGAATTGGGTCCCCTTTAAATTTTTGGCCCGAGGAGGAGGCCTGTTACTGTTGCATCCCCTCATGTCGGGCCCTGCTTCATAGATGGAAACAATTGTATACATAATTTTACAGTGTTTTAATTTTTTTTAGCATTCTAAGTTTTTTTTTGGCAAGGAAAATATATGGTTTAGTTCACACATAATTTTTAATTTTTATAGTGTTTTAATTTTTATTCTAATATAGCGAAAATATATGGTTTAGTTCACACATAATTAGATTTTTCATTTTTAATTCTCATTATTTTTATTAGTTTAGTTTCAACATCTTATTATAAATCAATGCATTGCATCAAATAAAATCAGCTATCAATTATGCCATAATTTAATAACGCTAATGGGTAAGACCCTTGCTTAGCTTAAAATGGTTAGTATCGTCATCAACACTCATAACTCATTAGGTCCTGATTTGTTAAATAAGTATGATACTTAAGTAAATAAAGTTTTAAAAAAAAACTACATATTAAATCCTCTAAATCAAGTGTGCATTAAAATATAAGATCCAAAAATTGTATTAACATTGGTAACTAAATTTTCAAAAATGGATTTGGATAAAATCAGGTAGTGAATTCATATAAAATCTCATATATTTGAACAACAAATAGCTATTTAAACAATATTAGATTAATTAATAAACTTAAAATCATTAAAATATAAAATCTCTGCTAAAAAAAAATTATATAAGATCCCAAAATTGTCTTAGCTTTTGGTAACTAAATTTTGAAAAATGGATTTGGATTAAATCAGGTACGGAGTAGTGAATTCACGTAAAATCCCATATATTTTAACAACAAATAGTTATTTAAACAATATTAGATTAATTAATAATTAAGTTAGTTAATTATTTGATGTGGCCCAAGAGTAATAAAAATTTGCCACGTGAGATTTTTAGGCCTATAATTAAGTAGAGTTTGCCAAGTGGCATCTTCTAACGTGTGTTTTAGTATTATATTATATATATATATATATATATATCTTTCTACAAATGCAATTATATAAAGATGGATAGAGTACTGAGAGGGGAACTGAAGAACAGTTCCATAAACATTTCATGCTGCATTGCTTGTTTACATCGCGCCCTAGTATGGCTTTTCTTCAAATTTGCTGATCAGAATGCTCAACATGGACATAATTAGCTAGATACTACTAGCATCATTTATATCATACACACAAGGTCATCTTGCTAAACCATCTTTGACGGATGAGCCTCGTCTTTCCGAGCACGATCACGATGCTGGACCACGAGAACAGTGGACCGAATCTCGTGGCTTGACGAGGCCAGTATACCTCCTACCATCCCCAGCTCCGGGCATTCACTCTGTGGATCTACATTACTCGTGTAGGAAGCCGAATCCTTGCCCACGATAATCAGATCATAGGCTCCACTTCTCCCTATCTCCATTACTTCCTCAGGGACATTCTCCGCAATCTTGTGCTTGTATTCGGTTGACGTGCTCCTCCTCCTCCTGTTGAACTCCTTCATCGCTTCCTCGTCCTCCTCCTAATTCACAATCACACATACACACACAAATGTTGCATAAGCTTATAGCGAATCATATAAGCTTGATGGGATAATCCTCTCGGTTCAGGTTGTTTTTATATATATGGAATCTCGTTGGACTTATATGTTGGGCTTATTACGCATACCTGTTCTTTATCTTCTATCATGATGGTGTTGTTTTCGGTCCCATCTCGCTTAGTGAAGTGTATAACGGTAACCCTAGCCATCGAACTCTCTAAGATCTTCCCGCTCAATTCAAGAGCCAGGCGATCATTAGGCCCTCCAAAGAACAACACACCAACCTTTTTCGTCGGATCACATTCGGTTCCTTCCTCGCCAAACCCTCGGTCAACCAATACCGCCACCGAACAAGGTGCCTCTTGTAGCACCCTTTGGTTCACCATCCTCCACTCGTATCCCAGGTCGTATGTCTCTTCCTCTTCGCTGCCCTTCCCTCTCCATTGCTTATGGAAGGGAAGGATGACCAAGCTCGCCCTCTTGTGCTTCGCCACATGACATATGTCCTCGTGCATCGTAGGGAGGTCCGAGATGGCAGTGGTAGGGCGCACTTCAACTCCCGGTTGGATGCCCTTTGAGTGTGATTCGAAGGCAACGGCAACCTGGTCCCGGGTGGTCTTCCCCTTCCCGAGGCCCTTGACGATGGGCCTCCCGTTCCTCCTCACCCGCTGCACCATCACTATGGAGGAGGAGCGCTCCGTGAGCTCCACAAGGTGGACGCCGTAAAGCTTCAAAGAGCATCTCTTGGCGCCCCTCATGAGCTCGATAAGGCTGATCATGGAGGGTACATTGCCCGGTCCATGGACGCAAGAGACGATTCGCATAGACCCGTCTTGTTTGGATTCTTGGAGATCCGGATGAAGGGACCGAAACTGGTTGGGTTTGCAGATCACCATCACTCCTGGAGTGGTCATGAAGGTTGTGAAGAGTGCCATCAGTACTAGTATTGCGAACATCTCGTCATTCAAAACCTGCATATACATTGAGAATTATGAGTCATACTTTATAATCTTTTCCTTGGGTTCATAGTAAGCCGATCTATATATAGCCATGTAAATCAACATAATTCATAGGGATGTTAAAAGATGGAGTCGAGCTCGTTCACTTACCTAAGTAAGTCTGAGCTTGAACAGGATTTTAAGTTCGGCTCATTTGATTTAAGTTAATATATTATAACTAAGTTGAACCAATTAAAATTCTAAAAAAGCTCGGTTCGAGCCCGTTCATTTCCTAAACATGTCAAGCTTGATAAAAAAAAAACTCGTTTAAAAATTGGGTTCGACTCGGCTCGCGAACTCGTATAACAAACAAACCAAACTTGAACATGTCAATCTCGTTCGTTTGGCTTGAATAACACCCCTAGCTAGTTCATTATTAGATTTTTCTATTGCAAAATTAAAAATGAAAAATATCCGTTAAGTCCAAGTCAAATAAGGAACTAAAACTATGATAGAAAAAGATTTCGACCAATTTTATTGGCATTTTCATTTAGTTTTATAAAATTATTTTTAAAATTGGGTTGATATTTGCATGATTATTTCGACCAAGTCAAATAATAACTACGAAATTGTTAAAAAATATTAAAAAAAACTAGATATTTTATATAATTTTTATCTCATAAAAAAACGTGCTTACATAATAAAGTGACATGTTTTATCGAATGAAAAGAGTATTATTTAGGTAAAAAAAATTTACAAGCTAAAAATTATATAAAAATATTAATTTTTTAGTGGGTGGACTGGTCAGGTGTGAGATCGGAGTTTATCAATATTGCTTGTGCAATGGTGCCAAGACTTTTCAGCGGGCCGGGTCACCCACTTATCTTTCGAGAACTAAGCTCTCGTGGTTAAATAAGATTAATTCATATAATTCATCAGTTGTTTAACGAGAGGTTATCTTATACTATATATATACAGTATATTCCTTGTGTTCAATAAAGAATCTTGTTTAAATTTTCAATACTTTTTTTTGAAAAGTTAAAAACCTACTCCCTCAGTTCACAAATATAAGATTGTTAACTTTTTCCACGTATTTTAATGAGTGAAAAACTATATAAAATATTAATTTTTTTACAAAAGATTTTTCCGTAATATAATATTTATTAATAATACATACTGTGAAAAAAATTAATTAAAAAATTAATATTTTATATAATTTTATGCTTCTTAAAATACGTTAAAATACTGCAAAAGTGAAGTAATCTTATATTGAACGGAGGGAGTATTAACAAATCAAACAATCATTTGCTGAAAGGAGATAGTGGATGATGATGATTAATGGGTGCAATTGTGCAAAGGTATGTACTATATACTGTATAAGATAAAGAATATTTGTGGATACTATGCCCTGAATATATAGCTGTCAAAAATCCAACCTGATTCCACTTATCCAATTCAAAAACCCACGAAATTTTAGATTAAGACCCGAAAATTTTGACCCAAAGTTTTTAGTCTGAATCTAATGAATGTGGAGTATTTTTTTTTTTAAGTCAAATGAGTTTCGACTCGGCGACGTGACTAACTCAGCCAGTTTGTTAAAATAAAATTTTCACCAACTAAAAGTAAAAAATCTCAAAATCATTATTCCCGGAGATTCCAATTTATTACGTTTTATAATTACAATCACTCAATCTTTCTTTCTCAAAACTCAACTTTTATATTTATTTGTATTTTATATATTTCCATCCAATCGATAATATTTGATTTTTATATACTCTATCACCTTTTTCAAAAAGCTAAAAAACTCTATAAAATATTAAAATTTTAATTAAAATAATTTTATACTCATTACTAATAGGTATGAAATAATTTCAAATTTTTAATTAAAATTTTGATATTTTGTAGAGATTTAAATTTTATTATAAATCATGAGTAATAAAATTAAAAAATTTAATTAGATCGGTAGTAGTATATAATTACAAGTGTTCGAGCTTAAGATGTCATCTTCTAATAAGTATATGGCACAAAAACAACAACTTGACAACCAAGTCATTAACTTTAGTATTTTAAAGTTATCGCAAAATCATCAACATATAATTTTTTATTTTAAAAAATGAAAAAATTGACCCAAAATTGGGTCAATTCTGGGTAGACTCGGTTCGAGTGAGACCCATTTTACCCGCAATCCGAAATGATCTAACCCAAATTCGATCCGAATGACTCAATTGACATGTCTAACTGAATTGGGTGGAAATTAATTAAAATGATAAATATAATTCAAATAAGGGTAATTTTTTATATAAATTTTGGAGCAGAAAGAAATGAACTGACCTTCTTCTCCCTGCCAATGTTGAGAACGATGAGCTCGACGAGGCCCTTTGTGTTCATCAGCAGCCCCAGCGTGAGCGACTCCCTCGCCGGAATCATACACATCATCGCCGCCACGAACGTCCCCAGTATCTTCCCGGTGCACGCCGTCGATATCACCAGCGCCAGCGCCCCCCACGACCCGGCCCCACTTATCTTCGCCACGTCCGTCTTCAGCCCGCTCGACGCGAAGTACAGCGGCAGCAGCAGCGTCAGCACGAAGTCCTCTATCCTCGTTATCAGCCTCCCCGCGAACTCCCCTTCCTTCGGGATCATCAGCCCGAACACGAACGACCCGAATATCGCATGGATCCCTATAAGGTCCGTCATGAACCCTGACAGCATCACTCCAGCGAGGGTCAGCCCTATGTAGGCCTCGCCCGCCATTTCGTGCTCCGGTGAGCACTTCCGGGCCACCCGGGCCATGGCGGGCCTGACCACAGCGATCATGAACCCCACGAAAGCGACCCCGGAAGCGAGGACCCAAAAGGGGGTCAACGGGCTCTTATGGGCCGACCCGGGCCCATCATGGCCCGATACGGCGATGGCTAGGGCTAACAAGACCCACGCGACGACGTCGTTGAAGGCGGCTGCTGCCATGGCGGTCTCGCCGACCTGTGTGGTGAGGAGCTTGAGCTCGGCTAGGATCCGGGCCAAGACGGGGAAGGCGGTGATGGACAACGACACGCCCATGAAAACTAGGGTTTGCCCGTACCCGGCCCGGGTGGATTCGATGCCCATCACTTGGCGTAGGACGAATGTCACTCCCGCCCCGAAGGCAAAGGGGAGGGAGATCCCGGCAAATGCTATGCTAAACGCACGCTTTCCGGATTTACGGATCGAGCTCAGGTCGAGCTCGAGCCCAACTAGGAATAGGAAAAAGAGGAGGCCTATGCTCGCCACGGACTCGAGAATGGGTGTGCTCCATGACGGAAACACCGTTTGCAAGAAGTACTTGTTCCGACCCAGTGCAGATGGCCCTAACAGAATTCCACCCTGCAATGGCAACACAACAAGACTGGTGATTGAAAGTAATAATCTCAGTATATCCCACTTAGAGTAGGATCCGAAGATATGAGGGATCAAAGCGTACACATCATTTTCTCGACTATGTCACAAAACAAACATATACATAACTATATATAATAAACTTACTAGGATCTCGGCGACAACTTTAGGTTGGCGAAAGGGCCTGAGGAGGAGGGCGAGGAGGCGGCTGACGACGAGGACCAAGATGGTTTGGATGATCAAGAGAGGGAAGGCATAGTTGAGAGGATTGTCACCTTGCCATGCACCCTCAGAGGAGGTCTTAATTGAGGTTAAGTTTACTTGCATGATTTTCAACATTTTTTTCGTATCCGTTTTTGAAAGCAATGAGTCAAGCAGTTAACTTGACGGTTAAGTTGACTTGAATGTTCCAATTGAATTTAATTGGTGTATAAATTCGTAGGAGTTTCTTGGATTTGTGTTTTCCATATATGGAGAGAGAGGGTATTTATAGGACACATAGAGAACCTGAGCTTAGGTAGTGTGGATTCTAACAAATCACTTGACTCTGCAAACATCTCAAAGGTCAAATGATGTGTTTGAATTTCAACAGTTTATGTTTACAATGAAAATAGATAAGCTAATGTTTGATTAATACAATTTTTAAGGTATTAAAAGTGTGTTTAAAAATATAATGCATTAATTTTAATATAATTATTTTATCTCAATTTATGTAATTATTAATTTATTTGGTTAAATTATTGTTTTACCTCGATTTTTACGAGATTTCCAACCATACAACCAAACGCTTATATAATTAAACTGAGGTAAAATAATTGCATTATAATTAAAAGAGAATATTCACTTTTGGCCTATCATCTAATTTTATAGTTCCTCTCGTAGATCAATTTTGACAAGCTAAAAATACCTATGAATATTAATTAATGTGATTATGGGAATGTTGATAGTGAAATTTTTGGCTTTGATAACTTTGAAATGATTAGTAAAAAAATATATGCATGAAAATCGATGATCAAATTAGTGGCGGTTTCAGAATAAAGAAGGGTTATGAAGAGAGTGGTGCGGATCTACCAGAATACTCTGTATTAGATACGATTAAGGTTCATTATAAACTTGTTTTTTCTTCATTGGTATTTTATGGAACTCAATATTTATTTTCAATGTATAATTTTGATGAATATATAATATAAAAAAATCTTATTTTCTAAAAATCTTATTTATGTAATGATAATTCAAACATGTTGAATATTATAGTTATATTAATGAACTCGATAATATCTTCACAATAAATTATACATTAAAAACTATTCTTGCACACTTTTTTAGAATGATAAGAACTATATAAAATATTAACTTTTTTAACATTTGTTTTTATAAATTCTTACTTAGTGGTAATAAATATGAAATTATTTTTAAAAATTGTTAAAAAAAGTTAATATTTTATATAGTTTTTAACACCTAAAACTGCGTACATGAATAATAAAACGTCAAACTTTAATTAACAGATGAAATATTGTTGATAGATTTATATAAATATTATATAATTAAAAGTAAATAATAATATAAAAAAGATATTCACATTTAAATATTTAATCTTCCGAAATACTAAGCTAAATTTAGCTTTTCATTTACAAATAGACTTTTTTTTTTCGGAAATTTCGCGAGGTACCCCTGAGGTATTGCAATTTTCGTGAGGTATACAACTCTTTTGCATATTTTGCGTGGTGCCCCTGGGGTTTCTAATTTTTTCGCCCCGTGCCCTTCCCCGTTAAACCTAACCTATTTCCGTTAGTTTTCAATTGTGAAATTAAAAAAAAAAAAAAAAAGAAAGAAAGAACGGACGCATAAGCGAGGAGAGAGGCTAGATCTCCGTCCGGACAGAGAGAAGAAAGAACGGACGGTGTCAAGACGAACGGACGGAGAGAAGAAAGAACGGAAGGTGTCTAGCAGCGGCGGCGGGGAGGAACCGTCTGGCAGTGGCGAGGAGTCGTGGTGGAGGAGGTCGGATTTGCAGAGGAGGACGTTGTCGACTCGCGGTACGTGGAGGAGGTCGGATTTGCCGAGGAGGATGCTGGCGACTCGCGGTGGAGGAGATCCTAACGGAGGTCGCCGAACGCGTCGCTCTTAAGCAAATCTCGACCCTCAACCTCTCCGGCGTCTCCGATTCTGTCCTCCCCCAACACCTCGAGTCCCGCTTCCGCCGCCTCAAGTCTCTCCCTTCCTCTCTCCCCCAACAATAACCGCCACCTCCCGCCTCCGCCGACTCGCCACCTGAACTCAAACCCTCAGTCGACTCGGCCCCCAAATCCACGGATTCGACTCACAACGAGTTGGATTTGGTGATGGCGAAGTTGTTGATGATGGCAAGGAGGGCGTAATCGATTACCAGTGTGCTAGTGGCATGTTCGGATTTGGGAACCGCCACTACCTGATCTGATGATTTCTAGGGTTTGGGGATTGTCGATCGAATTGATCTAATTCCCCTTGTTTGGTGATTTAAAGAGTGTTGTATGCTCATTCGGCTATGGAGGGAGACAAAGAGGGAGGAAGATCCGGTGAGAAATCAATGGCGGATTGGGGACGGGGTAGGGTGGATCTTTTTTTTTTTTTAATTTCACAATTGAAAACTAACGGAGATAGGTTAGATTTAACGGGGAAGGGTGCGAGGCGAAAAAATTAGAAACCTCAGGGGTACCACGTGAAATATGCAAAAGAGTTGTATAACTCGCGAAAATTGCAATACCTCAGGGGTACCTCGCGAAATATCCGTTTTTTTTTTTTTTTTATGCCAAAATAGATTTTGACATCTAGAGAAAACAAAAATTGGCTCTGGTTGGAGATACTCTTAAGTCTTAATACAGGGGCCTCAATCTGTTATTATAGCAGGAAACTAAGCAGTGAATGTAGTGATGGCGATAGCCACTCAATTACCGCCACTGCTCCATTTTGAGTTGGAATCGAACACCACTACACACCGTTGTGAATTCAAATCACTCGTAAATCAACACGGTATGCAGTACTGTTACATGACCGACAAATCTAATACTGCAGAGTCCTATTTGATGCAATATCCACTTCAAAATTGATTTAAGTAATGGATTTTCTATTCTATATTCATAACAAGTAAAATTGGGGAAAAAAATAGGGTAAATTACACATAATCACCCATAAATTATGGTACTTTTTACATAACCACCCATAAAAACTTAAATTACAATAAACCACTCATAAATTAGTTATCTTTTCATAAGACCCACCCCCATTAAACCTCTATTTGTTTTGTTTAAAAAGATTAAAATACTCTTAATTCAAGCTTATTTGTATATAATGCAGTGATTTGTTTTCATAAGACTTCTTATTTGTTAAATAATCTGGTTACCCTTTTAAGAAATGATAAATTATAAGAAAATTATTCATGTTCGGCTAATTTGTCAAATGATATGTATAAGCTTAGCTTATTTTTTAAATGATATGGTTTGTAATTTAAGATATGAGATAATTTACCCTTCTTTTAAAGCAACAATCTTTTATTTTAGAGCTTATCCCTATCTTATTCATCATTTGAAGGAGAGGAGACTGTTAGGAGCTATTGCAAGTCTCGACTCTTCACATTTTTAGATATATGTTGGTTGGAGTATTTAGGGTGGGCTTGAATTACATTCCATTTTAATTATAATTCAATTATTTACTTCGATTTATGTGAGTAGTTGGTTGTATAACTAAAAATCTCATAAAAAATGAGGTAAAATAGTAATTTAACCGAATAATCACATGCATCGGGATAAAACTATTACATTATATATAATTAATAAATTATGGAATCCAAACACACCCTTAATTTATCTTAAATTTTTTGTTTACCAAAGACGACCTCGTCTATTTTACATTATAAACATAATATAATTGGAATCCAAACACGTACTTATATACATGCAACATCTTTCCTTTACAAAGTACAAACAAATAAGCTTGAATTAGGGGTATTTTAGTCATTTTAAACAAGACAAATAGAAGTTTAATGTGTGTGATCATATGAAAACAAATCAAATTTATGGGTGGTTTACTGTAATTTAAGTTTTTATGGGTGGTTATGTGAAAAGTAACATAATTTACGGGTGGTTATGTGTAATTTACCCAAAAAAATAACAAGTAAAATTGAAAAATATTTCCTATACACCAAATTTAGTCATTTTTAAATTAGATTACCTATTTTCTTTTAAGATTTTCTTTTTCAATTAATAAAGTATTTTTATCAAGTGTCTTAGTCACACAATAGCCAAACTGTTTAAGTAATTGTCTTCTATTGTAGATGGTGTACGTTCATAAGTTTATCAGCATGTACCATTTGCTAACACTTGGGGCTTAAGTGTTTGGGCTCAATAGGAAACTGAGATCTGCTGGTCTTTATGTGGTTTGGGCTCAAGTCCAACCCTAAAGGGCTCTATCTCGTGTATGCCTAAAGCCCAGTCCACTAACCCTAGTTGGAGGCCCTTGTTACTAACGATTGTTCCACTTCTCCTGAGTCCCTACTTCGGCACGCTGCGTTTTGGCTTCAAGGTGTATTATATATACTCTCTTCGGACCAAAACCCTAAATGAGTTCCACTTTTTGAAAGCTCTCCTCTTCACAAAATGGGAGCTGCTCTCCGACGCCACTTCTAGGGTTTTTTCCATTTACTGCTTTGTCTTCACTCATTCAAGGTCTTCGGATGGTGTTCGATGAAGCTTCTGGTATCTGGGTGCTTGTCTGTCGGTGGATCTAAAGGAGTTGTGTGGATCTCCGACTTCAAAGCTCCTCCTTGAAGTCTTCATCGTCTCAAAAAGGGAGCTCCTCTTCTTTTCTTCTTTATAGGATTCTAGTTTAGTGTTTTCTACAGATTGTAAGCTTGCTTGTGTTTGTATGCCTCTTGAGATTACCCCTGGATGTAACTTCTTATTCATATTTAGTGGATTTAGGGTCTGGCTCTCGAGGCCCTGCATGATGTAGGTGAAATACCCGAACTGCGTAAACAAACGACTGCATCTTACCTTATGCTTTTGCTTGCTTGTTTGAATCCTTCATTTATTGCTCGCTGATGATTCTCTGAAGTTGTTCCTCATATTCCGCATATCCATTCCTCACTTGTTTGGATTCTACAATTAGTATCAGAGCACTGGTTCTTTTAGGTTGTCATCTCTAAGTGATTATCTGTGTTTTTTCCTTAAGTTTTTCAGATCTGGTGAACTTTAAGTTCTTAGATCTGTAACTAAGGATCTTTGGGCAGGCGGGTTACTCCCACTTTGCTCTTCTGATGTGTTTTCTCTTGTTGTTTTAGATCAAGTTGTCGTGTCTTGTTAATTTTCAATATGTTTGAGTCTTCTGTTCGAATTAAATCCTATGATGGGTGTTATGACTTTGCTATGTGGCAGGTTAAAATAAAGGCCATCCTCATTAAGGAGAAATATTGGTCAGTTGTGATCAACAATTATCCTAACAAGCTTGAGAAAGCTGACATAGAGGAGATGGACCAAATAGCTCAAAATGAGATCATGATTCGACTCACAGATGAGGTTGCCAGACAAGTGCTTACTAAGACAACTTCCAAAGACCTTTGGGAGGCTCTGGAAGCTACTTTTTTGGTAAAATATCTCCCTAGCCGCATAAATCTGCTCTGTCGTCTATTTAACTTCAAAATGGATGCCCATATGTCTTTAAATGACAATCTTGATAAAATATAAATAAAAATTATTCATTTATTTATTTATTAAATTAAGAGAAATTAATTAAAAAAATTGTTCATTTATTTATTAAATTTAGAGTTTTCAGAAAAATTTAGTCTACCTAGTCCATCCGAATTTTTTTGGAACGAGAGCCCACTTGAATTTTAATTTCTGATTCCATGTATATATTATGGTTTCGCTTCTCCCTTTCGCCTTCCCGGGCTTTGCCGTTGTCAACAATCCCCAAATACATATCCACAACGTCCGTCACCACCACTAGGTTAATTAGGAGAGAGATCTAGAAGGTAGGGTGCAAAAAATGTACAGCGAGGGATTTTTATCATTTTTCAATCTCTAATTGAATTGGATATTTAGTGCATGCTAATTTCAAATTTGTAGGCAGTTCCTTTCTAATTATCTATTCAAATTGATGTCATAGAACTTTGGTGAGATGTTTGATTAATTGATTCTATGTTCGGGATGGCCGTCTATGAATTGGATCGATTATGAGTATGTGTTTTGCTTGGTGCAACTCAGAGAGAGATGCAAGTTAACGACAAACCAGTTCGATCTATACAAAATAGTCGTTGCTGATAAAAGCATCTGATACCTCTCCTCCTCTAGTTGATCTCCTCTGTCAATAATGCCTTCGCCCATGTTAGATTGACTAGGGTGGATCACAATCAAGACAAACACAACTCCTTTGAATGATCCGTGACAGAAAACAAAGGAAGAACAAAGAGGGAGATGATCCTGGGAATCTATGACAGTAAAACCACACGCAAACTTCAGCATGAGGTTTTCTACGAAATGTCACTTCTCCACTTGATTGATTAAGCAAACCGTCCATTACATACACAAGCTAAGACTCAATTGCATAAACACAATAACTACCACTACCACCACTAACAATTCTCCTAGGTAGTGCTTTGATTGAAATCGAAAACTGCTGCTAAACACTTAACTGTTGTTATGAACAGTGACACTAACTAACATAACTAACTTGAAGCCAACTAAACATTTAACATAAGGTTTCAATCATACCAGCTAAATCTTAACACCACCCCTTGATTCAAACTTCCTCATTCCGATTTTCTCCATAAAGAAACCATGCTTTGCTGCACTCAAGGCCTTGGTAAACAAATTGGCACTCTAATCATTGGTGTCATAGAATTTCAACACAACTTCCTCTCTTTCCACCAACTCTCGAATAAAATGATGTTCGACATCATTGTGTTTTGTCCTAGCATGAAATGCAGGATTCTTTCTCATGGCAATTGTAGATTTGTTGTCACAACAAATCTACAATTGACATGAATCTTCTAATTAGTTTTTTTTTTTATTGTTTCCTCAGTGTATCAAGTTCCCCATTTGCATGAAAAAAAAAGAGTTATCCAAAAGTACTCCTTGCTACAAGTTTATCTAAATGCTCCACTATTATCTTGAACTAAGAAATCAAAGTGGTCTTCTCAATAATCACCTCAAACTTCTCTTTAATGAGCAACTGATACGATTCTTCCAGTGCCTTACACTTTTAGCATCCTCAAATTCACCACTTACCCACTTAATTTAAAAAGAGAATGCTCCAAAATGATCTTCTTTTTTAGCAAGGTTTTCTATTGCCAACTTCTCTGAAAGAGCATATATCTCAGTTTTCCTCCTGTGGCAGCTTTCTTTTAGCTTTGAGTCCTCATCTTGTGAGTGTTTTAACGGATTGTGCATGGGACTCTAGCTGAAATACCACCAGCCCCACCTTCTCTAGCATATCCTGATATGCCTTGTTTAAATTGTTAGCTCCTTTTTTCAGACAGTGAATTTCTTGTCAGATCATCTCTTTCAAGCAAATACATGGCTCTCTTTCAAGTTTCAAGCTTGTCTTCCCCTTTCAAGTTTAAGATTTCATCCTCCAGTTTCTTCATTGAGACAGCATATTAATAATCGGTGAAATTGGCAACCAATTGTTACTTGAAATACTCCATCTAATGTGGAGACAAAATAAATTCAGTGTAGCATCAAAGCTAGTAAAGATTTAAATTAGTTATCTTGTCCTCATGTTATGACTACAAACAAAGATAAATCATCCTCATTCAGATATTAAATTGAGAGATGAGGTCATTTTTTTAGCTGAGCATTACATTGCAAATCAGCTCGACAGAATCGGTAAACATCACAAATTAAGGAGCTCGTTATAATCACTCGAGCTTCATGAAGGAGCTCATCGGATTTGACTGAGCTTCACAAAAGAGCTCATTGGAATTGGCCGAGCTTCATGAAGGAACTCATGGAAATTGGCCGAGCTTCGTGAAGGAACTCGTTGAATTAGATTAGCGACCTCAGTAGTTGAATCTGACAGATACGCACATGGTCTTCCAGTATTTCTAAGAGATGGATATAAGGGGTGAATGAAGTGAGGCGTACACCTTCTTGATATGAGTCTGTAGCCTTGTTGCAGGGAAGAATCACATGGAGCTGGGGGTGGTGGGGCGGCGGGAGGAAGACGTACAAAGCCTAGTTGAGAGAAGGTCGGGGAAGGGAGAAAGGGATGTGACGTGCAATTTAGGAAAATTTATCTTGTTAATAGTCGTTTCGGTATCTTGTCAGCAGCCTCACTCTTTAAGTAATTGTCTTATATTTTAATCAATTTCAGTAATTGTCCTAAAAATTGCCATGATATCCAAACTACCATTTCATTTTATCCTGTTTTTCCCCGTACTTCTGCGTCTTTAGGTATGTTCATTGTTCAGGGACGGACCGAAGGGCTCCGCTCCATTCCAGTCCATTTTTACAAAAATAAAATAATATTTAAAAAATTAATAAAAATTATTTATTTATTTATGTATTAAATTAAGAGAAATTAATTAAAAAAAATTGTTCATTTATTTATTAAATTTAGAGTTTTCAGAAAAGTTTAGTCTACCTAGTCCATCCGAATTTTTTTCGAAACGAGAGTCCACCTGAATTTTAATTTCTGATTCCATGGATATGTTATGATTTCGCTTCTCCCTTTCGCCTTCCTGGGCTTTGCCGCTATCAACAATCCCCAAATACATATCCACAACATCCGTCACCGCCACTAGGTTAATTAGAAGAGAGATCTAGAAGGTAGGTTGCAAAAAATGTACAGCAAGGGATTTTATCTAATTGAATTGGATATTTAGTGCATGCTAATTTCAAATTTGTAGGCAGTTCCTTTCTAATTATCTATTCAAATTGATGTCACAGAACTTTGGTGAGATGTTTGATTAATTGATTCTATGTTCGGGATGGCCGTTTATGAATTGGATCGATTATGAGTATGTATTTTGCTTGGTGCAACTACAGAGAGAGATACAAGTTAACGGCAAACCAGTTCGATCTATACAAAATAGTCGTTGCTGATAAAAACATCTGATACGTCTCCTCCTCTGGTTGATCTCCTTTGCCGATAATGCCTTAAGCCATGTTAGATTGACTAGGGTGGATCACAATCAAGACAAACACAACTCCTTTGAATGATTCGCGACACAGAACAGAGGAAGAACAAAGAGGGAGATGATCCTGGGAATCTATGACAGTAAAACCACACACAAACTTCAGGAGGACGTTTTCTACAAAATGTCACTTCTCCACTTGATTGATTAAGCAAACCGTCAATTACATACACAAGTTAAGACTCAATTGCATAAACACAATAACTACCACTTCCACCACTAACAATTCTCCTAGGTAGTGCTTTGATTGAAATTGAAAACTGCTGCTAAACACCTAACTGCTGTTATGAACAGTGACACTAACTAACATAACTAACTTGAAGCCAACTAAACATTTAACATAAAGTTTGAATTATACAAGCTAAATCTTAACACCACCCCTTGATTCAAACTTCCTCATTCCGATTTTCTCCATAAAGAAACCATGCTTTGCTGCACTCAAGGCCTTAGTAAACAAATTTGCACTCTGATCATTGGTGTCACAGAATTTCAACACAACTTCCTCTCTTGCCACCGGCTCTCGAATAAAATGATGTTGGACATCAATGTGTTTTGTCCTACCATGAAATGCAGGATTCTTTCTCATGGCAATTGTAGATTTGTTGTCACAACTAGTGCTGTTATCTGAGCCGAACAACTCGAGCTCGGCTCGGGCTCGTTCGTAGAGGGAAAACGAGCCGAGATTGAACATAGTTTTAGGCTCAAACCGAGCCCGAGCCGAGCTCAAAAGCTCGGTATACGAAATTACTTAAATACCCCTAGCGTTAAGAGATAGGAGGGAGTGAGGGATTTAGGGTTTCATTTTCGCACTTTCGCTCACAGCTCACTCCGCCGCTTCTCCTCTTCCTGAGTTCCTGCCTCCTAGGTGTCTCAGATCTGCTCACTCCGTCACACGCTCGCTTCTCCTCTTCCTGGGCTTCTCTCACTCCGTCACACGGCCATCCTTCCGAACTTTGCTCAAGCGGCACCGGTGAACATTAGCAGCGCCGACGGACTCAGATCTGCTTCCTTTCGTCCGTCATTCATATTCGTTGCCTTGAGGAGAAGCGAGCGTTGTTGCTTGTTGCCATTGTTGGGTTGTCTAGCATGTCTTCCTTCTTGAGATCTGCCTTCCTTCAGGGGCATAGGTGAGGCTATGAGCGTTGTTCCTCAGATCTATCTTCCTCCTCATTCATCTCCTTTTTATAACTTCGTTCCTCATCCCCTCTTCTGAAATCTGGTTATTTCCGTTTGAGAAATCTGTTAATTGATGTTCGAATCAATATGTTCTTGTTGCTTCGTACTGAACTTTCATTGCCATTTGAGAAATGTGAAATCTGGATGTTCTGTTTCTTTTATTGAATTTCAATGTTATGTATCTTTTATTGAATTTCAATGTTCATTGCCATTTAAGAAATGATGAAAGGGGATATAAAATTATGGTTTATTAAAATTATCAATTGAACTCTTTTGTTAATTTCAATGAATTCAAGTGAAATGTTATTTAAAAGTCGAGCTCGAATGAGCCGAGTGAGCCCAGATGATGAGCTCGAATGAGCTTGAGCTCGTTCGTTCAGCTTATTCATGTCGAAACAAGTCGAGCTCGAGTTTTATCCTAGGCTCGCGAGCCGAGCTTGAGCGCCAAAAAAAGCTCGAATAAATTTTGGGCTCGAGCTCGGCTCGGCTCGATTTCCGTTCGAGCTAAGCTTGAACATGTCAAGATCGGCTCGTATATCACCCCTAGTCATAACACACATCAATTGCCAACTTTTGAGTGCAGCCTAGATCTCTGGTCAACTTCTTCAACTAGAGAGCTTGTCTTGCTATAGCTCCAGCAACAACATATTCAGCTTCTGAGGAGGATAGAACCATAATTTCTTGCTTCTTTGAGCTCCAAGTGATTACCCCTGAGCCTAAGCTAAACATTGAGCCCGAAGTGCTTCTTCTGTCACCCAAACAGCCAGCCCAATCACTGTCTATGTAATCATGAAGCTTGAATTCTTCAACTCTGCTATACCAAATCCCATGATTCAAGGTCCCTGCCACATACTTCATGATCCTTTTTGTTGCACCAAATTGCTGTTTTGATGGACTGTGCATAAATCTAGATATCACACTCACACAGTATGCAATGCCAGATCTAGTATGTGCTAGATAATTCAAACCTCCTACCATACTCCTGAATGCATTCTCATCATTATGAACTATGCCATCATCTCTGTGCAGTTTTTCATTTGTGTTCATAGGAGTGTAACCGACATCACACCCCTCCATGTGAACTTTCTTGAGTAGATCATTTGTATACTTCTCCTAACATACAAAGATTCCATCCTCCTTCTAATGCACTTCTAACCCCAAGAAATACCTTAGGAGATTGAGATCTTCCATCTGAAATTCTTCCATCATTGACTTCTTAATTAAACTCATCTAACATCCTCTGAGATGAGCTAAAATAAATGATGCCATCCACATACAAGCATACAACAATGAATTCCTTCTTTCCTCTTCCCTTCACATACAAAGTAGGCTCATTCTCACTTCTGTCAAAGTCTTTGCTCATAAAGAAGGAATCAATCATGCTATACGATGCTCTAGGAGCTTGCTTCAAGCCATAAAGAGCTTTTCTCAGTTTGTAGTTTGTACACTTTGTGTTCTTCTCCCTTTCTCACAAAGCCTTGAGGATGTTCCACATACACTTACTCTTCTAATTCTCCATTCAAAAAGCCGATTTAACATCAAGTTGATACACATTTAGCTTCCACTGTGCAACAAGAGCCAAGATCACTCTCATAGTTTCAAGTCTCACAACTGGTGAGAATGTCTCTTCAAAATCAATACCCTCTTGTTGAGCATAACCCTTAGCAACCAATCTTGCTTTATGCTTTTGTATGCTCCCATTTGCGTTGAACTTGGTTCTAAACACCCATTTCAACCCTATGACATTTTTATCCTGAGGAAGCTCAACCAAACTCCATGTCTCATTCTTCTGAATTGCCTTCATCTTTTCTGTCATAGATGTATGCCCCTTGCTCTCATACTTAGCATCTTCAAAGCTTTTTGGATCAGATGCTACTAAGGCAAACTCACAATTCTCATAGATCTCAGCTAAATATCTAAACTTCCCTTGGAGGAGAGTCACTCAAAGAACTCGAGGGAGATGAGCTCTGACTGCTTGAGGAATTGTATCGTGGAACTGGATTTGTAGGAGAATTCACATTCTTATCATCATCATCATCACCAGTTGTGTCATCTCCAACCTCTTCAATAGAGTTGTCAACCGAGACTCCACTCTCTGGCACTGATTTACTGCTCTTGTTCTCCCAATCCCAGTCAGTTGTCTCATTGAACACTACATTCCTACTCACAACTGTCTTCTTGCTCACAGGATTATACAGCTTATAGGCCTATGCGGTAGGGAAGTTATAATAATAGAGTGGTGATAGTTAGTGGGATATTGATGGTTGTGGAGAAAAGTGTGAAGTGGCAGGAGGGCATTGATTAACTTATACAATAGTTGTTTTTTTTTATTGGTTCACTTAATAACGGAGAATAAGTGATCGATTAACATAGTATATTAATGCAGTATGCGTTTAATTTGCCCATTTTTTCAAACCTATTTAAGTAAATGTAACCCTTTAAGTAAAAGTCCTATAATTATAATTTTACACTCAAGGTCAATGACGTTGGTAACACATATGTGGTGACATTTTTTTTTACAGATCAGTGTCATCACTCTTATCAGTATGGTGATACATATGCGGTGATAAAAAAAATTAAGTGATAAATTTTTTTAACGAGGGTAGTGTCACCACTCTTATCAGTGTCACCACCTTATCATTGGTGACACCGATGGTGACACATATGTAGTGATAAATTTTTTGTGATAAATTTTGTTAGGTGATTTTTTTTAACGAGGATAATGTCACCACCCTTATGAGTGTTACCACTATGGTGACACGTATGTGGTGACGGTTTTTTTTTATAACTATTTTTTTTGGGTGGTTGTTTTTTTAGGTGACATTTTTTTTTACGATAACATTGTCATCAACCTTATCGGTATCATCACCGATTGTTGCATACATGTGGTGAGTGGTGACACAGAACCTGCGAGTAAGTTAGTTACCGATAGATAAATGGGAAATTTATATATAAAAAAACCATCCGTTAAATATGAAATTACAGAAAACCACTCATTAAATGGTTTTTGTTAACAAAAGACCACCAGTTCTCTATTTCTATAAAAGTTTTGTCAAATATATATGATATTATAATATTTTAAGCTAGCTTTAGAAATGTTGGAGATGACACAAATGATGTATATATGAACAAGTTTGTTCTATTTTATTCATAAAAATGGTTATAAATTTTTAAAATATTTTATAGACTAATTTTTAATCAAAATTAAAATAAGTTTATAAGTCATTAGCATTGTTTAATACAGTAATAATTTTTATAATAATAATTAATGTCTCGTTTTCTTTCATATTTGTACACACCTACACTATATACTAAAATTTTTTAAAAAATAACTAAATATTTTTTTAAAATATTTTCAATGATAAAAAAATATCTTTATTAAAGTTTTTTTTAATTTTTAAATAAAATTCAATAATATTTTTCACATTTAGTACCTTCACCCTTCAAATAAATATATAAATAAAAAAAAATTACACATTTTTTGCCCCTAATATATTAATATAATTTTTTTACTCCTACCATAAATTCAACTTTAAACTTTAAACTTTAAATATTAAAATATATTGTACTATATTTATTGGATTTCTAATGAAAATATGTGATTGGTGGTGATTTGGAAACAAAAATCATTTAATGGGCGGTTATCTATAAACATAAAAGCTTATATTTAATGGGTGGTTTATGTAAATTTCTCTAGATAAATTAATAAAAATGAAATATTTTATGTAGTTTTAAATATTTAAAAAAAAAAGGATAAATAATAAACAATGTTATGTTGAAAAGGACGGAACAATATGTTATAATGCACACCAAAATGTAGAGAACTGACATGCAAAGGTGAATTGGCCGCAAACGCCGATCGATTGCATGAACATCAGAAAGTCGCAAATCCCATATAAAAGGAGGACCGTGCATTGTGCACATGCACGGTCCATTCAATGCATATTTATGTGGATTATATGTGATATGACTAATTAAGTGCTCCAAATTACACATTTCCTTACTATGCGCCCAAACTTTTTCAGTGTACCAATTGGATGCAAGATGGCTACATTCTCACTCTAAGGGGATCGTATTCTATTCTTAATTTTAGTTATTGTTAATCCACAAAGAAATACTACTTTCGTATCAAATCCCGACCCGAACCCGAAAACCCGATTCGGTCGACTCAAAACCGATTGTTCTGAATACCGACCGAACTTGTCCATTTTGGACCCGAGATCCGAATGAATCGAACCCGATTCAACCGAAACTCATTAAAACCCGAATCCGTTATAATCGAAACTCAAACTAACCCGAACTTTAAGATACAATCTAGTAATTTTTTTAAAATGAATATTGAATAATGAAAACTTGAGACAATCCAAACCCGAAATAACTGAAACCCGAGACAACCTAAACCCGACCCAGCTGATTGACCAAATTATTAGACATTACCCGAATGTCCCGAAATCTGACTAACCGAACCTGAACCCGACCCGACCATTTGCCTCCTCTAGTAACAGTGCATATGTTCAAGAATATCATAGGACATTAGATGAAATTTTGTTCACTAGACTCTAGTGACTAGAGAGATGTATGAGCAGGGAGAAAGTTTAGGATGATTACCCTGAGAGGAATAATGAGCTTAATGTTTGAAGATGTTCATTGGTGAATTTTATTTTATTTTTAATTTCAGTTATTGACAAGTAATTGATATGTTATGTGATTTTAAAAATATTGGGTGTTTTGTGTTGAATTTTTTAAAATAATGGGTGAATTTGTTTGATTTTAAAAATGAGTGTGCTTTTGTGTTGCTTTTTTGTGCAATATTGAAAAAATAAAGGTTCATTTTTCAATGAAAAAGTGAAAACATTGATTTTGGACATCAAACAAACTTTTTAAAAACCTTAGGAGCACCATCCGGAAAAATAAAAACTTTAGGACACTATCCAAAATAGCCAAAACCTCATGGACACCAACGAGAATTTCCCAATATACAAAGAGTGAGGCTATTGACAAAAGAATAAAACGACTATTGGCAAGGCTATTGACAAAAGAATAAAATGACTATTGGCAAGAAGATAGGAGAACTATTGCACAAATATTGTTTTTCGTGTTACAAAATATTTACAAACTCGTCCGAAACCTCTTAAACCCTAGAAATCTTCATCCAAAGAAGGTCGCTAGCTCATTCAAACTCATCGATCGAGAATAAGTCAAATGGATCCAAACAAGGCCGCTCATTCAAACTCATCGATCGATCGAGAATAATTCAAATTGAGAATGACACGACTAAACGAATAGTATGAATCTTTGGTGAACCCATAACTCTTCGCCGTGAACGATAAAAGATCTTTGACGAACACTTCATTCCGAATGGCGAGATATCGAATTTGATCGGGACTCAGGAGAGATGTGAGCGAAGATGTTGCCATGGAGTTGCTATAGAGAAAAGTCGATTTAGTTGCTAGTGAGCAAAGGTAGATCTTTGTTTGGAACACCGACCATGAAAGTGAGTCCTACAAGGATGCCGATGTCGATGTTGAAGATGCACGCCAATTTATTCAATTTCTACAATTGAAATTGTGTGTGTTCTACTCCGTATTTATTTGTATTGAACTGGATGAAGTTTTTTTCGATGTTAGATGGCTCTCAGCTCATTTACACTTATTATGGAAAGTGACAAAGGATTTGCGGGTAACTAACTTGAAATTATCTTGTTACTAGTCATTTTGATATCTTATTAATAGCCCTTATGATATAGAAATAATAATGTCTTATAACCAATCCATTAATAAAAACAAATCAAATAACTATAATCATGAGGGTAAATTTCATACATACCCCCCTATATGGTGTCCTCCACCACCACCATAACCACTCCAAACTCCACCGTAGCCACTGCCTTCACCGTCATAATTAACCACCACCCATTAACACACAATCATCAGATATGCATATGTCTACTAATTAAAGAGAATAATCATGCAAAATCAATAGCTTTTCGAAGCTTATAGTTTTAATATTATATAGTTTTAAATCAAATAAATATAAGATTTTAGTTTAATTAGTTTATGGAATCAGAGTTTTTTAACATCTACTCGATCACCCATGCTTTTTAGATCGAGTTTTTGGTTTTCTATTAACAAACTTCCATCAACTATCATGTTAACTCCACCTTGATGATAAGACCGGGTTAATGAAGATTAAAGCCTTGGTTGATGAAAGCCAAAACTCGGGTTTCCAGAGTTTGGTAAGATCTTACCAAATGGCTCAAAGAATTGCACAAGTGGACTCGGACTCTGTTGAATGGGTTGAATGAGCCTATTTGTTAAACGAGTCTAGCCTTACAGATCCGAGATCCAATTCTAAAGGACCAGTAGTTATTGGGCCTATGTTTAATTGAGCATATGTCTGATTGGGCATAAATGTGTTATTTCGAACTTTGTATTGGATTAAGTTTAAACATTCTATCTTATCCTTTATATATTAGATTTGGTGGTTGAGTTTTTTCAGGGATATGCTGAAGTCTTCAACGTCTATTTAAAATAACTCCATCCCTAGCAAATGTTCGTGCGAAGCTTCTGGAAAGAGGTTCAACGGTTATAAAATCTCCCAGGAAGATTCGGCGCAACAAACTCAACAACCTTGAAGCAAAGATCCGGACGTTTGGTTTCAAATCAGAAGGTCCAGACTATTTAAGGAAACGTAGGATGATTGCAGAGACACGTCTTCCACAACGCTCAACAATCTTCTTGAAAAGGAACCAAAACCGAGCTTGATTGAGCTAGGTTGATGATGCGGGACTATCCAAGACACCTCCGGACACACCTATACTTGAGGATGGATCTATGATTCGAGCTCGTGAGAATGATGTCATCCTTAAAAGGAAGAAGAAGGCTCCACCATGTGAGAAGGTCCAAAGGAGCAAGCTTGATTCTCTTGACGTTTTTAGAGTGTTCGATTTTAACTAAGTATTGGAAGACTTACTATGTCTATTTTGGATTTTAAGACATCTCACGACTCGCGGGATGGCTCCACGAGTCGCGTCCATGAGCCCAGAATTTAGTTTTGCTACTGATGAGTCTCACGACTCGCGGGATCCTCCCACGGGTCGTGACAGTCTATCTATTTTAGGTATTTTAGGAAACTTGTTTTAATTAATTATTTTATTTATTTCATTCCGAAATTCAGCCGGCCTCTAGGTTATATTAGGTCGTCTCTTCCATTGTAGAACTTGGTTGAAAATTTATTGAAAGTTTCTCTTGTGAAAACACAATGAGCGTTCTAAGTCAATCGATTCGTAGCGTTGCTCATCGATTGCAAATTGGTTCTTGATCTTGCTTGGTTTGCTTTGAGTTCATCAAACTCGCGAGAGCTTGGTGATACTGGTAATCACAAGTCCTCTTGTTCCTCCAAGTTGTCCGCTTGGTTGTTTAAGGTTGTAGAGGTGGGCTTTGTAGTCGTTGATACTTGGTTCCTACCCTCTTCGGAGGCCTGGGGTCTTTATCTCATTCTACCTTAGTTCGAATCACCCTTCTATCGGTCTTTATTTCATTGTTTTGTCGAGTCGTCTATTGTTGCGTTTTCGAGTCTTTGTTCTTGTTCTTGAGTCTTTGCTTCCGTTCTTGTCTGTGAGTCTTGGTTGTCGAAGATAGGGCCATCATACGACTAACCCCGTATCAAATTGGCATCAGAACTTTGGTTTCTGACATGAATTGTGTCTTTTTATATTCATAAACACAAAACCCTACAAAAATAGAGTCTTTTCTTTGTTTCTTGGTCTTTACTTCTTGAATCTTGATTTTGATTGCAACTAACCTTTTTCCTTGTTTGTGATAGTTGTGGTTGCTAGCCTTAAACACAAGAGCCAGCCGTGACCCTTGCAAAAGTGTGGCCGATCTTCCTTTGGTGTAGTCGACATTGATTCTCCAAGGAACCCTAGTCGGCCGCATATGCAAAAGCAATCTCAAACCCCTAGTTTGTTGCTTTCTTCTCTCTTGTTCTATCCTAGATCTATCTATTTTGATTGCCTAATTTAAATTCTGATTTTTTTGTGGTAGATATAATTGTTTTTATCTATCATAAATTATAAAAGGCCTTTAATAGATCTACTTACCAAAGATAGCCATACTTCATCTATATATATTTCATAAAGGGCTGAATTTTATTTTCTTTCACCATTAACCTATAGTTTTCGAGAGTCCTTTGTTGCATTGTTAGTTTTCTTGCATTAGGTTAAAAAAAAAAACAATCCGAAAATTCAAAAATAAAATATATATATATATATACATTCAAAGCTTTGACCTAGGAGGATAAAATTCACTAGGGGCAAAAGTAAATTTTTTTTTAAAAGAAAAAAAAGGATTGTGATCTAGTGCAAGAAAGCTCCAAGGACCAATTTTCGGTGAAATCTCTAGCCCTAGTCGACAACCTCATACACTCACCTCACAAAACACATATTTTGAACCCCTACATTGCAACTATAACATCATTACTAAGGGTTGGATCAAAAGAGGTAAATTTCCAAATTGTTTCTTTTGTTTCTATTCTTCCCCACAAAAATCAGTCCTTAGTTTTGTCGAGTACTTTTCTCTTTCTATCGAGTGAGATTTGTGCTTGTCGAGTTCTCCATTGTTGTGTCGAGTAGTGCAGTCTTTGTTTCATTCATTCTCTTGATCTCTTACCTTGTGTTACAATGTTTTAGCTTGAGTGTTGATTTGCCCATGGCGGATTGAAACAACAAGCGTGACATACCAATTAGAGAGGGAGTGTGAGCGAAACACTGGTGAGTTGTTTATATTTTTGCTAACCTTCATCGAGTTCTTTGTTTGCCTTTATTTGTGATGTCTAACCAGGGCAACAACACGATTATTGACGCCGAGGTGATGAAACTTTTGAACGCCATAAGGGAGACCATGGCTAAGATGGATAAAAGATTGACGGCACAAGAGCTTCGGTACGGCTTACCGGTACAAAGTGTTGATTGTTCTTACCCCGTGTTTAGCATTAACATGGTGCCCGAACAAGGAGTACCACCTAAAGATGACGTGGCACCACATGAAAGGGAAGACACTCATCCTATTCCTTATCCTAATAGTAATTATGCTAACCAACTTAATGTTTCTCCTAGCATAGATAATCAGCTTGTTGATGAGAATAACGAGCATGTTAATAATGATCAAGATTTTAATTTACTTGCCTATGTTGATAATGTTTGCATTGAATATGAGCATGATGATTCTTTGGTTGTTAGTAAAGTTTTAAATGTTCAACCTACACCTTGTGATGATAATAAAAAAAAGAAAAGAATTGTGTCATACTAAATGCTTAGAAAAAGGCAAAATTTATAATATGATCAATGATTGTGAAAATTGTTCTAATATTGCTAGTCTTGAAATGATTGAAAATCCAGCCTTGAAAAAGGAAGAAAACTTGCTAGCCTTTGATGGAAACGTAAGGATAAATGAACAACCTAAAGTGCATATTCAATTAGAACCTTATGAAGATATGACATGAAATATGAATTGTGCGCTAATCAAGCTTCTTTTCTTGGTTCTGTAGTGAGCTCTAATGGCCTTCAAGTTGACGAAGCAAAGATCAATGCCATCCAGGAATGGTCAATCCCTCCTACAACAATCGGTCTTGACATGAGTTTCCATGGATATGTGGTATTCAATCTAGGAGCTTGTGTGGATGCATTTGCTGAATCTTATGCGACCTTGGATTCGAGGACGAATCCTTTTCAAGAAAGGGGGGTTGATGCGGGACCATCCAAGAAACCTCCGGACACACCTATACTTGAGGATGGATCTATGATTCGAGCTCGTGAGAATGATGTCATCCTCAAAAGGAAGAAGAAGGCTCCACCATGGGAGAAGGTCCAGAGGAGCAAGCTTGATTCTCTTGACGTTTTTAGAGTGTTCGATTTTAACTAACTATTGGAAGACTTACTATGTCTGTTTTGGATTTTAAGACGTCTCACGACTCGCAGGATGGCTCCACGAGTCGCGACCATGAGCCCAGAATTTAGTTTTGCTACTGATGAGTCTCACGACTCGCGGGATCCTCCCACGAGTCGTGACAGTCTATCTATTTTAGGTATTTTAGGAAACTTGTTTTAATTAATTATTTTATTTATTTAATTCCGAAATTCAGCCGGCCTCTAGTTTATATTAGGCCGTCTCTTCCACTGTAGAACTTGGTTGAAATTTTATTGAAAGTTTCTCTTGTGAAAACACAGTGAGCGTTCTAAGTCAATCGATTCGTAGCGTTGCTCATCGATTGCAAATTCATTCTTGATCTTGCTTGGTTTGTTTTGAGTTCATCAACCTCGTGAGAGCTTGGTGATCCTGGTAATCACAAGTCTCCTTCTTGTGCCTCCAAGTTGTCCGCTTGATTGTTTAAGGTTGTAGAGGCGGACTTTGTAGTCATTGGTACTTGGTTCCTACCCTCTTAGGAGGCATGTTGTCTTTATCTCGTTCTACCTTAGTTCGAATCACCCTTCTATCGGTCTTTATTTCATTGTTTTGTCGAGTCGTCTATTGCTGCGTTTTCGAGTCTTTGTTCTTATTCTTGAGTCTTTGCTTCCGTTCTTGTCTGTGAGTCTTGATTGTCGAAGATAGGGCCATCCTACGGCTAACCCCGTATCAGTTGAAGTTCAACAATGGAGGTTTCTTGGAGAGTTTGTTTTGGAAGAAGGAAGTTTGTTACACAACTTCTAGAATCTGAATACGTTGCTCAACACAGTACACGGGAGTGTGCTTTTATACAATGTGTTCTCCTTCTTAGGAGAATTACTAAACTACCCTCCCTTGTACATTAGCTCACATCCTCATTATCCCCTCTGCAAGCTGGACCTATGGTAGCCACAAGGCTGAGCTTGGAACACAGAGATCTATGTTTGTCTTCACCCAATGGTTTGGTGAACAAGTGTGCAAGTTGGTTCTGGGAGGAAACAAATGTAGGAGCCAAAAATCCCTCTTGAAGCCGCTCCCTAACATAGTGACAATCCAAGCGCAAGTGCTTAGTGCGCTCATGGAAAATTGGATTTTCTGCTATGTGAATCGTAGACTTATTTTCGCACTGCAGGGGAATTGCCATAGGAATGCCACACTTTAGATCATTCAGTATTGAATCAAGCCAAACAAGTTCTCCTGAAGCCTTTGACAAACATCTGTATTCAGCTTCTGTGGACGACTTGGAGACAGCTGGCTGCTTCTTGGTCTTCCAAGAGATCAATGAGTGCCCCAAAAATACACAGAAGCCAGAGAGGGAGCGCCCAACGAACATACAATTTCCCCAGCCGGCATCATAGAAAGCATTGAGATGTATTGTGTTGGCACTAGGATATAGCAATCCCAAGTTGAAGGTACCCCTGAGGTAGCGCACAACATGCATTGCAGCTTGCCAGTGAGGTAACCTAGGAGTGCCCATGAACTGGCTGAGATGTTGAACCGAATAAGAGTTGTCCAGTCTGGTCATATTTAGGTAGAGCAATCGACCAACCAGGTGTCTGTAATGCTCTGGGTCTTCAAAAACATCCCCAACATATGTACTCAACCTCAAACCTTTTGGCATAGGAAATGGAGATGGTTTACAATCTTCCATCTTAGTATCTTTAAGAATATCTAAGATGTATTTTCTTTGGTTGGGTAATGTACCCTTTTCTGTCCTGGATACCTCTAAACCAAGAAAGTATCTGACTTCACCCAAGTCTTTAATTGTGAAAGTTGTATGAATCTCATATTTAATCTTATGGATCTCAGAACTGTCAGCTCCAGTAATAAGGAGATCATCCACATACACCAATATGATTACCAAACCAGCTGGCACATGTTTGATAAACAATGAGAAATAAAACATAGATTTGACATACCCCTGAGCAGCAAGGAACCTTGACAATTCCACATTCCGCTGGCGGGATGCTTGTTTTAGACCATACAATGACCTCTTTATACGACACACTTGACCAGGAGCAGTAAGAGTGTAGCCAGGGGGAATGGCCATGTATACTTCCTCATCCAAGAAGCCCTGTAAGAAGGCATTATTTATGTCTAATTGATGAACACACCAACCTTTCATAGTAGCCAAAGCCAGTAGCAATCTTACTGTGGTGAACTTGGCAATAGGTGAAAAGGTGTGTTTAAAATCCTTGCCTTTAATCTGGTTGTAACCTTTAGCTACTAATCGAGCTTTTTACCTCTCAACACTTCCATTAGCTTTGAACTTGATTTTGAACACCCATCTGCAACCTATAGCAACCTTTCCTGGAGGCAACTCAGTGAGTAACCAAGTCTTGTTCAACTCTAGAGCCTGAATTTCCTTCTGCATTGCCTCAATCCAAAGAGGATTGTCCTTGGCCTGATGGTATGTAGATGGTTCATGGATAGAAAGAACATTGGCTAAAGATGCAACATACTCAGGAGGATAAAATGAGTGGTTGTCTAGAGAAGAAACCATAAAGGAACTTGACATGGATGAGGAAAGGGTTGGACAGTAAAAGTCCTTTAGATGAGCAGGTATATGGGTTTGTCTGATTGGTCTATTTAATTGTGGTGGAAGTGGGAGAGGTGGGGTTAAAGGTATAGAGTGAGAGTATGTATGTGAAGTAGGGGAAACGGGTGAGTTTGAAGAGGAAATGTTGGCATCATGGTCAAAAGTAGCACGGTGTATATGGGAGAAAGAGGACAAAGTGTCTGACACAGTTTCAAGGGTAGGACAAGGGGAATCAGGAGAAGCTGGATTGACTAAAGGAAGGCATGGTTTTGATGGTGAAATATCAGGTAAGGTAGCAGAAGAAGATGCATAAGGAAATGTATCCTCACAAAACACCACATCTCTGCTTACTAAAATGCTTTCATCCTCTAAATCAAAGATTTTATAAGCCTTGTGATCAGATGGGTAACAAAGAAACAAGCACCTTCTGGCTTTAGCAGCAAATTTATCATTTTTAGGACCTCTTCTTAACACATAACACAAGCACCCAACCACTCTTGAATGACTGTAAGTAGGATGCTTACCATGCAGTTTTGCATAGGAAGTGGACTACTTGAGCACAGATGCTGGAATCAGATTAATCAAATGAGTTGTAAAAAGCACACACTCACCCCAAAATCGAATAGGAAGAGAAGCATGAATTCTGATAGCTCTAGCTGTCTCCAATAAATGCCTATGTTTCCTATCCACTCGGCCATTTTGCTGAGGAACATAAGGCACAGAATACTGATGCACAATACCTCTGTCTTTGAAAAACTGAGAACTCCTCAAGAATTCAGTCCCATGGTCAGTCCTGATGACTTGAACTGTAATCTTGAACTGAGTTTCCACCATCAAGATGAAATTCATCATCACATCAGTCACTTTGGTTTTGTCTGAAATTAAATGAGTCCAAACAGCTCTACTAAAATCATCCAAAATAGTGACAAAATAACGAGCACCAGTAATAGAAGGAACTCTATATGGTCCCCACAAATCAATGTGAATCAATGCAAATTTCTCTGTAGCAATGGAAGTACTCAAATCAAAAGGCAAAGCATGATGTTTGGCCATTACACTTGGCTCACAAAAACTAGCAAATTTATCTGAAAATTTGCATCCATGAACATGATGTAGCTTAGAGAAGGACATATGTCCCATTCTATTGTGAAACAAATCCTTAGACACATAGGTCTTATTATCTATTCCAGAATTCTTATCTATTACAACACCAGCAACGTGCTTTCTTCCAACACCAGTGGTAACTTCAGAGGTCAGGTGAGCTTTGAAGAGTTGCTTAGTAATCTTGGCAGCACTGAGGATTACATTTCCACTCCTAGGGTCCTGAAACAAGCACTTTGACCTCTTAAAAACCACATCAAACTCTGTATCATCAACAATTCTCCCAACTGACAAGAGATTAATTTTGAATTCTGGAATGTAAAAGACATCACGCAGCACCAGACCACAAGTCGAGTTGACATCACCAATCTCATATACTTTTCTAATATAACCATCAGGTAGACACACACTGACTGCCGAGACAAAGACTTCATGTTTCTTAGAAAATTTATATTGCAAGTCATGTGATCTGTGGCACCAGAATCTATGATCCACATGTCTGAATTCTCAAAATTAAATTTGGAGAAATTCAAAGCAAGTATAGTACCTACAAATCTTGTAGATGCCATAGGTTATTTTCCTTTCATAGCCTTGAGAACCTCTTTACACACAGCATTTACATGAGATACATCAAATTGTTTGTCTGTATCTCCCTCGTCATCAAATAGAGAATTAGTCATCCCTGCAGCAGTAGCAGCAGTTCTCATCTCAGTCTTTGACTTAGGGTTCTTGAACCAATCAGGATACCCAATTATCTTGAAGCATCCTTCCAGAGTATGACCTGTCATGTTGCAATGGCTACATTTCAGGTGAGATTTGTCCACCTTCTCTTTCTAGGAAGATTTCTTATCACTAGAATTAGAGAACCTGTTGACAGATAAGACACTAGAATCCGAAACCTGATGTTTTTCTTCAACACTAGTGGCCACCTGCTGGATCAAATAATACGCCTCGTCAACTGTTGGCAATGGCTCAGTAGCAAGAATCTGGCTTCTTGCGCTTTCATAGTTGTCGTTCAGCCCCATCAGAAAGTGGAGCAACCTGTTACGACTATCAATCTCATTCAGCTTCTTCTTCATATCACAAGTGCATTTGTTGAAAAATCCACAAGTACACTTCGGAATTTCTTCCAAGCTTTGGATCTCATTCCACAATTTCTTGATTTTGTTATAGTAATCGGTAACAGTCAATCCTCCCTGAGCTGTATTGCATAGTTTCTTTCTCAATTGATACAGCAAAGGTCCATTCGACTACGCAAAACTTTCAATTATCTCCAACCACGGTTCCCTCGCTGATTCTACATACATGAAGCCTTCTGCCAGATTTGAAGTCATCGAATTGACAATCCACCACCGCACCATGTAGTCGCAACGCTTCCATCGCTGCAGATCAGCTGGAGCGACGTCCTCCTCCTTTGAAGTGCCATCAATGAATCCGATCTTAAATTTGGTACCAAAAGCCATTTGAACTCCTCGGCTCCAACTTAAGAAATTGGATCCATTGAAAGCGCTTGCGACTAGTTGAGCGCCGGGATGATCCGAGTTGGATAGGCACAATGGATCATTCATGTTGCTGCTGTTGCCGAGGTCACCTTGGGTTGAAGGTCTCACATCCATCTTCGAACAACTGGATTTGCTACACGACGTCTGATCTGTCCGTGTGCTCTGATACCATGAAAAGGAACCAAAACCGAGCTTGATTGAGCTAGGTTGAAGTTCAACAATGGAGGTTTCTTGGAGAGTTTGTTTTGGAAGAAGGAAGTTTGTTACACAACTTCCAAAATCTGAATACGTTGCTCAACACAGTACACGGGAGTGTGCTTTTATACAATGTGTTCTCCTTCTTAGGAGAATTACTAAACTACCCTCCCTTGTACATTAGCTCACATCCTCATTACTTCTGCATACTCGTCTCCTGTGTTCAACCGATCTCACTCGCTCCTTTCGCTAAGTGTTGTATTTACTTTAAGTGTGTGAGATTTCATTCGAGCTTTATAGTACAATTCATTTAGGTTATACTAAGGGTTCCTTTACCCAAACGTATAGGGTACTTCGGTATCCATAGAGCTTTGTTTCACTAGTGTGCTTGGGTTACTAGATAGGAAGTTAGTCTAGAAGAGGGTAAGTCTTCTAGAGGTTGTATCTAGGGCTCATAAGAAAAAGTGAAATAAAGTTTGTTGAATCCTACGGGTTGGATAACCCTAGGCGGGGACGTAGGCGATTGTGTCGAACCTCGTTAACAAGTATCGTGTTCTTTACTTTCCGTTCTTTACTTTCGCATATTACTTGTTCGTTGTTTATTACTAATTCGCTCATGCTTCTCAGATAAGGTCTTACAATAGGTGGTAAGGTCTTACGTTTTCGGTAATTGCAAAAAGCTTACATACTCTATTCAACCCCCCCCCCCCTTTTTAGAGTATTTGCGTGTTTTATATCTGCCTATTCCGCACTTCATATCCTAACAACTAGATTCACCCGACATCATACTAACTTATTAACTTACATTTAACGCAAATAATCATTTAGCTTCAGCTACCAATTTATCAAATGTAGTCTAGGTTGAAGAGTGGTACGCACAAATGGTGGGAAAATCTTTATTATTAATATTTTTTATTTTTTTTATTATTATTATTATTATAAATATTTATTATTATTATTATTATTATTATTATTATGTAATTAAGAATAATGTCAGCCACCTATTTTCTACTACAAATTAAAGGTCCAAATTTACTTACAAATTATATCATAATTAAAGATTCTGATCCTCATACCTCTACTTGAATATATAACCACCTCTAATTGTTTTACTGTTGACAAAGTGAGTGCCCCAAATGATATTGTTTGACTCTTGACAAAGGGCCCCGAATGATTCAATAATGTGCTCGCTATCTTTTTCGGTGTACCAATTGAAAACAAGTTAGTTTAGTACAATCTCACTCAAGGGGTATCGTCATTCCTTTTTTGTTTTGGCAAAGTTAAGGGTATCGTGATTCTTAATTTCAGTTGTGTTAATCCATCATCGTATATATGTAAAGTGCGATCCAACACATTCTTAAACCATACAAATTAAGTGCAAAAACCATTACATTCTTAAATATTATCTCTTAAAGTATAATCCAATAACAGCTATCAGTTTCGATCAACTAATAATACAATTTATATAAAACTGTGCAATATATAATTGTAATGCAATAATAATGGTGTAAAGGAATGATATGTCTATTCTTAATATTCGCTTACCAGTCAATTTGAGCTGCAACTTTAATAACCAAATGAATGATATAGCTCTACAAAGTATTCGTGACCATATTGGTCCTAAGTTAATACCAAAACTTGTATTCTGCTAGTGGGCTCTTTGGACTCACAGAAACCACCTCATTTTTAATCCTACTGAAACTCCAAATTTGAACCATATTAAGGTTGTTGAGTCTATCTTGATGTTATATTATATGTATGATGGAAGACAAAGAAAGGTAGTATTTATTTTATACAAATATCAATTAGGGCAAATTTGCTAAAATGACCCTCATATCCGGAAGGTTTGCATGAGTAACCCAATTCGGAAAAAATTTGCACAAAAGCGGATATCCGCTTGACAAAGGGAGCCGGTAGTCGGTCACCCTGTGGGGTACAGCTGGACTCCACTCTCGGTTTCATGTACAATGAGAGAAAGAGGGAGGGATGCATCTTTACTCCTGAAAAGCAAGGACCAGGGAGAGAGGAGGGAATTGACATATACTGGAATTGTCCCATAACTTCCTTGTCCTTGTCCTCCTCCTCCTTGCCCTTATCCTTGTCCTTCACTGATCCCTGAACCTAAGCACATGACCTCTCAATGAATTGACATATATTGGAATTGGCATGACATGTATTGATACTAACAGGACATCCATTACTAAAAACATGACATTAACAGGAAATGACATGACGATTCTGATCTGATACCAGGAGAACCTTACCTCCTTTCCCAGAACTTCCTCTTGCTCCTCTGACTCCCTAGTCCCCTTCCACCGCAATTCCCTCCTCATGTTTTCAATCGCCTCCTCAAGCGTCGCCATCTTCGAGCTTACCTCCGCGGATATACTCCTCGACATGTCGTCCATCTTTGCCACTAACCGTGACTCTATCTCTAATAGGGTAGCTTGTGTCTGCGTGCCCTCCCCTGATTCTTGCGTTGACCCACTTGCTCCCTTTGGTTGTTTCTTTGGTGAGGGTTTGATATTTGCTGATAAGAACTCCCGGACTATGTCGTCGAAGAAGTTGTCCCGCTTGTCGTGAGTGTTTCGGGCATCGTGATATAAACGGGTTGCTCTCTCCACATCATCGGGGAGTAGAAGAGGCCTCACGGCTGCATGGTCATTGAAGTGCACGAGCTCCTTCGCCTCCTGCAGTCGGGTTTCGATTGAGGCATACTTGAGGTTCGGGTCTCTAAACTCGTATCGCAGACACCTGGGGTACAGCTTCTTGTCTATGACATTCGCGAATTGGTCGGCCATTAGAGTGAGGGCTTCGTACACCCATAGCTGCAATTAAATATTGTCCAGTAAATAATCACTTCATGTCCAGTCAATAAATATAAGACGCCTAGTAAACGTGTATACGGCGTCCAGTGATATCTATGTACGAACCTGGAAGGCGAGAGGGAAACCTAGTAGGCAATAGGCCGGGCGTGCATTGGAGCTGCCCTCATCCCGTTGGAGCTTCCTCTCGATTGCACGGTTTAGGAACTCGTTCGTTCGCTCGTAGCAAAGCCAACCCCACGGAAACGCCAGGAACCTGTCAATGTCGCCGATAAGGTCAACCACCCACCCATGAATTTAGTTTTTGGGTTCCTTCCCGAACAATACTCCCTCGACCAGCATCAGCAGGACAAATTTTAACTTTCTGGTTGACGATTTCTCAGATGCCATTGCCACACGGAACTGCACCCGGAACTGGGACATCCTCATCTTTGAAACTCCAAAGAAATCATACACTGCCTTCTCGAACCCGTCGTCGTCCTCGGGCTCTTCGCCATAACCACAGTTGAGACCGGTGACAAGGGCGAACTCAGCTATTGAGAACCTGACGACCGCATCATGGATCTTGTACCACGTTTCATTCTCTTTCTTCGTCTTCAATTGTCGTTGGAGAACGTAGTGTACAAGCTGTCCCGAGAACTGGACCCTTGTGCCCAGTCTTGCAACGCCCCCCAACGGGCTGTCCGTCAGGCGCTTCCAATGGGACTTGCTCAACCGGTTGTCAATGTTTACCAGGAGTGGCATCCGTGAGTGTTGGTTAATTTTTGTTTTGAAATGTCTATCTTCCTATACGACGTACACAGCCTACACAGACTTCAACATGTCAGCCACACTGCAGCACAACAATCACAACTTACATTACTAGAACGAAAGCCATATTACCGCGCCGGAGGTTTGAGTTGTACGGTCTGCAATCTTCTTTACACTTCGTTGCGACATTTTTAATATTCACCAGATATCCTGCATAGTGGAAGACCCAAATTCAGTATTCTACACATCAATTCTTCTCCCCCAACCCACGGTTCCCTTTATATCAATATCAAATGTAACATGACACAGACACAAGTACACATGACACACACACATATACACATGACACATGGTTGTGAAAACATGACAGCATACTTATTCAATCTGTCCATCTCCATTTGCACACAAGTCACCCTATTCTAGATAATGTCGATTCCACAGAAACTTTTCACCCTTTCTAACATTTTCCCTAACCCTAATGCGCCGCATTTCATCCAATTTCCCCCAAACCTGAACGCATCTACAGTTATAAGCCCCATTTCGCCCAATTCCCCCCTGAACTGAACGAATCTACACTCACCCTGCTCCTGATAAGTTGGATTCGACAAGACAGTTGCCCAATTTCCCCATTCCCAAAAATCCCCTTCTCTCCCAGACGCGCAAACCCAGTACCCTAACTTTCCACCAATTGTTTTTAACTTGACGCTGGTTATTTCCTACATGACAAGGCAATATTGCGTACTGTCAACCCATTCGACCCCTTCTTCCCATTTTCAAACAATCCAAACCAGTTTTTGTTCTTCAAATCGGTTCCTCCCCTACGAATCGAAGCAAAACGTATTTAATCGGCATTGTGAGGGTTTACTTACTTCAAAGTCGGCCTCTTCGTCTCCTCTTCTGCACTGTCGTCTTCTTCCTCTCCTTTGCTTCTTCTTTTCCTCTCTCGCTCTGTCGTCTCCTTCCTCTTCTTCTTCCTTCTCTTCTTTTTTTCCTCAGGTTTGCATGTGGAACTGTTGCCCTCTCTCTCTCTTCCTCTTTTGTAAGTCGTGAGAGGCAGTTGGGGGTCGACAGTTTTGAAATTAAACTGCTTCCTCTCTCACTCTTCCACTCTCTCTCTCCACAATAACTTCCCCCACTTCCACTCTCTCTCTCCACAATAACTTCCCCTTGCCTCTCTCTCTCCACCACGCTTCCTCTCTCTCTCCTCTATCCCGGTTATTTCCAACCGGCAAAGTTGCAATTTTTTGGTGGGGGGGGGGGGGGGGTTAACCTTTGCAATTGTTGTGGATAGTGGGTTAGTCTAGCAAACATTTTCGGGGCAAGGGTTACTTCCTTTAATTCCCTCTATCAATTAGACTATTTATTGGAATTTATATTTAATTAGTTGGTGGAGATCTTGTGCAGGATTTGATTTGACTATTGAAGATTTGGGGTTGACTTTCTAGAAGCTTCTTTGAAGATCTTGTAGAGCAATCTTCAAAGTCAAAACTCAAAAGGTTATTGGTTTGTTGAGATATTCAAGAGATGTGGTTGAACCAATATTTGGTTACCTTCAACGTTTCAAAATAAACCATCAATACCAAAACAGAAGCAAGACCTTACTGTTTGAAAAGAAAGTCAAAACCATGGTTTCCAGGTTTTGGTAAGGCCTTACCGACACTGGTAAGACCTTACCGACAGTGGCATCAGGAATTACACAAGCTCGGAATTGAATGACACGAACTCAGTGTAATTGGGCCTATTTGTTAAATGGGTCTATTTTACTTAAGCTTACCATTCCAACTTTAAAGGACCAATAGGTTATTGGACCTAATTTTGAATGGGCCAATATATTTGTTAGAGTGTTTAAATTCTATTGGATTGAGCTTTTAACTAACTACGTAGATATCTTGATTTCTTTATTTGTTGAGATTTCACAGGGATTTGGTTGAATGAAGTTTTCAAACGTCAAATTTCAAAAGCTCATATCTCAGGCAAAGATTCAAGCATATCCGAAGTGAAGTTTCTGGAACGTGTTTCAAACGGCCGAAGTTCTCTCCACAAGATTTGCAACATATTCGGCGCCTTTCATTCGCAAGTTCAAACGTTCGAGTTATTCAATTTTTGAATGGTTGGGCTGGCCTTTATAAGGAGAAGGGAAGGATAACAGTTGACACACATCTACACAGCGCTTAAAAGACTTCAGCAATCTCTCGTCTCCTGCAACAACATCGTCTCGCATCTCTCTTTGGTTTGAGCGTTTTATTTCTTTGAGAGTGTGAGGTTTACATTGAGCTTTATCGTACAATTCATTTAGGGTTATACTAAGGGTACATCTCTACCCAAACGTATAGATACTTCGGTATCGGTAGGACTTTGTTTTACTGGTGTGTTTGGGTTGCTAGATAGGAAGTAGTCTAGAAGAGGGAAGGTCTTCTAGAGGTTGTATCTAGGGCTCATAAGATAAAGTGAAATAAAGTTGTTGAATCCTACGGGTTGGATAACCCTAGGCGGGGACGTAGGCGGTTGTGCCGAACCTCGTTAACAAGTATCATGTCCTTTACTTTATGTTCTTTTCATTCATGCTTGTGTTTGCTTTACTTCTTACTCGCTTTCTCTATCTTAACTCATTACTGTTTTGCAGATAAGGTCTTACATCTGGCGGTAAGGTCTTACCTGTTTCTGCATTTGCGAAAAATTGTCATACTCTATTTCTTTCCCCATCTAGAGTATTTCTTTGCCTTTTATCTGCCTATTCCGCACTTCAAAGGCCTTACTCCTTACGACACAACAAATTTGTATTCAAGCATCTTATTTCAACTTAAAATTGAGATTGGGATAATAACCCTACCAGGAGCCTCCGCTTCATAACCGTTCTAGTTACTATAAATCTAAACACCGGAAAAGTTAGGAGATATGGGCTAAACCACCCCTTAACTACGTAAAACTAAATTTTGATGGTTCTAGGTTGCAGTGTGGAAAGGCGTCATTTGGTTCTGTTTTTCGTAACCCGCGCATGATGCTTCTTTCATCTCCCTTAGTAGGGGTTTATGTGGTGGTATGCCTCCAATCTATGCGGAAGCCCTTGGCCTGCGTAATGGTTTGCTAAGGGCTGACTCTATGTGTTTGTATAATATCCTTATTGAGGGAGATAACCTTACAGCTGTTAAAGTTCTTTTGGGTGAATGGAGTTGCCTTTGGATTATCGAGATCTTGGTAACGGAGATGAGGCTACTTTTGTGTAAATTTAATTCAGTTTCAATTCGTCCTATTTTCAGGGAAGCAAATACGGTTGCAGGTTGGATTGCGCATCTGGCTTTATGTATCCCTGTCGACGAAGCTTTGGAGGCCAATGAAGAACTGTGTATTCTCGTCCGTAAGGACGCTCTAGGATTGGGTTAGACCGCATGTGTTCTCCTATTCTAATTCTTTCCTTGTTTTCAAAAAGAAAATGTTGTAAAGTAAAAAAAAAAGTAACTTATTTTTTGGTGGGAAAAACTGAAAGAACAAGCCTCCCCTCCTCGGGAAAGAGGAGACAAATAAAGAGCGGAAAGGATTACAGAGTACATGCACGGGGCTTAGCAACACCCCGATCATCATCACGTAACAGAAGGATGGACCAGTCAGGCGGCTCCGACAAAACATGAAGTCCTAATGGTAAAGAAAAAGCAAAGGCAGCGGTGGCGTCCGCTATTGAGTTAGTCTCACGATACGTGTGTCGTAGCTCCTTCCTCCTTCACCACTCAAAAAGATGCAGCCTCTCCCTCTCAGCCTTTCAGGAATGTTAGGGGTGTCCGAGATCAGGAGGATCTTAGCAAGAACGACAGATTTTAACAATTCTGATAACACCAAATCAATTGAATTTTAGAACTCTACAGGATGTGTTTTTCAACATGGGAGGAAATTAGAGATATAGAATGTGATATTTTTATTTTATTGGGTTCAATGATTAGGATTCTTTATTGTTCGTTTAAATTTAATTTATATTAATATGGTCCGTAATTAAAAATAGATCGGGATGAAATTGAACTAAAAATCCATTGTAATCGCTCAGATCTCGAGATCCCCTTCAATGGAGGTTGAACATGTGTTTGAGTAGAGTTGGAGAAGATAATGTATTTTTTTAGTCTCGAGCCAAAACGTAAATATTTTGTAAAAACAAAAAGGATTATCGTGCAATTTTTTTTGTTGACCATCTTGCCAATAGACGAAAATGCATGTTATCAATGGACTTTTTCAATTTCAATTCCTCTATTTTTAAGAAAGTTCATTTAGAGAACTAGCTAAGTTTCACTTCCACCTTTTTTCATGAAATTTCAATTCTCAAAAAGTGTAATTCTAAAGAAGTAACTTTTAAGAAATTAAACTTCTCATGTTCAACCAATTAAGAAATTACACTTTTTTTAAATATATTGGGTATTGATTGAAAATATGTGCTTGGTTGATGTTTTGTCCCAATAAAACCCATGAATTAAATTCATATAGCTTTGGAGAAGTTTATATAACTAGTCTAGCTAGAGACTTAGGCAAGGTGACCCACTTTCTCCTTACCTTTTCCTATTTGTGAGCGAGGTTTTGGCCCATGGACTCCAATTTGAATCTTTCCAGCCAAGTAGTCACATTGGTATTTTCCCTACCCGTGCTTGTTAAAAAATCCCGTTTTTAGCCTTCACTGATGATATTATTATTTTCACAAAGACGACCAAAACTGCTTGTGATCAAATAAACAAAATCACTAATTGTTATAGCACTTTCTCAGGCCAAAAAAATTAATCTCCATAAGTCTTCATTTCAAATGACAAGCAATATCACTAATCAGACTGCAAATCTCCAACACATCAAACCTAGGCAGTTATCTTGACTGCCCAATAATTTCAAAAAAAGTAACAAATGTCACCTTCGGTGATCTTCTTTCGAATATTAAAAAGCAACGTTCAAAGTAGACTGCAACACGTAACCTTTCGCAAGCGGGTAGGCTTAGGCTTATCAAATCAAATTTATCAGCTAAACTTATCCATTTTATGCAATGTTGTACGCTTCCGTCTTCAATTCATAAAGAACTCAATAAAATCAATAGAAATTTCTTGTGGAACAAAGGTCCAAAACATCGGCCTCTTATCAGTTGGTTTAAAGTTTGCAAATCCCATCGTAATGGGGGCTTGGGTCTCTTTTCTTCTGAAGACATGAATAAGGCTCTCCAAATAAAACTTCTGTGAAAAACTCTAGCCAAACTTTCTAACCCCTGGATCCGTCTTGTTACGAACAAATACCTTAAATCTGACTATATCCTGAATTACACCAGAAAAGGTAACACTTCCTGGCAGTAGGCTCGATTGACCAACCTTTTGACTCTCTTCAAAAGAGGTTTGCGTTGGGGAGTACCTGATGGCTCCTCTATTAACTTCTGTCGTGATTCTTGGTTGGGATTGGAGCAACTATAGACCATGGAAACAAACTACTCTTCCACATCCGAAAACATGCTCATGAGCGATTTCATCACTCCAACAAAGGAATGGAATACCCCTAATTAAACTCCATTCTTTGTTACAATCATGCCTCCCACGAAGCATCATTGACAAAATAGCCCAAACTCCGATTCCAAGACACATATCGCAAGACAGACTATACTGGCATTGGAGTCATAATGGATGGTCCTCTGCGACATCAGCAATTGAAATGATTCAAAACAATAAGCATCATTCAAAATCAGACTTCCACTGGATCTGGAATCTTAATTGCCTTCCCAAAATCAAAGAGTTTCTCTGGTAGATCACTAAGGATGGTATTCCTACTATGGTCAAATTGGCTTGTTGTGGTTTCGGGCGTCCCACAAATTTCCCCTTTTGTGATATGAATCATGAAGACATAGAACATCTTATTTTCACTTGCCTAAATTCCAAAACTACAATTCAACAACTCTCTCCTCATAATTCTGACACAATTCACCAAATCTAGAATACAACGACTGTTGGGGGAAAGTCTTGTTGGGCCCGACCAGAAAGCCCAACTCAGACTGGGGCACCATCCTAAAACCAATTGGCATTAGGTAGAGGAGCCCATTCACTTATATGTTAGGTTCAGAATCCTCCCACTTCCGATGTGGGATTCACAAGTGTCCCAACAAATCCCCCTCTCACTTGCAAATCCATCACAAGTCTAGCCAGTTGGAATCGAGACCTCCACGCAACGGGTTCGACTAACCCGTCATCAATACAGATGTGGGATCCATCTCAATCTTTGGTGCAACCAGCCCACCCTGAACTCGCCTCTGATATCATTTTGTTGGGAGAAAGTCTTGTTGGGCCCGACTAGAAAGCCTAACAGATAAGTCAGACTGGGGCACCATCCTAAAACCAATTGGCATTAGGTGGAGTAACTCATCCACTTATATGATAGGTTCAGAAATCTCCCACTTTCGATGTGGGATTCACAAATGTCCCAACAAATCCCCCTCTCACTTGTGAATCCATGACAAGTATAGTCCGGTTGGAATTGATAGCCTTACGCAACGCGTTCGACTAAACTGTCACCGTATATCGATGTGGAGTCCATCTCAATCTTTCGGTGCAACCGACCTACCTCGAACCCAGCTTTGATACCAGTTTGTTAAGGAAGTCATCTTGGGCCCAATTAGAAAGCCCAACATATAAGTCAGAATGGGGCACCATCCCAAAGCCAATTGGCTTTGGGATGGTGCCCCATTCTGACTTATAGGTTGGGTTTCTGGTCGGACCCAACAAGACTTTTCCCCAACAAAATGGTATCGAAGTCGAGTTCAGGGTGGGCTGGTTGCACCAAAAATTGAGATGAATCCCACATCTGTATCGATGACGGGTTAGTCGAACCCGTTGTGTGGGGGTCCCAATTCCATCCAGGCTAGACTTGTGATGGATTCGCAAGTGAGAGGAGGATTTGTTGGGACACTTGTGAATCCCACATCGGAAGTGGGAGGATTCTGAACCTAACATATAAGTGGATGGGCTACTCCACCTAATGTCAATTAGTTTTAGGATGGTGCCCCAGTCTGGCTTATATGTTAGGCTTTCTGGTCGGGCTCAACAAGACTTTCTCCCAACAAACTGGTATCAGAGCTTTGGAATGTACTGGGAAACCAACGTTTCTCTATTTTAGTTGTCTCTTGGTTGAGTCTTTGGTTCTTCCGCAACAAAAAAAAAAAGATTTTGAGAATGTAAACCCAAATCCAAAAGCCATCATATCCTTTATCTCCGAACACTTTACAGTTGGAATTGTGCTAAAGAACAAGAACTAGATATTCTTCCCCACCCACATCCACCAACATGCAAGACAACACATAAACTGTCAACAAACGTTGTCGTTTGTCTAAACCTCAACATGGATGGTACAAACTTAACTTTGATGGAGCCTTATCACCTACAAATACTTCTTCTTATGGATTTATTATCAGGAATGAGGACGGATCTATCCTCTTCTCTGAGGCGGGTTCCTTGTCTATTCCTTTTGTCTTAGGGGCTGAATGCTTTGGCCTTTGGAAGGGGGTTCTCAAAGCTGTTGATCTAAAATTAAAAAACCTCATTATCGAAGGGGATAGTATTAGCATCATTAAGAGTTTAAAAACTGGATGCTCCTGTTCCGGGGAGATTGAGATGATTCTATCTGATCTGACTATCTTCTTTCTCTCCACCAGTTCTCAGAATTTGAGATCAAACACGTCTTTAGGGTGGGCAACGGTGCTGCAGATCGACTTTCTCATCTTCCATCTCCTCATTTGACACTTCTCTCCCTTCAGACGCTGCCCTTTGCAACATCATTATTCGAGATACACTTGATTAGTTGTTCCCACAACATCCAAATTCTTTTCAGTTAAAAAAAATTATAACTAGTCTAGCTAGTTAAATAAATTACTTTCCCCAAACAATAGAAATTTAACTTAATGAATTTTAATTGGGACGTACAAAAACGTGAACCAAACACATATATTTTCTTGGGATAATTAAGTAACTGTACCATTTTCAGTTTTTGTTTTGGTAAATGTACCTTTCAAGTTTTTGTTTTGTTAATTATACTTTTTTTTTCTCTAATGACAATTTTGCCCATGTTTTTTTTTACAATTTTCTTCAATCACGTATATTAATATTGTAACACAAATCTTTTCCCTTTCACGCGCTCTCATTCCATTGACACTCATTTCTTCCATATCATTCAATCAATTGACGCTCCTATTCCATACACGTACCTTCCTTCTACTATGTATGCGAAGGTATTCAGGGTTAATTTTGTGTTTTTTTTCCATGTGATTTCTACCACGATCGACTCTATCGATTCTACCGAATGAGCGTATAATTTTCAATTTTCGATTATTTGTTTTTGGGTTATGTTATGTGTGATTGACTATTGAACTAGATACCATCAACGTACAATGGCACTCATACCCACTAGATTGATATCTCATATCTCTACGACTCTACCCTACGTACTGAATGCGTGCTCTCCACAATTATTTTTTTATCGATCGTGGTACGTGTAACCCTAATTTGATGATTTGAATTTTGTAGTTACAATAATTTTAGAAATTGGTAATCGTTACACGTTACAATAATTGTTTCATGTGGATGAGTTCTGATATAGCAAAAGTAATTCGATAAAAGATCCAGGGGCATAATCGTCATTTACACGGTAAACCCTAATCGCAAACCCTAACTCTCATTATATATATGATCGATCTACTAGGGTTGAGGGGGCTCTCTCGAACGGCCGACACACTATCTGACTTGAGCGTCGGAGGCTTCCCACGGGGAAGTAGCCCCACCTCTTCTTCTTCATCCTTGTAGGAAGATCAATCGACATTCAAGAATCATGGTGCAAATTCTATGCATTACATTTGGCGCCGTCTGTGGGAAATCGATCAAAAAGCCATGTGATCGGATCTCCCAATCTGCAAAGCAACAAAAAATCAACTGTTGATAGTGATGGTGAACCGGTGGACGCTCAGTCTTCACCTATAAACCCTAGGAGAGGTGCGGCTCACCAGTGCCGCCTACGGAGCTTTGCCTAGGGCTCGGGGGCATGTCGGACCACCACCGCTCCTATCCCGGTTCACAAGAGATCTCCCAATCAAATCTGAAAGAGAAGGAAGGGTAGAGAATGAAAGAGATCTGGTGATCTCCTAAACGGAAATTCCGACATCGAAAGGTCGTCGATCTTCCACAACTCCCGCCTCTGTCTCATCATCGGCGTCGCTCCCGCCCAAGCGCCGGCGTCGCAGCCACCGCCGCCTACCGCGAGGCGGATCCCGATCCTTCTCTGGCTGATTGCCATTGTCAGATCTGTCCTCAAACCCTTCGTAGAACGGGAGCGGAGTGCGTCTTCCACTCGATCCATCCTCGGATCCAACCCCCGACGCATCCAGGGTAACCGGCACGAGGACGTCAAGTGCTACCGGTCATCGACCTTTGTTGTCGTTTCCATGGCCAAACGCAGATCCAACAGTGGGCTAAGCGTCTGAGCCTCGCCGCACCACCGCACTACGCCGATTGATCGAGCCTTTGTCGCCACCTTGGCCGCCGATCCCGGTCTCCACTGTCTCTCTCTGTGCGACTCCGTTTGGACCCGTCTTAGCATTGCGTCATAGCCGCCACCACCAAGCACCCCTTTCACCGAACCACGAGAGCACGCCGGCATCGATGGGCAGGTCGGGGGCACCCCAATCCGGATCCTTCACCACCGTCGAAGTCGAGGCCAAAGGTGGGACAATCGACGAGGACGCCGCTTCAAATCTAGCGCCGCCTGCTACAAACCCGGAAAACGTTACATTGCTTGGATTAATTAGATAGCAATTAATACGAAGACGACGTTACTTTGGAAATTCAAATTAATTACGAAATCAGCCCGAAATTCTTGGAAATTGCAGCTCAGTCTACGCAATTAAGACAATTGCGGAAAAGGCCCTAACTTCCATAATGTCTCACTTGGAAGTGCAACGCATCCTGCCCGGCCGGTCCATATGAGACCTAAAAGCTAAGTTCTCTATTTATTTCCTATTGTGATGACAAGTTTGTTCTTTAGTTAATTATATTGCGTGGATAATTGCATTGGTGACATGAAAATTCTTGAAATGCTTATATGTGCATCTATATATCAAACAACATTATATCAAAGCAAAAGAAAAAGGAAAAAATAACAATCAAAGAATCGCCACTCATGGCCAATGGATCGCCACTTAAGGCCAAAAGATCGCCACTCATGGCCAATGAATCGTCACTCATGGCCAACGAATCGCCACTCATGGCCAACGGATCGCCACTTAAGGCCAAAAGATCGTCGCTCAAGGCCAATAGATCGCCACTTAAGGCCAAAAGATCGCCACTCATGGCCAATGGATCGCCACTTAAGGCCAAAAGATCGCCACTCATGGCCAATGAATCGCCACTCATGGCCAACAAATCGCCACTCATGGCCAACGGATCGCCACTTAAAGCCAAAAGATCACCGCTCAAGGCCAATAGATCGCCACTTAAGGCCAAAAGATCGCCACTCATGGCCAATGGATCGCCACTTAAGGCCAAAAGAATCGCCACTCATGGCCAATGGATCGCCACTTAAGGCCAAAAGAATAGCCACTCATGGCCAATGGATCGCCACTCAAGGCCAATATAACGCCAATCAAGGCCAATGAAATGCCAATCAAGGTCAATAGATCGCCGCTTATGGTTAAAGAGTCGTCACTTAAAACCACCTAAAGCCAATTCTAAGCCATAATAACGCCGTTAAGGGCCGACAAAAGTCAAAATCAAGCAATGAGCATGTCATTTACAGACGAAACGCTCAACCCTAATGAAAACCATCAAATTCTCAATCATAAATAAAACTCAAGTTGTAATGTCATCAACTGACACTGTTTCTCCTATATGGAAAAAAATTCACTTAATCATTTTGAGCAGTAAATTTCAGTTGACTAGTTAATAATGCACCCACTACAAAATATTATGTTATTCGGTTGAGAATGCTAAAGCTTGCAGGATGGAACGAAGACAGGGGGCAAGCATTACTGGTGATCTTTGATCATAACAAGTGAAGAGTTTCAAATTATTCGTCTTCCCTCATCACTAGATCGTGATAAGGAAACCCGAGGGGCAATTGATATAGCAAAAGTAATTCGATAAAAGATCTAGGGGCATAATCGTCATTTACACGGTAAACCCTAATCGCAAACCCTAACTCTCATTATATATATGATCGATCTACTAGGGTTGAGGGGGCTCTCTCGAACGGCCGACACACTATATGACTTGAGCGTCGGAGGCTTCCCACGGGGAAGTAGCCCGGCCTCTTCTTCTTCATCCTTGCAGGAAGATCAATCGACATTCAAGAATCATGGTGCAAATTCTATGCATTACAGGTTCTTATAACTCAAACTTCAAAAGTCAATTGTGGTTACTAGATTATATTTGCTCGTTAGGTTCAAGTAATTAGTTACAAGAATCAAATCACTTACAACGAATTAGTTACAATTAGATACAAGAATCAAATCACCTACAACGAATTAGTTACAAGATTCAAATCACCTATTACAATAATGTGAATTAGTTACAATTAGATACAAGAATCAAATCATCTACAACGAATTAGTTACAAGATTCAAATCACCTATTACAATAATGTGATAGTGTTGATTACAATTATAGTTACAATAATTAACGATGATTACAAGAAATTAACTTTTTTCTTATCGGATACAAGAAATTAACTACAATACAAATTAAGGTTACACTTTTTTTTGGTCTTGTAATTAAGGTTACACTAATCTAGGGTTAATATTTAGAAATTGTAATTAAAGTTTTCACATATGATAATTAAGGTTTCAATAGATCGAATACACTAAATGACAATAGTTTTCAACATATATGTCGTTTCAATTACTTTAATCTAACACGAATGTAAGATTACAATAAATTACAATAGGTTTAAATAAAATTAAGATTTCGAAATATTACATTAATTAATCTAGGTTACACTAATTTAGGGTTACAATTAGCAAAGTAGGAAAAATATCAGCCTAAATCAATAGAAAAGGGCGGTGATAAAACTATATCATCCTAAATTGTAGGGAAAATATCTTAGATTATTGAAGATTATTTTTTTTTTGGTGAAATTTGAAGATTAATAGTAACAGAAACAATTTCAGGCCAAATCAATTAGGATAGGGCGTGTGCATAATTTCCCTTTTAAACAAATCTTATCTATATCGTAAATAATTTTTATCTATTTGTTAATTTTTTTAATTTTTAAAAAAGATAAAAACTCTAAAGGGTATATAGGTAAACTCCACCCTAAAAAGGTACAATTACTAAAAAGAAAAATTAAAGGGTATAATTACCCAAAAAAAAAAGAAATTTTTTGCAAAACAGTCACTTTATTTGGACTTATTTGCAAAATAGCCACGGGTTTGGACAATTTAGCAAAAGAGCCGCTATATATACGCTTATTCTCGGATTGTACGGACATTTTTTTCTGTCTCCCAAATCCTCTCGCCCTCTCGATGCACCGCCTCTCGGATGCCGCCATTTAAGTGGATGCAGCAAAGGCTCGGATTGATAGTGCGGGGAGGATCGTTGTTCAGATCAGATAGGATCGACGACGTATGTTCTCTTCTTGCAATTCCTTTAAGAAATTGAACAAAGATACCGTCAATCGCTTGAAAGTTTGATGAAATTTCTTCAACCTAACCTTTTCTTCTTCTTTCTTCTTTCTTCTTCAATTCCCTAAGCCACCGATCGCTTCTCAACAATGGCGCCCCAAAAGGTATCTCCAATCCACCATCGATTCATGTCCATTTCTCTGTAATTTGTTAATTTTCCTCTTCGGATTTTTATTGGATCGATCAATTCAGGTAGCAACAATCATGGTGATGAAGGTGGACTTGGATTGCCCTCGCTGCTACAAGAAGGACAAGAAGCTCCTCTATCAATTCCCTCTGTCAATTCTGTCATTCAATCGTCATTGCCGCATCCTCTGTTAGTCTCTTTCTCCTTGTGAAATTCTATGTTCTGCTGATTCCTCTCTGCAATTGGGGGGGTTGGATGGTACATTGTGCTGGATTTTGAATGTTATATGAATAGGCTTGGAGATCTCAGTTGATGCAAGTGATTTTTGAGGGAAACAGGAATTGGATTGAATCGTTTATGTATGTGTTTGTGCTGTCTTCACTGTCTTTGCTTGATAATGCTGAATTTGATTAGATAATGCTGAATTTGAAATTTTAACTGGATTGCAAAGCGGTTGAATATTCTAACCAGCAGGTCCAGCACTATTCAATTCTAAGGTCAGTTTCGCCTTTTGATTAGTTGGGAGAAATCTGAACGAGAAGTGTAAATTCTGAGGTGAAATCTAAATTAGTCTACAGAATGAGAAACTTTAACACAGGTGTCTGAGAGATCAAATTTCTTATGTTGCTGTCTATCTCCTGTTGCTCAACTCTGATTTGTAGTTGTGTGTTATATTGTGGTTGTCACTCAACCAAACATCATCACTGTTGATTTGTTTCAAACTTTTAAAAATCCCTATCTGGTTTTAAAAACCCCTATCTGCTGAATAAGAGTTTGAGAAGGAAAAGCTCAATGAAAGAATTGCTAATCTTTCCGGTAGTGTGGCTGTGATCCAGGTGATTTATTACTTGGACATTGTAGATTATTAGCTTTCTTCCCTTTCTGCAGCTTATGCTTATGTCTGTCAATTCCTATAGGTTGGGAGATGATATTTCTATCACTTCCTTCTATAAAAATGACACATTTCACCCATTACACTCTTGAAAGTCATCAAACATTGTTGCAGGTGATGATAATGCCTAACACCACGCGCATGGCGTGTTTATTGAAGGAGGAGAAGTAGCAGTCAAGAGATTGTCAAAAGAGTCGGGACAAGGCATTGAAGAATTCAAGAATGAGCTTAACCTGATCGCGAAGCTGCAGCACAGAAACCTTGTCCGGCTGCTTGGTTGCTGTGTCGAGAGGGAGGAGAAGATGCTCTTTTACGAGTACTTGCCCAACAGAAGCCTTGATTCCGTGTTGACAGAACAATCTCTGCTTCGTCAAAAGGGAAAGATGATGGCGGCGATGGAATGAGCTGGTTGACGTCCGATTGTTGTGGAGGGATTTCTTCAGGTACACAGATGACTAGTACAGTTTTTTTGAAACTCAATTATAAAATTCCAAGAGATTGTTTATGACATTTCTTCATATCATATGATGCATGCCCAAGTCAATTGGGATGCTCAAGTTCCTGTTGGATGTAAATTCAAGCTTCACCTTTTTAAAATAGGAGTGTTGGAGCTGCTCCTGAAATTTCCTTGTGACATGAAATCCGCTAATCTTACTCTGGAGTTTGATAAGGTATTATTGAGAAATGTTATGAGCTATGTGTTGTTTCATTGTTGTGCTTTATTATTTATGCCAGTAGTGCAATAATTTTTTTGGATGAATAGAACTGTGAATTAGTGGAAAACGAGTCACTGTCTTTCTTAGCTGAGAGCTATAATAGCACATTACATAATTTCTTATATTTTGGTTCTGTATTATTCTTTTTTGGTACTTGAGATTCTATATTGACAATTTGAAATGCCCTTTTTAGGGATTTCTGCATATCGATGAGTACCCCCCAGATGCTAATCAAGGATTTGACATTCCTTCAGCTGTAATAACTTTTCTGGACTTCCAGTCCAAATTAGGTTTTCTGGAAGGTTCAAACCTTTCACCGTTGATATCAAGACTCCAGGTAAGTGGATATTCTTTTTCTTACCTCCTTTTCCCTGTCCCTCTTGTCGGATTTATCCTTTAATGTATAGGATCTTATTATAGTTGTTATTGAGCAGGAAAAGAGTCCTTCCTTGGCTTACACAGAAGTGCTTCTTGTGTCGCTGACTACTCCCGACTTCAGCATGCCGTACAATGTTATAACAATTACATGCACTGTGTTTGCTTTATACTTTGGGTCTCTGCTCAATGTTCTAAGAAGACGTGCTGGTGAGGAGGAAAGACTATTAAAAGATGGAGGTCAAGTCTGTTGTGTGTTTATAGCATTTGTACATTTGATTTTTGTCCACTCAACATCTTTCATGCTTGGTTTAGCTCATTGCTGCACCATATAGGAACATTCATGTCAACTTCTTATGTTAGATAAGAAGATTGATTTCTTGATTGAGAAGTTGAAGTCAATTTATACACTCCTATTCTTGTTGGATGCTCAAGTCCCTACGCAAGCTATGGAATTAGAAGAACTGGAGAAGTTACTCGACTTGAAAACTTAAGCTCTACTTTCATTTTTATGTAAGAATTTTCCAGATTTTTGTTTGGCTGGAATTCACTTGTGACTGAACAAATGTATCTGTTTACTAGCTCAAGTTAAGTTTATCTGAATCTCCATTGGAGAAACTATAACACTTGGTTGAATGTTTAAAGAGTAACTTGTAAGTTGTAACCACGGTGATGTTAAATTCGACTTCATAACATGGACCAAATGGGATCCTGGTTGGACCAAATGTGGTCAATCATATTTGCACAACTTACAGTTAAATTTGCACAACGTACTATTATATTTGCATGACAAAATATTAAATAAAAGAAAATTAAATTAAAAATTAAAAAAAAAAAACTCATGTATCTCTCACGATCTGTTTTCCGGACTGCGATCTGAATGGGAGAGAGACTGCGATCTGAATGTGAATCTCGTCGCTTGTCGATTGCGACTCGATCAGTCCATATATGTGCACAACGTAAAGTTATTTTTGCAAAACAAAAAGTTCTGAAACGAAAAAAAAAAGCGGAAAAAAATTATATTCTGCACAACATACGATGTAAGAGTCGCATGACTCTATTGTAAGAGTCGCACGACTCTGTTTTACGAGTTGCACGACTCTGTTTGAAGAGTTGCACGACATTTGAAACTTGTGAAATTGTGTCTCAACATGATCTTACTTTTTGTAAATATAATTTTATACGTTTTTAATAGATTATTGCACAATATGATCTTATTTTTGCTCATCAATAGACAATAATTGCACAACATGGGGGATTGGTTAAATTTTACTCAACATCATCTTATTTTTGCAAAACAAAAAGTTCTGAAACGAAAAAAAAGCGGAAAAAAATTATATTCTGCACAACATACGATGTAAGAGTCGCACGACTCTGTTGTAAGAGTTGCACGACTTTGTTTTACGAGTTGCACGACTCTGTTTTACGAGTTGCACGACTCTGTTTTAAGAGTTGCACGACTCTGTTATAAGAGTTGCACTACTCTGTTGTAAGAGTTGCACGACTCTGTTTGAAGAGTTGCACGACATTTGAGACTTGTGAAATTGTGTCTCAATATGATCTTACTTTTTGTAAATATAATTTTATACTTTTTTAATAGATTATTGCACAATATGATCTTATTTTTGCTCATCAATAGACAATAATTGCACAATATGGGGGATTCGTTAAATTTTGCTCAACATCATCTTATTTTTGCTCAACTATAGGTTATTTTTGCACAACAATCGAGACTTGTGAATTCGTTCTCAACATGATATTATTTTCTCAATAAATTATTGCACAACATGCTCTTATTTTTGCTCATCAATACTTTATTTTTGCACAACTAGTGGGAAAAGTAGTGCTGACACTGATATTAGTTACAATTAGTGCTGACACTGATATTAGTTACAATCGAGTCATCTTCCTAAGTAATAACTTTGTAGTTCGGTATATATTTTTTCCGTGTTAGCACTTTTTTTTCTTCATATCAGCGCATTTTTTAGAGTTGTACAACCGTATTTATAATTTAATATTGAAAAATCTATAATTAATGTTTAATGACACATCATTAAAAATGGTTTTGAATTTAATAATGGATATATTGATATAGATTCACTAATCTTCCATGCGTGGAAATAAATTGTGGAATTATAAATTCCCCTTAAAAGGCCATTGAAGTAGATCAGCACCGGCCGTATCTAGGTGAGGAACCCACCACCATGATCTTCATTCTTAGTTTGCTGATTTCAACATTCTTATTTAACACCTCAATTTTTTCCCTCATTTGTGGGCATTTGCTCTTGTCACTGTCTTTTCGTACAAATAACCCTCATTTGGGTTAGTGAAGAAATAAAACATGGAAAGATACACCACAGGCTTGAGCACCGTATTGAAATGGTCGATTGTGTCCTTCGCCAGGAAATGTGCCAAGCTGCTGATACCAGAAGCACTCTCTCTCCAGTACTGCATCTTGTCCAGTGAAAATGTTCTCAATGAAGCAACTTGACATAAGAGAGCTGCAAACAGAAACAGATGTTTACATAAGTATGAGAGTCAGATTCTATTTCAGAAAGAAATGTTAAACTTTGCAAGTGCAGAAAGTCATATGGAGCGAGATCATCAACTTACAGACATCAATGATTGTATATGTGTAAGTACTGGCCCCGAAATCCTTATTACCAATTGTAGTTATTGCTCCCAAACATGCACCAGCAACCAGTAGTATAACATAGTCCGTTGCTTGTAAACTGGCTTCTCATAAGCGCTGCTTGCTTAGTTTGAAAAAGAACACCAGAAAACATACATATAAGAAGTTTAGCTTGACATACCAATCAGTAAAAGGCCAATACAGTGAGATAGAAAGTGTCACACTGAGCATATTGAAGAAAAGCATCAAAAATTGATTGAATGTGCTGCTCAAGGAAATAGGAAACATGGTTATCTACTCACCTTTTCTGAAGCATCTGCACATCAATCTCCTCGGCTGTCCTCAAATCCAAATCCTTGAGCAACTGAAGAACATATAATAATATAATATAGACTTGTTCATTTGGATGATCCACCAAAATTACTTTTAAAATCAAAATAGAAGAACATGATATGCTGAAAAAATCATAAAACTAAATTAGGTGATGCTGGTGATATATAAGCTCATCTATCAACAAGATCATGCTTCCTAAATTAGCAAAATACCATAATCTATCATTATCAGCTGCATTTCCTACTCCAAAATTCTGTATCTAGGAATATGTTTTGCTGAACTTCTGATGAACTAAAAAAAAGAGTACTACTAAACAGCCACATGATCGAGGAATTTGCTTTCAAGAACAAAGGATGTATTGATGCTTCAATGAACATAATTGCAGGATTTTGGACCTTTTCATCTATAATTGCAACAAGATTTCAGATTTCGTTCAGCAATTGCAATCCATCACAAACAAAATCGTGTTCCTTATCAATCGATCTTCAATCGATTGATAAATGGAAAACAGTCGGAAGCAAAGATCGCTTAGTCGGAAGCAAAATCTGTCACATGTATGCTCAATTTCGAAGCCTTCACAGTGCAATTTGACAAAGAAACATAAACACAAACACCTTGAGACTTCAAAATTGACTCCAACACTTAAAAAATCGAAAAAATATTTTAAGACAATGAATGTTTGATGTTCACTTTTTCCATAAAATCAATCAAGGTGGGGCTTGGACAATCACCTGAGAAATTTGCTTTGTATGCAACAGCTTTATCAAGGTAAGCGCCATTGAATGTTGAACTGCTGAAACAACACTCGACAATCGAAATCAGTAGAAGAAACAACACTCGAAATCAGTAGAAGAAACAACACTCGACAACAAGCAAAATCAGTAGAAGAAACAACACTCGACAACAAGAAACAGAGATCGAACGAAGCAATGACAACAATTGAAATTCAGAAGCAATGATAGAAACTCCCGAAACAGTCAAAATTCAGAAGCAATGACAGCAATCGAAATCAAAATCGAGCAAAAAAGGGGCAAGGATAATCGGAAATTAGAATCGAAATAAGAAATCACATGCCTTCAGGGATTTTCATGAGGAAAAGCTGTTCTGAACACACTATTTAGCTGAATGCATATTGTAGGCAAGGAAAAGCTGTTCGATCAATCGATCTTCAAGGAAGGGAGCAAGGAGAAGATTACCAAAATTAGGACGACACAAGGGGCGACGGAAGGATGCCAAGGGCGAGCCAGATCTGAAGAGGCGAGGGCCGCGAACTGGTGGACAGATCTGATCGAGACGTACGAGAACGAGAAGCCACGACGGGAGACCAGATCGGAGCGAGGAGATCGCCGGTGAGCAGTGCGAGAGAGAGTGCGGAGAGGGAGAGGGCGGAGGAGAGAGAAAGGGTTTATATTTCGGACATTTTACAAAAATGTCCCAAAACGTAGATATTTCAAAAATCCCAAAAAAAAAAAAAACTGAAAAAGGTATATTCACTATTTTCTTCTTAAAAAACCAAACATATATAGGAAAAATTCATTTTCCTTGCAATCTCACCATTCGTTTCATTTTCCTTTCAATCTCACCATTCTTATATGATCCCCTTGTCAAACAAATATTTCTCTTCACTAGTACGAGCTTTTAATTAACTGAAAATATTATAATTATAACTACAACATATATTATATTACACCTTAGCTCAAATTAAATACCAATGCAAGAAGAGAAACCATACAAGTATATATATAGAAGATGAATCTAGCTAGCTAGTTTATAAGTAGACCCCAATATTAATAATAGTTGACTCGCCTGCAGTTGGTCCTGATTTGTCCCTGGCTCCCAGTTATCACTTCAATGGAACCCATCTGAACCATGGCCTTGGCAAACTCCTGAGCCCATACTATATTGTCGGTTGCATACCGGCTCACCATATAAGCCGAAGAGGGGCTGGTCATCAGAGCTTGATCCGAGGTCAACAACCCTCGCCCCCTGGTCAACTCCTTGTAGTACTGGTTGTCCAGTCTCTGAGGCGTATTGAAGTCGAATGGGACGACTGAATTGGGGCCATTGGCCGGGCACTCGGCCTTGAGCAAGCTGACGAAGCTTGAGTCCATGGAGTCATCTTGTGTGCTCAGTCTGGTGGCGAAAGATGAGCAGTGGGAGACGCCTATGGAATGGGCTCCGGAGAGGGTAACCATTTGGTCTAAAGAGAGTCCTTTGACACCAAACTTGTATTGGAGGAGTCTAAGGCCGGAAGTTGGGGAGGGCAGGTGCAGGATGGGCTCGTCCTGGCGTGATACCAAGCCATCACGTCTTCCTGAAGGCACCGCGTAGTTGATGTAGCCGAGGTTCAAGGCGCTGTCTCGGGCAGCAAAGGCTAGAATGTCAGAGCAGGAAACCGTTCGAGGGCAGGTGGCTTCGATTTGGGACTTGATTTCGTCAATCACTTGGAAGCCTCCTAGAGTCCCGTTGTTCGGTGGGGATTCCTTCTCGGAGGGATTTCCCGGTGTCGAATCCAAAAGGATAGATGCATCACATCCCTGCACGTACGTCAAAATCAACCGACAATAAGAGGAATAATATATCAACTTAATTTATATATTAATTTATTTCTTTATATTCGAGCTTAGATGAATACATAAAAGAGTGAAGTTACGTGCCCTAACAAAGCAGTCATGGAAATGCAGTCTAATGAGAGCGGCTCCTAAGCGGGGGTTTTGGGAGACGTATTTGGAAACCACTCTCCACACAATGGCCTCGGCAGAGGGGCAGCTCCATTGGTAAAACCCAACTCGAAGGCCATAGTTTTGTGCCTCCATCAAGTGAGAAGAAAGAGCGAAGAGGAAAATCAACAAGAAAAATGGAGCTCTGTAACTAAAACCAGCCATATAATATAATATAATATAATATAACTGATCAGTCGAATTATGAACAATGATCAAATGAAATTGATAGATGCAAGTAAATATTGGGATGGAGGAACAAGGTAGCTAGCTAGTATGTATGTATATATAGAGAGAGAGGATGAATGTAAACACTTAGATCCAAGTAAGCAAGCAAAAAGAGATGAATGGAGTATATGGGAGTTTGGTGAAAACTTGTGCAAGCAGAAGAAGAAAGCGAGTAGAAGTCTATTGGTAAGTCGGAGGGTTTAGATCCAACATTACATTAGCAATATTTGTCTCAAAATTAAAGTTATAGGAGTAGACCAAGTCTACAAACCCTAATATATTAAGTATAAATAATTAACTTCTTGTATAATAATCGATGTAAAATCAAACTTACGTCCAATCCCAATATGAGGGGGGCAAAAAGACTTTTTCAATGTAATAATTTTCTAATAAACAATAATAATGGTTAGTAAAGCGGGGTCAATTTCTTTTAGAAGTTTGTGGATTCGATTTCAGTTGTTACTAAATGAGATAATTAATGTTGATGAGTAATATGTGTATAGTTCTATTCTTCCTTTTTTTTTTTGGTTTACAATTACTATATTTGGCAATTGGCACCTCCTTGCTAATTAATACTCCACGCGCCTTGAACAACCATGAATGATAAATTAACAAGAAAAGGTAACACATTACTGTATAAAATAAGGACTTTTTTTGCTATTCAACTATACAAGTAATTAACTACCCATTTCAGCTCGATCATAAGTACAGAATACAACACATGTCTAGGTGTGGGGAATAACATTTATTCATACTTTATTAGGAGATTTTCTTTACTATACTGAGTTTTTACTGCTGTTTTTTCGGTGTCAAGAATCTCGGTGTTGATCTATGGACTCTCCTATATTCTTGACATTCACTTTTCATCACCGCATTATCTTCTACTTCCATGCGTGTTGCATTGACCTCTTGGCGCCATGTCTTGTTATGCCCAAATCTTCTTTCCTTTGTCTGTACGTGTGTTTTGTTCATTTATCAATGGATTCTCATCCTTCACATATAAATAACTGGTGCCTTCGTGCCAAGCAAAACCACCCATGTCCTTTACCTTTCTCCATTCTGCCTTCTTCTATGCTTTGTTCCAACAGAGCTCACATACAAGGTTCCTGATTAGCCCAATCCTTCTTGATCTATTTACTATGTTCATGTGAACGAATCACTAAAAGAAACCCGTCTCCAAATTCCCTACAAAAATTTAGGCCAGAATTCGATTCTCCTAGGTAAACTTTCCATGAGAAAACTTAGAACACCCTTAAGAGAGCAAACAATCGTGTATCACAAATTTCTCCCAAGTCCCAGCCCATACATGGTGCCCATAGCTAAGATGACCAAGCGTCATAGCCCGTGTTACCAAACACGCCCTTAATCAATCTTCCTAAATGGGCCTAGAAAACGTAATTTGAATTCACTTAAGGCCCAAATTAAGATACCAAAGCCCAAGTTGGCCACCGTCCACGAGCCGCCCCCACTAACTAACCGTGTCCTTTACGCCTATTCTCCAACTAACATGCACCGAAGATCCAACGGTCGCTATCGAACCTCAAAAGTCACATCTGGCAGCCCATCAAGAATCTCCCACAGCGAATCCCATCCGTCCTTTATCCTCCCATCGGACGGCTCACACTAAGCAGAGCGATTCGAAGCTTCTAGAACCGGATACTTAGAGAGAAACCCTAATTACTTTTCCTTTATAAGCTCTCTCTCTCTGAAGCTACGAATCTCTCTTTCGATCTCCCCTACTCTGCTTGTCCGCCTCCTTCCTGCCATTTTTCTCACGCACATCTATCTTAAGAATCAATGGCAGGCAAGGGTGAGGGACCGGCGATCGGGATCGATCTAGGAACTACCTACTCGTGCGTTGGTGTTTGGCAACACGACCGTGTTGAAATCATCGCTAACGACCAGGGAAACAGGACGACTCCGTCTTATGTGGGTTTCACCGACTCCGAGAGGTTGATCGGAGATGCCGCCAAGAACCAGGTCGCCATGAACCCGATTAACACCGTCTTTGGTGAGTTTTCTAGATTGCATCTGTTATTCTGTTTAAATTTTTTTTTGTTATGATTGTGTTTGAATGTGCTTTTTGGTTGATGTTTTTTTTTTATCGAGAACTGGTTGTTTTGTTGTTCTTCAGATCTGGATCTGGAATGTTTTGACTTTGACGGGGTTTTAGTGAGATCTGGATCTGGCTTAGTCCAATTGTTAGCTGGACACTTGCATATTTTTGCTGCTTTCAAGTATATATTGATTAGGTGTTGAATACAATATCCATTTTTAATCTAGATTGTTAAAGACTGATTCTTTAGTGTTATATAAATTAGTAGTGAGAGTAATCTTTGCCGGCCTATGCTTTAAAGGATGTGTTCTCTGTTGAATTGAACTGGAAGTTTGCAATTGATGTTGAATGAAATCTGTTCAATGGTATTGAATCATTGGAATAATAAGATTCCAGATTTTCATGGGTACCTAGGCTGTTTTCATAAGGTCTCTGGATTGAACTTAAATTGTTAAAGAAAGATTATTCAATGTTACTTAAAATAGAAGTAACCATATTGTTGGCCTGTAATTTTGGCCTAGGATTTCTTTATACAGTAATTGTGGCATAGTTTACTTGTTAGATACAGTGTTTAAGATATATGGAGTGGGTATTGATTTTTCTGTGGAGCCATGTCTTCCTACCTTTCGCATTCTCTTTAGAAAATCTCAAGCTGTTATCACCTTCCATGTATTGGTGGAGCCATGTCTTCATCATATACCCTTTGCAATTTGCATTGTACTTTAAAAAATCTGAAGCTGTTATCACCTTCCATGTATTTGGTTAGAAAAAAGATTTCTTTGGAAAAACCCAGAAGTGCTAGTATTTATCAACACCTGATGTAATTAAATCTGGCCTAAAAAAGCTGATGTTATTAAAAAAAGGGACTGCATCATGACAGCATGTTCTTCTCATCTTTTTAATCTTGTTGTCGCATTCAGTTTCATGTTGTAATTTTAATTTAATCATCTAATGTTGAGTTTCCGTTTGTCTTGGCAGATGCAAAGAGGTTGATCGGTAGGCGATTCAGCGATTCCTCAGTGCAAAGTGATATTAAGATGTGGCCGTTCAAGGTCACTCCTGGTCCTGCTGATAAGCCCATGATTGTGGTCAACTACAAGGGTGAGGACAAGGAATTCGCAGCTGAGGAGATCTCTTCTATGGTCCTCATCAAGATGAGAGAGATTGCCGAGGCTTTTCTTGGTTCTTCAGTGAAGAATGCAGTGGTCACTGTCCCTGCCTACTTCAATGACTCCCAGCGTCAGGCCACAAAGGATGCTGGTGTCATTGCTGGACTCAATGTCATGCGTATCATCAATGAGCCCACAGCAGCTGCTATTGCCTATGGTCTCGACAAGAAGGCCACGAGTGTTGGGGAGAAGAATGTCTTGATCTTTGATCTTGGAGGTGGTACGTTTGATGTCTCTCTTCTCACCATTGAGGAGGGCATTTTCGAAGTCAAGGCCACTGCTGGAGACACCCATCTTGGAGGTGAAGATTTCGACAACAGGATGGTTAACCACTTTGTCCAGGAGTTTAAGAGGAAGCACAAGAAGGACATCACCGGCAATCCCAGAGCTTTGAGGAGGCTGAGAACTTCATGTGAGAGGGCAAAGAGAACTCTCTCGTCCACCGCCCAGACCACAATTGAGATTGATTCATTGTATGAGGGTGTTGATTTCTACTCTACCATCACCCGAGCCCGTTTTGAAGAGATGAACATGGATCTCTTTAGGAAGTGTATGGAGCCTGTGGAGAAGTGTTTGAGGGATGCCAAGATGGACAAGAGCACCATCCATGATGTTGTTCTTGTTGGTGGGTCTACCCGTATCCCTAAGGTCCAGCAACTCCTGCAGGACTTCTTCAACGGGAAGGAGCTTTGCAAGAGCATCAACCCCGATGAGGCTGTTGCCTATGGTGCTGCTGTTCAAGCTGCCATTTTGAGTGGTGAGGGTAATGAGAAGGTGCAGGACCTGCTTCTTTTGGATGTCACACCGCTCTCCCTTGGTCTTGAGACTGCTGGTGGAGTTATGACTGTCTTGATCCAGAGGAACACCACCATCCCAACTAAGAAAGAGCAGGTGTTCTCAACCTACTCCGACAACCAACCCGGTGTGTTGATTCAGGTCTATGAAGGAGAGAGAGCAAGGACCAAGGACAACAACTTGCTCGGCAAATTCGAGCTCTCTGGTATCCCTCCTGCCCCCAGAGGTGTCCCTCAGATCACCGTGTGCTTTGACATTGATGCCAATGGTATCCTAAATGTCTCAGCTGAGGACAAGACCACAGGGCAGAAGAACAAGATCACCATCACCAATGATAAGGGAAGACTCTCAAAGGACGACATTGAGAGAATGGTGCAAGAGGCAGAGAAGTACAAGTCCGAAGACGAGGAGCACAAGAAGAAGGTGGACGCCAAGAACGCCCTTGAGAACTATTCATACAACATGAGGAACACCATCAAGGATGAGAAGATCGCTGGAAAGCTCGACCCAGCAGACAAGAAGAAGATTGAGGATGCGATTGAGTCTGCCATCCAATGGCTCGACACTAACCAGCTTGGTGAGGCAGATGAGTTCGAGGACAAGATGAAGGAGCTCGAAAACATCTGCAACCCCATCATTGCTAAGATGTACGGTGGTGCTGGTGGTGACATGGGCGGTGCTATGGACGATGATGCTCCCCCTGCTTCTGGCGGTGCTGGCCCCAAGATCGAGGAGGTCGACTAAGCCTTCACCTCACCTATATTGCTTTTCTCACTGATTGTTGAAACATTGATTCTGTTTTCAATTTTGGATATTGGCTGCAACATGAGGAACACGGTTGTTCTGTTTTGCTAGTTGATGACTAGCTGATTTTGGATGTACTCTTCTTCTATACTGTCATCATTTATGGTATAGGATTTTCATTTTTTGCAGCAAATTTGTTCTCTCACTTGGGTATCTGCTTGCATGAAGTGCTTAAACATTCGTTTCTGAAGCCCAGGTTATACTAACTTCCAATTGCTAATTCAGTAGGTACCAACCCAAAGGCATGGTGCCAACCGAAAACAATCATTAGTTTAAGGCCCTGTTTAGGAGTGTGTTTCGGGGGATTACTGGAGGTGGATTATTGTTTTTAAAAAAATAACCTTGGTATGTGGTGTTTGGGAAGGGAGATGGAGGTGGTGGAGGTGAATTGAGGTGAATTTTTCCCAATAATCCCACACCCGAATTGCAAGATGGAGATGGAGGTGGTCGTGTTCTTGAGTTCCTTGCCCTTACTCTACACAGTCGACTATGGCGAGGTCGTTGAGATCGAAGAGAGAGAAGAGGCTTCGAGCAAGCTAGCAGGGAGGGAGATGGTGGCCGGAGCCTTTGTACGACCAAAAGGATGCCGCTAAGCAGGCTGCGATAGTGCCAGCAGTACCAGTACAACACCCATCGGCGTCGAACCTGCCGACCACGAACTAGGCAAATTTCAATTTGGAAATTCAAATTGAAATTGATCTCCGTTGTTTCATCCTTCAATTAAAGATTAATGATTTAGGGGATTCATTACTTATAGCTGTGAAGATGAAAGAAGCCAACCAGTACAAGAAGATATTAGGAAAATAATATCTATTTATATTAGAGGGAATTTGGTAAATTAGACTCTTAGAGATATTTGGTTAGGTGATTAGGCCCCTTAAATGTTTTTTTAGCCACCCTAGACCCTTTTCAATTTTTATTAACTCCCCGTGCCTTATTCGTTTCTCCTCTCTCGTCCCTCTCCTTCTCTCCCGTCCGTTGATGAAACCCTCTTCCCCTCTCTCTCGCTCGCCATGGATCTCTCTCACATCCTCATATATTAAGCACAATGAATCTCGCCGCAAGGTCTCTTGGAAGGTTCCTGAAGGTCGCGTCATCTCTGCCACCACCAAGGACGCCGCAATCTCCCATCTTCAGTCCATCCGCAAATATATGGTCTCAGGCAAGGCCAAATTTGACGACGTCGCTTCTCGTGTCTCTGATTGTAGCTCCGCCAAACACGGTGGCGATCTCGGTGAGGTTTCCCCTTTTTTTCCCCTTTCTCTCCAGATTTGGTGGATTTTTTGGATGAGCGCTTGAATTTGTCGATCAAAAGCTCAGAAGAAGGTACTTCCTAATTTCTTCATTTTACTTCCTTCAATGATACACAGTAAAGAATGAATATCAATTTCATTCAAATTCCAATCAAGTCATCCAAATTGCGACCAGTTTCATCAAATCATAACCAATTTCATCAAATCAATATCCAATTGTTGCTTGTGAAAATCAGGCTACCGAGGAGCTGTGAAAATGGATCTGAAACTGCGGAATCGGGTTTCCTAAACAACGGAAATGTGCCACTGCGTTTGGATTGATGATGACAACTTGATTCCTTGTTTTGGATTCGGATATGGTTAGCCTTTTCATTATGTTGTTAGGTGTAAAACATTGATAGCAGGCTAGACTATGTGATGGTGTGTTTTTCAGCTCCTACACTATTTGACTGCTTGTGTTTTCTTACTTAAAAACGGGTACTTCCCAAACCTATCCAGCTACAACACATGACCAACATGTGTTCAGGTAACCTATAAAACCATTATCAATCATTGGTGGTATACAAGTGTAATCATGATATCTATTGTTTGGCCATGCACAATTCTGTTCGTGCTAGCTGAGATTTTGGATAGAAGTGGGTCTCCAATTTGTGATTCCATTACTTTGTAGTCTTTATCCATGATCAAATTTTCTGGCTCTTAAGAATATTTCAGATTTCTTCTACTTCTAGCTAGACATGAATTAAGTACTGAACATAGAGAACACATTTGATTCCTTGTGATGCCCTGACTTTTATAATTTTGTCTTGTATCCAGGAAGATTTCTATGCTGTTGTAGACTGGGCATACAAGATTGATCTGCTGCGGTGCATTAATCCGGATTCCCAGCGAAAGCCTCCGATTTCTAAGCCACAAGCGCCTTCACCTTCGGGATCTTGCCCGTCAGATTGTCGAAGGAGAGATCAACAGTAGCGTTTTCCGGCCACATAGTCCCCAATTCTAGAGGCAATCCACCGGAAAGCTTGTTGCTTGAAACGTTAAGATACCTGAGACCATATCTCCATGAGAGCGAAGAGGTGGCAGACTGGCAGCAGTGAGACAAAAGCAATGAAGATGGCAGTGATTTGATTGGTAAGTAGAGGGGATTGATCATTGATGCATACTTGAGTTATTTTGAAGTTTGACATCTTACATTCTTATTTATTGGCATTTTCTGCAGTTTCTTGAGGAAATTGTACCCTATCATATGGTAAACTTAGACTGGATCCAAGGTATTTAGCATATGTTTGTTTCTGACAATATCAATTGACCTGCACCTCACAACAAACAACAACAACAACAACAACAACAACAACAACAACAACAACAACTACCCAATATATCCCGCCAAAGCAGGGTCTAGGGGGTCAGGATGTACGCACTCATTCCCCGAACAAGTCGAGAGAGTGTTTCCGAAAGACCCTGAATAATAGAAAACTAGAATTATGGGCGAGCAAGACTCATACAAAGGAAGCCTAAACATAGACGAAGCAAGGGAAAAGAAAAGACGCAAGGGCAAAAGGCTAAACATAACAGCACGAAACACTATCCCTCCGCAGCCCGAATGCACCGCCTTCAGTGGTCCCTGTCTAAAGTGAGATCTTCCGACAGATTTAGAAGGTTAAGATCCTTACGAATAATCTCCAACCAGCTCTTCCGTGGTCTACCTCTCCCTCTACAAATATCTCCGAGATCCAAACTCTTGCATCTGCGAACCGGGGTTGAAGACGGTCTCCTGCACACGTGCCCAAACCAACGCAATCTGCCCTCCCGCAGCTTGTCCACTATACTCGCCACTCCAACCTTGCTCCTGATGTCCTCGTTTCTGATTTTTTCCAGTCTTGTGTGTCCACTCATCCAGCGCATCATTTTCATCTCAGCCACTGACAGCTTATGCTCTTGAGCTTTAGTTGTCGGCCAACATTCCGAGTTGTACAGAATAGTCGGTCTAACAACCATCCTGTAGAATTTCCCTTTTAGTTTTGCCGGAACTTTTCTATCACGTAACACTCCCGACGCTCTTCTCCATCTTAGCCAACCCGCATGAATTCGATGATCGATGTCCCTGACTATACCCCTATTGCTTTGAATGAACGAGCCAAGGTACCTGAAAAACTCTTTTCTAGGGACTGGCTCTTCCCCCAATAAAACCGAATCCCCTGCATCCATGCCCTCTCCAAAGTAGAACTGGACATACTCGGTCTTGGTCCTACTCAGTCTGAAACCCTTCGACTCCAACACACTTCTCCATCTTTCAAGTCTGCGAGCCAATCCATCTCTAGAGTTGTCCACCAGCACAATATCATCTGCGAACAGCATACTCCAGGGAACCTCTTCTTGAAGTGTTTTGGTAAGTGCATCAATAACCAGTGTAAACAAGAACGGACTTAGAGCAGAGCCCTGATGGAGTCCCACCCGAACCTGAAAGTACTCTGAATCGCCACAAGGAGTTCTCACACTAGTCAATGAACCATCGTACATATCTTTGATAACTATGATATACGCCCCCGGCACTCCCTTCTCTGCCAAGCATCTCCATAACAGCTCTCTCGAAACTTTGTCGTAAGCCTTTTCGATGTCGATGAAGACCATATGCAGATTCTTCTTCCGATCCCTGTGCATCTCAATCAATCTTCTCAATAAGTGAATAGCTTCTACCGCTGATCTACCCGGCACGAACCCAAATTGGTTCTCAGAAACTTGAACCAACTTCCGAAGCCTTCCCTCTAAAACTCTCTCCCACAACTTTATCGTGTGACTCAGCAGTTTGATACCTCTGTAGTTACTGCAGCACTGGACATCACCCTTGTTCTTGTAGATCGGTACTAATTTACTAAGTCTCCACTCTGCTAGCATCTTAGCTGATTGCAGAATAACATTGAAAAGGAAAGTTAGCCAAACTAAGCCTTTGGTCCCTAACCACTTCCAAACATCTCCTGGAATATCATCTGGACCTGCAGATCTATGGTTCTTTGACTTGCAAACAGCAACCTTAACCTCCTCAATGGATATACGCCGGTGAAAGCCGTATTCAATGTGAACTGGCAGATTGGGACTCCTATCTGAAGAATAGGAATCCTCGTTGAGCAATTCTGAGAAGTACCTTAGCCATCTGCCCTTTATCCGTTGATCGTCGACCAACACTTGACCATCCACCTCTTTGACACACCTGACGACGTCGATGTCTCTGCTCAACCTCTCTCTATGCCGAGCCAAATGAAAGAGAACCCTTTCCCCACCCTTCTCGTCCAGAGCCTTATACAAACTCTCAAAGGCCTTGTCCTTAGCCTCCACCACTGCACGTTTGGCCTCCCTCTTGGCCACGTTGTACCTTAACCTAAGCTCCGCTCCATCTTCTCCATTGTCCCTGTGCAACCATCTAAGGAACGCTAACTGCTTTGCCCTCACCAGAGTTGAAAATTTAAAATTTCTGGTGCAATGAAACTTTGGAAGTGCTTTGCTAGTGAAGGATGAGACGCACATATGGCATATCCTTTGGGGCTTTTTTGAGTGAATTATGATTTCGGTTTAGCATCTTGGTTTACCACGAGCCCTGTGGCAGTTTGAGGCATCTGCGTGGTTTTTGGAACGTGTATTATTCATATATTCTTTTTATCACTATCATGTGTTAAAATTGGGCACCTATTTTTACCATATGAGATATTTCGGAGCTCTACAGTCTTACATTTTGTACACATGCTATTGATGAAACATTTTTTTGGTTGAATAAGCATAATTATAATCTGATTATTGTTTCCCCTTCTTTTCTCTTTGGTAAGAGGAAACTTGTGCTCCATTGTCTATTACTCCATTAGCTACTGCTTTTTCCCAGATATTGGATCCAAAGATGGATCCAAGTATGGACAATGGGAAGGACATTGATACATGACAGTGTGTTTCCTGGTTTGATAGTTTCTTTCTCTCATCTTTTTTCTTTTAACAACTCTAAAATTGGTGGAATTGGAATCATCTGTATTGTTTGCTTTTAATTGCTTTTAACATGCTATTGATTTTTGCTTGTAAGTCTTTTCATGTACGTTTGTACTGGTGCTATAAGCTACTTGTGGCAGACTTAAGCTATCGTTTTTTATTGTCATCATTAACTCCCGAGCTTTTGATTTTAAGAGATCGTATTGCCCTGTTCGGTGACACTATTTTGATTCCACATTTCATACTTCAATGTCACCAATTTTATAAAAATATCATCACAAATGATTGAGATCAATTAATTGTACTTACAAATGTGTCATCAATGAAGTGTAGCTACGTATTAAGCTCATATGTCATCAATTGTATAAAAATATCATCAACAAAAAAATATCATCATAAATGATTGAGATCAATTAATTGTACTTACAAATGTGTCATCAATGAAGTGTAGCTACGTATTAAGCTCATATGTCATCAATTGTATAAAAATATCATCAACAAAGAATGTCATCACAAGTGTGTCATCACTCATCAATGAATAAAAGTAGAATCAATGAAAATATATCGATATACAATTTATTGAATTACAAAAGTGACATCAAACGATTTGATTAAAAAAGTGGCATCGAATAATTACATTCGAGTTACTTAAAAAAAAGTGGCATCACATTAAAGAAACAATGTTATCAAAACACTAATTTTAAAAAAATTGGCATCAGGGTAAAAAAAAATATCATCAAAAAATTGACATAAAAAAAGTGGCATCACAATAAACAAAAAATGTCATCAATGTTTAAAAAAAGTGTCATCCAATCATTTCATTAGAAAAGTGGCATCAAAGTGAAAATAAAATATAATAAAATTTTGGCATCAAAACGGTAAAATACGGCATCACAAAAAACGGTAAAAAAAATCCAAATGAGTTGGTCAACGTTGACCAGTCTTCGGTCAAACGGTTGGCCATTGACCATTCCACTCTATTTGGATAGGGTATACCAAAAACTAATTAAATTAATTTGGGGTCTAAGTACCCGATTGAACATTCAAAAAGGGCTATCTACCAAAATCACCCTTTATATTATTAGAATTTAGTTAATTAGATTAATTATCTATATAATATATTAAAACAGAAGCATTTTCGCCACATGTCATCTCCTCGCGCGATGTTATTTTAGGCAATTCGTTTTTATTTTTTCTTATATATCATGTCCACTAATTATGGTAACTAAATTATCTAATATTATTTACATATTATCATTTCATACTATATTTTTAACCAGTGGGATTAATTCAAAATTTTTTTTAACTAATAAGTTTAATTCAAAATTAAATGTCAAAATAATAGTAATAATAATAATCTATTACTAACTATTAAAACAAAATCATTACCGATGACGTGACACCATCCCCTTAATTCTAGGCCTTTTAACCAATCACATTAGCCTAAATTACAATTTTAGTAGTTTTAAAAAAACAATGGGATTAATTCAAACCGTTTTCTATATATACTACTTTAATTGTTTTTTCAACCATCTATTACTTTTGCCCTGCTATCTTATAAATAATACACTCGATACTGAATATTGTCAGTCATACCAACCGTTTTCTATTATCCTCATTTGCTGGGTTGAAATGACAAGAATAGTTGCCTTGGCTGAGCAGTTTTTAGGCGTTTACGAAATTATCTCAACCATTTACATACTACTTTACTAATATGTGTAATTTTGTCAGTATTTTTTTTATATTAGTTTATATTTACAACTTTACTATTAAATTACGCGTCATTGGCGCGGGTATAGAACTAGTTTCTATTATTTAGGAATTAGTCAAATGGTTAGAGATAATCTCTCCCCATTATCTTCTCCTCTCTCCTGATTGTAAGCTTTATATATTTCCTTGCACAAATCAATAGAATGGGTGTTCTTCTACACCAGTCTTAACATGGTATCCGAGCTTTTAGCCTAACGGCTTTGATCCTCCAATTTCTGCCTCCGGGCACCTATCCCCCAACTTTCGGCACAAACCAATGCTCCGGCATGTTGCCCAGAAACATATTCAACGGCTTAGGCCACCACAAAACCGCCTCTGGGCAATCTAAACTTGGCTATGACCATTACAAAACCGCTTCTGCTTGCCTTCCACACTAACCAAAATTTTGGCTTTTGCCATCCAAATTTCGGCCAAAACCTTGTTGGCCTTTTATTCTTGCTTTTCATTGGCCAAAACTCATTTCGGCCACACCAAATTGCCTTCGGGCTAATCCATTTTTTTTTTTTGGCTTTTGCCACTAGAACCATCACCATCACCATCAATTGAGAAGCCTCCCTGTCGATTTCGGTGGCCACTTCATACATCTCATCACTCATTGGCAACAACGAGACACCGAGAGCTTGACACCGTCAATGTCCTCCGGGTTTCAAATCACAAACCTCTCCATTGTCTCCTCCGTTGGAAAGCCCTACCGCAACCATCAAGCCACAACAACCGCCGCCAGAAACCGCCACCACCTTCCCTCCCATTGCAGATCAACACCTACAGGTCAACTGCGTGCGCAACGCCTGCGCCACCCTCACGACCAGAGGAATCGCTGGAGCTTGACACGCCACTAGCAACCGCCCCCCGCATCGTCTGCTGCCTAAATGACGTCCCCGCTAGTCCGTCAAGGGTTCGTTGAAAGTCCTGAAGAGGAAGTCCTCACACAACCTGGCCTGGCCCGAAGATCCTCAAAGTTCGATGCGGGTCATCGGTGCCTTCAATTGCACGAGACGTGCATGATTACTGGAACTCCCTTCAACATTAATTTTTTTTTTTTGAGAAAAAACCCTTATTTATGGTTTATTCAATATTTATTCAGTTTTCAGTTTCGATATCTCTCACTTTAACTGCGGGGGAATATTAGGAAAATAATATCTATTTATATTATTAGAATTTAGTTAGATTAATTATTTCTATTATTTAGGAATTAATCAAAGTGGTTAGAGATAATCTCTCCCCATTATCTTCTTCTCTCCGATTGTAAGCTTTATATATTTCCTTGCACAAATCAATAAAATGGGTGTTCTTCTACACCTTAACAGAAGATATAAAGCTTGAAGTCGATGGGGAAGAAGATGAAAAAGAAATTGAAACAAGGGCATTTCTGTCATTTTGTTTTTCCACAAAATAACCTTATACTCTCCAAAGATTACACGGTGTATTATCTGAGTTATTTTATTTTTAAATAATCTCCACCTCTTTCACCTCCATAACATCTACAATAATCTGCACCTCAATTAACCCCTTAAAAAGTAACATTTTGCCAAACAAGGCTTTAGTAAGGTGGAGGAGGGGGCATTTTTGTTAGGGGCGGGTTTTATTCGAGCCGAACGAGAGTTTGATATGTTCAAGCTTGATTCGTTGGTTAAACGAGCTAAGGCTAATTTTTAAATGAGTTTTTTTTTTTTATCAAACTTGTCTTGTTTAGAAAATAAACGGGCTCGAACTGAACACCTTTCATGTCCAGACTCGATATCTAATTGATCAACTCAGCAGTTATGAACACAACGAAAACGTTTGGCTATTGTTGCATTGTTGGTCAATGTTACACAGAAAAATGGCTTACCTAGCTATACAAATGCAAACATAGCAAGTGGTTGCTTCAAACCTACAGGCTACATGCCATCAAAGTAGGCCACCAAACATTATTACTTGTACACATTGCATTGTAAACCCATCCATAAATTTCCCCATGTGAAGTAAGTCATTCTACATTATCATATCAACCTTTGCTTGCCGTAGAGAACTCCCTCACCGACAATCATTAGATACCGCCTTTTCTAACTGTTTATCTTCAAGTGTTTTAAGAAATGAAACATGAATTAGTTCGATATCCTATCCTATCTTATCGTACAGTCGATGAATTATCGAGTAGCGAAAACATTTTACCTTGAGTATTGGTGCTATCCAGTTTTATTCGAGCGTATGCGGATAAGTCTATTATTAGCAAACGCCATGTTCAATTCATGGGCCATGGTTTGAATCAACTGCAAAGATGATAAGGGAAGAAATGTCCAAAAAAAAAAAAAAACTTATACTCAACAACTTGGACACACTTTCAAATCTGACAAACTGTTGGTTGGATCAAATCTTGATGTTTCATTACTCTCTACTGCTTAAAAAATATCATGACCCATAAATTGTGGCTTTTCATCACTTCCAAAAGCCATATAAGGTTGCAACAACAACAAAAAAGCCATACAAGTCTATATGACTTTTGGAGGTCGGATCTTATCGAGTTGAAACTATTAAACCGTTAAAACCGTTACAAAATAAACAAGAAGCTAAATGAATTTCAAATTTCACTTTTAGATTTAAAGGTTTAGATTTTCTAAACTGTGTCAGAAGTTATTTTATTTAGGCTAACTCCAATGGCATGGTGCAAATGTTCAAATATGCACATTTTGTTACAAATTGTGCTTCAATGGCTACTTTTGAGTGTTTAAAATGTGTACACTTGCACACAAAGTGCTCAAATATAAGCACACTACCTCCCCCGGGTGCAAAAACTTTTTATCGCTTTTCAATAAAGTAAAGTCATTTCTATTGGTTGTTTTTTATTGTTTTATTTTCCTTTTTAATTTAATCATATTTCGTTAGAGATAGATGTGTATAAAATACATATTTAACCAATGGAGTAAAACATCAAAAAGTGATGTGCATTTTTAAGGACTTTGTACATATATGTACATTTGCACACTTAACCATTGGAGTTAGTTTTAGGTAAATAAAATGGCCTAATTGTTCACGTTTGATCTCGAATTGTTTATACTTTAAATGAAAAAAATATTCTAAAACGAGGTATAATGTAGCTCTAAAGCATAAATCATTCGAAATTATTAATAAGTAAAATTAACCCTTGTTGCTCCTATAAAAACGGCTAGCAAAAAGATTTGGTATGTGCCAACTGCCAATTAAAGGAAACTCCAACTAATAACTGTATCAACACTTTATATCATACAGATTTTTTTTTTCTTGTTAAAAGTGTTTTCTCCTTGAGCAAATTGCTCATCACAAAACCCACCATTATCAACCTTTATAACTTCCATACCCCATTGATGAGGACCCCTATAAATGCTCAAATTAATAATGCTATAGATTAGCCCCAATTAGGGTGGCCTAGTGGTGTGTAGGTTGTAGCAAGAGGTGTTAAAGAGGTATCGGGTTCGATTCTTGCATCTATCTCTTTCCTTGAAAATCTAAAATTTATCTTACTCTCTCAATACTCGAAGTTTATCCTCGTCATTAAGATATATATAAAAAAAAAGGGAAATTTACAGAAAACCACCCATTATATATATCTTTTTACATTTAACCACCCACTAAAAGCGAAATTACATAAAACCACCCATTAAATGGGTTTTGTTTTCAAATCACCACCCACCACATAATTCCATTAGAATTCCATTAAATATAGTATATTTTAATATTTTATACTTAAAATTTAAAGTTTAAACTTGAATATATTTAAATTATATTTATTGTATGTAGGGGTAAACACTTATATTAATATATTAGGGGGAAAAGCGTGTACAAATTTTAAATTTATTTGAAGGGGTGGAGGTTCTAAATGTAGAAAATATTATTTAATTTTATTTAAAAAGTCAAACAAATTTTAATAAAGATACATTTAATAAAAAAAAAAATACTTTTGAGCCTAGAAAAATATTATTTAAACAATATTTACATTTTTTTTTTTCATTTTTAGTATATTATAGGTGTTTACAAATATGAAAGAAAATGAGAAATTAATTATTAGTATCAAAATAATTATTAAATTTAAACAATGCTAATGACTTATAAACTAATTTTTAATTTTGATTAAAAAGAAGTCTATAAAATTTTTAACCATTTTTAGGAATAAAATAGAACAAATTTGTTCATATATACATCATGCTTGTAAAAAATATTTTTTAAAAATTTTAATCAAATATATTTTGATATGTATTTGAGATTTTAAGTTAAATATAAAACTTAAAATAATGTATTATCATATATATATTTGACGAAACTCTAATAAAAATAAACAATGGGTGGTGATTTGAAAACAAAACCTATTTAAAGGGTGGTTTTCTGTAATTTTTTGTTTAACGGGTGGTTATTAAGATGTTACATTTAGCGGGTGGTTTTATGTAAATTTCCCTAAAAAAAAAGCTAGAGGTGAAATGACAAAAGGAAAGAGAAAAAAAATTCATTGAAAATACTGAAAATTGAAAATAGCAAATCCACTTATCCACCTACCAACACTCCAAAAATAGAAGCAACACCCAAAAAAAGAGGAAAATCACATGCTTCATACCTTCACGGCTTCACCTATCTCTCTCATGGTCAACCTATCACCCCTTTCAATTTCCACTTTACATTTTCCCATAAATCCAAATTCCCATTGGCTGAAATGTTGCCTACCTTATCCTTAATGCCTTTACTTGATATTTTATTTTAGTTGATTTATATGACTCTCTATATTATTGACAACGCAAATTGTACTAATTAACCCAACTTTAAGGATATCTGTGAAAAATAACAAATTGTAAAATTGGTGTTTTTAGATACACTGCAAATCCACCACTAAAAATGAATGTTTATTTTAACGTGCAAGCCTTTCTGATTAATTATCACTTTTAAAGAATTAATTATGTCGGAATTGACATGTAAAATTTGGCGTGTATATAGCGGAAATGTTGTAAAAGTTCTGAAAATTCACAATCATAAAATTATAACACAGTTATTACTTTTTTCATGTCATTAAAACTTATGTGTCTCATTCTCTAATAACTTTTGATAGGATCAACATTAATGACAATATATTATGTGAAATTTAAATACTTCATCCATTAATTAAAACTTAACGTTTTGCTATTCACGCGCGTTTTTTGAGGTGTTAAAACCTTTATAAAATATTAACTTTTTTAATATATTTTTTAAATAATTTCATACTTATTACTATTAAGTATGAACTTATAAAACCAAATTTAAAAAAAAATTCATATGGTTTTTATCATTCTAAAAAAACGAGCATGAATAGTAAACGACAAGTTTTAATTAACATATTAGGTATTAACTATATAAAAACTAATAATAAAACCATGATGTTTAGGCTAGTAAAACTTCATACTATTATCTACAATTAGTCTTAAAGTTGAGGTTATTTAGTTAAATTTAGCCCTATTTATAATGGTTTGTTGGAAAAAGTGGGCATCAAACTTAAAGACTTTTTTGAACACCTTGCCCCAAGTTAACGTATGGGAATGGAAATAAAATAGTGAGAGTGGATTTGTAATTCCCAACTGATATGATAAACAAAGCATCATTTATCCCTATACACAGAATCATCTCCCATCACTCAACACAATCAGTAGTAACCTTCTCCAGTAGGTCTCCAACATTCTGTACAAACCCCCCACCCCACCCCAGTTCAACCTTACTGTCTCATCTTTATTTTCTAATTATATTCCATTAATGTAAAAATTGTCAGAACAATATATTTAATAACGCTTCATCCGGACGCCCCCACAAATCCTAGACTGGGTCTAGGAGGTAAATTGTTGGGATGCAATCGAGAGAATTGAACTCATGTTCCCAGGGTACCGTCTAGCGACCTGACAACATGAGTTCCATCAAAATGACAAAGGAAATTTGATAACTTGTTGCAAGCAAAAGGTGTATATAAGAAATGAAAGGCAAAGCATTACAAAAGTAACCATACATTGCCTATTTGTGTAGAGATTTAGGCTGTGTTTGGCACTAGATGGAGATTATAGGGATTATGGAGATTTTAGTAGATGTTAGGAGATGGAGATTAAATTTGGTAGATTAATGGGATTGTGGGGATTGAGATTATGGAGGTCGGAAATCTCGTAAAGGGTGTTTGGTTGGTATGAGATTGGGGTGTATTATAAACTAAGAAAATGTCGGAATTGCCCCTAAAAAAAAAAGGCTCATACCCCCTCCCCCTTCCACCCACCCCCACAGTTTGGAAGCGATATTGGAGGTCTTCCCAGCGTCGGCTCCCACACGCCAACCCGACACCGCCCGGCGATTCCCGGGGACGAGGTTCGACAGCTGCCGGCGCTCCGTGACGACGATTGACGAAGCCCCCTCGGCCATCCGCGCACCCTGACGCACCTCCCCTGTAGGCGGAAGGGCCCTCTTCGGAAGTTGTCGTGCTACACCGTCGGAATTTCGCAGGTATGTGATTCTCTGAAATTGGAGGTTGTAGTTGACATTAGAAGTAGAAATGGGCATATAGGTGCGCGAAATTGTTCCCGTGAAACCCGAAAAATGAAACTTGAATTGGGGGGTGGTGAATTGTTGACGGTAGTGTAAAATTTTTGGATTCTAGGTCTGCAATAGTTTGTTCAATTGGGGATTTCCCCACAGCCACCTAATAGGGCACCATAGCTTGTCAAGGTGAGGTGGCTCCCGACCGATGAGGTTTGCTATAGCATGTTCAATTGGGGATTATAGGTTTTCAATAGCATATTCAATTCGGGATTTCGATTTGTTGGCTCCCGACCGATTGAACCCGTGCAAGTTAGCTTGTTACGGCGAGAAAAGGTCGAAATTGGAGGAACCCCCAACAATCGGCCTTCCCTTTCGTTGTCTACTGCTGATGGTTGCATATGTTTTCATGTGTTGTGAACGTTGGGGGAGATCAGTTGAGGACGAGTAGCGAACATGTCATCCGGTACCAAGCCCCCTGTTCCTGACAAGGGAAAAAAACCAAAGGGCTCGAAAGAAACACCCTTTCAGTGGACTCCGACGCTAACGAAACAGTACGTGGATCTGCTTATTGGGTATCAGCGCAAATATGGCCGCGATCAGGGGTTCAGTTGGGTGGTTTTAACGACACAATTCGAGGAGCAGACAGGCCAGAAGTGTGGAAACAACACCCTTAAGAACAAGCACGCGACCATGAAGGAGAGGTGGAAGGCCTGGAAAGAGTTGATGCACGGCGAGACCGGATTGGGGTGGGACTACGAAAAAGGGTGCATAAACGCCACCGATGAGTGGTGGGAGCGGAAATGTCAGGTACGCTATCAATTGTAACATTTGTGTGTTGGAGAATGACTCTTTGGTGACGTTATGATGATTAGACATGCGGATATGTATTGATTTGTTGTTGTGAAATATTTATTGTTGTTGTTGCAGCTTCTGTTTTTAGTTGCTGTTGTTACATTTGGTTATGTATTGTTGTTTCCTCATAAAGGCCATATGTGGAGTTGATGTTGATTTTGCGTTGCTGTTGTTGGTTATGTATTGTTGTTTGATCATAAATGCCATATGTGGAGATGCTGGTGATTTGAGTTTGTGTTTGGATATGTACACCCTTTCAGTTGCTATAGACGACTGTTTTCTCATAATCTAACCCTTCTTCGCTTGGACTGATCTTGCAGGAGAAGGCAGATTTCGGCAAACTGAAGAACAAGTGCATTCCTCTGGACATTCTCGATGCCTGGGACCAGATTTACGGAGGCACCGTCGCCACCGGCAAGCACTGCGTGTCTCCTAGTATGGACCCCGTGGACAGTCCAGTGCCGATGTCCTGTACGCCTGACGACGGAGGTGTTGATCACCGTCCCCAGGCGACTCCTGGGGATGTTAACCTGGGGGATGACGCAGAAGATGTTGATCAGTTCGACCTCCGTAGATTTCCGGACCTAGTCCGGGATGGCACGCAGTCATCTCCGGTCAGTCCTGTGGAGGTACCACCCGCCGTCACCCCTGGATGTAGCACCTTCCCCACTCGGTCTGGGAAGCGTCCGACAAGCTCATCGGCGACCCCGTCGGGTAGGAAAAGGAGTGCGCGAAAGTCATCGGGGTCGGTTGCGTTCGATAGGCGCATGGATTATGTTGAGGAAACCGGTGAAGCTATATTGGATTTCGTGCGTGCTGAAGACGGTTTCTCCCGGACTGAAGCAAGCCGGGAGGTGGACTGCGTGAAGATACTAGACAAGCTTGTGGCAGATGGAATGATAGAAGATGAGAGCCCGTTGTTGATGTTCGCTATTGACTTTCTCACCGCCGCCGACAAACAAAGGATGTTCCTTGCGCTGAGTAGGAGCAACGCTGTAAGGCTAGCGTGGCTTAAGTCCAATTTCCGGCAGAGAGGCGGTGACGTGTAGGTCGGGTAGAGGTTGTCCTTCCACAGCTTGAGTTCCCTTCACTTGCGTTTCAAGTTTCGTTAATGGGTTGGTTTGGCACTTATGTTTGAAGACTTATGGTTGTGAGGTTTTAGACATCATTCGGGAACTTTGCATGCGTTTTTAGTTCCCTTCACTTGCGTTTTAGATTTCTTGTGCGGCCCAGATGTAGGACCTTAGCTTGGGTGCCTCTATGTGAATGCATTTGCGAAACCTCAGTTCTATTCTCTATCTATGAACATGTCATTGATTTTCGTAGCCTCTTTGCATGCTTCTATCGTTCTTTCAACCAGCTTGCATACGTACTGACATTAGTAACTGTGATCGTCGTACCTTCTACTGCCACTTGTAGGTCAAATGGATGCCTTGGCAGTTCGACGGCGGAGGAAGCGGAGGCTAAAGCGCGCTCTCCTTGCTTACTGGTATCTAGTAGTCAAGGCAATGCGCCTAGCATGTCACTACTACAAGCACATACACAAGGTGCCGTGCTACACCTCTGCGTACACCGGACAGCAGTGGATTCAGGACATTCTCGGCCATGAGACCGACCTCCGATGTGTCCAAGTGTTTAGAATGCGGAAGCACGTCTTCACCTCCCTTTGCTCCATTCTTCACGATAGATATGGATTGCGAGGATCGAAGCACATGACCGTCATGGAGAAGGTGGGGATATTTGTGAACACCATGTCTTGGGGAGCATCGCTTCGGGACTCCTGTGAGCGCTTTCAAAGATCGACCTCCTCGCTCAGCGAAGCAATAACCGACGTCCTCGAAGCACTAGTCGGGCGTAACCGGGGTTGGAATGGCCTAGCTCGCGACGTCATCAGACCAGTGGACCCAACTTTCTCTGAGGTCCCGAAGCAAATAAGCGAAGACGCTAGATACAGCAGATACTTCAAGGTCATAACTACCTCCTTGTTATTCATGTCCCTTTCCTCGTCGTTATAGAATGTGAACATGCAGTTGCTCCCTGCAGGGATGCATCGGGGCCCTCGACGGCACACACATCGAAGCTGTTATTCCGCGTGACGAGCAGCTACCTTACAGGGGACGCAAGGGCATAACCACGTTCAACGTCCTAGCAGTATGCGACTTCGACCTGAATTTCACATTCGTTTCCGCCGGGTGGGAGGGCAGCGCACACGATTCTCGTGTGTTGGAACACGCCCTTAGCACACCTGGTATGCATTTCCCCCACCCGCCCGCAGGACGTTATTACTTGTGTGACAAGGGATACCCTGAGCGACCGGGTTACATGATTCCGTACTCCAAGACAAAGTACCATCGAGTGGCGTTCGTGCAAGAACCGGCGGACAACGAGAAAGAAGCTTTCAACCAGCGACACTCCTCCTTGCGCGGGGCTGTCGAACGGACTTTCGGTGTGTTCAAAAGTCAGTGGAAGATGACCAAGCCAATGCACAAGTATCCCGTAGGGAAACAGGTAGACATCATCATCGCGTGCGTGGCATTACATAATTTCATCCGCCGAGCGGGGGAAGAAGAGGAATCCGTCACCGGATTAGTGGATGACATGTATGTCGAGCCCGGTGTTGCAGGTGTCGGTGAAGCAGCCGTCGCATCCGACGAAGAGAGCGATGAGGAGCTCGTCCATTCTGATAGCGATGCCGAGGACAATGAGCCCGAGGGGATGCAGGAACTACGGGACGTGATAGCACGCCAAATTTGGGCCGACAGGAGACGAATTCGGTAATGGGGTTAGTGGCACCAGTTTGTATTATGGGACGGGTGCGTGTGCAACGTTCCGAACCTAGTAAGGCGTAGGATTTTATGACTATGATAACATGTGCGGGGTAAACATTCGCAATTTTGTTTGTCACTGTTTTGTGTGGGTTGCCCACGGGGTGTGACATAACATTGTCATTGTTCCTGAATTATGACTAAATTTGCATCAAAATGACAATTTCATGTTGAGCTACTACTCGCCGAATCCATTCACATACATCACAAACTTACAATGTTTTCCAGCCTACGAGACGTTGTTTGTTAAACCATGTACCTCCTACATTTGCACAAACTGACAGTTTTTGCCAACCAGATGGACAATAGCGCCCCCTACACAGCAACAAAAAGGGACTAGGGAAGGGGGGAATGCGTTCCGATACACGATGTCTTCGGACGATGAAACCTTACAGAGAGGGATTCGAATCCCATTTCATACAACAAGGGAATGTACACAAAAAATGTCTTCACATCACGGGAGGCTTCAGTTCCTTGCCAGGGCGGCTAACGCCACAACTGTCATGGCGAAGAACATCCATTTCTGGGTTTCCAGCTGGGACCTTGCGCCAAGAAGCTCCCCCCAGACTTGCACCGATTGGTTGGAGAGGGTCGCGAGTTGGTCTATCAGCTGGTTGTTCAGTTCATTCGCCCTCTCCAGCTCTTCCGCAGTCCGCTGAGCCGTTGCCTCCGCTACGAAGACCCTGGTGGTGAGGTCCATAGCGATGTCCTCAAGTTGCTGAATTCTGGGATCCTCAGGAGCAGGGGGGATTGGCTGAGGAATCTCCTGAAGGGGGGCCCTGTTCTCGTCGCCAAACGGAACATTACTGGAGCTTTGCTCCACCCACATGTCCCTCTCCTGCAGATTGAATTCACAACAGATAAGCAGGTATGCCACAAGCTACGCACATAACCTACGACACGATGCAGAAGGTATGCCACAAGCGGTTTTAATATAACAGGGCAGTTGGACTGTTATAAACTCATCTCTTTAAATTGCATAACATATGAATTGATCAAGTAATAAAAGAAAGGAACACACATTTATCAAAAATGGGTTATGTCAAATGTATAAAAATGCATATTTCCTTTTTGTATACTTTGAAGGTTTAGTTGTACATATATAATTTACACACTATTTTTTTGTCCCCACTTGCTTTTAATTCTTACTTTCTTGGTTGATTGTGTAGTTGCATATGTCTGATGTATTACTTGCAATGAATAACAGTCTCTCATTTTATACACTGTAGTTATATGAAACATATATTTCCATCTTTAATTTATGTCACCTTCTAATCAACAGGAAATATGAAGAGAGTGCTGAAAACAATAAGTAAATTACAATATTTATTGAACTGGGTAACAGAACTAGCTGTCATATATGTTCATTGATATTTATTGGACACATGAATCATTACCATGGATTACTTGTCATGTATGTAGCTAATTACCTTGACTACAAAATGAACTGCTGGGGTCCAAATAAGGAAAACCAATTGTTGAGAAAGTGAGCAAGGGCATCACCAAATACCAAAATGTTCCAATTGAAATTTCCAAATTCTGTTAGTTTCATTTTGGTATTACTTCTTCTGTTTCAAAATCTGCTTTAGAGTTATTGTTTTTGTTAACTACTTATCTTATCATGCATGGATTAAGCATTACGTTCGAGGTGGATGTACAAACCTGCTCGTACCACGGAGGAATCCTCTCCTCCCCACCAATCCATGGGTATTTTTCGGGACATCCACTTGGCCAGCTGCCGGATGAAGGCATGATTTCCTATGAAGTTCATATAACAGAAATGCCATGAGGTTCCAAACAGTTACATAATAGAAATAACATAATAGAAATGCCATGAGGTTCCAAAAAGTTACATATAAGAACCTAAACTGAGAAACAGAAATGAATTGCACAGAATAGAAATAACATAATCGAAATAACATGAGGTTCCAAAAAGTTTCATATAAGAAACTAAACTGAGAAACAGAAATGAAATACACAGATTAGGAATAACATAACAGTAATAACATGATTGTCCTTCCTGATTCACAATGTCAAAGATGGAACACATAAAGCAAAACATAAATGAAATACATAAAGCAATGTCATAGATGAACTACATAGGAAATCCACAAAATTCATATAAAGCAATGTAAAAGAAGAAATACATAGGAAGTTAAACCTTTCAAGATGAACTACATAGAGCAAAGTCAAAGATGAAGTACATAGCAATGTCAAAGAAGAACTACATAGGACATGAACTACATAAAGCATTGTCAGAGAGGAACTACACATAAGAAACATAACAGATACAGCAAAACAGAAAACCATGACAAAGCCCTACAAGACAAGAAAGTGAAAGGGAGAGATGGGATGAGAGAACATAAGTTCTTTGTACATGTGTATGGAATCTGTCAATATGAAGTACCACAAGAGGATTCAGTCATAGGTTAATAGGCTTTCAGTTATTTTTAAAGTAATGGAAAGAAAAGCAACAGATTAGGATTTTTCATGCATAAACAAGACATAAATCCAACATATAAGGCTCTTTAGGCTACTCTGTTATGATTGTGTGATTTACAAACAAAGGTAAGTGAGTTGTTACTCTGTTATTTTTAAAGTAATGTAAAGAAAAGCAAGAGATTAGGATTTTTCATGCATAAACAAGACATAAATCAAACATATAAGGCTCTTTAGGCTACGTACTCTGTTATGATTGTGTGATTTACAAACAAAGGTAAGTGAGTTGTTTACTCTGTTAGTCATATTAAAACTAAAACCAAACTCTACCTACATTTTAAAGACAATAATTTGGTCAAATAGACCATATTAACACCACCATCTATAACGGTTAGTAGTTGTTACTTGTTACAGCTTAGCAATTTGTGTAGATGGAGACGTTGGTTAGGGTTTAATGCAACAAAAAAATCCCGGTTAAATGCAAACCCAATTCAAAATCCCTGTTGAATGTTCAATTTTTTTCCTCAGTTGTGAAATTTGTGTTGAAGGAGACGTTGGTTAGGGTTTAATGCAACAAAAAATCAACAGAACTACTAATGTTCAGACCAAATGCAAACCCAATTCAAAATCCCTGTTAAATGTGAACATTTTTCGTCCTCAATTGTGAAATTTCTGTTGAAGGAGGCGTTGGTTAGGGTTTTCGAGCCGTTTGACCTACCCAAACCCAGCCCCTCCCGACCGTCGAAAATCTCCTCCAGCTGAGAGATCTCCCCCGCCGGTGGGAAGTGGCCGCCAAAAGCTTCTACGCCTTGGACAGGACCCATACGAGGCCGCCGACAGGAGAAGAGGCCGGTCCTCGGTTTCCCTTCCCCTAACTCCCCTCGACAGCGGAGACCACCCTGCCCTGGAGGAGATCTCCGCCGCCGGACCACCGAGCCCACCCCGGCCACTCCGACTGGCAACGAAAGAGAGGAGAGAGAGGGATTTTACCTGAACTTGGTGGCGGTGGTGGCGATTACGGGCTCCGGCGATTTCTCTCGTCTCCCGTCTCTCTCTTCTTGCGCACTCCTCTAGATCTGAAAATGTGAAACACCCGAGGGCAATTATGGATCTCATCAGTCGAAATCCACACACAATCCTCACAATCTTGGGGGGTGAAGATTGTGAGAAAATCTCTGATAATCTCCACAATCCCCATCCGAGATTCTGGACAATCTGCGCTCCGAACACCGTCCCCTCCCCTACAATCCAATTTGTCTTTCGTGATAATCTCCAGAATCCCCTCAATCTTGGATGCCGAACACGCGCTTAATGTTGCTATCATACATGTCAGTAAATATTGTGAATCCAAACAAAAGGGGATCACAATCATACTAACTAATTGGTATGAAAGGTAAAAAAAAAAAACTGTAATAGAGATTATATCTTGCAACAATGAACAAACAAGTACACTAACAATGAAATAGGAGCAACAATTACATTCAGCACAAGCTCATCGGTTCAAGAGGGCGGAGGCAAACACGAACCTCGTGTTCTTCTGAGGCAACAAGGAGCTTGGGAACCATGATCTCAAGGACTGTTCCTGAACTGTCATAGTAAGCCTCAATGTTTGCATCTTCGGGGATTCGTGTGGATAGAGGGATTTCCCTGATGAATTCCCCAGGCGGGCAGTGCTCGGGAGATGGATCTGTTAGCTTGAAAGTCCTCTTATGTCTCTTGATGAGCGGCGCCCTTGATGTGCTCACACACGAAACCTTTATGATTCCGTGTGTGAGCACATTCCTCCATGAAACTTTGACCCTTTGAAGATCAACACAAGGCAGGCTGATGACGATTAGATAGCCTTGTTCGTCCTCGTAGATTGATTTTGCAGCTGTGACGGGCCCATAAGTGCTCTTCATGACCCCGCTGAAATCCGGCAACCAATGTGGCTCAACTGGATGAACTTCAGCGTCTGTAAGTTGATCCGACGTGTTGTTGACACCCAAGTAACAGTATTCAACACTGCCATTGCCATTGCCATTGCTGTTACCGTTGCTGTTCTTCCTCTTGCTGCAGATGGGTGAGAGGTCCATACAGTCACTGCTGCTCGTGTTTGAAGACAAGTTCAACCCAGACCCGTTAAGAAGCTTCTTAGGCTGGGAAGGAGGCCTTTCAAGCTCAAATTCCGCGGTTGGAAGGTTTCTCCAGGAGCCGAAATCACTCGCCTCCAGAGGGATGGTGAAATTCGGCTCCCTACCCGTTAGCCTAATCCACCTCTTCCTATCCTCCTCATCAAGACACAACAAATTCGGGGATGGGACAAGCTCAATCCCGTGCACACACTGAGGATTCGAAAGCCCCCTGTAATGCTTCCTCTGCATCCTGTGGGAGCGAACAAAGCCTCTATCCGTGCTGAACGGAAAAGGGCGCTCCCCTTGACGAGAATGCCCATTCATGAAGCTCCTCAGCTGCATCTTCCCTAGTGCATTACAAGGCCTCTCCTTGAACACCCACATATACATATTCTCCATATCATGCTGAACCATGAAAGTCTCAAGCTGGAGATCGGATTTAACGAACCCTGACACTCCATTGACATCCCGGACAATCTTGGCCTTGGATTTCTCATTCAGCACAGGTTTGAAATAGAAGCTGAAGAAAAACCAAGCACCCCATATACTATCCACCCGCTTAACACACTTCTTTCCTGGCTTGGGAGGATTCGGATAACTCTCCGATTCGTAAATTTGGGGGGCAAGGCCAGCTTCAAGGATCTCGCAGGGCTTCGAATTCCACTGCTGGGGTGTGGGGCTCCGCTCTGCCGATAGAGGCAGATTGATATCAGGCGGGCGAGGCAGGACGATCGGCCGGGTCATTTCGAGGTCGAGTTCGTCGTGGGATGAAGCGCTTGAATCCATTGATAGCATGGTGGAGGGGTGGTGATTCTCCATGGATAGAGCTGTGAGGAGGGTTTCAACCATTTCTCCTCACCTGCTATGGAACAGCTGCTCTCCCTGTCTCTACTGATGATTGATATGTAAAGGAAAAGCACCTTATGTGATCAAATCTGCAGCAAGCTCATGAATTCGCACTATTCTACTCCAACCCCCAAATCGGCTGTGCCGCCTAAATTTAAAAAACCCTAATTTGTAATTTTTCAATTCAGTGTGGAAATTTCAATTCAAACTGATAATTAGGGTTAACCGCGTTTAAAAGCACACCTTTTTCCCCCTTCCTGTGAAAAATCCCCACCGTTCTTTGTGAAAAGAAAGAAGCTTTTTTTTTTCAAAAAAATAAAATAAAATAACATACGTCAGGCAACCACAAGATCCAAATATATCAACGGCTTGAATAAATTGAATCTGCAGCTATAGAAAGTGGATGAGACGAGTACGAAGGAGATTTAAGGCCCGAAATTGGATTGGATTGCAAAGAATCGAAAACCCTAGAACCAATCCAAAATGTATGTAATTCAGTATTTTTGGGGAAGGAAAAAAAGCTAAATCCTAAGAAGAGGAGTGTTGAGGGAGGTCGGAGGAGGAGGAATACCTTTGGGGATAAGCTTCGAATCCGTAGAAACTGAGGCTGGAATCAATTACTATTACATTCATCTGTAATTGCTTCTCAATCTCTCTGTCGCTGTTTTCTTTCCCTGTGTTTTTCCCCACCTTCTTATTTTCAGAGGCGTGGAGGAAGAAGACGAGAGGGACGGCGTTTAATGGTGAACGGAGAGAGAGGGGGTGGTAGGGTTGTCTCCCGGAAGAAGCCTCCACCGGATACAGCCCCGTTAGCTGACGGTGACGGTGAAATAAAGCGTCGTTTATTACCTGGAGGAGTTGTGGGGCCCACCTTCGATGTGCTGGACACCGGAGGCAACCACGATCCCTCTAAAATTACAAAACAACCCACTCACCAGTCACCATATACGGAGTACTTCATTTACTACGTATTTGAGACATTTTTTGAAAAAAAAAAAATTATATAAATTTTTAATTAAAAAATAATCGAATTTTCTATCCTATGCCGCAAGATAAGATAAGACCCTAGATTTTAAAATTATTTTAAAATTTTAATTATTTTAGCCTTTTTTTTAATTAGATTTTTAGGGTCGCTTGCTTTTTAATACTCCGTAGATAATCTTTCCCAAATCAATTAATATGGAGAGGAAGTTTGAGGAGCAAGGAAAGGATAAGCAAAAGAAGGGTAATGTTGGCAATTCCTCTTAGGCTAATCCCGAGTCCAACACAAGAAAGCCACACATGACCCGACCCAAGACCAACCCGTTCAATGTACCCGGCCCGAAACAAGTCCAGGCCTCGAATACAGCCGCTAAGCCCAATCAAATGCCAAATATAACGCCTGAACCAATTAGGTTTTTAAACCAACAGAATATCAACCCTAATATCCAAACACAAATCCCTCATTCTCCACAATCTTCATCCAGAAATCCTAACCCACCTGTCAATACCAGTCCAAGCAATGGAGCCGATCCCAAGGCTTCAAATGATCCACTTCGAGAGGGCTGTGAGCGTCCTCCTGTCAGACCGCCGGATGGGTCCTTTTCAAGTCATCCCACCTCGAATAGCGAACAAGGTGCGGTGCGATTTCCTTCCGTTGATAGCGGAAACAATGTCGATGCTATGCAAGGTGTCGTTGCCGGCACCAATGGACAGAGCCCTTGATCGGCTTGCTGAAGCCCTTGCTGCGTACTCAATGGAGTTTCCAATGAGTCATCAGGACATCTTACGAGGCATGAATAACATCATTGTTTCTATGAATAGTTTAAGTATATTAGTTTGGAACGTTTGTGGAGCGGCAAGCAATGGTTTCTTAAACTCCATCCGTGAACTCATACGTTTGTATGACCCAAAGGTGGTTGCTTTGGTTGAACCTCGGATCAGCGGGGTGTCGGCTGAAAGAGTATATACAAGGTTGGGATTCGACGAATGTAGAAGAATGGAGGCGGAAGGTTTCTCAGGAGGGATATGGTTACTATGGAGAGCTTCAGAAGTAACAGTCATGATACTTGACCTGAATCCTCAACATATCACCGCGGAAATTGAAAAGGTAGGGGAGGAACCGTGGATCCTGTCTGCAGTTTATGCTGCGCCAGTACCGGCTCGTCGCTTGGACCTATGGAATTCTCTCGAAGAATTTGCGATGAATAATGGAAAGTCGTGGCTGCTCGCGGGGGATTTCAACGCTACAGTCGGACCGGAGGAGAGGACAAGCTCATCAATTGGATCGAATAGGGAGTCGGCAAGATTTAGACAGCATATTGATGATCTCCAGTTAGTAGATTTGGGATTCAATAGAGTTCCGTTTACTTGGAATCATGGTCGTTCTACGGAGAATCGCAAATCTGCAAGATTAGACAGGGCCTTGTGCACGACGGAATGGGGTGAAAGGTTCCCGGATGCTAGGGTGGATCACCTAACGGCACCACACTCGGATCACTGTCCCTTATTGATCCGATTGGGGTCGGATGGTGACCCGGTTGGCAGCAATCGTCCGTTCAGGTTCCATGCTGCGTGGATGCTCCATGAGAACTTTAAGGTCATGTTGGGCGAGAACTGGCGCAAAGATGTGGAAGTATGCGATGCGTTGGTATACATTACAGAGGAGCTTTTGAGGTGGAATAAAGAAGTTTATGGTAATATATTTAAGCGGAAACGGAATTTATGGGGGAGGCTTGAAGGGATACAAAAAAAGCTTGCCCAGGGTCCAAACTCACACTACTTACGGTTGGAAAGGGAGGTCAGGGAGCTGCTGCAGGAAGTACTAGCCCAGGAGCAAGCTTTATGGTTCCAGAAGTCAAGAGCATCATTTCTGATTGTGGGAGATAGGAACACTCGATTCTACCACGTTTCGACGGTAGCAAGAAGGAAAGCTAGTAGGACATCTGCACTGCTGGATGGAGAGGGGCAATAGGTAACAGATGCGTCAACTGTGCGAGGTATGGTGGTGGATTTTTTTCAAAGGGTTATACACGGCTGAACCGCCTGCAAGTGCGCACGGAACATCACTGTCTCGAACCAGCTTTCCACCGTTAGGGGCTGTGCAACGGGAGGGCTTGGAACGACCATTTGAAGCATCGGAGGTCTGGGAAGCGATAAAAAGTATGGGTCCATACAAGGCGCCCGGTCCGGATGGGTTTCCAGCCATATTTTATCAGCGGAATTGGGAAGTAGTCGGACCACATGTCACAGGTACTGTATTGGGAAGGTTGAATGGAGGAGTATTCCCGCATGGGGTGAGTAATGCGCTCATGGTGTTACTACCGAAGGTGCAGGCTCCGGCGTTCCCATCACAGTTTCGGCCTATTTCACTTCTTAATGTGATCTTCAAACTGATGTCCAAGGAAATTGTTAGTCGGTTGAAGGATGTCCCGCCTGAGCTGATCGCGCCGACGCAAGCGAGCTTTGTACCGGGTCGACAAATAATCGACAACGTTGTCATCATACAGGAAGCACTGCATTCAATGTCAGAGCGAAGAAGGCGGAAATGGATGATGATTAAAATTGATTTAGAGAAGGCATACAACCGCATACGATGGGAGTTCCTTCGAGAAACATTGATTGACGCAGGCATCCCGACCAAGCTAATTGAGGTGATTATGCAAGGTCAAACAGTAGGCCGAGTGGAACTTTTATGGAATGGCGACAAGACCACGGGGTTCTCAGCAACGCGGGGAATCAGGCAGGGAGATCCGTTGTCCCCCTATTTGTTCGTGTTGTGCATGGAAAGGCTGTCGCACTTGATCGAGGGAGCTATTCGGGATGGGAAATGGAAGCCGGTGAAAGTGGGGGAGGTAGCTCTTTCTCATGTATTTTTCACCAATGATTTTGTACTTCTGTCGGAAGCATCAGTGGAACAGGGCCGACTTGTCAAACAGATTCTGGACGACTTCTGTGGGAGGTCGGGAGAGAAGGTAAACTATGGGAAAAGTAGTGTTCTATTCTCCAGAAACGTTAGTTCGGTGGCCAAACCTTTGATTAGTGCCGAACTGGGGATCCCGATTGCTGCGGAGTTCGGCAATTATTTAGGGGTACCGACCGCCTGTGGGAGGATGACAGCGGAAAGGTATAACTATCTGCTGGACAAAGTTTCATCGAAGTTGAAAGGATGGAAGGCGAGGACCCTGTCCTTTGCAGGACGAGTCACACTAGCCAAGTCGGTGCTAACGAGTTTGCCCCTCTATGCAATGCAATCGACTTTTGTGCCCCGGAACATTTGTGATGCGATTGATAGTAAAATCAGGGGTTTTATTTGGGGATCCACAAGCGAGAACAGGAATATCCATCTTCTTAACCAAACAGTGGTTACGAGTCCGGTGGAAGAGGGTGGTCTTGGGATCCGCCCGATGAGAGCAACAAACCAGTCGGTTCTGGCAAAACTCGGTTGGCGCATGCTACAGAACCCGTCGACGTTGTGGAGTAGAGTACTTCGGGGGAAATATTGCAAGGGCAGACTTGATGTCGATATGTTCGAGAGGAGAACGGGTGCATCTAAGACCTGGAGGGCAGTACTCCATGGGGCGGAGGTGCTTACACCAAACCTCCGGACATCAATTGGAAATGGACGCTCGACCTTGTTTTGGTTTCATCTGTGGTTAACTCCAGAACCACTGAGCGACGTGGCCACGACGGACATCCCGGAGGACCTGGTGGGAGCCACGGTGGATGAGTTATGGAAGGATGGTTCGTGGGACTGGTCACTACTTGCAGATCGACTCCCCCCGCCTATATTGGCAAAGCTGCAGTCGATATATGTAATGGGAGAGGAGGAGGCGAGGGACAGGTTGTACTGGGCTCGGATGTCATCAGGTATATTTAGTACTAAATCTGCACTTAAAGTTATTCGAGGTGGTAATGAAAATATCAATGAGGCAAAGATGTGGAGGAGCATATGGCGTTTACCAGTGCAACAAAGAGCTAGAGCATTCATCTACTTGGCGGCCCATGACGCATTCCTTTCGAGCAGTACGAGGGTACGACGACATCTATCTACTTCTGATATCTGCCCCCGATGCTCGGAAGTCGAGACAGGCTTGCATTTGTTACGAGACTACTCAGGGGTGAAAGACGAGTGGTTGAAGATAATAGATGCCAATAGGAGAAGGGACTTCTTTGCTCCGATGAATATCCAGGAATGGATTTGCAGGAATACAAAATCGGGAGGAGACGCTGATAGTGCTGTCTTTGCAAATATGATCTGGCTGGTTTGGAAGAGCAGAAATAAATTAGTTCATGAGCAGAAGGATGAATGCAATGGGGTAGCCGCGAGAGCCCTTGAACTCACTACACATTATTCGGTGTCGATCGGGAAACTGGAGTTACCTGCAGGGCTATCAAATGCAAGGGCAGAAGTGAATGGAGCTTGGGCTAAACCACCGGAAGGCTGGATTAAACTGAACGTCGATGGAGTGTCAAAAGGTAATCCGGGACCGGCAGGTGGCGGGGGAGTATTCCGTGATCATTTGGGAGGTTTCAGGGGAGCTTTTGGGTTTCGATGCGGAGACTGTTCTGCATTAAGGGCTGAATTGTGGGCTTTGGTTCATGGATTAAGGTTGGGGAAACGGCTACAGATCCCCCGATTGGAAGTGGAAACTGACTCTAAGGTAATTGTTGATCTGTTAAAGGCAGCTCTGCCTTTAGCGCACCCGGATGTTTATCTCCTGCAGGAATGTCGTCAACTGGTGGACGATGTTAGTCCTCAGGTAAGGCTGAAATGGGTACGACGGTCGGCGAATGTCATGGCAGATACACTGGCAAATTGGTCCTTAGAAAGATCACCCTTTTATGAGGAATTCCAAGTTCCTCCTGCTTGTATAGCTTTTAATTTTGAAGACTCTGCTACTTTTGTTTGATGTTTCTACTTTGAAATAAAACCCCGGGCTTTGCCCGCTTCTGGACCAAAAAAAAAGATAATCTTTCCCAATTTAAGGTCTTATCCTATGCCCTTGATAGAAAAACCGACAAATAATTAAATATTTTGTATGATTTTATCTTTTTAAAAATGTATTGTAAGACCATCTCCAACCGCTTCCCTAAAATTTTCCCAAAATGAAAAAAAAATACATATATTCTTCAAATTATTTTTATTTTAACTCGAACAGCTTCCCCATTTCGAAGATTTGGAGAATCATTTAGTTTAGAAAATACTGCAGATTTGGAAAGTCTTCTATATTTTTTCTGTTGCTTCTCTATTTTGGAGAATGTGATAGGGAATCTGTTAGACAAAAAAATACCTTAAAATTCTCCAAAAATTTAAGAATCTCCAAAATAGAGAAACGGTTGGAAATGCTCTAAATGAATATTTATCTTAAATAGGAGGGAGAGAGATTGATTTTTATATATTTAAATTATCAAAGTACTACTAATATTATAAAAATTATTTGATTTTTTTTAATCAAGAATCGAGATATTTTATTTAAGTACAAAAAATTCATCGATTGTGATCTAAATAAAAAGGAAAGGTAGATGGGTTAGTTAGAAATCAATGTTTAAATTTATTTTAAATCAAGGATGAAACCAAAAACATCCGTTAAACAAATGTCAAATGGTCCACAAGATTATAGTAAACAAGAAAACAATCCATTTGCCATTACAGATTTACACGAAATCGGTTAGCCAATAATCGCCTGTCACAGATTAGGATGAGTTAAAATTAATTATCAGTTTATAGTTTATTTTATTTTTTAGATTTTAGAATTGGGATGATGCATGGTAGTTACTGTTTTATTCAATTGAAATCTCATATGTCAAGAGTTTAAAACATTATGAATAGGACAAATTGCATAAAATAGCACGAATTTTATAGGTAGTTGCACTCAGTGGCACGAACTTAAAAAAATACAAAAATAATTACCAACTTTGGTGTTTAGTTGCGGTCAGTGACACGTAAACCCCCTTAGGGGTGTTCATGATTCGGTCCAAACTGAATTTTTGGACCGAACCAACACAAATCGAACCGAACCTAACCGAAGTTTTTCGGTTCGACTTTCGGTTCAAGAATTTTCATTTTTCGATTCGGTTTGTGTTCGGTTTCTGTTAAACCGAATGCATGGAAATTAGTACAGTCATTTTACAGAATGTGTGATTTACACATACCCTAACTCATATATCTTTTAAACGCATGTACGCTTGAGGAGTTTAACTAAGATTTACAAGAAAGAGACCCCGCGTAAACTATATATATTTAATGGTGGCTTTTCCAGTGGAAATATATATATGAGTAATTAATAATATATCTGAGAGAGAAAGGGAAGACATATGATAATATATGTGTAAGCAAGAAGGAAACGACATTGCTTGAAAGAGTAGTGTTACCTACACTGTAAAAGACACATGATAATTCATGGAAATTCGGTTTAATTGTGTTAAAATCGAACCGAACATAGACCAAGCCGGTGAATAATCGAACCGAACCTAATTAATGCTTTCGGTTTGAAAATTTGAGATTTTCGGTTTCGGTTCGGTTCGGTTTAGTTTTAGACCGATGCACAACCCGTAACCCCTATCTCGCTAATGTGGACTAGTGAGTGTGCTTACATGAAATTGTTTTACTTAAAAAGGCATATAGCGAGATACTCCCTCCGTTCAACAAAACTTGACGTTTTACTATTCATTCACGCTTTTTTAGGAGCTAAAAACTATATAAAATATCGACTTTTTAAATAATTTTTTTTAACAATTTCGTAGTTATTATTAATAAGTACAAACTTGTTAAAAAAATTTTTTTAAAAAATAAATATTTTATATAGTTTTTATCATTCTAAAAAAGCGTGCATGAATAGTAAACGACAAGTTTTGTTGAACGGAGGGAGTATGAATTAGTGGGAATGCTTACATGAATTTTTTTTTAAAAAAAATTATAAGACATAAAAGATGTGCCCAAATTATTAAATTAGCTAGGTTTCAATTAATTCATATCGCTATATGTCTTTTTAATTAAAAAAATTTCATGTAAGTAGCCACACTAGTCCACATTAGCAAGATAGGGGTATACGTGCCACTGACCGCAACTAAACACCAAAGTTGGTGATTATTTTTGTATTTTTTTAAGTTCGTGCCACTGAATGCAACCACTCCTAAAGTTCGTGTTATTTTATGCAATTTGCCCTTATGAATATAAAAATTATCCATAAAATCATTGTTTTGACATCGAATATTTCAAATTTGTATGTATCTCCTAGCTAGTTTATATCATCAATCAAATAATAATAATGGTAAAAAATCAGAGCTTCAGTCGGTTTGGCCTAGTGGTGTGGAGGGGGATTACGGTGAAAATCGTCTAGTCCAATGTCGTAGTCCATTTTTATGGTCCCTTTAATATCATTGGTCGATAAGCATTAAAATAAATTTTAAGGTACAAACACTTACTTAAAAAAATAATTAGAAATTTTAATTTAGCCAATGAGATAACTTGGACTACGGTATGGATTACAATTACGGACTAGACGATCCTCGTTGGAGGGACGGGTATGAAGGTTCTGAGTTCGATCTCTGCCTCCGGCCCTTTCTTTGGATCCTCGTCAAAACAAAACAAAACAAAACAAAACAAAGCAAAAATGGTTCTTAGGTTTCCATGTGTGCCAAAAAATGTAACATCTATATGATTTTGTTGTTTGCTATTCTAATTATAGTATTAAAAGCTCTTATCCAAATAGCTTTGATCCTACATGAATCTAGCATCAATTCCATTAAAAGTAGACCTGTCAAAACACAACTCAACCCGATCGACACGATCCGAACGTCTGAAAATTTTCTGATCCGAATCCAAAAATTTTGGGTTTCTACCCGGTTACCCGATTGACCCAGTAATTTTGATGTGTTGGGAAAAATACGCTCCACTTTCTCGAAAATCAGAACAATGGGTATGACAATGATAGAAAACACACACACGAGATGTTTCTAATCTGCCGCAAAACTTTGATAGAATGATAACGTAATTATAACTCAATTACTTAACAGTAACACCCACACCCAAAACTACACTCTGGAATTTTACGCTGAAAATTGTCCAAAAAACTTCTCTTTGTTTAATGATTTAAACTAAGCTTTTCTCTCTGTGTTTTTGGATAATTTGCAAATGGTTGGTGCAAATTACATCTTCAATATTTGCCTCCCGTTTCATTTCTCTATTACGTACGCCTCCTACAAAAGAGCATTCTCTTTCAATTATCAATAATAGATATTACTATTATTATAATTCCTAATGTTAGATAATTAATAATTATCCAACAATCTCCCACTTGAAGACTGATTTCAATCATTCTTCACACATATGGTCTTGTCACTCTTGTAGGCCAACTGAAGTTAAACACAACATCAATTTATCAAGTATCATTGTCTTTGTAATTAACATGTCTGTTGGATTCTTGCTGCCTTGAATCTTCTCTAATTTTAGTACTTCATCTTCCAACAACGATCTGATGAAATAGTATTGATGAGCGGTTTTTAGTCGTCTGTAAACCGTATCAAAATAAAACTCAAACCTACAAACTAGTATAGCAAGCAAGTAAGAGGTCGATCCCACAGAGAATCAAGTATTCCTTTGCAAAGTGTATTTACCAATTAGTAGAAAGGGGGGTTTTGGTTGATTGAGATTGAAAAGAAAACAAAATAAAATATAAACAAATAATGCAAAACAAATTAGAGAAGATCGCTCTACCTACAACTATCCACTTTATTTGGTTGAATTGATATTGTAACTTCCTCTTGTCCTTTTAGGTTTCCTATGAATGCCCTTGTCCCGACCTAATATAGTTACTAGTCCAATCAGTCCTAGAAACCCTTATCAATCGAACAGTCCCTAAAGAAGGATTTAACCCAATTGATAGCTTTAAGTTCAGAGATTGACCAAGGTATTTGCAGTCCCTAAAGAAGGATTTAACAACACATTCAACTTCCTACTCATTCAATTAGTTCAATCAGCCCTAAAGGAACAAGTTTGCCACTTGGGTTAAGGTTCGCAATCAGGAATCTACAAAACCCTAGCAATTGAATTGATTCTACCAAGTTGATCAGTCGAGATAGAATAAAACAATCAAACATTCAAGCACAAAGAAGTCGAAACATTCAATATAGGAAACAAGGAACAAGATTTAGAAACTCACAATCAATCCAAATAAAGCTTCAAATTGTAAGGAGAACGAAGAGAGTTTTAGTCGCCCATGGCGAACATCGCTCTCTCTCTAATTGTCTAAGTGTTCAATGAATAGAATGAATGATAAAGAAAAATAACATAAAAAGCCTAAAACAAACATCCAAAGTCGGCCCAAAAGGAAACAACTAAAAACTAGGGTTTTCTTAAACTAAAACGGCGCGCGGCAGAGGTGCGGCGGCCGCGGCAAGAGGTGCGGCGGGCGCGGCACAGGAGCAGCGGCGGGCGCAGCTGAAATCGGCCCTCTGGCGGCGGGCACCGCAGGTGACAGCGGCGGGCGCGGCAACTTTTGCGGCGGGCGCTGCATTGGGTTTTCCCGAAAATTCCGTCTCGAATTAGCTCTCGACGTCAACATGAAAGTTGTAGCTCTCTGAAAGAGCTTTCCAACGCATGGTCATAATAGTCGATCGGACAACCGAGGCCTCCAGAAAGTGCAAAACAAGTTCAGCATGTCTGGCGACAACTTCTGCAGACTTGTTCTTCGTTTAGGTTCGCTTCTTCTTCTCAGGACCTCTTGAGATCTTCATGTAAGCTTCTTCGATCAACTAGACATTCTCATCCAATGCGTTATGAACCCATGTCTCCTCCTCGGATCCACGATTACCTGAAATAATCAATAAAAGCGTGTAGATTCCGATTCCACCAACATAGAGAGCAAATATGCAAATTGTAATCAAATCATGGATGAAATGCATCTTAAATAAGCTAAATGCAACCTATTATGCCTACCTAAATGCATGCTATCAAACTCCCCCACACTTAACCTTTGCTTGTCCTCAAGCAATGATAGAATGAACATGAATCAACGCATCCCACAGGAAATCCCTTCAAGTTTCAACCTCATCAAAAAGCAACATCATAGCAGGTGAAAACATAAACCAAGCAAACAAACGTTATAGCATGTATTCCAGTGATCAAAGCTTAGAAGTAGACATCATCCAACCTCACCCGAAATATGTGTTTCACTCATGTGTTTAGGCTTTTAAATACAACTCTCAACTCAAACCAATAATGCACTAAGCTCATAGACATTGACCCCCATATCACCAATTAACTACCGAAATGTCATTACTTGCGGGACACAATAAAGAAAATAAAATTCAACACTTTTTTTTTTTTCTTTTCTTTGTCTTTCTTTCTCTTTTTTTTTTCTTTTTCTTGTCTTGGTGCTTTCCTTACGCGAAGCGCAAACATGGGTGTCATGAATGGCCCCGGTCTATCAACACCTCAACTATTAATATGAAGTCCACTTGAACACCTTTTGACGCGAGTTGCAAACATGGGTGTCATGAATGAACCTGGTTACTCAATGATCAAGCTTTCTTTCCTAGTGGATAGTTTTCAACACCTTTTTGCGCGAATCATACCCATGGGTGTCATGCGTAGACCCGGTTACTCAGTGCATCAACCATTGCCACCTTATTCACTAAGTATGCATAAAATGAAATAAAAAGACTCAAAATATAAACATAAACTCCGCAAGCAACAAACATGTGCATCGGTCTTCAAAAATAGATACTGCAGTCAATATCAAGAGGTAGCAACACTAGGCGAGTAATTCACACAATTGAGCAAAAGAATTCAAATAAGGCCAAACATCCTCACAGGGTCATGTTTTTAGGACTTCAATCATACTTTAGCTCAATCATACATGCTCAATCATATTTGCTAGCTCATGTTCCACAAAAATCAAATACAGACAAAAATCAAAACATCCAGAACTCCATGGGATTTTTATGAATCATGCTTGAAATTTAAAATAGAGGACAAACTAAGTCAGATGGGTATTTAATAACACTTAAATGCAATGATGCTCTAATTCTACTAATTTTCGAAATTAAATAATAATAATAAATTTTTTTTTTTTTAAATGCAGTATATGAATAAAAATAAACATGACAACATAAATAAACATGATAACATAAGTAAACATGATATGCAAATTCTATCTATATGCAATGCAATCCCTCCCCCACACTTAAACCTTTCATTGTCCTCAATGAAACATAAAAGACAACAAAAAATAAAAACATAGAGAAAGAGATGAATGAAATACTCACAATGTGGTGGAAGGGCGATATAGGTCGGATCTGAGCATTGCGCGCGTCGGGTTAAAGAAAACTAGCTAACTAGGAATTGAAATAACTAAAGCTTACCTCGGGTTGCCTCCCGAGAAGCGCCTCTCTTTAATGTCATTGGCTTGACTTATTCTCAATCTCAAGACCTTATTTCTCAGACATTGTCAAAGCCCTCAGTAGCCTATCATATTCCTGTGCACACATCTTACAAGGCACATCATAGCACAATAAATTGAAAGCATAAAATGTGGAACTCACGAACCCTTTCAATCTATCAAAGAGTCTAGCATGACTCTCTGCAGAAGGAATATGATACCACCAACACAGTTCCGCTGGTGGCTTTTCAAAATAGCAATCAAAAGGATCAACATATACACCATTAACTTCAAAATTGCAAAAGTTTACCTTTATTACCTCTTTAGCCTCAGCTGATGGCTCTAGACCTGGTTCATCAATGGGCGAGATTAGAATGGATGGTGCAGATGGAGTAGGAGACACATCACATGTAACCTCATGCGTCGACTCATGAGATTCCAAGTCAGGAAGCACTAGACCCTCTCCTCCATCATCTAAGAAACTATCGTTGTCTGCAACCAATTCCTCATCTTCTTCTTCGAAGCTCCTTTCTTTCTCACCTTTTGCACTTAGAATTTGAATGAGTTGGTTCATTTGTTCCTCCAATTTTCCGATTCGGCTCATGTTTCTTTCCTCTAACTGCTGCAACACTTGTGTGAGAGTTCGGATTGATACTTCCTGCTCAACCTGTCGACTCATGTTGTAGAAAAAATCCCAAATCTCAAAGAGTCCCATATCCAATAGGCCTCCATTACTCATGGACTCAGCAAGATTCCGTGTTTCAGCATTCATCCCATCAAATATGCAAACACACATCTCCCGTACACCATATTGATAACCCCATGAACCAAGGTCATTAACATACTCATGCAATCTAGTGAAATATTGGTGAAAGTTCTCACCTTCAAACTGCAACAATCTCAACATCTTAAAAAGTTAGTAGCAAGGGGGTTGTGAACCGTAAGATAGGTTCACAACAAAGTTAGATATATAAACAAAAATTAATAAATACACACAACAAAGAAATAAACTTGATTCCCCGGCAACGGCGCCAATTTGATGAGCGGTTTTTAGTCGTCTGTAAACCGTATCAAAATAAAACTCAAACCTACAAACTAGTATAGCAAGCAAGTAAGAGGTCGATCCCACAGAGAATCAAGTATTCCTTTGCAAAGTGTATTTACCAATTAGTAGAAAGGGGGGTTTTGGTTGATTGAGATTGAAAAGAAAACAAAATAAAATATAAACAAATAATGCAAAACAAATTAGAGAAGATCGCTCTACCTACAACTATCCACTTTATTTGGTTGAATTGATATTGTAACTTCCTCTTGTCCTTTTAGGTTTCCTATGAATGCCCTTGTCCCGACCTAATATAGTTACTAGTCCAATCAGTCCTAGAAACCCTTATCAATCGAACAGTCCCTAAAGAAGGATTTAACCCAATTGATAGCTTTAAGTTCAGAGATTGACCAAGGTATTTGCAGTCCCTAAAGAAGGATTTAACAACACATTCAACTTCCTACTCATTCAATTAGTTCAATCAGCCCTAAAGGAACAAGTTTGCCACTTGGGTTAAGGTTCGCAATCAGGAATCTACAAAACCCTAGCAATTGAATTGATTCTACCAAGTTGATCAGTCGAGATAGAATAAAACAATCAAACATTCAAGCACAAAGAAGTCGAAACATTCAATATAGGAAACAAGGAACAAGATTTAGAAACTCACAATCAATCCAAATAAAGCTTCAAATTGTAAGGAGAACGAAGAGAGTTTTAGTCGCCCATGGCGAACATCGCTCTCTCTCTAATTGTCTAAGTGTTCAATGAATAGAATGAATGATAAAGAAAAATAACATAAAAAGCCTAAAACAAACATCCAAAGTCGGCCCAAAAGGAAACAACTAAAAACTAGGGTTTTCTTAAACTAAAACGGCGCGCGGCAGAGGTGCGGCGGCCGCGGCAAGAGGTGCGGCGGGCGCGGCACAGGAGCAGCGGCGGGCGCAGCTGAAATCGGCCCTCTGGCGGCGGGCACCGCAGGTGACAGCGGCGGGCGCGGCAACTTTTGCGGCGGGCGCTGCATTGGGTTTTCCCGAAAATTCCGTCTCGAATTAGCTCTCGACGTCAACATGAAAGTTGTAGCTCTCTGAAAGAGCTTTCCAACGCATGGTCATAATAGTCGATCGGACAACCGAGGCCTCCAGAAAGTGCAAAACAAGTTCAGCATGTCTGGCGACAACTTCTGCAGACTTGTTCTTCGTTTAGGTTCGCTTCTTCTTCTCAGGACCTCTTGAGATCTTCATGTAAGCTTCTTCGATCAACTAGACATTCTCATCCAATGCGTTATGAACCCATGTCTCCTCCTCGGATCCACGATTACCTGAAATAATCAATAAAAGCGTGTAGATTCCGATTCCACCAACATAGAGAGCAAATATGCAAATTGTAATCAAATCATGGATGAAATGCATCTTAAATAAGCTAAATGCAACCTATTATGCCTACCTAAATGCATGCTATCAAACTCCCCCACACTTAACCTTTGCTTGTCCTCAAGCAATGATAGAATGAACATGAATCAACGCATCCCACAGGAAATCCCTTCAAGTTTCAACCTCATCAAAAAGCAACATCATAGCAGGTGAAAACATAAACCAAGCAAACAAACGTTATAGCATGTATTCCAGTGATCAAAGCTTAGAAGTAGACATCATCCAACCTCACCCGAAATATGTGTTTCACTCATGTGTTTAGGCTTTTAAATACAACTCTCAACTCAAACCAATAATGCACTAAGCTCATAGACATTGACCCCCATATCACCAATTAACTACCGAAATGTCATTACTTGCGGGACACAATAAAGAAAATAAAATTCAACACTTTTTTTTTTTTCTTTTCTTTGTCTTTCTTTCTCTTTTTTTTTTCTTTTTCTTGTCTTGGTGCTTTCCTTACGCGAAGCGCAAACATGGGTGTCATGAATGGCCCCGGTCTATCAACACCTCAACTATTAATATGAAGTCCACTTGAACACCTTTTGACGCGAGTTGCAAACATGGGTGTCATGAATGAACCTGGTTACTCAATGATCAAGCTTTCTTTCCTAGTGGATAGTTTTCAACACCTTTTTGCGCGAATCATACCCATGGGTGTCATGCGTAGACCCGGTTACTCAGTGCATCAACCATTGCCACCTTATTCACTAAGTATGCATAAAATGAAATAAAAAGACTCAAAATATAAACATAAACTCCGCAAGCAACAAACATGTGCATCGGTCTTCAAAAATAGATACTGCAGTCAATATCAAGAGGTAGCAACACTAGGCGAGTAATTCACACAATTGAGCAAAAGAATTCAAATAAGGCCAAACATCCTCACAGGGTCATGTTTTTAGGACTTCAATCATACTTTAGCTCAATCATACATGCTCAATCATATTTGCTAGCTCATGTTCCACAAAAATCAAATACAGACAAAAATCAAAACATCCAGAACTCCATGGGATTTTTATGAATCATGCTTGAAATTTAAAATAGAGGACAAACTAAGTCAGATGGGTATTTAATAACACTTAAATGCAATGATGCTCTAATTCTACTAATTTTCGAAATTAAATAATAATAATAAATTTTTTTTTTTTTAAATGCAGTATATGAATAAAAATAAACATGACAACATAAATAAACATGATAACATAAGTAAACATGATATGCAAATTCTATCTATATGCAATGCAATCCCTCCCCCACACTTAAACCTTTCATTGTCCTCAATGAAACATAAAAGACAACAAAAAATAAAAACATAGAGAAAGAGATGAATGAAATACTCACAATGTGGTGGAAGGGCGATATAGGTCGGATCTGAGCATTGCGCGCGTCGGGTTAAAGAAAACTAGCTAACTAGGAATTGAAATAACTAAAGCTTACCTCGGGTTGCCTCCCGAGAAGCGCCTCTCTTTAATGTCATTGGCTTGACTTATTCTCAATCTCAAGACCTTATTTCTCAGACATTGTCAAAGCCCTCAGTAGCCTATCATATTCCTGTGCACACATCTTACAAGGCACATCATAGCACAATAAATTGAAAGCATAAAATGTGGAACTCACGAACCCTTTCAATCTATCAAAGAGTCTAGCATGACTCTCTGCAGAAGGAATATGATACCACCAACACAGTTCCGCTGGTGGCTTTTCAAAATAGCAATCAAAAGGATCAACATATACACCATTAACTTCAAAATTGCAAAAGTTTACCTTTATTACCTCTTTAGCCTCAGCTGATGGCTCTAGACCTGGTTCATCAATGGGCGAGATTAGAATGGATGGTGCAGATGGAGTAGGAGACACATCACATGTAACCTCATGCGTCGACTCATGAGATTCCAAGTCAGGAAGCACTAGACCCTCTCCTCCATCATCTAAGAAACTATCGTTGTCTGCAACCAATTCCTCATCTTCTTCTTCGAAGCTCCTTTCTTTCTCACCTTTTGCACTTAGAATTTGAATGAGTTGGTTCATTTGTTCCTCCAATTTTCCGATTCGGCTCATGTTTCTTTCCTCTAACTGCTGCAACACTTGTGTGAGAGTTCGGATTGATACTTCCTGCTCAACCTGTCGACTCATGTTGTAGAAAAAATCCCAAATCTCAAAGAGTCCCATATCCAATAGGCCTCCATTACTCATGGACTCAGCAAGATTCCGTGTTTCAGCATTCATCCCATCAAATATGCAAACACACATCTCCCGTACACCATATTGATAACCCCATGAACCAAGGTCATTAACATACTCATGCAATCTAGTGAAATATTGGTGAAAGTTCTCACCTTCAAACTGCAACAATCTCAACATCTTAAAAAGTTAGTAGCAAGGGGGTTGTGAACCGTAAGATAGGTTCACAACAAAGTTAGATATATAAACAAAAATTAATAAATACACACAACAAAGAAATAAACTTGATTCCCCGGCAACGGCGCCAATTTGATGAGCGGTTTTTAGTCGTCTGTAAACCGTATCAAAATAAAACTCAAACCTACAAACTAGTATAGCAAGCAAGTAAGAGGTCGATCCCACAGAGAATCAAGTATTCCTTTGCAAAGTGTATTTACCAATTAGTAGAAAGGGGGGTTTTGGTTGATTGAGATTGAAAAGAAAACAAAATAAAATATAAACAAATAATGCAAAACAAATTAGAGAAGATCGCTCTACCTACAACTATCCACTTTATTTGGTTGAATTGATATTGTAACTTCCTCTTGTCCTTTTAGGTTTCCTATGAATGCCCTTGTCCCGACCTAATATAGTTACTAGTCCAATCAGTCCTAGAAACCCTTATCAATCGAACAGTCCCTAAAGAAGGATTTAACCCAATTGATAGCTTTAAGTTCAGAGATTGACCAAGGTATTTGCAGTCCCTAAAGAAGGATTTAACAACACATTCAACTTCCTACTCATTCAATTAGTTCAATCAGCCCTAAAGGAACAAGTTTGCCACTTGGGTTAAGGTTCGCAATCAGGAATCTACAAAACCCTAGCAATTGAATTGATTCTACCAAGTTGATCAGTCGAGATAGAATAAAACAATCAAACATTCAAGCACAAAGAAGTCGAAACATTCAATATAGGAAACAAGGAACAAGATTTAGAAACTCACAATCAATCCAAATAAAGCTTCAAATTGTAAGGAGAACGAAGAGAGTTTTAGTCGCCCATGGCGAACATCGCTCTCTCTCTAATTGTCTAAGTGTTCAATGAATAGAATGAATGATAAAGAAAAATAACATAAAAAGCCTAAAACAAACATCCAAAGTCGGCCCAAAAGGAAACAACTAAAAACTAGGGTTTTCTTAAACTAAAACGGCGCGCGGCAGAGGTGCGGCGGCCGCGGCAAGAGGTGCGGCGGGCGCGGCACAGGAGCAGCGGCGGGCGCAGCTGAAATCGGCCCTCTGGCGGCGGGCACCGCAGGTGACAGCGGCGGGCGCGGCAACTTTTGCGGCGGGCGCTGCATTGGGTTTTCCCGAAAATTCCGTCTCGAATTAGCTCTCGACGTCAACATGAAAGTTGTAGCTCTCTGAAAGAGCTTTCCAACGCATGGTCATAATAGTCGATCGGACAACCGAGGCCTCCAGAAAGTGCAAAACAAGTTCAGCATGTCTGGCGACAACTTCTGCAGACTTGTTCTTCGTTTAGGTTCGCTTCTTCTTCTCAGGACCTCTTGAGATCTTCATGTAAGCTTCTTCGATCAACTAGACATTCTCATCCAATGCGTTATGAACCCATGTCTCCTCCTCGGATCCACGATTACCTGAAATAATCAATAAAAGCGTGTAGATTCCGATTCCACCAACATAGAGAGCAAATATGCAAATTGTAATCAAATCATGGATGAAATGCATCTTAAATAAGCTAAATGCAACCTATTATGCCTACCTAAATGCATGCTATCAAGTATCGAAGTCCAATGTGCTTTGTTCTATAATGAAATGTCGAATTCTTTGCCAAATGTACTGCACTCTGACTATCATTGTACAACACATTATTCTTTTGTACGAATCCTAGCTCAGCTAACAAACCTTGAAGCCATATCATCTCCTTTTTAGCTTCAGTCACTCCTACATATTAAGCCTCTATAGTTGATAGAGCAACAATCTTCTGCAATTGTGACATCCAATTAACAGTTGTATTTTTGATAGTGAATATGTAACCGGTTGTGCTCTTCCGGTTATTAGTTTCTCCTCCAAAGTCCGCATCTACATAGCCTCGTACTTTTAATTCACCCTTACCAAAGTACAAACATTTTTCTGTCGTTCCTTGTAGATACCTTAGAATCCACTTCACCGTTTCCCAGTGAACTTTCCTCGGATTTGACATAAATTAAACTTACTGACAGCTCCCACTGCTTGTCCAATATCTGGTCTTGTACAGACCATTGCATACATCAAACTCCCGATGGCCGAGGCATAAGGAATCTTAGCTATGATAGCTCTTTCTTCTTGTGTTTTAGGAGATTGATCCTTGGATAAGCGAAAATGGTTAGCCAATGGTGTCCCAACTGGTTTGGCATTACCCATGTTGAACCTTTGCAAGACACGTTTGATGTACTCTGACTGAGACAACTGCAATGTCCCTTTCTGCCTATCTCTTGTAATTTGCATTCCAATAATCTTCTTTGTTGGACCCAAGTCCTTCATGTCAAACTCTTTTGATAACTAGTTCTTCAATGTTCTAATATCATTCATATCAGAACCCCCTACCAACATATCATCAACATATAAGAGTAAAATGATATAACTGGACTGATATCTTTTGAAGTAGCAACAATGGTCGGCATTACACTTCTGGAAACCTTCCTTGTACATGAAGCCATCAAACTTTTTGTACCACTGTCTCGGAGCTTGTTTAAGGTCATACAAGCTCTTATTGAGTATCCACACCATCTTCTCTTTCCCTTTTCTGAGAAGCCTTTTGGTTGGTGCATGTATATCTCTTCATCCAAGTCTCAGTGAAGAAATGCAGTCTTCACATCTAACTGTTCAAGATGGAGATCTTCAGCAGCAACAATATTCAACACTGATCTAATAGTAGTGCGCTTCACAACAGGGGCAAAAATCTCTGTGTAGTCAGCACATTCTTTTTGTTGAAATCCTTTGATAAATAGTCGAGCTTTGTACCTTTTAGAGCCATCATGCTTATCTTTCACCCGGTACAACCATCAGTTGTGAAGTGTTTTATTCCGTATGGGCAGCTAAGCAAGTTCCCACATTTTGTTAGAAATCAAAGATTGTATCTCATCTTTCATTGCAAGCTCCCACTGGCTTGCTTCACTGCTCTGACAAGCTTGATCATAACATTCGGGCTCCCCTCCATCAGTCAACAACAAATAATTCATATATCTCCTGTTAGGCACATGCGACCGAGAAGACCTTCTCAATACAAGAGTTGGAGTAGAAGGTAGTGTCGTGTTAGACCGGTGTGCACTACTTTCTCCAACGTGCTCCTCTGGCTGGGGATTTATTGCGATATGTTCTGTCATAGAATAATCTGGAACACAATCTGCATCTGCAAATACTGGGCCACTCTGCTTTGAATTAATGGAGTCACTTTTTGTCAAGTCCTTATACATGACTGACTCATTGAAAATCACATCTCTGCTACGGATCACCTTCTTCTTTTCATCATCCCAAATGCAATAGTCAAACTCATCCTCGCCATATCCGATCAAAGTGCATTTCTTAGATTTCAGATCAAGCTTATTCCTGCCATGATCACTAATATGCACGTATGCCACGCAACCAAAAACTTTCAAATGCGAAAGTTTTATCTCTTTACCACTCCATACCTCTTATGGTATTTGGTAATCTAACGGACCCGATGGACCTCGATTGATCAAGTAAGTTGATGTATTGACTGCTTCTGTCCATAAATGATTTGGTAGTCTTGACTGAATACGAATACTTCTAGCTCTTTCTGCCAACGTTCGGTTCATACGTTCAGCTACACCATTTTGTTGACATGTACCTAAAACCGTTCTCTCCATTCGGATCCCATGCTCATAACAAAAGCTTTTGAACATGGTGTCTACATATTCACCACCATTGTCAGTTCTAAGCCTTTTAACATTCACACTTGTCTCATTTTCAACCATAGCTTTCCATCTTTTGAAAGCCTCAAAAACTTTAGACTTGTGTTTTAGAAAGTACACCCATACTTTTCGAGAGTAATCATCGATGAAAGTCACAAAATAGTGTTTTCCGCCAATGGATGAAGTAGTGGTTGACCCCTAAACATCGGAGTAGACAAGCTCTAGTCGATTCTTCTTTGGAGATCTACCATTTGTTTTAAAGCTTACCCTCTTCTGCTTTCCAAGTATGCAATCTTCACACATGCTCATTTCAATTGAGCGTAAACCTGGAAACTTTCCCTTCGAATGCATTAGTTTCATCCCTTTCTCACTCATGTGGCCAAGTCTCTGGTGGCACATTTTGGAATCTTCATTTTCTGATGCAACTGTAATTGAGCAGTGCACCACTGCTGTCATGTAAAGAGTACCACTCTTCTTTCCATGAACTATTTTCATTGCACCCTTTGAAATCTTCCATTTATCACCATTGAAATTTGTATCGTAGCCTTCACCTGCCAATTGTTCTATTGATATCAAGTTCTTTCTTAGATGAGGAATGTGTTGCACGTTCTTTAACTACCAAACAAAGCCATTCAACTTAATCTTCACTTGACCTTTGTCGATAATTGAACAAGGTTGATCATCACCAAGATATACGTTTCCAAGGTTCCTCGGGACATTGCTCTCAAAGAGCTCTTTCTTTGAAGTAGCATGATGCTCCAGAATAGAACACCCAAGATTCGTCCTTCCTCTCCAAAGAACATATCAATACATCATCTCCTCTAGAATTAAAGCTAACATTTGCCTTCACTTTCGTCTCTTGTTTATGTAGAGCGTTTTTGTAGTGCTCGGTATTCCCACAGTTCCAACACTCGATGGTCTTCGAACTAGAGGAATTATTGGGATTCCTTTACCTCAACCTCTTGTCTTTTGGTCTGGCTTGATTGTTCGATCTTTCGTGTCCATTTCCTCTGGTTGAATTTCTCCCTCTTGACTCTGTACGTAAAACTGAAGAGGTTGATGATTCACCCAACCCTCGCCATCGGAGCTCTTCACTGAGCACTAGATCACGAACATCATCGAACTTTAACTTATTGCTTCCCGATGAGCTACTCACAATCGTGACAGTAGCATTCCAACTATCTGGAAAAGAAGACAAAAGTATCAAGGCTCGTACTTCCTCATCAAATTCAATCCCAACTGAACTCAACTAGGTTGTGACTGTGTTTAGTTCATTGAGATATTGAGCTACCGATGCGCCTTCTATCGTCTGCAAATTGAATAATTGCCTCATCAAATGAACTTTGTTAGAAGCAGATGGCTTCTCGTACATATACAAAGGGCTTCCATAAGACCTGCCGTGGTTGTTTCCTTTGCTATGTTGAAGGAAACATTGCGTGATAACGTCAGTCGGATAACTCCAAGGGCTTGTCTATCAAGAAGATTCCAATCTTCGTCCTTCATGCCCTCTGGCTTCTTTTCTGACAGAGATTGATAAAAAAATTTCTGGTACAAATAATCTTGGATTTGCATCTTCTAAAATATGAAATCTGCACCATCGAACTTGTCTAATTTCACCTTTCTATCTTATGCGGCCATTGCTCCCACTCAAATTTGACTTTATGTGGATGGTTTATAACCAACGCTCTGATACCAATTGTTGGGAAAAATACGCTTAGCTTTCCCGGAAACCAGAATAATGGGAATGCCAATTATAGAAAACACACACACGAGATGTTTTTAATCTACCGCAAAACTTTGATAGAATGATAGCGTGATCGATTACGACTCAATTACTTAACACCCACACCCAAAACTACACTCTGGAATTTTACGCTGAAAATTCTCCCGAAAGCTACTCTCTGTTTAATGCTTTAAACTAAGCTTTTCTCTCTGTGTTTTTGGATGATTTACAAATGAAAACTTATTGGTTTATATAGGCTTTCAACAAAGCAAATGGTTGGTGCAAATTCCATTTTCAATATTTGCCTCCTGTTTCATTTCTCTATTACGCTTACTACAAAAGAGCATTCTCTTTCAATTATCAATAATAGATATTAAAATTATTATAATTCCTAATATTAGATAATTAATAATTCTTCAGCAACCCGGTTGATTTATAATTATATATGATTAATTTTTTTTTGGAGATTCCAATTTATTAAAGTTTATAATTACAATCACTTGATCTTTCATTTTCAAATCAACTTTTATATTTATTTGTATTTTTTAAAACTCCGTCCGGTCGAGAGTATTTGATTTTTTTTATTTTTCAACAATTTTTTTAGAGAATAGAAATTCTAAAAAATATATACAATATTAAAACAATTCTATGCTTATTACTAATTGCATTAAATTATATTTAAAAAAGTTATTGAAAAATTTGATATTTTATATATTATTACATTTTATTAAAATTATGAGAAATAATAAAATCAAATGTATTTTAACAAAATGTGATAATATATAAAATATCAATTTTTTAGTAAATTTTTTTTAAAAATTATTTATAATTTTGATATTATTATATTATTATATTTTATTAAAAATTACGAGAAAATAATAAAAATCAAATATTTTAGATTAGATATAGTATATAATTACAAGCACTAGAACTTATGAACAGCATCTTTAATTTTAGAATTTTAAAATTATCGCAAAATTATTAATCATGATTTTTTTAATTTTAAAAAGAAAAAATTGACAATCCCGAAATCTACCCGAAACACGGTCAAACCCGAGTTCGAGTCAACCCGGATATATCCGAAATCCGTTTTACTCGGGACCCGAAGTGACCCGACCCAAACGACCCGTTTAACAGGTCTAATTGTTTTTTTTTTTTGTACAGTAGGCAAAAATTAGGAAGTCTTTACGCAGAAAGATCATCCTTGATCATTCTTTCGGATGATGGTAGACAGTTCCCTATTCAAAGGGAAGGTATGTAAATTACATATAGAATCACATCTAGCTATAAAATCAGCTGCTGAATTTGCCTCTCTAAAGCAATGGCAGAAAGTTGTTGATGTGAATGTCGTGCGAAGTCTTTCGATCTTTTCAATAGTTCTAAGGATCTCCCATGGAATCTTGGCATGATCATTAATTGCATTGGCCACCGTAAGACTGTCTCCTTCAATTATCACTTGCGTCCATCCTCTTCTGTGGGCTAGTTCTAACCCCAAACAAAAAGCAAGGGATTCAGTTAAGAGTACAGATCCCTTTGGTACCTGTTGTTGGAAAATCTCAATTACATTTCGATTCCAATCCCTAACTATACCTCCTACTTTGCAATCTCCATTATTATTAACCGATCCATTAACATTTATTTTGTAAACGTCTCTCGGTGGCTTCTTCCATTTGATGTTTCTTCCTTGCCTCCTTTTTTGATTGAGTGGTTTTAAATTTTCCCCATCTTTCCAATTTTTTATATTATCAATAGTTTGTTGTATTACATGATGGGCAAAGTTACTCTTGTCCAAATTATTTTTACTGCAGTTTCTGAAAATAATGTTATTCCTAATTTCCCATATGTTCTGCCATATAAAACATAACTCATTAAAGTTTGGGTTGTTATTCTTTATTTGTTTAACATCTAGTGTACTGAGATTGGAATTCCTATATACAAGAAGAGTTTTCTTTGTCTTAGCTTCATAAGCATTAATCACATCTTTCGTAAATTGGCAGTTTAGGAGGAGATGTGTAGTGTCCTCGTCTTCTTGGTTGCACAAGCAGCATTGAGAAGGGACCCTATTAAAGTATTTATTCAATCTTAACTTTGTAGGTAGCGCATCAACGACTATTTTCCAAATGAAGTTACGGATCCTGGGAGGGATATTAAGTTTCTAGATCCACTCATGATTGTTATTAATAGTTGTATTCAAAGGACTTGGGTTTCGAGCCGAGTTTGTCTTGGAATTTCCATCCTTATTATATTTCCAGATTAGTTTGTCCTGAGCATCCCAGGTCGGAATGTCAATTGTTAAGATTTGACTAACCAGTTGTGTAGGGGAGATTTGGTTTAGGAGTTGTTCGTTCCATTTTCTGTTGGGTAGTAATAGACTAGCAACACACATCTTAGGATCAAGATTGTTTTGAAAAGGTTTTAACGAGATATTTTCTATCCAATTATCATCCCAAACGTTAATCTTTTGTCCATTCCCAATGATCCAAAGCAGACCTTGTTGGAATTGATCGTTCAACTGAATTAATCTTCCAAATTGCCAGGAAGTGTTATGGATATTCAAATTTAAGTGATTCATATTTAAGTTATATTTCTCGGTCACAATCTTAACCCAAATGTTGTCCGGTTGGGTTTGGATTTTCCAAAGAAGCTTTTGTTGTAGGCTGATATTCCTTTCTTCTGCTGATTTTATACCAAGACCCCCTTGGCATTTTGGTGCACAAATTTTCTCCCAACTAATAAGGGGGCTATATCTTTCAGATCTCAGTTTGTTCCAAAAGAAATCCTTATGAATTTGATCTATTTGTTGTAATATTCCTTTTGGTAACAAGAAGTTTTGCATCAAGTAGTTTGTTTTGGAACTTAAATTTGCTTGAATGAGAGTAGTTCTCCCTGCTTGGGATAGAGTAGAGGCTTTCCATTTGGATAATTGTTTTTTTAGGTTTTGGGTTGCCTCTTCAAACACACAATTTTTAACTCTTCCATTGACCATAGGTATTCCTAGATATTTTTCCATACCTTGGGCTATGGGGATATTCATACGTTGTGCTAGGGATGTAGCAAGATTTTGATTTACATTTTTTGATAATTGAATGGAGCTTTTGTGGTAGTTAATTGTTAGTCCTGAGAGATTTGAGAAATTGTTAAGTGTGTTTTTAATTGTATTGCTTTAGCAAAAATCAGGGTATCATCTGCAAAGGTCAACAAAGGTATCGGGGTACCTTGTTGTTTTAGTTTTATACCTACTAATGCATCATCATGTTGTGCTTCTGCTATGAGTTCTCTTGCTAATCCTTCCATTACTATAACAAAGATGTAAGGAGCAAGGGGATCTCCCTGTCGGATACCTCTTTCTGGTTTGAATTTGCTACCAGGAGAGTTGTTTACAAGAACAGAGAAGGTGGTTGTTGTGATACATTTCATAACCCAGGAAATCCACTGAGGGTGAAAGCCAAATTTTGTTAGAACTGCTTGAATATAGCTCCAGTTGATCTTATCATAGGCTTTTTCCATATCTAACTTTAGAGTCATCCAACCTTTCTTACCTTTCTGTCTATGGAAGGTGTGGAATAGTTCACGAGCTATTAAGGTATTGTCTTGAATGGATCTTCCTTCTACAAAAGCACCTTGAAAGGGGTTAATGATATTAGGTAAAATATGTTTAATTAAAAGGGCATATATTCGAGTCGAACGAGTAGAGTGGTCATCGTTCATATTTAACTCTTTTAGAAATGTACCGATTTTTGAGCCAATTTTAAATTTGGACTCGAGCTTTAAATGTGTTTATACGCAATTCGTTTAGTAAATGAACGAGCTCGACCCAAATTTTATTTATGTATGGAGTAGCTCTATTCACTCATAACCTAGTAGCTAATGGGAAACTTTGTAAAGTCTATAATATTTGACCACGAGTCAAGTCGAGCCTCCATTTGAATCTAGCTCGTTTAACAAATAAACGGGTTCGAGTTGAGTTTTTCAAGTCGATTTCGACGATCCGACTCAAACTCGATCTACTAGATTCATATAATAGCTCTAACTACCTACTAATTCAAGTGTATTTTCACTTATCCCACTTGAACGATCAGTTCGACAAATTAATTTCATAAATCAGACTCCGTAGTACTCAACAAGTGTACGTAGAAAGCAATTGGGGGGTTTTGAGGCCCGTGAGGATAACTACCGTCCGTTGTCAATTCTATATATGGCGCCAAAAAGTCAATATGACAGTGGATTTCTTAACCATATTAATTTGATGTGTTATTATGTACAAGTGGGGATGGTTTAATAATCAACTTGTGCTCTTATCAATTGTCAGAGACGGACCTAGGGTAGGCTATGCAGCCTACCCATTTCAGAAATAAATTATGAGCTGATTTGGTATCGATATCAAGATATCGGTATCGATATCAGAGCGATATCAAGATATCGATATCGCCCATATCGATATCAAGTGATGCTTCATTAAAAATCAGTATATCAAAATAGGCTAAATTTGATATCTAGATATTAAGTGATATCGATATCTAACCATACCAAATACTAGATATTAGATATCGGGGGCTGATATCCAATATCTGATATCTAGATATCAATACCAGACGGGCCCTATATGTAATACATTACCTTTTTATTTTCTTTTATTAATCCAAATCATTACTCCTTATTATTCTCTTCTTTTATTGTATTTTTATTATACTAATTACTCAAAAGGACTAGTTTATTCATTCTTTTATTTAACTCTATTACCTCATCTTAATTAATTTTTCTTTTAAAACAATCCTATGATTTTTTCTCCTAAAAGTAATGGCAATTTTGTGTAAAATAATCGAAATTATATGCAAATTTAGTCCACCTAGATTTTCAATCCTGGTTACGTGTCTGACAATTGTCACCTAAGTTAAGATGTACAAGTGGGGTTTCTTATATACATTGGCTGGCAAATGGTACATAAATTACTATATCAACCACGTACCAACCACAAATCGACTATGTTGGTAACCATACTTGTGGTAACCAACATGGTGGTAACCACGTGAAGGTGGTGCGGTAATGGTAATGAAATCTGAATACCATGGTTATCAAATATATATATTAAATTTTTTTATTTAATGTTTTATTGTTATTACCTTTAAGTTTTAAGTTTTTAATTTATATTTTGTGTTTTGATTTTGACCTAAATTGGTCATTTCTACGTTTTCTACTAGAAACAGTATGAACATTTTGAATGTTTGAAGACTTTGAACTTGCTTTGTTTGAACTTGCAGGAACATTTTGAATGTTTGAACAATTGAACTTGGTTTGTTTCAAGACTTTGAACTTGGTTGGTTTGAATTAGTTTGTAATTTAGGGTGTGAACTTGATTTATTTAAACTTTTAATAGGTGGTAACCATATTATTTATGATAACCATATTTTTTCATTTGATAACTTTGATGACTACCGAAAGGTAGTCAAGGGGTTTCAAAAAAATACAAAAACAATTACAGTTTGGTAACCATGGTAATGTACCGATGGTAACCACAAGTCGTGGTTACCACATATGCGGTAACCACGACTTGTGGTTGGTACGTGGTATGAAAATTTGTGTACCACCAATTTGTGATTGGTATGTGGTAGGGGTGGGCACAGGATGGGACGAGACGGGATTGACACTTTTTTTTCGGGACGGGATGGACCTTGTCCCGCATATAAAAATAATAAAATATTATATAAATTTGCAAAGTGAAAAAATGCTTTCATAATTCATTATTTTGTATAATATGTTGAATACGGTATTCTTCTCAACTATATTATTCAATAATAATAATAATATTATTATTATTATTAATATTATAATACTATTATTAATTCATACAATGATTGTATAATTAATTATAATGTTCAACATATTTAGCTACATTATCTTACTAGATCAGGACGGAAAGGAATTGAGACGAGATTCACTAGATATTGTCTCATTATCGATTGATAGTTGGGAAGAATACCGTATTTAGCTATTTGCCTCTTGTAACTCTAAATGGGTATAATAATAATAATAATAATAATAATAATAATAATAATAATAATAATAATAATAATAATAATCCCACGTTATAATTAAAAATAAAATAAAATAATATTACTTATTTTTATTGTTATTATTATAAAATAATTATATTTTACAAGAAAAAAATATAATATGATATAATAATAATAATAATTTTATTATAAATTAATATTATTATTAAATTATATTATAATATTATATAATAATAATATTATTATATATTGAAAATTATTATTAAAGTTATAAATAATATTTGCTCAAATAATAATAATAATATTATTATAAACAAATATTATTATTATTATTATAAATGGAAGATTATGATTATAATTATAATTATAATATTTGCTCAAAATAATAATAATAATAATATATTATTATTATTCTACAATATTATAATATTATTATTATAAAAATTATTATTATTATTATTATTATTATTATTATTATTATTATTATTATATGCGGGACGGGACTGGATTTGCGGGATCCCACCGGGATCGTCCCGTGTTTCGTCCCGCATAATTTTTGCGGGACGGGATTCGCCATTTTGTCCTAAATCCCACCGGGATCGGGACGGGACCGGGACGGGATTTGCGGGATCCCACCGGAATAGTCCCGCGTTTCGTCCCGCATAATTTTTACGGGACGGGATTCGCCATTTTGTCCTAAATTCCACCGGGATCGGGACAGAACCGGGACGGGATCGGGATTTGTGGGATTTGTGCCCCCTAGTATGTGGTAATCACCGTTTTTTGGTGGTTACCGTACCATGCCAATCCTAGTCTTTCTAGTCTTTTTCTATACCCACCCTGAACCCAACCCCAAAAATACATTATATAAAATTGGATCGTCCTCAGATTTAAATAATTGGGCTATGGAAGGAGACCATAATGTTGGATTTCAAGGCCCATAACTTTTATATGGGCTCCAGGCCCAATACACATCGATTTTTTTATTTTTATTTTGAGTGCTAGTGGTAGAAAGGATCTAGGAAACGGACGTTGTAGTTATAGCTTCAAATTAAATGTTCTTAATATGGTTGGCTATCTATGAATCACGATTGCTTACTGACTCGCCCTAATCGATCCCGTTGGATGTATAACGAAACCTACTTTCGGAGGTACATTGATCATCGATTCTCCGTCAAGTTGCTACGACATCGATCTCCTTCCACGTATGAAGAAGAGCTGTTCCATCGTCGGCTGGTTTTCGATTGGTATGCAAAACAACTAAGAAATTGTATTCCATTGTAGACTGTCAAACCGAGTAAGTAAATTAAATGGAAGATGGGAGAGGCAACTAAGCAGAGCCAATGAATGATCGATGAGGACGTGGGTCTCCAACAAATTAGTGTCGACCCCTGTTTATAGCCACAAAGCCCACAATCAAACAAGCGTAGCCCCACTCCACTGCCTCTATTAACTTCCAAAAGTGGGTCCACTCTTGCCCACATTTAATTTTAATAATTCCCTATTTCATGCCAACACCCTTTTTTTTTTTTTTTATTAAGTAAAAATTGGACGTATTGGATAGGTTCGGTTGGTCGATAAGCCGAAAATTTAAAAATGGACAAGCCGTCAATACTAGTAGAAGACAAGAAGTAGAACACAAACAAACAAAGAAAAAATACCAAATTACAGAGGAGCAGTCCCGACCGCAAGCTAGTACTATCTATGAAGGAATGGAAGGAATGGAAGCAGTGTCACAACTCATTCGTCAGTTGTTAGAGCCACACAGAAAATCTCTGAAAAACTAAGTGAAAACCTCAGATTTGGACTCATAAATCAACGAACCTCAGGTTTCGCCAACACTCTTTAAATGATCTCTAGGAAAGAGTTATGGTTTGTACTAATTACTTTTGTTATTTTACTTGTAATTAATGGTAGAGCTAGAATTTTTTTTATATATAAAAAAAATCATTTACTTGCGATTTAAAGGTGACAAAGATTTCTGAACAATGAGAGTATAGGTTTAAACTTAGTACCTCATAGTTCAAATATCCACCCATATTAATTAGTTTAAATTTATTTTATAATTTATAATTATTATTTTTAAACTCTTTTATCTCAATAATTAGCAGGAAAAACATAAAAATTTTCTCTCCACCTTCAACACCACTTTATGATTCCAAATGTTATTTTTTGTATAATTTGAAAATCTACTAGCAAATGATAATAATATTCCATAATAGAGTGAATAGAGCTTTAAATAGTATAAAAATTAGGTCATGAACCCCACCTTATCAACAAATAAACAAACACCCCCCACCTAAATAAATTCTCCTCTTTGCTTTATTTATATTTTTATTTATTCTCTTTCTCCCTCACAAACACAAAGCACTTTAGTAGCCTTAAACCAACCATGACCGCTCTTGGCTTCATCCTAATGCTTCTAATCTTCATCACCATACCCTCCTTACTCTACACCCTCTTCTACCTCCTCAAATGCCCTCCCACCACCTTCCTCTCCTCCCCCGCCGACCCGCCCTCCCCACGCGCCGCCTTGCCCCTCCCAGCCGCCGGCAAAGCGGGGCTCGGTAGGATGGAGCTCATCTCCGTAGTTGTGGTGGCAAAGGAGGAGGATGCCAAGGAGGAGTGCCCGGTGTGCCTGTCGGCTTTCGAGGGAGGGGAGGAGCTCTGGCAGCTCAGCCGGTGCAACCACCTCTTCCACGCGCCCTGCATCCAGCGGTGGCTCCACGCGCGCTCCAGCTGCCCCGTCTGCCGCGCCTTCCTCTTGTCCACCAAGCCGCCAGCTCCACACAAGTTTAGCCTTGTGGGAGCTGCCGGACCCGAGGATGATCTTTGGCAAGGCCTCCCCGACTCCACCGGGCTGGTCTAATCTCGAGATCAACTGGCGATTCGAGAACATCTCTAACAAATTCTCCATAAATTTTTTGAAGTTTTAGGAGAATTTAATTTGAAGGCTTTTTTTTTTTCTGGTCTAATGTACAGCATCTCATTCTCTAATATAGAGAAGCATCAGATATTTTTCTAAATCTGCAGCAATCTTCAAATCTAAATTATTCTCTAGATGTTTTAAATGAGAAAGCGCGTTGTTAGAGTTAAAAGTAAAAATAATAAAAATATATATGTATTTTGTTTTATCATTTTAGAGAAATTTTGAAGAAGTTGTTAAAGATGATCATTTAATAAATATGATTTATGGGCGATGATGAGACGACGATCGAGGAAAAGAAATTAAAGCAATGGGAGATTAATTTGTGCAACAAAATGTGGATATACAATTAGGGTTTTGGATGATTAGGGATTAGGGAAATGAAAGTGATGGTGGTGGGGATGGATGGAGTAGGGAAATATAAATGGCCTAACAAAATAATTAAATGGAAATGAAGGTGGATGTACGTTGGTAGTTGAAGTTGATACGCAAGCTAATACTTGGTGAAGAAATGGTTGGAAGTTAGTGTTTCCATTTTTATGGGTGACAACAAATTAAAGAGAGGGAGATGATGATTGATGTTTGTACGTTTTTGGTTTGTATATAACGTGTATATTGTTCACTCGATCTATATATAGCTAGTCTTGTTGCTATCGGTTGTGGGCATACTCTACTTTTTGAGGTTCCAATTTCATCAACTAATTATTATTAAATTTAGATTATTTTAAGAGTTCGTTTGGTTACCATTTAAAAAAACTCAGGAAGTTAAAAAACTCAGGGAAGTGGGATAAATACATGTGTTTGATTACTTTTTTTAACACGAAAAAACACAGGAATTAAACTTCTCGGAATTCCAATTCATACAAAATGGGAGAATTTCACTTACCCAATGAGGGACTATGTAAGTTGCAATTTCAGCCTTTTTAATGGAAAAATTCAATTTTCCCTATTTAAATTCCCCACATCTTATAAATCAACCAAACAACTTTTTCAAATTTATGGAAATTATAATTAATGGGAATTGACTTCCTAGGAAGTACACTTCCTATGTTCAACCAAACAAGCCCTAATTCTATATATGTTGGAATTATTTATCAACTTCATTAGACCCAATTCTATATTGTTTTTAATTCCACTTCCTTGTGTTTTTTCTATAAAACATATTTGGATACTATATAATAACTACTTCACCAGCAAAACATATTCTTTAGAATGATAAAAACTATATAAAATATTTATTTTTTTATAAATTTTTTTAAACAAGTTTGTTTTAACGAACGAATGGAGGATTGTTTTTCCCCTTTTTTGTACTAGAAGAATTATGGTTAGTATTCATGAGATTTGAGTTATTTTGTATATAGTTTTGAAAAAATTTGTTTGGTCCTCAAAATTTATATTTTTCTAGGGCTCTTGAAAAATGATGATTGTTGATGCGTCTTAAATCATCATTTAGTTGCATTGTGGCAAAAATGGACCAAGTAGAAGTGTATGGGTCATCTAGTCATTTTTCAAATGCGTCTGGTACATCTGAGAGGATTCACGTTAAGATAGAGGCTTGTTAGATATGTCTTGAATTATTTGGGTTTTTTTTGTTGGGTTGTACTTATTCCTTTAGGAAGCAAGGAGAATATATATATATAGTATTTGGACGTCAAGGAACACACATGGTTTGAGCATATTAAATACTCTACTTTAGTTATAGGGTGTGTATAACATATCTTGTACAGTATCTCGTTTAGTTTTCGAAAACTCTTGAATAAAATCTATTAGCGTGGATGTAGCAAATTAAAGTTTGGTTAATCATGATAAATATTCGTGTTTTTTTTTGTTTGTTTAAATATTTTTTCTTTCTCAGTTCACACCTTGTCACTACATTTACTGGTTTCATAACTGGGCCCGCCTCATGTCCATCAGGCCTCAATTCCTCCATGCTCTTCAGTGGAGGGTCGGTAACGGGAAAACCATTTATTTCTGGTTCCATAACTGGGCCTTCCAGAAGCCGTTGAGTTCCAAAATTCTGACACCCATCCCGGATAATCTCAAGGGCATTTCAGTGGCTCACTTCATCACTAACCGTCAGTGGAATAAAACACTTATGAATGACTCATTAATAAATGTTCTGAAACAAGATGATATTGACCATATTATGGGATTAACTTTACCAATCAACCCAATCACGGATCGTCTTTATTGGGGCCCCAGCAAAAATGGCTGGTTCTCAACCGCTTCTGCTAACTCCTTTTTATCAGAAAACACCGGGCTGTCAGATTTCGACTGCGCTTGGATCTGGTGTCTTGATGTGCCCCCCAAGGTTCGACACTTCCTCTGGAAACTCTCTCGTGATGGTCTACCGACTAAAATCAGATTACTGAAGTCGCACGTGGCTGTACCTGCTGGCTGCGTTTTCTGTGGTAACACAAATGAATCGGGTGATCACCTTCTTTTTCGATGCCCAATGGCTACTGATTTGCTTAAGGCCTTACGCATCCACATTCCGGGGCATATCACTGCTTCTGTTGGCATGGGCCATGTGATTCCACTTACCGCGATAAAATGTGCGATTGGGACCAACAAATTTGCCGATTTAGCCTCAGCATGGTGGGCCATGTGGTTCTTTAGGAACCAACTTGTTTTTTATCATACTAACAAAGTTACTGTCAATGAAATTTTGGTGTTCCACAGCACAAATATACATTGTTGGAAGCAGTCAAAGCGTTTAGATGACGATCCGACTGGACCGTTAATCCCCAATCGACGTTTACATAACAGTATACATAACCAGATTTTTAGGGGTAGTGTTACGTCTACCAGGACGCAGGATCGGTCTGGTAAGTGGGAGAAACCACCCCCAAATTGCTCTAAGCTCAATTTTGATGGTTCGGTTCTCCCGTGTGGCAAATCATCTTATAGTTTTGTCATCCGTGACTCTGCTGGTTTAGTTGTCTCTGTTGGCAGGTCAGTTTGCACCAATATCTCAGTGATTTACGCTGAAAATCTCGGACTCAGAATGGGTTTGCTACGAGCAAAGGAGTTGCAACTATCTACACTTCTGATCGAAGGAGATAACTTACTAGTGATAAATGCTCTACTGGGGGATTGGAAATGCCCCTGGACAATAGAGATGCTACAAGCTGATATTCTGTCTGATATCTCGTCCTTTACTTATGTTGCTATTCGTCATATTTTCAGGGAATCCAATGCTGTGGCTAACTACCTTGCTCGTAGTGCCCATGCATCCCCTGCCGACGATTGCTGTGAGGATGATCCAGAACTGCTTGTTCTCGTCCGGAAGGATGCGCTAGGAAGGGCCTCTGCTGCGGCCGACCCGACCTAATTCTTATCTTGCGTCAAAAAAAAAAAAAAACATTTACTTTCCCTATTTTGCACAAAACTACTCTTTATTTTAAAATTGTAAAATACCACCCATTATTATTTATTAGGCAAAATTGTATATATAAAAAGCACTATTCCCAATAATTTGGCACAAGTCACCCATTATTTTCAAAAATACACAAAAAAAATATTTAACCTATGTATTCTACAGAAAATTGAGGTCGTATATGGACCCATATACAAGAGATAGGAACAACGCATAAACTCAACAAGGTTTCATCTCAAATGCAACGACTTAAAGCCAACAAGTCATGTTAGAGTCGGTTGGCTCTGGTAGGAAAAAGACAAGTTGAGTGAAGGTCATGCCCGTGCATACACACGGAAGACATGAACAACGCATAAATCCCATCTCAAAACCAATTGAGCTTCTATCGCATAAACTAACCACTCATGAATCCGATCCATCCAACTTTAATAACCCCGCGACCAGTTTGATCTCTTTGCATAATCGGTGTGGGATACACATCTCAACAGCGTTGTTGAAGAGCCATCGACACAAGTAACCTACTTCTAGGCAAGTGTACAAACTAATGAAGATGCCTACACAAATTAGGGCTGTGCATAACCGGGTATCCGACACGACACGACAAAAAACACGACACGATAAGGGGGAAAGTGCCGATCCGAACACGACACGATAACTTCTGGGTATCCGACACGATAACACGACACGACACGATAAGGGGAAATTTGGTCATACAGTAAAATCCACCAAATGAAAATTTGGTCATACAGTAAAATTTGGTCATTCTCAATGACAAAGAGAGCTTTGAGTGAGGTCGAGATTTGAACTTTGAAGTGAGCTTTGAGTGATACTTACCAGTGGCCGGATTTGAAGTGAGGTTTGAGTGAGGTCGAGAACGAGGCCGGATCTGAACGAGTGACGACGGCGAGCGAGGAGAGGAACCGAGACTCGAGAGGGTGAGGAGAGGAGAGGCGATGGTGATTCGTGGGCTAGCTAGGGCGAGCCGGCGAGGAAGGCGGCGACTGGTGTGCTTTTGTGAGATCAGAACTGTGAGAATGAAGAAAGGAGAGGCGATGGTGAGCCGTGGGCTGGCTAGGGCTAGCCGGCGACAGCGAGCAGGCGGCGAGAGAGAGGGTGAGAAGAGAGGCGGCGAGGCGGCGACTTTGAGTGTGAGAAATGTCTGTCGGCTGAAATGAGAATGAAGAAAGAAGGCCTTGCGGCTGTGCGTAACCTAACCTAGACAAAGTTCAGCCAGCGTCCCTCTATAGAAAAAAAAAAAAATTGAAAACGAAAGCAGCTGGGAATGGGATTCGAACCTGGGTCCTCAGGTTTCCCAAGAAACGGAGGTGGAGGCGCTACCAACTAGGCAACCGGTATTTTGTGTTATCTCAGGACAATTGTAATATTTGTATTATAACCATATATTAATATTTAAAAAAAATAAAAAATCTTATCGTGTCGTGTCGGATACCCGATAAGGGGAAAATGCCGATCCGAACACGACACGATTATAGTCGTGTTTTACCGTTTCGTGTCATAATCGTGTCGTATCATATCGTTTCGTGTTTTTTCATATCGTGTTGTTGCGGTTTCGTGTCGTGTCAACCGTGTCGTATATTTCTGCACAACCCTAACACAAATGACAAATGCAAGCTCCTTGATCCAGAAAATTTCAGATACAAACAGTGTGAATGACTTGATCATCACTTGTTGTGTAACATCTTATGTGGGTGCAGCCCAAATTGGGCCCATAACAAATTTTTTTAATCTGGGCTTTGCTTGGCCCATCACTCCGAATTTGGGAATCACCCAACGTCTCTTTCACAGGATCGGAAATTGGGTAGCTGCTCCTCAAAGCTAATGAAATCTCTAGCTCGATCTTTCTATATCTGATCTTGTTTTTTTTTTTTTTTTTTTTTTTTAACAGTAGACAAGTAGACAAGAAGTAGATCGATTAAGCGATCTTAAAGCCATCAAAAGATGGCTTGATGAACCCTACACAAAGGGTCGCCAGTAAAAAACGAATTACTTGATCCTAAAATTACAATAAGATAAATTTAAATATAAAAATAACATCAAATTTATTGATCACTGGTTGCTTCCCGATCGAGAAAAAGTTGACGCTGACATAGTTGGCATAGTTGGAAGCGGTGATGGTTGCAGATCTGATCTTGTTAATATTCGTTTAGTAGACTTGCCAATAGCGTCAAGCCTCACTTTTAATATAAGACCAAATTCTAGAAAATCACCTCTTAAATATACCGTTTTGTACAAAACCACCCCTCAAATTGAAAATCCCAAAAAACCACCATTTCAAAGATATATAGATGTTTGCAAAAGACCACACATCCGATCATCCCACATTTTACGTTAAATTTAATGTTAAAAGTGAAAATTTATTATTCTGCCCATTCATCACCAATATCATAGTTTATCTCTTGGCGGTTCCAGATATCTATCATTGATTTAGTTGGTTCGAAATTGGTCATCATTAATTTAGATGGTTTGAAGTTCTTCCCAATTTTCATCATTCACCTCTCGGTCCTCTCCTCCAATGGAAAATGAAAGCTCTTGAAGGGCGATCCCCCATTACCCTTCAAATATATTAAAAATACAAGAGCAAAAAGGTAATTTCACACATTAAAAAAAATCTTAACGAAAAAGATGAGATGAAGTGGTCTTTTCCAAGCATATAGTTTTTTAAGGGTGGTTTCCAGGAATTTTTAATTTAAGGGGTAATTTTGTGCTTTAAAAGGAGATATTTTGGAATTTGGCATTAATATAAATGTGGGAGAAAATGTTGAAGAGATTCAATGTAGGGTAGCTACCATTTGTTTTGAATTGGTGCCATTTTTGTTCTTTGTGACCACTTAGATTAATTAATTGAGTTATTAATTAGATTAAGATGGTCAAATTAACTGTGTGATTTAATGTATGTCAAAGGGCTCCTTTTTTTCCCTTTTGATTTTCTGTCTTTTTCTTCCTCTTATCCTAGCTTATAGCTAAAGACAATTGCTTTAATTTGAACGACAAAAATGGGTGAGTAACACCTCCTCCATGCATCCATCTACCCAACTCCTAAATTTAATCTAATTAATTAACTAGAAAACATCATATATGTTAGTATTTTTTTACTAAGTTTTGACTTACTTATTTGTATTGATATTATGTGACTTATGTCCCGAAGGACGGATAGTAGAAACTAGAAAGCTAGGGCTTTCTATGGATATTGAGGAGAGATTGAGAATATGAAATGGAGGAAGAAGGTAAGAAGAAGAAGATCAGATAGATAGGAGATAGAAGACACAGAACGAGAGAGTTAAAAGGAAAGTATTTTGGTTTATTACTTGAATATTCCTCCTAACCTTACTTCTTAATATACAATATCTACTAAGGACATTACTTGATGTTAAGAAGTTTACAAGCTTAAGGCATGTTATATACTAAAATGAACCCATGACTAAAAAGTTATTTTGTAACCTCTTCGAGTTACTTGTAATGTAACTCGAATTAAACTAAGTTCATAATTGTATATATGTAAATAGGATTTTGAGGTGTATGTCTGTATGATATATGGCTCGTCGATGGTAAGGAGGGGGCAACAATGCCCCCATGACCCCACCCTTGCCCACCTCTGCATAGTAAAAAAAGACCAGTCGTATCATTTTTTAACCTGTATATTTAAGATATAAGTTATGGAAAAAAAGTCATATAGATTCAAAATTGATCGGATTCATACATATGACTTTTATGTGGTTTATCCAATCGCTAAATATACATGACTCTCAGAGCATCTACATCCAAAATTACTCCATTTGTTAGAGCATTTGATGGGACTCCATTCATTTGTTTAAGCAAATTAAAACTATTTAGGAGCTCACATCAGTTATGAGTTACTGTCAACCATTTACATTTGCTTGAGTTTGGTTACATCAAATACTAATTAATTATTGAATCAATCTAAAAAACTCTCTTCCTCCTCGGTGACTCCGTCCGGACCTTCTTCTGGGTTCTGTTCTTGTTTGGTTTGATCTTACTGGGACCGATTGCCTTAGGCAATTTGTTCTAAGTAATGATCTGTTCTTGTTAATCAAAGCCTACCAAACAATCATAACCACAACCAAACACAACACTACCCATGAAATCCCCATTCTAAACAAAACTCAATCTTCTGCCTGGAAGATATTTCTCATATATGTCGACACTATGGGATTGGAATTTATTCCCCTATGGTTCACAAATTTGAAGCATGCAATCTTTTCCCCAAAATCTAAGTTGGGATTTAATGCCCTCCGAAGCTTTCGAGAGAAACTGGATCTTTTTCCAGCCCCAATCTCTCAACCAAAAATGTTAACCAAAATCCTTTACCCCTACAACTCTACTACAAACCTTCTGATTACCCCTAATTATCTTACTAAAGGTGCTACTAATGGTATGGTTAACCGTGTTTTTATATCTAATGATGAACATGCAGGCACAACTAGTGGAAAGCTGAAGGCGGCATTGTGGCTTAATGGAGGGTTGTTCATCATTCCTCTCTTGGCTACTGCGTTGGAAGATCACAATCTGGAGGTAAACCAAACAACTAGCCAAATCTCCAGGCTATACAGAGAAGGAGGGATGTATCTAGACCTCCAAAATGGAAAACCCAAGAAGCAAATCACTTCTCTCAAGAAAAGAGGTATGATTAATCCTACCCAATGGCCTATGTCTATGAATTTAAACTTCCAGTACAAACCGTTTCATTTCCCTCTAGCTGTTATGATGAATGATTTCAATATCTATTTGGCTATAAATACTGGGGTTCATAGCACTTGCAAACCACGCCTTCTTATTCTCTTCTACCTTGATTCCACCCTCTCTGAATTCACTACTGTCATGGAGCAACAAGCTTCCTTTGTTGAGGCTCTGATCAACAACACCAGGCAGGGTGTCTCTTTTGAAACCATGCCACACAACACCCATCCTGTTGAGCCCTCACTCTCCCTTGCGCTGGATAGTCATGAGATTCACTCTCAAGCTAGTGAGCAGCAGCCGATTCATGCCATCCCCATCAGCTCGGCTCCTCCTATGGATGCCAATCCCCACTCTAACCAAATCTCCGACCCTTACTCCATCCCTGGTGTGAAGGACCTGCATACCAAGCTGGCTGAGTACAGCTTGGTTGGTAGGTTTGTTCAAAACGCTGTGGAGCTAAAACAAGTAGCCGGGAAGATGAAAGCTGAGTGGAAATCCCTCAAAGGCAGCTGGGGAATCGACACCATCGGCAACGATTGGTTTGTCTTCCGCTTTGCCAATAAGGAAGATCGAGCTGTCGTCTGGACCAACAGGCCATACCACATCCAAGGTTCCTTGCTCGCCATATACCCCTGGACAGACACATTCAACCCAATGGAGGAGGACACAACCATTGCTGACGTTTGGGTCAGGCTCCCTGGCCTCCCCCATCAATTCTACACCCAGGAGGCTATCAGTTACATCCTTAATGCTGGTGGGGTTGGGTCGCTGATCAAGATTGATCAGTTGTCCAATGCCAGAAACAAACTCAGGTTCGCAAGGGCTTGTGTTCATGTCTCACTTCTATCCAAACTCACTAGCTTTGTCTATATCCGCAAGAATGATCAGGAAACCATGAGACTCCGCATCTGGTATGAAGACTTCTCCGACGGCTGTGGTTGCTGTGGGAATTATGCTCACGCCTACGATGAATGCCCACTTAATGCTCCAAGGCCCAGGAAGTTTAACTTGATTCTCGAGGAGAACCCTCAAATCGACCTGCTCACCAATGCTCCTGCTATCACTGCCAACCACCCCACCAATGCTGCTCCTGTTCAAGGTATCCCCTTCACTCATGCTGATGACCAGCCAATCTCTCAAGCTATGGCCCCTAGACAAGGGGACTTCGGTCTCCTTCCCATGAACTGCTCCCCTGCTGCTCCCAATAAGCCCGCCCCTTACTCTACTGCTGCTCACAACTATCCCAATGAGCTCATAAATAATCTTATTAGCCTGAACAACGCCCATGTTGCTAAGCTTTCTGCCGAGTACCCAACCCCCCCTTTTGCCATAGCCCCTTCTATCCTTCACACTATCCTCAATGGTGCTAACCATTCAGCCTCAACCTCCAACCACCCGATTGAAGGAACCTTGGAAGACATGATAAAGGCGCACAAAAAAGGCAAAATGGTTGATCAAGGACACGAGACTGAAGAATCCCACCTTTCTATTAGATCTGACAACTCCATGCTTAAGAAGTTAGGTGGAATCGTGATCAGGCATGCTGATGATGAGATGATCATGAAGGAAGCTGATCAAGGCAAACGTAGAGAAGATGAAGATCAGAATGAAATCTCCTCACCAGTGACCAAAAAGTCGAGGAAGAAAAAGAACTGATGATGATGTCTCACAGTTTACTTGGGCAAAGGGCTGAGCTTGCTAAAGCTCATATTATCACTAGAAATAATTGCTAGAATCAAGCCCTCACTACTCACTGTAATCTGATTATTAAATGTATGCTCTGGCTGTATGTGTTTAATTTTACTTATCCTAGATTCAAATCTATCTACTGCTCCCTCCTATTTTCAAAATTTGGGGGGAGTATAATCGGTTATGCTAATATCAAGAATGTTAAATTTTCTGTCCTAGTTCTTAACTCGTGTTACCACTGGATACTTTTCTGCTCAACTCTCAAACTGCAGGCTTCTCTAAGCTCTAGACACAACAGGTCTTTTCTTAGGTCCTTTGCAACTGAGATAGATGAATGCTGTACACAGGCTAGAGAAAGTAAGTCTTCTGACTCCTTTAACTTAACATATCAGCTGCACCCCGCTCCCCTTTGTAAGGGCTGTGTGGAGGTAAGCTACCAAAACCTTTACACCAAAAATCTCACAACAAAACTTCTCAACAACAATGATATGTACAACAAGGCTACACCATGGAATCTCATGAAGCCACAACACCAAAAGAACAGCAAGCAGGACTCCAAATGCAACAACAATAGCATAACCAATGCTAAATGGAGGATTAGCGAGGGAACACAGCTCAAGGAAAAGAGTAAACCTACAAAGATCAGCTGTAGCTGCACCTGGCAACACAACAAGCACAATGACATGTACTCTCTCAACCTCTATATGCTAGCAGCAATTTGGCAATATAATTCTTATGATTAACCTAGGATATTGGAACACTAGGGGCTCTAAGCGTCCTCTTCTCTGGCAAGAGATTAAAATGCTTAGAAACATGAACAATTTAGATATTTTAACAATTGCAAAAACAAAATCTGAAGATCCCCCCTCAGATCCCCAACTCCTTGCTACTGGCTTCCAAAAATGCTTTTGTATTAAATCTGTCGGGCACAAAGGTGGTCTTTGGATCCTCTGTAAAAACAGCAACACCCTAGATAATATTACTATTATTGATCAGAATCAGAGATACTTCATGATCAAAACTAAAATTGACAATAACAATTTAGCTATCCTCTTTGTATATGCACCCTCTGTTGAATCCGAAAAAAGACAATTCTGGGAAGAGATTTATGCCACTGTCAATAATCATAACCTTCCTGTTATTATTATGGGCGATCTTAACGACATAGAGAATGATACGGAGAAAGTGGGTGGATCCATTCCCTCCATTGCCAGATTTAGAAGGCTCAGAGCTGTTAAAGAAGAACTTAATCTTCATACCATACCCTTTAAAGGCTCTGCTTTCACCTGGAGAAAGAATAACTCGGATGTTAACAATACCTATGAAAGGTTAGACAGAGCCCTTGCCCACCAAGATATTATAAACCACTTCAAGGATCTCTATGTCCAGCATCATTCCTTCTCCTCTTCTGATCATTGTCCCATCACTCTGACAATTGGGAACTCTCAAAATAAAAAGGGTTCACCTTTCAGATTTGAAATGGCTTGGACCTCCAACCCTAACTATGAATCCATGGTTAACAAGGTTTGGAGTAACAAGTTGCATGGATCTTTCGCATTTAAACTCACCCAAAAACTTAAGCTCCTGAAAAAAAACACTAAAAAGTGGTTCAAAAATCACACTCATAACATCACTAAGCAGCTGGTCAAGACAGAAGAAAGTATTCTTCACCTTCAAAAAAGACTCCCTTGGGGAGAGATATCAAACTCTGACAAGTCTAAGCTCCATAGATTAGAACAGAAGAAACTGAAATTATTAGACTACAATTATAAATTATTAGACTACAATTATAAACCGAGGAATCAGACAAGGAGACCCACTTGCTCCCTACATCTTTGTACTTGTCATGGAAAATCTGGCTCGTGAAATGCATAAGGAAGCCTTGCAAGAGGATGCACTAATAGGTATCAAACTAACAAAAAATGGTACCCCGATCCCTTTCCTTACTTTTGCAGATGATACTATAATCTTTGCTAAAGCAGCCCATACAAGTCTCAACACCATTCAGAACATGATTAACAAGTTCTCAAATCTCTCTGGGCTAACGATAAATTACAACAAAAGCTCCCTCCAATGTTCTACTAATGTCAACCCAAATCTAACCAGATCCCTTGCTCAACAAATGGGTATCCCTGTGTCAAAAACTCTTGAAAAATATCTTGGTATACCGTTGGTTAATGGCAGAATTAAAAATTGTGTGTTTGAGGAAGCAATCCAGAATCTTAAAAAACAACTATGTAAATGGAAGGCGTCGGCACTCTCTCAAGCAGGGAGAGCCACCCTTATTCAGGCTAATCTCAATTCGAAAACAAATTATCTAATGCAAAATTTCTTGCTTCCAAAAGGGATCCTACACCAAATAGATCAAATCAATAAAAATTTCTTCTGGAACAAACTACAATCAGAACGCTACACTCCTCTCATTAGTTGGGATAATATATGCAAACCAAAACAACTAGGGGGCCTTGGTATCAACAAAGCAGAGGATCTTAACATTAGCTTACAAATGAAACTCCTATGGAAACTGTACACAGATGATACTAACATTTGGGCTCGCATAATAAAGGAAAAATACCTACAAACGGAGAATATTAGTCAAAGAACAAGCCAAAACACCTCATGGCAATTCGGCAGATTGTTATCCTTAAGGGAGAAATTCAACACTGGTCTTCATTGGATAGTTGGAAATGGCCAGCTTATACATGTTTGGAACTACCCTTGGGTTAAATCTTACTCTCTCTTGCCCTACATAAGAATCAATGACCCAAACATGAAAGTTAGCCAACTGATAACTGATAGGAAACAATGGGACTCTAACCTGCTAAACTCCTTGTTCCCCACTCATGTAGCCAAAGCCATTACAGACATACAAATACCCACGTGGGAGGCACTGGACAAGTTAGTCTGGACTCCAGAACCTAGCGGTCACTTTACTGCAAGATCAGCCAAAAAAACAATCAACACCTACCATACAAATGCTTCTGATTACCACTGGATATGGAAGCTGAACATCCCTCCCAGAATTACGAGCCTAATTTGGAAACTCTCCATTGATGGCCTCCCAACCAAGCTCAGATTAAATAAGTACATAAACAGGGTCCCTTCTCAGTGCTCCCTATGTAACTCAAACGATGAGGACACCTATCACCTTTTCTTTGATTGCACCTTCACTAAAACTCTTATCGCAAACTATGAGAGAACAACCAAGAAAAACTTTACGATAGGCAGACAAGATCCACCGATGTTAGAAATCCTACAAAATATGAAAAGCAACAACCACTTTGATGACCTTTGCTTCTTATGGCAATCCGTTTGGGAAACACGGAACAATCTAATCTTTAGGAACAAACCCCCGGAAAACCATACTGGAACTATCCAGAAAATCATTGCCAATAAGTCTAACTGGAACCATTCGATTGATGGCCAGGCTATTAAACACAAAATCATTAAAAGGAGTAAAGCAAAATGGACTAAACCAAAATGGGTTTTCTACAAAATCAATGTAGATGGCTCTGTCAAGCCCACTGGCACCTGCCAGGTGGGAGGGGTCATCCGAGATTCAAATGGTCGTATTATTGATTTATTTCATCAAGAGATCTGTAATTGTACGGTTCTCCAAACAGAGGCTGCAGCTGTTTGTGCAGGTCTGCATCAAGCCCACAGGTTAGGACTGAGGAAAGTAATCATGGAAAGTGACATTCAAGTGCTGATTCAAGCCATAAAGGGTGAAATCAAAGCAAACTGGGAAATTCTAAGACACTTGGAAGAAATCAAGTTACTACGGAGCAACTTCATCAATGTTGAGTTCCACCACTACTACAGAGAAGCAAACAAGATCGCTGACTATATTGCTAAGCATGGTGCTATTTGTAATTTGTCTACTCTCCCTTATAATAGGGACCTTTGTACCATCATCCGCCAGGATGATCATGAAGATGGCGTACAGTTCATGTAGCCCCTTCTCCTTTTTACCTACTGTAAAAAATTAAAAAATTAAAAAAAAAAAAAAAAAAACCATTTACATTTGCTTCATAAATCATCACTTAATGTAAAGTTTGCTTTGGTGGTTACTGTGGTTGAGCAGTTGATGGTAACTTCTCTCTTTTTATTGCTTTTTGTTTGTTTTTATTTATACAAATAGTTTTAAAAATATAAAAACTGTATTCCAAACTTATATATAATTTACTTGAATAATAAGTGGGTGTGGGTAAAAAAAAAATTGATTTACTCGAACAAAATTCAATTGAAATAAAATTTATTTTGGGGTCGAAATGGGTGCGGAGACCTGCCCTCGATGAGCTACAGTGTTAATTAATGGTCACAGTTAATCATATACTTTTTTGACAAATGACATATCCTTACTTTTGACCATGAGTTTCAATTCTCAATTAGTAGCTCCATTAATTAATGCTGACATCTATAGATCTGATTAGCCCAATCATATCATCATAAATCCAAACTCAATTCACGATCACCCAAAACCAATACGAGTAAGTAACCGATTAATTAACCAAAATCGGTTATATTTCGGGAATCAATTAATTAACCAAGTTAGCCTAACTAATCGGTTATATGTTATTTTTGTAAGATTAAAGAGAAAATTAGAGATTAGAGAGGAGATTAGGGAAATTGTTAATGTGCCTTGAATCATCGTTGATTGGCGACGCATCGGGAGATCCAAGGGGCGTTTATTGTAAACGGGCCTATCGTCTGTCTATTTTGGGCTTTCAGTCCATTGTTTGTTTAGGATTTCATGAGTCTCTTCATATACTCATGAAACGCCAACCCCTTGTAACCGTAATATGTTTTCGTCTCCTCTAAAACTGGTTCTCTGCTCTTGGACATAGACAACACACCGTTTCTTAACCACGTAAATCTCTGTGTTGTTCTTCGCTATTTTCATTCTGGTTATAACAGAAATAAGATGAAGATCAAAGGAAGGTAGGAGAGATAAAGCGAGAGAGATAAGGGTAAAGAAGTGTTTTCATTACTGACTGGATACCCCCTATTTACAATATCTAATGATATTTATACACTAAACCCTAATACTAAGGACATTGCATTATATTCCGAGAATTGTAGTCGGATAGTACAACCTATGAGTCGTGTTGTATTTTTATTTTGTTTTTATAATATTATAGGAACATTCCGTTCAACAAAATACACTCCATCCGTTAATTAAAATTTGACGTTTTAATATTCACACACGCTTTTTTAGGTGTAAAAAACTATATAAAATATTAAATTTTTAAATAAATTTTTTAAATAATTTCATACTTATTACAATTAAGTATTAATTTATAAAAACAAATGTAAAAAAATGTTAATATTTTATATAGTTTTTATCATTCTAAAAAAGTGTGCATTAATAGTAAACGACAAGTTTTAATTAACAGAGGGAGTATCATTTATTAACATATATTTTTTTATAACGATAAAAATTATATAAAATATCTAAAAAAAATTATATTTTTTTAACAATTTGGTAGTTATTATTAATAAGTACAAAATTGTATAAAAATGCATATTTTATATAGTTTTTAGGGTAAATTACACATAACCACCCATAAATTATAGTACTTTTCACATAACCACCCATAAAAACTTAAATTACAATAAACCACCCATAAATTTGACTTATTTTCATAAGACCACCCACACATTAAACCTCTATTTGTTTTGTTTAAAATGACAAAATACCCCTAATTCAAGCTTATTTGTTTGGATTCCAATGATATTATATTTATAATGCAAAATAGACAAGGTCGTTTTTGGTAAACAAAAAATTTAAGGTACATTAAGGGTGTGTTTGGATTCCGTAATTTATTAATTATATATAATGTAATAGTTTATCCCAATGTATGTGATTATTTGGTTAAATTACTATTTTGCCTCAATTTTTATGAGATTTTTAGTTATATAACCAACTTCTCACATAAACCGAGGTAAATAATTAAATTATAATTAAATGGAATGGAATCCAAACCCATCCTAAATACTCCAACCAATATATATATCTAAATTGGATTTGTAGTGAAGAGTCGAGACTTGCAATATCTCCTAATAGTCTCATCTTCTTCAAATGTTGAATAAGATAGGGATAAGCTCTAAAATAAAACAAGATTATTGCTTTAAAAGAAGGGTAAATGAAATCATATCATTTAAAAAATAAGCTAAGCTTATACATATCATTTGACAAATTAGCTGAACATGAATAATTTTATTATAATTTATCATTTTTTAAAAAGGGTAAAAGTAAAACTAGATTATTTAACAAATGAGAAGTCTTATGAAAATAAATCATTGCATTAATTAAATACAAATAAACTTAAACAAATCATTGCATTAAATACAAATAAGCTTGAATTAAAGATATTTTAATTTTTTTAAACAAAACAAATAGAGGTTTAATGGGTGGGTGGTCTTATGAAAAGATAACTAATTTATGGGTGGTTTACTGTAATTTCAGTTTTATGTGTGGTCATGTGAAAAGTAACATAATTTATGGGTGGTTATGTGTAATTTACTCTAGTTTTTATCATCCGAAAAGACATGCATGAATAGTAAACAATATATTTTTTCGAACGAAGAGAGTAAAAAAACCTTAAATTAAGTAAATATGTAGAGACTTTATCGTAACGTATATATTTGAGTATTTTTTCCTTCTCATCTACATACATATATCCCCTTATAGCAATCCGTCTAATCAAGTTTTTTTTACTTATATGGGTCGAACATTTCAATCTCGATCTTTACAACTCGCCCATTTTTTTTACCAACGAGCTTCATTGATCCCACTCTTTTTTAATATAACCTGAAGATAGGGGTAACGGACTCCGGTTTAAGGGCTCGTTTGGTTGAATGCGAGAAGTACTATTCCTGGGAACTTAGTTCTCATGAATTGCATTCCCGTGAAATGTACTTCTTATTAATTGAAAAAAGTTGTTTGATTGAATTTTGGTTTTTAGAAATATAAATAGAAAAATAAAGAAAATTACATTAAAAAATGGTGGAAGTTGAACTTACCTAGTTCTTCCTAGGTAAGTGAACTTCCATCCATTTGGAGAAATTGAAATTCATGAGAAGTTGAATTGATGTGGCTTTCTGTAAATCAAACACAGGAATATATCCTACTTTGTGGGTTTTTAAACTTTCTGGGTTTTTAACTGACTAACCAAATGAGGCCTAATAGTCCCTTATATATATATACCATATTAATTCTATTCCGAGAAAATTTTGTATGGTCGCATGAAACATGAGTCTTGTCGAATTTATCTTGTGTTTATATTATAAGGTTAGAATCTACTTAAATGTTCAATATAAATCTTAAGTCAATATGCACTAGATTCACCCTAACTTTTATATTTTTGGAGTATTTTTGTTCCTAATTCCATAGATGTAGACTTATCTATTTTGTTTATCAGATTTTCTAACATATAGGAAAGATTTCACTAGATTTACCAATTCAGTTAATTTTTAAATACTCCTTATTTTTAAGGTTTTTCTCATTTACATTTAGGATTTTGTTTTCATACCACCCATATAAACAAAAACATATATAAAAAAAATGATGAGAAGTATACATATTCTTTTTTCTAACTATGTAAAAGAGTATTTTTGAGTAATCCAATATTACAATAGTTCAGACAAACCATATAAAAAATAATGAGAAGTAGAAAAACATATAAAAAAAATACAATTCCATATAGAGAAAATTTGTGCCGCAGGCACAAATTTTCAAGCTAATTTGAGTTTCGTCCAAGGTTTTGTAATATTTATAAAAGTGTCCGCGTTTATAAATTCCACTGGAAATTTTACGATTTTGCCCCTCCATCCTCTTTTACCGTTGTTCGACTTCAACCCAGCGGCAACACCCCCGTCGATGTTCTATGTGCTATTCCTGTCAAATTTCGAGTGAATCACCTTAAAAGGAGTGAATTTTGCGGTCGATTCTTGCATTTTCTTATCATAATTGCTGATATGGCGGAAATCTCTGGTAGTTCAGGTGCTGATTTTGCTTGAACGTTTTCCCTGTTGGTTAGGGTTTGTTTTTCTGCTGTTTATGTAGCTTTTTGTTCGACTTTTGCGGGATTTTTGTTGGTCTAGTGTTGATTGGTGTCGTGATAGCAAATGCTGGAGTGTTGTTCGTGTTTTTATTATCAAATATGCGATTTCTACTGAATAATTCTACATGCTCCTATCGTTTTTCCTCTTCTGATTTCTATGTTTTCTTGTTTATCAGGGTCACTTACTGATTTAGTGAGATACAGAAGGCAATTTGATGTGAGTTTTTTTTTTTTTTGATATTGATCTTTTGATATTGTCTGTTTATATAGTGCTGTTTATTTATGTTGATATGCATTTTTTTTTTGACATTTTTGCTTGTTTTTAAACAGAACATTTCTTATTCTATTCCTGAGGATGAGTGGTTCCATTCTAGATCAAACAGATATTCTTATCCTAATGTTTGTCAACTCATCAAAAGTCATCTGTCGGATAAACACTATGAGATATTGTGTAATAGTTGTGTTGGGTGGGTGCTGACACAGGGAACCATATATGGTTTCTAACTTTCAACTCATGCATCAGATTATGTTGCGTCGAGTTTCCACCAAAAAGAAGATGGAGTTGTGGTTTAAGGTTGATGGATTTTTGGCTCGGTTTTCTCTTGCTGAATTCCATGTTATTACTGGTCTTCCTTGTGAAGCTAATGATTGCAAACCACCCAAATATGTGTCTTCCATTGATTTTTTTGGGCAGAAGAAATGCTCTTATAAAGAGTTAGTACAGTGTTTTGAATCTGAGAGTAAATCATCAGAGAAGAAGTTGATTATGGCTAAGCTGCTTATTATTGAGAAGGTCCTATTATTCAGGAGATTAGAGTTTGTTAGTGAGAAAAACTTATGCCTTGCTTGCGCTGAGAATGAGTTTGAAATTTATCCCTGGGGGAGAGCTTTGTACACGAAGTTGGTTACGACATTAAAGAATATAAATCTGGCTTATCGTAACGATGGTAGACGTTGTTATGATATACATGGGTATAATCTTGCTTTCCAGGTAGTCTTTAATGTCGCATATATATTGCATGCTATCCATTTTGAAGTTTGTCATCATATTTATTGCTTGTTATCATATCTTACTATTCTGGATGAATATTTGAAATACTTTATGTTTTTTTTGCAACAGTCATGGATTATAGAAGCCTTCCCATCAATAGCTGCAAAATTTGACTGTAATTTCAAAATGGTTGTTGGAGATCCATACTCTTTTCACTGGGAATGTAAGCTTAAACACGTATATGATACTGCTTCTGCACTTTTTGATGATGCGCTGGTAAGTTTATTATGTTTTGTAGTTGTTAGTGTATTAATTTAATATCTGTTTTAGGCACCATTGTCCACTACTTTTGGTAAATTTGCAAAAATACCAGAGACGTCAGCAGAAACTTGCAAAAACACCAGACTTGTCAGCAGAACTACATTGTTTGCAAGATTTTTAATTTTTTGTATCAGGAATGATTTTTGATTGACACTGATCTTGTTCGTTTTTTGTTTTTTATATATATCTTAACAAGTAAGAACCAAATTATTGCATAAGTGTCAATATATTTTGATTTAGATCACATGTCAGCATAGTAATAGATTGTTATTTAAATATAATTGCATAAGGAAGGTTTGGATGTGCATAGTCATTTAAATATTATTGCATAACATATAATTCAACTTTATCATTAAAAGCTAGTAGGTGCATATCTTTTAGTTGGCTTAGTCATTTTATGTCAGCAGTCCCAAAGTTTTGCGTAAATATTAAAGGTTATTAGCATAGTTGTTGTTTTGTTGTAAATGTCCGTGCTTTTAATCATATATTTCCTCTATTTTTGTGTAGGCACCATTTTTCCCTATTTATGGTGAATTTGCAAGAACACCAGGGATGGCTTATAGTGAAGAAGTTGCTGATGAAAGAGTTGATGACATTGCTCAACCTGTTTTCCCCAAGCTTGCCGATTGTTTGTATGAAAGTCATCGATTGCGTACAAATGCGTATAATAACAGGTTCATACGCAATGATGCCTTAGCTGTTGTCGTTGGGAATGACGCCGTCAATTTGGTCAACAAACAGGATGTTGTAAATGATTCTGCTGTTTTTAGGAATGATGGAGTCAATTTAGAGGTAAAACTTGATGTTGTACATAAAGGAAAGAAGATGACATCCTTGAGAAGGGGTCGTTCTGCAGGTACCTTTCATTCCTCCCCTGTTTTGGGTTTAGAGGATAAGAAATCAAATAAGAGGAAAGCCACTAATATGCGGAAGAAGAAAGAGTCAGGTAAGAAGGTTCGGTTTTTAGATGCTGAGATAGATGTGCTAGTCAAAGAGTCTGTTGTACCTGTCATTGCTGGTGACAAGGTTGATCCAATGATTGAGTGTGAGAAGCTTGTACCTTTGAAGATTGTGTATCACAGTCTGAAGAAGAGGAAGACTGGTGATAAAGAGCCTAGGAATGTATTCTATTCAGAATGTGCTGACAATTTTGTATCTTTGCAAGTTGTTTCTACTGCAGATATGTTGGCCGCTGATGGACTGTCTAATGAAAAAGGTGATGTGTTTGGTTCTAATCGTGATACTGGTGGGGTCCATGATGATGTTGTTGACTCTGAAACTGGGGGTGCTCTTGATGATGAATTTGGTGGAACCCATTCTGTTGCTTCCCCTGGTTCAACTGTGTCTCCTATTGGTTCTCCTCATGCCCATGTTAATTCATCTGGTCCAGAGATTCAAGACATACCTTTGGGAGTTGATTCTGACGTAAAAAAACCTGGTGTTTGTGTTGATGATCCGATTGATGCTTCAATTCCTGAAGCTGATACCTATTACCATGTACCCGGAAATGGGTGTGGTGTGGGGCTGTCGTCTCCCAAAAAGGGTGAAATACGGGATGAAATGGGTGATGTTCCTTTTAGATTTGATGCTAATGCTCCCGCTCCTGTTATTGATAGTTCATCTCAGGTGGTGCAAGAAATTTTTAGGCGTCTTGATAAGCTAGAACAGTTGCCTGGATGTTTAAAGGAGTTGGCTGCCAGTGTAGGAGAAATTAAGACCTATATGGGGAAGTTAGATGGGATTATTAACATGTTTTCTGTCATTGGGGGAGAAGTTCACTTCCCTTGAGAATAAGGTTACAATGCATGCATGTACAATTGATGTCTCCCACCCAGTGCATTCCATACCTAATAATGATGCTGGTACAACAGTTAATGGCGAAGTTTTCCCTGATATACTGGCTGATTTGCCTGTTGCTCACGGAATTGTTTCCGATTTCAATAGAGAAGATGAAGTAGGTATTCCAAATGTTGATCTAATTTTACCCTCTAATGAAATGTCATCTGAGTTTGTTGTAATACCTGAAGCTGACATTGAAGGCAAGCGTCGCATTGATGTTGATGATTTGAATGATGTTCACCCTGAAGTTGATGGGAAAAATTCTGATGTGAAAGAACTGAAAGTAGTTATTGGGGATGCAGGTCTGATGGATGTTGATGTCATTCCAACAGAAAGTGACTTTGTCGGGTCGCATTGTACTAAAGTGATCCACCCTTTTCAATCAATTTTGCTGGCGATGTAGATAAAAACAATGGTGACATCTCTCTACTGGGGGTGGGTGTTGGAGATGCAAATAGTGTTCCTGCTGCTGACATCCATACTAATGCTGATATTTCATTGGGGGATGTCGTAGGTTGTCAAGTTTATTCCACTGAGCAGGAATCTTATGCCGTTCGGACTTGCTTTGATTTGAAGTGTAGCGGTGAAGCTGGGGATTTGAATGAAGCTCAGAAAGAAGATGTTGATGTAAAGAATGTGAAGGGAGTTATTGAGGATGCAGGTGGGATGGATGTTGATCGGAGGCAACTAAAAGGTGGATTTATTGATGCCCATCGCCCTCAAGGGGATGCACAGAATGATGCTCAGAATGAAGATTCTGATGTCAAGGAAGCAAAGGGAGTTAGTGAGGATGCCGGCGGCATTACTGTTGATGTGAAGCCAATTGAAAGTGGAATTATTGATGCACAGCGCCCTCAAGGGAATGCACAGTGCTTAAAAATTGTGTGCGTTGACACCCAAATGTCATCAGATTTTAATGTGTTATCTGAGGCTGACATCTATAGCAAGTGCAGTGATGAAGTTGTTGAGCTGAATGCTACGGAGACCGAACATGAAGTGGGAGGCTCTGATATGCAGGATTCAATTAATGGTTTTACGGGAGGTGATGAAAAGGATGACGATATCACACTAATGAGATTTGAAGGTGTTAATACAAAGTTGCAATCAGACGATTCTGATGTTCTGCGTCGTCCCTGTAATGTTGTTGCTCTTGAAATGGACCCCCCATCAAAAAATGTTGGAGTTCATGTTGAGAATGTTGATGACATGGGTTCTGATGCTGTATATTCATATCGAAAGGAATTAACGTTTGCTGGTGACGTGCACAATTTAATGGTTGGTGATGTAAATGCAGTTTGTAATGATGCTAAATGCAGCGCAAATGCTTGTGATATGTCATCCTCTCCATCTATTTTCATCAGTGAGGTTCTTTTGTCATTAAAAGATGTTGTTGAGGGTGGTATGTGTGCTGTGAAGGATACGGTCGTTGGCGAGGCAGATGGGGTTGGTAAGCCTGCTGACATCTCTTCCACGGAAGCTGGTGATGCTTCTATAAAGGGTTCTGCTTCTTCTATTCCGTGTGTATCAGACGGTCTTGTTATAGTTCCAGACAATTATGTTCCATCACACTTTGTTGATTGGGGTTCATATGCAAAGGATCCTACTATATTAAGTGACATTGAAAAATTAAAGCATTCCTATGGACATTAGCTTTTTGTTCGGCCCACGTGTAGAAGAAAACGAAAAGAAATTGGCACAGTATAATGCCAAGAAGTCACTGATCAGCCGCGAGGATCACTAGTTTATGTATTCCGTTATAAAGAGCAAACGGTATTTTGTTTTTGCTATATTATTCAATTACCTCTATATTAATATGCTTTTATTATTTATTACTCTATCTATCATTGTTGTAAAGTTATGCGTATTGTATATTCCTTCTCAGGGATTTTTCTGTTTGTACTCCTTCTGGACGGTTTGGGAAATCATTTTTCCATAATATTTTAAGCAAGATCAAGGGGTTGGATTCAGAGGTAAGAACTGCTGACATCAACCAAATATGGGGATGTTTTCCCTTTTAATCTGCTTGACAGTAGTTTGTTTTTACAGAATCTTGAAGTAGGGTTATATTATATGAGGAAGCGAATTTCTTTAGAAGCGGACAAGTACAAAGACTGTGTTGTGGTGGATTGGCTTTTTGCCGTTAAGTACTGGCCTGCATGTGCTTCAGATTTTGTGGAAGATGATAATGTTGACAAATCTATTGAGGCTTATTTCACCGGCGATTGTCCTGACAAGTATCCTAAAGCTTGGGCGTCAGCAAAGAAGATTTATACACCTTTCAATATCCACAACTTGCATTGGGTAGCCTTGGAGATACTAATTGATGAAAAGGTTATAAATGTGTATGATTGCAACTTTACTGGAATTGCTGCTGGGTTACTTGACCAATATCTGCAACCTATTACTAAGTGGCTTCCAATCCATTTGGTGAAAGCTGGTGTGTACGAAAATTTCACTTCATCCCCCTTCAAGTTAATCATGGTGCCTGATTTACTTCACGATCGTTCTTCGTACGTGTTCTTCCTGTCTTGACATATTTTTTTTTATTTTTATCATATATTACACTTTTTCACCTGGTTATTTTCCCCTTATTGTGTTTGAATTGTAGGTCTGCTTGTGGGGTGTTTGTAGTAAAAGCAATTGAAGCGCTTATTTTTGGAGGAGATGTGAAGGCAATCACAAATGAACATCTCTTTCGATATCGAGAACTTATGTGCGTAGATTTGATAAAGGAGCGATGGAGCTTTATAATGTAAATATGTAATGTCATTAGACATATATTAGCTGTGTTGTCAACTTTGTATTTTCATGCAAGATTCTGTATTTTGGGGAGTTTATTTTAAAACAGCAGTCACTTGTCAGCAGAGCAACAATTTGTTATAATTATTCAATTCATTCGAAGAGGGTAAGCAACCTTTTTGCTGTCCATAATTATTTCAATCTAATAGAGACATCACATTGCAATTAACCATTGGAGATTGGTATCTTAATATATTAGATTTAGCTAACTGTCTCTATGTCATCATCGTCAACTTATGCATATTTTAATATTATATCTGCATATTAGTCAAATGTAGTTGCATATCACTAAAATATTGTTGCATATCTAGTACAATGTCAGCAGAACAACCTGTTGCTATACTATTTTAGTTCGTTGCTATAGACAAAGCAAGGCCTTGACATCCATAATCATTACAAGTTAGGACCATACCATCTCAGTGCATTTTAGCATCAAAACTCACTTATCTAATACCTTAGATGTGATGTAGTTGTTATACATATCACATGTTAGCAGTGTATTAGATTTTTATATTTTTTCAATCCATTTAAAGATGGGAAACCAAACTTTTGATGTGTATCATCATTAGAATCTTTTAGACCATAACCCATGCATTTAAGCATTAAAAATCAGTAACTTAATATGTTAGATTTAGCAAAGTCTGTATATGTCATCAGCATCAACTTATGCATATTTTAATCTTACTTTTGCATATCAGTCATATGGGGTTGCATATTTTAATCTTATTTTAATATTGCCTTTAATCGGGTTGCCGGGTCGAAACCCACATTACCTGGGAGATTCCCGCGTTTTTTGGGTTCTGTTCGAAAAAAATTTCCGGGTCCCAATTTTCGCTTCAAAGCCCAAAAACTTTCTTTCGGCCGGGTCGGGTTTTCAGTCGGGTTATGTTTTTGACGGATCTAATAGTAGGGCATTGGGTATAATTCTTAGTAATGTTATTGGGCTTCATCCTAATTTGTAAAACCAAGGCCCGACCCACATCTAAGACGTATGCCCACATTCATCATCTGTACTAATTCACCCCCCGGCGTTTCATCTCCCTCCATTTTCCCCTTTATTATGGTTGTCAGAGATTGTTCTTCATCCACACTCCACAGGCATTTGCTGTTTCGGCCGAGTAACCTTCATCCACAGGCATTTGAGTTAGTCTTCTTCTTCCAAAAGGGGTTAGATTGTAGTTGTTGTTTCTGTTCTGGTTTCGTATTTTTTGTTTTTTTGCGTTAAAGTGATCCGATTATAAAGTTATTGTCTTTTGATTGTTTATTTTGTAGGGTTTTCTTCGTGAATGGCAGTGCACGCGCACACGGTTATGGACCAAGGGTTTCACCCCAGTGTTGGGCATTTTTCTGTAATGATCATTCCCTTGCCATCTCCAGATTATGGATTCGGCGAAGTTCGGTTGTCCATCCACTCCGATTACCATCCAGAGACCATTGAGCAATATTATCTCTGGGATGGTATGCCATGGACTTTACAGGACTGCGATATAAGGTTGGATGATGTGGGAATCCCAGAGGTGGTTCGACATCAGTTAGGAAATCAGATGCTAAGTGATTTCATGAGGTCATGGTTTCAGCAAGACGCTGATCTGGTGGAGTATGGGTTGTGCCCTAACATCCACTTTAATTTGTACTACACGGACGTGGCTGAATCGGATTCCAGCTTGGACTCTGACTCCGACATGGAGATTCCTATGGAGTTTGAGTATGTGTATGAACATCATCCAGCCCCAGCAGACGTTGTCGCAGCCCTTCGAGAGGTTTATGATCTAGAGCGGGATGGTGACGATTGTAGCATCTGTCGCCAGGTGATGTCGCAGTCAATGTCTGTCATAGTCCTGCCATGCTCACATTCCTTTCACCCAGATTGTATTAGAGAATGGCTGACTGTTCAAAGCTTTTGCCCCTTATGTCGATTTGCAATGTAACTGTAGTTGTAATGAATAGTCGACGTAATTAGAAGTTAGCTTTTAACTTGTTTGTTGCTGTAGTATCGGCATTGTAGCCCTTTTTGTATAGGATCGGCATGGTAGCAAAAGACTATGTATTCTAACACTTTTGTGGTAGTTGTGTAACGGAAGATGTAGTATCTGTTGTTAGGATTTGGGGTAAACATATTTATGAAATGAATGGAATTCTCTGTTGTTCGTATTTGTCTAAGATTTGCACTCCATTATATATGTGTTGATGGTAATGGGATTTTGAAATTACAGTTTAGGAGATTCAGAACAGTTTCTCCATTCTTTGCCCTATTTCTTTAGTTTCTCATTGGTTTGCATAACAGGGTAGATGTTTGCATATCAGTCATATGGTGTTGCATATCAGTAAAATATACTTGCATATCATGAATTTACACTTGTCCAAAATTAATTTCAGTTAGTCCCCCATCACCCTATGCATAATTTGGATGTGCATACCCATATCACAGGCAGTAGCTAACCCTGTATATGTCATCAGCACCAACTTATGCACGTAATAATTTTGTTTTTGCATATCAGTAATGTGGGGTTGCATATCAGTAAAATGTAGTTGGATATCATAATTTTACACTTCTATAAAATTAATTTAATTTAGTTGCACATCACACTAGGCATATTTTAAATAGCAGTAACTTTATTAAATTGGATCTAAATTCTTGGTTTTTGGCACTAATTATTATTTTTAAATTAAGACGTCAGCAGAGTAATAGATCCTTATACTAATTTAATTCGTTATTAGAGACAAAGCAAAGGTTTGATGTCCATAAACATGAAAACTTACAAGCACACCATCTCAGTGCATCTTAGCATTAAACCTCACAAATATAATACCTTAGGTGTAGTGCGGTCTATATATGTCAGCAGCATCAGAGTTTTGCATAAGTGCTACAGGTGTTAGTAGCATACCTACTTTTTTTTTCTTCTGTTGATCACTTTTATATTCTTTTTATTTTGGTTTTAAAGAGCAGAAACTTTATTAGATTGGGTCTTAATTCTTGCTTTTGGCACAAATTCTGTTTTTTTAAGCCAAACGTCAGCAGTATGACAGATTATTATATTACTTCAATTCATCACAAAAGACACACACTATCTCAGTGCATTTTAGCAATAGAATTCACATATCTAACACCCTAGATGGGGTGGAGTTGCTATATATATCACATGTTAGCAGAAACTTTATTTGATTGGGTCTAAATTCGTACCCTTGGCAGTAATTATTATTTTTAAGGAAAGATGTCAGCAGAGTAACAGATTTTTATAAATTTTGAAGTCATTCTTGGAGAGAAAGCAAGTATTTCATGATCATAATCATTAAAAGCTATCAGCACAACATGTCAGTGCATTCTAGTATGAAAATCCACAAATCTAATATCTTAAATTGTGTGCAGTCTTTATATGTCAGCAGGATTAAAGTTTTTATTTAGTTTTACAGGGTTTCGTAGCATATCTGTGGTTTATTTCTGATTTATCTCTTTTAATTCCTTTTGAAGATTGGTTTCCAAGAGAAAGAACTTTATTATATTGAATCTACATTCTTGCTTTTGGCACAAATTCTGTTTTTTTTAAGCCAAACGTCAGCAGTATGACAGATTGTTATATTACTTCAATTCATCACAAAAGACACACACCATCTCAGTGCATTTTAGCAATAGAATTCACATATCTAACACCCTATATGGGGTGGATTTGCTATATATATCACATGTCAGCAGAGTAGAAGATTGTTATAGTAATTCAATCCATTTAAAGGGGGGGAAAGCAAACTTCTGATGTGTATCATCATTACAATCTTTTACGACATTACCTTGCATTTAAGCATTAAAAATCAGTAACTTATTATGATAGATTTAGCTAAATCTCTATATGTCATCAACATCAACTTATGCACGTAATAATCTTAATATTGCATATCACTCATGCGGGGTTGCATATCAGTAATGTGGGGTTGCATATCAGTAAAATGTAGTTGGAAAAAATTAGGGAAAACCAAAATACAGTAAAAATAGATGATTATTAGGGGGGGGGGGATGTATCTGGTGCTCTGTAAATATAAAGTAGTTGGGAAACCGTGCCTCCTTAATAGATGTAATAATTACAGTTACTCTTTTCCTAAGAAATACAGTAAATATGATCTAATTAGTACAGTTATTAGGGAATGGAAAGGTTACAATACATTGGGAAACCGGCCTCTAAAACAGGTGACATATTGTTGATGGTAGAAGTTGGATAACCGCTCCTTTCTTCCTATATAATGAGACCCTCACCCCTCTGTTTCTATCCATCACAAAATCTCTTGGCCATTTTTCTTCTCTCTCACCATCTACTGAAACCCCATTCCTTTCATTCCAATTCCAAAAATGGATTATCTTTTCTACCCTCTATCCCTAATGGAGGACTACTACAAGACCTGCGACGAACTGGACAAAACCAGATACTCAGGTTATCATATGTCCCTTCTTGAAGATGCTGCGGAGACCAACACTGCCGCCAAGAGGAAGGATCTGCTCTATGCGATTGAGCAATTTCAAGTTTTCTACTACACCTTGTACCAGGAGAAAGATCACATCTCCTCTCTGATCAGGCGGGCCCTTGCAGATGACGATCAGAAGACTGCTGAGGCTGTAAGTCTATTCTGTTTTACATAATATTAATTAATAAGTAGTTAAATATTTAACTTTTGCATTTAAAAATGATTGTAGAATCAAGCAAAATTACCGGAGCTTGAGGAGCAGATGCAGATGTTCAGGGTGAACGTGTTTGCGACGATTGAGCAGATATATGAACAGAAAAAGAAGAGGCACGAGAAGATCGCAGCCTTCCTTGGGAATTAGATGATTAGATTTCCGTTCATGTTTATTTTAGTATTATGAAACAATATTTCTGTTATTTTTATGGTTTAAAGTAAGTTCTTTTGGGTTTCAAACAATATAACTGTCATTGCTTCTGTTACTCTAATGTTTTATACTTTACCTCTTTTGTTTTATGTTTCTGTTATTCTACATTTCTGTTTTTTTACTTTTGTATGGATTATCAGTAAGTTTAACTTTTAGTATATTTTATCATTTCTAACATCTAAAATGTCTTTGTGCCAAACCAGAAATTATTCACCATATTTAAATTAATAATGCATCATTTTAAACAAATGGTAATGATTATGGTAGATTCGAGAGTCTAAATACAGTATTATTTGGGTTTGCATATCAATACATAATATGTGCATATTTAATAGATTATGTACTGACACCCCTCTCTCACACATCTTAGACTGGCAATCATTATAATATTCAAGATTCATTTGCAAATTGACACAAACCCCCAGAAATAAATGTGATGGTAAATGAAAAACCAAAGGAAATACATTAAAAAAAGACTATCATTAAAAGGGGGGTGTATGATACAATACTTAATAGAAGTAATTATTACTAGTACTGTATGTATTACTTAATAGAAGTAATTATTACAGTACAGTTAGTCTTTATTACTACAGTAGAGATAAATCTTATGGATAAAGGGAAAGGTTAAATTACATTGGGAAACCGCCCTTTAAGACTAGTGACATCTTGTTGATGGGGGAAGTTGTATAACCAGCTCTGCCTATACAAAGAGTCCCTCACCCATCTGTTATCATCCATCATCAAATCGCCTGATCCTTTTTATTCTCTCTCACCATCTTTGAAACCTCATCCCTTCCATTTCAACTCCAAAAATGGATTACTTTTTCTATCCGACCACAATGATAGAGGAGTACTATAAGATGTGCGATGATCGGGATAAAGAACGATACCCAGGGTATCAAATGCCACAGCTTGAAGAGGCGGCCCAGACTAATACGGCAACCAAGAGAAGGGATCTGTTGGAAACGATCGTTGTTTTCCAGGGTTTTTACTTTGAACTCTACAAGGAGAGAGGTCACATCTCTTATTTGTTCAGGAGGGCCCTTGAAGACGACGACCAGGATGCTGCTGAGATGGCAAGTCTATTCTGTTTTACATAATATTATTTAATAAGTAGTTAAATATTTAACTTTTTCATGAAAAAATGGTTGTAGAATCAAGAAAGGCTAGATGAGGTGGAGGAAGAGATGAAGGAGTTCAGGATTAACATATTTGGGAGTATTGACGAGGTTTATGCAGAAGAAAAGAAGAGGAAGGAGAAAATCGCAGCCTTCCTTGCCAACTAGATGATCATCTTTCTGTTTGTGTTATTTTGCGGTTATCAAACAATATTTTTGTTATGTTTTGGGCTTAGATGTATGTACTTTTGCTACTTATGGAACATTATGCCTGCTGTTGAATCTATTACTTAATGTTGTACTTTTGCTGCTTATCAAACATTATGCCTGCTGGTGAATCTATTACTTAATGTTTTATATTTTAACTGTTATGTTTTATGTTTCAGCTATTTTATAACTCCATCTGATCATCTTTAAAAGGTGTTTTAAAGAAAGTTATTCAAACTTCATTGCATATATAATCGTTTTCTTATTTTTCCTTTAAATCTCATGTTAAATACCTTGTCAGACTTATCAGAATGTTTTTCAAACTTGCAAAGGAAGCTTTCTTATTTATCCTTTAAATCTCTTTTTAAATATCTTGCATTTAAAAAAATCCAATGATTATGGTAGATTCGAAAATCTTACTACTTTTCTTCAATACCTATGCAATGTAGTTTTGGTTTTTTCAAGAAGGATGGGACATCTACTTTTATCACACTCAATCAGTTTTCTTGCATAAGTAGTATTTGAATTTGCATATTAGTACATAATATATGCATATTTAATATAAAAAATCCATTTGCAAATTGACCCATACCCAAACGGAAATAAATGTGAGGGTAAATGACAAAATAAAATAAAATTGTGTAAACTTCCTAGAAAATCTAAGATTTCTTATCAGATCCATCCCCTTCAAACATTATAATGATAGGAGGGAGTATTATTAACTTTTATAATTGAAACTGAAATTTTTAATTACAAAAGCACCAATTAAAAGGGCATTATAGACTGTGGGACAAGAAAGGGCAGGTGGAAGGTGAAGGTTTAAAAGTGAATCATTACAAGATATAAAAACATACCCTTGCCAAACTTGTTACATATCCTCTCATTTCAGCTTTTCAATCAGTTTCTATTCTTCCCAAACAAACATCTCCTCTCCTTATTGATATCAAGTTGGATTTTGTTATGTGTTTCGTGGGTTGGGAACTTACAGAACACAACTGGACGCTTGCATATCAGGCGATTATTACTGCATATGATGTTTAAATATGTGTACTTGTTGAAAAAGGAAAACAGGAATTTTTTAACTATTATATTAATGAAATAAATATAAGATATTACTATCAGTACTTTTGCATAAACTAGTAGTCGGATTAAACGCCATTGCAAGTTAGTTGCATATAGGCACATCGAAATTCTAACGATGAGGTTAAAAAACAACAAATGAAGGAACCTAACGCAGGTAAGTCAGTCAAGATACCACATAAGTTCAGAATACTCAACATAGGTAAGTATTAGTAGTTATTACATAAGTTGAACCTAAAGAGATAGAATGTCTTAAAAAGTTATCAACAACTAGTGTTTAAAGTGGATGATCAAGACACAGCCCAACTTTGTCTTTCCATTCTAACCCAAGTTTAACCTTTCTGGTTTGATACCCTTCATTGTCAATTTTGCATGTGCTCTTGCTGCATTTACTACTTCTCTCCTTTTTTCATTCACGTCTGAGCAAATGATTTCAGCCAAATACTTCAACCGCAGCTTTGAAATATTTTTCTCACTATTTGGCTCGAACCCACACTTGTAGCCTTTTGCACTCCCCATAAAAGTTTCCATTTGACGCATAGTGCATATTCCTGAATGCAAAACCTTGTCCTCACCAGCCCATGGAAGTTTCAGCATATCAATCTTGGAATGTGTGATTATATTTACCTTTGCCCTTAACCCTTTTCTGATAAAATACTCATTCACTAGGTCTGCCTGCAGAAGCCAAGGAAAGGGAAATTAAACATAATACCAAATTAACAATCTATAAACTTTTAAAAGAAAAAGTAACTTTGAATTTCGAAATTGGCAATAATTTGACTAACCAAATTGATAAGCAAATTGTTAACCATAGTCGGGATGTTGCACTTGCAATTTGGTTCATCACAGCAGGGACTCACATCCAAGATCTGTGTGATCTTGGTCTTCAAGTTGAAAACCACCATGTACATGTAGTCGTTAGCGTAAATGCCAAACACAATCTATACACCAAATTCAAAACTATATCAGCAACTTAAATGTCATCAGTATAAATTTCAGAGTGACAGACCAACTATATTGTATATGAATTTACAAAGAAAATAATCAGGGTTGTAGATAAAAGATTTAGGCTTTAAAAAACAACTAGTAATTAACAAATACCTGTCATATGTTTAAATATATAAAAAGATGGCTATCAGAAGTGATTTTTTAGTACCAGTGTTGACATCTGTATTAGTGTTGACATCTGAGTTGGTGTTTGTTATCAGTTATATAGTTACAAGATTACATTAACATATTGTATCAAAAAACAATACTTATTATTAATCTATGCATATTCATATCGTATGAATACATACATGTACTATTATTCAACCCACTACATGTCATCAGTAAGCATGTCAGCAGTCCATTTTTTTACAAGTAATTCTACAACTGTTTCAAAATACTTATGACATGCAGAAATAATCATTAATATAGATATTTAAAAACAACTAGAAATCAAGAAATAACTGTTTCATAAGATGTCTATCAGAAGCGATTTTTTATTATCGGTGTTGACATCTGTATTAGTGTTGACATCTGAAGTGGGTCTTTGTTATCACTTATATACTTAAAAAATTATATTAACATATCATATGAAAAAAAAATACTTATTATTAATGTATGCATATTCATATCATATGAACACATATATGTATTATTCAACTCACTACATGTCATCAGTAAACATGTCAGCAGTACATTTTTTTACAGGAAGTCAACAACTGTGTTTAAATACAGCTGACATAAAAAAATAAACAGGGATATAGGTATGGTATTGCATTTAAAGTTCATATAAAAAAACAAGAGTTTACTTTAATATACATTGTCTTTCATATTATTTCAACAAAGGTCAGTATCATATATCAGAATATATGTCAGCAACTAGCATGTCAGCAGTACAAAATTGTGTTATTAACATAAATGGGAAACTAAATTAAAAACAAAAGAAAAGAAAAGAGAGTTACTATGTAATTACCATGTCCAGTTTTTTCAATTTAATGTGAGGAGCAAAGGACAATGCTTTGTCAACTTGAAGACAAAACTTTTCAATCTGATGCGCAGTTTGAGACAACGATACATCCATTTGATATTTCTGGATGGAAAAAAATATTAGAAGAATTGCGGTAAAATGTTTTGTTTTAACTTGGTAAATTTATAAAAAATACACATGAAATGGAAAATAAGATAAAAGTTGCAGTCTTACAGACGAGGCAATAAACAAGAAAAGCCTTGAAGGAGACAAATCACTCATGTACTGTTCTTTGTGATTTAGGATTGCTGCCCAAGCATCAATAATAATGGGAGATACTATACAATCCTCCTCCAGATTTCTCAAATCAGCCCTAAATAAGCTTAGAGTATTTCCTCTAAATAAGGTCTCACTGCAATTAGATGCATGAAGAACAGAAAACAGATGTCAATAAAACCAAGTAACTAGACTATAGAATAAATTCTAAAGTAAATAAATGAATGGGAATAAACATACGTGCCAGATGATGTTCTCCTACTAACACTTGCATATAGAATCTTTTCAAGCTCAGACATATTATCCCCAATGTCAACAACACGAGAATAATAAGGGCTTCTCAAGGATGCTGTTGGTTTATGTTCCCTTTTTCCATCTCCATCTTCATTGTCTATATGAACTTCTTCGTTATCAACCAAAACATTTGCACAACTTCGAGTAGACCTACGTGTTGGCATAGCATCAACTGGCTTGGGTTTCCTTGAATATACTATTTGAACAGATTTAGCATTCACAACTTTTTCAGCAGGCAGGTCTTCAACAACATCAGCTTCTTTTCTGGCATGGCCTTCCTCTTCAAAAGGTTTCTGTGAAGCTTGTTGTTCTTTAGAAACATGCGTCTGGCCTGCATGAATATTTTCTGGATGCACACTGTGAACATTCTCTGCAGCTGATCCAATGTGAACTGTTGCATGAACAACCTTTGACGCATCACTAACACCCTTCATTGCATCTCCAGCATCCTTCTCCCCTTCTTCTGCACAATGTTTTGAGGTAGGTCTTGGAGGTGTTGTGTAAGTATCATATATATCCAAATCTGGGTCTTCAGAGATTCTCACTTTCTTCTTGCCCTTTCCTTTCTCATTAAAATTAGCTTCTTTCTGTGCAGGTTCTCCATTTTTTCCATCTGAGTGTGACGGAGGAATAGTTTCATCATTAACAACCTTCTCTGCCCTAGGTGATAAGAAAGCAGGATCAGACCCAAACAAATCAAAAGTTGGCCCGTCAAAGAGAGGGGCTTTTCCTTTTCTCATTCTCTTCTCATGTAAAATATCTTTTTTCTGGGAATCTGCAAGATGCACTTCTTTGTCACCAGCATCTTGTTTTGCTGGAGGTTCACTTGTTGTTGTTGGACAAGCCACAAAAGCGAAGTCATGAGTAGGACCTTCTTCAGGGAGGTTATCTTTCATCCGTTCCTTGTTCTGTGCAGCCAATTCAACCTGAGTTAAGACATCCAAAAGCGCTGGATCTATCCAAAAAGGATGCTGAGAATTGTTGAAGATTGTGTTGGGAGAGTCATCCATATAACTAGGATGATGATCTTCAGGTGCAGATGCAGCTTGACTCGGCTCATTTACCAACCCCAGAAGATTATTAGTAGCATCAATGAGACCTTTGACCTTCTCATTATCTTGAAACTCAGATGGAACCTTTGTAGACATACTAGCAAATTCAGAGATTGCAGATGCTAGTGCAGTAGTCTTTTCAGCCAAAGCTTGTATGAACAACTAAACATAGATCAAAGTAAAACATTTTAAATAATATATCAAATTGAAGGTATGCAACAAAACCAAGAGAAATAATATGTCAACAACATTAAAGTTTTTACTTAGTTATACAGGGTTTCGTAGCATATCTGTGGTTTATTTCTGATTTGTCTCTTTTAATTCCTTTTGAAGATTGGTTTCCAAGAGAAATAACTTTATTATATTGAATCTACATTCCTGCGTTTGCCACAAATACTGTTTGTTTAAAGCCAAATATCAGCAGTGTGACAGATTGTTATATTACTTCAATTCATCACAAAAGACACACACCATCTCAGTGCATTTTAGCATTAGAACTGACATATCTAATACCCTAGATGGGGGTGGAGTTGTTATATATATCACATGTCAGCAGAGTATCAAATTGTTATGTTAATTCAATCCATTTAAAGGGGGTAAAGCAAACTTTTTGATGTGTATCATCATTACAATCTTGTTAGGATATCACCTTGCATTTAAGCATTAAAAATCAGTAAATTATTATCATAGATTTAGCTAAGTCTCTATATGTCATTAGCATCAACTTATGCACATAATAATCTTAATTTTGCATATCAGTAATGTGGAGGTTGCATATCAGTAAAATGTAGTTGCATATCATAATTTTATACTTGTACACAATAACTTCCACTTAGTTAGACATCACCCTAGGCATATTTTGGATGTGCATACACTCATGAAGTCAGTAGCTAAGCCTGTATATGTCATCAGCACCAACTTATGCATATAATAATCTTAATTTTGCATATGAGTCATATGTAGTTGCATATCATAATTTTACACTTGTACAAAATTAATTTAACTTAGTTTCCCATCACCATAGGCATATTTTCGATGTACATACTCATACGAAGCTAGTAGCAAAACTTTTCAGTGCATTTTAGCATCAAATTTCCCCAAACCCAATACCTTAGATTTAACGTAGTCTCTATATGTCAACATCAAATAATAAAAAACCTACCTCAATAGGAGTTGGATCATTATTTGGGACAGGTTGTTCCATAAGGGGAGGTGATGTTGGAGCAGTTTCTGTATTTCCAGTTTCAGAGCTAGGGATGCATTGACGAGGTTGAATTAACCCAGAACCAAATTCTCCTGCTTCAATATCATCCTTTTCACGTTGACGAAGCATTGCTGACGTCAAACCAATGAAAACTGGAATTGATCTAGTGAATCTTCTGAACATAATGCTCGAAAACAACTTTACCCTGTCAACATAGAACAACTGCAACAGGAAAACACGATGTTATTTAGATATTACAGCCAATATGATATTAATTCGTAGAATTAGATATAATAATTTAAAAACAGATACTTACGTTTAAAAACAACACAGGACCTCTGAACTGCCCTTGTTTGGTTTTCTCCCAACTTTTCTTTGAGTCAACCAAACATTCTAATAAGAATGCACACCAGTTAAACTCCTTGAAATCTTCTTTGCCAGTAAAAACTCTAACTAAACTCTGGTTTATGTGCCCACTCTGATGTGTATCCAGCAGCAAAGAATGTAACAAAACTGCAAAGTTCAGCTTGAACTGACCACCAGCATCAACATCATTAATTATCTTTTCTATCAAAATAGAAGGTTGAATCATTTCACCAGCTGAAAGAGAAGCCTGCCACTCTTTGATAACATCAAAGTTTTCCTTACAACTTTTCTTGCTTATCAACTCCATTCCCATAGGCAGGCCCAACGAAATGTGCACATCTAAATCAGTTATCACTAATCTATCTCCACTAGGCAGAATCAAAGAGCATTTGTTTGCATCAAAGTTATCAACCAACCAGTAGGAAAGCGATAAAGGCATATTCTGAATTTTTAAATCAAGGAGATGTCCAAACCCAATCCCTTTAATGCACTCTTTCTGTTTATCACTTAGCCTCTCAATTGCAGAAACAAACATCTTTGGGTTGGATCTGGTTTTTAGGGTAAGGAACTTTTTACCTTTTGGAATTCTTTGTTTCCTCAACAACCCAACTCTATGAGAAGGACCAGGCTCTACATTGGATGTGTGAGTTGGAATACCCGAGGAATCAGTATGCAGATTGACATCAACATCCATGGCCTTGCCAGTTTGTTGTTTCTGATGCATATGATCCATAACATGCTGTTCTTCTTCATTAGCATCAGTCTCCAAATCAGCAGTAGGTTGGACTTCAGTAGATTCATCTTTGTCAGCCTCTTGACATCCAGCAGAAGACCCTGGGACATCAGTCTGTTTTTTACCATGCATATCATCCATATCATGATGTTGTTTTTCAGTAGCAGTAGTCTCAAAATTATATGCAGGTGGGACCCCATGAACTTGATGATTTGCATTTTCCTTTCCAGAATCTAATATAGTAGCACCATGCACAGAAGGGAATGAATCAGAAGATATATTTTGAGGCAAATTAACACCAAGAAAAGAACCAGAGAGAACTTGATATGCTGCACCAGTGGCATTTTGAGAATCAGAATTCAGATCAACGGTACACTCAACAGAATCAACAGGATGAGGATTCTCATTAACAGTATAATCAGCAGTATTAACAGGATCTATAACTTTTGGAGTCTCATCTGCTGCTGCACAAGTTGCTTTTTGAGATTCAGAATCCAGATTAACCGTGCACTCAACAGACACAAAAGGATGAGGTTTCCCATTAAGAGTATAATCAGCAGTATTAACAGGATCTGTAAACCCTGGAGTCTCATCTGCTACCTCACAAGTTGGGTTTTGAGAATCAGAACTCAGAATAACCGTGCACTCAACGGAAACAAAAGCATCAAGATTCTTATTAGGAGTACATTCAGCAGAATTAACCGGATCCGGGTATCTAGTTGATAGAATTTGAGGACAAATTATGGGAGACTGCGAGCCTGGATCAATAGGCGTTCTACTATCAACACCCCTTCCATCCTTGCAAATAATTTGTTGTTGTTCTTCAACTTCTACTGACCCACTAAGCTGTGATAGATCTGGAAAAACGAGAGAGTCCCTCGACAGATCAACTGCCTTCTGGGCAGGACGAGGGCCTGCAGATCTCTTAACACGTTTCTTACTGGAGATAGGAACAACATTTGAACAAAAATCACCTCTAGTTCGTAATCGTTTAGCTAAGACAATACAAGAAAAAACTCGCGTGAAAATTTCGGTAAAAACTTGCATAACATTAAACCCTAACCTAAAAAACAAAGGAAATTTGGAGATAGCACAGATTTACCAGATGAATTGGGAGACATGGCAACAGCGAAGCTCAATATTAATCGACAACGATCACTCGAACGATGGAATCGTAAAAGGAATCGTTGATCAACACAAAAACGCTCACCCCTGGACGAAGGTTATTGAAGAAGCTTGTAAAAAGTGAAACTCGTAAAAGGAGAAACCAATAAAAATAGAAGGTCGGTGCTGGCTCTATTTATACTACCACATTTAATATTTATATTTTTAATATTTTTATTTATGTCCTAAATGATTTTATATTTACATATGATCAATTTATAGTTGCATATCACAGTCTTATATTTGCATATCACCAAACTATATTTGAATATCATCAACTTATAATTGCATATCATGAATTTATATTTGGATCTCATATTATAATTGCACATTTTGCATAACATTGTTGTCTCTATTTTTACCACCACAGTATTTATATTTAATACTCTTATATATGCATTAGACGAATTTATACTTGCATATCATCAACGTATATTTGCATATCATCGACTTATATTTGCATATCATCAACTAGTATTTGCATATCATCAACTAGTATTTGCATATATTTGCACATCTTCTCTTAAGTTTTGCATATTATAACATGCAAGAAAAACCAATGCAAGATGAAAAGAAACTACTGCTAAGACAGTAAAAAATTAAAATATGTTTGAATTTAAAATATAAAAGTCATTCAATTCATACAGTAGAAGATTTTAAATTGTAATGTATCAAACTTGCAACCCTAAAAAGTGCATATGTAGTGCTGTTTACAGAATTTATTATTCTGCTAAAAAATGGCCCAGAAGCTGTGTTGCCAAGACAGTTACTTTGAGTACTTTATCCTTCTCTTGAACTCCGAAGCAGAAAGTTTTCTTTTAAATGGTGGTCTGCCTGCCCTTTTCTTCACAACGGGGGGTAACATTGATAAGTTTTATAGCACCAGGGAGAATTTCTTCATCTTCACACGTCACTGGATATATCGTTTCCTGGTAGGTCAATGCCCAAGCTTCATTCGTATAAAAATCTGCTACAAAATCTGATATATTTGCTTTTATGTGCTTAATTGCTACCAAAGCATGCACACAAGGTATTTGCTCAACATCAAACACCCTACACGTACAACTCCTTCTTGACAGATCAACTATTACCCCTGCTCCCTCTCTTGTGACTTCAAACTCAAATTCATTAATTTTCACCACCTTGTATGCTCCAATATTCTCCTGTAAACCGCTGATCAACTTCAGTATCTCTGGTGTTATTTTGTCCTGGTTTTGAAGTGCCTTTTCTCTCCTTTCTTGAAACCAGGAAGTGAGCTTTTCTCGCACAAACTTTAACAGGGCTACAACTGGATAATTCTTCTTCCCTGTTATTACAGAGTTTAGAGTCTCAGCATTGTTTGAAGTCATCATGTTGTATCTGTTTGATCTTGCATGTACCCTAGCCCACTTATCAAAACCTGCATCCTCTAAATATTTTGCTAGCTTGGGGAAATTCTCTTGTATGTGCCTGAATTTGATGTTGAACTCCCCAATAGTGTAACAATTTGCTGCGTTATGAAACCAGCCAGACAGATACTTTTTCTTGAAGGTAGATTTGATGTTTTGCTTTAAGTGCCAATTACAAAAGCAATGTGTAGCAGTAGGATAAATCAGGGCAACAGCTCTTGCAATACTCGCATGCCTATCAGACACAAAGACTAAATCATTTTGTTGTGGCAAAACCTTCAGCAGTTGCCTAAAAAACCACTCCCAAGAGTCATTATTTTCAGTGTCAGCAATTCCAACTGCAAGAGGGAAGATTTGCCTGTTTGCATCTTGGGCAGTGACACCAAGCAAAGTCCCTCTATACTTCCCAGTTAAGAACGTGCCATCGACAACAACTACCTGCTTAAAAGGATTCAAAGTACATTTGATTGTAATTAATCTTCTAAATAAAAAAGGACGAGACTGTATGCTGACACACAACATGCCATACCTTCTTTAAAAGAGGAAAAGCACGTATGCTAGCTCCAAATGATAAGAATGAGTACTTAAATCTGTCCTCATTATCAGTTGAGATTAATGCAATAGTTCCTTCATTCTTCTCCCTCAGCATATGGCAAAATGATGGCATATCAGCATAATTAGACTCTGGTGTCCCCCGAACTTTTTCCTTTGCTATTTTTGATGCTCTCCAAGCTGTCCAGTAGTTAACTGGTATTTTTTTTCATTTCTCATCGTATCGATTATCTGCTTTGGTTTGAATCCACTGTCCACACTTTATAAAAATTGATTTGTTAGAACAAATAAAAAATAAATATGGAAGAAATTAATTAAAATTTTATTTTGTACATAATGCACACCTAGGTTCAATGAGTCTTGCAACAATTGAGGATGGAGCTTTTTTGCAATATTTTGTTCTGACATCCCACGTGCAAGTGTGTTTCTCATTGTACAATGTGACGACATAAGAAGTATGAGAAACAGTCTTTAGATGCATTTTCCAGATGCATTTAGCATCCATGCAATGCACTCTAAAATACATCGGCTCTGATTTTGTTACTCTAAAACCAAATGTCTGAGTTAGGGACAGAATTGTCAAAGCATCCTTTGCTGCTTGTCTTGACACAAAAGTTTTTCCAACATACAGAATTTCACTTGAGTTGTTTGGTAAAACCGGTTCACTGGATGTAGAATCATCCCACTCTTCCTTTAATGTGTCTCTTCCCTGCATTGAAGAGTATAGATTCCTCCAGACCTCAGCATCTGACTCTGTTTCACTTTCAGAAACTTGAGACCAATCATCCCCTTCCATGTTTTCCACTTTTACACTCTTCATCTTCAAGTCAGACATCACTGATGTGCTATCCTTTTCAACAATATTTTGAACCAAATTCATATTATACTCGACCAACTGCAATTGTTCCGATGTAAAAGATCTCCAGCTTTCCCTGTCATCTACATTAGCTATTGGCAGAGGCAAAAACTTTTTGCTAACACACAGTTCAACAGCAAATTTTACATTGGCAAGTGTTGTCAAAGCCAAAAATTCTTCAAAATCAGCATCGCACTCAACTTTCGGCGGCGATCTCAGTAATTTTAAAGGATGTAGGTGGTTGAATTCTAAACCAACTGCAGTATCAATATTGAACCTACTACGTACTTTTTCTTCCAGCCGCTGAAAAGGGATTGAATTATTTAATATAAAAACCTTGGAAGTTTTTTCTCCAACAAACGAAAGCCCAGTCGCAGAAAACCTCCATTCTCCACCATATACTACTGTAATCACATATGGAGCCATATATATTTCCCTACCTATGATAACAGAAAACAAGACACATCAATACTACTGCTAAACACTTCAACTAAATTTATTTCAGTACTATTATAATACAGATAAAATTATGCCTTGCAATTACATCACATGTCAACACAATAACAAATTGATATATTAATTAAACTACTGGTTAAACTAAATATCATTGGAGAGGCGCATTTTCATTACCAACCAGTAAACACAACATCCGAGTATGTCTTAGCATCAGGATTCCCCAATTCACTAAACCAATACACCAGATTGAGTTTAACTCTTACATGTCAGCAGTAGAATAGGTTTGCATAGGTATTAATTAGTATTTGCACAACTATTGTTTATTTTTTTGGTGATCAATACCAATTTCTTTCAATTTTTAACCCAATTACAAGTAGAGTGTAATTCCCTAAATTTAAATTTAAATCTGTTACATTATATGTCAGCAGTGTAACAGATTTTTACAAATATTCAATACATTATAATCAGATTTTTTGCATAATGATTTTTTAGAAGTTGCATAACTATTATTTAGTTTAGAATAATAACTACTAATTTCTTTTTAGTTTTAATAAAAAGAGTAGTAACTTCATAAATTTCAAACAGAATTTGTGCCCTTTGTGGACAAATTTTACTTCATTACGTAAGATGTCAGCAGTGTAGCATATTTTTACAATAATTTAGTTCATTAGGGGTGCATAATCATTACAAACTATTTATACAACATTTAACTGCATTTTTCCTTAGAAACAATTCAGTCAAAACGTTAGATTGAGTTCATCCATTATTCGTCAACAACACTAAATTTTTGCATAACGATTAATTATACTTGCACATTTATTCTTTCATTTAGAACAATCACTATTAATTTGTTTTTAGTTTGAATACAAAAGAGTAGTAACTTCCTAATTATTCAATCTGAATCTATTCCTTTTGGCCCAAATATTACTTTATTAGATATAAATGTTAGCAGTGGAACAGCTTTTGAGAACAATCCAGTTTGTTTTGAAATAAAAAATGACAGGTTTGGTGTGCATAATCATTAAAAACTATTTACACAACATCTAACTGTATTTTACAGTAGAATCATTTCATTCAACACTTTAGATTGAGTTCAACTATTAATTGTCAACAGCACCAGATTTTTGCATAAGTATTAATTAGTAGTTGCACAACTATTATTTCTTTTAGAATAATGACAACTACTTTATTTTTAGTTTCAATATAAAATACTAGTAAATTAATAAACTTCAATATGAGTTTTTGCCTTTGCAAGAAATTTCAATTCAATACATAAAAATGTCAGCAGTGTAACTGATTTTTACAATAATTCAGTTCATTCTAAAATCAATATCCATAGTTTCAGTATGCATAACCATTACAAGCTATTTACATAACATCTAACTGCATGTTACATCAGAATCAACTCAATCAACACTTTAGATTGTGGTAAACTATTACTTGTCAGCAGCACCATTTATTTGCATTACTTTCACACAGTGGTTGCACAACTATTCTTTCTTTTAGAATAATGACAAATTATTTCTTTTTAGTTTCAATACAAAAGACTAGTAACACTTTCAATATGAATTTCTGCCTTTTTACTTGTCAGCAGCACCAGTTTATTACATTACTTGCACACAGTAGTAGCTTAACTATTAAAAGAGCAGGTAATTCATCAACTTCAATCTAAATGTGTGCCGAAGGCACACATTTATATATCAGATTATATGTCAGCAAAACTAGGTATTCGAAAATTAATACTCCATTGTACTACTGTTTTTCGAAAGCAGATATCAGATTATATGTCAGCAGAAGTAGGTTTTCTGTCGAACTAGATGCGTTTCGAAAATTAATATTGTACTACTGTGCGATTTCATACCTTTAATATGCGAGGAGGACGGCTGATCTGATGTTTTCTTTCTTCCAGATCAACTGCAGAAGGACACAGGAAACTCGGCCGATGAACGACAGGCGAAGAACGATGCCGGAGGAACGAAGACGGAGGAAGGAAGACGGAAGAACGACGGTGGAGGAAGGGGATGGGGAGAACGGTGAATGAAACGGGAGCGACGATAGAGGATTCAACGTCGAAAAACAATGAATGAAAGCAATGGATAGTTTTGTAATATATTCAAACATGTAGATACTCCTCTAATTTAGATAATTTTTCTGGATATTTACGTAAAGGCCCATTCCATATATACAATTCTAAAACCACATAAAATTAGCCACCCTCAGCTTATATACACCACTCCACCACCATTTCCAATCCCTCACTTTTTCTCCATACAATTCAAAAGAGCATGATCTTAAGCCAACCAACCAAATTGCCCACCCTAGCTAGCTAGCTACTTGCATCTCATTATTGATTATATCTACATAATATAACCATGCAATCTCTCTTTCTGTAACACTCCATAGCTTCCATGCACACACACACAAAAAAAAAAAAAAAAAAAAAAAAAGAAAAGCTCAAATTGGTCAGGATTATATATACAGTATATGTTATGTGTACTGAGCATTATAGTGCAGACCCACCATGCCACCCTCCAAAGCACCCAACACACTTTTTTTTTCTTCTTTTAATAATTCCAAACTTTATAGTATTTTAATACTATACAAATAAAAAAATCCCCAATTACATGAATTACTAATTAGATTTGAGGCTTAACACAAAGCATATGCTCTATGATCTCCTCTTGATCAGTGTCTCTGTCAAAGGTACAGTGCCATGAACATCCAGGCTAAGGAAGTCACTCACTTTATCAAGAACTTGCTCTCTCTCTGTATTATACACCCCCTTCACAGTCTGTGAGAGAATCTCTTAGAAAGCTTATACACTAAGCAACTATGAAAACATGCATGAAATCATCTCCTCCACTTTGCTCTCTATATTTATATATTATATAAATAAATATATATATATATATATATATTTATATAATATTCTCTTAAAAGAGAGAATGTAATGAATTCATGGGTCTACCTAGCTGCTGAATTCAACATATGTTGCATGTACCTATATAATATTCATATCCATAAATGAGCAAATTAAGATATGAAGAAGAAATATTTTAAAAAAAAGAAAAAGAAAAAAAGGAAAGTATATGGTAGCTATAAAATGGAGTAAAAGGGCTGTCTTTTATTTTGGCCTCTCTCTATATTCATCTCCCTCTCCTTCATTCTCCATATATCTCCTCCCCTTTTGCTTTCTCTCTCTCTCTCTGGATTGTTGATGTTATATTCTCCACCCACTAACCTTTTCTTAAAGAGAATTAAAGGGGTGAGAGCCTCCATAGCCACTCTAAAGAACACCTCCCTCCCCCAAAAATTTAATCAATTATAAAGCCCTCCAAAGGTAATTAAACCATGGATTTTTCCTCCATCCCTTCCTATCTTGATCCTTCCAACTGGCAGCAAACTCCATCTCCTCAACACCAACACCAACACCAACACCAGGTAATTAATTACAATTTAGATCTTCTTCTTCTTTATTTTTCTTTTCATCTTTTTACCCTTTTTCTCTTTAATTTATATGTATATAGACATATATGATTAACTTCTTGATTTCATTTCCATGGCTAATTTATATATATATATATACCCTTGTTTCAGAAAAAGAAAAATATTCCACCTTCCACCTTCTTTTTGGTCTTTTGGATTTTATGTAGTAGTAAATCTTATCTTTTATTTGAATATACTTTGGATATTTCATCTTTTTTTTAAAAAAATATCTTTTCTACCTCAAATTAACTCTTCCTATGATATATATCCAATCTGAATTTTTTGATTCAATTATTATTCCACAGCAAATTAATCACCATGGAAGCAGCAGCAGCAACAACATCAACCCTAATGGCTCCAACCCACTCCTGCCACCGCCACCGCTGCCGCCGCCCCTACAAATGTCCGCCCAGCCGCAGCCTCCGATGATGGGTGGGCCGGGCGGGTCTATAAGGCCCGGGTCAATGGCGGAGAGGGCCCGGATGGCGAACATTCCGATGCCGGAGGCGGCGCTCAAGTGCCCTAGGTGTGATTCTACAAACACCAAATTCTGCTACTTCAACAACTACAACCTCTCTCAGCCTCGCCACTTCTGCAAGACCTGCCGCCGCTATTGGACGCGCGGCGGCGCCCTCCGCAACGTCCCCGTGGGCGGAGGATGCCGCCGCAACAAGCGCTCCAAATCCTCCTCCAGCGGAGGCGGCGGTAGCTCCTCCAAGTCCGCATCCTCGTCGGCTGTTGCCACCTCATCTGCCAGCTCGGCCGGCCTATCTAGCGGCGGCGGAGGCATGGCCGGGACGTCCAGCGTGGCGGACATCCTTGGCCTGACCCCGCCGCCGCTGTCAGCCCTAAGGTTCATGAACAACACCCCCCTACACCACCTCACTTCCGATTTCGGAGGCGGCGGATTAGGGTTGAGCGGCAATTACGGCTGCATTACAGCCACCGGAGATTTAGGGTTTCAACTGGGGAGCATTGGGATGGAGCATTGGAGGATCCCAGCCCCACCGCCGCCCCAATTCCCGTTCCTGAGCGGGCTGGACGCGGCGGGAGGGGCGGGAGGGAGCGGATTGTACGGACATCCGTACGAAGGAGCGGAGCTGTCCAGCCTGGCAATAGGGCACATGAGATCAAAGGGGCCGGCCGCGGAGACGTCGGCGGCAGTGAAGATGGAGGAGAGCAGCCGCCGGGAGATGAGTAGTGGCGCTAACTTGGCAAGGCAGTTCAACCTGGGAAATGCCGCCGGAGAGCATTATAATTGGGGCGGCGTCGGTGGCGGCATTGGCGGCGGCGGAGGGAGTAGTAGTAGTGGGAATGCATGGACGGATATGTCAGGGCTTAACAACAACTCATCTTGTTCAACAACAAGCGCCTTGTAAGAGTAATTAAAATTAAAATTGCTTAATTGGGGGTTAAGTTTCTTTGATTGTTTTTTTTAAATTAAGAAGGAAATTAAATTAACTGGGTAAGTTGATTGGTGTTTAATTAGTTTTTGGTTTACCATATATAGTATGTAGTTTTGTTTGGTTTTTAGGTCTTAGTTGGAAAACCCTACAGATGAATTGGAGCTCTCCTATATGTTGTAATGGATTTGAGCCCTAAACCCTAAAATTTCCTCTTCTTTTTTGAAATTTCTGATCATCAAGGTTTCTCTAATTTGGTTAATATGAGCAGTTTTTTTATGCTACCCAACTGTGAGCAAGAGTAAATTAATTTTCACTATACTTTGATTGATGGTTAACTAATTAATTAATTGTGAATTTTGATGCATGCATTATAAGTTTAAATGTTAATTATATTAATCAAATCTTCAAAGCTAAATGTTGATATCTAAGTTGTGTGAGGGTAGCTAGTTGATGGGATACCTGTAGTAGCTGATGAAGAAGTTGAAATAGATGAATTATTTGTGTAAAATATATGTTAAGATAGCTGATAGAAACTTGTTAATAGAAAACTAGAGCTCCGAAAAGTTTAGGTGAGTAGTTATTGAAAAACTTATGCTCTAAAGTTAATTTAACTAAAATTTTATAATTAATTCATTTAAAACGATATAATATCAAATCCGAATTAATGTATGTGTCACACCGAGCCCAATCAAACCGTGTTATTGCAAATTCAATTCATTACCTACCAATTATCAATCCAATTTCCGTTAATTACTCTTCCGATTCGATCGATACCAATTTTTTTTTGGATACAAATTAGAACCAAGCTAACAAAGTCTAGAGTAGCTTCATCCTAGAGCGTTTTTTCGGACGAGAACCCGAAGTTATGAATCAGCATACAAATCATCATCGGCAGAGGTACTATAAATCAAATGAGCAATCTGATCGGTACCAATTATCAATTCAATTTATCCATTTCCAAATAAATAAAAATTAATCTATCTGATTTTTTAAAATGATTTTTATCATATGCCCGAACAAAGAAAAAAAGAAGAAGATCGAGATGGGTAGTTTATACATATATAAGTAAATTTTGACATTTTTATATTCGTGTAGTACTTAAGGAAGTGCATTTTTGTTGAAAGACTCCAATTGAATATGTAGAAAATATACGTGGTATATGTGTAATTTGGCATTAGAGTGTTATGTTCTTATGTAGATATTAGGGTATAAATACCTTATTGATTGTAATTGGGGATTATCCAGAAAATAATCAAAACACTTACCCTATCTTTCTCTCTCGTTCCATCTCGCCTATCTCGCTCCTAGCCTTCTTAACTTCTTCTTCTACATCTACCCGGTGATCTCTAAACTCTACTACACATATCACTTCCTTCACCTTCTCTTATCAAATTCAACCCGAATTGTCTCGGGACATAACATGTTGATCTCTGAGAGTGGATATAAAAAACTGCATCATAGCTAGCAATACTTCATTTCTTCGGTAAAATATATCATTTTAGATATTTTGAGTTTTATGTTACGAAAATGTCCTTATAATAGTTAATGCGTTGTTAGTTATAATTTGCTATAAAGTAAAAAGTAGTGTAATAGAGGAGAGTAAAATAGTTTTTTTTTTTTTTTGCTGATTTTCTTAAAATTGTGATAAACTAAGGGAGTATAAATTAATGGTTCTATGCATTTTGAACGTTCCAATAAGAATTTGTTCTTAATGATTAGTGATCTCCGGTCCTTAATTACTTTATTCTTCGTACACTTAATTACATGCAATCGTGCATTAGGCATAACATGCAATCATGCATTAATACAATATAAAAAAGATTATATATAACATAATTTTGTAGGCATTTTTATAATTAGTTAACTATTTATTTTATGGCTTGACCGTGTATTTTAAATTGAATTAGAGACTCAATATAAAAAAATTACATATTCATTTGTATGTATTTTTAATTAATTAATTATTGAATATAATATTATATATGTATTGAGAAAAAATACTTTGTACGGAGTATAATTTAAAATATCAACTTTGAAGCAAAAATAATACCAACGTTTCTATATCAATTTTAAAATTTATAATTTATAAAAATTTGTATATATCTTTTATTTCAAAGTTGATAGCTAGGTTGTATTAATTAATGTCATTTTCCTATATAATTCTAAAATGTTTGCATTATCACATCGCTCTTGACCATTTCCCTTCAAATCTCAATTAATTAGTGGCTTGAAAATTAATACACCCTCTTTTCACAAAAGTATAGCTCATATTTTAGGTCTATACACCCTTATTAACAAAAAAAAAAAAAAACATTTTTTCTACCAATAAAAAAAATATTGTCTATAAAAAAATACGTAATAATTATAACTAAAAGATCAAATTTTATGAAAAAAGTTTTCTACGAGTATATAATAGATTTATATCATCTTCCATCTCTTCTACACATGATGATGCGGCCATCACCGTCAGCCTATTTTTAAATGCATGAGGAAATTTTGTAATAATGCATTATAAACTGGAAAAGCTCTAAATTACAGATCAATGACTATAGCTTTTCAAAAAAGAAAGTAAAAAAAATAATTAAAAAAAGAGGAAGAAGGTGGTAGATCTTCTAGTTGTTATACCTCGTCTGAGTAACTGCGATTCAACAACGGGACTTTTGAGGAACAACAAAGGAAGAAAGTGAAGAACAAAGCCGAAAAAGGAAACCTCCTCCTCCTCTCTTTCATTTCAAAAATATCCCCACATTCAATCTCATATTCCCTCAATTTCTGCATCTAGTTGCAGGTGCTTAAGTATATTCCGTGACGGATCGAGGGTTCGGGGTGACTAAAGCCTTCCGCTCGGAATTTTTTTTTTTTTTTTTTTTTTTGTAAATTTTACTAAATTTAGGACTAGAACATTACAAAAAGAAAAGAAGTAAGGGTATTTAAAATTTGAGTTTATAGGTTTAAAGTATTTTTAATTTCCATTAAAATTGTATATTTAAATCATAAATTTAAGATTTTTTTCAATATTTTTAAATAAAAAAAATTCATATATACATACAAAAAAAAAACATTCTCGGAAAAAAATTTACCCCGCAACAAATTCCTAAATTCTCAACTAGTTATATTTAAAAATTCCAATAGCATCTCTATAATTTTTTTTTTGTAGGCAAACAATATTTGGCGTAGTTTTTCCAGCGCGTAAAGTACAACCATGTTCATCCTGAAGGATGATGGAATACAGATCCCTGTTATAAGGGAGAGTAGAACTATTACAAATGATATCATGTCTAGCTAGTAGCTATATAGTCAGCGACTTTGTTGGCTTCTCTGAAGCAGTGGCGGAACTCTATTTGATCAAAGTGTCTAGCCAATGAGCGGATCTTTTCTGGATAATGTGTGTTTTCCCAGTTGACGACACCTTTTCCATTTATTGCATTAATAAGCGCTTGGTTGTCACCTTCCTTAAGCCTCTCGCTGTAGCTTTCTATAGCCCCAATCAGACTGCCGCAACTTCCGTCTGAAGGACATAGCCCTTGCGAGTAGCATGGTAGAAAATATCAATAACATTCTCATTGGAGTCTCTGATGACTCCCCTCACCTGACAGGCGCCCATGGGTTTCACGGAGCCATCTACATTGACTTTGAAAATATTAGCGTCCGGTCTATTCCATTTAGTGTTCCGTCTTCTTCTTCTTCGATGCAAGGGTACTTGCATATTATCTTCATGCCTCCAATTATGTTATTATCTGTTGGACCAGGTTGGGGATGTATGACAATTTCTTTTTCTGGAATATGAGTTCATTCCTAGAGGTCCAAATCGCTTGCCAAATGAATCCCATGTCTTCTATTGTGGATTTGGTCGTTGTGTTAGCAAGTATTTCCAGAATATGATTTGTGTTACTGTTACCTCTAGCTACCACATAGGATCTTTTTTCCCAATAATTAATCTTTCATAGTGAAGAATTACCTCCTTTGTATACTCGCAATTAAGAAACAAGTGTGTGGAATCTTCATCATGGGAATAACAAAGACTACATTGGGAGGGTACAAGGTTTATGTAATTATTTAGTTTATTTTTTATTGGTAATCCATTAATCATACATTCATAATCTTCCAGACTAAGTTTTTAATTTTAGGAAGCAAGTTTAATTGCCAGATCCAGGTAATATCGTCAATGGTCTGGTGACTAATGTTATTTAGTTTCTTGGTGGATTTAGTGGTGAAGATTCCACTTGGTTCTAATTTCCAGACAAGCTTGTTCGGCGTGTCCTAGTTAGGAATCTGAATATCGAGTACTTTTTGGACTATATGTTGTGGGAACCCAATAGCATCTCTATTTAAATTTTTTGTAGAATGTTATAGATTTAGAAAAACTTCTCTATTTTTTTACATGTTGCTTTCACATTTAGGAGATCGAGATAAATAATTTGTTAAATAAAAAAAAAGGTTTAAAATTCTTCAAAAATTCTAAAATCTCCAAAATAGATAAGCGGCTGGAGATGTTACGATCACCTAGATATCCCACGTAAGTATTGAAAAACATGACCTTGTTTTAGTTATAAATTAGCCGTTTTTATTTTTATCCTAAACTGTAGCTCCGTCTGATTGTATTTTTGTACTTAAAGATGATTTTCGCTTTATCATCTTTTCTTCAATTTTTGCCTCTGTCACTGCATGTAAGTTGCATATAGATACATTTTTTAGGAGATCTACTAACTGCAGTAGTCGATAAAAGAGTACACATTACATAAAATAGTGTTTGTGGCCGGCTTTGCTTTTGGAACCTCTTTTGAAGGTGTGCCATCTCTATTTTTTGACCACTTTTTATACTATCTTCTCCTCAGTTCACTGCCTTTGATTTAACTGTGCTTAATTTGATTGTTCATCATGTATCTTACATAACATAGTATATTTTTGCGTCCTTTTATGTCGATGGATCGGTATCTATTTTTTGAATTTATAAAAGGCATTTGGTTGTCTCAATTAAATTGGTCTTAAGAAAAGCATTCAAACAATAGAGTTTGTACTAATTAACGTACCGTTATCAAATCTGAATTGATCGACACTTTTGGGAGACCCCAAAGCTACTTCGGCCAAGCTTCATATCTAACAAAATCATACATTCAAACAATTGATGTTCAGTCACGCCTTCAGCTTACTGATGTGCTCACCAAGACACTCGGAGTTGCTCAGCATATATACATTTTTTGTAGGGTTGGCATGGTACGGTAACCACAAAAATATGGTGATTACCACGTACCAACCACCAACTTGTGTTACGTAAATTTTCATACCACATACCAACCACAAGTCGTGGTTACCGCATATGTGGTAACCACGACTTGTGGTTACCATCGGTACATTACCATGGTTACCATGTTGTAATTCCTTCTGGCGCCAATGCTTCTTTCTAATGAACCCTGACGAGCCATTGAGAGAGCAAGTGAGAAATTGGGAGATCTTGAACGGTCGGAGGGGTCATAAGGTCAGAAGCAACGACTGAACGGGCAACCCTTGAATGACCGAAACTTGGAAGCCTTGAACGGAGAGACTAGAGAGTGGATGCTAGAGTTGTCGCGGACTCACATTGTCGCTTGATTCCCCTTTGTGTTTGTCTATTTGAACGAACTAACAAAGAGACTAGAAACAGTAGAAATGAAAAATTTAGGTCAAAATCAGAACACAAAATATAAAGTAAGTTAAAATTAAAAATGTAAAACTTAAAGGTAAAAACAATAAATCATACATTTAAATAAAATTATATGTATATTTGGTAACCATGGTAACCCATGGTATTTAGATTTCATTACTATTACCGTACCACATTCATGTGGTTACCGCAATGTTGGTTACCATAACTGTGGTTACCAACATAGTTGGTTTGTGGTTGGTATGTGATTGGTATGGTAATTTATGTACCATTTGCCAGCCCTAATTTTTTGTTCCCAAGATTGGCCTCATTACCTCTCCTCCAGCTTGACGGGGGGTGTAGCTAGAGATACTTGCTAGTGTTTAGTATGTTAACCAACTTTGACTAACCTTAGGTAGAGAGCTGGCTACAGTTTAAAGGTTGTTAATTAGAACTAGGGGTGATTACCTCGATGTCCTAATTTTTTGCCTTTATTAGAGAAAGGCCTCCCACCTCTTCCAAATTAGCTAAATGTCCACCGCCCCCTGTGCCCCCCTCCCGTCTCATTTTTTGTTTTCGCGCTTCCAGAGTTGCTGAAACAGAATTGCTGAAACTTCTGTTTCAGCACATACGGTTTCAACCACCCCTTTTTCAGTTTTTTTTTTTTTTGTTTTTTTTTTCCAATTTTTTTTTCGCGACTTGTCACGACCTCAGCGAACCCCTCAAGGATCCCGCTACAAATCGCTAGGCACCCAACGATTCTCCACGCGAGAAGCGTCCGGGCTTTAGCCTATTCACTCGATCGGCTCCCCTTGTCCAGGGAGCCTTGGCTTTGCGGAAGCGCTTTAAGATATGTTGGGACCGACTCAGAAGCTCTCAGGAACGCACACATGGGTAACCCCCAATCGTATACCTCTATACAATTACGAGCCATCAATTACAAGGAAGCTACACCGAACTAAGACTAAGCCCGACGTCGTCCTAGTCATCACATGACCACGGACGTCGTCCTAGCCCTAAGCTCGTCAACTCGGCTATAAGCTTGATGACCAGAGCGCTTGGTCTACCTAAAGCTCGACGTCCGACTCCGATGCTCTCGGCCTCGTGCCTTAGCATCCCTGAACCTCGTCACCGCCTTGGCCTCCGACCATGGCGCCCGGCCTCTATCGGCCTCATCGCCTCGCTGCCCCTTGTATGCCCCAGATGTATGTGGAATCACTATGGGAAGGCCTAGCCTGCCTAGCCCGTATGAGTGCCCGAAGGCCCCTCGAATGTACAAGGGAAGGAAGCCCAGCCTCCCTCCAAAACTAAGTACAAGGTCCTATTTATAGGCCAAGGAAACCCACTAGGCTAAGTAACTTAACCTAGCACCCCTTGAGGTGTCGTCTCCTCATTGACTGGCCTTGATGGCTTGAAACCATGGGCGCCCACGGTTTCTCTAAACAGGGTGCTCATACCATGGGAGGCAACGGTATTGGCCTACCCATGGGCGCCCACCATCTTGGCCCACAAGGGGCCACTTAATTGTCACGACCTTAGTGAACCCCTCAAGGATCCCGCTACAAATCGCTAGGCACCCAACGATTCTTCACGCGAGAAGCATCCGGGCTTCAGCGTATTCACTCGATCGGCTCCCCTTGTCCAGGGAGCCTTGGCTTTGCGGAAGCGCTTTAAGATATGTTGGGACCGGCTCGGAAGCTCTCGGGAACGCACACATGGGTAACCCCCAATCGTATACCTCTATACAATTACGAGCCATCAATTACAAGGAAGCTACACCGAACTAAGACTAAGCTCGACGTCGTCCTAGTCATCTCATGACCACGGACGTCGTCCTAGCCCTAAGCTCGCCAACTCGGCTATAAGCCCGATGACCAGAGCGCTTGGTCTACCTAAAGCTAGACGTCCGACTCCGATGCTCTCGGCCTCGTGCCTTAGCATCCCTGAACCTCGTCGCCGCCTTGGCCTCCGACCATGGCGCCCGACCTCTATCGGCCTCGTCGCCTCGCTGCCCCTTGTATGCCCCGGATGTATGTGGAATCACTATGGGAAGGCCTAGCCTGCCTAGCCCGTATGAGTGCCCGAAGGCCCCTCGAATGTACAAGGGAAGGAAGCCCAGCCTCCCTCCAAAACTAAGTACAAGGTCCTATTTATAGGCCAAGGAAACCCACTAGGCTAAGTAACTTAACCTAGCACCCCTTGAGGTGTCGTCTCCTGATTGACTGGCCTTGATGGCTTGAAACCATGGGCGCCCACGGTTTCTCTAAACAGGGTGCTCATACCATGAGAGCCAACGATATTGGCCTACCCATGGGCGCCCACCATCTTGGCCCACAAGGGGCCACTTAATTGTCACGACCTTAGCGAACCCCTCAAGGATCCCGCTACAAATCGCTAGGCACCCAACGATTCTCCACGCGAGAAGCGTCCGGGCTTCAGCATATTCACTCGATCGGCTCCCCTTGTCCAGGGAGCCTTGGCTTTGCGGAAGCGCTTTAAGATATGTTGGGACCGACTCGGAAGCTCTCGGGAACGCACACATGGGTAACCCCCAATCGTATACCTCTATACAATTACGAGCCATCAATTACAAGGAAGCTACACCGAACTAAGACTAAGCTCGACGTCGTCCTAGTCATCTCATGACCACGGACGTCGTCCTAGCCCTAAGCTCGCCAACTCGGCTATAAGCCCGATGACCAGAGCGCTTGGTCTACCTAAAGCTCGACGTCCGACTCCGATGCTCTCAGCCTCGTGCCTTAGCATCCCTGAACCTCGTCGCCGCCTTGGCCTCCGACCATGGCGCCCGACCTCTATCGGCCTCGTCGCCTCGCTGCCCCTTATATGCCCCGGATGTATGTGGAATCACTATGGGAAGGCCTAGCCTGCCTAGCCCGTATGAGTGCCCGAAGGCCCCTCGAATGTACAAGGGAAGGAAGCCCAGCCTCCCTCCAAAACTAAGTACAAGGTCCTATTTATAGGCCAAGGAAACCCACTAGGCTAAGTAACTTAACCTAGCACCCCTTGGGGTGTCGTCTCCTGATTGGCTGGCCTTGATGGCTTGAAACCATGGGCGCCCACGGTTTCTCTAAACCGGGTGCTCATACCATGGGAGCCAACGGTATTGGCCTACCCATGGGCGCCCACCATCTTGGCCCACAAGGGGCCCGCTGCCCACTTGTCGTCGCTCTATAGGCTCCTTGTCTTCGGCTTGTGCTCCGGGTGCTCATGCACAAGCGTCCACGCTCCTAGCACAAGCGTGCACACATCGAGCACAAGCTAGCGCACGCTGGGCACAAGCACGGTGCTCACAAGCAAGCACCTACGTGCCTTGCGCCCATTGGCTCCGTCGATGATCCCGACTCAGCCCCTCTCGACTCTCGACCCTCGGATGCGGGCTCGTCTCGCTGGCAGCGACTTGGATCTTCGCTAGCAGCGACTCCGATCTTCAACATGATCCTCGGACAACCCTTCGCGGATGACTTCGTCCCGATGCCGAAGTCCTAGCTGGGTGCCCCTAAGTCAAGTCATGGATGCTGATGCTGAAACTCCTGTTTCAGCACATGCGGTTTCAGCAACCCCTGTTTCAGTTTTTTTTTATTTTACCGCATTGCTGAAACAGGGGTTTCAACACATACGGTTTCAGCAACCCCTGTTTCAATGTTTTTTTTTACCGCGTTGCTGGCTGAAACGGAGTTGCTGAAACAGGGCTGAAACCCCTGTTTCAGCACATTCGGTTTCAGCAACCCCTGTTTTCAATGGGTTTTTTTTTACCGCGTTGCTGAAACAAGGGTTGTTGATGTTGAAAACCCGGTTTTAGCAAAGTTGTTGATGCTGAAACCCCGGTTTTAGATGCTAAAATTGTTGCTGAAAAAAAAGTTTTGTTTTTTCCTCTTTTTTTTTCCGGATCACCACTTCGATACCGGTGTTGCTAAAACCGAAGGTGTTGAAACCGGAGTTGCTTTTTTTTTTTGCGTCACCACTTCGATACCAGAGTTGCTGAAACCGGAGTTTGTTTTTTTCAAAAATGCTAAAATGATGAAATGTTAAAATAGTACCTCATGCAATTTTATAAGAAACTCATGTTTTAGCGCATACGGTTTCAGCAACCCCGATTTCAGTATTTTTTCACAGTTTTTTTTTTCTCGTTGCTGAAACCGTATGTGTTGAAACTCCTGTTTCAGCACATACGGTTTCAGCAACCCTTATTTCAATTTTTTGTTTCTAGTTGTTTTTTTATTCAGCATCACCACTTCGACACTGGAGTTGCTGAAATCGTGTTGCTGAAAATGAAATTATCCAATCGAAATTGAAATCAATCCGAACAATATAAAATTTCAGCATTATACATATAAGTCTAAAAACAAATGACACAGATTAATAAAAACAAAAAACAACATCTATGACAGAGCAAACAATCATGATCCCAAATGGTTAGAACTAATTGAACAACAACATTCCAATTTCTTGCTAACAAGCCAAAAACATGATTAATTGATCACAGATCATCACAAAAGAAATTTGAATTGCAAGGAAATCCAAGATCAATCAGCCAAAATTAAGAACCCTAGAAAACTCACCTCAACCTGGCCTCTACCTGCAGCAGCTTGCAAGACAGTGGAGCCATAAGCATCTCTATAGGCCAAAACCTCATCTCCATCACCGGATTCACCGCCACCTAGGAGATCTACCAGAACCCCCTAATTCCCGCCTCTAGCTGCCGCATGAACCGCCCTGTTCACCACCTCCCACTTGAATCCGCGAGGCACCTCTCCAGCAACGCCGTCTCTTTCATTCCTCGGCTAACTCATCGGCAATCAATCAGACCGCCAAATCGGCAAATTCCAGATCGGTTGCTTCAATACAATTTCAGCAAATCGTCTATGCTTCTCCTTGGGAGACAGAGTTGTTGTAAGACATAATTTCAACAAATCGATTATGCTTCTGGGGAAAGAGATCAATTGCTTCTCCTTGGATCAATTGCTTCTCCTCCAATACAATTTCAGCAGATCTAGTTTCAGCCGATCAATTGCCATCTTCATCTTCCTCCTCCACATCTCTGTGGGAAGCAAGTGGCGACGCTGTCGGACAGATCTGGCTCAAAGGTGGCTCGTCGGATCCGAGATCAACGGCTGCAAGAGGTTGATTCAGAGGCGGCGTCGAACGCCTAAGAGGGCGAACTTGATGAAACACCGGCGGGAAGCAAGTGGCGACGCCGTCGGACATAACTTGCTGAAACACCGGCACACAAATTTGAGATTTGAGAAATCAATAAAGAACAGGTATGAGAAATCGAGACAGAGGGCGACTGTGATAGAGAAACACAAGTAACTGAGGGGGAAGAGAAAGAGGGAGAGCACACAGATCTGGTCGCCGCGCCACCGATATCTGGTCGCCGCGCCACTGATCTGAGAAATCGAGACAAGGCACCAACGATCTGAGAAATCGGACAGATCTGGCTTCAAGGTGGCTCGTCGAAGCGGCAAGACACCAGTGCGAGCGGCACCGCTAGCCCGACCTTCGTCTTCTTCCTCGGAAACGCCATTGTTGTGAGAGCGAACTCCAATTTGGTCTTCTTCCTCGGAGCGGCAAGGCACCAGGACGAGCTCCAATTTTGGGTTATGGTAGGGGGGCCACGAATTTAAGGATGGACTTTTTCCTAATTTCACAAGGTCCGGAGACAATTATTTAATTTGGGTAAAAAAAAGAGCATGTGAGTCAAATTTTCTCTTAGAACTACAGTTAATTAGTTAGTTAGTCGCCTTAGCTATTTGTATATACCACTTTGTAGCTCAGATTTTACTCATTATATACATACATAAAATCTCCACAAAATCTAATTTCGTGTTGGTAGAGATGGTGAACAAGATCTCCATCTCTTGATAAAATGGTATTGACTAAGGCTGGTGAAAAATTACCATGAAAACCAAATTAATATGTACAAACTGAACTAACATAATTGGTAATCAATTATATTGGTTACCAATATAATTGGTACGGTAACGGTAATGAGAATGAAAACGTTGGTATTACCATTACCAACCAATTTGAAATTGGTTGGTATGGTAATACCAACCAATTCCTACCAAACAAATTGTCTCTAGTTTTATTTTTATTTTTAAAATTTATTTGTAATTGTTTTAAGTTTTTAAGTTTTGTTTTTATTTTTTAACTTCTTTTCTTCAGAAAATGCTTTTAATCAAGGGAGGAATACTAACTTGACCTCGATTAAGACGAAAACCTATAGCGTTAGTCGGAATAATATATTCCTATTGCTATGTTGCTTCTGCTTTAGTGCTTAAACACTTTGTAACGACTTTAAAGTTTTATGTTGCTTTCGTCCTCAAATATACTCGATTCGGACGAAACCTAAGCGTTGGAATAATTTATACATTTTAATTAAGTTGTATTGTATTTGCATGTTTTTTTTCTCAACACTCGAAAGTTGGTAAATTGTCATTATCAACACGTACCAACCAACTTAATTGGTAACCAATTAAGTTGGTACAACCCCCTTCAGTGGTTGGTAATGGTACAGGTTTTACGATTACCAATTTAAATTGGTTGGTACATGGTAAACGGAAAAATGAATTGATAATGTACCAATCCCACCCCTATTATTGACTTGTTTACCCCCAAAAAAATTAAATGGTTTAGACTATATACTTCCAACTTATATACAACTAATTATTCAAATCGCTCATAATTTTTCGATACAATACAAGGATCAGGCTTGGAATTGCCTTTCAGAGGGTGATTCGCTTGTGAATACTCCACATTAGCAGCAAATTTTCCATCCCTAGTGGGACGAGGCCCCTTAAACCATTTAGGATAGCCTACTATCTTGAAGCAATAATCTTTGGTATGACCCTTTTCCTTGCAAAAATCACAAAACTTGTCATACTTAGGCTTCTTAGAATCCCTTTTGGACTGATCAGAGGGATTTGTAGCTTGTTTCTATTGAGAAGATTGACTAAACTGTCCCTTTGACTCAAGCTTCCCAGAATTTGAGAAGTTCCTTCCCACAGCTAAACCACCAGCATCATTTGAAGAGCTAGCAGAAGAAGTTCCACGTCCTCTCTCAACTTGAATAGCTAGTTGAAAGACCTTGTTTATTGATGGAAGAGGATCCTTAGTGAGAACAGTATTTTTCAGGTTCTCAAATCCATCATTAATGCCCATGAGAAACTGCATAACCTTGGCTTTAGCCTCTTTCTCAGCAATCTTTTTCAGAACACCACAACTACACTGTAACATAATACCACATTCACAAGCAGCAATTCCTTCAAGAACCTGTAATTCGTCCCAGATTCGTTTGATCTTGTTGTAATAAGCACCAACAGGCAGGTTGTCTTTCCTTAGATTACACAAATCATTGTGCAATTGGTAAATCAAAGGATCATTCGACTCAGAAAAATGATCCTTGATCTCGTCCCATAGCTCCTTGGACGACTGAACAAACATCAAGGTCTCACTCACTTCGTTGGTCATAGAATTAAGGATCCAGCACATCACCATGTAATCTGCTCGAATCCACTTTTTGTAATCATCATTCGATTCATCAGGTTTAACGCATCCACTAGTTATGAATCCAAGCTTAGCCTTTGCACCCAAGGCCATTCGTACACCCCTATTCCAACTTATAAAGTTTAATCCATTGAACAAGTTAGAGACAAGTGTTATACTAGGATGATCGGAGTTGGCTAAGTATAGAGGATTCACATGTGCGCCATTGAATTGTTGATTGCGATCTTCGAATTGCAGACCTCCAAATGCAGGTGGAGCTGTCGGACGAATTGGATTTTGTTGTCCTGTATTCGGAATATGAGGTGATGATCCAGCACCAACACCTCTTCCAATACCAGCATCAGTTCCCGAACTCTGTCCGACGATCGGCGATCCACGACCGGCCATTTTCGAGCTCAAAGATCCAGACAACCAGATCAGAAATGCAAGAGGAAGCAATCAATTCACGAACGAGAACACAGAAAAACTTCAGATCTGTCTCCTGCGCTCTGATACCATGAGGAAATGTGACGAAAACTCAATTCAATCCATCACAAATGGAGATGGAAACGAAACTCTCCAGGAACACACTTACAGAACTTCAATTGAAGGAACAGAAAATTGAGCAACTTAGCTCTACAGCAACCGGGATTCAGTTATAAGCTCCTAATAGATTCTAACAACTAAATGGGAAGGGAAATTATATAAATGTCCCTATTTATTTTGTGTTAACCCACCCGAAACTACCCTTATACTATGCCTTATATCCAATGCATTATATAGAAGGGAAAATGTATGTATAGAATGCATATACTCCACAACAATATTTCCATTCAAATTAAATAATGTCAAATATAACCATCAATGTTTATTACGGCATAATTTTAGAAAGGCGAATCTTGCTCTTAATTTCTATACAACGGTAGATATACACAAAATAGACACTTGCTGATTGATTGCTATACAAAAATAAAGTAGTTGCCATAAAATAATTAAACATATACAAAAGATATACTAGCCCTTTAACACTCCTCCTTCGAGTTAGATTGAGCATGAAGATCTTGAATGCTCAACTTAACTGGCAGAACATGATAGCTTGATCACGAACAACTATGTAGCAATCATTAATCATCATATGTTTAACTAGTACAAGATTGAGAGTTGGGTTGTTTGGCTTAATTAATCATTCGGGTTCGTTTATATGTCGGGTATACTGTATGTTTGGTTGGGTTCGGGTCGGATCGGTTAAGTTCAGGTCAAATGGATTTCGGGTTGGGTCGGGTTCGGGTTTGGTCAAGTCGGACCTGATTAAGTTTTACTATAAAATGATCAATATTTTTAATTTATCTTAATTATTGAATATTAAACTTCATTTATTTAGTATATTATGTCTCATTATATGAAATTCAAGTTATTTGAGTATTGGAAAATAAGAAAATTAAAGAAATTATAAGGAAGAGTCGAGCCTTGTTTGGGTCAGGTCAATGACAGGTCGGGTATAGGTCGAATCGGGTTTGTCTATGTTCGTGTTCATTCGGGTATCGGGTTAAAATGTGTCAGGCTCGGGTTCGGATTGTGCATGACACTAGATTTTCAAGTTTCGGTCGGGTCTGGGTTCGGTTGGGTAAGGTCAGGTCAGATTTTGCCAGCTCTTGTCTATTGTGTGTCCTAAGAGTATAGGATAATAATACTTTATTGGGAAATAAAACCCTAAAAGAAAATGGGTGAACTCCATAATCTAATTTAAAAATGGCTAAATCGGGTGTATTTAGGGGGAATATATTTATCAGTTGGATGCACTTGGGGCGTAGAATAGAAAGACTGTTATATGTTTAGCTAGTACAGAATCGAGAGTTGGGTTGTTTGACTTAACCACTTCGATTGAGAGTCGTGACTGAAGATCGTGTGCACAAGGCACCAAAATTTCATTCTAAAATCAATTGAAAATAAAAAGGGTAATCCACCTGTTTATATATTAGGCTGGTATATATGTGAAACTTTTTTTATCTTTTATTTCACATCTCAAGTTACACCAAAAATACGTAGGAAGCGGCATTGTTGATGAGTATTAACAGTTTCGGTTGAGGAGCAGTTCTGCGGCTTTGGTTGATCGACGTGATCGTGTCGGTGGTGTTTGTGGTCTCCGAAGATCCCTGATCCAGGTGGGGGGAACGTCGTGTGATCCACACTTCCCCAGGAGTCGCATTTGCCTTACGAGGATTTCTGTTTTCCGTCTTTCCGGCGGCGAGACATCGTGTCAGCTAGAGCTGTCTCATGCGCTCGATCTCCACTTCTCCGCGATGACTTCCTTACTCTCGATGTTGTGTCCGCTGATTTGCTTAGGTCCTGGGTTTTTTCCGGGTTTACTTTGGGTGCTCTTTTGAAGTATTTCATGTTATATTTTCTATTTCGTTGTTGTATGTTTCGACGGCTTGCCGTCTGTCGACTTTGTCGGCCTCTCGAGGTCCGGGCATGTCCTGCCTCGAATTATTTCCTTATCAAAATAAATAAATAAATAAATATATTGATTCAATATTATATTGAACTAAATGTGAATCTACTCAACTTTAATTATAATAACTCAATTCAAAATTGATTTAACTCAAACTCAATTCAACTCAAATTCGATCAAACTAGAATAAATAATAGTGTTCCAAAGCGATATTACTCTTAAGCCAAATTAACATGATACGACTCAAATCCGAGTTTATCTAAATAGTCATCTCTAAGATTGGGAAACGCAGAGTTTGGAAGGAAAAGGAGAGGGAAGGAAGAAGAAAACGAAGCGTTTCGGGAAGTCAGTTGGAAAGCGGGGGCGTGTGGAATGAGTGAGCCTAGAGCTAGTGGTAGTGTTTTTTAGAGCATGAGGTGCCGAATTCCAAATGGTGGCTGCCGTGTCGTCACCTGATTTGTCGCATTATGTTTTCCTTAGCTCACTAAAGTAGCCCTGTCCTCCCTTTCCTTGTCACCGTTTTATTTACCACATTTTTTCCATTTAATTCTTAAAAAATGGGGAAAAAATTTTAATTTAGCTTTATTTAGATGGCTGAAATCCTTTTAATTGTAAATTAAAAGACCCTAAATTGAGAAAGATCCTAAATTGATAAAGATCTCTACTTTCTAGAAGTAAATTTAAGGCTCGTTTGTTTAGATGAATAGGGAATGAAAAGGTAAGGTATTAAAGTTTAGACATAAAATGTATATGATCATCATTTTTTGTGAGATTGGAGGAGAGGATGATGGAGATTATTAGTCCATTCTAGAAGTATTAGTTACCCTCTTTCAAATTAGGGAATAGAAGGGTAACACATTTGTATGAAAAATGGGAGAAGAAGGAGAATATTTAGAATAGTGATTAATGTATCTTAACTTAAATATGGACTATATTCATAAGGGTAATTATTACTGTTCTCTTAAAAAAAAACGGGGGGTTAATGCAATGAAACTAATATAATTAAAGGAGATAACTTGGGATATTCACAACTAAGTATTGTATCTGGACATCTCATAGAAATGTAACTTAGGCATATAATGCTGCATAGTAGCCATTACCTTTATTTCGAATTTTTTTTGGAAATAGCCAAAAACATCGAAAATATTATGAGAATAGCCAAATTCTCAAACAATTTAGCGATTTAGTCAAAACAGGGGTAAGTCATTGTTTGTAACAGCGACTTTACCCAATGTTCTTAAAAAAAATATAAAAAAATGTAAGTTACATGTATTTCGTGTTTTTTTTTATATTTTTGGGTTAAAATTGAATAACATTTACAGAAATTAAAAAAAAAAATTTTAGGGAGAGTCTCTGTTTCTAACAGCGACTCTCCCTTGTTTTGTTTTTTTTTTTAAATTCAGTCATTTAAAACTGAAAACGGAAAAAAAAAAAAAAAAAAAAAAACCCCAGAGTCGCTGTTTGTGCCCAGATTCGCTGTTACAAACAGCGACTCTGGTGTCTCCCCTTGGTCAAATGGAATCTCTGTCCCGGCCCAGAAAGTACACCTAGAGTCGCTGTTTAACAGCGACTCTAGGGTTAGTCACACCACACTGCAAAGGTTCCCCTACACCCGGACTCCTGCACATCTACACCACGCTGAGCAGCTATGCCCTGTACAAAATACAGAATTTTGACCAAAATATAGGGTTGGTGTTGAAGTATGTTTAAATATTTACGAAACATATGTATAATCGTAAACTAGGGTAACCAATAATTTATACCCGATGTTATGAAAATTGATAGAATATTTAGAAATTTTTAATCGTCTATGATTATGCTAATAATTCATATTAATAATATCCAAACCATAATACTAAAATAATCATATTGCCTACGACTACTACGTTGTAGACGATCTTCCTTCTCACTGTCATTGTCATCCCCCTCCTCGTCATCTTCACTTACTGGATGATCCTCCTCCTCCTCATCTGTATGGTTCTTCTGGTTACCCTCTTGCTGGATGTTCTCCTCCCACACCGCTTCCTCGGCTAATGTAGGCGGGAAGGCGGGTTGTCGGACTCGTATGTGGTAGGCGGGAGATTCTTGCACATTCTGATTTCCCATTGAAGTAGAGGGCGGAAGTGGACCCATAGACTGCAACGGAATCGAGAGCATCGCTGTAAATGAGAAGCTCGCATTATATGTAGAGCCGACATCCGAAGGCATATGCGATGGTGCACCCCAGTAAGAGGCAGAAAATGTCTGTTCTGCCCACTGGGAGAGTGAAGAAGGAATGTACTCAGAAGCTGCTGGAGGGGTGCACTCGAACGATGGAGCACTCGAAGGTTGATCATAAACAGATGGGTGCACATGGCCAGCATATCCCGTCGCTGGACCATACCCGGACCACTCGGCATATCCCGAGGCAGAATCGAATCCTGAATGGCCACCATACCCAGACTGGTTTCCATCTCCCGAGCGATGGGTCTGGTGCGGGGTTGATTGCGAAAAAGATGCACCCGTTCCGCTGGAACCCCCGCCGAAGTAAGACTGGTCAAAAGAAACTCGGCCTAATACCTCTGAGCTCTGTGAGGAGACGTACTCCCCAAAGGATGCCACTGTACCAGCCAGACCAGAGTAGTCGTGCAGCTGGGATGCTTGCTGTGCGATCTGACCTACTTGGCGCCCTCGATCGCCAACATCAGCTACATAGTAGCCCTAACATAGATGCAAGCATAAGGGAGAAATGGTGACCCTAGCCCTAAACGATTAATATCAACTACTCACTGACCAAAGAGTAAATGTCTGGGGCTGTCGGCTGGTATCGTGCGGGCGGAGCCACAGCTTGTCGGCCGATAAACAAGCGAGTGCGCGCTCTATACCAACGCATGTACTCATCATGCGCATAGGAGGGAGGAAAGCCCTGGACAGGCTGCACTGTCGACTCCTCACGGTTGTTCCAGGCATTGATGTGCTCACCAAAAAGCGTTGCCCAGTTTGTAGTATGCTTGCCACGACGGTCAACGGTGTGAAGCTGCACATCATACGCTGCAGCCGCTGGGGGGAATTGAGCGTGACCGAACTGGCGCAGAACACGATCAGGTCGATGTGCCTCAACCACGTCAAAACAGATCAGTGGGACCTGCGCCATCCAGATATGGGTCCCAGCTCGACAGATGTCTCCGAGCTGGCTCAGGATCTCCTCAGTGTATGGCTCCCATATGAACTGTATTCAGTGTGACCACAGTTCAACATAAGCAATAACACTAACAATTTTAAAACCCCAAGGAACTTGATATTTAAATGAACCTGAGTCTCTTGCTGCCTGTCCAGTGCGTCACGAAATTGTGGCAACTGCATCCGTTCGTGCCCCCAGTCGTAAGTGTAGTGCATCCACCTGCATATTCACCCATGAGTTTGTTGTGACGTCATGAAATACAAACAACAAATTTGCTAGAAAACATTACCTCACTGCCAAAGGGTCTTGCCCCACTTGAAAGTGATGCCCAATCGGGGGGGTTGGCTCCCCTGTACCGTTGGATTCCTTTGTTGCATTCTCCTAGCTCTCTTGGCCTGCTGTTGTGTCATGTGCGACACCGGGATGCAAACTGGCCGACCAATTGGGATGTGTTTCCATGCCCATATCTGAATCAAATGATTTTCATTGTCGGTATTATGTCATTATCACAATTTAATCGTCTATGACTAATGAAAGCATTTGACGAGGAAGCTTAAAGATTACCTGAAGCAATATAACTGGACCAGATATCTCCATCTTCTCCTTCTGTGCAGCTCTGCATAACTGGCGGTACAAGTACGCCAGAGTCGCTGATCCTCAGCTATATTGTCCTGCCTGCTCCAGATTTACCAAGAGTGGGAGGTACAACAGCTGAACCTCTCCCCCACTAGCGTCAGAGAACATGGCACCTGCCATCAACTGCAATATGTATGCCTTGGCATGACATTGAACCAATGCATCGTCAGCGTCATCGGGCAGGTGGCCGAACGTATTCCTTAACCAATGCACTTTAACGGACGAGCCTCATAAGTCCGCCAGTGGTGGCTGGACTCCTAGTAGATCTCGACATACAAGGCGCCATTTGTGGCTGGCGGTGCCCGTAACTACCGCTCCATCCACCCGTAGGCCCATTATAACCGCCACATCTTGAAGTGTAATGGTGGCCTCCCCAACTGTGAGGTGAAATGTGTGTGTCTCAGGCCTCCATCTCTCCACGAGAGAAGTGATGAGATGCATATCCATCTCGAACGTCGACCACAAGCGATGTACGCAGTAGAACCCAGCCATGCGCACGTAATGTATGATCCGGTCGTCCACGTGTGCCCGACCAAACGTCCGGAGATGCAATCTGTTAGTCAAAGGCCTCAACGTCTGCACCAGGTGTGAGAAAAACATATGTCAGCAAGAGGTCTTAAATGGAGGATATCATACATGTGCGTTCATATCTTACGTAAGGTGCATCGTTCCACACATCTGTGGAATGATGATGGAGCTGTCGAGTAAGCACATCGGCCACTTGTGGTCCTGGATCCATGACGACTGATCTACATGGGGATACAAGAATTCTCTCGTCAAACAGATGGAACAAAATATGAAACTAGTAAAAGCCTTGGGAAAACACATAACATACGAGTCATAAAGAAACCATCCATACATAACACATAAAACGGGATCATACATAGTACATAAACCATCAATACAGAATAATCAGTCACACAATACAACCGTCATGACAAGAATTCAAAAATAAAACCTCCACACCTACATAAGTGCCCCCACATAATACATAAGCCACAACCGCCACATCTTGCATTGCCATGTAAAAGTACAAACAACCTTAAATTAATAAACACAAAGACCTACGACCCCGATGCCCCGGCGCGAGTCCGACAAGTGCGCATGTTGTGCCCCTCTTGCTTGCATAACCGACAACGAACTCTTGATGGGACAGGCTCATCCATCTCGTTATGAATACGTCCTGACCGTGGTCTCCCTGTTTCTCTCTTTCGACTGTCATCTGGAATGAGCACAGGATAAGTCAATGGAGGCCAGTATTGCTCATCACCAAGTGGTCTGAAATGCACTCTATATGTCTCCACCTGAGCCTCAGAACTAAACCAGGGGACACATATTGCAAGAACGGCAATCCTCTACCACAACACATGGCGAGGACATGGGCGCACGGAATATGGTATAGATGCCACCTCTGGCAAGTGCAAGTCCTCTCCTCAAGGTTTACAGTAAACCTTCTTTGAATAGTTCGAATGTGTCCCATGGGTGCTAAGACAGCAACCTCAAACAGGTTCCCTTGCACGCTAAAAGGGGTCACTTGCATCAGCGGGATCAGCTTGAAATTCTTCCCGATGGCCTTCTCTAGTGCATCCGTGTAGTCATGGCCTTCTGCTATGCGTGACTGTCCCTGACCAAACCGGGACACAAAGTAGCTGTTTGATTTGTAGAAGCTGGCCTCCATCAGGGCTTTGATGGGTAAGAATCTTGCACCCTTCATGACCCCATTGAAAGACTCCGACATGTTCGTGGTCATAATACCAAATCTGAACCCTCCATCCCATGCGAGAGCCCACTTCTCTAGTGGAATCTCATGAAGGTAGTTGTACGCCTGCTCATCGCATCTCTGGATGGCCAACATCGCCTGATCGAATTCTTCCCGTTCCTTGACATACGCAGCATTTTTCAGCAAAGCCTTTAAGGGGCGATTTTTTAACGTGTTGTTCACATTCGATGCAAGATGTCTGATGCAGAATCTATGATGGGCATGAGGTGGCATCCAATGAGGATGTTGCATCGCTCTAAGGATTCCCTGATGAAGATTAGAAATAACACAAAGCCCAATCCGTTGTGGAACTCGTTCACGGATTAGCTGCATGAACCACGGCCAACTTGATGTGTTCTCACTCTCGACAATTGCATAAGCCAGAGGGAAAATGAGGTTGTCAGCATCAATTGACATCGCCATCAACAACACTCCTTTGTACTTCCCATAAAGGTGGGTACCGTCAATAGATATCAACGGTGTGCAGTGATTGAACCCGGTCATCGCCAACCCGAATGCCCAGAAAACACGGTGGAATACGCGGAACGAACTAGTTTCCTCCGTTACAGATGATAACTCATATACTGACCCTGGGTTGCTAATGACTATTGCTTCCAACAAACTTGGCAAGTCGGCATATGGTTGCTCCCAATCCCCAAAATTTTTAGCAATTGCACGTTGCTTTCCATCCCATGCCCTGAAGTACGATACCAACACATCGTACTTCAAATTGATAATCTCAATGATGACAGCTGGTCGCAAAGTTCTGTCGGCACGAATGAGTGGGATAATCTCACGACAGATGAACTCCGCAGTGATAATGCGATTATCCATTTCCATCACATCCTCCGTGCATGTATCATCGTGAGGACCTGCGTATGTTACTATCATCCATAACCCAAGGCCATCAGCAACATGCCTCGCCGTCAGTTTCCATGTACATCCACTTGAATCAGCTTGACTACAGATTGCTGCATACCTCTGAGTATTGTGCTTCACAACCCGAAATGATTTTTTGTTGGAGATGGAATACACTTTCATTTGGTATACCAAATCTTCTATACTATTGAAGAACAACCCCTTCTCGAATTCCATTCCGCACTTGAAAGTGGTTGACGGGTCCCATGTTCTCCATGTGTCCAGCTCTTGGGGATGTGGGTCGTGCACATTGTTCCAAGTTGGAGTTATGCCCCCAGCGACTTTCATGATAATCGCACTGGCCTTCTCCCTTGTCAGTTCCACATCTTCACCCTCCGGATCGACAGTATCCTCCTCTTCTTGATCCAAATCGTCTTCATGGTCTATCCCAAATGCATAAGCTCGAACATCTTCATCGACCTCAGACTCCGTCATAGTCGAATGAGGTGTGCTAGTTTGATTCCCATGTTCAAGGCCGGCCAAGAGACCAGTGAACCCCCCCGTACCAACGTATGGTAGATATTGTCCGTTGTTGTCCATATCTATATGTACAAATTTCCCTCATTTTGTTATAATTACCAAATTAACAAAAAAAAATTGGATACACATGTACTAGATAAAAATTGTTCTCGTCTACTATTTCATGTACTTACAAATGTCCCTATTTATTTTATAGTCACAAATCTAAAATTAAAACTTCAGAGCATGATCGATCATATAGCAATCAAATAATTTCATTCATGATATTTTCTTCTTAAATTACATATAAGATTCCTAACTTTGCAACATTCTCATCGTAAACATCACAAAATTCTAACATTTTCACATATCAATATATGAAGACAAAATGATGCATATCTAACAATCGACAATTAATACATAACTTCAATAAATACATAACTTCCCAATTTTTCTAACTTCTTGAACAATGAATATAACACTTCTCAAATTTTGCTAACTTCCCGACAATATATAAATTAATAAATTTTTTCCTAATTTTTTCCGTGTTCCAATTACAAAATTAAAGAATTTTCACATACAAATTTCAATGACCAAAATAGAGGACGACGATTTTGTAACTAACCTTTTTGTCGGGAATATAGTCAAATATAGTCGCTGTTGTGGGGCCTTTTTACATGCACCGGTCGACTAATCGGAGGCAAAAATGGCCTGTCCAACATATATATATTCATCAAGTCATTCTCTTTCGTTTTCATTTAGGATTCAAAAGTATATACATGACAAAGTTGCATTAAACAAGACAAAGGATGAAGATTTCGGATCTAACCTTTCTGTTGGGTATAGAGGGTTGTTGTGGGGCTCTCTTCGAGCAGCAGCGACTTGGTCGGGCCAAGGACGAATGCTTGAAGCAACAACGAACTGTCGGGGCGGTTTTTCGAAACCCTTTACGCTCAATTTGAGGTTGCTGTGGAGAATTTGGGATAATAGGGGGAGATGAGAAGCGCTAAATGAAAAGAACAATTGGTGGTTTTTTTTTTCCAGGAGGATTTCAGCGTTCCTTCGCTTCGCTTTGTGGCTGTGTCCGAGACTCCAATGGCGGTAGGTTAAATAGAGGGAGGAGGGAGGGGTTACGGCGATTGAGGGAGGAGAAGGGTGAGTCGCTGTCACCAGGAATATATTCTCGGCCCACAGGCCCAGAGATTCCCGAGGCCCAGAGAGATTCGCGTTGACTGGTCAGTAACCCTAGAGTCGCTGTTTGTAACAGCGACTCTGGGTTTTTTTTTTTTTTCCGTTTTCAGTTTTAAATGACTGAATTTAAAAAAAAAAAACAAAACAAAACAAGGGAGTGTCGCTGTTAGAAACAGCGACTCTCCCTAAATTTTTTTTTTTTAATTTCTGTAAATGTTATTTAATTTTAACCCAAAAAAAAAAAAACACGAAATACATGTAAGTCGCTGTTAGTAACAGCGACTTACATTTTTTTATATTTTTTTTAAAAACATTGGGTAAAGTCGCTGTTACAAACAGCGACTTACCCCTGTTTTGGCTAAATCGCTAAATTGTTTGAGAATTTGACTATTCTCATAATATTTTCGATGTTTTTGGCTATTTCCAAAAAAAATTCCTTTATTTCTCACATTTTCATAGAGGGGTAGTGTGGGGCCCAGTAAAGAAAAGAAGGGGCCCACAAAAGGATTCCTTCCAATTTCCTCCCTACCTACCTGGCTCGTTTCGCTTTCTACTCACTGCCGTTGAACGCTGTCTTCCTCATTCTTGAATATTTTCCCTAATCATTTACTACTAATCATATTTTCTCAAAAAAGAAAATGATGATATAAATGAGTTGAATATATATATATATATATATATATATATATATAAAGGTATTTTATTTTATTTCTAAAAAATGCATGAAAATTCAATTAGGAATATGTTTAACAATAATCAATACTTATATTTCCGAATGGTTTGGAGTAAAGTTCAAAAGATACTACATTTTACCTAGAATTAAAATATATATATGTATATATATATATATATATATATATATATATATATATATATATATATATATATATATATATATATATATATATATATATATATAATAAAATGGCCGAAAAAGTAAAATAGGATTCGGAAGGGGAGAAAGCGATGGAGAAATATGGGAAAGGGACAGCTGTAGAGAAGAGATCTCTCTCTATATATGCAGAAGCAGAATGGGTGGCACAACTCCCCCCATCTTTTGCTTATTTCCCATTTAATCATATGCAGCCTTGCCCCAAACTTGATCAATCCAATATCAACCCTAGTCGAGAATAAACCCTAACTTATCCCAAAGTTAAAAGATAATTAGAAATTTTGGGATAGCAAGGTAAGGAATGCAATAAACTTCAAAAGGTAGATATATTCAACGCAAATTAAATTAATTTCCAAATAGATGATAAAAGGAAATGGATGGAGATTCCGAAAATGGGCACTGTATTTTCCAATCTCCATCAAATGCACATAGTATATGAATGGGGGGTGGGGCCCACTTTCTCCACTCAACGGTACCCTAATCTCTACCTATCTTTCCGTGCTATTTCAAATCCATCTCCCTCTATCCTTTCAATTGTTATCTTTCCAATGTTTTTCTTTACCATTATTTTTCCCACCAAACAAACTCAACTCAACCCACAAGATCTGATTTTATATCGCATGGGATTGTTATGTTACTATAAAATTAGTATAGATCTCACAACATCTATCATCATCTAATTGCCAAAAGAATTATAATTTAGGATTTCGACTCCAAATTCTCCGATTGAATTATAATATGAAAATATTAAGTAAAAATTAATATAAACCCACCTTTGTTTATTAAAATATCATTATTAATTAATACTATAACTTAATCAAAATGCAAAACAGAATTACGCACAAAGAGAGTATTGTAGTCTTGTCTCTGAGCTCGTAAACACGTCCCTGATTTAATTATTTGTGTGATTGTTTGGATGAAATTTAACGGGATGTCAATTCCAAATCCGTAGCATATATATAAATACCCTCCAAATCAAAAATTAAAAACGTAGGTAAAAGCGTAACGTGTGGGAAATGTAGGCCACGTAGGCATCTTCTCCATCTCATATACATGATATATGTTAGCTGTGGTGAACTCTTACTCTCTTATCCCCTTTGCTGTGATACTAAAGGAATTTCGTCATCCTCTTATCCCGCCGGCCGACCCACCCCCATTCTAAACCAACTTGCATTTTAGGCCTTCCTAGCTAGTTAACACCTTCACCTTCAACAACAATTAATAATCTCAATATATCCCGGTTAAAACCGAGTTTAAAATAGAGGTGGAAATTCGATTGTTCGGGTGGATCGGGTCAGATTTTGTCAACTCTAGTTTAAAGGGTCGATTTGTATTCACTCTTTCTCTTACTAGGTCAGGGGTGTTTCCTAGTAACCCATGACAAGTCACTCCAAGACAGACAAGAATCCAAAGATAACATGCTTATTTGTCTAATGTGTGTGGTGATAATCTATTAAAGTTTATATATTTTAGCATCGATGATTGTATGTGTGTTTGAGTATTGCCCAAAGGTTACTTGAATGCATGTTTAAGGTTTATTTTCTGAATCTGTATTAAAGTTTCAAAGCATTAATAGGTAAGCATATATAAATGTTTGCAGCTTCATCAAATCTCTTTGCATCCGCAAACTCTGCGTGAAGTTCAATGGGATCAACTATGATAATTGGTCGGAACAGATTTGATTCACATTGGGTATCATGGTCCTGGACCTTGCCATCATTACATAAGTATCGCCTGCTGCCATTACATAGGCTAGCTCCGACACAGAAAAGTCTTTTTATGAGTCGTGGGAGCGGTCTAACCGACTGGATTTGAGCCTTATAAGAATGACGGTGGCAGAAAATCTTAAGCCATTTCTTCCTAAGACAGAGATGCCATCTCCTCCTAAGACAGAGAGTGCAAGGGAATTTTTACTCGGAATGAAAAAGTATTAAAAGTCGGATTTGGCTGACAAGTCAATTGTAGGAAGCCTTATGTTTGAGCTGACTACGAAGAGATTTGACTGGTCTCGGCCTATCCATGATCATGTGATGCATATGTCTAATTTGGCAGCAAAGTTGACAACCATGGGGATGAACGTAAATGAGACATTTCTTGTCCAGTTTGTCATCAACTCTTTACCTTATGAGTTTGATCAGTTCTAGGTGAATTACAAAACCATTAAGGAAATGGAACATTAAAGAGTTAATCACCATGATCCTACATGAGGAAAGGAGATTGAAGCAAAAGATGATATAGCAGTCAGTTCATCTCATGGGTCATAATGGCACCAGCAGCAGTAAAGGAAATCCAAGTATGAAGGACAAGAAGGACAAGGCTTCACAGAAAGTTAGTGAAGGTCGTGTTCAGAAGGAAATGAATTATTTCTTTTGCAAGAACTTGGGACACTTCAAGAAGGCGGATTGTCCAAAAAAAAAAGGCATGGTTCAACAAGAAAGGTATTCATTATTGTTCTGTTTGCTTTGAGTCAAACCTTATGGAGGTTAAGTGCCTAAAAATGCTCGGTGGATAGATTCTGGTGCTACTACTCATGTTTCTCATATTGAATAGGGATTCAGTACGATCCAACCCATAAAAGGAAGTGAACAGTACTTGTTCATGGGGAACAGGATGAAGGCACGCATTGAAGGCATTAGGACGTACAGATTGATCATGGACATTGGTTGTCACATAGATCTTAAGGATTGTCTCTATGTACCTGATTGTGCTATAAATCTTGTTTCTGTTAGTAGACTGGACGATTTAGGTTTTGATGTTAAGTTTGGACATGCTGTTTTTTCATTGCACCAACATGATTACTTTTATGGTAATCGTACTTTGATGGATTCACATTATAGGTTCAATCTTGATATCAAATTTTCTGAATCCATTATGTACGTTGAAAGTAATGTTGGAATTAAGCGTAATGCATTTAATGAAAGCTCAGCTTACTTGTGGCATCAAAGATTAGGCCACGTTTCTAAGGAAAAGTTAATGAGGTTGACGAAGAGTGAAATTCTTCCTCAATTGGATTTTAGTGACTTTGATGTGTGTGTATATTGCATTAAGGGAAAGCAGAGTAAGCACACATCAAAGAAACCAGTCACAAGAAGCACTCAACTTCTTGAGTTAATTCACACTACATGATATTTGTGGTCCAATTGACGTTCCTTCTTGGAATGGAGAAAAGTACTTCATCCCTTTCATTAATGATTACTCACGGTATGGTTATGTATATCTACTGTATGATAAGGCCCAGTCCATGAACGTCCTAAAAGTGTTCATTGATGAGGTGGAAAGACAGTTAAATAGAAAAGTAAAGGTCGTGAGGTTTGATCGAGGTGGTGAATTTAATGGAAAATATAACGAGAATGTCCAGGTCCATTTGCAAAGTTCCTCGAAAGTAGAGGCATTTGTGCGCAATACACAATGTCAGGTACATCTCAGTAGAACGGTGTTGCTGAAAGGCATAATCGTACATTAATTGAAATGGTTAGGAGTATGTTAAGCAATTTTACCTCTTGCGTTGTGGACGCACGCATTAATGATTGCACCATACCTGCTTAACCGGGTTCCTAGTAAGAAAGCTCCTAATACCCCTTATGAATCGTGGACAGGAAGAAAACCCAGTTTAAGGCACCTTCGGGTTTGGGGTTGTCAAACAGAAGTAAGGATGTACAATCCAAAAGAAAAGAAACTTGATATGCAGACAGACAATGGTTTCTTCATTGGTTATCCAGAAAAGTTCAATAGGTATAGGTTTTACTATCCTAACCATAGTACGAGAATAGTTGAGATGGGCAGTACTAGGTTCATCGAGAATGGTCAAATCAGTGGGAGTGGTGAACCACGAAAGGTGGACATTCAAGAAATTCGGGTTGAAGTTTCATCGCCTGTTGTTTCTTCTGAGGTTGTTGTGCCAGTTATCGTGTCACAGCCCGACGACATAATGGAACAACAAGATGATGTCCAAATCCCACATCATAAGAATACAAATGATGAACCAGTCACAATACAAGAAGAGATAATTGTACCACATGAAGCAATAAGGCGATATGTAAAGGAAAGAAGATATGCCATTCCAAACGATTATGTGGTTTATGCTCTTGAAGATGAATGTGACTTAAGCATTGATGAAGATCCAGTCTCGTTCAAGAAAGTCATGAAAAGTGAAAAATCTGGTTTGTGGTTAAATGTCATGAAAGAAGAAATCCAGTCGATGGGTGACAACAAAGTCTGGGCTTTGGTTGAGTTGCCTAAAGGTTCCAAGGCAGTTGGGGCTAAGTGGGTCTTTAAGACCAAACGAGACTCAAAATGGAACATTGAAAGGTATAAGGACAGACTTGTTGCTAAAGCTTTCACCCAGAAGGATGACATAGACTACAAGGAGACCTTCACTCCAGTTTCAAAGAAGGACTCTTTGAGAATTGTTTTGGCTTTGGTGGCTCAATATGATCTCGAGCTTCACCAAATGAATGTGAAAACCACCTTTCTCAATGATGAACTAGAAGAAGAAGTTTATATGGACCAACCTGAACAGGAAAGGAAAACTTGTTGTGTAAGCTGAGAAAGTCAATATATGGACTAAAACAAGCTTCCTGACAGTGGTACTTAAAGTTTGATGATACTATCACGTCGTATGGTTTTATAGAGATCGTCGTTGACCGATGTATCTACATGGAGATTAGTGGGAGCAAGTTAGTTATTTTAGTTTTGTATGTTGATGACATTCTGCTAGCTGCAAAATGATATTGGTACGTTACATGATGTAAAGAAGTATCTCTGAAGGAACTTTGAAATGAAGGATTGTCTCAGAAATATTCCGTAATAGAACACAAGGTTTGTTGGGATTGTCTCAGAAAAGTTATATCCAAAAGATCTTAGAAAGTTACAGAATGGATAAATGCTCAGCAGGGATAGTTCCAATACAGAAAGGGGACAAGTTCAGTAAAATGTAATGTCCTAAAAATGATTTGGAACAGAAGAAAATGGAGAGTATTCCCTATGCATCAGTGGTGGGGAGTTTGAACTATGTTCAGACTTGTAATCGATCCGATATCAGCTTCGTTGTAGGAATGCTGGGTTGATATCAAAGTAACCCTGGATTGGACCATTGGAAAGCTGCTAAAAAGGTTCTTAGGTACTTGCAAGGCACCAAGGAGCACATGCTTACATATAGGAGATCCGATCATCTTGGGATCATTGGATATTCAAACTTTATCGGATGCGTTGATAGTAGAAAATCGACGTTTGGCATGTGGGGCAGTATCATGGAAAAGTGAAAAGCAATGTCATTGCTACTTCAAATATGGAGGCTGAATTTGTGGCATGCTTTGAGGCCACGATTCATACATAGTGGATGCGGAACTTTATCTCAAAGCTTGGGATTGTCGACAGTATAGTCAGGGCATTGAAAATTTATTGTGATAACTCTGCAACCATCTTCTTCTCAAAGAACGACAAGTACTCGAGGGGTGCTAAGCACATGGAGCTGAAGTTCTTGTCGGTGAAGAAGGAAGTACAGAAACGTAGAGTGTCCTTTGAGCATATCAGGACGGATCTCATGATTGCAGATCCGCTGACTAAGGGGTTGCCACCCAAGGCGTTCACTGGCTATGTAGCTAGAGCGTATTAGCATTATTGATAGAGCCTTGCTATTATGATTTTAGCTCATTATGGTTATGACACTTTCTGTATACACTTATGGTTATGTTTCTGCATTATCAAACATGTTATCATTATGGTGTTTATGCATGCTTATAGTTTCTTGATGACATGTTGTTTGAGGCTTATAGTTATCCTCATATTTAAAGAATAATTGAATTTAAATTGTTCCGTGATACATGGAAGGAATCATGTCGCTCAATGACTTGTGACCGCCATGATCCGAGCAGTTCTAATTCTGTAAAGGTTATATTTACTATATGGACTTTATACATTATAGTTGTACATTTAAAGTTTCAATTAAGTCATCAAGTCGTCACACGAGCCAAGTGGGAGAAATGTTAGAATGCTTATAAACATTATGTGGTTCATGTGTCTAGGTTTAATTGAGTGCTTAGTCCATATATATTATGGTGTCCGATTAAATATAAATGTCGAAACCGTGATGGATCGGTCTCGGTTAAAAAATTAAACCGGGGGTAATTGTGTCTTCCCTCATCCCTTGCCTATATATAATACACTAATGGATGACTATCTCATAAAGGAATTTTAATGGGAAAATAAATGTGTGAACGGTTACAGAAAATAAATAAGAGAGCGGTTACGGAATGTGAAAGGTCGCTCTCTTCTTTATATGCGCGTTCACCCCAGTTTTCCTAATTAAGTTGAAATTGACGTGAGAAGTCAGGAAAGAGTCTCATCGATCTGAGACAAAGAAAGGTGAAGGCTAAGGGGCGAGAAATCGATCAACGGTTCGCTTATTCTGCTGCGGAGATGCTTATGGATCAAGGTCAATCTTCGGTATAGAATTAAGGTTTGAATTGTAGAAAATTTACATCCGATTTTGGTTGATTTCATGATCGAAATCGAATAAAATGCTTACATATAATACTTGAACAAGAAATTATACAATTCCTGTCCCCGCCTTTTAAATATAATAAATAGATCTCTTTTGTTAGACATCTTGAACAAGAATTAGGGTTTGAATTGTATGAAATTTACATCTGATTTTGGTTGATTTCATGATCGAAATCGAATAAAATGCTTACATATAATACTTGAACAAGAAATTATACAATTCCTGTCCCCGCCTTTTAAATATAATAAATAGATCTCTTTTGTTAATATGTGTGTCAGTGTGTGGAATTGATAGAACGTAACAGATCATTAGTGGGAATGCTTTATATATTGGTTTAGAGATGTGGCAAATAAGTTACATTTCACATCCTGCATTATTAACATGGCAAATAACTGTGATTTATTTTTATTTTATTACCATGAATAAACATAAATTAATAGTCTTTCTTAACCTATATCATAAAGACATAGCTTTAATCGGGAAAATTTCTCACCTAAATAAAGAAGCGATTCTAAGAAAGTAATTTGAAAAAAAAACCTAAAATAATTTAATTTTGGTAAATAAAATTCAATTAACTTATAAAATATCCTCTAATGGTATAGGTTAGAAAAACCAATAAACGAATTAACATGTACAAAATTATACATTAAACTAATCTTTTTTGTATAAAGCGAGTTTGAAATTTACTCCACGCGTTTAAAAATACTAGGTAAGTGGGGCATGCTTTGCACGCCTCGAATTCGAATGTGAGAATAAGGGACAAACCTAACCCATGTATACTCTCTTCGAACTAAGGGACACACCTAACCCATGTATACTCTTCAAGCAAGCTCATGTGTAGGTGTTTTGTTATCTTGGGAGGAATCGGTTTAGCAATCGAGAAGATAGGGAGTGTGAGGTTCACAAATGTCTTCCTGTAGGCCTCAAGCTTGTGCCCTCCATCCAAGGCCTTGTAAAGCTCAAGACAGATAAGACCCATGGGTCGTGGCCATAGCAGTTGTTGTAGGAATTGCTGGTATGATTCAGCTTCCAGCAATGAATTTAGCTTTCAGCTTATCGACTTATTATCTATAGTTCTTGGCCCTCGTATTGGCAATCCCAGCCCAGCTATCATATCCATGTGATAGTTGGTATCATCATCCCGAGCAGAAGAATGGAATAATTAGACCTACAAAGTCAGGGTTCAAGTGGGTAAAATCTGAAAACAAGTAAACTATACTTGCTGATTATTATACTGTACAATTTTTATTTCATAGTCAAGGTTTATGTGAATAACAAATCTGTAAAAATATTTAACAACGAAGATGTAGAGGACATTATGGTTGTTGATAAAACATGAAGTATGTATGCGGGATGAATAAAGTAAATTTTCACAAATATATGAAAGAATGTCATAAACTTTGCCAGAAGATCTTTATGAAACTTGTCCATGAACGATGTAACTAAAGCAATATATAAGGGTTTCACTGCAACAAACCTTAAAATTAGCTTTGCGGAGAGCAAATAGACATTCAATCAGAAATTGGGCCCTCTTATCTATTTGGCCTTCATGAAGAATTCTAAGAAATCTCTCAAATATATCTACAATATGAAAATTCCAAATTAACATACCAGATTAAAACAAGAACTATACACATGTAGATTTCATGAACAATGATGGAAGAAGGCAAAAGATAACAGTGATTATAACATCTAGGACCTGTCGAAGAAGCAAATTTCAACTTAAAGATTATGTTTGAGATTTTCCTAGTGTATCAAAAACATGTCGTTCATCCGATTAGACATGTCAGAGAAGCTGGGACATTGAAAGTTGTCTGGAACAATTAGAAGTGTTAATTCCAAGTTTTCTCAAGGCTTCAATGGAAGTTTTCTTTTCCTTTTATCGATTATCAGGTGTTTCTGGTGAAACAACGCGAATAAGCTTTAGTTATACTATTCTTAGATGAAAAATCTAAACTTCCGAATGTGCTTCAATTGGACAGCCACGTTTTCACTTAGATTTTTCATTTTAACATTTAGTAATTGACCAGTCAAGACAGGTTTAGTAATCAGTTAGCTTTACTTAAACCAGCTCTGAACTTGTCCAGTAGCAGCTTATTACTACAATAAGTAATCTGATGACTTGGCCCTCTGAACTTCTTGGACAAGGACTGAACACGTTTTATTTGCATTCGGTCAAAAAATCAAGTGGTTATTAGCATATAGCCTTGAGAAGGAAAATTTTGGCATAGGCAAAGATTAGTAGATTACACACCTTGTACCAAGTAAATGGTTGATTTTCGTGGACAAATGCTCCTTCCATCCACTCATCAGATGAGCTCCCGGCAAGAGAATGAAGATTTAATGATTCACCCCTAAGACCAATCTAATAATAAAGAACATGTATGATTAAATTTTCAGCTAAAAGGGGATAAAAACAGATGTTTAAACTTTAAACACAAACCTTATACGACCATTTCTGCCACGTCAAATCTCGTCTACCTTCATTCAAGCCATTCAGTGTGACTGGTCCAAGGACACCAGCATTCCATGTCTCAAAGTGTGGACCAACATTCTGAAGGTAGACAGCAATAATTTTTTATGAATAAGAACCATGATATTAGGATCCTTGCTTGTTGCCAATTCAAGTGAGATGCAATTTGAATGAAACTGAAATTTGTTACATTTAACAAATTTGTTGATTGGTTCTTAAAAATGAATTTGTGTTTTCTTTCTAGTTACCATTTCACCTCCACCTTCCATAGACAATTTAGAAAACCCAGATTTTAGGGATTAGATCTTAAAGCTCAGGTTTTTCAACATAAATAAATAACCTGTATTTGTCATATAGTATCCCCAAAGCTGTAAGGCCACTTCTAATTAAGATAGCTCCCTAATGACAAAGAATATTCCAAAGTGCTTCATAGGTAACCAACTACAACCAGTTAAGAGTATAATGCAAAAAGAATCAATCCATTCTCATCATTTATTTGCAAATGGTGATCGAAACAATAATGTGACATATGCAGTTTTTCAGATTTGTTGTTGCAAGCTTAAATCATCATATCTCCTTCAATACTTGGCCAAATGCAACCATTCAAAACTTAAAATGCTCTAAATTGAAGCTAGTTTCTAAAAGTTTAAGCTATCAGCAACAATTCAGCTCAAAAACTTCCCAGAAATTGCAGCAAGTAACCTGTTGCATCAAAGATCCTAAGCATACCTTAAATTTTAAGAGTTTTGAATCCACTATTTCTTGAACCTACAAGGCTATTTTTTGGACATTTCATCAAACACTCAGAGTGCAGGACTAATTTAGTTGAGTTTTAAATCCACTATTTCATCAAAGTTTGCAGAGAAACGAAATTGAGATATCATCAAAAAAAATTGATATGCATTCTTTGAATTGGAAATTAATACTAAGAAAGATTTAAAACAAACCATCTCTACACACATCCAAAAAAGCGATTAAAAAAGAGAAGTAAAACCTAAGCAAACAAATCAGATATAACCCTAAAATCCAAACTCACAAAAACGACAACAAAATTTGTTACCTTGGGTGCCATCTTCGGTGTCAGGTAAAGATGACAATAGAGCAGAGGATAGCTTTGTATATTCAGTGTCATCTTCGATTCTTCGGTTCCATCTTCGGTGTCATCTTCAGTGCCATCTTGGGTGCAATGAAACGACGAGTACCACGAGAGTATGAGGTAAAGATAACAATAGAGCAGAGGATAGCTTTGTATATTCAGAATTCAGAAAGCATAAAAGAATTGAAAATTCTTAACCTAGCCTTGAATCGACTGAACAGAGAAGAGACGCGGAGAGAGCGGAAGTACCTCCCGTGGTTTCACTACTTGGTCATCGTCATCGTTGTTGATCGGAGAGCGCGAGCACCTCCATGGTTTAACTACTTGGTCATCGTCAACGTTGTTGATCGGTTGTTGGGCTTCTCTCTGTCTGTCTCCGTCTCTCGCCGTCGGACTCTAGACAAGGTTGGAACTTCCAGGGAAAGTGAGCACTGAGTAGTGAAAAGCAGCCTAATTATGTGAAATGACTGAAAAAGACCGTGAAAGAAAAAAAAAATTTTAAATTGAAACTTTGAGGGATAAATAAGAGATTACACATATGGTAAGCTTTGAACCATTGATGAAATTCAGTCACCAAAAACAACGGACATGATTTAGCAATTTTAGAAGCAACAGTAACTTGTGCTAGCTAGGAATACTGACCCTAGATAACTGCTATAGTCAATGGCCAAGATTCTCCCAATTTCCTATCTACCCATGCTTTTATAGGAGTAATGGATACAGGGGCGGAGGCAGGGGGGCATGCAGTGGCTCGAGCCCCCCCGGAAAAATTTAAAAAAAAATAAAAATTTATATATCTATTTATTGGGTATATAGTAAAAGAGGCGACTATAGGACAAGAAGAAATTGTAGCTTAATTGGTAGGGAGTGTGTAAATGGTAGGCGGAGGTCTAGAGTTCGATTCCACTTCCACCCTTTTTTACATTTTTTTGTTTTGTTTTCCATTTCCCTCAGAGGCGAGCCCCCCCCCCCCCCCACCCCCTAGAATTTGCCCTGGCTCCGCCCCTGAATGGATATGTTTATTAGAATTTGCATATTTTTTTAAATAAGCTAAAAAAATATAAATAATTTCATAATTAAAGTAATGATAAAAAAAAAGTTAATATTTTACTACATTGAAAAATTGGACAAGTTCATCCATACACAACCCCATTTATTAGGTTATCGTACTTCATATGCACCAGTTATAAATTTATCATCCCAATTATTGACTTAGCCGAATGTAAAAAATTTATTTATAAATTCAGATGAATCTTTTGTTATTAGGCGAGAATTTAAATTTATTTATTTATTTATTTTTGGTCTATAAGAGGGCTAACAAAACAAGTAAACAATCAAACCACGTACTAACAAAATGAAAACCAATTGAAAGAAATCAATCAGGCACAGACTAACATTTTCTCCAAAAGAGTTTGAACTAAGCAACCTTCCAAAAGAGTGCAATTTTCTCCAGAGTGTTAATGTGTAGTCACAGATTAACATTCCCATTTTTATAAAGTTTTTTTAAAAAAAAATGCTTATATTTAGTTAATTTATAGGATTTTTTTTTTTAATTTTGAAAAAGGAAAGCAATTAGAATGAACTAAATTCGATTAGTAGTCTATCATAGGGCATCATTTCGGATGAGAATATATATATATAACTCTGGATTTATGGTAGGGTTAATAGTAGAGGTTGTATAAAAGTCAATCTATCGGCTATACTGATAACTTCCCTAAACACATTACGAATATGAATTGTCTAAAAGCGAGAAAGATCCCTAATCACATGACGATTATTTAGTTTATAGGATTTATGCACATAACTATATAATTTTTCTTCCTTTTTTAGGGTTTTTTTTTTATCAAAAAGGTTTTTGTTGAGTGCGGCTACGACATGTCTTTAGAACCAACGGCCACTTACAATTCAGCCGCTCCTTAAATAGGTAAATAAAGAGTGGTCATTCCGGAATTCGAACCGGGACCTATGAGTACTATCCACAAGTCCTTTCCGGTGAGCCATTCGTCAATAACAAGAATCGAACACACAATTTTTTAACAGAAAATGATTCGACCATCTTTACTAATTGATCTATCATATATTGGTTTTTTAAGTTTTTGAATGTGTGCATAAGACAGTAAACAAAATTTTCCTTTTAAAACGCAAGTCAATATGAGATTGATCGCAATGATGGAGTTAAAAAAAAAGTGTTACTACTCGTCATCACAGATTTTGTACTACGTATTTATTACGTGTTGAGAGAATGAAAAATGTGAAGAGATCAAAAGAGTCTCACTGTACATTGAAAATACGCAGGATCATATTATGTTATGGTATATATATAAGTCAGTGGGTTATTTCTCCTATACCATTCCAAAATAGATTTAGGTAGTGAGATGGTTTGCCTGGTACGTACATGAGTCACGTGACTCTTGTCGGTTGAATTAAATGCTCTAGATTTACACCGAAGGTGAAGGTGGGTCTCTCGTCATTAAAAAAAAAATGTTAATCTCGTTATATTGTTAACTTTCCTAAAACTAGTACTCCGTAATCCGTATATATGGAAACTAGGGTTTGCCTGCTATGTGGTAATAAGACCCATACAATTGTTGATATTATGGGCTTTATGGGCCTTTACTGTCACCTCTTGCACAGTTCACTCCCATATAGCCTAATAGTTAGTTGGGCTGGGCTCAATTATTTCATGTGTTACTCTGCTTTTAGACGTCACAGAATAGACAAATGACAATTTTGAAAGGTTTTTTTATTCTTTCTAAAATTATTTTTTTTCCTAAAACTACTTTTCCAACGTGTATCATAAACCTACATTCAAAGTTCCATTTTTAGACAAGTCATTTTTTAATATAAAATTCTTTACATTTTTAATATATTAGGTCCCCCCCTCTTTAGTCTTAGACTCTTAATGGATGTCTATGTGCACACATTAAAAAAAGAAGCTCTATTAAAAACTGAACTTTTAAGAATTACTTGGATATCAATATAATAACATTTTTTTTAAAAATATCTTAGTCTAGTTCAAAGGTACTCTACATCCATGTAACTTATGATCCTTTTAAGGGATGACAATGGGGCGGGGACTCCCTGGTCCCCGCGGAGAATCCCCGTTACGGGAACGGGGATGGGGGCCAAAGTGATTCCCCGCGCGGTGATGGGGATGGGGACGGGGATAGTAGCCCCAACCCCGATCCCCGCCCCGCCCCCATTGGCGAACCCCGCGGGGATTCCCCAATGGGGAGTATAAAATCCCCGTTTTTATTTAAGTCTTACCAAAGTTTAAATAATTTTACTTTTATTTTTAAACTTTTATCTTATAATTTACATTTATGAGATATTATATGTAAGATTTATATCATATTTTTTATATAAGTTTAATAATATCTTATAATTTTCTTATAAATGAGGGGAACCATTAGTTTAAATGGGGAATCCGACGGGGAAACCCGCGGGGAACATTACGCGGGGACGGGGATGGGGATCTGACAGGGATGGGGACGAGGACGGGGAGACTTTTTACAAACGGGGATGGTACTCCCTGCCCCGTTGCCATCCCTAGATATACCCTCCCACTTGCAAATTCACAATTGATTCTATGTTGTTAAGATGATTCTATATTGGAACAACCAATTTCTGAGGTTCAAATGTGTCACATTCTCTGGTTTCCATTGGAATTATTCGTTTAATTGTTAAAAAGACATCAGTTTGTCTAACCTATTAAGCATACTTGATTAAGAAATGAAATCTCAAACAGTCTTTCTATCATATGCCCTTATGACATATGATAAGCAACTTATATTGAGAAAGATTCTCTATATTTAGATGCATAGATCATAGGAAAACATTATTAAAAATGGCTAAAATCATTTAAATTTGAACAATATTTCTATTTGTAACCTCTGGGTTAGAAAAACCGAATCTCAAATCTAAATGTGGCAACCCTAATAAAATGTTTTAAAAATTGGTTAAATTGACAAATCTACAGTTAGCAGGGAAATTGAATTTCCAAATCATGTTGGACTAAATGAGTTTTGGGTTTTAATTTAAATCGTACATTTTATATGAATGAAAACTATAGCATTGGGTTGCTTTTGAGACATCCATCATTTCATTTGGCAGCAAAATATAAACTATAAAGGGATGGATGGAAATTGGAAAGCAATCAACGACAAAAAGAGCAATGGAGACTGATAAGGAGGAGATAATTAATATCCCAATTAAGTTTCTTTTTGTTTTTGGTCTAATCTATATTACTCCATTTGCTTGATTTACGCTCCATACATAAATCTACCCATTTCAAAAAAAAAAAAAAAAAACAATTGTCAAAAAAAATCACAGTTTTACCCACAAACAGCAAAATGCTGTCAAAAGAAAGTACATCAGAATCTCCTCCTTTTCAGAATTGAGTATTGTCCTCCTTTCGGCAATTTTTTTTTTCTTTAGAAAAAGGAATAATAACTAGTACTAATTTGAAACAAAAATAACATACTACTCCCTCCCTTTACTTTTATTTGTCGTTTACTATTAACGCACGTTTTCTTAGAATGATAAAAATTATATAAAATATTAATTTTTTAATTAATTTTTCTAATAATCTCGTACTTTTTAGTAGTAAGTATGTATTGTTAAAAAAAATATTAAAAAATAAATATTTTATATAGTTTTTATTACTTTAAAAAATATGCCTAAATAGTAAAATGATAATTAAATGTGAACGGAGGGAGTATAAATTGGTAGGCAAATCATGCTTATACTAATAAAAATAATTATTTTGAACCGAAATCCAACCAAAACGATGAGTTGAAAACTGAATACTCTCTAGTCTCTCCATAATTATTTTGAACCAAAATTGACTAAAAGAATGAGTTGAAAACTGAATACTCTCTCCATAAATAAGAAAGTGACATTTTAATTCATCAAAACATGTCGTTTATCCGTATATTTCTTTTAAAATAATAAAAATTATATAAAATATAAAATATATATAATTTTTTATGTAGTTTCAGACTTATTAATAATAATCATAAAACTATTTTTAAAAAGTGAATATTTTATAAACGCAGTTTTTATCATTCTATTAAACATGAGCTAATTAATCACATGTTTTGTTGAAAATATGGAGTAAAAATTGCAGGCACTAAATTATGCAAAGTTAAGAGATTTATCACCCAATTTTACTTAATTTGCATTCTTACCAAACTTGATTTATCACCCAATTTTACTTAATTTACATTCTTACCAAACTTTAGGTATTGACGGAATTTCCGCCAGATTTTAAATCGATATTTATATCTTATTAGAAAATTACCATTTAAATTTTCAAACTATAAATATCAAGTCCTTAATTTATTGTATTTTTGATAAAATGTTGTACTTATTTCAACATTCAAACCTATATCATCTACACAAACCTATTTCAACATTCAAACCTATATCATCTATAAAAAAAAAATGAATGAAAACCCTAAAGTGGAGTGGATAAATCATTAAATCCCCTAAGCTAAAGTATTTTTTAAAAAAATTAAAACATTTTTTAATAATCTTTCTTAATAGAGGGCTTTTCATATTGTCCACGACTGCACACATTAGAAAAGTCTTAAATTTAAAATCTTCCAATATAATGGCATTAAGTGAGATTTTTCTTTGTTACATTTATTAAAAAAATTAAAAGAAATTGAATTATTAGAGGGAAGAAAAAATATCCTGACGTGTGAAAACCAAAGGTGGTGTCTTTCTCCGATCCACTTTTTTCCAACACCAGTTGCTGAGGCGCAGCCGGCAACTGCCCGGATTCACAGCGGGCAGCTCCCTAAACTCCTACCCCCCCAAAATGGGACCCACACGGTCACACCCGTTTCTTCGTCTTCTCCTACCACTTCACTTCTTGTTCACCCAAAAATATCAAATTAATCCTCATCTCATCACATCGGCTACATACCAGCAGGAGAGGAGCTCCACCGTGTGCGGTGGTGCCTGAATTTCACACTCCTGTGTCCATTTCCCCTTGAAGATGGGTCAGGGGCTGAGCTGCAGTTGCGGGGAGCTCAGAGACACAAAAAGCACCGATCTTTCTAGTGCCATTGTCAATGGGGAGTTGGGAATTGTGAAATCCATTCTCCAGAGGGATCCTAAATCTCTTTCTCGTCTCTTCATTGAAGCTCCTTCTAGGGTTTCTCCTCTCCATCTCGCTGCTTCTTCTGGCCAGATCGAGGTGGGGGTTTTGGCTTTTCTGGTTTATTGTGCTGTTTGATTGATGATTTTTGGGGGGTTTGGTATGGAATGTGGTCAGATTGGGATTTGAGTGTTGTTTGGTTTGATGTGGGTTGAATTGGGTTTTTGCAGATTTTGTCTATGTTTTTGGATCATGGTGCAAATCCTGATTTGTTCAATCGCCATAAGCAGGTTTTACTCTAACCCCTCTTTAATTGCATTGTATTTATGAGTAATTGATGGTTTGATTTCTTGATTTCTATTTTTTTCTTGAAGACTCCACTTATGTTGGCTGCAATGCATGGGAAGATCTCTTGTTTGGAAAAGCTCATTCAAGCAGGAGCAAATGTAGGTCCTTTTTCATTTTTTTTCCCATGACATTTTCTTTACTGATCTTCATTTTGTTTTGATGTTCATTCATTGAGAATGGCTAAGATTTTATCTCTGAGCATCTTTTCGGATGAGAGCCTTATGATCCTAATAAATTGGTTAAGATTTGGTGTTAAAGAATTGATCTTTCACAGCTTATTGGTTTTCTGGATCTTGGGTTTGGTTCAGATGTTGATGTTTGATTCAATACAAAGAAGAACCTGTTTGCATTATGCGGCATTATACGGTCACTCAGATTGCTTGCAAGCCCTCCTTGCCTCAGCTCATACCTCTCCAGTGGCTGCCTCTTGGTCTCTTTCTCCCTCTATTCGCTATCTGCGTGTTTCATTATTGTTTAACCAGTACTGATTCTTTGCGGGTTTGCAATGGATGGGTTCGCCAGGGGATTTGCGAGATTTGTGAATATTAGAGATAAAAATGGATCAACCCCGGTGCATTTGGCAGCGCGGCACAGGCATGCTGAATGTGTGCATATACTTTTGGACCAAGGCGCTCTTGTTTCTGCAGCAACTGGTGGATCCAGGTAGTTCTTCGTGTGTTGGGTTATAATCATTTCTGTGTTCAAAGATTGCATTGTGAATTGCTAATCAATTTTGATGATTTGCCATTTGAAATTGACTAGACATCCACTTGAGTGGCAGGTATTCTGGGAGCACGCCGCTTCACTTGGCTGCTCGCGGAGGTTCACTGGATTGTGTAAGAGAATTACTAGCACATGGAGCTGACAGACTTCAATTCGACTCAGCAGGGTAAATCCTTACGAACTTAGCAATTAAGCATCATTCATAGCTATTCACTTTGTGTCGTTAATTGTGGACTCAAACCAAAGTAATCATGGAAGGCTGAAATGGCTATCTATAGTAAGATTCATGAAAGTCATTTCTTTCTTTATCAGTAATGGAAGTATCGCTGTTCTTTTTTCTTACCATAGTTTTTTTGTATTTTCGCCAAGTTTGATTAAAGTCTGGTGACATTTGGATCTTCAGGAAAATACCATACATGGTTGCCCTCAAGTACAAACATACATCATGTGCGGCCCTACTCAATCCAACATCGGCAGAGCCACTTGTATGGCCTTCGTCGCTGAAAATCATCAGTGAGCTTAACCATGAGGCCAAATCTCTTCTAGAGAAGGCGCTCATTGAAGCGAATAAAAAGAGAGAGAAGTCCATATTGAAGGAAGCTGCCCACCCCATCCTTCCACCTTTAGACCCTACTCTTGCGGTTGAAGAGGACTTGTCTGAGGTAGATACGAAATTCTTCAATCATGGCTTTCAAATTGATTTCTAAATTCTAAAATGTCATTGCGTCTCAATCAGGACAGCGAAGTAGATCTATGCTGCATCTGCTTCGAACAAGCCTGCACCATTCAGGTCGAGGAATGTGGCCACCAAATGTGTGCCCACTGCACCCTCGCCCTATGCTGCCAGAACATTAAACCGAGTGGATCTTCCAATAAGCCACCTCTCTGCCCCTTCTGCAGAAGCACCATGACACAGCTCGTTGTTGCAAAGATGAACAAATTCAACAATGGCAATGATGTGATCGATGTTGAAGAGGATTATGATGAGGATGATGGTGAGGTTGAGATGAGCCCTTCAAAGCCAAGGCGGTCAAAGAAATACTGGAGTTATAGTGAAGGCAGTACCAGCTTCAAGGGCTTGTCTGCCATGGGTTCTTTCGGGAAGATGGTTGGTCGTGGCACAGGAAAAATTGCAGCTGAATGTAGCAGCAGGGAGATGGATAAAACTGAAAGTGACTTTGCAACAAGTCATGCATAAATCTGCCCTAGCCTGATGAAGATTTGGTTGATCTACAATCAAAGATGAAAACCTCAGGAGTGAAATCTAAATGCTTTTTTTCTGCCACTGAATCAGTTACATGCCCTGAAAGTTTAGGAGTGATGAGTGAAGTTTAGCAGTGACCACTTATATGACCAGACCTAGAGATTTGGTTTCGGGGAGATCATGTAAAAATAGAGGAAGCTGAAGAGAAGAAGAGGAGGTAGTATGTATTGCTGTCATTGTGCCATTTCAACAGTGTCAAGTCATTTTGCCTTCAGGGCATCAAATGAAAAATAACTCTTAGAAATTACTCCACCAAAATAATACAAACTATCCACTTATAAATGAAAAATAACATGGGTTATTGTTGTTCTACGCCGGGATTGAAGTCATTTTCCACACATGTACATTGGTTAAGGCATCAGTTTGAGATGTTTGATTCTGCTTATAAAATCCGACATGGACTCATGTTTGTGTCATACGTTAGACTTGTAAATCATTTACAATTCGGCGTAAAAGCTCTCTTTGATCATGGGCGATGAAGATGCCATAGCCTAAACTTCAACAAACAAATAGAAGTTACAGAATAAATATTTTACTAAAATGGGCATCCAGCCTTGTTTTGAAGGGTTCTAGATTTGGGAATATTTCAGGAAGGTAACTTTTCTACTGCATAAGATAATGACTTATGAGAGGTCCATCTTTACAGAAGAAACATTGCCTTTGTGGGAAGTGCAGGAACATATAAACAGTATCAGGAGGCCTAAATTCCCCTATTCAACAGTACTTGATATCAATAATTAGGTGATCAGTAAAAGCACATAGACAAGCAATAACAATAATACTAGCCCTGATTTCTTTGCTTGTAAATCACTAGATGGGATTTTACTATAGCAGCACTGCTCCCTCTTTTAAGGAAGTAGCCAAGAGAACCTCGCCGACATAAGATTATGAGCATGGTTGTTAAAGAATAAAGATCGCCTTAAACAAAGAAAGGTAGGTGGCATATTTTAAAAGGAAAGTAATGCCAAAATCATGTAAACATAAACTTTGTCCATTTGTGAAGAAAACAATATCACCATAAGTCAGTTGTCTGGAAACAAACTAGCCAATTAACCCCCAAAAAAAGTCCAAAAATGATTTTGCTCTATAAGTTGTATATTATGTACACTAGAATTAACGACAACCCTGTTAGAATCAACTCTTTATCTTTTGTTCAAGGATGAGTATACATTGGAAAACATCAAGCCTTACATGGGCATAACTGGATTGTGACATGGGGATAAGAACAAGGCCGTCAACAGCTCTAAGCTTTTTAATGTTGATCAAGCCTTAATGTTGGTTATACATTTGAGATATACTGGATACCGGTTAAATTTGCTGTTGCAGAGGGTACTTATTCATGGCTTGCAAGTTGCACTTGGTCGATATTCTCCTATTCCTAGCAGATCCTGAAACAAAATCCATTTGGAAGTATCAGCAGATTTAGATGTACTGATGTACATGTACTACTACTTGTAAGAGGTGATATGGTTCCAAAGAAATGGTGGTATGATCTTCTAAATGTCAAATTCAAGTCTAGCCAGCAAACAAAAAATTAAAATGAAAACAGCAACTCTAGAAGGGTAGGGCATTCAAAAAACACATAACAAGTGTGTCTGGGTTTGCTTGATAAATAATGAGGAATGGCCTAGTTTTGGCAAAACCCGAAAACTGTCACACTACCAGTATGTTGCTGCTTTAACCATATCAGTTGCAACAAGTACATGTTCATGTGAATTGAGAGAGCATGGGATTGATATAAAAAAACATCTACCTGAATCATCCTGACCAACCTTCAGGACTTACACATCATATGTTAAAAGGAAAAAGGTTCAGCCTAAAAAACAATAATCGAAACTAAATGATGCAGTAGTATAATGGTGTTACTTTCACAAGAAAAAAAATGGATTGACAGATCATAACCATAAGAGAGCACAGAGTCAAGAGCAACCTGGCATGCTTTGTTCTTCGCTCTAGTTTCGGCTGTACTCGGTATATCATGATTTGGTTTCATAAATCTCTTCTCACGCCTTTCGCATGAGCCCCATCCATCAGAAAACCTACCACTCCTGATGGGAAAAATGAACAAGATGTGCAATAAGTACTGCAGATTTAGAAGCATCATTTTCTGTTCACAGCACCTAGATTCAGCAAGTATGTACATACGGCATCTGTGCTCGAACTATGAATTCTGCACGCTGGACGTTTCGGCTATCATCAAATTCGATGGTCTTGTCCTTGATTTCAAACGATACATTGAAAAAAAATGCCATCTTCCTCCAACCTATTCATAGGAATTCATATCATCATATCTGCCAACTAAACAAAGTAGCAAAGGATGGAGTAGCTTTTTTTCTTTGTACCTGATTTCTTAATGTAAGGATTTCCTGAGATCATGGTGTAATCAGATTTCTCCAGAATCTGCCAATTCATCAACTTATGATTTGAGACCAACAAACTCACAGATCCTACAAGCAACTTGCAGATCAATTCACATTTCGATATCCCTTACTACCAAGCCATTATCACCACATGGACTTTAGCCCAAGGTTAAGGACAAGCCCAATTCTCCTTCACCATCTGACAAGTCCAAGGATGAGCCCATTCTTAACCTGTGCTACAAGACAAATTGTCTATCTAGGAAGCTTCCTGAATATCTGTAATCAATATATATACACTCCTGTATTCTCCGTTTTGTAATTGAAACAGTAGAACAGTTCAATCAATCTCAATGACTTACCTTTCTGTATGGTACCAGAGCCATCTTGGCTGACTGCCCCTTTCAAATTCAAATCCCATCTTCTTTCCTCAATTTTTTTTTTCTTTCCCTCTGCTTTCTAACAACAACAAAAAATCTCAGCTTACACATTCCCATGGCTGATTCTTCCACAACCAATACCATCAACGACCTTCAAACCTCCATGGCACAAGTTGCTATTTCCCCCTCCCTTACTTCCTTACCAAACTTTACTGCTCTCAACACTATCAAGCTATCTCCCACCAACTTTCCCGTTTGGATCCGCCAAATTACACCGTATCTCCGCTCTCAAAGATTCTTGGGCTATGTCGATGGGACGTTACCTTGTCCATCTGCTACAGACGACAACTCTTCGGCCGTTGACGACTGGATCGTCAAAGATCAACTGGTCCTGGCCATTCTGTCGGCATCCCTAACTGAACCGGTAATGGTTCAGACCTTGGACTGCGACACCTCCCGCTAGTTGTGGGATCGACTTCACAGCTTGTACTCAGCCAGGTCTACTGCAAACGTTGTCCAGACACGTATGCAGCTTACAAACTTGAAGAAAGGAGATGAAAGTGCCACAGACTATTTCAACAAAGCTACCTCTCTGGTGCATCAGATACAGGCAGCCGGTCAAGGCATTTCCGATGATGAACTGGTCTCTTACCTTCTGGCCGGCCTAGGGAGTGAATATGATGCCATGGTAACCACTTTGTCCTCCCAACATGAGCTTCCAAAGCCCCATGATGTCCTCCACTACATGCTCCTTCAAGAAGCCCGCATCGCAAGACAGACCGCTCTCCTCCAAGCCCAAACTCAGGTTTCGCTCAACTCCACTACCACCACAACTGATTCATCTCCGGAGCTACATTTCACCTCCACCAGAGGAAGAGGGCGTGGCAGAGGAGATGCCTATCGGGGACGAGGAGACACTCGCGGCGGTCGTTCATTCTCAAGGGGAGGTCGCACCTACAACAGCTTCACAGGGGGACTGGATACTCGTCCCACCTGTCAACTCTGTGAGAAAAAGGGACATGTCGCTGCCCGATGTTGGAGCCGTTTCGATCACACCTTTCTCCCACAACCGCCTCCTCGCTCGCTTCAGGCCAACATCACCACCACGCCTTGGTATCCGGATACCGCCGCCACTCATCACTACACCCATGATGTTTCTAATTTGAGATTCGACAAACTTCCATACGAGGGGACTGATGTTGTCTCTCTTGGCGATGGCTCCACTATACCCATCCAACACCACGGTTCTTCAATTCTCCCTTCTCCTTCTCGTTTATTTCGTTTAAATCAGCTTCTTCATTCTCCTGCTTTAACAAAAAATCTAATTTCTGTTCGTCGTTTCTGCGAAGACAACAATGTCTTCTTTCAATTTCACCACAATTGTTTTCTTGTGAAGGATTCGGAGACGGAAGCTCTTCTTCTCAGGGGTCCCGTCGATGATCGTGGTCTGTATGTCTGGCCTGCCTCTTCACCATCGACACCACATACCCACCTACTTTGCACCGCCAGCACCGTGACGCCGTCAACCGCTCCTCTTTGGCATTCTAGGCTAGGGCACCCATCCAATGAAATAACGAGGCTTGTGTTTGTGGATCATCACCTGCCTGGCCCACTTAAATTACCTAGCCCACCCTTTTGTGTATCTTGCTCTTGGGCTAAGGCACATGCTTTACCTCACCCTACTAGCACTTCTAGATCTTTAAATGCTTTGGATCTTTTGTTCATGGACGTTTGGGGTCCGACCCATATTCCCTCAAAAAATGCAAACAAATATTTTCTCTCCATTGTTGATGATTACTCAAAATTTATTTGGCTCTTTCCGTTCCAATCAAAATCACAAGTGTCTCAAATTGTACATACTTTTATTCCTCTTGTCACCAACAATCTTGGTCGCCCCATTCGTGCCATCCAAACGGATAATGGCACGGAATTTTCCCCACTAAAACCCCTTTTTCGAACGTTAGGGATCCACCATCGCTTATCTTGCCCCTATTCTCACCAACAAAATGGTACCGTCGAGTCCCGTCATCGTCGCATTGTTGATATTGGTCTCACACTCCTCAAACATGCCTCCCTTCCACTTTCCTTTTGGGACTATGCCTTCCAAACGGCCTCCTACCTTGCCAATCGGTTACCTTCACCCATTATCCACCATAAATCACCGTTTTCTCTCCTTTTCCACACAAGTCCCGATTACAAGTTTTTAAAGGTGTTTGGTTGTTTATGTTTTCCGAATCTCCGACCTTACAATCATCACAAATTCTCCCTCCGCTCAACCCCTATGATTTTCTTGGGCTATAGTTCACACCACAAGGGATATATATGCTTTGATTGGGTTCAAAATAAAACTTACATTTCACGTGATGTTATATTTCATGAGGACAAATTCCCATTTCAAACAAATTATCCCCCTCCTCTCACACAAACACAGTCCCCCACTCACATTCCAAATTCGGCTCTCTCTCAAGCCCAATTGCCCATAGTCTCTCCTAATCCATTTTCACCAGCCCACTTCAGCCCTATTATCCACACACAAGCCCAAGCCCCACCTACTGATCAAATTCCCACGCCTCTAGACCCCACTTCTATACCTTTGTCTTCCCCATCGACGCCGCCCACTCAAAATTCCCAGCCTCCCTCTCTTCATCCCATGGTCACAAGAGCAAGGGCCAACGTCTTCAAACCGCTTCAAAGAACTGATGGCACTGTACCCTGGCCATCATGCTCTCTCACAACACTCATTCCAGAAGAGCCGACAAGTTTCACCGAAGCGTCGAAGTTTCCCGAATGGCGACAGGCCATGCTCAATGAGTTTCGTGCCTTGCTAGACACAAAGACATGGTCTCTAGTTCATCCGCCTCCCGGTGCAAACATACTTGGTGTGAAGTGGGTCTTCAAGACCAAGAGAAAATCTGATGGTTCGATCGAGAGACGGAAGGCTCGATTGGTGGCCAAAGGCTATCATCAACAACCGGGTATTGATTTTCACGAAACCTACAGCCCTGTTGCAAAGCCATCAACCATCAGACTGCTTCTTTCCTTAGCTGCCATGTATCGATGGTCCACCAGGCAGATTGACATACAGAACGCGTTCCTTCACGGGACTCTCTCCGAAGATGTCTTCGTCATTCAGCCTCCAGGTTTTGTACATTCTTCCTTTCCTAATCACGTGTGCAAGCTCAATCGAGCTCTCTATGGACTCAAACAGGCACCGCGTGCCTGGTTTGCTCAACTCTCGGAGTTTCTCCTTTCAATTGGCTTCACTTCCTGCCCTGCTGACACCTCTCTCTTCACCTTTCGCCAAGGGAAAGACATCGCCTTCGTATTGATTTATGTCGATGATCTATTAGTCATCACCTCTAACCCAACTCTATCTGTGAGATTTGTGTCTTCCCTTTCCAGGAAGTTTCCCGTTCGTGATCTTGGCCCTGCGAACTACTTCTTGGGTATTGAAATTAGCCGCGACGCTTCTGGTTTCTACCTTAGCCAGACCAGGCACATACTTGGCATACTGCAGACCACAGGAATGCTGGATTCCCGGCCTATAGCTTCACCTGTCGCAGCTACATTTGACACATCAGACCCGTCACCTCCATTTGATGACCCATACAAATTTCGCAGTGTTGTGGGCAGCCTTCAATACTTAAGTTTCACAAGGCCCGATATAGCGTTTGCCGTCAACAAGGTTTCACAGTTTATGCATTCCCCATGCCTCTCGCACTGGCAAGCTGTTAAAAGGATACTTCGATACCTTAACCACACTCGTGACCTGAAGTTTCACATCTCCTCCAAGGTCCAACACTCAAGGTGGCATTCATTTCCTCCAAGGATCAAGTGGCTGACCTTCTAACCAAGGCACAATCAACCAGTTTGTTCAACCGAAATCGCTCCCATCTGTGCCTTACCCATCTGGGATCGACGGGGAGTACCAAGCCATTATCACCACATGGACTTTAGCCCAAGGTTAAGGACAAGCCCAATTCTCCTTCACCATCTGACAAGTCCAAGGATGAGCCCATTCTTAACCTGTGCTACAAGACAAATTGTCTATCTAGGAAGCTTCCTGAATATCTGTAATCAATATATATACACTCCTGTATTCTCCGTTTTGTAATTGAAACAGTAGAACAGTTCAATCAATCTCAATGACTTACCTTTCTGTACTTACACTAAGGAAATAATCAAAACACCAAGAAATTAATCAAATCTAATGCTCAGCAAACAATTGAAAGTATCCACACAAAGCAAATTATGCTAGCAAACCATGATCAATTAGGAATGATGGAACTGACCGCCATAGCCGTATTCTGGTAATCCTTGAACAGATTCACAGTGTTAATCCGCCCATCCAAGGCAGACTGCCTCGTAACCTCCCTGTCTTCACCTAGAACACAATCAATTGCTATCAAATTCTCGGAAAAAGGACTGATCTCCTTCCCAGTGAGCCTACCCGACGCTGACGAAGAGTAAAACGGGGTCGTTGGAGACCTCATCACCTGCGCGTGCCTCACAACTGCGAGAGGACTGTTTTCGCTAACCTCGGAGACACAGTATGACGATCGCGAGATCTTCTGCGGGCGTTCACGGTCGTGATTGAAGCTGTCCAGCACCTCGCCGCCTCTGTCGCCGTAGCGAGGAGGAACGGCGTTGTGCGGGGACGAGTATTGGTACCTGGGAGCCTTGGAGGATGACTTCTGTAACTGTTGAGGTGGAGATGGGGAGGAGGAAGGACGGAGAATCTGAGGAGTTCGACAATTGGAAGGCGTTAGGGTTTGGGGTTTACGGGATTTGAAGGCAGCGCCGGCAGTGGGAGTGATGGCGGTGGAGTATGAAGCGGCCGCAGAGTCGATGACCGCCCATAGATCGGCGTCGTCGAGATCTTTGTCGTCAACGGGGAGGAGGATCGGAGAAGCCATTGATGAAGCTCCGACGAAGGGTTCGGTAGCTAGCTGATAGCTTGATACTGGCTTTCTCACTCTCCTCCCGTGCAGTGGAAGGACGCGTTTGAATTCGAATTGTGTTTGGCGGAATTGCGGAAAGCAACGTAGTAGTTATTTCCACTTCCACCACACGTCGTCGTATTCTGTTTCGCTCTGGTTGCACAAAACGTCCTTTTATTTCGACCAATTTGCACAAAACCGCCATTTTATTTTTGAAAACGGCATCTAAACACTCTTTTTCCTAGGGGTAGCCACAAATTCCACAAATCCCGTCATGATCCCGGTGGGATTTCGAAAAAATAAAATCGATCCTGTCCTGTAAAAATTACGCGAAACAGAGAGTTCGCATCCGCAAATCCTGTCTCGTCCCGCACACACACACACACACACATATATGGATAGATAGATAGATAGATAGATAGATAGATAGACAATAGATCATATGTACTCAGCCCTTAACGTGTATCATGTGAACAAATCTGAGTCATTGAATTAAGAAGATCGACGGATGAGATTAAAAGTAACTTTTGATTATTCGATGGTATTGGGAGATTATTCGATGGAATGAAATTATTCGGTGGTATTGGGCGATTATTCGATAGAATAAAATTTACCTTTTTTACACTCTTTTTAGAACAGAAAAAAACTGCGCTTCTAGAGTATAATTATCTCTTCTGGAAGCAGAGATCTAAGTTGAATCGCCTTCAGTTAGGAGATCGGAATACCAGATTCTTTCAAACAACCGTAAAAATCAAAAACTTCAGAAATTCGACTTCCTCGTTCACCACCAAGAACGGCATCCAGCTGTCAGATGATCATGAAATCTCGACTCATATAACCATGGAAATGAAGGAAAGATTTATAGCGTAACAGAGGCCCATCGTCTCTCATGAACATCTCATATTCATACAGAATCAAATCTCCCATGAGGACAATGCTAAGCTGTTAGTTCCCCCTTCTAATAATGAAATAAAAGAGGTACTAAAGAGCATGACCGAAGACAAAACCCCGGGTCCTGATGGATTTCCACCGGAATTCTATTTAAAATACTGGACTACAGTTGGGAAATCTTTGTGTAAGACGGTTAAAGCCTTTTTTCACTCGGGTACCTTACTTTCTGAAATCAACCAAACGTTCATAGCGTTGATTCCAAAAATTGACAATCCGGTAAACATCAACCATTTTAGACCGATCGGCCTTTGTAATACCATTTATAAACTTATTGCAAAAATCATAGCCAATAAACTCAAGCCTTTGCTACATAAGTTAATCAATCATTTCCAAGGAGCCTTCATAGAAGGAAGATCAATTCAGGATAATACTCTAACTGAACACGAAATTTTTCACAATTTTCATAAGCAGAAGGGAAGAAAAGGGTGGATGGCGATTAAACTCGACTTAGAAAAAGCCTACGATAAGATCAGCTGGGACTACATCAGAGCTACCCTCACTAAATTTGGTTTTGAAAAACAATGGATTTCATGGGTTATGAATTGCATTACTACCACCTCCTTTTCAGTATTAGTCAATAATCGTCCAAGAACTGTTTTCAGACCGGAGAGAGGCATAAGACAAGGTGACCCCCTTGCCCTGTATATATTCATCATTGTCATGGAAAATTTAGCTAGAGAACTCATCCAGGAAGCCTCGCTAGATGATAATCTAGTAGGATACCAACTCACAAAAAATGGTACCATGATACCATTCCTAACATTTGCAGACGACACAACTATCTTCTCTGAAGCTTCTCACAAGAGTCTCCACACATTACGTAATATTCTCAGCAATTTCTCAAATCTTTCTGGTCTAACGATCAACTTTAATAAGAGTTCTATTCAATTTTCGGAGAATGTCAAGACGTACCTAGCCAACTCTCTTGCTCAGGAAATGCACATTCCTATTTCGAAAACTCTAGAAAAATATTTGGGAATACCCATGGTTAGAGGAAGAGTTAAAAATGAAGTATTCGATGATGCCATCGTTAGCATTAAAAAGCAACTGTCTAAGTGGAAAGCATCTTCGCTCTCACAAGCAGGTCGCACGACTTTAATTCAAGCGAACCTAAGTTCTAAAACTAATTACCTAATGCAGAATTTCCTTTTGCCAAAAGGTGTGTTGAACCAAATTGATCAAATTCACAAAAACTTTTTCTGGAATAAGCTCAACTCCGAAAGATATACTCCACTGATTAGATGGGATAAGATTTGCAAACCAAAGACTCAAGGTGAAGATATGCATGGAAGATATGCATGGAACCGGACAACATATGGGTTAAAGTTATAACTGAAAAATATTTACAACAAGAGAATCTTTTTGAAAGATCATCTCAATATACCTCCTGGCAATTTGGAAGACTCCTCCATTTAAGAGAATTTTTTTTGAAAGGCCTTCATTGAGTATTAGGAAATGGTGAGTCTATAAATGTCTTGAAAGATCCTTGGCTTTTAAACACTGATCTATCTAGCTTCAAAACCTCTTTTGATCCCCATCTAAGAGTCAAACAACTTTTTAACTCTAATAAGCATTGGGATATCCCACTTCTTAAAGAAATCTTCCCTAACCACATTGTCATAAAAATATCTGAGGTTAAAATCCCCAGCTGGGAAACTCCGGATAAATTAGTATGGAAGCTCAACTCGGATGGTCGATTCTCAACCCAATCGGCTAGACACTTGGATTATCAAAACAGTAATAGTGCAAGGGACCAAAATTGGTTTTGGAAACTCAACATTCCGCCTAGAACTAAAAATTTTCTCTGGAAAATCATCAATGACAGCTTACCAACCACGGATAGACTCAACAGATATTATAATAGAGTTCCTTCAGGTTGTTGTTTTTGTGATTGTAATAAGGAAGACAATAACCACTTATTTATGCAGTGTCCTTTTACCAAAACTATAATTGCAGCCTATGAGCAGTTGACTCAGAAAAATGCTCCTATGTTACCCTTGGTAAATACTAATATTCTTGATTTTATCAACCCTAATGAAGATAGGAAGAAAATTGAAGAAATCTGCTTTATCTGGCAGAGAATATGGGAAGCTAGAAATGATGTGATATTTAGGAATAAAAAATCAAACGAACACCACCAATTAGCCATCAGGATCTATGGCGATTTCAAAGAATGGTTAAACCTCAACCCGATTAAAGCTAAGTGTAACAAAAATATCTCAAAACGACAACGAAACTCAAGATGGACCAAGCCTCCTCAAGAGATCTATAAAATTAATGTAGACGGTTCTTTCAAAACAATGGGCGACAGCCAGGTGGGGGGTTGATTAGGGACCACCATGGTGCTGTGGTGGATATTTTTCAAATGGAAACGACGGCAAAATCTCCCATTCAAACGGAGATCTCAGCTTTCTGTGTAGGTGTAGAATTAGCTCGATCTAAGGGACTAAGAAGAGTCATTATCGAAGGAGATTGTTTAGAAGCTGTCAAAGCAATCAACGATAGCTCTTATGTCAGATGGGAAATAACAAGAGAAGTGGAATTCATCAGAAAACTTAAGTCCAGCTTCATCAGAATAGACTTCCGACACTGCTATAGGGAAGCGAACAAAGCGGCTGATTTCATCTCTAGATCTAGGGATACTTGTTTATACTCGAATCTCCCCGCGAATGGGGAATTATGTAACATCATCCGTTGGGATGATCATGGTAGCTCCTTACCTTAGTAAGGACTGCCTACTTTTTGCCTACTGTAAAAAAAAAAAAAAAAAGTGAAAGCAGACGAATAATCATGAACAAATAGACGAATAATTTCTGAGTACATGATACACGATAAGGGATGTGTACACTGGAACTAAACCATATATATATATATATATATATATATATATAGGATGGATCAAATGTTTACAAGTCTTATTGTGTTTTGTGTTAACAAATATAAACCCTTGATCAAATCAAAATAGAAGGTTGTGATTAATCCTGAATTTAAATAATTTATTTTTACTAAAAAAGTGGGACCTACGGGGAAAACTAATCCAATCTCACAAGGGAAGTGTGTGTGTGATGCACATGCATGTAACTGCTCGAATTCTGCAAAGAGAAAATCGTGGGAGACGCTTAATTTTTTTTTTTTTGCCAATTTACTCCAATTTCCTTTTTGAAAAGATTTTTGGTCATACAAATCAAGACCATGATCTATTAATCTGGTATGTAAAATCCTTGAAAATCTGTGACAGTTTCATCCAAGTGAACGGTGAAGAAGAGGAAGATTTATGAAAGTTTTTTAACTTCATAATTTTCCAAGTAGTCATCAATATTCGGCAAATTTTATCAAATATTCATCACAGTCACTCAATTATTCATCAAAATTTTTGTTAAAATTTATCAAAAATTCATCACAGTCACTCAAATATTCATCATAGTCACTCACATATTCATCACAATTACTAAATTATTCATCATAGTTTTTGTTAAAATCTATCAAATATTCATCACAATCACTCAAATATTCATCACGATCACTCAAATATTCATCACAGTTACTCAATTATTCACAATTTCCCAAATATTCATCAATATTCGGCAAAATTTAAGAAATATTTATCACAGTAACGCAATTACTCATCAAAGTCAAGAATCATTTCACCAATATGCATATCACGTCCCCCGAGTATGAAACAGGACCTATTTCGTACCAGTGACTCAAATTTCTACAATATTCATATCAATACAACAAATATTCATCAAATTAATCCCCTTTCAACTCCCCTCTAATGAAAATTCGCGCTCATCCCTAACCCGGGGCGAATTCGATGGTGCGCTACAATGGCGTCATCGTGGTGTCCCTTCAAGCCGCCTACAGACTCCGCCGAGTAGCTATTCGCTGGAGTCGCCCTCTAATTTCGCCGGAATTGCCCTAGTATGAGATGCGATGAAGAGGGTGAGAGACGATTGTTTTCTAATCGTCCAAAAAAAAGGGGGATTTGGGTTGGGATATCACGCGCGTGTGTTGGGAGAAAATGGTAGTTTTTTTCTTTTCATATTAAAATTAATTAATTTCGGTAATTAATCTCGTCCTTCCATTTGCAATCAATCAACAGCTTATATTTGTTAACACAAAACACATTAAGGGATGTTTACACATGACCTAACCTCTATATATATATATATATAAATTAATTAATTAATTAATTAAAAACATCTAAGAATATATTTATATTATACATTAACATTAATTTAAACCCAAAATTTAAATTTTAAAATAATAATAAAAGATTAAAAACATATAAGAAATAAGATTTTTTTTTTTTTAAAAAAAAAAGCAGTACCGCACTAATGTCTTACTGTTGGCAGCTCTCAGTAGGGATGGCAACGGGGCGGTATCGGAGCGGGGGTACCCTCCCCGTCCCCATCCCCGTTTATCAAAACTCTCCCCGTCCCCGTCCCTCTCCCCGTCCCCGTTCGGGGATTGAAAATTGTCCCCGTCCCTATTCCCGCCGGGTCCCCGTCCCCGTTTAATGTTCCCCATTTTGTTTTCCCACGGGTTTTCTTACGAATTTCCCCATCAAATTTCACGATATAAGTTTCTCCTTAGTTTAATATATAAGTTTATACCTACCACAAAACATATTAAACTTTTAAAAAAAAAGGTTAATTGATAACAAATAATAATTAAAGATGTTAAAATAATACATGTACAAATATTCTAAAGGTGTTAAACAGGTCCCCGTCGGGGATCCCCGTGGGTTTACCCCTCATATCTAAACCTAACTCTCTCCTATCCTTCTTTCTCCCTACCGTCAAATCTCAGATCTTTGAAGTCGAGGCGACGCTTCATCGGAGTCTAACCTACGCCGAGCTCCTTCACTCCTCTTCGTCGTCTTCTCTCTCGTTCCTCTCCCCGTCATCTTCGTTGAGCTCCTTTGCTCTTCCAGGTTCGACCGCTTCAGTCAAGCTCTCCCCCGGTGAGATGCTCACCTGCTGCAACTGTCATCTGATGAGGCGATGTTGCTGAAACTTGCTGAAAGACAACCATTCTGAGCGGCTAAACAGATCATTGAGCGTTCTCCGAGGGCGGCCAGCAATTTTGAGTGTTCTCCAAGGGCGGCGTTATGCAACTCTTCTCCCTAAACTCTACCTACAGCGACCGAGGAGGAATCTCCGACCTCAATTTTGTTGTAGATCCATAGTCCGGCACCATCCCTGCACCAATTTTGTCCGACAAGGCATCCATCTCTTCGATCTAGATTCGTAGTCCAATTCTGCTCGAGGACATCGACGTTTGCTCCCCAATTGCAAGGTCCACATCTATACTCCTTCATTTGTACTCGTATTTGATAGCAAATCTTACAAGCTTTTGCTGCTGAAATCGGCGCCAAGAGTCGTGGCTGTTTGGATCTTCAAGCATGAGCGGATTCTGGAGATACTGCTTTTAGCGAGGATGTTGTTGTTTCCCATGGATCTCATTGCTGAAACATAGTTCTAGATTCCGACGTGACTGGATAGTCTGGATTTGTCGATGGATATAGACGTTGAATTTAATGAGTATAGATTTGCAGTTTGTCCAAGGAATCATGTTTGCTGCATTTCGGGATATCTTTTGTATGACAAATGTTTACCTATCTGCTAGATTGAATTTAAAGAGCTTGTTGTTGATCTTTTCTGAAAGCTTGCTTTGACTAGATCTCTCAATTTGTTTGCAATTGTGTCTTGATTGTCTTCACCTTAGATGAAGGCGACTCGATTTCGTCGATGAAGATCTCTTCCTCCCGCTCTTGCTGAAATCTCTTCATTTGCTGAAATCTCTTAATTTGTGATGTTGTTGTAATTACTGCAATCTCTTAATTGTTGGTGAAATCTCTTAATTTGCTGAAATTGTTGTTGTAATTGCTGAAATTGGTGTTGAAATGAGACAACTCAGGTTTCAACAGCGTCGGCGTCAGCAACTCCGGTTTCAGCAACGTCAGCGTCAGCAACTTCGGTTTCAACAACTTCGGTTTCAACAACTCTCCGATTTCAGCAACTCCGTTTTAGCAAGTTTTAGCAACATGGTGGACATTTAGCTAATATTACTAAGTTGGTAGACAAAATGTTAATAAAGGCCGAAAATATGGACATTCTAGTAACATCCCTTTTTGTTTTTGGAGTTAATTGGATTGTTTTTTAATCTTTTTTTGCGAGAGACAAATTCGTCTCGTCTAGTCCCGTGAGGGATAAGACCCGACGAGCTTTGAAAAAACTAAAATCAATCCTGTCCCGTAAAAAATGCGCAAGACGAGACACGAAATTACCCCAATCTCGTCTTGTCCCATCCCCCATGTCCTAATGTTCACCCCCTACTTTTTCCATTGGGGGTTGTTATTTGCACGGTCATTTTTTCGCGTTTTACACGGTACGCGACTGCGCATTGTGAGTGCGCGGCTCCGCGCACTCGCAATGCGCAATCGCGCTTTTTTTTTTTTAAATCCGCATACGCGCAGTGCGCATACGCGAATATATATATAACTGAAATGATCACCTATTTAACAGTCGATAATAATCACAATAATAATAACAGTAATAATACGTGCTATTGGTCGGACCTTTAACAAGGACCACAACCTACATCAGATCGTTGTTTTACCATCCCGTAGAGAATGCATTCCGAGATGGTGTTTCATGAAACCTTGTAAGGCGGTGGCTTAACGAACCACAGCCTGCAAGTCAGTCTACTGCAGAACTTGCCAAAGACATATAGCCACTCGCATCACGTGGTGTGCATTTTAACTTAATAAGCATCATATGGTGCCTATCTTAACTTATCATACATAACCAGTTTATACTAGGTGATCATAATAACGACATTAAATCAAACATGAAAAAGCATGGATAATTCAAAGGATCTTACTATCACATGCCACTAGTTTGCATGAAAGAAACAAGCAGCATATCATGCAATTTAGGAAGAAGAAAATAGGCAACTTTCACTTATCTCGTGTTATAAACAAACAATCATATTTAATACGCATATCACTATAATTAATTTAATAATTGCCCATTACTTTAACTCAAGCCAATTTATGAATAAAAAGATAAATTACATCAAGCAAACGGGTATGCAATTTATTGAAATTGGCAAGGAAATTGGCCACAGGGCCGCATTCGACACGAAAGAATTTAAAAAGCACATCAAAAGAATCACGAAACACGCAAAGGGCGTTTGAACGAAATCACTTGCCTTAACATTCGATGACTGGTTGACGACAACAAGATGAGATTTTAGCACCCTATTGAATCTAACGAGAAAAGGAATATTAATATTGATATTTTATAAAATTAACTTTACTTAACTCAATTTGATATTGAATTAATTCTATAAAGTTAAAAATCTATACCAATATGAATTCCTCGGGAAGCGGGATCCAGTGTGGGTGATTCGAGATTTCTTGGTGTCGCTGAAACGGGCAAGAATTGAATAGTTTAGAAATATTAGCCGCTTAACTTAATAAATAATTAAGTTAGGGACAGAAACGGAAATAATATAAACATAAGGGACGTTTCTGTAATTTCTTCAAAAGAAATCAAAACCTCTGTCTTCTTTCTCTTTGAAATCACACGCAGGGACGGAGGAACGACGGAACTCGATCGGTGTGGCTCCTCCTCCTCCGACTTCGATGGGCTACCGGGGACGGCGAAGATCGGGGCGGCGGCTCGGATGAGACGGCGCGGTGGTGGTCGCCGGTGGAGGCAAGCGACTGGGCTCGCGCGGTAATCGGATCGGACTCAGTTCGCCGACGGTGGTGCTTGGATGGATAACAAGGTGCGGTGGTGGTGGTCAGGGGCTGTTCACGGAAGTAATTAGGAGAGGAGAGGAGGACGGCGATGGCGGGTTTGATTGTCCATCGGCGCACTCGCTGTGCGCATCTGCCTGTCCATTCGCGCGCATTCGTTGTGCGCAGCTGTCGGCGCGCCTTTTTCATCCGCGCTTTCGCGGCGCTATTACCTAGATTAACCGTGCAAACGGCGATAATTTCACCGTACACTTAGCAATTCCGTTTTAAAAAACAAGGCCTTGCAGGTAGTGGTGGATGGAGAGGTTTAAACGATCGACAATATGTAAAGCTAGCATCCTCAAAACAAGTACTCTATAAAATAAAAGCAACTTAGTTTGTAGATATACCTTCAAAAAATCGTACCATTTAGTTAGTTAAGCTTAGCTTGTAGTGTACATATATAGATCAAGGTTAATGAGGCATTTATCACGTTGTAATTAGTTCTTACTACCCCTTTTGATGTCCGACTTGTTATTTTTTGTTATCTTTAATTACTTAATTTCGATTGTTGTAAAGTTGGAGCAGTATGTTGCTTACAAGCTCCACCTCATAAGTTTAATTAATGGACCGGTTTTGGATAATAGAATAAACTTTTTTTTTTTTAGTTCATAGGTAGCACTTAGGCCATTATAATATAGAGGAGGGGATTCGAACTCGTGATCTATTGATCAATGGTCACTACATGTCATCTTTACCAGTTAAGCTAGTAACTCTCTTTTATATCGTGATTGTAGGAGTATTGTAAAGTGTGACCCAGAGGGGCGAAGTCGGAGCTAACAACCAAGGGCGTGGAGTCGAGCTTCATAAGGTGCCACACACTAGCAAACCCACACCCAGCACAGATCTCTATAAATAGGTTGTTAGAAGAATTAGTTAAGGGTGAAGCCCGTTGAAACAAATTGAGAAAATCGCAGATAGGGCAGCAGCCGCTGCCTGGTGAACAACGACGGTCGGCTTCCCTCCTGCAGCGACGACTTTTCTGGATTTAGCGACGGTTTTGCTGAATGTTCTTTCTTGTGTTTGAAATTTAGGGTTTGGATCTTTGTGAGGATGAATCAATAAGAACGGTGATTTGAAGGCAAAAGTTTGAATTGGAGGATTGAAGAACCTTTTTAGCCAAAAAGGTTTCTTCAATATATTTTTCAATTTAATTTTATTAAAGGTAGAAAAGTGTTTAAATAACAAAATTTGTCAATCCTTCCTTACAAATGATAGAATTTGACTTCTTAAAATAATAATTAAACTAGATAAGTTCTAGATAAAAGATAATTAAAAACCTAGCTTAGTGGTTAAGGAAAATCCCCTTAAGATATTTTCATTCTGCACTTTTATTTTACCCTAGTAAAAATAGGAAAGAAACTAATTGGAAATAATATCAATTAATTGAAAAGTTAACTAACAGATATTATTCTAATTTACATTATTTCTAAATAATTACTCCGTATAATGTTTAAATCGAAAATAATTTAATAAATATATAGAAATTCGTCCAAACATTGACAACTGCAAAAATGATGAATTTCGGTCATTCGAGGTCGATTATGGAGAAACCTTCAACAGAAAAGCTGTAGATCTTTTAGTCCTCGTTCCAACAAGGTAAGGCACAACCCAATCCAATAAATATGGACTCCGAACGAACCATTTTAATGAGACGTCGAAAAGTTGTCAAATGATTATGAACGAACCAAAAACGTGAGAATCAAGCTTGCACCTTTGGACATTCTCCCTGGTGGAGTAATCTGGCTATCAATTTGAGTTTTGATTTCATTTTCTCTCTTTCAAATCTAAGCTTCCACATGGTATCAGGGCAACAAGAAGCTTCTTGATTCGATTCACTCTGTTTTTTCCCATGTTTTCTTGAAATCTTCCTCTGAATCTTCGTTACAAAGAGATCCAAATGATGACAAACGAAATCCGCAATCTGAATCGAGGTGTGCAGACGTCTGATCCTCTGATGCTTACTAATTCTGATCATCCAGGGGAGATCCTCGCGAATTCGCCGTTCAACGGAGGAAATTACTTGATCTGGAGTCGCCAAATCAAAATGGCGTTGAAGGCGAAGCTAAAGTTGAGCTTCATTGACGGAACAAGAGGAAGACCAGATCTCAAAGATCCGGATTATGAACGATTGGCAAGGTGTGATTCGATGGTGGTGTATTGGATACTGAACTCCATGATTCCAGAGTTGTCCAACGTGTTCGTCTATGTGAACTTGGCAAGGGGATTATGGAGTTATCCTGAACTCCATGATTCCGGAGTTGTCCAACGCGTTCGTCTATGCGAACCCGACAAAGGGATTATCGCTACAGATCAACGAGTGTTACTTCCATAGTAACGGACCTTTGATCTATCAACTACAGCAGGAAATGTGGTAGACAAGTCAAGGTGAGCTCTCTGTTACGGCGTTTTTTTTTGGTCAAATTAAAGAGAAATTCGAATGAATTAAAGAATCTGTATAAGACACCTAGTTGCAATTGTGGAGGAATGGATCAGTGTAGATATGGAATCTTGATAAAGATTCTTGAAATGGAGAACCAGGCGAAGCTGATGCAGTTCTTGTTAAGGCTAAATCTGGAGTTTGATTTGGTTAAGAGTCAGGTTCTTGGCATGGATCCATTACCTCACGTCAACCGAGCATATCAGATAGTGTTGAAGGTGGAACGTCAAAGGCATATCTGTGGAAAATCAAGCATCGATCCAGTTTCTTTCTTGGCCAATAGTATGAACACCAATGGAGCTAGCAGCAGCACAAGTTCTGCATCTGCAAGCGGAAAAAAGGATGGCAAGAAGAGCAAATATGGAGAACGTCGATACTGCACTCATTGCAAAGAGGATGGTCATGTGTATGAGCAATGCTTTGAGCTCATTGGATATCCCGACTGGTATAAAGGGAAAAAGGCCATGAGATGATCCAAAGTAGCAGCGAATATTGATGTTGATAGATCAGCTTCAGAAACTCCGTTTGATTTTGGCTCATAACCAATGCTTGTCAAGAGGTGATGAAGGCACTCAAACCAGACAGATGGGCAATGAATCCAGTGGTCCGACGCACCTATCCAGGTGTGGACTGTGCAGGTATGATTCATGGAATCTCTTCTGTCTATAGCATGTCGGCATCTAGTCTTGCTGCTTTTAAGTGCACTTACGATGAGTGGACATTAGATAGCGATGCTTCTGATCACATGACATCCTATCAACAAATGCTTACTGATTCTAGAGAATTACAGTGGCATGTTCATGTTGTATTGCCTGATGGATCCACCATGCCAGTACATACTATTGGGAACATTCATTTGAATTCCAAGCTCATTCTTGAGGATGTGTTATTAGTTCCTGAGTTCAAGTTCAATTTGCTTTCGGTTAGTAAGTTGTTGAAGAAAAGGAAGCTTAGTGCTCACTTCTATGAGGATCATTGTGCCTTACAGGACCTTTGACTAAGCGGGTTGTAGCTGATGGAAGTGAAGTCACTGTCTTATACATAATCAAGGGAAGAGACGGAATAAAGGATGCTGATGGATGTCAGCTTGAGAACTCTTGTTGTTCATTTTCAGATATTACTCTCGATTTACTACACAAGAGGTTAGTTCATGTATCCGCCTCTAAATTGATGCACATGCCCGGGTATAGGGCAAAACATGGTGACATTTCTGTTTGCGATGTGTGTTCTATTGCAAAGTTTCACCATCTACCGTTTTCTTATAGTGTTTCTCATACTGCTGAAGTGTTTGATCTCATACATGTTGATGTTTGGGGAGCCTACAGGCCCACGTCCTTAGATGGTTCATCATACTTTATTACTATAGTAGATGACCATAGTAGGGCTACCTAGACATACTTTGTGTCCAGTAAATCACAAGTATCTCAAATATTGAGATACTTCTTGAGCTATGTCAGTACTCAATTTGGGAAATCTGTTAAAGCCATCAGGTCAGACAATGGCACTGAGATCATCAACAATGAGTGCACTCAATTGTTGTTAAATTTGGGAATCACAAATCAAAGGAGTATAGCCTATACTCCCCAACAAAACGAGGTGATGGAAAGGAAGCATAGGCATCTCCTAGACACATTGATGTGGATTGTCACTTTACTTGCGAACAAATAAGTGCTAGTTTTCTCCAAACTTCCTACATTCCCACCAACCTTCGACTTGCTGATCTCATGACCAAGGCTCTTGGGCAACAACAACTTCAATTCTTGCTTTCCAATTTGGGTGTGCAAGCACTTCCCGCTTGACGGGAGGATGTAGGAGTATGGTAAAGTGTGACTCAAAGGGGAAAAGCTGGAGCTAACAACCAAAGGCGTGGGACCGAGCTTCATAAGGTGTCACACACTAGCAAACCCGCACCCAGCACACTCTATAAATAGGTTGTTAGGAGAATTAGTTAGGGTGAAGCCAGTTGAAACAAATTGAGAAAATCTCTCTTTCTCTTTGTAAGGTCTGTACGGGTGAAGGAGATTTCATAATCTCTGAATCTCATATCACGAACCTGGTGTAATCTGTCCATCAATTTGAGTTTTGATTTCATTTTCTCTCCTTTGAATCTAAGCTTCGACAAGGATGTTCTCAATTGTTACCCTTTTTTTTATTAGGAATGAAATTCGCTAATTTAAATAATTCTGGAGAACTGAGAAACCGAACAAGTTGATAGATAGTAAATAGACAAATCATCATGAGTAGCAAATAACAATCCAGACACAAATGGAATAAAAACACGTAAACAAATACCAACACAAGAGACATGAACTCTCAAGCTGGATTGAATAAGGACTAACCAGCAACAACGCCAGGGGCGGATCCTTTAAAGGACCGGGGGTGGCAGTCGCTCTCCCATTGAAAAATGAAATTTAATATATATATTCCTCTCGTCAATAGCTTCGATTTGATATATTATAAGCTAAAATCCGATAACTGAGTAAAAAGTTATAAACGTTTCAAGACTGAAGCGATATAAATTATTTTTCACATCATTTACCAAATTAATACACTTCTATCATACTCATCATTTGTTAAACTTTAACTTAATACTATAATTAAACCCAAAAACTTCAAATATTGATGACTTTTTCGGAAAAAAAATAGAGATCAATTTTTCGCCTCCTCAACTAAACGCTTCAGGATCCGCCACTGAACAACGTCAATAAAAAAAAAAAGAGTAAAAACACATCATACAACGAGCTCAATCCAAGCATTGAAAACATGCGCCATGGTCAAAACAAATCACTCAATCTTAAAAATGGCCACCACCAACATTACAAACTAAACACTGCATTCAATTGTTACCATTAGTTACATTTGTGATCAAAATCAAACATATATTAAATATTAGTGTAAATTTTTGACCAAACATTGTGCATATAATATAAAATATGTAAAAGCAAAAACAAATCACTATCACGAAATTGGGTAAAAACAGATTATTTTTTTCTGGCTGAAATTTCAAGCATTGGAGATATTTCGAGAGATTTAAATCCTCGGTCCAACAATAGATAGTTTTAAAAAAGTTGAAACATATATGCAAAAATATAACACGTAAAAAATTCCTTGATAAAGTGAGTAGAAGAGCACTAGTTGCAAAATGTTACACTAAGAGCATGAGCAATGGGTTTTGCTTACCTTAAAGTTATTAAAAGGTAACCTTATGATTGTAGCCAAAACCTTAAGGTAAATAGATTAAAGGGGTTACCTTGATGTGCAGAGGTAGGAAGTGCATTGGACCATGTGCAAAAGCATGATGCTTTATTTATTTTTATTTTTTAATATTTAACTAATAATATTATGATTGGTGGAAATCATATAGTGAATATAAATAAATGGGAAAAAGAGAAGAATAAGGTAAACTCATGGTTGTGGAATAAAAATATGAAAACCTTAAAGAAAAAGGTTGATAAAGTAGAAAATTATTTAAAAGAAAAATAAATGAGATGTCAAAATATTATAGGGAGAGAAGAAAAAAATTAGATAAGAGGTAACCTTATGGTGCGGATGCTGGATGGTCACTAATTGTGCGGTGACAAAATAATTTCGTTATTTTTGCTGGTGAAAAGGGAGTCAGGAAAAGCGCTAATAACAACCATGTCAAGGAAAACGACTCCCCAACAGTTTGTGGAAGGATGTCGAGAGGCAAGTACAACTATCTAGTTGAGAAAATATCATCTAAACTCCAAGGCTGGAAGGCGAGGACCTTGTCTTTCGCTGGACGAATCACACTGGTGAAATCAGTCCTCTCGAGTCTCCCCGTTTATGCTATGCAATCAGCTATGGTGCCGAGGAATGCCTGTGATGCAATCAGCGGAAAGATCAGAGCCGAATTGTAAGGGGTAAGTACTGCAAGGGTAGGCTCGATGTCGACATGTTCTGAAAGCACACCGGAGCATCGAGAACTTGGAGAAGCATTGTCTATGGCGCTGAGCTCCTCACCCCAAACCTTAGAACAGCAGTTGGTAATGGCTACAGGAGCAATCGTTGATCAATGTGGCCACTAGAGAAGTGCCCGAGCAGCTCGGTGGAGCAACAGTTGCAGAACTTTGGACGGGGAACAACTGGAACTGGGCTGTCATAGATCAGTTTCTACCGGCTGATGTACTCTTGAAGCTCCAGGCGATTTATGTTACGGAGGACCCCTCGGCTCGAGACAGACTCTACCGGATCAGCTTTACAAAAGTTGAGAGGAGTAGCTCCCAATGTTACTCACTCCTCCAACTGGCGACGCATATGGAGAGCTCCTGTTTAACGAATGCCGCAGACTCATCACAGTCGGAGGTTGGGAAGTAAGGATCAACCAAGTACGCCGCAACTCGATCCAACGTCGGCGCTGATGCCTTAGCCTAATGGGCATCATCTCTAGAATCTAGCTATGAGGAATATATGGACCCTCCTGTTTGCTTAATTCCCTTTCTATGTTCTTCTACTTCTGTTAATTAGCTTGTTAATAAAATAACCGGGCATTAGCCCGCTTTCGGACCAAAAAAAAAAAAAGGAAAACGACTCCAAATTTTTTTATCATTGAGTGTTTATTTTTTCGACACAACGATAATACACACATAACATGAAAACCTTCACACGACAAACACTTGTGAACCGAAAAAACAAAGCATGTACAAAACAACACAAATTAGGAACAATGAACCCAATGACACTATACTCAGGAAAACGCGGTTTACGAGTTGAGCTTGGAACGAGTTTTACACCAAATATTATCTTGATGTTGTAGGCGCGGGACAGGCTAAGCCCGCTTAATTGGTTGGATATAGTATTGCCCAAGCTCGTTCAATATTGTAGACATGGGGTGTCTGCTGGGTACCCATAAAATATAAATTGTTGCTATGTACTTCAACAAAAATATTGTCTACTGAACCCACTATGAGAGGGAGCATTTAAAATAAATTTTAACAGTAGTTACAACTTTTCATACACTTCGAGTGCGGGCTACATTATTCATGATTACTCGGGAACAGTGATTGATTGCGGAAGTCATGTTCAACTTCGACTTTGGTCCATACTTATGACGTAAGTAATGAGCTTCAAATACGGGTATCTTGAAGGCAAAATACTTGGAATTACTCGAGATTCAAACGTCCTTAAAAGTTCATGCTTGTGACCGATCGAAATCCTCACATATATTTTTCTTTTACTACAATTCTTTTGGACGATAAGCTTCACACATTTTTCAAGTAGATGCCAGTTTTGATGAAATTAACAAATATATTGGCCAGTAGATATCAGTTTTAGTGAAATTAACAAATGTATTTGGCCGGTTGATGCCGGTTTTGGTGAAATTAACAAGTGTATTGGCCATATCTCATACCTTTTTCAAGAAGATGCCACCAGTCTTGGTGAAATTAACAAACATATACATTTTTTAAGTAGATGCCGATTTTGGTGAAATTAACAAATGTATTGGCCGATAGATGCCAGTTTTGGTGAAATTAACAAATGTATTTTCAAGTAGATGCCACCAGTTTTGGTGAAATTAACAAATGTATTGGCCATATCTATTTCAAGTAGATGCCACCGTTTTGGTGAAATTAACAAACATATACTCCCTCCGTTCGGCAAAACTCGTCGTTGTAGAGTTTTGTTTTTGTTTGGAAAAACTTGTCATTTTAGGTATTTTTGCTTCTACTTTACTAAAATACCCTTGATTTGATTGATGTGTTGTGGGTTGTAGTTTTTGATAAAGTAAAAAGTAGAGTGGTAAATGAGGTAAATTGGTAAAAAATGAGTGTAATTATTAAATTTATTAAAAATTGTGTGGAGAGTTAAAATGACAAGTTTTGCCGAACAGATGGAGTACATTTTGTCATCATTTTCAAGCAGATGCCAGTTTTGGTAAAATTAACAAATGTATTGGTCATATCTAAAATTAACGAACATATACATTTTGTCGTTATTTTCAAGTAGATGCCAGTTTTGGTGAAATTAACAAATGTGTTGGCCATATCTAGGGAGGGAGGTCGTGTGTGGTCGCACACACGGGAGATTCAAACAACACATAAACTCAACGAGATTTCATCTCAAAACAAATTGGCAATGAGAGAGTATCCTTTAACTTTATATGTTGTTCAAAAATTCTCTATATTACCGATGTATTTCAACCTTATATGTTGTTCAAAAATTCTCTATATTACCGATATAGCAAAGAAAGAAAGAAGTACAAAGGGACTAGACGACGTCGTTTTAACCTTCTTGTAGAATTAATTGCAAGAAAAACCTACAGACTGAACTACGCCAACAGACGAGAAGACGAAGCCAAGTGAAGTCTACCAGTCGCCAGTGGCCTTTGCCTTAGCCGACGCCGTCGCCGTCGCCGTCCTTCCACTTTGAACATTCTTTGCGTCCCCTACAGAGCAGAAAACAGGGTGAGTCGCCCTGGTTAAGATGGCCACTTGTTTTCATCTTCACCTTCATCACTCCCCCTCTACAAAGGTTTGCTCTTTCCTCAAATTCTCTCTTTTTTTTGGTCTCGTAAGAGTCCGAGTTGGACTGCCAGAACTTGATTGCTGTTGTTGTGGAGTAACTTCGTCCACAAAGATTGAAGCTTTCATTAAAATGAATTACATTACAGTCGCATTCGGTTGTTTGAACTTTTTAGGAGGCTGATTGTGGGTTTTTCTCACAGTTAGTTAAAGGGTATAGTTATTCTCAAAGGAAGATCACTGTGTTGGCTATGTCCACTGAGGACGGAACTCGCATTGAGGCGGCCCCAATTCTCCTTCCTGAAGGCCCCTGGAAGCAGGTTTTGACAATTTCTTTGCTTTCCTTGCAGCCAAATTAGAAATGAATTGTAAATTTCTTACTTTTGTTTGTGGATTTTGTTCATTTGAGGGTGCATTAAACCACAATTAGAAATGGAGTTGGGTATACAGTTTTAAGAAGCTTAGTTTTGTAGGTTCCTGGAGGGGTAACAGCTGCAAAAGGATTCAAAGCAGCTGGCATATATGGTGGATTGAGGGAAGGGAAAAAACCAGATCTCGCACTCGTTACTTGCGATGTTGATGCCATCTCTGCAGGTTTTCATTGACGATTTAATGCTGCAAATATTATCTGTGAGGGCCAATTTGGTGTATTGCAGAAATCGATTTAACTGGTTGATGATATCAACACAGGGGCGTTTACAACAAATGTGGTTGCAGCTGCACCGGTACTGTACTGCAAGAAGAATTTGGAGTCTACAAAGACGGTATCTCAACAATCTCTCTTTTAAGATGCTTAAATGAAGCTGTAAAGACCCCAAATATTCAAATAATGGCTTTCTTTGGTTTGGCTATATTGTTTGAATTTAATGATAAATTGAAATTCATTGGAGAGAGACTGCCTTGTGCATTTAAAGGAGAATAACACTCCTGCCTTTCGGCCAATAGATTTTTCTACAAGTACACAATAAATTTGAATGCTGAAATGACTGCATTATGATTTGTGATAATCCAGAAATATAGTTTTTGCTAGCCTAGCACAAGTAATTTGCATACTTTCATCGTTACATGTATGTTGCTCATCGAAGTATAGTTGGAGTAGCGCATCATGATTAGACAAAATTCTCTCTTTTGACTCAATAATAAGATTTATCAGGTTTTTTTTTAATTACATATGACTTCAATCCAGTGCTGAAGACTGAACTTCATTTGCTGATCTTGTTAGGCACGTGCTGTATTGATAAATGCTGGTCAAGCAAATGCAGCAACAGTAAGCCTTTTATTGATATATTTCTTCCCACACCATGTAGCATTAAAATATCGTCAATTTGATTCCAGGAACACATTAAAAAGCATAATATTTTTGGGCAACTACTTTCCCATTTCAGGGCGACGCAGGCTATGAGGACACAGTCGAGTCTGCATGTGCTCTTGCCAAGGTAGTCAGAGTTCTAGTCAGACAGAACTTTTCACAGAAGTCATTATAATTTTGGCTTATTAAAATTATTTCCTTGTTTTTACAGTTGCTCCATATTCAACCGGAAGAGGTGTTGATTGAATCCACGGGTGTCATTGGTAAAAGAATAAAGAAGGTAAATTTGATATGCTTATGAATGTACATGATACTTGAGAGGAGACTAATGATGTCAAAGAGCAGAAATTTTTAGAGTTTCTACTGCTTTCTGATTAGGGTTGGTCGGTATTTGTCTACAGGAGGCCCTTATTAACTCCCTCCCTAAGCTGATCAGTTCCTTATCATCCACAACTGAAGGGTATATCCAATTTTCTCCCACTAATTTGTAATGCACTGAATAAGCTCACACAAAACAACATTTTAGCTGTAGATAGATTTGGAAAAAGGATGATAAGATACATGCTTTATCTACTTTGTATGATTGAGACACACTTTAAGACTGCTGATTTATCAGCTACTTTTCTGCGATATATCTTTCCTCTCCTTATTTCCTTATACCTTTCTTTGTGGGTTTTCTCTTTTCTAATATCAAACTAATTTGTGTTTTTTAAAATTATTATTATGATTAGACAAATACATACTAAAACATAGTAGTTCGTTTATAGTGCGGATTCAGCAGCTGTTGCAATCACGACAACTGACCTAGTCAGCAAAAGTGTGGCTATTGAATCAAAGGTGTGAGTAGTTTAATTGAAGATGAACTTGTTTACTGGTTTTGTAAAATGACGATCTCATGTATCTAATTTGTATTTGTTTACTTAGATAGGGGCGATGAACATCAAAATAGGGGGAATGGCAAAAGGTTCAGGGATGATCCATCCCAACATGGCTACCATGCTTGGAGTATGTGACATCCAAGTCTCCCATTTATGCTTCCTTTTGAATTTTGATACACATTCTCAGGATGTTTTTGTCTTTAGGTTGTTACAACGGACGCCTTAGTCAGCAGTGATGTCTGGAGAAAAATGGTTCAAGTCTCTGTTGGTCGAAGTTTCAACCAAATTACAGTGAGCATTTTTTAAATATTCTATCATGGGTGAAAGAAATATTCTGTGCAATTTAAACAAACTTCTTACTTTTTCAATCAACTTCAAGTGTTCGAAAACGACAGTTTTCATGTTTCTGTTAAATGATTGAAGTTGCATGTTTTTGTTTACCATTTTCAAGATTTTGAATATTTTCTAATATGGACAGCATAGATTGAAGAGCCTATCAATTTCAGTAAAACCAAGCATACACATGACGATGTTTAAAACTCTGGTTGTTGTAGGTGGACGGAGATACAAGTACAAATGATACTGTCATTGCCTTGGCTAGTGGGCTTTCAGGATCAACTCTGATATCTTCTTTGGACAGCAGTGAAGCAAAACAACTTCAAGTGTGCCTCGATGGTGTAAGCCCTCTTGTTAATAATTAGAGTATTATACACTCTGGATGTTTTAGGTTCAAATTGGTCACCGATTTATTGTTATTTTTCCCTTTTCAGGTAATGCAAGGACTTGCAAAATCAATAGCTTGGGACGGAGAAGGAGCAACATGCCTTATTGAGGTATTTACTCCATCTTCATTTTCTTGGCTATATTTCCATCCTATGATTGTGGAAATTTACATTGGGTTGATTAATATATCTTCGTATATTTTAGAAAGACAACTCCACTATGCTATTTCTTGACTTTGGTATTTTAGGAAATCAATATTTTTTCTGTTTTTGCAGGTGACGGTGAGTGGCGCTAACAATGAGGCTGAAGCTGCAAAAATTGCACGTTCCGTAGCTGCTTCTTCACTTGCAAAGGTAAAATCCATGGATAGATTGGTGTGCTTCACTACCCTGTAACGCCGTCTTATCAAAATGATTATTTGTCTGCTATGCGCCTAGGCGGCTATCTATGGGCGAGATCCAAACTGGGGGCGTATTGCTTGTGCTGCTGGCTATGCAGGGATTCCTTTTGACCCAAACCAACTCCAAATAACACTTGGGGGCTTCTTACTTATGGAGGGCTGTCAACCACTTCAATTTGATAGGTATAGCTTATTGTTTTCAGCACTAGTCAGTTGGCGAAAGTAATAACACACTTGATGGAAACAAGTAAACCATATAATAGCTTATGATTCATGGAACTCATAACACACTTGATTTTATTTATACCAGTGAATAGAAACAAGTAAATCTCCTCGGCTTTCCTGTTAATGAATCTTTTTCAATCTTCTGTGTAATATGTCTAAGCAATTTATCTAACAACATTTGCTTCAGGGATGCTGTGAGCAGGTACCTCAGTGACGCTGGAGAGAGGCACGGAACAGTTGAAATCTGCATCTCCATTGGTAAGCCTCCGTTTCTCAACATGTCTTGTTATGCATCTTCACCTGTCAATGTGGGTGCTCATACAAGCAAATGACTTCCTTATAGTTTCAATGTGGCTTGTGCTATCATGATTTTAAGTTGTTATTGTTCATATGACTTCCTTGCTATTCACAGGTAACGGGAATGGGAAGGCGCAAGCTTGGGGCTGTGATTTAAGTTATGATTATGTGAAAATCAATGCCATGTACACCACTTAAGGCTCATAGGCTAACCGTAGACAAGTGCAGTATTTGCACTGGTGTGCACCTCTATGAACCTTATGAATGTATTCGTCTGTTGTTGTATGAGTATCAGGGGCTCTTTTTTCTTAATAAATTCTTATGAATGAATTCAGATTGGACACTATATGAAGTTCTAGTGCACCCCATTATAATTAGGCAAAGCCCTTCATTTACAGCATGCATCCAAAAATTTATCACGTCAGTCGAATCATATGAGAAGTGTACATATGCGTAGTGAGGTACCGAGGGTTTTTTCTCAAGAAGCTGCTCCAACAATTGGAATCAGGGGCTATCAATATCTTTCTCAAAAACCAAAACTTCCACTATTGTCTTGCAGTTCCAGACGACGGGGAACTGCAATGGGATCCATGGTGAACTTACGTTTCATGATGGCTCTTCTCTGTGATGCTTTGTGCCTATCTTGGACACCTTATGATCATCAACAACATTCAAACAAATTATCTCTTGCAGGGTGCAACTTCAAACTGAAATTTAAATCACTACGTATTTCTTATGAAACAGAAACTTCTGTTATCCAGTTTGGGCGAAGGTAAACCAATAACCAGGCAAAAAAATGCTGAATTAAATGGCAGGTGCTACCTGACAGTTCAGTGCAGAAACAGGTGCAAGGTTCACAATTAACTGCAGTAAATATGCAATGAAATTGTGAAGTAAAAACACCGTGAGGTTGAGGGAAACTTACCTCCAAACCCAAAGTACACTGCGAAGAGAGGAGTAAGCAGCTCTTGTTGTGTATGACAATACCATTCATCTGTCATAAATAATCGAAGATCAAAAAATGCAAATTTACAAGGATTGCAGTCAAGACATAAAGCCCTTAAGCCACATTTTCCATATTCATGCCTGTCAAAGAACACCAACACAGTTGATATGGAAAAAATTAAACTTTAGAGCAATAGTAAGGCACACAGGAAATATTTAAGCTGGGTATGAGTATCAGAGTATGCAAGCAATGATACATCAACAAGAACATCATCAACAGTATCATACAATATACCAACAGAGTCTGAAATTTTGAAGCTAGGATCAACAAAAGCATGATAATCTTCTTATTTATACACAGTAATATAGGGAACCTAAACACAGACTGAGAACAATAGAGGATCATGTATTCATGTCGTCGAATAATACGAGAAGTGTAGGGTGCACCGGAGAATATCATGTAGTTTCAGCATATGAAAAGTGGAGGGCACCGCGGGATTTTCTCAGGAAGCTACTCCCACAATTGGAATCAGGGCTGTCAACATCTCTGTCGAAATCCAAAAGTTCCACTGTCGACTTGTAATCGCTTGACAGTGTATTCTCGTTATCTGCAACTGCAACTGCAATGTGATCCCTAGTGAATTTCTTCTCACTGTCTGCAACTGCAAAGGGATCCATGGTGAACTTACGTCCCAGGGATGGTTCTTCACGATGATGCTTTTTGTCCTTTTTGCCGCTTCCTCGGGAGTTCTTCCCTTTGTGCTTCCCCTTGATATGCTTTTTGTTGTTCCGATACTGCTGGTTACTCTTCTTCTTTGGTAGATGTGATACTGAAGAAGGTGGAGGATCATATACATCAGGGGCCCATGACACACTCAGCTTCCTTAGAGGTAACCCTTCTTTCTCACGGGTTCCTTTCATGGCAGGGACAATCTTCCTTGGCGCCTGCAGGACATGAAGAATAAGTCTCTTCAAACATTATTGAGAATAATAATCCCACTATGGCACCATTTATCATATTTCTAATCTCAATTAAACCAAGGCCAACAAGCATAGATTAGGCTAATAATTGTCCTGATCCTTGCACAGAGAAACAACAGCATATGATGTGAAAGTTGACTGATATGTCTACTATATCTCCTATAAAAGAAATGATGCATATGAACTGCAAACTGAGCAAGGACGGAATCCAAAAAGGAGATATAAGTATATAACACTGCGATAAAACCCATAAGGCAAGAAAACCACAGCAATTTATCCAGCATAGCATCCTGCCAGGCATAGAGTAAGATAAGGAAGCAAGGGCCAGAAACAATAGATAAACCGGTAGTCAACATTGGGATCAAGAAGCATAATCAAAGATCCAACAGCAACTTACAGGCAAGGACATTGAGCGCAAACAATGATCGTTTTCTTTCGATCCAGAGGCATGTGCCCCGTATTTGCTATCTGTTGATGTAGGAAAGTTGTGATCCGTCACAGGAAATGTGGCACACTTGCACAAACACTTTACAGAAGTTGAAGGGGGAACATTATGCGATGCGTTGCCATGTTCCCACACAGCACTCTTTTCTGTCATCACCGTCATTGCCATATTACTGCCACCGTTTGCATCCAAAGGAGAATCAACACTATTTTCTACATCCATATCTTTAACTTGTAAAGATTCATCAAAGGCCCTGCTCAGTTGTGAGACAACATCCTCTCCACTAGCACCAGAAGCACACGGTTCTCTGGCAGGAGCTGGTAGTTTTAAATCAAGACCACATTTGTCGTGGTCCAAGTCCAGTATTCCGATCAACACACCGCCCATGGAAACAAAGATCGTTTGTATCAACTGCCATCAGTCATTTCATTCATTAGCATACATTCCAATGAGAAAAAGGGGGCATTAAGATTACTAAACATGCCAAGGGCACAACTTCTCTACCGAAAAACAAAATTTAGGAAAAAGACATCAGGCAACAAAAAGCATTTGATCACTGATCATTCAATTATCTATCAATCCAACTATCCAAGTATCAAACCAATTGAAAACTTGTGACAGAATAATCTTAGTTGGTGGGGAGATACAATCACTCAGATAACAGCATCACATTCAGTCTAATAGTATGCCCAACACATCACTAAACACTATTGCTGTGTCAATCAATCAATCATCCACATCTGAAGCAATCTTTTCTCAGAGGGCACTTCACTTGGAACATCACGAGCATTATCGAATTATGAGAGAGAAATGAAAGAACACCTACTTTACTGGAAACCCAAGTCATCCCATAATCTTGTTAATCATTTTCATCAAGCAGGCAAACAATTAACGGCAATAAAAACAAAGCAAAATCAGAACTAAACCAAACGCAAGTAATGACTCAAGCCAAAGTAAAAATAAACAAATGGACCATATAACGTTGTCAAAACATGTGTAAATTCACTGCTAATCATATCAGAATTCAGCTGAAAACGAAGTACCATATCAATTGTAATAAACTTCTGTAGATCCACAAGATTCCATCTAGAAGGAACAAAAAAGCTGAGTACATACCTCGAACGGAACCCAACTTCAAGCTCTTCCAGGTGAATGAGGTAATAAGAACGAGAAGATAACACAAAACACGGACAGAAAACAGCTGGATCTAAGTAGAAAAACGCACAAAAGATAATTCTAACTAAAATTACTACGCCAATTACTCTTTTCGATCCGTTTCAGACGATGAGAACACAAAGAATTATGCAAAGAGGTGACGAGGTGAATCGGAGTTCGAAGGGGAAGTTCAACAAGCACCGAAGGCATTGTACTCCGATGCTGAGAACAAAATAAACAAACAGAAGAAGAAGAAAGAAAAGCCCCAAAGAAAATGTACCCCCGATTTAATTTGAACAATAATAGATCAGAAGCTGCAAATTTTCAGAAATATCAGGCGGCCGATCGACCGATTGAAGAGGGGGAAACACGCGTTCGATGGGAGCTACAACATTGAATAGTCAATCGATGGAAACGCGTCAGAGGAGATGAAAAGCAGTGGAACTGGAGGGATGAGGTCGGTGATGATGATAAGAGTGAACAGACGTGGAAAAGGGGAAAGACGAAGAAATAGATGACGAAAATGGCGTTGAAGATATTTATAGGATGATGACATCGGAGGGCTGAGACGGTCCTTCAGATTGAATCTGGACCGTACACGTGTCGTCCATTTGTCAATTGAATTGGATTGGATTCTCCTCGACATAATCTGGTTGAATTCTCCTCAAAAAGATTCCTCCCCCACCCGATTCTTCCAATGGCTTCGTCTTCGTATGCTCCATCTTGTCTTTGAATTTTCATAGACTTCATTGGTCGTCATGACAAATCAGACCGAGCCTGACAAGCCAAGATCGAGTTTAAGGTTAGGCTCACGAGTCAAGTTGAAGAGCCAAAAAAGACTCGAATAAATTTTGGACTCGAACTCGACTTGTCTCATTTCCTATTTGAGCCAAATTTAAACATGCCAAGCTTGACTCAAATATCACACTTATTTTTCAAAACATATTTAGACAAAAAATACTTCCTCTGTTTCAAAATAAATGTCACTTTACTATTCCGCATATATTTTAATGAGGTAAAAACTCTATAAAATATTTTTTTTTAATCAATTTTTTTTAATAATTTTATATTTGTTACTACTAAGTATGAAATTATGGAAAAAATTGATTAAAAAAATAATATTTTATATAGTTTTTACCTCCTTAAAAAACGTGCACTAAAGTCCAAACGACTTTTATTTTGAAACGGAAGGAGTAATAATTTTCATATATACATGCAAAAAAAATCTAAAAAAAAAAGAAGTTATGCATCTGCCACTACATTGCATATGATGTCTTAATACTCTTGGGTGCTCAGTTTAGCCCTCATAAAGGGTGTTTGTTTTAGTAGTTTATAAACTACTAAAATGAAGAGGTTAAATTATAAGTTGTGTATGTGGTTGTTTATATGTGAGGTTTTAGTTAAAATTAGGGGTTTAAAAATAAGTCATATTTGATAGCTTTTTTTTGTGTTTTTGGGGTTTATTTGATTTGAAAATAAAATTATACCCCTAATAACAACTAAATAAACTCCATTTTTTTACAAATAAACTGTTTTTCATCCCATACGGGGTTTATATTTTACACAAAATTTTAACCTTATTTGAGGTTAAATTTTTTAACTTTAACATGTTTATAAATTTTAGTCATTTTTTCCACCCCGACCCATACGGACCCCATATCTTTGCAATAAGGCTTGAGTATACCTGTGAAATCAAATGAATCTTGAATTTTGAAGGCAATTTCAATCGATAAGCGGTCTTACAAATTCTCCAGAAAACTCTTTTTTTTTTAGATCCTTTCCAGTTCAAGTGGGCTTAGCCCACTCTACATCTGGATCGGGTTACTGTAGGCCCATTTAAGGGGTTGACCCTCCCACTCACAAGCGTCTCCATGTTTCCACGAGGATTAACCCCTTAATTGGGCCTACAGTAACCCGATCCATATTGGATGCTAAGTTTTCAGATTTTTGGGGGCTGAGAAGTGAGTAATGGGAATGAGAGATCATTTTAGGGATTGATGTTTATATAGTGGAGGCAAATAAGCTCCCTGGGGTTTATTTGCTAGAAGACAAAATACTTTATGGAGAGAGAGAGAGAGTGGCGAGTGGAGAGAGTAAGAGTGAGAGTGATTCCGCTCTTCCGACCTTAAATCCCGACATTCCATTCCAAGACTTCGCATTCCGAAATCCGACGTTTCGAAAATCCGACCGGGAATCCGAATTCATTTCAAACGACTCTTGAGTTCCTCAAAATCGAAATTCAATAAATAAGATTTAGAATCCGTCTAATTGAATTTTAAAAACATGTCAGGATATTTTCCATAGACTTTTCGAAAGTAGAAATTGCTCGAGGACGGGTTTTTCTGAAACTTTTCCTTTTTAGAAATTCGCAAAATCCGGTCGTTTCATATAAGTTCACCAGAGGATGATAAGAACAATTGGACTAGGTAGATTGTCGTTGTAGGAAAGTCGAATATTAGGCAGGATAATTAGTGCTAGTTAGTGCCCAGTGAAGCTACTCTTCATCGTGTGATACACAAGGTTTTAATACGATATTGTGAGGGACCTTTTAGAGTTTTCTGGAGAATTGTGTTCTCATACCCAAAACCCCCTCAAATCCATCCCAAGAGGTTCTATTCTCACAAAACAAACCCCAAAATCGAGATCGAAAGGCCAAAACCGAGCAAAGAGCTCGGATCTGCAGAGACTCGCGGCCGCAACCCCCACTCTCACCGCCGCGACCACGAACCCAGAAACGGGTGTTCATCCTCGCGGCTGCGGTGTTCTTCCTCGCCGCCGCGACTTCGAGCCCAGAATCGGTGTTCTCTTGGTAAAATGCGTCGTTCTCCCTTGTTTCTCCTCATTTTTCAAATTCGTTTGTTATCGTGTGTTCATAACTTCTTTCTCTACCTTCCAAGGTCAAGAAATCCTAGATCCGTCATGGGTTGGTGTGGATTTGATCCCCTTTTCACTCGTTTTTCAATTTTGAGCAAAGGTAATTCTTCCCTCACTTGGATCTTTCGATTTCAAGGTTGTTTCTCAATAAAGGTGCTCTTTTAACTCATATTCAACCTTCCTAGGCCCCGTCGTAGCAAGAAATCCCTGGATCTAAGCCTTGAATACCTCTCTCCCTCAAGATCTTCGAAGAGCCTCCAAGAGGCTAGGTAATCCCTCTTCTGCTCACCCCTCTAGTCCTAATTGGAGTCGTTTTTGTATTGTTTGCGTAATATTTTCACTAAGAAAGGTTTTAAAACAAGTTTGAACGAAAACGGGTTTGAAACAAGCGAAAACGAGCAAAAATGGACGAGGCCATTTTCGATCTCGCCACGGCGAAACCATGGTCGTCGCGCCGAGACAAAAAAAAAAACACAGGCCAGAGGTTGAAGACGACCTCTTGCAACCGCGAGTCACAGCCAACGAGAGGACGTCTCGCAGTGGGAAACCTGGGAGGATGTCGCGGTCGCGACATGCCCCCAGTAGCTTGGTCGAGCCCCCCATCCTATACCTTGGACTCCCTTGTAGATTTTTGGCCCGATTCTTTTTTAATATGCTTTAGACGATAATGATTTGGGAACGAGCTTTTGAAATATTATTTTAATATTAAATATTAAAAAGGGGATTTTGACGGAACTTGAATTATCGGATTTTATGCTTGGAAAACATGTTAAAGGATGTCATTTCAAATGTCGGGATCCTTGTCTTGGTTTGATGATCGAAGTGGTTTTGGGAAAGAAGTTTGGAAATAATGTTGGCGGGATTTATCGATGGTTTTGCTTGGAATTGAAATGGTCAAATGGTCTTGTTGATGTTTATCGTATCGGAAATGCTTTGAAATGGTTTTACTCTCGATTGGTTTTGGAAGCGTTTGAGAACATGGGTCCAGTGTGCATGGTTGTTAGTTCAGTAGCTTATGGCATCTATATGATTATAGGTGTTTATTGCTGGTTGGACTCTGCTTGCGTTATCTTCTGTTGTTCGGCACTTCTAGGTAAGTATCCTACGGGACTTACTCAGCAACCTGGACCTCATGCCTGATGTGTCATATAATGTGTAGGTGTTGCATATGATAAAGCATGTCATGTAGTATCATGCTAGGATTGCACTTGTGAATGAGCATTTGGCTACTTGGTGTGTTTGATAACAGAACGGTTGTTATCTGTGTGTCCTAGAGTCTTTGCTAGGGTCATAGGGTAGCCCAGCCTCATTGGGTTTGCCCTGAGTCAGTAGCGTCGATATGAGCATGATATGATAGCCCAGCACCACTGGGCAAGAGATGAGATGATGATGCTATGCTATGATGATGCTATGTTATGATGATGAGATGATGTTGTTATGATATGGTGATGATCATGCTATGTTGATTATGTGCACACATATATGATGGAATGGGGTACTGTACTGGCCAGGTTCGCTCATGAAATAGGGGGCGGAGTAGGAGAGGGATATAGCCTTTCTCACTTTTACCCCTTTAACAATTGCATCCCACAATCCATCATTTTTTACCAATTCAATTTACGAATATACCCTTATATAACAATTATTTCCAACATGTTTCTAATATGTAATATGATTATAATATTATATTAATATTTAATTACTAAAATTTAATTATAAAATTACAATGTAATTATTTCGAAAGAAATCATTTTTTTCAAAATAAGTCGAAACATATTCAAAATTGATGTCTATGTGTAGAGAAAATGAATCTAGTATTATGGTTTTAAATGGAAAAATGGCATTTTTATAATGTAATTAAAATGTGTAAGGTTAAATCTCAGTCGTTGAGTCCAATTGATCTGATCCGCTCATCCCATCCGCCAACCAAAGTGTGCCACACGTCCTCCCCTTTGCAAACTTGCATCCCGCAAGCATTTATTACAACAAATAAGCATCGATGCTTAATTGGCATCCCACAAGCATCCCTCTCACTCCTCCCAACATATTTTATTAATTTTTTTTACAAATAAGCATCTTGAATAGTAACCGTTAAATGTGCTCTTATGCATTCATTCCAATTTTCTTTTTACATAGCTCGAATTGTGATAAATTCACAACTTATTGTACATAATGAGTGGTTTTATTTAATACCTTCCTAATTTGTGGAATGATTTTATAAAAAGTCTCGTATTTTAGGAAAAAAATTTGTACTAATTTTCCCTTTTATTTTAGAGATAATAGCATTCAATATACCACTTTCCCTAGCCATTGGCAAAACTAACCCTCCCCATGAAAAAATTACAAAAATAGCATATGCCCTTAATGAATTGCAAAAAATAACAGGTTTGTTAAGGGGGGTAGAATGTAAGACAGTTGAAGCGGTTTCAGAGCACAAGGGAGGGAGCGGTGACGCCGGTGACGCGGGAGGAGAAGACGCCATATCCGGGAGGTGAGGAAGCTGTTGACGCCATATCCGGCAGGTGAGGAGAAGACGCCATATCCGGGAGGAGGCCGATGACGCCGGTGACGCGGGAGGAAGCTAGTTGAAGTCGGGACGTCGAAGCCGGGAGGAAAGTCGGGGAAGCCCTGCTTCCACATTTGGAAAAGGACGAAGAGAAATAGAAAATCGCCGGAGCACCTGCCGATTTTGAAGAAGAAGAAGATCGCATCTGACAACGAAGAAGACCGCATCGTCTTTTTCCCCGTCTACAGTTGCGAATGCGATGGGGTAGATTTTATTGTCCGCGTCTTGGGTTGTGGCCAATAGCATCGTCCCATTGTACTTTCCTTTCAGAAAGCTCCCGTCCACACAGAACACCTACAACATGTGCAAAGGATACAGTTGGTACACATTTCAAGGGACATGGCATGCATTTCAATGTGTCTGGCTAACAAAACTCTTGGACTGGCACATTGAGAAATTAGTAGTGATTGGGACGTACCTTGCGAAGGTGGGGGACTGCCCTCCTCCAAACCCCGAGGTTGATTAAAGAATACTTGAACTGCTTGTTTGGATCCCACTGACCCAGGTATGTGTGCCTGGGTTCACTGCATGGGTAATGTCATGACCCTCTTCGAAGGAGCCCCTCAAGTGGAAGGATGTTTCATGCGGTTGTTCGCAATCTCATTCTAAATTGTCCTCGCCATCACTACTAAGATATATGACCGATTTCCCATCGTCTTTGTCCTGCACTTTGCTTGACTCCTTTGGTTGATGCCTTATCGTGGTTGTGCAGGTTTCATGCGTTGAATTGTCCATGATAGAGGTTGGAAATTCTGTGCCAGCATCTCGGTTTTCTTTGCCATTGCCCATTGACCACAATAGTAAGAAATACGAGCTCTTTCTCCCCTGCACTCGTAAAACCAGAAAATAGTTTTAGCACTTTCAATGGGGATATGAAGAAAAGTGAAAGTAGTGATGGCCATAAAAGGAAACCACAAGCTTACTTACCCATTTTTGTGAATATATACTATATGATGTTGGCATGTGTCACTTTTCCTTTGGCACGTAATAGACAATTGTTGTCCTGTATTCATGAATGTCATGCATATAACTGGTCATTGGGTCCACCTTTCCCTCCCGATCAGCTTCAATGGAGAGCCTTTTAATTTCCTCTATTACCTTGAGCTGAGAGGGAATGGTGGTGGGATTCCTAAACTTCTCTTACTTTGAAAAGCCAGTCATTTCTCCCTCCTTTTTTTTGGCGTCAAGATGCAAAGTGGAGGTGCATTAAATGCTCCATGACATCATCCCCTCTCTTTTCAACATCTCAAGTCGGATGAAATTTGTGATTGGGTCTTCATACCCTCTCACATGACGACACGTGTGCTGCCCCATTCTCTCCTCTGTCCGGATGCAATGTTTTTTTTTTTGACCTGTAACCGGAAGCTCCATTCTCTATTTTAATTGCAAAACTAGCATTTGTCATCCCCCATGCTATTTTTACAGCGGGCATGCTACTTTTGCCAAAGCTAGCCAATTTTGGTATAGTTTTGCAATTTATCCTTTATTTTAAAAGTTATGGGTTTTTTTTAAAGGGGAATTACTAGCAAATACCCCACTTTTATATTTGGTTTGCAAAAATCCCTAGGTTTGAAAACAATTGCACCAATATATGAAAATTTGCGAAAATACCTTATTTAATTATCAAAACTACCCACCACCCCAAAAAACCAGGAAAAAAATGTTAAATATTTTTGGTATTTATCATTTTTCTTATATTTTTAATTATTTTTAAATTATATTAAATAATTAAATAAAAAAAACTGGAATAAAAAAAATTAAATTCTCAATCCCAATCCCTAACAGTTAGCCCCCGACCGACCCAATCTCAATCCCTAACCCGAACACACAAGAGCCGCCCGACCAACCCTAAGTCTCAGGCGCTCTAACCTTAGCCCACACTAATTCTTCGGCTCCGTCGTTGCGCTCACTCTCTGACGCAATCATTCTCTGACTCCGGCTCCATCGCCAACCTCTATTGTCTTAACCCGTGCTCGACCCCAAGGGCAGCCCGACCAACCCTCCGACCTTAGCCCTATCTCTTTACTTAATCTCCCGTCAATTTTTGATCATATCATGTCAATGTTCATATTTGGATTGTCAAGGACAATATTCATCATGTCAATGTGATAATATTATGGTTTCAAGATATATATTGACAATCATTTTGTAAATATGGTTAATAATCCTAAAGATATGATTTACCATATCTTTAGCGATTCTCTTCCCGATTATAGCTTTAATCCTATCAAAGTAAACTTACAACCTTGTCACTATGAACATTACTCCTATCGTTGTGAACAAATAATTTTGTCATCTTGGACATGCCATTAATTTATAGTTATGATATGGATAAAATCGTGTCTTTATTCTCTTCCATATTATAGACTTCATCCTGTTATTGTTAATTATTAGCTTTGTCATAAAGAACCTATATCCTGTCAATAACAAATTTTATTCCTGTCACTAAATTCTCTTGCTATGACAATGATTTTCATCCGGCTAGTTTAATTATTTTTAAATTTATGAGAAAAAAATATTAAAAACATTATTTTAATATATATTTCATTATTTTATATATATTTTTTACTTTTCTTTTAATTCACAATTCTCCTTTTAATGATTTTACATTTAAATTTAAAGGTAAAATCAGTCATTATTTTTAGCACAAATGACCCACCTATCATGTTTTTGCTATTATTAGAAAACAGGTATACTTTTGTAAACCGAACACCAATTTGATATATTTCTGCAAATCAGCATTTTTTCCCTTCAATATTTCAACCAAATTATCCAACCCAAATTCCAGGCACCCCATTGGTCCACTCTCACATAACACGGATCACTACCTGAACTCCTTACAGCCGTCGATCAATTAGCCCATCCAACGGCTGAGATTCCCTCGTCGCTAACGTGAAGTTCATCTCAACCCAATGCCGGATATAAAGCTTAACCATCACTTCGATCCGATCTCATCTCTCCGCGATAAACCTAAAAAAGTTCCTGCAAATTTCCTCCCTCACCCCGATTTCCCCGGCGACTTCGACATCAGAAAATGGACAGCACTGGAAAGATGAAGAAGGGAGCCGCCGGCAGGAAGGGCGGTGGCCCCAAAAAGAAGCCCGTTTCCCGATCCACCAAGGCCGGCTTACAGTTCCCCGTCGGTAGAATCGGCCGTTATTTGAAGCAAGGAAGGTACGCCCGGAGAGTCGGTACCGGCGCCCCGGTTTACCTCGCCGCCGTGCTTGAGTATCTCGCCGCTGAGGTAATTTCCTGTCACCAGTGTCAAATCCTTTGATTTTTGTGTTTTCGCTCTCTGATTTCTAGGGTTTGAGTTCGTCGCTGATTCTGATTGGATTAGATTAGATTAGGGGTTTTGGTCTCAAATTGCCGGAAATGGTTGTAAATTGATTAAATTGGTTCAGATTATGGGATTGAGGTTGATCTGACCAAGTTAGGGTTTTCAAAATGAATAGGTTCTTGAGCTCGCGGGGAACGCAGCGAGGGACAACAAGAAGAACAGGATCATCCCTAGGCATGTTCTATTGGCCGTAAGGAATGACGAGGAGCTCGGGAGGCTTCTGCAGGGGGTCACAATTGCCCATGGCGGTGTTCTTCCCAACATCAACCCAGTTCTTCTTCCAAAGAAGTCTGAGAAAGCAGCTGCCAAGGCGCCCAAATCTCCTGCCAAGGCCACCAAGTCGCCAAAAAAGGCTTAAACTTGAAAAGCTTGGTTGTGTTTCAGAAGGAACACAATCAACCCTCACATTGACTTTCATTTTTAGTTCCATCTTCTTTATTGTTATCTCTGTATGTAAGTTTCTTCAGGATATTCCTGTAATTGTGGGTTGTAGGAGGAGGGTTTCCTACCTTCCATGTGTCTAATTAGCACTCAGATTTGTATTTTGTAATGCCTCATTACAATACGAATGAGAATGGCTGTTAATTTTCTTCAACACAACATCATCATCATCATCTCTTTCCTTTTGTTGATTTGTATGTCAGTTTAAATGGCAACTTCTGATTAATTCAAGTCGTTTATGTCAGTTACCTCATTTTAGGCCAATCTTATCTATATAGGAGTGAAACAGATGTGTTGCAGCAAATCAATATAGGAGTGAAACATATATGTATTGCAGCTGATTCTACAATGGTGTTGCAGGCTGCAACGCAGATCCTGTCCTGCAAAATATACGAGGGACGGGACGCGGGACGGAAAGTTCTTGTCCCGCAAATCCCATTCCGTCCCGCATATATATATAAAACTATATATATTTTATATAAAAAAATTTAAAACTAAATATACATAATGTCGGTTTTAATTTAGTTTCACCCATTGTGCGTGTATATAATATATATAGCCTACTGTATTTGGAGCCAATATTCACTTGAATTTGATTAAATGTTCTCTATGTCTCTCAGTACGTAGCAAATGTTGTGTGTGTATATATACACACCTCAGTAGCATTTTTATTAAATTAACCTCAGTAGCATATATACAGAATTCAGTAGAATGCTACATAATTTTATTTTTAATTCAGTTTTATTAGATTATTTTAGATAAAAAAATTACGAGGGATAAGTCCCGTCCCGGGAGGGATAAGACCCGGTGGGATTCAAAAAAAAAATGTTAATCCCGTCCTGATCCCGTCCCGTAAAAATCACGCGGGATGGGACGCGGGATTACCCCAATCCCGTCTCGTCCCATGCCCACCCCTAGCTGCCCTAATGACACTTGATGTCAAGTGATTTTTGAAATCTAGTGAATTAAGTTGTACAAATGACTTCTCAATAAGATTGAGTGCTCTCAGATTCAGGTCATTTAGCCAATATCCAAACACCAATCTTGTCTTTTGGCAATTGATCACAAACTGTTTCATTTTCGTAGAGAAGGGCAATGGCAATGCAGTGATTTCTTGTGGATCCATGACAAACTAGCATGGTATCCAGGGATCAATAGAAACGGTTAGACGAGGACCATGTACTAATACTATAAAAAGCTATCCGAAGATGGCAAAAACTAGAATGGTACATCCTGTCGGAAAATCAATATTGCGGCAATAGAATGTTTCTTATGGATGCATACTCCTATTGCCATTCTCTATGACTTAATGAGACAGGATCTTCACCAGTTCTCTCCTTGTATCTAATGTTTGTCGCCGTCAATTGGCGCTTTCCCTTCATACTCATTGAACAAGGGGCAGAGTGAGATGAAAGCCATAACACACAATGTCACATCATCATATGGCACCTCTCATTCTTGCAATAGCCTCCAACATAATCAATTCTCACAGGCTACACAACTCTTTCTCTACGGAATTTGTATTGTCTATATATTTAACAACTGTTTGGGTTGGTCATCGACTTCCCGGAAAGGGTAGAAGAATGGGACATAAGAAATTTTACATTATGTTTTACAAGTATACGAACAGCATACAATACCAAGATGCAGTTTCTGCACCATATGCTTCAGTTCTAAGGAGCAAGAGCCCGGAAACTGAATACATTACTGAATATATGAAACCTTGCAGGTAAATTCTAGGGCTCGGCCGCTCGGATGAATAATTTATCAATCCGAAAATGCAAGACTCATCCCAATCCATCTTCAACAACAAAACAATGCCCTAAGTTAGTGACAAGGTGTAACAATGCAAAAGGAGAGATGTTCAACCAGTAACCAGATTCAAAAGTTCATATACTTCTGCAATTCGAGAAGAAAGAGACAATAATGAAACCTAAATCCCAAAGAATCGCCATAAAAATCTGGCACCTTTAACTACATTATTGAAACAATTTCCAATAACAGCCGCACCGCAAATAGCAAAATCAAATTCGGACCCCAACAAGGCTAAATCCAAAACTAAGAATCACCGGACCGGAAAAAAAATCTACGAGCTGGTGAATTTCGTAACAGCTTTCGTACCCTCAGAAACAGCGTGTTTCGCAAGCTCGCCGGGCAAGACCAAGCGGACGGCGGTCTGGATCTCCCGAGACGTGATCGTAGGCTTCTTGTTGTACCGCGCCAATCTAGAAGCCTCTTGCGCGAGCTTCTCGAAGATATCGTTGATGAAGCTATTCATGATACTCATCGCCTTGCTGGAGATGCCGATGTCGGGGTGAACCTGTTTGAGGACCTTGAAGATGTAGATCTTGTAGGTTTCGGTGCTCTTCTTCGCCCGCTTCTTCTTCTTGTCGACGCCACCTCCGTCCTTCGGAAGCCTCTTCTCGGCTTTCGGCTTCTCCGACAACGACGATGGAGCTTTTTCCGCCGGCTTCTTCTCCGCCTTCGGTGGCATGATCGCCGGTGATGATCGCAGCGATTCGGAGGATTTGAAACGGAATTCGGGAGGTTTATATAGGAACGGGGAAACGATTCTGATTGGCTGAATGAGAAGTGGCTCATTTTGTGACGTGGATGAAAATAGGCCGTTGGATTTCGATAGGTTGTGTGGGCCGGGAAGAATAGACCGCAGGGATCTGGTTAGATAAAACAGGGGAATATATAACGTGAGAGCCAACGGTTCGGAAATGTGAATTTGACTCGACCCAATCAGCCGTATAATTTCGTTAAACCGCCCTTATTTTAAGGGGTTGTTGTTTATACCACTGCAATCTTTTTTTTTTTTAACTAAAAAATTACCTATATTTAATTCATTTTAAAAAAAAATACTTGATATACGGAGTATTATATATTAAAATACTTTGTTGAATATTGCATGTTTGGTTTTAAATTTCAGGAATCTCTAATTGGTCGAGTTTATTTTGTTTTTTTTTTATTATAAGTTTGAGATCCATCTTTCTAACCCAAAATGGCTTTGTATCATAAATAAAATGTTCTCTTGATAAGTACAAATAGTTTGACCTTGTAACAATTGAATCCAGCCAATTATCTAATCTCTTTATAGCTTGCTCAAAGACTAATCAAACATCTTATTCTCTTAATGAGTCAAACATCTCATTCTCTTAATAGTTAGCCCGAAGCTAGAGAAACGGACCTGAATAGCTTTAATATCATGTTAAATTTCAAGAATCTCTTGTTACGTCATACAAAACAAGAGTCGTGTTAAGTTTATATTATACCCTCTTTGTGAAGAAAATTTTGCCATTTTAGCGCGTCTTGTATTTTTAAGGAGACTAGAATCCCATTTATTACTAGATTTATTTTACATGTCAACAACCAGCTGATGGAGGGTGGCTTCTACTGCTAGACTAGACCATCTCAGTTTCTCCAGCTTGGATTCCCCCTCCCACCACCATCCTCAATTTTTTTCTTTTCTTTTAGTTTTTGAGAGAGGAATGAAAAACTCTATTTGGTAGAGTTTTCCTTGAACTCCACCAGATCCAAATCGTTGTTTCTCATATGCACCGAAGTTTTAGATTGCATGGTGAAAAAATCAGAGATGGCCTAGTGCAGGGTTCCGTCTTTGCAATAGATGATTCATCCAGAGATATCTGCATCAAGTTTACGATCAGGTGAGCGAATTGAGGCGAATATTGTCAACTGTTTGCCTCATCCATTCCTGGATGATGATCACTAATTCATCTTGCAGAATAATTATGTTAACAGACGCAGCAGCTCTTACCTCTTGGCTATCCTAAGAAAATACATACCACAGGCTAACTTGCTCGGCTTTAAAAGCTCAGATAGCGCGAGCTTGTATCGTTGTTTCGATTACTTTTTATCTACTAAACAACTGCATGTAAGCTAGTACTCTAGTAGTAGCCATTCATTCTTTGTATACTGCTAAAGAAATCAGCAAAATTTCACCAAATTATGTAACACATTTTTAAGCCTGAAGGTTTCTAATCATTCTCCTATTTTAATCATCATGAAAGAAAGGCCTCTCAAGGTAAATCATCATTTGGATTCTTCATATCTTTTTGGTTGAATGGATTCTTCAATACTTTGGTGAAAGTGAAACATGACAAATTGTATATCTTTTTTGGTTGAATGGAGGATATGATAACTTTGATGAGGGGTAGGAAAAGAGCTCCGCTGTATTATTCTGATTATTGAGAATTGTAAGTCGCGTATATCTTTGTTGTGGAAGTTCAAATCAGAACGGGATATACAGTGGCGAACAAGGCTTCTAGGACGATAGCTGAGTAGTGATCGATTGAGTCTTGTTGGGTGTCTTTTTGTAGTTGTAGGAATTTAGATATGAAAGTGGATATGGCGGGTGCCTAGATAGTTGTGGGCATACTTTTGTGCTTTTGGTGGTGCATAGAGGGATAATAGATCTTACACGGTTTCCATTTTACACAAGACCCTGTGTTTGGTCTTATCTTTTATAATCTCGGTTTCTCCCACCATATCTATTTATTTACCTATTCATGCTCAAGGTGGTTCACAAACTAAACATAAGATAATCATTCAAAGTACCAATATTGTTGTTGTTGTATCCAAAGTACCAATATGGAATATGTAGCTATGCATATAAGTCGATGAGTTACTACTCCCATAGCCAATTGGTTGGTTTTAGGATATAATACAACCAGTTTGGCTCACCGGAATTTCACAACCAAGTTTCTCTTGACAGTATAAGGAAATCATACTCAAACAAGTGGAATAACGTATGATATGTGATGAAATTAAATTGATTCTTCCATTTTGATTCCCATTTAACAGCTAGGGAATGGAATTTAATCCTTAATCCGTCATCTACCTGCTGACATTTTACAAACATTCCAGCCAGAAATCCATTTCCTCACCTCCCACCGGAATCAATAAAGTCCATCTAAGAATTTTGTGCGACAAACAATCCAATCAATTGATGTTTCTTGTAATGAAGTTGAATTGCCTTTTATTAACAAATGCAATCGATAATCAAGATCAATTGCAGGTATCATCCTCAGCGGATCAAACAGCAAAACAAACATCAAAAGGGGGTTTCAAGATTGGTACTTGAGAGAATTCGAGCTCAGACGAATCCGACTTTGAACGGAATCCGGTTGCTCAATCAGCTCCCTCAGCCCCAAATTCGGTACTCTCTCATCGCTCTCCTCCTCCTTCCTCTGAGCCGAAGCAGCCCGGGCCTTAACCTGCAACCGCTCGAAGTAATTGCCGTAAATATACTCAGGCGTATAACCTTTATCCGCATCGAACAGCACGATGTGGCCGTGCCATTCCCAAACACGATAATCGGACCCGGTCACCACATGAGATCCGATGCAGATATGGTGCTCCCCGATTGAAACGGCCTGGCCGGAATTAGGTTTGAGCGAATCGGTCTTCCCGCTGAGAATAACCTTGATGATCTCCTTCTCGAGGTTGGACTCCTCTTTGGCGAGCTGGCTCTTGTTGCCGGAATCGGCGTCGGAGAAGGGGTAGTTAGCGGCGGCGTCGAGGAGGAGATCTTCGAGGGATCGGGATAGGAGCGGCTCGGGATGAGAGGTGGAGGGAGCTGGTGGCGGAGTGCGAATTTGGAGGCGGTTCATTAGGGTTTGGAGGAAGAGGTTGTCTAGGCTGGGGGAGGCGCCATTGAAGGACCTCATTGCTGTTGTTGCCGTGCCGGTTGGATTCTAGAGGTGAAAGGGTTTTAGCCTTTTCGCCTATATTAAAATAGTACTTCGTTTTAAAATATAAGTCGTTCATTACTTAAGGAACTAAAACTGAAACTGTAGTTTTTAATAATAACATGATACGTAGTATTAATTTTTGGGTAATAATGCTAAAAATGCCAAAGTTAGAGAGATCACGAAAAAATGCAAAAACTTTATATACTATGCAAAAGATAATGGTCCCCGATTTTCCAATTGCTTCGCAATACAGTATTATTATACAAGTCAAAATGGAGACCAACATTCCAATCTGCTTTGCTTTATTCACAGCATCAAGATTTAAACCGTGCTTTAAAAATCTAACACTTCATCCCATTCGATCAACTAGTGATTGGTTTCGTACCCTGATGGGGTGGCTCAATGGTAAGGAGTAAGGAGATTAATGGGAGGTTCCAAATTTGATCCTTGCCTCCGCCCTTTCTCTGAACACAGATTGCTTTTGAACGTGAATACATGCCTTTTCCCCAAGCCTCGTCAACAAAACTTGCTTGATGTAGATTGCTTACAACTATTTTTGAGAACCAAGAAGCTTATAATGTATAATGTGTACCGATAAACAAAACTATCTTTATAACGTGTGCTGATAAACAATACTAATAAAGCATGAGTGTATGCTAAATACTCGCACAGTCGCACTGCATATTGTCACAAGTGTCACCAAGACAGTATTATTAAGATTTAAAACAGTCACAACACAAGTGAAAGATACTGAAGAAAGGAACAAAGAAACTTGATGGACAAAAAGCATATACTGAAGAAAATGAGAGGTGGAACATATCATAACCAAATCTAAATCCATGTTCACATATTACATACTTTTATCTTCACATCTACGCTTTGCATTTCCCCTGGAGGCGTAAATCCAAGTTCACATATTACAAATCAAGGAACTCCAGATGTCCAGCAGTTTATATCAACAACCAACTGAGTGAAAGTAAAGCATCGAGCACTTCCGTATCTCCCAAGGAGGCGTAAAGTGGCCAGCTTCCCTTTCTCAGTGTTATTGTTCCATAAAAATTACAACCAGCGTGTGACATGTATAAAGAAGCTAAACGAACTCACTTACAGCCATGAATCTTGACAGTAGGGTCAAGTAACCGCGACTACCGCCTCAAGGTCTCCACAATGTAGTTGGCGTACAGATTCCTACAAGAGTGTATCGACACAAGTAAAAAATGAACCTCTATGCACGGAGCCTAGAAATGCTGTCATAAAGGTTAAACTTAAGGTAAGCCAAGAACATCCGTATCTTAAACGTCTCTACTTGAGCTCATATGGTAAGCCTGCAGATTGAGGTTAGTTGCAAAGCATTATGCACGCTTCCTAATTTCAGGACACAAGATTCCAAGATGTCATCTAATTGGCCAGTTTATTGTTTTAAATTTTGGGTATGGAAACATTGATTGGGTCGGTGCTTGGTAAGGAAAAGAGACCGTGACAACTTTAACTGCTGATTTAATCAGATGCAATATAATCTCAAACCAATAACAAGTAGTAGAGCTGGAAATTGCGTAGAATTTGTCATGCTCCAAAATAAAATAGAAGGAAAGAAAGATGGCATAGTGTAGAAGCAAAGAAGAATGAGTGTGTTTTGATGAGATTCATGACCTCAACCTATAAACGGGACCTAGTGAAAATGAGATCCACATGTAAGTCTGTAACCAAACTGCAATCAAACGGAAGCCAGAGCAAAAAGGTAAAAAGAAAGAAACATACATGGAATGCTGGATTGCTTCATGAGCACTCTCTGCGGGCAGGAAATCATCAACAGCAACCTCTTTGTTTTCATTTTTCTTGTCTGTCAAGAATGGAAACATACATGGTGAAAGGGCAGAAAAAGAAAGCAGCAACATAAAAAAAAACCCCCAAAAAAGTACAGTATAACTATGCATGTGGGACTTGGAATGTTGCGTGCAGCAAAAAGAATGCTAATACTTGCAGAAAAATAACGAGTGGACTGATGAGGCATACAATCTTCAAAGAAACGGCGAATTTCAGCCAAGCGGTGTGGGGGGAAATCCTTGATGTCCGTGTAATGTCTGTACTCGGGGTCATCGGCACATACAGCAATTATCTTGTCGTCTTTTTCACCCTGTCAGTAAGCGGTTAGCAGTTGCCTAATTTTTTCACACTTTAACCTCAGTAGTTCTAACTGATGCATACCTGATCAATCATAGGCATAAGTCCTATAGCTTTGGCCCGCAAAAAGACCCCGGGTAGAACAGGCTCCTACAAGGTTTGTATAAACACTTCAAAATAAATCATACACAGTGCATTTAACTCATAATTTCATAAATCAATATGAACTGATAGGCTATACCAGAACTATATAAAGCAATCAATGGTATCATAATGAAGCCAATCACATTAGTGATAGCCCTCTTTGCAGCTATAACTTAAATGTAACTTTTGAACCAAATTATACCTACATAATGTGATTAAGCTGGCATACCTGCATGATGACCAAAACATCCATAGGATCATTGTCCTCACACAGTGTTCGAGGAATGAACCCATAATTGTGTGGGTACACAACTGATGAGTAAAGGATACGATCAACCTGCAAAAGTACCATATTTTAGCCAGAATGAAACCTACTGGCATAGTGGCATGTGGGAATAACAAGCAAAAAAATGCCCCATACACAATTTCTTTACCTTGATTAGCCCAGTTTTTTTGTCAAGCTCATATTTCACCTTGCTCCCTTTGGCTATTTCAATCACCTGCATGAATGAACCAAAATAGCTTCAATGACCATATTGAATTGCAAGTATCTGATCGGACAACCTTAGCAAAATTGCATTTTGAAGGTACATAGCCGGGTAAAAGCAATAATGCTTCCCTTTGAAAAATATAAACAAAATTTGAAGACAACCACACAACTTGGACAAAGTCATGGGACAACTTTGATTTTGATGTCACACCAAATCTACATTTTAGTACGTGGGATTTGTTGGTCCTGTCACCTCATATTTTAACAAAGTCTACTCTAAGAAAGTCTATGAAAATTTCAACTCACCAGGAAATGAATTGATCTACCTAGTACCTACCCAACCTAGAATCTTAATCTAAACGGCATTAACTATCTATTCAAGATCCAGAAAGATATTTCATCTCATTAGAATTGAAAGAAAACAAGTCATGTTTAAATGGACTTAAGATCAAGGTTCTTACACAGTTAAAGATCTTTGGAGCTCCAGGACCTGCATCATTTAAAAAAAAAGAAAAGAAATGGAGGTGAAAAAAAAGAAGCTTAAAAGGTCAATAGATATAAGTAGATTAAAATAATACGGAGTATTTGGAAAGACAAAAGGTGTACCGATTTCCAGATCATGCCAAGGGTGTGCAGCAATTGATCTACGGGTCAAGGATGTCAGTATTCTTTCATTCAGAGGTGGGTGTGGTGTGGGTGTGTGGATCTCCTCCACCTTGGTCTTGGTTGCGGTTTCAATAGGTGGCGCCATGTTTACTCCCTGATATAACAGGGGCATTTACATTCATCAGATATCAGACAATATTGTAAGACACCCCCTTCTTAATCATAAAAAAGAAACAGCCAGAGATTATATCCAGATTCCAGACTGGTAAACAAAGAGAATTCGCTATCCTATGTAACCGACATCTGCCATCGCCCATCCCCATGGATTATAGAATACACATAATCGGAATAAACATAAGAAAAGCCAGCACAATCGGTTGGTAAACGTATTTTCAACTAATAAAATAAAGCAGATCTCGCCCTGAATAACACCAACACCGACAACAACTATCAACAACTAAATTCATTTATTAAGGAAGAAGGCAGAATCAAATAAACCAGTTCAATGTTTTGAGCACAATTTCTTCACGTATTCCCCCTATCCCGAATCATAAAAGATAAGCAATTGACTCCATACAGCACATTACAGAATCGGCACGAACTCAACAAAGTTTATACTGGAACACAATCCACATTAAGAAACCATAGGACATGACAGTCAGCAGCTAGCAACCAGTGTATATAAAACCGCAAAAGAAAACAAGCAGAAATCGGGAGGATCGAAAACCACATCCAATTACATGAAGCAGGGAACCATCAGATCCATCAACAGGAGAGAAAGAAACAATCAGCAAGCGCAATAATCGAACTGATAAGAAACTCATATACCTGAACTTAGCAAGAAAGAAGGCGGATCTCGATTTAGCGCGAAGAGAGAGAAGTAAACCCTAGAACGGAAATGGCACACTCACGAATACGAGAAAGATGAGAGAGTACGTGTTCCCGCTATCTCCCCCCTTTGCCTTCACTGCCATTTAAAGGCAAGCATTCAAGCAACCGCCCACCAAAAAGCAATTACTCGATAATAAAATATAAAATATAAAAATAAAATAAATAAGAACAACAACAAAAAAAGAGAGAAAAAAGGTACTGTAAAAAGGAAACGCTTCCAGAGAAAGAGAAGAAAATGCGGATAGAATCTTGAGATACTCAGATTTGTCCTAGAGCGAGGGAGGTACATACAGCTGGAATGGGTGTGACACGTGTAGGATGGTAATTGGTGGAAGGTCGGTGGGCCTTGAGGCGGGGCCTACTGGGGTGGACAGAGACGGAGTTCCTAACCGTCGTGCGGTGGTGCTGAGAGAGGGGCCGTCGTGGGCTATCAACTTATCATGGACACGCTTGGTTAGCTTAAGGTGTTTCTTAGACTATCCACTGTGGTTTTGTCTATAATGTATACATTTACACAAGATGTGTAAAAATGCACCTTATTTTTTGGTATTTTGCTCCAATGGTTAAATGTGTATTTTTTACACATCATTCAAATAAAATTAATTTAAAACAAAAAAGAAAACAAAAATCATAAAAAACACACTAATCAAATTGCCTTACTTTTTGAAAAAGTTTTTACACATGAGGGAGGTGATGTGCTCAAATTTGCACATTACATGCTCAAATGTGTACATTTGCACACCCCAAAAGCAACCAATTGAGCTAAAAAATGTCAAAAAAATGCACATTTAGACATTTGCACACAACCATTGGAGTTAGTCTTAGATTTGTTGTAGTTGTTTTGTTTGTTTATTTGTTTTAGAAGGATAAAATTTGTCAGATTAGAGATTTATCCAATGCTCTCTTTGTTAATTAAAAATTATTATTTTAGAAATTTATATATTTTTTAATAAAATAAATAAAAATATACTTATATATCTAATTATTACTCTAATTTTTTACTACTTCTTTAAAAACTACAACCAACACATATCTAATTATTATAAGAGCAATTTTGTAAAGTGGATGACAAAATATCTAAAATGACATGTTTTTCTTAACAAGATTTACATTCTAAACCGATGTACTTTTCTTAACGGAGAGAGTATCATTTTGTCGGATGAAGTCATGGATACCGGTATTAATGTGGAGTATGTGCCTTTTAGTAGAGTGACAATCGACAAAGGTGTTTCAACTTATCTGCCACTCCATTACTTGAACTGAGCACATGTGAAAAAATAAATTTCACCACAAAACGTGAGTAGTGATTCAGCATCACCCACAAAACGTGGATTCGTGTGGATTGTATGAAACCAGTGTCGTATTGGATTCCCCCCCCCCCTATTACTCCCTTTATTCAAGATTATAAACCTTTTTAGTTTAATTTTCTAAAATTATTTTGGATAAATAATTTTATACTTACCCTTATTTTTTAATTTTGGGTAAAATAATTTTTCTTTAAGACATGACATATTTTTTCATTATCTCTTTTAACTCCAAGTTAAAACGTTTCCCCTTCCCCCACCAAGTTTTATTAATTTGGAGTTGCAAGCTTGAGCAGGGAAGATAAGGGCAGGGAAGATAAGGGGTGGGATGAATGACTTTAAATCTCTCTTCCTCTAATATGTCCCCTTTCTATCTTATAACCTTCTTCCCTTCACAAACTCCAACTATGATGAAATACAATTGAATTGTGATGTCAGCATTACATAAGAACTTTCTAGCACTACTGGAAATACATTGAATTCCAACGTGAGCGTTCCAACGAAATTATTCAATGGATGAAATTCCAACGATCTATGTTGTTGGAAAGAAGTAATCGAAATTTTCCAACTATCGAAGTTGTTGGAAATAGTTTTCCGAAATTATTCCAACAATTACACATTGTTGGAAGTAAACTCCAATAACTTGGATTGTTGGAAATATAGACAAATTATCATCAATTACTAAATTTCGTTCGAAACGGTATTTCAATAGTAATAGAAACTAGTATAATCCCCGCGCCATGGCGCGTTTTTTTATAAATAAAATCTTACTAACATATTAAATAATATTATAACATAATTGTAAAAGTTCAGATATTAAATATTTTGAATTAAACTCATGGGTTGAGAAAACGATTAAGATAGTATATATAAATATATATAGATGTAGATGTAGATTACTAATATTAATTTTATATTTTCTTATTATTAAATTTATGTTTTGAATTAATCCCATTGTTGTTTTAGAGAGAAAAAAACTTCTAAAATTATAATTTAGGCTAAGATCAATGTTTTGAATTAAGCCAAATAGTTAGTAAAATTAAAGAAAAAAGAGAATTAAAGGAAAAAGAAAAAAAATAAAATTAAAGAAAAATGACAAAAATAATGAATGATTGGTCGAGACTCCTAAAATTCTTCTAAGCTTGACACATCATCCTAAACTCTTCTAAATTAAGAGTTTATATAGATTGTTGTTTTAGAGAGAAAAAAACTTCTAAAATTATAATTTAGGCTAAGATCAATGTTTTGAATTAAGCCAAATAGTTAGTAAAATTAAAGAAAAAAGATAATTAAAGGAAAAAGAAAAAAAATAAAATTAAAGAAAAATGACAAAAATAATGATTGGTCGAGACTCCTAAAATTCTTCTAAGCTTGACACATCATCCTAAACTCTTCTAAATTAAGAGTTTATATAGATTGTTGTTTTAGAGAAAAAAAACTTCTAAAATTATAATTTAGGCTAAGATCAATGTTTTGAATTAAGCCAAATAGTTAGTAAAATTAAAGAAAAAAGAGAATTAAGGGGAAAAAAAATAAAATTAAAGAAAATCAAAGAAAAATGACAAAAATAATGATTGGTCGAGACTCCTAAAATTCTTCTAAGCTTGACACATCATCCTAAACTCTTATAAATTAAGACTTTATATAGATAGTTAGTAAAATTAAATAAAAAAGAGAATTAAAGGAAAAAGAAAAAAAATAGAATTAAAGAAAATCAAAGAAAAATGACAAAAATAATGATTGGTCGAGACTCCTAAAATTCTTCTAAGCTTGACACATCATCCTAAACTCTTCTAAATTAAGAGTTTATATATATAGAAGTTAGTAAAATTAAAGAAAAAAGAGAATTAAAGGAAAAAGAAAAAAAATAGAATTAAAGAAAATCAAAGAAAAATGACAAAAATAATGATTGGTCGAGACTCCTAAAATTCTTCTAACTTTGACACATCATCCTAAACTCTTCTAAATTAAGAGTTTATATAGATTAATTCCTTCTTAAATTTTCGCATCATCCGGTTAAAACTAATTGCTTCTAAATTTATGTCAAATAGAAATTAGAAATATATATCAATTAAGTGTTGAGCTTCATCAAATTCTGACGCAACAATCGGAGTGAATAAAATCTTAACTTTTTTAATTTAAAAAATCTAGATCTTGAAAATATTAGGAGAATCACTAACTGCCCATTAGGTAAAGATCGATCTAACTTATCATTAATTGCATCATATAGAAAGGGAAAATATATATGTGAGTTTTTTTTTTAGAAAATATGTGAGAGATTTCATAATCTATTAGATTAGAAAAACAAATATTTTTAAAAAGAAAAGGAAAAAAAAAAGAAGAAAAGAAATTCAATTGAAAAGATCACGTACATCACAACTGGAAAAATTACATCCTTAATTAGTGGACGCCTTAGTGGGGTGAATGAACGGTTTAATTAACCGTGCTTGGCTCCCTTCTAGAGTCCCTCACTATATCTCAATCTGTTTTCTATCTCTCTTCTATTAACAGTTGTGCAATGGATTTCCATTGAAGAGTGATCGATCTTGAATTTTCTCTGTCATGAACACCGAAATTCTTATGAATGAGTCAGTGGTTTACAGATCACATGTTCAATTCAACCAGATGCGTCGTTCTTAGCGTGCAGTGATCCGCCGTATAAATATTTCTATTTACCAGGTTTTGAGTATTACTTAATTCAATTTATATCAAATACACACATCTCTTTCTAATATATGACTCTCTTGGCAGGCTACATGTCGCATCTATCCCACATTGAGTTGATATGTTTTAAGAATGAAGATCAGTCAAGAAGGAGCCTAAAGACATATATAGCTTGCAGTAAACAATTATTGAATGAGTTAAGCCTGATCGAGTTAAATCTTTGAGCACTTGTGATAGTTTTGGTTGTGCTCCTTTTTGCTTGATTAATTATCCTTCTCCACTACTTACGGTTACAATGTGACCCAATGCCAATTGCATAAAATAATAGCATGACGCGACAAAGGAGACTCAATTTCAAGAAGAATCAACAGCAAGCAAGTGCAACACTCAATTATCAAGTTCATGTCTACCGGGACACGATCCAAAAGTGATGGAGACTGAAATGCCACAAGATCCCAATCCAGTTATTCCATTGTATCTTTCTCTTGTGAGATGTAATTCAATGCCTTTCTCAATTCAATTGTTCATTCAAGTGGTGGTGGCACTTGGACACTTGGTGACGGTAGTGATAATCTATACTCTAGGGGTGATATTAGTTTATGCATTTACAATTTCAGTTGATATTTTTTGGTTACACACATTTTGCATTTTGTTGAACATCTTTAAACATGATTTGTATAGATGTTGAAGATGTGGAAATGAAACTGGTGGTATTGTGATTTTTATATTGTTGCTTTATAATAGCTATATATCATGGCTTTTATATTTCCAGTATATTAATTTTTTCATACAAATAGCCACGTAATTGTTGATGGAATGTATTAATAAAAATTATATTTTTGCAAAAAAAAAATTGATTCCAACATTACTTATATTTGGAAATTCCAATAGTTAAAAGTGTTGGAAGTTTCTAAATAACAACCGGTTGAAAAGAATTTCCAACAATAAATATTGATGGAAATTTCAATGGTTAAACTGTCGCAACTTGATAAAAGCAACTGGTTAAGTAGGTCTATTCCAATTATTTTTATTTTATTGAATTATGTATTCCAACAGTTTCAGCCATGGTTAATTTCCAACCTCTACATGACCTTCATTTCTGTATTCGAGCTGCCGGGTTCGGCTAGTTGCGGTCTGGGCTTCAGATTAGTGGGGTTGCTAGCCTTATTGACATGTTGCGGGCATTAGTTCCCATTTAAGCACATGTGGCAAGTGTAAATTGTTGGCTAAAAATGCCTTTGAACAACATATAAGGTTGAAGGGCTACTTCTCTCATTGCCAATTGGTTTTGAGATGGAACCATATTGGGTTTATATGTTGTTCGAGTCTCATGTATGTAGACCCCATTGGGAATAAGTTAATCCCATTCTTCACAATCAAACTCCCTATGACATTCTCTTCAAATCATCCCCACACTATGAACACCTCAAAGTATTTGGATGCCTATGTTACACTTCTACTGCATCCGATCCAAACAGAAAGAAGTTTTACTCACAATCTGATCCCTGTGTATTTCTGGGTTATCCTTTTGGTGTCAAAAGGTACAAGGTTTATAACCTTAAAACACACAAGACACGGATCAACAGAGATGTCCTCTTTTATGAGCATGTGTTTCCCTACTTGCTCTATTTTGATCATTCTCATGAAACTGCTTCACCGTCATCTTTTATTGACTTTGTTGATCGGAATTTTCCCATGGACTGTGTCTCCTTTGATCATTCTTCCATGTTCCAAGAGTCCCCTACCACCACAGATGAAACCCTCTCTCAAACACCCACTTCTCATGATGACTACATTCCCTCTCCTGTGTCTCCATGCTTTGATGAAGCCCCTGCTTCCTCACCCACATGCGTCTTCCTCGTCTGCAACTAAGCATCTCTACCCTATTACCTCTTGTTTAACTTACTCTTCTTTCTCTCCTCACTATCAAGCCTTTGTTGCCAATGTTGCTGCATATTATGAACCATCGTCTGTAGGGGAGGCATTAACAAATCCCTCTTGGTGTGATGCAATGTTGTGTTGTTGGAATTGAATGTCTTGGAACGCAACAATACTTGGTCTATACAACCTCTACCTGTTGGTCAATCTGTTGTTACTTGTAAATGGCTCTTCAAACTCAACTTTATCAGTGATGGCTCCCTTGAGCGGCACAAAGCACGTTCAGTAGCTCGGGGTTTTACTCAGATTGAAGGGATTGATTACTCGGAAACGTTTGCCCCGGTATCTCGAATGATCACTGTTCGTACACCGCTTGTTGTGGCTTCTGCTCAGAACTGCCCGCTTCTTCAAATGGATGTCACGAACGCTTTCCTCCATGGTGATCTTGAGGAGGATGTGTTTATGACATTGCCACCTGCCTACTCTTTTCTCAAGCGTCTGCAAGCGTCAAAATAGGGGGAGCTCTTGGCAGATAGTTGCCCTCAGGGGGAGATCTATGATGAGGCCAACTGTTCGACTCTAGTATGCAAACTGAATAAGTCTCTCTATGTGCTTAAACAAGCCCCGAGACAGTGGTTTGCGAAATTCTCAGAAGCTGTTCAGAGTGCAGGATTCAAACAATCCAAAGCAGACTATTCCTTGTTCACAAGAAGGAAAGGAGGGTCATTCACTGCACTGCTAGTCTATCTAGATGACATGATCATCGCGGGCAATGATCAAACAGAAACTGATCGACTCAAGAAGCATCTGCAGAGCAAATTTCAGTTAAAAGATCTTGGAGACATGAGGTACTTTCTGGGAATCGAAATTGATAGAACTCCAGACAGTGTGTTTATCAATCAAAGGAAATACACACTGGAGATGTTAGAAGAAGCTGGGATGAGCAATGCAAAGCCTCTAAATACCCCTCTGGATTCACATGAGAAGCTAACAAAAGAGGGGGAGAAGATGAAGAATCCACATCAATATAGGAGGCTAGTTGGGAAACTAATTTACTTGACTGTCTCAAGGCCTGATATTACATACAGTGTTCAGGTTCTAAGTCAATTTATGCAAGAACCTTGTGTAGAACATTGGAAGGCTGCTAAACACATACTAAGGTACCTCAAAGGCTCACCAGGGCAAGGTCTCTTACTAGCACAAAAATCTGATCTTAAGCTAAAGGCGTACTGTGATGCCGATTGGTAATCATGCCCCATGACCAGGAGATCCCTCACTAGCTTCTGCATATTCTCAGGGCCATCTCTCATCTCCAGAAGAACCAAGAAACAGTCCTTTGTGGCTATGTCGATAATTGAGTCCGAGTACAGGGCATGGCAGCCACTTGTTGTGAAATTACATGGTTAGTGGCTTTGCTCAAGGATCTAAATGTAGAGAAAACTGAAACTGTTGAGCTATTCTGCGATAATCAAGTAGCTCTTTATATAGCTAAGAACCCGGTGTTCCATGAACGAACAAAGCATATTGAAGCCGATTTCCATCTCGTTCGAGACAAAGTAATGCGAAGAGAAGTCAAAGCTCAATATGTTAGCACAAAGGAGCAGCCAGCAGATCTATTCACCAAAGTTCTAAGTCAAGAAAAACACAAAGTTTATGAGCAATCTTGGAGTAGTAAATCAGTTTAATAACTCCAAGTTTGAGGGGGAGTGATGAAATACAATTGAATTGTGATGTCAGCATTACATAACAACTTTCTAGATGTGATAGCTTAGGAAATAAGTTTGTTTATTTCATTTCTTTCAAGTAGTATAAATAGCTCCTCTCATGTATTTTAGAAATCATGATTCAATAATACAGTACCACCAGTTGAACTAGTTTTTTCATCTCTCTTGATTCCTCTCATGATCTTCATTTCTGTATTATGTATTTTTTTGTCAATGCAGTCTACGTGAAAGCCTTTTTACAAATTAGCACTAAAATTGGGTTTTTTCTAAATGGTTTCCTTAGGAAAAAAATAAACCGGCAACAAAATTAAACCCGAAAAACAAAATTGATTCAACCAAGAAACTAATCTGGTCAAATTAAAATTGCCTAAAATTAACACAACACGACTATTCCTAACATCAAACCGACAACAAAACAAAACCAAATACAACAACAACAACAATAAAGAGGGAAAAAACAAATTTGCTCAGTCAACTCCGTGAATGAATCAAAGAGGAAGAAGATGTGAGGGAGACATGCAACTCAAGATAGATGACCACAAGGGAGGAAGACTGTCATTGAAGAGGAACCATGAACTGCCTGGATAACCTGGAAGACAGTTCAAGAGGTGGCCACGGAAGAAGATAGGAGGGAGGAAAAGATGTTGGGTATGAATCCGGTCCAAATCTTTATTTTTCCTAAAGAAACCGTTCAAGAAAACCCTTGTCAAAAAAATCCACGTACGTAGGTTGTCTTATCAGCATTTTTGACCCATGAAAAAACTCATGGTAATATATTACCACTACCTTCAAAGGTCAAGATATTTTTATTACATTTGAAAATTGAGGATATATTTTTATCATACTCCCAAAGGTGTGGGTATTTTAATTAGTTTTCCCTATATGTATTGACTAGCGGTACTAAAGGTTTTTTTTACAACCTTTTAAGTTTTCTTTGACAAAAAAGTCTTTATTATTTATGCATTGACGATATCCCAATAAATAGTCATCTCAGATATTCATTTATATGCCATAAATAAGTCACCAAATACAAAAAATAGCAAGTGTAGGAAGATTCCTTCGCGATTGGCGTCGTTAGTACATTTACTTGATCATTCGCGATGATACGTACCTTCACGATCAGATGGGTCAAATCTCTTCGTTTCTTTGCTACAAACCTTTGCAATCATATGGATCAAAGCCAACCAAGAGAGACCACTTGCTTGTCTTGCTGTAGGATGATCATTGGCTCGCCTTATGCAACGCTCGCCATCCCAAACGACGTGGTTCATACTACGGCGACACTAAATCGTGTTGGCGAGAGTGAGCCTCACGTCCCATCTCGCTAGCGACGTCCCATTGGCCCACGTATCGTGGTGCCCACACGAGGTCTTGCCGACCTCCAATACTTCAGCACTATAAACACCTCATTCAACCCCATAATAAGGGACCGATTTTCCGAGAGAAAACGGCGAGCTCTGCAACTATATCCCGAAATTAAAGCCCTTGGAGTTTGAGTTCTCAAGTCTTTTAAATCTAAAAGGAATCATGTATATATATATATATATATATATATATATATATATATATATATATATATATATATATATATATATATATATATATATATATATATATATATATATATATATATATACACATTTACTAAAACCGATGCATAGCGTCCTATGTGGCGTGTTGTGGTTAATTCTAGTGACAAAAATCTTATGTGGCGTGTTGTAGTTGATTCTAGGGAAAAAATATTAAAATAATATGTTATCATAGTTTATAGAAAATTATATAAGCCACACTCTATCTTTATATATTGATATTTTAGTTAATTGACATAAATATAAATAAAAAATATTTCATAGTCATACATACAAAAATATTAATATATAAATATATAGTATTTGATAAGTGTTATTTTATTTTTGGTGGAAAAAAATTAATCCGTTGATAGATATTTTAGTAAACTAACGTAATAAATATATACTATATATTTAATAAAAAAAAAATTAAAATATTTAACAGTTATCTATTAAATTACACGAGATTCAATTAATGGTAGATTATAAAAAAATACCTTATAAATGGGAATTTTATTTATATTTTGAGAGAATCTAAATAAAAGATATTTAGATTTTTTATAATCCGCCGAACTAATTTTATTTGTTTCTATATTATTTTTTGGTAAAAAATAATTTATATTTAGATTATTTATTTATTGGAAACTACCTAAATTATTTATAATATTGTATTAATGTATTCTCCGTACACGAGACGGAACCTACACTAGTTTTTTAGATAAATCAGTCATCTGAAGTTACTTTCACAACGACGATTGAACAATAGATTATAACCAATCGCGAAGAATCAATCGCGAAGAAGCTAAGCAATCAAGGATCCCACACCGAGCACAGAGGAACTAAGATTTATCCCATGTTTCCATCTAGGTTATATTCATACAAATATTATCCGCCCTAATTCTTATAATTAATAATGGGACACATCATCAAAATGATGTAATAAATATTGATGATTGTTGTAGGAGGAAATCGAGAATGCAAATATAAAATATAAATAAATCAAAGCGAACTAGATTCCGTCCCTTGCAAATAATTACAAGACTTCCTCCCGATGCAGTAGTGGGAAGTCAGGATCGATCCACGAGGAAGCGTGTCAGCGGATCCTAGGCAGCGGTGGAATCTCACAGAAGTCGACAACAGGGGTCCTAGATCTCGAGTACAGCAACTCGACAGACGATCGGACAGTCGAACACAACGCAACAACAAGCACAGGAGCTGGTCGATCTCGACAAGGGCTACTCGAGATCGAGTAGGGTCTTGGTCGACGTCAGCTTGGTTCTTGTCGAGCACCTGCACACAGAAGCTACAACGACCTGGGTCGAAGATCAGTAGTCGAGATCGAGTTATGCTATTCGATCTCGAGGAGAACAGAGAATAAAAACGAAATAAAGTAAATGCAAAGGCTTTGGGGATTCGAACTAAACTGTATGAAAAGGACTTCCAGGATTGGGGTTTGCAACAACAATAACCAAGCATGCATAAGGCAGAACTAAACAAATAATCATGTGAATTGCATCAAAGGACTAAGCTTTCGCCTTTTCCAACAATTAGACAACTCTTTCAAGAAACCCTAATTGTCTCTACTGATTTTATGTTTACAATCCAAGTTGTTAGCATGGATCTCCATTGAATGGGTAATAAACACATAAAAGGTAGTAGATGCTTAAAACATGATAAAGGTCGGATCTTTACCTCAAACACGCATGGCTATTGTCGGGCTCGCCCCAACCCTAGAAGTGGGTGGACTACTCGCGCTTCATTGCAAGCTCAGACATTGATTGATGAAAAGAAACTAATTGCATTAAACCAAACTGTAGAAAGTACAAACGAACAAAGCCAACTTGCTCTCGCTCCTTTGCTCCACTCGGCCTCCCTTTCTCTCTCTACCACTACTTCTCCTCCTGAAATTGAATTACTAGAAATCAGCCTCATGGGCTTTATTTATAGGCTTCTAAACCTTGCTACTCAAGGATAGAAATCTTTATCTATATCTAAAACTATATCTAAAAGCATTAAAGATAAATAAAAGCAACAACATAATTAAATCTAAATAAGGGAAATATATCTAAAGGGTCTTCAAGTGGATAGATCTCTCTTCATGATGTAACTTGATAGAATCGGATAGAGTTCGGCAATCTTCGGCCCCATGGAATCCCAATCCGAGTAGGATAGATCAAAACGTTTTACGCGGCTTTTGGAAGCTTCCTCGATCTCGAGTAAGCCTACTCGATCTCGAGTAGAAGTGTCGTCGACTTGGCTGGCTCGGCGTCTCGGGTTGCTGGTCCTCGGCTGGCTCGGATAGGGCTCACTAGTGTACTCGATCTCGAGGACCTCTCCTCGATCTCGAGTTGGGTGGCCTTATCGACTAGGTCTTCTCGGCAACGTCGGGTAGATTCTCTCGATGTGCTCGGTCATGGCTCCACGGCTTTGTCGACCTCGAGTAACATAACTCGATCTCGAGGAAGGTGTCCGGGCATGGTCGGGTAGTCTCTCCTCGACATCCTCGGGTGGCCTTCTCGACTCCTGGTTATCTCTGAGGGTTTGTCGATCTCGAGTAGCATAACTCGATCTCGAGTAAGTGATTGGAGTCGGGTTGGCTCGTCTCCAGCTTCTCGACATGGGTTCCTCGATCCTGGAAGGTGTCTAGGCATGATTTGTCGAGATCGACTAGGTTTAGTCAACATCGAGTAGACTTGGGCCTCCGTCTTTGCTTCTTGGTTTTCTCCTGAAATGACTCCATATTCTGCAATATTAAACAGAAACTTATGTAGATCTCCATTTCTGACAAATAAGCATATACTACATAAATTCGACATATTCCCAACCCGAAATATGCAAAATGTAAAGAATATGGAACTAAAATATGCATAAAGACATGGCTACTTTGAAGACATCAATGATTTTTTGGAAATGCTTCATACACCTCGTTAGATGTTTAACACGTTTCGTTGTCAGTCTTGACGTCTAGTATTTCTCTCATTTTTTTAATGGTTTTTTCCATTTTCCATTTTTTTAAAAACTCTTTTCAATTTGGTAGACAACGAATTTCCAACCAGAATATTCTCAACAGCTGTAAACCTTTGAATGATGTGACGAATGTTTTTCTTGCTAAAATGATATACTTATACACATGATTGCCTTGCTCTCCAAGGATTGAGATAAACAAAGATATACTTTTACAAAGATACGGTGAGATAGAATAAGGAAAGGATATATTCTATCTTCTATCCTAATACCCCCCCGCAAGCTCATGGAGGGTTTCGAACATGAAGCTTGGAACGAAGTGTCTGAAACCTGGCAGTGCCAACTGCTTTGGTGAAGATGTCCGCAATCTGATCCTGGGAACGAACATGTCTGACAACAAGTGAACCATCTTCAACTTGCTCACGAACAAAGTAGTAATCTATCTTGATATGCTTGGAACTTTGATGGAAGACAGGGTTAGCAGACATGTATGTAGCACTGAGGTTGTCGCAAAGTAAGATGAGAGGCCGAATAAGAGGAGCATGGAGCTCGAGCAGCAGCTGCTGAAGCCATATCAACTCGGTGGCGGTGAATGCAATGGCGCGATACCTGGCCTCGGAGCTAGATTTGGCAATGACATTATGCTTCTTGGAGGCCCAGCTGACAAGTTTACCACCATAATAGACAGCGAAGCCATGTTGTGAATGACAATCATCGCCATCAGAAGCCCAACCAACGTCACAGAAGGCAACAAGTCGATGATCTAGAGCAGGACGAAGAGTCAAGCCTGACGAGAGAGATCCCTTTAGATAGCGGAGAATCCGTTTGACAGCCGACCAATGAGTGTCCGTGGGTGACTGCATGAACTGACAAACTCTGTTGACGGCATAAGAGATCTCTGGGCGAGTGATGGTGACATACTGGAGAGCTCCCACAATGCTTTTGTATAAGAACGGATCAGGAAACGGATCGCCGACCTTGGTGAGACGAGAGGCCGGTTCTGCTGGAGAAGAGATGGGGCGGGTATCTTGCATCTTGTTGCGCAGAAGAAGGTCCTGAATATACTTCTGCTGAGACAGGAGGATAGTGTCCTTAGTGCGTGTCATCTCAATGCCAATGAAGTAGTGAAGATCGCCAAGGTCACGGAGAGAGAATGCGCGATTGAGGAGGAGCACAAAATTGTCAATTTCAGCTGATACGGAGCCAGTGATAATAAGATCATCAACATATACCAAAATATAGAGAACAGAGGGACCCTGTCGTCTGACAAACAAAGAAGTGTCGGACTTGCAGGCACAAAAATCATTCTGAAGGAGAAAGTGACGGAGTTTGGTGAACCAAGCGCGGAGGGCTTGTTTTAAGCCATACAGAGCCTTGCGCAAGAGACAGACATCTGAGGGGCGAGAAGCATCGACAAAGCCTGGGGGTTGAGCCATGAAGACTGTTCTGATAGGTCACCATTCAAGAAGGCGTTGTTGATGTCGACCTAACGAAGTGACCAAGCATTGGTGAGAGGAAGGGAAAGAACAATCTTGATGGTGGCAGGCTTGACCACCGGACTGAAGGTGTCAAAGTAGTCTACACCCTCTTCTTGATGAAATCCCTTGGCCACAAGGCGAGCCTTGTAGCGTTCAATGGAACCGTCAGCCCTGCGCTTTATCCTGTAAACCCACTTACAACCAACAATGTTAGCTTGATTAGGACGAGGTACTAGTATCCAACTCCCATTACGCAAAAGGGCATCATATTCAACTTGCATGACATGTTGCCACTCGGGTGATATGGAGGCCTGAAGGTATGTTTTGGGTTCATCATAAAGGTCATTTGTAGAGGGCAAGGGATGTTTTGTGGTGCTCAGGGCCTTGGGTTTGAGATCATTTGTCCTAGCTCGAGTGGTCATAGTATGACGTGAATCAGCTGCTGGACGAAAATATGATGGAATAATGGGATGTGGAGAAGGAGAAGGGGAAGACATACCTGTGTCTGACGTGGACGAAGTCGAGGGAGCCTCCTCTAAAGGTGCTGAGACCGAGCTAGGGGAAGGGTGAGAGGCCGAAGAGCCAAGTGTGGTAAGGGGAGTTGAGGGTTCAGGGGAGGCCACAGAAGGGGCTGATGTCGCAATGGGTGAGACGGTGGTGGATGGGCTTGGTATTGGTGATGGCTGATCATCGGCGGATGTGGGCAGCGAGGGCAGCCAAGGAGACGTCGCTTTCTGTAATAGGGATAGAGTTGGCATGGGGGTGTCAGGCAGGGAGTCAGGAGGTGCCTTGGCATGATGTGGATATGGGAACATGGTTTCATCAAATATGACATGGCGACCAATGTAGACTCGATTTGTGGGAACATGAAGACATATGTAACCTTTGTGGCGAGAACTGTACCCAATGAATATGCATGGTAATGAACGGAATTCGAGTTTGTTGGAGTTGTATGGGCGGAGGAAGGGGTAACATAGGTAGCCAAAGGTCTTGAGAAATTTATAATCTGGGATCTTGCCGTATAAAGCCTCAAAGGGAGATTTGTGATGCAAAATAGGGGTGAGGGTGCGGTTATGTAGGTAGACTGAGGTATGAAAGGCATATTCCCAGAACTGAGAAGGGAGTTTGGCATGGGAGAGGATGGCAAGACCCTTTTCAACGATGGTGCGATGACGGCGTTCAGCGGCACCATTTTGGGATTGTGTATGAGGACAAGAGACACGATGAATGATGACTTGGGATTGAAGAAAGGTAGACACATTTCTATACTCACCACCCCAATCTGATTGAAATTGTTTGATTTTGGCAGAAAATTGCGTCTCAATCATCTTGTGAAATTGTTGAAAGTAGGTAAAAACTTGAGACTTTTGTGTGAGGAAATAGATCCAGACAAACTTTGTACAATCATCAACAAAAATCAAGAAATATGCATTACCATTAAATGAGGGAACAGGGGTAGGACCCCAAACATCTGAATAAACTAAATCAAAGGGAAACTTAGGGTTTGGCGGTGGTAGGAAAATTACCATACCAACCGATTACCAACCGTACCAACCGGACATTGGTACCAAGAAGTCGGTAACCGACTGAATCGGTAACCGAAATCTCGGTACCAAGGCTAGTCGGTACGGTACACGGTATGGGCAACCCAAATACCGTGGTACCGTTGGTACCGAATATATATTTATTTATTTTAAAAAAAAAATTAAATATTGTGTAGGGATGTAGACTAAATTCGGTACCGTCGGTACCGTGGTACCGGATATATATTTATTTTTAAAAAAAAATTAAATATCGGTACCATTGGTACCATCGGTACCGATGGTACCACAGTGTATAAAACGCAAATTTAGGCATGAAAATAGTGTCTTCGGTTACCACGGTACCCACATTCGGTTACCGATAGTTTTGGTACCAATAGTTTCGGTAACTGAAACTAGTCGGTTCGTACGTGGTACAGAAAATCCCATACCGAGTGGTATCGGTATGGTACGTGGTAATCGAAAATTTACCATGGTACCATACCATGCCAACCCTAGGGAAACTGACTAGACTCATGCGGATTGTTGAGAGAGAGTCGATGACTCTTCCCAAGCCGACAGGACTCACAAACACTTTTAAGATCATTTTTGGAAACTGGTAATTGAAATCTAGAAACAAGACGCCTGGAAACTGACTCATGGGGATGATCGAAGCGCTCATGCCATATTTGAAGAGTGGTATTTTCTCCAAGGTAAACACGAGGTGGTTGAATGGTGGGCGATGATGGTTGTAGGTGGTAGAGGTCGTTCTCAATGATTCCTTTGAGGGGGGTGCGTCCCTACTTGTCCTTGACAAAACAACAAGTGGGAAAAAAAAGCATGTAAGCATCATTATCTCGAGTTAATTGAGAAACACTAATGAGGTCTTTCTTTATATGGGGAACAAACAGAACATTATGTAATTGAACCGGTCGGGGGTAGGCATGCAACGATGATGAACTCAAATGCGTAATAGGAAGAGACATACCATTGCCTACTTGCAAACCTTCATTGTCGGTGTAATCAGAGTGAACGGATAAATTGCCAAAGTCAGAGGTGACATGGTTGGTTGCGCCAGAGTCGAAATACCAATTAGGATCAACCAAAGTGGAGGGAGGATGACCTATTTGATATGCCTGACGTTGCGGAGGAGCCGTCTGCTGCTGCTGTTGCGGGTACTGCTGCGAGAAGCCGCCGCCGCGGCCTTCACCTCTGCCGGAGCCAGTTCGGCCACCACGGCGGCCGGAACCGGTGTTGGTGGGTGGGAATTCGCTGGTGTTGAGGCGATTCCAGCAGTTGACAGCTTCATGGCCTTGCCAATTGCAGATCTGATAGATAGGGCAAGGGCGGGATGAATATGAAGACGTGGTGTTTGAGCGAGAGGGCTGCGACGACGACGACGACTTGGTTCCTCGACTGGCGACATTGGCAGAGAGGGAAGCGTCAGAGGCAGGAGCAAGAGAAGTGGTGATGCGCTCCTCCTCTCGCATAAGAAGTCCGAGAAGCTGGTCGGATGTGATCGGCTCTGTCTGCATATTGTAAGCAGTGAGAAAAGCCGCATAAGAGTTGTCCAGGCCATTGAGGACGCATTCAACGAAATCGGATTCAGGCACGATGTAGGAGCATTCGGCCAAGGCATCCGAGAAACCCCATTTCTTCTCGACATAATCAAGGATACTTAAAGTTCCTTTCTTGAGATTCTGCATTTGCTGCTTGAGGTGCATCAGGCGCGCCATTGTTTGAGCAAAGAACATCCGTTCAAGGATGGCCCATGCTTCATGAGTCGTCTGAGCACGAGCGATATGAGCCATAAGAGAGGATGTGAGGGTGGTGCGCACCCATAGAAGGATCAATCGATCCTTTTTCTTCCATTCAGTGAAGGCTTGGGTTCGGCGGGGGAGGGTCGTTGGATCCAGATGGCGCCGAGAGGGTTGCTGAAGGCTGGGAACTGGCGGCCAGAAAGTCCTCGATGCCAAAAGCTTCGAGAGCCGACTTGATTGTGTGCCGCCAGAGCGTGTAATTGGTCCGATCAAGACGGACGTTGAGGTTTGGAAACTGCAGAGCGGGCATGGGGCCGGATCCTGCAGCCGCAAAGAGAAGATTGTCGGCGTTTTTGGTGTCGGACTGGTCGATGGGAGATCCACCAGGCGGAATCTTGTCGACAGGGGTACCATTGTCGGATTCGGTCGACATCGAATGGCAGAAGAGAGATTTGGATTGAGAGGATCAAAACTAGGCTGATACCATGTAAACCTTTGAATGATGTGATGAATGTTTTTCTTGCTTTTTCCATTGATTGAATGATATATTTATACACATGATTGTCTTGCTCTCCAAGGATTGAGATAAACAAAGATAGACTTTTACAAAGATATGGTGAGATAGAATAAGGAAAGGATATATTCTATATTCTATCATAATAACAACAAAGGCCATAACTTTTAGAGCATGTGCAATGGTGAGCCTTGAAGCTCTTAAGTTGGTGTGACATAAGAAAAGTAGGTTAAAAACCTGAGGTTGGACTCACCATTGTCCATGCTCTTTAGATATCAAATCAAGTAGAAGATGAAGTCTTCCCAGATTTTTTTTTAATTTACATTCTTTTCACCAACTTTTTTTTATCTAATGCTTACATTTTCAACCCAAACTAAGGTGGCCATATCGTCATTTTACCGAAATTATGGTTGAAAATTGAAAAGGTGTATGAACTTGTCAAATTTATAGTTTGTATAATTTTGGTTCAAGGTTGATTACGAGTATATTATTATTATTATTATTATTATTATTATCATTATTATTATTATTATTATTTTCCTTTCTTTAAAATTTCTAGTTAAAGTCACATTATTATATATTTTTTTTAAAAATTGATTTTGTGCGTGGAATTAGATGCTCTATGGTGGTGTACGTACATGCATCAACCCAAACTAATATTTATTGTGACCAAGTGATTTTTTTTTGGTATAATGTGACCAAGTGATTTTGTAATTAAGGATCAGATGCGCTATGGTGGTGTACGTACATGCATCAGCATCAACAATGATCATGCATTTGCATTTTGTGCGTGGAATTCTCTCTTCTCTTTTTCCTTTTACCTTTTTCTTTTACGCGCATAGTGTATTAAAATTAGATCGGTCAAAATATGACTCGACCTGAAAAACTCGACTCAGACGCCCAATAATTTTACGGGTTTGAACTCGATGTTTTATAACTAAGATTCGAAACCGAATGACCCGGGACTTTTAGGGTCGAGACCCGATGACCCATTGAGTCAAAATCGATTCGGCGAGTCAGCACTATGTAGACGCCACATAGGCAATAGGTTGACCCCACACAGATTCGTCATGTACTTGTGTTTGTTAAGGTCACTCATAACTCATAAGTTAAATAACATATACATTTTATAATTATAGTATGCTTAGAACACGTACTATTTGTATAAATATGATTTTTTATGCATAAAATATTAAGACAATTATATTATTATTATTATTATTATTATATTATTATTATTAATATAATTATATCATTATTATAATAATATATAAATTTAATTATAATATTGTTATTTAGTTTAAGGCCGATAATAAAATAAGATACTTTTGCAAATTTCCATATATTGATGCAATTGTTTTCAAACCTAGATATTTTTGCAAACCAAATATCAAAGTGGGGTATTTAGTAGTAATTTCCCTTAAAAATATCAGAAAATTGAAAAATACTTAAAATATTTAACTTTTATTTTTCCTGACTTTTTGGGGTGGTGGGTAGTTTTGATAATAAAATAAGGTATTTTTGCAAATTTCCATATATTGATGCAATTGTTTTCAAACCTAGGTATTTTTGCAAACCAAATATCAAAGTGGGGTATTTAGTAGTAATTCCCCTTAGTTTAATTTGACATATTTGTATAAATATGAATCGTTGGGTCGACCCGAACCCAATACAAACCTGGTTTGGCTCGACCCGGAATGGCCGGTAACCCGACTGATCTGAAACCCGATTTACTCGGGACCCAATCACCCAAATGACTCGAACCCGAACCCGACTCAAATGACCCATTGACAGGTCTAATTAAAATAGATGCTAAACATGACACAACCTCGCAAGTTAAGAATATTTAATTCTTGGGGATTTATATGACAAGTCATATTGAAATTAAGAAATAGTATCATCTTTAAAGATGGAATCCTAATCGCTGGGAAAAAAAAATTATCAAATACGAGACCAGGTCACGAAAGAAATGGCTGAATAATTTATTAATCCAAATAATATGAGGATTGACCCTAGTCCATATACAGGCGGAAATTATGACAAAACAAAATTCCAACCTTATTAGGCAACCTACAAACAAAGAGATAAAAGTTTGTCTTTAGTATGACAGAGGATAAATCACATGTGTGTTGTAATACAATCGAGAATAATCTCTCCGGGAAGAACAAGAGAGTAGGGAGGAGCCTTCTTATTCACATGTGTGTTCTTTCAAGTGGGATTACAAGCCCTTATATAGGCAAAGTAGAGAAAGAGTACATAAATGGGTCGGGGGTTTAGGAAGGTGGAACATCCACAATAAGTGACTTTACAACACTCCCCCTTGGATGTACACCTCTAACATTACAAACTGTCTCGTTAAAAACCTCGCCTAGAAAACCCAATGGGACAAAAACTAGGACTAAGGGAAAAAGAGTACAGATGTCATTTGATACGCTTTGGTGATACTGCCTCGTTAAAAACCTTGTCAGGAAAACCCATTGGGACAAAACCTGATCGAAGGGAAAAAGAGTGTAATGCGTATATTCTCCCCCTGAATTCAACATTCTTCTTGCAACTTTCTCATTCTGATAAGTTCTTCGAACTTCTTGATAATACTGACTTCATGAGTTGCATGGTCGAGTCTGAATATTATCTTCGATGTGTGCAAGATAAAATGCCTTCATGTATCACACTCGAGTTCGATGCGATAGACTTCCTTGTCTTTGGTGTTGAGCTGCTTTCAATGCATAAATATAAGGTACTTCCAGACCTAGTATGCTTTTCATTGTTTGGTACGGGGGGATCAGATGTATAGATGGTGTATAAGTTGCCTCATTAAAAACCTTACCTTGGAAAAACCCAGTGGGATAAAAACCAAGATTAAGAAAAAGAGTACAACGTTGTGTATAGTACTTCTGGACTCAATACACTATGTCACCACTTACACAATACTTTAAGTACTATAAGCACCCTTAGGCTTAATCATGTACATATGACGAGGCTTTCATATTGATGCTTCGAGCATTTCAAAATAATCGATCATTTTCACTTATATTCTTTTATTGATGACCAATTTGAGTATACAACTACTATGCATGTCAATTACTGTTAGAGTCGGTTCATCGACAACCAAAGATTATATCCACTACTGGTGAATATATTTCCATATCATCCACTGTAGACTTTTGTGCAATTCATCTTACTTTATGTCTTACAGCTTCATTTCGCTTATTGCGGTTTTGTATAAACTCCCACTTAAAATCAATGATGTTATACAATCCGATGTTGGAACTACGGGTCCAATAGCATCATGCTTAAAGAATTCATCATAAATTTCATGTGCTCTTTCCACTTCTAGGGAATCCTTAAAGTGAGAGCTTAGTGATCTACAACACTTCTGGTATATTTGAAAATCACTTGATTTTTGTTGGTTTCAGAGTTACTTCTGAAACCTCCAAATGAGCTAGCTAGTGCAATATACGTGACTTAGTCACTCTCTTGGCCTTAGTAAATGCATTTGATGACTTTTTGCTAAACCATATAATTATCATTTGGTGTACATAAGTGTTGAACTTCTGGTTCACTTTCATTTATCCGCGGATCCCAAATGATAGAGAAGTTGCTTTCATGCAATCTCTTTCTTAATACATAGTCTCATTTCCTCTCCCCCTAAATACCGAGCATTTGATCACCTTTATAAATCTCGAGGTATTTGATATCATTAGGGACTCAAACCCCATGTATCACTCAACTTCTTTGTGGTCTTTTAGTTAATTATGGAGGAGGCCTCAGAACATATACTCTCTTCTAGAGATAATTTGGGAGAAGTTATTATGTCAAATTTGAAATGCAAAATTGCATGGGCCCATTTGACTAACGACTCTTCTAGGTCGTTGTGAGCTACTATATGCTCCTCAAACATTCTCTACCTTTTCATATGACCAATGTGTTAAGGCATCTATATTGGAATAACATTGGTCAATATGCCGATGTTTTATGTTCGTAGTTGTCTCATTGAACTCAGTCAAAAGACATAAGAAACTTTGCATTTACTCTTTACTATAGACAGTCTTGTTATTATTTTGTCAAGAGAACAAGCCGTACATGTATGGTCACCCTTGGGGATCTTCCGGTCCTAGGATCTTCTAGTCCTTTTTGGTGGGTATTCATGTGAATTTCAATGATCTTGCAAATCATCGTTTAACTTGAGCGACCAAATGCCACAAAGAATAATATTTTATCATTAGATAACTCCTGGTTATTGACATCATAAGTTTCAATGGTAAAACATTATAACCATTGAACTTTGTACACGGTGATCCATTTATTTAATCAGATGCCGTTAACTGGGTATTTTCAGAACTTCTGTTGATGTCATACTACATGTATGAAACTAACAACCAACTATATTAACTTTATTCAAAATGTTCTTCAAGACATTATAAATGAACCGTACAAAGATGACCTAGTTATAAGTCACGACAATAACATTGGTTGCGCGCTTAACCATTACCTCTTTTACACCCTCTACAAGAGGGGCATGCTTCAGGCAATGTTTTGAGGATTGTCAGGAAGTGACCTTGTAAACCAGATTATGCTTTGTGGTTATATATATTGGTTGTACTAACTAAATAAAAATAGTTATGAACATGACATAACCCACATTCCATTTACTTCTTCAAGAGTACAAAAGTTTAAAATAAGATCTTATATACTCTTCTAGAGTTTGAAATTAGAGTCTTCAAGCTCTTATGCAGATTTTGATGAAGACTCACAATCTGCTGGATTATTTAAATTTGGCATCAAGACTTTGAACTCTTAGCGAGATAAGTGTCACAATCTACTGGATTGTTTAACCTATTGAGTTTAGGAACTTCAAACCCACAAAATAGGTTTTGAAACACTCACAATATAGTTGATTAAGGTAATAATAATAATAAAACTATGTTAAAGATAATATTAAATAGTAAAGTATATTAAGAGACATATATATCAACAACAATAATCTTAAATAAATAAATAAAAATTAATGTCAACTTCGAGTGACAAGAAAATTTAGCATAGATCTTCAAGACGTTTTTATCACCTACAATAGGAGATGACATTCCTATATGTAATTTTATCTTTTACTGCAGGAAACTGATAGAGAAACATTAAGGATCAGAGTTGATTTATTTCTCTGACTATACGAATCATCACTACATGGATGATGTTTTACCGGTTCATCCCTACGAGGGTGCGGTTTTATCATTCATCTACTTCGGGAGATGTCCACTCATCTATTTCAAAAGATGTGTTTTATCCATCTACTTCGAGAGACATATCTATTCATTTATTTTGATCAAGAGATGAAGAATAAAAATATAATGTATACAAATAAAATTAAATAAAACAAAATAAAAGGCTAATCATTGATGCATCACTACTGGGATGAAGATATTTGGTTCATCGCTTAAGGGATGAAATTATTCGGTCTATCTCAAAGATACGACTTGTTCATTCACCTACTTCGGGAGATGAGAACGTTAATCTCTTTCGAGAGATGTACCCGTTCATCTACTTCGGGAGATGCGATGGTTTCATTCATCTACATGAGGGAAAACAAATATAGTTTAAGTAAATAAAACAAAATAACGTACATATGAATTAAATAAACATAAACATAAACAATAAATATAATTTCATCACTACGGGGATGAAATTTATCGGCTCGATCATCTTTGCGGAGATGAGATTTATTAATCATATGGTGTGATTTATAATATCAATTTCCTTACTTTCATCCACTTCGGGGATGAGATTTGTAATTAATTTATTCGCTTCACGGGATAGATAATTGTGATTATATATTTTATATCCACTTCAAGGGATAAGATTCATCACTCCGAGGGTTCATATAACTTATGTGTACACATCGTCTTCGGGGATATGTTCATATACTTCACAAGGGCAAACAATTGCAACCCTGGAAGTTTTAGGCTGTTTTATGTAATGATATCAAATGTACAAGCCAATATGCGATTTTTAAGAAATTTCGGACCGGTTTCGTAATTAATAAATATACCTTCGACACAAACCTATCTTCCACGTTTTGGATTTGCAGAGGCGCCGTCGGAACTCCGTTGCTTCTTCGACCACTTCGGACTAGCGGCAAAGGAGGACTGCTTCAACCGGCAACCAGTATCGACCGACTTCAACCCCAACAGCAACAAGGAATCCTCGACTCCGCATCCAACCAAGAGAATTGCAGAGACGGCGGCCCAGGAGGATTCTAGTGGTTTCCTGGCCCTCGGTGACGGCGAATCCAGCCCCGACGCAGTGTAGAACCAGAGATTGCGGGCAACCGATGAGTTTTGCCATGGAAATCCCGATGGCAGCGCACAAGATCTCCGATTGATGTTCCCATTAATCGACGGAAACGGTACGCCGTAGATGCCCATATAACCTGCTACTCGAAAAAATCCTTCCAAAATCGCACTTTGTAATAGAGGTCAATCAATCGAATTAAAAGTAATAGAGCAGTGTAAAATGGAATATACACTTTGTAATCGATTAAAAACAATAAAATACACTGATCAAGGGTTGATCAACGGACCCAACAAAAATCAAGGGTTGATCAGTATACGAAAGTGAGAAAAACACGGTAAACACTATCGATCAAACCATCGAAAAACAAGAGCAAAACAAATTAGGGATTGACCGGAAAGGAGAGAGTCATCGGTTGAATAAAATTAACGAAGCACATATATATAGTTCGATCAATTATATTGATCTTATGCACGTTCATTTCTACCTTTTCTCTTTACCGAAGCAAATTAGGGATTAACCCTCTGAGCATGTTCGGTTCAATTCAAAAGAGAGACGATGGGACGATGATGGACATAAATCAATTGAGGCGATCGTGATGATAACGTGTTGTAATACAATCGAGAATAATCTCTCCGGGAAGAACAAGAGAGTAGGGAGGAGCCTTCTTATTCACATGTGTGTTCTTTCAAGTGGGATTACAAGCCCTTATATAGGCAAAGTAGAGAAAGAGTACATAAATGGGTCGGGGGTTTAGGAAGGTGGAACATCCACAATAAGTGACTTTACAACAAACTTTTATTTTTCCTGACTTTTTGGGGTGGTGGGTAGTTTTGATAATAAAATAAGGTATTTTTGCAAATTTCCATATATTGATGCAATTGTTTTCAAACCTAGGTATTTTTGCAAACCAAATATCAAAGTGGGGTATTTAGTAGTAATTCCCCTTAGTTTAATTTGACATATTTGTATAAATATGAATTGTTGGGTCGACCCGAACCCAATACAAACCTGGTTTGGCTCGACCCGGAATGGCCGGTAACCCGACTGATCTGAAACCCGATTTACTCGGGACCCAATCACCCAAATGACTCGAACCCGAACCCGACTCAAATGACCCATTGACAGGTCTAATTAAAATAGATGCTAAACATGACACAACCTCGCAAGTTAAGAATATTTAATTCTTGGGGATTTATATGACAAGTCATATTGAAATTAAGAAATAGTATCATCTTTAAAGATGGAATCCTAATCGCTGGGAAAAAAAAATTATCAAATACGAGACCAGGTCACGAAAGAAATGGCTGAATAATTTATTAATCCAAATAATATGAGGATTGACCCTAGTCCATATACAGGCGGAAATTATGACAAAACAAAATTCCAACCTTATTAGGCAACCTACAAACAAAGAGATAAAAGTTTGTCTTTAGTATGACAGAGGATAAATCACCTGGCCCAGGTGGTTCCCCCCCCCCCCCCCCCCGGATTTTACTTCAAATACTAGAAAATTGTGGGTGACTCGGTGTGCAAGGTCGTTAAAGCTTTCTTCCTTTCTGGATCGTTATTGTCAGAGATTAACCAAACCTTCATAACACTTATTTCAAAAGTGGACAACCCCACAAATATTCACCACTATAGACCAATTAGTCTATGCAATAAATACAGTACTATTTATAAAATTATTGCTAAAATCTTGGCTAATAGACTTAAACCAATACTTCCCAACATCATTAACCCATTCCAAGACGCTTTTGTAGAAGAGAGATCTATTCAATACAACACATGGATATCTCACGAAATCTTCCACTCTTTCCACAAGCAAAAAGGTAAAATGACGTTAAAATTAGACATGAAGAAAGTGTATGATAAGATTAACTGGAATTTCATAGAAGATGCACTCATTAAATTGGGTTTTCACCCACAATGGATATCATGGGTTATGAAATGCATGACTACTACAACCTTCTCTATCATTTTTAATAATAGCCCTGGTAGGCAATTTAAGCCTCAAATAGGTATTCGAAAAGGAGATCCTCTTGCTCCTTATATATTTGTTATAATTATGAAAAGTCTTGCTAGGGAACTCCAAACCGAAGCTCAAATTGATGATGCCCTTGTAGGTATTAAATTAACACCTAGAGGTGCTCCCATCCCGTTCCTAACTTTTTCTATGCTAATATTTGCAAGAGTCTCAACTCTCAAGTCTTGATACAATAAAAAAAATATGCTTAATAGTTTATCAAACCTATCAGGATTGGCTATTAACTAATCTAAAAGCTCGATCCAACTCTCTAGGAAACGTAGCCCAAGCAACGACAAAAGCGCTGGTACAACAAATGAACCTCTCGATTTCCCGAGGTATGGAAAATACCAGGGGATACCGATTATTGGTGGGAGAATTAAAAATAGTGTCTTTAAAAAAACATTGCAAAACATAAAGAAACAACTTTCTAAATGGAAAACCTCTTCATTATCACAAGCAGAAAGAACGACACTTATCCGAGCAAATCTTAGTTCAAAAACTAATTACCTTATGCATAATTTCCTACTTCTAAAAGGAGTACTCCAATAAATTGATCAAATAAATAAGAACTTCTTTTGGAACAAAACCCAATCGAAACGGTACAACCCTTTAATTAGCTTGGACAAAATATGTGCTCCAAAGGAACGAACAAGGTGGCCTTGGAATAAGGTCGGCTAAGGAAAGAACATCACTCAACAAATGAAACTATTATGAAAAAGTGTCATGATGGGTGCAGTCGTGCACAAGCTTCTTATTTGCAGCAGCTATGTCAGACTTGTCAGTTGATCAAATATCATTTGCCCTACAGAGCAGACTACTTGTCCCAGCGTAAAATATTGCATCAGTGGCTATGGGAAGAAGACTTCTTTACAACCTTATTTCTCAAATTCTTCACTAAAACATGATTACTTGTCTTGTCAAGAACTACAAACCGGCTACGAGCAAAAAAGACAGCGGATCCTCCAGCGCCTTTCCTCGTATCCTGTCTCACATCACCCCTACCAAAGCTATCTCCATAGGGCTGTATGACAGAGTCCGAGGACCCTGGTTCAGGGTAGTTGATCCAGGCCATCTAATCGGGTATCGCTTGTGTGTCCTGCTGGGTGGAGTATTCAAAGAACCACAAGAACTGGTCTTGGCATAGCACATAGTATCACCGCTAACTGAAAAAAGTTGGTCGCTCACTTGAACACAATCGTGCCACGATCAAGAACAGCAGCTAGCAAGTTCATTTCAGGATAAGCTGTAAGAACCCAAAAATCTGTCATGCTCAGTTGCTCACTGTGGAATGTCTGGATACCAGTCCTCTTCGTCACAGCCTAAACACGGATGCTCATGTGTTATGTTTTGCATGAAACATTATTAATAATTTCATATGTATGTCCTCTCAATTTGTTCATCTCCCATGCCTTGGTAGATATCTGTTCCACAGCATATTAGTTAATGAATAATGGCTTCAAGCATCAGGACACAGCATAATGAATTCTAAACATCAAAATTTTATCTGAGAAAGCGAGACAGCAAAAGTAGATCCCAATTCCTAAGCCAGTATATAAACTCAGTAGCATATATTTAGACACCTAATTGTTTGACATAATCCAATATATTATCTCACCAATAACAAATCTAACAGTAACAGTGACCAGATGATGAAGTTATAGCCTGATGTCTATGGGAAAAAATAATTGTAAAAATAATAGATCATGGAGAGCTGACCATTTATGCACACCAAAACTTCACTTGACATAATTGACAACCCCTCTTCTGCCACTTATTTCACAGCATACTCTCTCAAGACTAGTGCTACCTCTTCTGCCACTCCAATTCTTTGGAACCACGCAGCCAGAAGCTCGGATGCTTCTTTCCCAACCATGACACCATCTTTTTCAAGATCTATCAGCAAGTCCAAGGCTGCATTAAGATTATTCTCTTTTTCATAGCCTGCTAACAAAACGGCCACACACTTGTCATTAGGTACTATGCCAACCCTTCTCATGTTTTCGAAAGCGATACGTGCTTTTTTTGTTTGACTGGCCACCACATAAGCATTTATGAGGAGTGCACATTGCTTATCATCGGGGAAAGTGCCTGATAGTTGGATCGCATTGAAAACTCTCTGAGCTCCTTCACAATCACCCTTCATAGAGTATACTCTCAGCAAAGCCTTATAAACTTCTCTACCTGCATATATCTCCAAGGCATCCATTTCTAAGACCAAGGCTTCACCTTTGTCAGGCATTCCAGCTCTTATGTATGCCATGATCATTGAACCGTATGATCTTTTGTCCAATGGATGACCCAGAAGCTTCATTTCATCAAAGATTTCCTCGGCCTTCTCAAAATTGCCAGCTTTACTGTACATGTGGATCATGGTGGTCAATGTCACTTGATCGCATATCATGTCTCGCTGAGTCATGGACACCAAGGCATTTTCTGCATCTTGAATTCGGTTATGCTTGGCATACAAATGAATAATCTTCGTATAATCACGAACATTGGCTTCAAAAGATTCTTCATTAAGCGCATATTCAAATACCTATTACAGGAATACAAACAGACGGGCACCCTTATGAAAATGCAAACCCATATACGTTAGCAACCTAATAAAGTTACAACAATGATTGATTGTCAAGAACCCATAATCAGGATCATAAAACCCACACTCAGCATGCAGAGATTCGACCTATTTGCAAACTGTAACACCCACCTACCCAACGAACACTTGAGGCTCTGAAGTATGATTGGAATGATGATTTTTTTAAGAAAAACCAAGGTAGGCGTATTAAATTATTAGCCAGCCCTCATAAGAAGGGACACCAAATTAGAAATCCAAACTATCATATAGATAAAAGCCAAAATGTACCTACACAGACACAAAGATAGCAGTAAACCCAACACTAGACAGTAATTTGCAGAAGATTGTCATTTTTTAAAAAACATAATGTGAAGAGGATGCAATAAAGCATTGCAATTGTCTAGCATTTGGTTAGAACTGGTATCAGTATAAGTTTCTGTATCGGTATGGAGTTTCGATATTGGGCATTTTCCAAAATTCGGTATGAGATAACATAAGTGTAAGTGCTATACACACAATGCCTTTCCAAACACAGTATCGAGTTGTTTGATTTGATACCGATACCAACTAACACCTAATGTATACCAATTACCAAACCCCTAAAATATGAACTTTGATGCGAAAAACGGATTACCTGGAGAAAGAGGGGATGATCCATATCACTCAAGTGCTTGAGAACAACAAGCCAATCTGCTCTTATGGGCTTCATAATCGCAACCCAAGCCCCCACCAAATCCAGCAGCCGCCCCTTTTCAGGGGAGTAGCAGATAATCTGTCTCAAGAATGCCTTACACCTCTTGACCATCTTCTTGGGAAGGTTAGCAATTACCATTCTCTGCTCTTCTGAGATTTGTTGACTGGCCGGGCGAATCTCCACCCAACTGAACTTGCGAGTTTCCTCCACCAGTTCGAAAAACTACATAATTTCCCAAATATATCAAGAACATGGGGGGAGAAACTAGCAAAAGCACCCATAATTTCCATGAAATCACCCTTTTTTCTTGGTAAATAATCTGAGATTCTGAATAAACCAGTGAGCAAAATTACACATAATTCATGCCTAGACATCAGATAGTAAGCAGCTTGAGTTTAAAGTGAGGCCGTTTGAGTCTGAAGCTAGAAAACTAAAGATCTTTTCCCCAACCTATCCTCTTAAAAAATCTGCCAGATCTTACATAAGTTGATGTCAATCATGCTTGACCTTTCCCCAATCACAAAATCAGCTAATTCCAATCGCCAAGTTCTTGCATTACAATCACTCGTACTAATCTAAGTAAAAGTATCATGATTCCTGATATCAACGAGCTCAATCCAGGGAAATCAAGACATGAGACACAGAAAGCAATCTAATCCCAATCAAATAATACATTATAAACAAACAGCGGAGTGCATAGAAAAAAGAAAACTAGGATCGAATTGCGAAATTGAAGGGGATTAAGGTTAGGGTAAGGGTTTAAGAAGAGAAGGAGGAGGAACTTACTGGGATGGGTGGCCCCGCCCTGTTCACAACCCTTGATGAGCCCGGGGAGGAAGTAGTTGAAGGTGAGGACGCGACCGTAGAGTTCGGCGCCGTCCATTTTATCCACTGAGTGGAATTGGGAGGTCGGTGGTGGTTGATTCGAGGGTGGAGTGAGTCAGGGAATGGGTGAGGATGAGAGAGGGTGCAACTTCTGCTGCTAAGGAAGCAATCCATGGCAAGGCCAATGCCGAGAATGAGCAATAAGTTCTTGAATTTATATGCTACTTCCGCCATTAATAAAACCTGGCCTGGAGTAAATTTTGTTAAGAAAAACTTGTAATTTTAGCTATTTTGTCATTCACGTTATGATATTGTTCTTATAATGATTAGATATCGATTAGTTGTAGTTTTTGAGAAAGTAAAAAATAAAGTAATAATTAGACGTATACATGTGTTTTTGTTTGTTTGCTTAGTGTGTAGATTTTTAAAGGGTGATTATATCTTCACCGCTAATTTTTACCCGTATTATTTTCACCGCTAATCACCGCATAGGTTGATGGTGGATTTAATAACAATCAACGAGGTCACCACATAGGTTGACGGTGGCCAACGCCATACTTTGCGGTGGGTTGAGGAGTATACAGGCTCACCGGTGGTGACCGGACCAGACCGGACACGTTACCCATCGCCAACATATGCGGTGGGTTTGAACCGTCGCCATAACAATGAGTTTCAACCGTTGCCATAATGGTGGGTTTCAACCGTCGCCATAACAGTCCAAAACCGCCGTCATAACCCACCGCATAGGTATATTGTGAGTTTGAACCGTCGCCATAACGATCCAAAACCCACCGTGTACACATGTGGTGGGTTATGACGATGGTTTTGGATAACTTCTACAAACGGTTTTCAATTGCCTAAAACCCACTGCATACGTATGCGGTAAGTTACACCGTTTACCAATGCAGTGGGTGTTGGCACCTTATACGTATACGGTCAACGCCTCCACCACATGTATATGCGGTGGGCTTAGGAAAACCGAATTAAGGCCTCCGTCAGCCTATGCGGTGATTAGCGGTGGAAATAGTAAAAATTAACGGTGAAAATATTCGCCCCGATTTTTAAAGTGATAAGTTTTTATTAACGGGTGGAGTATATCACTAATTCTAGGGGTCCTGGAGTTAACCGTCAGAACAATCTCCACAACCGAAGGGGTATTCGAATCGAGGATCTTTTAGTATTACCCGATCTTTTTCAACTCAACCAATCTGAAATGGTTTAATGAGCAAAATTCCTTGCTCGTTCTCTGGTTTAATTTCCAACCATTTCAACATATATGGCTAATATCATGCTTTAAATGACCTTGATGTCATAGTTTTCCACTCTAATGTAACAAATTTGGTCATTGCATCAACGGGTACTCATCGGAGTAGAACAAAGTTATCAGAATAGATAGTTCTAATCGATTCCCTGTTCAAATAGACGGAGAACCATTCATCCACAAGCCTGACGATCTAAAATTCACACGCGTATTATGAACAAGTATTGAAGGAACTCGTTTGTGTCATTTTGCTTGCTTTGTCTGCACTACATTTTGAACTTTCAAATTAGCATAGATTTTGTGGTATAAATATATGTATCTATATAGCATATGCTTTCTAACTTCAAAATAGATAAAGGGTAATGTAGATTGTAGACAAAATTTTTTATCATTGACAAGGTAAATCTATCAAAATTCCTTATGAGTCCAATTCAATAGCCATATACCGCAACTAAATGAAAACAGTTTTATTGATTTATGTTTTTATGCAAAATGCCCTTTTGGATTTTGGATGGTTAATGTAATGGTTTTTTCTTTACCCTATATTGAATGCTTGCATAACCGCAATGATCCTATTTGGTGATGGTTAGGTTCGGTTTCCCTCCCTGTCTCCACCTTCATTCTTTTTCGACTATTCCGTCCCTTGTGTAGTGCATTGTTCTTGGAGAAAGGAACGGGAAACATCAAGAAGGCGTTCACACTTTGTAAATGACGTTTAGCAAATATGAAATCAATCCATTGGTTTTCTTTAAATGAATTTGTTACTTATAATGAAAGCAATTCTGTTGCAAATTAGTTTTCTGTTCATTTATATTTTTAGACGAAATTACTACTTGTAAGTTTAAACGATCTAGATAGTTTAGTACCACAATAGTTTAATGTCCTGCATGGCTGCATTAGTTTAATGTCACTAATTAGAAGTGAATTTTGTTTATGATAGTTTTTATATTTTTTGATATCTAAACATCTTCTAATTATGCACATATCTTAACTCTTTTATTTCATACTACACTTTTATCTTTAGAACTTTAATTTTAGTACGGCTACTTCCTAAATGAAACGAAATACGTAGGAAGATTTGTATTGTACTTTCTACAAAGTTTAATGTTTATTTTTCTGCAAAGAGAATTTAACAATTCCTGAAGCAATAATCTCTCTCTAATTAAACATCGCAATTTTTTTAAATCTACTAAAAAATCATTTATACAAAAAAATCATTTATACAAAAAAATCATTTGAAGTTTGTCCTATCTACGTAGCATGTTGCCATTTGTAATTGACTATCAATTGTAAATTTGTGCTTATGCCTCTTTGATTATTGAACATCTCAATTGTTGAATACTTAACAAAAAAAATCTCGATTGTTGAATAATCAACCTCAACACTTTTATGTAAAAGTGTACCACATAACCAATTTAAGTAATTATTATTGATGCCATTGTCGTCCAGCACCGTTGACATCCTCTCCATATCTTTAGTTTTTTTTGGAGGTGTTAGACCATCTGCCATGATACCTTATAATTTTAAGGTATAATGCTAAATATAGCATGTGAAAAATAGAATATTCTCTAAGCATTGAAATGCATCTTTAATCCATTGCCACCATAAGCTTTATTTGGAATCTGTAAAAATTGCAATGACTCTTTGCTTTTCAATTAATTAAGTGGTATGCATTTAATACATAATTTTAAGGTATAATTAAGTGGTATGCATTTAAATTAATTAAGTGAAATGATGATGTCTTCCCGGAATATTAAATATCTTCATTAATGGTTTAATTATATTTTTATATCGCTTTGTCATTTCTTTTCTTAAGTGTGTGTGGTACTTTTTCCGAGCTTGGAGACCATCCCCGAGAAGGTTTTGAAGAGGCCATAATCACATTGTGTACTTTTATTTATTTATTGGTGTGTTGTGAAATAGTATTTTGTGATTATGTATTAAAGTAATGTATTCCGACTATATTCAATATTAGGCTCATATAAAAAAGTTTGTTACGATTAATATAATGGTATAAATTTTATAATTATAAAAAATAAATATAATCAAATTAAAGGCTCAAACTACATTATCAATAAAATTAATAGAGGACATATTTGAAAAAAGAATAGTAGAGAGAGGTAAACATGAAATAAAATAACAACATAATAAATAAAGAAACCAATATAGCAATTCCATTTCCAACCACATATATAGCACATATCAAAGTGGATGGTAAAAAAAATATGGGGAAATGGGATATAGGGTGTGGTGAGAGTGGATGGTAAGGTATAAATGAGGAATTGAGTTGTTTTAAGGTACCATGGCAGATGCCAGATGGTCTAAGACCATCTGCCCTAGTAAGGGATATATCCCTGAAATTCTATTTATACTCTATATCTCACTCCCACCATACCCTATATGGCTATATCCATCTCCCAAAAAAAAAAATTATCATTCGTTCCCATAATATGCTATATATATGCCAAGTGAAACCATTTGCTATATTGCTTTCATTTTTTTTTAATGTTTTCCTACTTTCTTCCATTTTTACCCATTTTCATTCTTGTTATTACAACTATATCCTTTATTAATTTATATTGACAATTTAGTTTTACTCTTTAATTTAATTATATTAATGTTTGATAATAATAAAATTTATGCCATTATATTAATCGTAACAAGCTCTTTCAAATGAGCCTAATATTGAATATAATCGAACTATATTACTTTAATACATAATCATAAAATACTAATTAATAACATAATAATTAAAAAAAATTACACAATGTGATAAAGGCCTCTTCAAAACCTTCTCGTAGATGGTCTCCAAGCTCGGAAAAAGTACCACACGCACTTATTGAAGAAAATAGCAAAGCGATACAAAAATATAATAGAAACGTTATTGAAGATAATTAGTATTCTGGAAAGTTATCATCATTTCTGCTCTGTTCTTTCAATTAGTCATAGTTGACAGAGTCATCGAATTGTTGTGTTCCTTGCATACCACTTGAACTAGATCCATTGTTTCCTCCGTAATTAGGGACTCCATCATATGCAACCATTCCTCCTTGGTGTTGTCCATAAGCGGTAAATCTACTTGGAAAATGGAATGGAGTAGGAATCTCAAATGTGGTAGGTGGTTGTCGTGGTTGGGAGTGATGAGTTCTTTTCTCCATTATTTCAACCTTCTTCATTCACAAGTACTCTCAAGATCTTCTTGATCAGTAATTGAATCCATGCTAGTAGGCATGCTTTTGTTATCCTCACATTCCTGTTGAATAACTAATTTTTTAGATGCACGAACCTCATACATAGTAGAAAATGCATTTCTTTCTAACAAACTTTTTTCAAATAACTCCTTTACTTTTTTATTGGATTCGTTGATTTGTTTAGCTAGCTTGGACTTCTGAGTTTCCTCGTATAATTTTGCCTTTGCTTTCTTAATACCAATAGGTCGACTAGTGGTACCAAGCTCCTCATTGTGCAACTCTTGTTCATCCTCGTCTTCATTTAAATGGACAACAAATGGTCCGCTCTTTGACGTTTGAGACATTGAATCATATCTTTCACTTGAAATGCTCCTTTTTCATGGATTAGTTGAACTTCTACCATTATCAGTACACTTTTCAGCATCCTTGAGAATAGGCCACACATAGTCAAGCTGAAGTTTCCTCTTTGTGTAGGTTGGATCATCTTGTCTTGTAGATGTTGTTTTGCTTTAGCATGCTATAAATATTTTGCAAATTTTAAGTTAAAGACTAAAACGCTAATATAATACAACAATTGAAATAAATACTTACAATATCTTTCTCTGAAGCGCTGCTTGGATTTAGGTGCTCCACTTGTCGAAGTGCACCACAAAGTGCTTATCATCTCCCATATTTTATCATTCTTCTTATTAATATCTGCAATAGGATCTTCAAAATTTTAAAGATATACAAGACACAAGAGTTCATCTTCCTCAATGGAAAATTTTCCTTTTCGACCATTGGATTTTTTTTGAACTAGCATATGCCATTGAAGTGTAAAAAAATGTTGATTGTGCAAATAAAGGTACGAGTAATTAATAGAAGGATGATGTTGTGTGTGTGTGTATATGAAGATATGCCTTTGAATGACATAATATTCTTTCCATGTCATATATCTTCCCATGAAGTGCAATATTTTGACATAATATAATAATCCTCTAAAGCATTCAGACTACATATAGCTAGTTGAATGACTTTGAATGACACAATATTCTTGTCATGTCATATATCTTCTATTAAATCACTCATAAAGTTCACATGGTTGGATTTTTGTTGGCAACAATATTTGTTTTCTTATTACAAAGCAAAATATTAGTCTAGGGCTCGGGGGACATAAAACCAATACCCTGGACAAGTTAATACACTACTAGATAATTAAGCATGTGATACATTTTACCCATGTATACCATGTTGGTTCCAAAGGTGCTCAATTAATGCCTTTCGGAGTGCAATATGAGCAGATTTGTCCTTGATTTGCCTATGTCGAGCGAGGAAGTCCTTGAACCGTGTACATTCATTAGTCACCAACTCAACAAACAATTCAGGGGCGGGGTTGAAATCTCTAATCGGAGCACTTACATCACGCTCATCCTCGATTATCATATTATGCATTATGATACAAGTAGACATTATATAATGTAAAACACGTTTATCCCAAAAACGTGCAGGTCCCTTCAAAATTGCCTAGCGAGATTGAAGAACTCCAAATGCTCGTTCGACATCCTTCCGACATGAATCTTGTTTTTGAGCAAACAACATATTAATTGGACCTTGAGGCTCATGAATAGTTTGAACTAATGTACACTTGGGATATATTCCATCAGGCAAATCATAATCGGTGTCATACTCGTTATCAAGAATTTTATAGTTAGACGGAGGAGATTTACCTTCTGCAAGATTGGCAAATAGGTGAGATGTCTCAAGTACATTGATGTCATTGTTGGAGCCTGATAAACCAAAATGAGCATGCCAAATCCAAAGATCGTAATCAGCTACCGCCTTGAGGATAATTGTCGGTGATCGGCTACGCCTTGCATACATGCCTGCCCAAGATGTTGGACAATTTTTCCAACGCCAATGCATGCAATATAGGCTCCCCAACATTCCTGGAAACCGACGTTCTTCACCCATATACAAAAGTCTTGCAACATCCTCCACAACAGGTGTTCTCATATATGGATCTCCAAAGACCTCTATAACTGCTCGACAAAACCTTTTCAAACATCGAATTGCAGTAGACTCCCCAATCTTTATGTATTCATCAAGAGAACCAGCAGGTACACCATATGCAAGCATTCTAAAAACAACAGTTAATTTTTGCAAAGTGGATAATCCAAGCTTACTAATACCATCGCGTTGTTGCATAAAAATTATCATGATATTTGACAGCATCTGCAATTCGGAGAAACAAACTCCTGCTCATTCGATACCTTCTACAAAACTTGGGCTCAGGATAGACCGAAACCTCGATGAAGTAATCCGTGTAAATATTACAAGCAGCCTTTTCTCGATCACGAAAATAAGTGTTATGCCCATGAATTGCTCCTCTACGACTCGATCCCGCCTCATCGCTATCCTCGTCGTCATTCAACGCTGCCAAGAGTTCATTATTGTTTGCGTAAGTGCGAAACAATAAGTCTTGTTCTTGATCAAATGAAGCCATGACCTTATGATGATAATAATCATCAGTTTCATTTGAGGAAGACAAAGAAGATGAAATTTGATAGTAATTCATGAAGGAATGATGTGAATGTGATGAAATTTGATAATGGAGTGGGGGTGATGAAATGGTGAGAAAGAAAGTTAACAGGAGGTTGTTGGCATGTTAATTAATTAAATATACTACTGAAGTGTCAAGTGTCGTTGTAAATTTGAAAGTGAATATAGATGTTGAACATTTTAATTAATTAAATACATGTAAATTAATTAAATATATACATTGCGGAAGTGCAAAGTGTCGTTGGTATTTGAAATTTAATAGAGTCGTTGAACGTTTTACCAATTATACATATACCCTACCATGGCAACTCAATGAAATTTGTATACAAGTTTCCAAGAGAATATTCTTATGTGAAAGGCTATACTTAATTTTATACCTTATATTTCCCCCCTACCGTGCCAGATGGTCTTAGAGACACAAAGAGAGCAACAAACACCCTAAACGAAGAGCTTAAGAAGAGTGACAACGACGGGAGGGCAGGGACAAAAGTCGTTGACAACGCCAAAGCACTAAACTCTCAGAGAATTCATTTTCCCCACTATTTTTATTAGTCTCAATGTATGTTTCATTCTCTTTCTCCTCTCATCTCCTTTTTGCTCCACTATTTTTTTTTTACTTGAATGAATTTCATTTTAGTTTGTCTATTTTTATGTTGTTGTTTGTGTTTTTTAAATAATGTTCCCACTAGTTTCATCAAATTTGAGCTGCTGCAATTGGATTGTAGGCGAATTAATATTGTTTATTGGGGATTGCTAAGAAAAGGGATGGGCTGCCTCACTCTCAATTGTTGGTAATGATTTGTGTCATGATTCATTTTTTAGAGGTGTTATTCTTATAACAAAAAAAAATTAAGGAGCTATTTGGTATATTTCTTGAGTGTGTTTTTTTTTACTGTTTTTATGATCTTTTGGTGAAGAATAAGTGTTGTCTAATTAAGGAGTCGTTTGCTACGAAAAGTGTTTTTCTGATCTTTTAGATTCAATTAAAAATAATTTTTTCTACTGCTTTGTTCAGCATGTGGATCGATCTGAGGTATTCCTATTTGATTTGTAGCAAAAACAATACAATAAGTGGTGAAAAAACAAAACTTTTACTAATTAAGTGGTCGGGCGACATAGCACAACTTCTTAATGGTCATGTCACATGTTACTCATGGTATTGAAGTTATTTCTTCATTTAGTGATTTCTCAAGGAGTTAGGAATGAAATGCATGTAAGGTATATTTTGTTTAATTATAGTAATGAAATTCCTTTCCTTTTTAAAATTGGTCTTTCCTTCCTTGTAAAATGTTGTGAGTGGATCACATAACCTTGTGTTTTAGCTACCTCTGATAATCTGTTACTTGCGTTACAGTTTCAGATTATTAAATCACCTCAAGAGATTGGTTCCTAGCAATATATAAATGGTTCCTAGCAAGTTCCTCTACTTAAAGTTCGTTTATACATTGTATTTTTATATTTATATAATTATTTTTCTTAACGCTACATAGTTAACCTTAATTTTACACAAATGTAAAAGCAGTGCATGTAAAATAGCATATTGATCCCCGCGTGCGAAGCTAGTTCACTTAAAAAGCAACAATCTTCCTTCTCTGAAATTCACGAAATGATTCAATAAGTCTTAATGCTACTATTAAAACTCTTCCCTACATCCACCAAAATACCAAGGAAAGAGACTCCAGTGAGGATGTCATATGGATCACTGCATGTCCAAGATGAGGAAATTCAATTGGCTCGGCTGCACCTTTCTTCTCTCTCTCTCTCTCCAAAAATCAATTTCATTATTAAACCATTTACATAGAATGAAGTATAAATCCAATGAAAAATCAACCACTAAATTAAAATTGAATGAAACAATAAGTCTTATGCTCGCTAGCTGGGCGGCTACACCTTTCTAAAATCAGCCACCACAATTCAATTGGTTTCAATTTAATTAATTAAATCCCCAAAAAATCTAAAACGGCAGAAGTATAGAACACTAGAATAGATGACTAAAACAATAAAACCTAGCAAGTAACAAGTAGTAACGTCATAACCTATATCCTTTGAATTTTTAAAATTCATCTCCATCCTTAAATAAAGCATTGCAAATATGGAATTCAAATCCAAAACAACTAGGATCCAAGAGAAAAACCTAAAGTTCATCCTCTAAAATCCAAAATAGACGAAAAATTAATCAAAGATGAAATTCACCATTACCTTTCTTTGTGGGGACTTCTAATAGAAGAATGAAACATAAAATGATCCAGCGACACCATTCAAATGGGGCGATGAAAAATCGATTCATCAAGTGATAGATCTCAACTAGAAGTTCGTGATTGAACTCGAAACTAAGGGTTTCCAGACCTAGAAATCAGTTGCAAAGGAAGAGGAGTTGATTCGAAGATTAAACAAAACCGATTAATTTGTAAAATTAGGCGAATGTGGTTCAATATTTTTTTTTATTTTCTCAACGATTTTATTTTAGCGGTAGCATTGCCTTTTTTAAAATTTTAAAGAAAAATCTAGGGTTTTAGATTTCCCTTTTCAACCAAACGAATTTCTCAAAGTCCAATCAAAATCACAAACCCTAGTTTCCGAAATTGATTCCTAAAATCAAAACCCAATTCTCATATCCTATTTACAAATTCAATCTTATATCAAAAGCTATAGTAAAAATTCAAAGTATAAGGTGTAAAACACTAACCTTTTAAATTTAGTGAGTTCGAATATGAGATTGAGAGGGGAAGAAGAAGTCGTTGGTTGTTGTAGTGTTACATTCAGTGTACATGAGCCAGGAGAGCATATGCTGACAGTTCGGTAAAAGATGAAGCAACAAGCCGAAAGCGAGTTCAAAGGACAAGATTGAAGAAGGTTACTGGTGAATGGAGAAAAAGATACGGAGGTAGTCTCTGTCGGAGAAGAAGATTGAAAGAGCGAAAAGATCTATAAGAGATCGGAAAGAAATGGAGGTGTAGTAGTGGTTATCAGAGAGGGATTGAACGGAAGGTGGTGGTGATATTGCCGGCGTAGGACCGAGAGTGAGCACATGGAGGACAAGATAACGCTTGTATCAGAAGGATTGAAAATCATGGGCAAATTGGTCACACATTGACCTATAAAAAAAATTCAATTTAAACTACTGAATCCCTATTTTTTTTTGGACAAACCCGATCCCTAATTGGAGGGCGGCCTTGAGGTCGGGAGGGAAGGAATCGAACGTCTCTCGACAATTTGGTCAGCCTCGGCGAGAGCGATGTAGGCGTTGGAGAGGTTGGGTTGGACCTAAATGCTGAAGGTATGGAGTTTGGCTCTGAAGCTCTCGGTGAGGGAGGAGAGGAAGAGGAGGCCGTTGCTGAAGAGGAAGAAGATGGAGAAGGAGGAAGTGGAGGCGGCGGAGGCCGGCGAGATGGGGCGGGTTGAGATCGGACATTCGATCTGGAGTTTGGGGTTTTTTTCCAGCGAACCGTCAAACATATTAATTAACATACCGTCATAAAATAAAACGGTGCATTACAAAGAAGACAAACAAACCGCTCCTAGAAGAACGGACGAGTCTAATCCAAAACAGTTGTGGACAATGAAAAAAGAACGGAGCCGAGCGCTACCAAGCGATACCGTTGTCCAAGCGTACATCAGGAGTCCCTGTGGCATGTGGGCGATAAAGACAAACCTCAAATTAATTTTCGAAACACGGAGTCACCTCGATGCACACCGACACGACCCCAGCCAGACTTGACACCAGACGCCAGAGCCCAAACTCAGACTAGAACCATCAAAACCAACCAGAGACAATAAAGAATTGGGAGCCCACAAAACAAACACTAGAGGATTGGGATACCACAAAGACATCCGACAAAGAAAAAATAAAACAACAAACCAAAATATTGGATCAAAGAAAACGAAGAAACTTAAGATGGCATAAACTATCTCATCTCATGTTCAAAATCAATTTTGATGGGACCAAAACTTCGGATGGTTCCTCCGTTGTAGGTTTCATCATTCATGATCGTCTTGGCGAGGTACATGATCACTTTTGGTGGAATCCCGACCTTGTGGGTATAACTCTCCTCTGGTCGCAAAAGCAAATGACCTTTAAGTTGGAGTCTTAAGAGCAAGAGAGCTTGAGATCCACAAAATCCTAGTGGAGGGCAAAAATCCGATGATTATCAATGAGGTTAAGGGATGCTAGAGTTGCATATAGGAGACTAAGATCATTATCTCGAACATTATGTTCTTGCTGCAGCAGTTACATTTGGTTTCCGTCTTGCACGCTCTCTGCGAAATCAACACAGTGACATATAAGATTGTCCGTTTGTCGTTGGCTAACTCGCTTCCTCAACCCCCTCCTGAATGCTCTTGTGTGATGGTCTAACATGGTCTGACATCACCCAAATCTTTACCTTATATAAAAAAAAACTATAGTGTGATTTTATTTTGATTGTCTATATTATCATACTTAAAGTATATTATCCCTCTATGAGTTTATCATATTTCCCCTGATTTTTTTTACAATTTTACTACGGACCATTTTACAACTGGTCATTGCTTTTGCCATAGTTTGTAAGTGAATCTCTGCAAGCACATTTACTATAGTGACTTTTACAAAGGGTTCGTAACCGTGTTAAATAATGCATACAAAATGTCCAATGGAAAATTTTGCTAAACCAAGTCAAATGGGGCAACTAAGTTCATGAAAATTTATTTTCAACCAAACATGTTTTCATACTTTTTAGAACATAAACACAATTTGTAAGACACTAAAACGACTATATAGTTATTCAATTTTTCTGTGAGTGAGACACAAGAAAACCCTAGCCGCCACCCACTCAACCCTTCAACTCATGTTCGCCGCCACCTCATGCAGGCTCTTTCGACGGGCGCTTCTGGCGTCCCTCCCGGTTGGCCCCCTAGCGGCGGCATCCAACACCTCCTGAGGCAGATCCCGGAATAGCCAACCCTTGGGTCCTGGTTGTGCTGTGGTGCGGCGATGGTGTCCTTCGGGCAGCCTGCTCCCCGCCGCTCCTCGTCTGATGGGAGTCTGAGCCTGTCGTCGCCCGCCTGCTCCTTTCCAACCTCCTCCACCGCCACTGCCAGTTTCCATCTGTGTAATTGTGAGCCCCTCAAACGCCCTCCTAAGATGCAAACTATAACAAGTATAGTAGGTAAGTTAGGGTCGAACCCCCAGGGAAACAGAATCAATTGTAAGAGCAAGTATTATTACCCAAAAGTAACCAATTCAAGGGGGAGTTTTGTGTGTAAACGATAGTGACCGAACAAGTTGCAATAAGAGGTTGCGAATATATGATGGAAAAGTATCACACCAGGTAATTATCCGCACAACAATTGAGATGGTTCATCATCGCATTCTATGAGTCTCAAGTTCTAATGTCCAGTAATTGTTCTCAATTCAGATCGTGTAATAGCTTTTAGTCCTACCAGTCCTAAAAGCACTTATCACCAAATTACAAGGGAAAACCTTCACCGAAACATGAATTATAATGAGATACAAGCGATTCTAACAACCCGTTAAAATAGCCTGTAATCGAATCTCCTTCACAATCTACCACAAGCAACCTGCGTATGATGATTGTGCTTGCTACAATGAATCTACAACCCCAAACCTGGAATTGGAAACCCTAGCAATATGACTAGTATCGATAAACCTAGGTGATCAATCCAGATTAACCAATAATAAGCAATCAAGCAATAAGCTCAGGAGATCGAAACAATTAACAAAGGACGAACAAGAGTAGAATACTCACAACCAAATCAATCGAAGGCTTCAAAGAACCAAGTGTAACAAAGGAGAGTTAGTTCTCCATAGGGTTTGTGAGATGAAGAAGGGAAAATTCCGTCTCTGGAAAATAACCTAATCCAACTAAAACTGCCCCCCTCCGGAAATAATATATCCTAATTAAAGGGTTTTTAAAATCCCGTAAAAATATAAATTAACAACTAATATAATAGGGGAAAATCGGATAAGAATCCGTCTCCAGGGACTGACGCGGGCGCGCCAGTAAGAGCGCAGGCGCGTCAGTGAATTGTCTTGCTACTTCTCTCTGATGCAACAACGCAGGTACTCCCTCCTAGAAGCGCGGGCGCGTCAGTAGCAGCGCGGCCGCGCCAGCTCACCAGATTCCAGCTGCTTCCGAATTTCTTCACTTCAACTCTTCTATAACTTGCATGATCCTATGATTTCTTCAACTTCTTCAACAGGTTCCGAATCGCCAGGTTCATACAAATATCTCTCACAATGACATGTAAATGATGACAAAAACTACTAAATGCGCTATAGAATATATCGCATATCACAGCACCTCCGACAATCCGACCACCTCCTCTCCGGACAGGTTGAGTCCGCCCTCCGCCGACTCTTGTCCACACTTTGCCCACCTCCTCTCCCTCTGCACAAACACTGTACAGTGTACACCTAATTGTATCAATTCATCGATTGCACTGTGTACTGAGTGGAGATGGGTTTTGTATGATTAGAATAACAATATATATTGATCTAATTATGTACTGATTTTGTTCAAGTGTAATACAATATAGTATAGAATGAATAAATTAATGTGTAATTGAATGGAAGAACCAAGTATTGGAATCTTTGGAATTTTATATTCGAGGTAGAAGTTGCCTGGACTTGTAAATGAGGAGATCGGCGGTAGCTGGGGAAGGGTAATGATCCAAGGGCAAAAAAGACTTTTTCATCGTATACAATCTATCACAATCTTATACACACCAAACACCAAAAGCAGATTTTCGCCAGAAAAAATCTCAATTCCTAAAATCCCATTAATATACCAAAATAATCTCTATCTCCTAAAATCTACTGAAATCCCCTTAATCCCCATAATCTCCATCTAGCGCCAAACACAGCCTTAAACTATCAGATTATGGTTAACTAAACTACTGCTGCTCCATCATCAACACATTTTCACCTAATTTAATTCTAGGCAATTTGCACAACTATACAACTTTTTTTTGTGGGTTTGCAAAAATACCACTTTTTTGGAAAATTTGCACAACTACCATTGGTGGTATTTTTGCAAATAAAACTAGGGAAGGGCTAAACCGGTTGCAGGTTGTCACAAGGAGAGAGAGAGAGAAAGGAGAGAGAGAGTTTTGGTGGGGGATTTTCACAACCCTAATTTCTTCCTCCTCTTCTTCATCCTCTTCGTCCCCTTCACCTTCAGAGTCTGGAACAATTCGGAAGCTTGACCACAAACTTGAGCTTCTTCTCTCTCTTTCGGCCGCCGTCCTCCGCGTCGGTATTGTCATCCTCGTCGAACTCGTCATCGTCGTCATGTAAGTAGTCTTCGTCGTCGTAGTCGATGAGGTCGTACCTGACAAAACTCCGTCGTCGGAGACTCCGACAAGCTTCTCGCCGCTCCTCCTCCTCAGTATCCCGCTGATGATGGCTGCGGTGGCCGGAGTTCGACTCAGCTGCCGCCCTAGCTGCCAGATCTATCTTCACGGCCTGCCTTTCTTCTTCCTCACGATTTGACCCATCTTTTCTCTCTCAGCCACTCTCTTTCCTCTGTGTATTTTGTCCTCACCATTTGTTTCCTGCAATTTCCATCAGACGAACAAAGACGAACAAAGTCAGTTTACAAATTATATTCATCTCCCTCTGTCACCTAACAGACTAACCCATGTCACTGTATCCCTGTCACTCAACGTGATCCCATGTCACCCCTTATGAATCGGAAGCCTATAACCAATACCTCAAACCTCCTTCAATCGGCCACCTAGCTACGACATCCACATATCTCAATTTCCACACCTCGTCATTTCCCCTATTCCGCCTACCATAACAAAGTCAGTTTACAAATTATATTCATCTCCCTTTGTCACCTAACAGACTAACCCATGTCACTGTACCCCTGTCACTCAACGTGAAACCCATGTCACCCCTTATGAATCGGAAGCCTATAACCAATATCTCAAACCTCCTTCAATCGGCCATCTACGACATCCACATATCCCAATTTCCACACCTCGTCACCCAATTTCATAATGGAAACCCCTGTCACCCAATTTCAAACCCCTGTCACCCAATTTCAGAACCCTTCTCTCCAAAATGGAAACCCCTGTCACCCAATGTCAAACCCCTGTCACCCAATTTCGGAACCCTTCTCTCCAAAATGGAAACCCCCGTCACCCAATGTCAAACCCCTGTCACCCAATTCGAACATCAAACCACCAATTTCTCCTATCTATAGTTCCCCGACCGTTGCCCTAACCCATTTCGAAAACCACTGTCACCCAATTGGAAACCCTAACCACCGATTTCCCCTTTCCATACCCGAAAACCACTCATGCCACCACCACCCACCATTCTCCAAACACGAAAACCACCACCCCGACCCACCATTCAGGCCACCATTGCCCTAACCCCTTCACCCACCGCTTCCCCGACCCACACCCGCGTACAGTACCACCAAAGGGAGAAAAGTAGTATGGTGTACCTCTTCTCTATTTCGTCGGCGGTCGTGGCTGGTGTGTCCTTTCCGGCGACGCTGGACTTGCCTGCTCTCTCTCTCCTTTGCTGTCTGCAACTATCGAGGAAGAAACCGCAACCGCCCTCTCTCTCTCTATCTCCTGGCGTCTCTGCAACTTCCGATGAAGGGGTTTCCCTCTCTCTCTCTCTTTACTATTGTATTGGTATGAAACAGGAAAGAGATGGTGATTGGATTGCCATTGATGCCTCCATTTTATTTTTTTATTTTTTTTGGCCAAAAAAACAAGGAATAGCCGGTTATGGGGGGTTTTAACCTGGACACTTTTGCAAATTTGGGGAAAAAATTGTATTTTTGCCAATTTTTTCAAAACGGTGGCATTTTTGCAAAGATTTTTAAAAAAGTGATATTTAGTACCATTTCCTCTTTAATTCTTGATCTAGCGCTCCTTTTTTTCTTTTTGTACATTTTTACCATAACTTGACCGGGAAATGTAATTCCGATGAAGTTATGGTGGGTAGTGTAATTAATCTATTTTAAAAGATTTACAATTTTTGTCCACACTTTTTTATTTTGCCATTTCCCGGTTCCCATTGTACAAACATTTTTCTGTGCATTATTATTTAATTTTGAGAGTTGCTATCTCCTAAGTTCTGTGTATTTTCGTTCTTCGTTAACCTCAACTATTTCTTTTTCTAGGGTTCTTAGTTTTTTTCCTCCTCAGATTTTCCGTCTCCCGCGAGATCGAGAAGCTTGAAACGCGACATCCATGGCTGCTCCACCTGCTAGAGCTAGAGCTGATTACGATTATCTTATCAAACTTCTCTTGATCGGCGACAGCGGTATGATACTCTTTCATCCTTTCTCTTTTGACGCGGTCTTTGACGCTGTGAATGGAAGAATCCGCGTCGTTGATTTCGTCACTCCGCGATTTGCAGCATGATCTCGATTTTTTATTTGACTCTGATTGCGCATTTTGTTTCTCTGCACTCGCTAGGGCCAATCTGGTTGCTAGGTTTTCGAGTAGGATTTAGATCTGCATATTTGATGTTCCTGTTCTAATTGCTTGAGTGTTTCTGTTAGTTTGACTATTTCAAACTATTGATTTGGGGTTATGTATTTATGATCGATCTACATTTTGAGCATATCAGTTCTGGCTGCATTCTTAATGTATCTTATTATGACTTGTAAGTTGACATTGATTTCTCATGTATTTATGTTGATTCCAAATTCTAAGCATGTAATGTTTTCCATACACTTCCAAATGAATTGGTTTCAATTTCTCATATATTTATGTTCTGAATTCTAAGCGTGTAATGTTTTCCATATCATTTGTAGGTGTGGGTAAGAGTTGCCTTCTATTACGATTCTCTGATGGTTCCTTCACTACCAGTTTCATCACAACAATTGGGTAATACTTTTGCTGTATCCATTTCCTCGTGGTGGGGAATTTTCGCCAAGCTTTTGGTGGCATTTTCTCTTACAAATGTAGACCTTCTGCAGTATTGATTTTAAGATAAGGACCATTGAGCTGGATGGGAAAAGGATTAAGCTGCAAATTTGGGATACTGCTGGTCAGGAACGGTTTCGAACAATTACAACTGGTAATGCCATAATGATCTTCTCCTACTTGGAACTCGTGAATATTTTTTACATAGTTCCCACATCCCATCAACCTCTCCGAAAAATGAAAAATGGGGGAAATCTCTTTCCACTTTAGGCACAGTGTTATCTACAAGTTAAATGGATTAGTTTCCTTTTCCCAAATGATTTCCTAACTGATCTCTGTTCTGGACATTGCAGTAGATAGCACAAACTATTGTGTTTTGAACAACATATGTATCTTGATGGGCTGCTTATTCATGCCCAGAAATGAGGATTCTGTTTCAATCCAAAATGAACTGATATAAACATTAATCTGTCAGTTGTTCTGAGTTCTCTGATTCCTCACTGTTGTGGTGATAGTTTCTTAAACTACTCGGTATTAAATACTCCTACAGTCCTATTTCTTTAATCCTTTTTGACATGTGCTTGGAATTCTGGGTGAACACTGTCCCTCTGTAGGGCGTGCCTTGTAGATTATTGACTTAATATCGTCTTCTGTTTACACTCCCCTCTCGCGCTAATTTGGAACTATGATATAGGACTTGTTAATTCTATGCACTTGGTTCAATCTAATATGCAAGTCTATATCTGCTGCAGCTTACTACCGTGGAGCTATGGGTATTCTGCTGGTTTATGATGTTACGGACGAATCATCTTTCAACAGTAACTCCTTTTCACCTTTGAAATTTTCTTGTTATGTTGTCCTAGTTTCTAAATTTCAGTAGCCCATTACTTTATTGTCTATGCGCAGTGTATCCATCTGTTTTTTCTAATGAAAAGATAATGTTTTATCCTCTTTTTGTGTAGACATAAGGAATTGGATTCGTAATATTGAGCAGCATGCATCTGACAATGTCAACAAGATTCTGGTGGGCAACAAGGCTGACATGGACGAAAGTAAAAGGGTAATCATCCGTTTCCTGTATGTCTCTCTTTCAAAGGGGTGCTATTTGTTTGCTCTATTTTTTATGTAAGCTTCTATGTAGGCTGTTCCTACCTCTAAAGGTCAAGCCCTTGCTGATGAATACGGAATCAAGTTCTTTGAAACAGTTAAGTGGTTTAATTACAAGTAGTTAAACAATCATGAAAAATATTTCATTCTCCATTGTTCTGACCTCTTTATGTGTTGCAGAGTGCTAAGACAAACTTGAATGTTGAAGAGGTCTTCTTTTCAATAGGCAGGGATATCAAGCAAAGACTCGCAGACTCTGACTCCAAGGCTGAGGTATTAGTGCAGCTGGTTGAATATTATTTACTACTGTATGGTGAACTATTTTGCATATTAAAAGCCACTTTGAGTTCTTGGTTATAGCTCTAGCATAGATCCTTTTTGATGAATAGCTCTATCATAGTTATTTTTATCAATAGTTTTATCATGCATTCATACTAATTCTTAGAAAGAACAAAAGCTGAAAAAATTAATGATGAACAGCTCTATCATAGTTCTTTTTATTAATAGCTCCATCATACTAGTTCTTAGAAAGAACAGAAGCTGACAAAATTAATGATGAATAGCTCTATCATAGTTCTTTTTATTAATAGCTTAATCATACTAGTTCTTAGAAATAACCGAAGCTGACAAAATTAATGTTAGTTTGTTGTCTTGAAATGAAAGATAACAAAATTTCGCTTGTTATTACAGCAACCAGCATCCCTCAAGATTAATCCACAAGATCCAGCATCAGGGGGAGCCCAAGCTGCACAGAAATCAACTTGCTGTGGCTCATAAGTCACCATAATCTTTGGTTTCCGTGCAGATTGGATTTCAAGGATTGCGTTCTCAGGGTGGGGGGAAAACTTGGAAAGTATGCAACCACAAATATATTATCAGGAGTTACTTGTATCTTTCTCCTAACCATTAATTTCTTCAGCTGCTACTACATTCCAGCTGGAATCTTAGTTCTCCGCTAAGTGAAATTATATTATGTTTGTTAAACTTGTGGCTTGGGGACAATTTCTGTTTGCTCATGTAGAAAGGTTAAACAGCCACTTTCTTCATATGTTGGAAGTTGGAACTGCAGCAGAGACATTTTTCTTACACTTGAAATATGATGTATGTAGAGGAGTGTTGCTTCTTCCTCTGATTGACATGAAAGCTTGTTATAGCTTAGAACAGCCAATCATGTGAAATTTGTTGCTTGTTTGAAGGCGGCTATTTGCGAGGCCTACGTACTTGTTGCCAATCACACTTGTTTGAACTCTGAATTGATTCTTTTATAAACAACAATCAAACAAATACCCCTCTTTTTATACAACAGGGCCAACCCCATGTTCAAAAGATTCTAGTCTTCATCACGCTCATCAATGGATGAGCTTCGAACAAGTTGCACTTGCACCTACTATTCAAAAGAATGTTACATAGATTGCATTTGCACCTATTCAAAAGATTATTGTTACATAGATCGCTACAAGGATGTGTCAAGCAGAATCAGTTGATATCTATGAATGGAGCCCTATTTGGAGACATGAGATTCTCCGCCAATTGCTGTTGGATCTTTCCGCGCTTTGCACCGTTCTCTGAGCCATCTCTATTTCCCAACAGATTTTCAAATGCAGGTGTTCTCATTGCCTCAATAGATTCCGAAGTGGGCACCATCATCACCCGCTTTACAGGTGTTTCTTGCTTGTCAACCTTGACATATCAAAGTTAACCAGATTAGAAAGTGGCATCTGTGTTATTGAAAGTGAAAAATTGAGTTTTTAAAGCCAGGCTGTACCAGATAGTCCTTTGTAATGCACTGCTGAGCTCCGTTCCTGATATCCGAAACACCTTCATTGTGCTGGTTTTGAATGGAAGCCAGTTGATCATAGCATACATATGCCAGTGAATCTACTTCCTTCTTAGTTTCAGAGTCTACTAAGAATGAATCTGCAGTTCAGAAAATCAGGACTTCAATAAGATATCTTTCGGAAAACAAGCGATTCTAAAGTTTGTGGCAAGGGCAAAACAATGGTACCCTTTATGGCAGCCAGTAGAGATGATGCACTAGAATCAAATTCTTCATCCATGGAGACTGACTCAGCAACATAATTGTCAAATATTTTCTTATTATCACCCGTATTTTTTCTGTCAAACGTAGTATTTGTTAGCTAAACACAATGGATCATAACTCTAGATAACTAGAAGTTGGATGAATGAAGAGAAGTCCTGGGGAGAAGCAAATAACATACTTGACCATGGATTCTATGTCTGAAACTCCTCGATCATGATGACTGTTTATTGAGTGTTGAGTCTCCTCACACTGGTGTCTTGAGTAACCCACAAGCTGCGAGCTGCATTTTGAGCACAAATACATGGTTAAATTAGGCCGCAACAACAACAAATACATTGTTAAAATTTCTGAAACTCCTTTGAAGCAGGTCTGCTGAGAAGGTAGAGCAGGAGAGAGAAAGCTGCTCAAGGTAACATAACCGAAAGAAAAAGCCATAAGCAGAAGGGTCACAAAGAATACCACTCTGCAATGTTTTCCTCCATTGTTGATCTCATTTGAATCAGCAATTGTGAATCCTCAAGGAAATAGCCTTCCACCCTTTCAAAGTGTTCGTTAATTTCTTCCCTTGCAACATCTGAAACTTGTTGAATGTTGGCTACTTGTTGATGGAATGTCTTATTGGCTCGCATTTCCATTTCATGAATGTTTTTCACGGCATCAGAAACCTACTCAGTGTGGTTAGCACAATAATCAGAGGGCTTGCTTATTTGGATTTCTACAATAAACTAGACAAGGAAATATGTAGAAACTTACCATAACAGTTTTCTTTGCTGTCAAACTTGCAAGTATGGCAACAACTTTTTCAGTGGCGTGTTTCTCCTCGATAGCAGCTTGCTCCTGTTTCGTAAACACAACTCAAGAGTCTTAGACAAGCGCATCAGATGCCCCCTGTACGAGCAAGCGATAAGGGAATATTTTACCTTAAACATCTTCTCAAAGTCATGTAAACATTGGCGGTTTCTAGATTGGTTTTCATGCAGATTTTCCGTGACTTTAGAAGTGTGGGTGCATAAGTCATTGAAGAAACTATTTGTTGCTTCAGAGATCAGTCGCGCAGAAGCCACAGTTCTTTGTAGCCCCTAAAATTTTTCATACAGAAAAAAAAAAGAACAAATGAGGATAAAATGCTAGTTATTTAAAACTAGGAGGGCAAAAACTTGATGGTAAATGTCGTGTGTACTTGCCTCCTCTTGTTGTTGAGCAGAGAAAGCCAGTAGTTGCATTTGCTTACTAAGAGAATTCTGGATGCTGTTGATTACTTCCTTGGCTTCGAAAACTGCAGACTCTAAGAACTGCAACCACAATAAGCAGATTAAAACTCTTCTTCTTTTGTTTTTATTGGTTTGGTTTCTGTTGCAACAGATGAACACCTACGTTTTCTATTGACATCTTTTGGGAAGATATGTAGAAAGTAATTTTCTCCAGATCTGTGAATGTTTTGCTCTGAAGAGTGCTAGCAAGCTCCTTCAGGGCCTGTGCTCCAGAAGTGTATTTCTCCGTCATTTTATTGATCTTTGATTCTAAGTTCTCGGTTGCCTAATAAAGCCATCACAAATCATATAGTCAGGTAACATAGGTCTGTCTAAATAAAACCTTGAAATGATAGTTTTCCATTTAGTTTCGACTCACGTCATGTTTGCATGCAAGGAATGAATTCATCTGCTCCTCTATGCATCTTATTCGATCATGTTGCTCTGAAACTGATCCCAAAATGGTCTTATGTAGCAATCTTAGGCTCTGATCAAGATGAGAACCAAATGTCAGGACCATCTCATGGTTGTCTGCTTCCATTTTCGTCTTCTGATCTGCACAAGTCATACCAAAATGTCTCGTACATTATACAACCTCATTCCTGCATAAATGATTAGTGCTCCAAAATCTCTTCCATGCTCAATGAGAAAGAGTGAACCAATACCTATTTTTCCATGCAATTTGTTGATATCCTCTGATGCATTTTCCAGATTAGAGCACAGCTCCTTCGCATGTTCAACAAGAGAGTTTTCTGTATTTTTCAATCAAGATTAGAAATGATGGGGAAAATCGAGACTTCAAGGAGAATATGTACGATCCACAAAATATAAACCCAAAGTTTTTGTTCATTACCGGAGTGTAGAAGTTTAGAAATGATGATATCTTTTTCTTTCAGCTGTATCATAGCTTGCTTGTGTTTCTCTTCAAGAGTTTGCATATCTCTCTTTGTACTCTCAAACTCCCTCTGAGCAATATTTTGTAGCAGCACCGAAGTGATAAGTGCATTAGGAATGACTAAAAAATAAGTCACAAATAAACTCGAGTAATGACTGTATAATTCATTGCACCTTGCAGTCCTTGAGCTCAGCTTCCAAATCCAATTTCCGTTCTTGCTCTGAAAGGTACAATTCACGGTGCTTCTCAACTTCCTGCAATGACAAGTGCTTTTAGTTCAATAACTTGCACATTGATCAGCTATAAAGAGGAATGAATGCCATTACAAAAAGGCACCTTTTCGCTTTGGTTAAGATCAACCTCCAATTGCTCAATCCTTTCGTTCCTTGCCTATACATTATACAAGATTGCAACACTTATCAGATAATTTATATGAACTGAATCCAGCAGCAGTTAGTTACAGAATTAGCAGCCATGCAAAAATCGATCCGTCTCTTCTAAGAATTTACCTTCTTTTCAGCCTCCTCTTGGGCAAACCTTTCATGAGGTACATAGACGCCATTTTTCTCCCTAGCTGCCCGTACATCTACCAGGCATAGACCACATTACATTCGATTATTTTTATGTAATAGAGGAGAAAATATTACCAATGCACTTTGGTTTACCTTGTTTCATTTTGTCAATTTCCAAGTACAATTCCTTAAGAAGCATACTCTTAGAAATCTTCTGATTAGCCTGCCAATATGAAAGCAGGAAGCAGATGTTAAATGTACCAATAAACTGTGGACAGAAAGCATGGATTCGGGGAGCAGAAAGTTTAGACAAACCTCAGGTTTGTTTTTGATGTTCTTAGCACGATAAGCGTAATCTAGCGTACTCAGAGTTTCCTCCAAGCAATGTGCAGATGGTGAAATTGTTGCAATGATGCAAGTTTTTGTTTTTCCTCCAAGAGAGTCTCTTAGTAACCTTGTCAGCTTGCTATCCCTGATTTGTACATCATAAAATAGAATAATGAAAAGGAAACAAAAAATCACATGGACAAGACTATATATGGTATTATCTCAAACCTGTATGGTATATGAACTGAATGCTCCACCAATGCATTTATGACTCGACCAAGGGTGAGTAAGCTCTTATTTATATCTCCAGCATCCCTTGCTCGCCCCTGTTTATTTTATCACAAATTGCAGCATAATCAAATAACACATTCATAAGAAAAGCATGGAATATGCTGATAATGATGGCAAATACATGCATAACATTTACGATTTATTTGGACCAAAAATTTACATTTTGAACATATCCTCATAGCTTCACATCTTTTGTTTGAATACTAGAATTATGAAACATATCTTAGCCCCAGAATGTGACTGCTTGTGTGACAACTTTCAAGAATGGAAAAGTACAACCACACACCTCACGGACCCCAGAACGTAAAATATTCTCTGACCCTGCTAAATCAACAAGATTTAGCTTTCCACATTTGATGAGCTCCTCATCCCCAATGCCTGCTTCTTTGACATGGACTGTTATGCTAAAGACCGCATGGGAGCGACTGAAGAACAGGAACAAGATGGTCAATAATTGCACTTACATACATCCAAAATCCAAAGTACACATATAAGTGCGAAATTAAGGTTTCTACCTGCTGCGCTTGTTTAACAAAGTCTCAGCCGTTCGCCTCTTGGATGCCCCTCGCTCCAGGAGGTTGTAGATATCATTTGCACTGTATACAACTTCCTCTTCAAGGCCCCTGATAACTACACAACCCTTCCCATCTTCCATCAAAGAAACTGATTTCTTTGGTTTCTCATCCGGAAACCTCAAATTTTCCTCAGTAGCTAGCAAATCGGTTATCTCTTCGTTATACAGTTCCAAGAATGTGACCTTGATGTTGTAATCCGCAGCTTGAGCTTCCAGTGTGTCGAAAATTTGGCGAATGGCCCTTGGAATAACACCAGCTTCAACCGGCAGATCACCATTCTGAGCAGATTAAAATGACACTAAATGAGTAAATATCTTAAGAAACAGTCTTAACCTAATGAGCCTATTTTGTATAAAAACACACCTTGGACCTCATTCCTCCTTCCATTGTATATGTTTTCCCTGTACCAGTTTGGCCATATGCAAAGACAGTGCAGTTGAAACCATCAAGGACTTCACTAACAATTGGTGCAATAGCTTGGTCATAGATTGATCTCTGCTGTGATTTTGGACCGAAAACCTGATTTGTGATAGAAGACAAAAACACATAAATCTTCATGTTTAGTTAATTGTGATAGAAATGAGGGATTGATTGAAGATGAAGGTAAAACCAACCTTGTCAAATGTGAAAACTCTGTCCAATTGCTTACTAGCTATACTTTGTGAAATGATAACTTCTCTTTTCTGTTCATTGCACGCTACTGCCCTTGATATGTTAAGCTTCTGCTCATCATCACTTAAGGGCCTGATTATTGATGCTTGAAAATGTCAAATTCTCAAAGATGCTCCAAAAAATTGTGGATACCAGGAGAGAACACAAAGGCTTTGTCCCACTATTTTTTTTTAATCAAAATATTGTTCCTGAAAAAATAATCTCGAAAATAAATTTGATCCCACCCTAACGAAATTCATGGATTCGCCCTTGCATCTATGATAATGTTAATCATGCTAATATTCTTTTGATTTTCGACTAACATTTAATAGTATGATTTGCTACTTTATCCTTTATTGATTACATATTCTTCATCTATGGTAATATTTTAACTACCAATAGTTATCTTTTGCTACTTCTTCACCTTGTTTACTAATAGCTTACACTTTTAAGGCTTATTATCAGCTGGAACTTACTACTTTCTGCCTGATTAGATGATTCAGTGCTGAATTCTTCATAGCTCGCTATGATAATGTAGAATTCATGTAATGTGATGTATTGTACTGTATTAAACTATTTCTGAAATAATGTATTTTGAGCATTCAAGGGCTCGTCTTGGTGTCCGGCGTCCACCTTGTACACGAGTTAATTGAGCCGAGACTGACAGATTTGGAAACAATTTTCCTAAATTCAAAAAAATAAATTTATTTGAAAATATACTAAAAAACCCGTCTTCTTAACCTATTGAAAACCAATCTTATTTGTTTCCTCTAATTTCTAAATTGAGTTAAATTTTCGCGATTGTTAGGGTTCCAATCGAAGATCCACATGAGAAATTTCCCCCAAATCGCACAAAGATAATTAAAAGCTATGCTTTGGAAAACCTCACCTGCATCTAAGGATGACTTGAACGTTAACCTCTCTGTCCTTGTCCTTGTCCTGGCGACTGTTAGGGTTCCAATCGAAGCCCGATGCTCTAAGATCCGGACGACGTCGTTCGGGGCGAGGAGTGAGGAAAGGGTATGGAGATGGAGTTACTCCGATTCCAACTTTCTTCGACACATCTGGTGTAAGCGGCATCATTTTTTCCTTCTCGATCAATCGGTGTATCACTGTATCGACTTGACTTTAACCTTGCAATATGAGGAACTCACGGCAGATCTCCGGCGAAATCCCGGCAAGTACAATACCTTCGAGTCTTCAAATTTTGAAAATGAGAGAGAGAGAGAGAGAGAGAGGAAGGACTACTGAAGAAGTAGCAGTTCGATGGTAGTACTATAGAAGAGTAGAGGAAAGGTGGGTTTGCGATATATGGGCGGTGGCCAAATAACGGCTAGTCGTGATGGTAAATCATGGGTCCCACCTGTCCCAAAAATTCAAATGTGCGCGTTTCATTTTCTTTTTTACTTCATTTATTGTTGTCCCTTTTTGTTATTTCCTTTTTTACTTTATTTATTATCGCGTTGGCTATATACACCCCAAATCATGCACGTATTTAAGGACGTGCATGATTAAAATAGGTTAATTAATTTTTTAAAAAAGTTAATTAGTCACAAGGCTTGCACGTCCTTAAGGACGTGCATTTTCAGCCTTGTGATTTGTAGTGTATATAACCACACCCTTTATTATTACGGAGTTTTTTTTTCAACCGGAAATAATTTGGCAATAAGAGGATCTTATATGCCAAGAGCATCCAAGCGGATGAAATTGCGAAGCACTGAATCGCCAGGTGTTGTAGAGCCTGAGAAAGCAAAGTTGAGGTGTGATAAGCGGTCCGTAACTCGGTTTGTCTCCCTAAAGACATGACGAATCTCAAATGATTAAAAGAAACTAAGGGAGAATAAACTGTCCGAGACAATTATTTTCGAGTCACCCGTAAATTTCCCACAACCCTTGAGGCTGTTGATAATAGTGATGTTGTCACCCTCGATTATCAGGTTGGTTATGTTGAGTTGTCGTGCAGCATTGATACCATACCAAAGGCCCAGGCCCTCAGCACCAGATATTGATGATATGGAGGATAGGTCGGAGCCACAGAAAATGGGTATGCCTGTATGGTTTCTAATAACATATCCAAAGGAGCCAGCTGGAGAAAAAGATAAGGCTCTATCAAAATTGAGTTTGTAGGTACTTATTGCAGGGGCCCTCCGTCTCGCCTTCTTCCTAGCCCTTGCAGATAAGGTTCGGGTCTCTTTGTTATTGTGGAGGTCTTTTTGATCTTCTGTAAAGTCATCATTTTGTTTGGAGGTGTTCCACAAATAGATTTGGTCCTTAATGAAAGAGATTATTCTTTGTATGTCTGGCTTTGCATTGTCGAAGAGTGACTTGTTACGGGAGTACCAAATACTCTACCAACCAAACGCTAGCTTTGTGAAGCGTTGAGTTCCAGTTTTTTCCTTTAGGTCACATATGATACTATTTAACTCAGCACCTTGTGAAAAACAGGTATTTAGGGTTATTATCAGGTTGGGGTCTAGATTTGCTAACGTTGCTCGGGTGATAGGGCAGTACCATAATAGGTGCAGTAGATCTTCATAATTTGAGTCGTATTGTGGACATTTGTAGGGATTTGAATCCCCCTGGAGGCAAGTCTGGCTGATATAGGTAAACCATTTTTCGTTAATTTTCAAAGTGGAGTTTTAACTTTTGAGGGTATTTCTAGATTTCAGATTCATTTCATGTCAGATTTTTTATGCCTTTTAAAATTGTTTATTATTACGGAGTTATGCTTTCATTTTCCCTTATTCCCCTTTTTTCATGATTTTAAGCATATCAAAAAAAAGGTAGTAATGTTTTTCTTTGCAGAGCCATCCTTTTTTTTTTTTTAATAATAAGAAATCAAACTTTAAAGCTACTAAGGATGTAGCATTAAAACTCCTAATCGATTTTTTAATCTAATGTAACATGAATATAGACACGATACTTTTATCTTCAAAATAAATAATATCTAAAATAACACTCCTTATAAGGTTTAGGGCTATTTGCAAAACTAACCTAAATACCCGGTTGGATTGCGGGGGTTAACCTCAAAAAAAATTTTTTGCAAAGTAACCGGTTTCTCACAGCCTGCAACCGGTTGGAGAGAGAAAAGCGCGCAACAGTGAGAGAGGAAGGGAAGGATGAGGGAAGACGCCGTCATTGGAGGCAGGGTTCGCGGCTCTAGGCAATAGGCCTCCGGGCTCGACGGGAGGGAGGGCTTGAGCGCAGTCATCTTGGTCTTTCTTCCTCCCATTCGTCTCCCATGGCGGCCCCAAACCCGGATGCCATTGTTGCGGTCGATCCCGTCGCTAGGAAATTTCTCCAGGTCTGGCAGATTTTGAGGCTAGTGGTGCACGACTCCTACGAAATTGAAGGCAATTGCTGAGGTCGATAGAGGCAGCTATGAGTCGAAGGCAATTGTTGATCGATTGTAAGTGAAAATTCTAGGGTTAAGGTTTTGGCATCTCCCTGACTTTCCATCTATTAAACCTAATTTAGGGATACATAGATAGAAATTGTTGATTTGGGGTTTTGATTTCTATAGTGTAAATTAGGGTTTTGATTCCTGCTTCCTGATGGTCCTGGATTTCAATTTTCAGTCACAATTTTGATTTCTTGCTTTGGGACGACAGGATAAGAGCTTTAGTGCTTTAGTTTCATACTAAAAACTCCCCCAGCATCAGTTCTCCTTCTTAAAGCCGCAGGTACTACTTAATCGCTCATCAGATTTATCCAATTTCGTTTCAATTGCTACCAAAGCTATGTTAATATAAGTTCATGTCATGTATCCAGGATTTGAATGACATGTTAATATAAGTTCATGTCATGTATGCAGGATTTCCTTTGATCAATCTGATGTACCAAAGCTATGTTTTGATGTGTACAAACTATGCTGTGTTTTATTGTAATGGTTGTCAATTAGTGCCCTTGAACCTTGATATAGATAACATCTTTTATTCATAAATATTTATAGCAAGAGTGAAACTTCTGTACAAGTTCCATATTGAAGATAACTGTGCAACTATCACCACACATTTTCTTTTAATGGGTGTTTTCGGCACCTGAACTGGCATGGCAATTTCTTTTGGTGGATCAATCAGTGTATTCTTGAGCATTGTAACATTGCTAGTTTGTTGATGTTGTCAATGTTGTGCACGGTTGATGTTGTCAATGTTGTTGATGTTACACTGGACAAGGGGTGGGGATGACATCTCGCAAGATCATGGAGTTGCTAGCAAGGCACAACATCCGATGAACAAGGGGGGTTGCAATGTGACTAATGAAGCTGCTGTTTATGCTAGTGCTGCAATGATTGATCAGTGCTTTATCTATTTGCCTTATATATATAATCTTCATTTAAAAAAAATATTGATTGTGTAAAGCTTGCCTTAATGAAAGAAAATAACATGACAGGTGATGCTATTAACATGACATGTTATACTATTTAACATGACAGGTAATGCGAATCGAGCCTCTTCTCCTTAATGAATGAAAATAACATGACATGTAATGGTATTAACATGACAGTTTATATCCTTTAACATAAATTAAGAAAAAGGCTTTTGTTGGGCAACAACAATCTTCCTCTTCCTACATTTCAAGTGTGGGATAAGCCGGACGACTGGTGGAACTCACTCTACTGGAATGACTGTGAAACTAAAGTGGCCTTCCAACATCTTTATTAATTTCAACAATAAGAAGACATGCTAATCCAAGCAAAGAAACATGCTAATCCAAGCAAAGAAACTAAAGTGGCCTTCGTTTGATGTTTTATTAATAATGAACTCACTTCTGCGTTGCGAGTCCCTCAAATAAAGAAACATGCTAATCCAAGCACTTATGCCACTAAATTATGTGATAGCAGCACCAAAAATAACCCATAACCCATACTGAATTTACATGTCACTCATACCGGATTTACATGACATATAATGTGTTTTACTTGACATATGAATTGTTTTTACTTGACACATAAATTTGGTGATGTAGCAAGCTTGACTTGTTCTAAACATAAGTTGACAGTCGGTGTTGATTAATGAATAATAAGCCTACGTGAGAATTGAACCCATATCTTTGTGTATGACCACAATACTCTCCCATTGAGCTAATAGGCTACATGGGAAGAATATTTATGTCAAAGAAACTTGATATGTGAGGGTCTATCCATTTACCTTGGCCATTATCATTTGCTCTGCACACAAAACACACTAGTGCATAATACACAACCCTAAAATGAATCAAGTCAGCAACATACCTATATTAAAGGTTTCTTCATTCATTTAGATCTCTCACTTCTCATGAGAGAACAAATAGCACACAAGAAAGCCAAATTTACAACGGTGGGAGATCGATAGCCTTGCTGATATATTCAGCAACATGCCCTCCTTCTAGAACAACCAAGCGCTCAACTCATGGAGGGAGTATTGTCTGGGGACATGGAAGAAGACGATGATACACAATTCCACAAGTAACAAATCCTAATTCATGTGAACGCTGCATTCATGGAGTACTCCATATGAGGTATTGTTTCAGAATCTCCTACTCCTGACATTGACCTTTCTCCAACCAATCCCAACTCTTCATCATCATCTTCCTCTTTACTGACTCCTACCCTTGACATTACCCCCTGCCCCACTAGAAAATCCCACGGACAAATTCAACCCTCTATTTGGCAACATCACTTACTACATGACACCTACACCAATCAACATGTCACCTGTTTATTCAGACATGACAGACAGCAAACCCCAACCCTAACCGAATGGGAAATTTCAAACCAAACCATTTCAATTCCGAAATTCGAAATTTCAGTCTCTAGCCCTAAACTAAAAATTCCAATTCAAATGCTTGAAAGATAGAGCAGAGAAGAAGAAGGGTGAAGGATTGTACCTGGAATCGCAGAATGGAAGCCAATTGTGGAGATTATCCTCGACGAGGCTCGAAATCGCCTGAAGAAAGAGAGAGTGGAAGTACTCGTCGCCTGCGCCTCCAAGCCACGGATCTCCGACGATAATAGCCAACAACAGAAGGAACTAACCCCGTTGCCTTCAATCAACTACAGAGATCGAAGGAGATGCATCCGCCTGCGCCTCGCCTCGAGCAATCCACCGTCGAGGGAGATGCTTTCGCCTGCGCCTTCCCTCGATCCCCCTCATTCTCCCTCCTTTCTCGCCCGCCTCCGATCCCCTTCTAGTCGTCTGCGCCTCGCCTCGAGGGAGATGCCTCCGCCTGTCCCCGTCTCCGATCCCCTTCCTTCTCTCTTCCCTTTCTCTCCTTTGCAACGGGCTACCGGGTACACAGGTTACCAAATATCCGGTTTGACCTAATTTAAAACCGGGTTGAGTTAACCTTGCAACACTTTTCGTTTTTTGGGTTAGTATGTGCAATTCCCTCTAAGGGTTTACTTGCTAATTGTGGCCATAGCCTAACCTTGAAAAAATAGATCATTATTACGAAGTAGAGGTGTGCATGATTCGGTCCAAACCGAATTTTTGGGCCGAACCAACACAAACCGAACACAAACCGAACCTAACCGAAGTTTTTCGGTTCGGCTTTCGGTTCAAGAATTTTCATTTTTCGGTTTCGGTTCGGTTTAGGTTCGGTTTGTGTTAAACCGAATTTTTTTATACACTACATCAATACATTGTATATATATTTGTATACTTTATATATACACACATACTTACTATATACATATAATATATACATTGTATTTGCAATTGTATATACTCCGTATATTTTAATCTTGTACACTTAATAAAGCAGACAACTACAAATCTACAATGTCTATATATCCACTGTATTTGTAACCATATACACACATACTTACTATATACATATATATATATATATATATATATATATATATATATATATATAGGTTCGGAGTATATATATTTGTAACTATATTTGTATACTTTATATTGGAATATTTGTATCTATATTGTATTTGTATATATTTGTATACTTTAAATTATTTTTTTATGGAAATTCGGTTCAATTAGGTTAAAACCGAATCGAACACAAACCAAACCGGTTAATAACCGAACCGAACCGAACCTAATACTTTCGGTTCGGCTTTCGGTTTGAAAATTTGAGATTTTCGGTTTCAGTTCGGTTAGGTTTTAGACCGATGCACAGCCCTAATACGAAGAAGAATAATACAATAATTTAAAGAGTTTATTGTTGTTTTAAAAAATTAACTTTCCAGTAAAAATGTCATTAGATTATTCAACTCAAATTTTAATTTTTTTTTTTTGAGTTCACCCATTTTATACTTGAGTTTTCTTGATTAGATGCTTAACCAGAATCATAATCTTGTTTTACCTAATCTTTCAACAATACGGAGTATTTTTAATAATTTATGGCCATGAGTGATTAATCATCATCAATGGCTTGTTTCTCACATTAAATATTTACGGTCAATCAAACGAAGCAAATACAGAACTGAAAACTATGCTACAACAATCTCCAGTGCAGGCCAGTCATGGATGCATTCAACAGAAACACTGAACACCAACCAGAGTACCACACAGACAACAATCGAAACAACAGTCGAGTTTCTTGGTTGCACGTACTGCGCTTTTCCGAGTGAGACTCGAAATAAGAGGCCAGTGAACTATAAGGGGCAACCAAGTTGAACCAGACAAGGATGACATTAGAGTGGCACAGACCCATAAAATACGACCTCGGCAGGTCCAGTCATGTAAATATGGTTGTCAGCTTCTCTCCACTCGATCTCTAATGGCCCTCCAGGCAGGTCGACAGTGCATGTCTGTTTTCACATGTTCAGAATAAATAGTTAGCATAACAATTGAGGCGAATGAATGAATGTCGGCAAATGCAAGGAACTCAAACAGCAAGGGAGGGGAGCCGATGATTAGCCTACTACCGGCTCTGAGAAGAGCTCATTTCATCTCTCCAACTTTGTCGGAAATCCCCGGGAGGGATTTGAAGCAAAGTATCTCTTTACTTCCATAGTTCCATTATCAGTCTTAGACCTATTAGTCTTCTCAATGTGATTTTTAAAATCATCAGTTCATCACAAAAGCTTTGTGATTACAGCACCAACTTATATTTCTGTGATTCGTGTAGATAGATTATCTAGATGGATTTAACACTTGGTTGCTCAAATGAAGTGGAAACCTATCTAGATGAACTCTTTTTGTGAGATTACTGGAGGGTGACTGGGTGAGTGTCAATCAGGCCAAATCTAAGGATTTTTTTTCCAAAGAAGTAAGAGATACTAAGAGGAACCCAATAGACACCACAATGCACTTTTCTAAAGTTCAAAGAGTGGGTAAATACTTGGGAGTGCAAATCACTCATCAACGATTATGAGTTTTTGTTGGATAAGTTCAGCCAAAGAGTAATGAGCCGGCAGGCAAAAGCTCTCGCAGTGGCTGGGAGGATAACACGGATCAAAAGTGTGGTGGGAGCTATTCCAAACCATAAAATGTATTGTAGGCTCAGGAAATTCCGAATGCAGTAAGCATACAGCACACTTTTATACGTATAAGTTTACCGAGTATCTTCCAGTTGAAGCATTACAAACAATAGCAGATTTACCCGGATTGAAGTCTTCTGGAAAATTCTCGGTTAAAACTCAACATAAGGTAGACTAGTTCCTAACTTCCTATAGCAAGTTCTCAATAAGGGTCTAGTTTCAAACGAATCTAGATACAGAAAGGAAACTGACTGTGGATGCTAATTATCAAATGTGATTGTTGGAAAGCCAAAGAAGTATAGACCAAAACTATCCCTGCACAAAGAACATCTCAGTTTTTATTTTATCTTCTGACCTGGACACTTGGATATATGGGAATATATTAATAATCTGGCCAATTGGAGCAATCACTTTGCAAGGACTGCCTGGTCAATTTGGAATTGGACATGCCTGAAGAGTTTTTAGGATGAGGATAGATCTCTGCAAAAGAAACTAGCCTTCCTTGGGCACTTATCTGAAGACAATTTTAGAGCATTGGAAAGGAGAACATGAGTAACACAACACACCCCAAGTAACAAAAGATCCGAGCCATTCATTTTATGGCATCCACTGGACATCACCAACAGAGCATCCAAAGGAAACCTAGTGGCTGCAGGCTTGGGAGGAGTAATTAGACGTCATGAAGTAAAAGTAGATGCTGCTTCTCTATCGTGTGGTATTTGCTCTTCCCATTTTGCTAAACTTTGCGCGCTGGAGGAAGGCTTGAAGTTGGAAAAGAAATTGAACATGTTGAACCTGATGGTGGAGCTTGATTCAAGGGTCATTCTACAGACATTATAGGGTCTTTTAAGAGTGACTAGTCCCTATTAATTCAACGAGGTTTCTTGTACAAAGCTCATTAGTCCTTCAGAGTGAAGTAAACTCAAGCATGTATACAAGGAGGCTAATTGCTAAGCAGATTTTTGCCATTTCTAGTTGAAAGTAAGACTGAACACAAGAGAATCATGTTCTTGCCTATTTGAAGCCCCAGAGCTTGTACCGAGATGGTCTATTGGGTAGAAGCAAGAGAAGGTATCAATATATTACTTAATCACTAATATCCTGAACATTTACCCTGAAAAAAATACTATATAAAAAGATAAGTGCGTTGTAGTTACCCTTTCAGCTCGGCCCTCGAGAACTGCAGCTACAACAACAGCACAAGCCCCTGTTCCACAAGCTAAAGTCGCTCCTGAAAACAAAGAAAACTGATAAGATACTCGTACAAAATTAACTAACAATTTTCAGCCTGTAGGGTACGTTCAAGTCAACCCTCAGTTCCTTGAATCTTGTACTATGACATCATTGACTCCCATTGAGGCATATTAGTATATTGGTATTATAACAATTACCAACCTGCACCACGTTCCCATACACGCATTTTGAGGTGTGAAGGAGAGAAGACTTGCACAAACTCTGTAACATCAGAAGAAGATACAGGTCATTAACATATCTAAGAAATAAAAGGCATCAGTCAAAGTACTTCATGCTTCCCAACTTAATATTTGTTTTGTCTACTTCAATGAAAAAAGAGAAGTTGAAGTTATTATAAGCCAAGAAGCCTTGGATAGCTAGCACTGATGTGATAAGCAGCAACTTATAAATTACACAAAAAGCAAATGATAGGGAAAATAAGATGCATGATATAGCAGAGCACTACTGCAGAGAACTCACTTAGCCAATGAATACAAATAATTTATCTACTCGTACTACTTATCCATTGCAAGGCACTGCTACTATATAAAAGAAAACTAACCAGTATTTGTTCGTGCTGGAAACACATTATGATGCTCAAACTTAGGCCCAATCTCGGCTAGGTTTAGTTCATCAACTTGAAGATCCTGCTCAATAGAAGAACAAAAAAGCAGGAAAATGTTACCTCGTATAAAAGAATAACAAGTAAATTAACAAGACATTTGATATAGTAGATAGATAATAATAGTTGATTCAGTTAAAAAACATGGTTGTCTTGTCTCTCTCTATTGAAAGCCGAAGAGAACACAAGGGACATTCAATGATACTGATCACAAAGTCTATCCATCACATGTTCACAAACTTGGCATTTACTATTACAAGTACCCTCTTATAAATTTGAATATGAATTATTAAATGGATTTCTCAAGGTTCATCTGAGCAGTAGATCCATAGAAACTCTCATGATTTAATGCAGAATTGCAGATAGTTTATCCATGATCCAGCAAGACGGACAGACTAGAGTCTAGAGGGGCAAGGACAAGGTTTAATATCCTAGAAAACTTGAGGAGGGGGAAAGTGAAAAAGGATGTTAAACCCAACACGAAAAACAAAAGCTAAGTTGACACTGAAGCCACCTGCATAAGTACCTGTTCTCCCTTTCTACCAAAAGTGACACAATGTGGATTCCCCATGCTTGCACAAGTTACGCTCCAGGTTGTACCATCGACATCCAAATCTGCTTTAACAACAGCAATATCTTTATTTGAGGGTATTTTTGTAGGTACATCTGTGGCTTTAAGAATTGGTTCGCCCATATCAACTTTAACCTGAAGCAGCATACAGTACCCCAACAAAATGATTATGACTAGCAATGATTATTAGACCAAAATGGAGACTGAATGATTGTATAACTAAAAGTTCAGAATGAAAATCAAGGCGACTGAGGATGCTTGCAACAGGATATCAAACCAGAATTATATAAAAGGAACATAGCTAAACTCATAAATCATAATATGGACCCCAATACAAACATCAGAATGTAATATAGAAAGGAGGAAAGTCAGTATGCTCCAAGAACGTACCTGTCCATCATCTTGAATTTCAGGAACAATTAAACCGGCACCAGTGTGCACAGTGAAACTGAAATATAAGATGTCAAAATGGATTATTACCAGCAATTTAGAGAAGGTAAACACATTGAATGCATCTGATAATAAATGATATGCAGATAAGTTTAAACACAGTATTGCATGGTATTCACTTCCCAGAGACTTGAAAATTTGCCATTTTCAATAATCATAGTTCATTATTTCAAGAATATCAATTGTTGTTTATTATCTCTTACAATCCCTTGATGAACCACATAAAAAGTCTATTACATATGGTATGTAACAGTCCTTAGGAAGACATGCCGATATAAGTGGGGTCTGATAGCTCAAATCTAATAATCATAAATTCTTCAGCCGAAAGTTTTCATTGGGAGCCTCCGATTCCAGGCCGAACAAGCCCTTCTCTTTTATCATAACCTCAGTTAGGATATTCATATGATGTGTTCTTAAGGGCAAGTCCAAAGATCATGTAACCCCATCCAAATATGTAAGCGTAACCCAAGCCATTCTCCTTACAAATATTTGAATATAAGGAACTGAACTGTTCTAGTTTAAGCATTGCACAGAAGATGTACATTGCCACACACCATGACTATAAACAAACACAAAAGACCATAAAACAAAAACAGTTCCAGAGAGTCTCAATACCTATGCCTCCCTTGCAAGTTCTCAAGCTCAGCAATGAATCTGGCAAAGCACCTCACTCCATTACCACACATCTGTAAAGGAAATATAAATGAGGTCAACTGAACACCGCCTGCAGACACCTATTACATAACAATGTGCAAGAAAAAAACTCTTCAATGAATGACTGAAACAATCAATCACCTCGGGCTCACTTCCATCCGAATTGAAGATCCGCATGGTGTAATCAGTGCCATTGGTCCCAGGCAACGCAAAAATCACCCCATCCGCTCCAACACCGAAATTGCGGTCGCAGAGCTTCGCCGCTTGCTCCGGAGTAATCTTAGGCTCTGCAGAATCCCTATTATCAACCTAAAATGCGCACACATAAACGAATTATAATTTCTAGATTCCAACAGAGACGGACAGACATTTTTCCACATAACGAACAAATGCGGAAATCGACAACACTAACCAAAATGAAATCGTTGCCAAGGCCATGGTACTTGACGAAGTGAAGGAAACCGGCTTCGCGGCGATCGAGGAAGGAAGATCGAGAGGTTGACTTCTTGGCGGGAGCTTGAACGCTCATGGAAACCGGGGAAACACGGAGGCTGGGGTTTCTTGATACGGCTTTGGAGAGGAAGATGGGGCTGGGGCGGAGGGAGGACGAACCAGCGGTGTTGAGAGCGAACAATGAAGCACGCCGCCGCGAGATGGAGGGTGAGAGAGAAAGGGAGGTGGCGGCGGCGGCGGGCATGGCTGTGGACGAGAGAGGGGGAGATGGTTGATTCACTTGTTTGTTGGGGGATTTGGGGCGATGTCTGACTCTTTTTTTTTTTTCCCAAAGTATGAAATTCACTTCTCTAGACGACTAGAGAAACCGAGAGACTGGACAAGTCGGTGAATAGAATAACTATCATGTACAGCTGGAACTCCTGGAAGTAAATAACGGAAGCAAATTGCACCAAGAAAAAAATAACTGAAGCAAATGACATAAATAAAAAAAAACTAGGAACATACAAGCCATTCTTCACTGCGAAACACAAGCCAAAAGAAGAACGGAATGACCGATCAAAAGGACAACGCACACAGCGAACTCTGAGGACCAGCGGACACCTCAGATTATAGACTCGAAAAGCCTTCAGATGTCAATCAAAGTTTGACTTTTGTGTCCATTGATCCGAAATCTCCCCTCCTCCCTATAAGACGCCCCTCAAGAAAACCCTAAACTTTATCCATCAAAGCCCTCAAAACCCATCTCTATCTTCCCCTTTTAGCCATTTCAAGACCACCAGGAAACCCAAATTTTCATCAGGTTGCCGAGCTTCCATCGATCCTCCACCCTCTTGCTCCTTTAGTCCGATTTGCAGAAACCCATCACCACCACCTCACCGCCTCTTTGCTCAGCCTCCATCGTTGCCATCAAAGAAGCCAGCAGCTTCGGCCAAGCAGCGCCTCTCCGAAGGGTCCGAGGTCCAATGAAGCAAACCAAGTGAGAGCCCACCAGCGGGCGATGTCTGACTCTGATTTGCCTATGGTCCGATACCGTCAAAAATTGACACTGACTTAATTCTCTCCCCCGCACTCCGTATAATTATTATTTATTTATTTATTAAGTAAGAATTCAAAACCACCGATGATCGATAAGTCGGCAAACGGAAATCCATGAAAACATACCATCGTAAACATAAACGGTACAATACAACAAGTGAAAACGCACCCTACAAGAAATAAGACTAGGCTAAACTAAATCTATCACGTTGAGGGACGTAGATTACGGACGAAGCCAAACAAACATTGTCTTGAAAGTTGAAACAGCACCGCTGGCTAGCGATACATCAGGAATCTGATAACAAGCAAAAGCCGATCTTGCAAATTCTTGATAAACTCTTGATTCTTGAACCAATTCTTGATTCAATCTTGCACCGATGTTACTCGAACTGAATTAATCAAACCCGAAACCGTGATTGGAAAACACACACTCCACTGCTTAATTCATTCAAGAATCGGAAGAGGACGGCAAATTACGTTGTGCGGCACTTCAATTGCCGATTGAACACTACGGTTGACTTTAGAAAACACTCACTAATCACTTCAAAGATGTAAGTGAATTGCAATGTAAATGAATTGCAAATTAATTGAAATTTGAACGAATGAAACGAAAGCATTCGAACGGAATGTAATCCGAAGCGGATAGATTGAAAATATTGGCTAAGGGTTCTTCGATATCAATCCATCCGCTTCGGATTACATTCCGTTCGAATGCTTTCGTTTCATTCGTTCAAATTTCATTTACGTTGCAATTCACTTACATCTTTGAAGTGATTAGTGAGTGTTTTCTAAAGTCAACCGTAGTGTTCAATCGGCAATTGAAGTGCCGCACAACGTAATTTGCCGTCCTCTTCCGATTCTTGAATGAATTAAGCAGTGGAGTGTGTGTTTTGCAATCACGGTTTCGGGTTTGATTAATTCAGTTCGAGTAACATCGGTGCAAGATTGAATCAAGAATTGGTTCAAGAATCAAGAGTTTATCAAGAATTTGCAAGATCGGCTTTTGCTTGTTATCAACTGGTATTCAGAGACACGGTTATGCAAGTCTTAAGCCTTGATTCGTTTACTTGAGTGATCTTTATTTCGTGCCTTTTTTTTCAGCCCTTATGCCGATTTAATTTGGGTATATTTCTTATAATTTTCGCATCTTTTAACCCTAAAATTGGCACTAGTTGGTGATTTGCTTATTGGATCTATAACTTGGAAGATGATTGAGTTCTTAGTTGCAAGATTCATTGCTTTGTTTTGCTATATCATGCCGATGAATGAGTTCTTGGATGATTGTGATTGATGATCTTGCACCACAAAAGAACCCTAATTTTTTTCCAATTTGTTAAGCCTTTATCCTAATTTGTTAATTTAGCTTACTAATTAGATCATCTTAATTTTATTTTTATTTGTTTTGTCTACTGTTGCATGCGGCAATTCATGTTGTTGATTAGCATCTGTTCGGCAAGTTTGCATTAGGGTCTGATCGACATTTGTTCCAAAAAAAGAAAAAAAAAAAGAAATCTGAGACTTACAAAAAAAAAAAATTCAGAAAAATGTCGAGAGCTATTTTTGCTTTTATGTGAGTTAGTCTTTGTTCATTTGTTTAGTTTATATCTTTTGCTATATATTGATGATCTATTAGGTTTTAAGCTCCACAAAGAACCCTTATTTGTGTGATTTAGAGCCGTGCCGACACCGGGGTCGTGGTCACACCCATCTTTCTCCGAGCCGTGTTGCAACCGTCGGATAATAGTCGACGGAGTGTGTGCACTTCTTAACCCTTGTGTTGCTCGCTTTATTTTACTTAGTTGCTGATTTTTTTTGAGCTTCACATTGTATTACTTATTGCATCCTCTTGTTAATTGCAATTTCATTTTCTAGCCGCATATCATCGATTGCATCTCCTTGTTTACTCTTTTTTTGAGGCTATCTTTTGCATTTTGCATTGATATCTTGCTACTTTCATCATTGTAAAGTTCTGTGTCCAGGGTAGATTGTCAAGTTAGTGCCTTGTTTTCCTCGCATTGCTGTTTTCAAACACTTCGATCACTCATAGGATCAAAGACTTGCATTGCTTGTTTCTTGGCCTATTTGTTCGGATTACTTGTGTTGTCACTTTACATATAGGGCCATGGCTGCGAATTCAGACAAGCCTACCAACTCAGGCGCACCACCTCCCCCAGGTACCATTACGGATGACCAAATGCAAGTCATTGTTGAGGCAGCAACTGGAGCGGTAGAGAAGAAGTTGGGGACGTTGTTGGCCGCCAACAACGCCAATTTATCCGGCATCTTGATGGGATTGATGGACCGGAAGCTCGCTGAATTCCATATGGAGAAGCCATCTTCTTCGAAAGGTAAGAGACATGGTAAGGGTCTTTTAGAAGATAACTCAATTTTTATTCCGAAACATCGATCTAACCCATTTCCCGACGAGCCCGAGGACGTTGAATTGAATAGAAGAGCGCTTGGCTAAGCGTTCTCTTCTTTGTTCAACCCTAATTACGTCTATCTTTCTTACGCTCTAATTCACTCTTTCTTCCACACCCGTTCATACTCTTCGAAACAAATTAATCCGAAGGGCACTTTGTGAATCTAGCAGCCGTTGTTGACCAACTAGTGTCATAGGCGTTGATCGTCTTTGCCGATCTAAAATATTACCTAATTTGTGAATTCACTTGCATGAAGTCTACATAGCTGCCATTGTTGACCATGGATTAACATATAGTTAATTAAGTGGCCATTCCAGCAAAACGAGAGGGTTGATTCAAGAGGGTAATCGAGATTCCATCAATACAGCGCACAAACGAGTCAAGACCCATCTTAAGACGACGCAAGATCCGAACTATTCGAGTCGTTGGAGATTACAACGCATCAGAATCCATGTGGGCAGTGAAGACGAACCTTCAAGAAGCTCATTTCTGATCACGGAGTCGCCCCGTACACACCACCTTGACCCCGACCCAGCCAATCCTAACTCCGTCGGTCAGAATCCCAACAAAGAAGAATAACACACATCGTATAATAATAGTTATAAAAACAATGGATTAAACTTGTTTTTTCTACCAAATATAAAAACGACCTTACAAAATCAATATTAAAAAAAGTAAAATAATATAATTTTAATAAATATTTTTCGATTGAGCTTCTTGTAATCTATGTCCCAAAACAATTAAAAAAAAAACAAAGATATATATCTAGGGTTTCTCTCTCCGGGAGAGAGAAACTCCCCTTGTGAAAATCCCCCGGTGAAACGCCTTCTACTTGTGAAACAATCATCCTTTTCAACTATCATTCTAACCCTCTTTCTCTTTCAATCCTTTACTGGCAAAACCTCTATTACCAATTCCTAATTTAGCTGATCCATGTGAATCGCCTTCTTCTGGTGCTTGGGTGGGCTGTTGTATGCTTCGTCTCCCTCCTCGGTCTATATTCGGCGGCTTCCACCCTCGTCATGGCTTGTCATCGTCTTCCTTCATTCCGGCACCATTTCGATCGCGCCTCTGGTGTTGTCCGGAGTGGTGTGTCGAGGCTTCTCTTACCGTGAATTGGGTTGGGGCTTGTGGTTTTCATAGACCACCGCTCTATCTCTGCTTGCCCGCTTTCCCCTGTTCTCCAGATCGCTCTGTGTGTCTTCGATCGTCGATGTTTGGCCGGGGGTTTGCCGACTCGTGTTCCGTCTTGTTCCGGTGGCTCCCGTTTTGCCTTGGGCCCGAGGTGACCCATCGTTGTTAGATTTGGCCCGTTTTTTTGCCTTGGGCCCAAAGCAACTAGGGAAAAAAAAGAGAAAAAAAAAAAGAAAATCCCGCTTTAGGGTTGGCTAGTTTTGCCAAATTGCTTGTGGTGTGGTTGTGGCTTTGGGGCTAGCAGTATTTGAGCGGTGTTCTTCTCCTTTGTCGACGCGCGAGAGGTCGTGGACATGCTCGAAACCTGAAGGCTCGCTGATATCCAAGTCCAAATATGAGGTTTCCACTTAGTTCCCCAGGGATTCCCTGCGTGCCTCTACCAACTAACAGAAGAGTTGTCGCACATGGCTCTTGTTCGTTCTTTGATAGCACTAGCCTGTGTTTGTAACTACACACTTGCAATTTGGTTTCTTTGTATTGTTATTGTATCTTTGTCTTTTGCTTGTATTGACAGTTTGTCCGTCGCCAATTTTTTCGGCCTATCGATCCATCGGTCCTGTCCAGTGCGTCGAATTTTTACCTAATAAAAAAAAGAACAAAGATGTATAAAACCACCATATATTCAACCTTATTTACCAAAATATTTGAGCTAAAAAAACCACTTTTGGAGAAATCAACGCGCTGGGCCTAGTGCCCACGCCCCCCCAAATCTGAAATTGCCCTCCTTCTTCCTTATACCATGTCGCGCCGGCCGACTCCTTTCCGTCTGCCGCCGGTTAACCTCCATCACCTTCATGTCATTCCTCTCGTCCATATCCCGATCTTCCTCCCCCACCGATCGAGTCTCCTCCAATCTATCGATCCGGCCGGTCTTGATTCGATTCGACTTCGTTTGGTGTCGCATCGTCTTGGTTCTGGGCTCATTTTGATATATATCTCGTGTGTCATGGTGCCAGGTTTCGTCTCCAGGGGTGGCCGCTTCTTCCCCTGTCCGACCACCTGGTTATCGTCGCCGTCGCTCACCTCTCTATAAAATCCCCCAGGGGCATAAACATGGGTCACAACCACTGCTTTAATTAGTGCTCACGTCTCTGCTGGTTCACCTTCGTTTGTTATTCCTTTGTGTGTTGTTCTGTTTGCCATTGAATATTTTCCCGATTGCTGTTCTTTCAATCGGCATCCCTATCTCACCCCTTCCATCCTTTCGGTGTCGATCTCAGGCTCTTCGTGGATCTCGGGATTTTCCTGGCCTCACCCGTCACCGCCGGTGCGCTGCCGCGCGCGCTACTGCGTTTGTCGTGTCCGGTGGTCTAGTGTCGGTCTGTGTTGTTGTTTTCCGGCCACCGCCGTCATAGAGTCGCCTTGTCCACGGTTGTGATTCTCTCGTTCATTCACTATCCTTCGAGCCCAAGCACATATACACATGTTTCTTTGGGCCCAAGTGTTTGGTCCTTGGTGCCCAAGAAAGCTAAAATACGAATTTCCGTATTGTTTTAATTCTATTGGTTTAACACTATTTTTTTTGTACTGACCAAAAATCTCAAAAGGGCTTGACCAAATCCCGCAAGGATTTGACTAAATTCTTATAGGTGAAATCTTGTTGGCGGTTTGTTCGAGCAACGTACGGCTCTATTTCCGACGTTTCTAGGAGGTCTTTTTCTTGGTTGGGGGGTGTGGAGTCTGAAGTCGGGACTGGCTGGGGTCGTGGTGGTGCGCTCAGGGCGTCTCCGTACCCGGGATTGAGTTTCCTTGGAGTTCGTCTGCACTACCCACAGGAGTTCGAGTCCTGCTATACCGCTGGCCCGCGTTGCCACTGTGAGGTGGTGCTTGGCTTCGTTCTTCGTTGGCGTCCTCAGCTTTCTTGGGAGCTGGTCTTCTTGGGTCGTCTTGTTGTAGAGTTTATTTCTGCTTGTTTCATTTCGCTTGTTATTTGTATTTTTGTCTTTTTAGGTTGTATGTTTGACGGTTCACCGTCTGCCGACTTTGTCATCCTCTCGATGAGTTAGGCATGTCTGACTTTTGAATTATTACCTTATCAAAAAAAAATTAGAGATACTCTACGACCATCTGTCATGGTAAGTTAAAAGAACTCAATATCCCATTTCCCCATAAAAAAAAATCATCCGCTTTGTGGTGTGCTGTATATGGACTTGGATCCTCTCCTAATATCATTTACCTAATATTTACCTAATAAACTAATATTAGTCATTCAAATAAATGAATGACTAGGATTATATCCCCCGATTAAACCCAACTCTTCGTCCTCTTAACCGAGCCAGTCTAATTAATCAGAAAGCCTCCTCTTCGTTTAGTCTCTTTGACGTCTCTTCCTCCCCGCTTCTGTCTTCCACTGCTGTCAGTCTGCAGGTAAACCATAAACTTTCAACTTATCTCTACTTCTATCTTCGCCCTCCTCCAATTATGTATACGCATCTAAATCGCCCTGCACTCTATTTTGGCCTTCCCATATATCACTCACCCCATCTTAATTTCTTGATTTTGGTTTTCGAAGCAAGAAGAAGACGGCGGGGAGAGGAATACAAAACTAGACACAATAACATGAAATTGAATGAGTAGGTTCCTTCATTTTCTCATTTCCAAATGATTTCATCTGTTGTGATTTTTAAATCATTGTTATTGGATTCTTAGGGTTTTCAAATGGTGATTATTGGGGTGATTATTGGAATATTAGGATTTTCAAATTTTTATTAAGAGATTTTTTAAATTCTAACTAGCAATTCTAGAATTCTAGTTTGCATTGTTTATTATATCTTATTTCTATTCCATGCATTCAATTGGTTAATTTGCTTCCGAGGTTGTGTTGGGGAATAATTGGTTTGCTTCTGAGGTTGTGTTGGGGAACAGTTGGTTTGCATTCTCAATTGATTAGCTACTGGGTCTATTATGTTCTATACTCTTGTGTGATCCAATTTGTTGTGTTGTGTTGGTGATTTGTGAAAAGTCATCAATCCATTTGTCTGAAATCATAAATGTTAAGTGTGAGAATTACTAAGAGCATCACTCGGGCTTAGGGTGTGCGGGAGGCACGGCCCATGTGATCGGCCCTAAGTAATTCTAAGATTGTAAGGGGAAAGGAAATCATGAGGAAAGACCCATGCAATGATATCAACATTGAGAAAATCGGTCTTGAGCTTGTTTGGATGTTTTCCATAAAAGTGAGCAATAGGGATATGTTCGGTATTCGATCTAATATGGTTATGATCGAGTTTTGTTCACTTATAGTAAGTTAAATCACCGTCTCATGATTTGTAAAGGAAGATATTAAGCTCTAAAGTCTTGGTGCAAAATTTGAGAGCTAGCCGAGCTTCGGAACTCCAAAAATGATCTAGCTCTAATTTTGAGCTTGATTAGGGTTTTAGCTTCATTGAAGCTTTAACTTAGTCATTTTAGCTGCATGGTAGCTACACCCAGCTTCGTATAAATGTCATGCACATTTTATATTTTATAAGTGACCTAGCTCCACCATGCTAGCTCCGTCATGCTAGCTTGTCCTTAATTGGGCTGGTTCTTATTGGGCCTTATTGGGCCGGCGGTTGGGGGTAGTTATTGGGGGGTAACCGCCCAACCACCATAACTACCCATAACCACCAATAACTATCAATAACTACCCATAACCACCCAAAAACTTCCACCTCATTTTGCCTATAAAAGGCATTTGCCATCCACTTGGAAAGGCATGAGTTTTTCCGATATCTCTCTCAATCGGAAGAACAAACACTTAAAACACAAACAAGGTAGGTATATATGCAATAATGAAATGGGATGCCACCCTTTTATTGTATAGGAAACGTTTTATCCTACAACGTTATAGTAGTGCAACCCTTTGGCATATAGGGGCAATAAACGTTGAAGGAAAACTCGATTTATTTGAGTGACTCGTTTGCCATTATCCAAGCCATTTTATATATCTTTTCTAAAGGGCTTAAACACTTAGTTTTGTCGCCTATAAGAATTCGGTGGAGATTGCCTTTTTGGCCTACTCCCTCGGGATTACCTTTCGAAGTCTACCCATGAGATTACCCTTTTTGGGTCTACTCAAATTGTCTTGATTATCCGAAAGGATCTACAAGAACCGAATTTACCTTCAACCTATTAAAACAACATTAACTTTAAACCTAACAATGGTTCCGTTGCCAGGACCATGCAGCTGAATTATTTGGTGTTGTTATTGGGTTCAGTATTTAATTCAATGCAAATGAATTCAAATCTAAATCCTACATATAACTGTGGAGGAAGTGAAGCAATTTTATTAGATAAAACCGTAAAGATGCAACTAAAGAGTCATGGGTGTTTTTCCCAATTTTACGTCATGTAGGCAAGAAAAATTAAATCAAGATTTTGATTCCAAATATGTAGCCTATTAGCTCAATCGGTAGAGCGATGTGTGTTGCACACAAAGATGTGGGTTTGACCCCCACATAGGCTAATATCTTCTTTAAATCAAGCATCATTAGTAATTTGAAGAAATTATTATTATACATAGCATGATGGTAAATCAAATCGTTAATTAAGAGAAGATATTAGCCTATGTGGGGGTCGAACCTACATATATGTGCACAAACACATCGCTCTACCCATTAAGCTAATATGCTACTTATAAATGCATATATACTAGTTACACCAGCATTGCATCAATCATATGAACTTTCACTCTTTTCATCAACAAAACTAGTACTCTGTATAGGAGAACACATGTGATGCACTAGTCAAATAAGGTGAAAGTAAATGGATGTGAAATGGGCACGCCGTGAATGGAGCTAAATTGTATCCATAACTTGCCACTTCAAAAACTCTTCTGAACTCACAAATTGTTACATGAGAGGTTAAGAAACCAAAAAAGCTATAAAAATATTAATTATGTATCATCGAGTAAGATGGACAATCAGGCATTACCAGCTATCATACCACTTAGCATCTGGGATTCCGAGTAAGCTCAAATACCTCAACCAACAATAACAATCATGCCTTACTAGTTACCATACCACTTAGCTCAAACCAGTCTAAGCTTCAAATGCAAAACACTGGCTTGCATGCATCCCCAAATCCAAATAACCAACCAACATTTAATTCATAATAAAATACATCATGCAAGTGGGATTCGTCCAAGATAATTCCCTAATATGGCGGTAATGAAATTAAGCAAAAAAATCAATCCCATTCCACATCACCAAAGAATTAGAACTTAAATCAACTCCCAACCCCAATTTACTTCAAGGGCTAACACTAAACCTATTGCACAATTGGAATCAAAAGCCTAATTCACAAATTCCAAATCAGTAACAATTCAAGACCTAATTCACATATTCCAAATCCCTAATCAGGAACTAGAACTTAACCTAGCTCTCAATCTCAATTCAATTCAAGATCTGGTCCTACTAAACATGATTTTTTTATTGCCATTAGGGTTTGAATCAATAACTAGCACCAAACTTAATTCTCAAATTCCAAATCCTCCACAGATCTCAAAGAGAGAAAAATAAAGATCAGTACCTGTGACGGCGGGAAAGCCGTTGATTTCCCTTATCAAAATAATTCTCAAACAAACAAACTAGTATAGGATGCAAGTAAGGGGTCGATCCCACAGAGAAACAAGTATTTCCAAGAATTGTATATTTATTGATTGAAAAGGCAAAATATGGGAATAAAGCAAATAAAAGACTAATCTAAACTAACGCAAAGGTTAGATAAAAGAGATGTTTTCATCCACAAATTCTTGACATTGGTTGGCTTTTTGGTCGTCGAATCTAATTAAAGTGTTCTCTACGAATTCCTCCCATCTTAGTTTGAATAGATTAAAGCAGAAAGAGCACAATTAATCCCTTACACCTTTATGCTACCTAAGCATGGACAAAGATTTAACATAAAGATAGCACACGTTCCTAAGAATGTAGGCATATGAATAATACCAAGTATGCAAGGTAACCGATGTTTAACACATATGTCGAAATCCCTACTTAGTCATGATCAAACGAAGGTTCTCACAATCCTAAGCATGCTACTACGGAATTCATTCAATGACGAAAGAACAAATACCTAGCAAGATACTATCATGGTGATCAATCACAATAATATCATCAATAATCGCAAGGGAAGTCGAAATATATTAAAGAGAGAAATAATACTTCATTAGAAACTCACAAACAACCAACCAAGTCTCGAAAGTGTAGATGAAAACAACGGAGAATTATCCAAGCATGGCTTACCTAAATTCCTTCTCTTGAATGGAAAACAAAACCTAAACTAATTGATTGAATAGAGAAAAGTGGTTGTAAATCTCAATGTTAGTCGACGAATAACTAATGAAAATAAGTCTAATATAGGGCTCAAAACCGTCGGCCAAAAACCCTAGTATATATAGAAAGAGTTTCCAAAAAGATAGAATTTGGACCGCTTGCACAGATCCGGATCTGAAGGGACGGCGAGCGCCACCTAAACCACGGCGGGCGCCGCTTATGCAGTGTTGACAACTTTGGCAGACTGAACTTGTAATGCACTTTCTAGAGTCATCGTTCATACGATTGACGCATATTAATATGAGTGGGAAAGATCTTTTCAAGGACTACAACTCTCATGAAGACACCAGAATCTGATTCCAACTTTTCAAAACCTTAAAGAGACGATTTATCCATGTGCTTCGTTTCCGCTCTTGTTCTTGGGCTTCTTTGCTTCCCAAATCACATTCTAATCCCTTGCTCTTTTGACATCCTCTTTGGTATCTTCCCAAGCTCCTCACCATGTCGGGACTACAAATCTGCATAAATCCAATAAAATGGCGTAGTTTCCGAACTCTACCACTAAAAGAACATAATATGCAATTAACTATAAAACATAACCAAATACCTATGAAATGAAACTAAAACTACTCTATAATACCTATCAAAATATGCCTTATCAACCTGCAAGAGGGGTATCTTCCCAAGCTCCTCACCATGTCGAGACTACAAATATGCATAAATCCAATAAAATGGCGTAGTTTCCGAACTCTACCACTAAAAGAACATAATATGCAATTCAATTAACTATAAAACATAACCAAACACCTATGAAATGCAACTAAAACTACTCTATAATGCCTATCAAAATATGCCTTATCAACCTGCAAGAGGACAAGGTTGGTGGGAGAACAACAATGGCGGATGTCCGATGGGATAAATGGCGAGGGAGGGAATTTTATTGTTTCTATTCGAATGGAATGAGGCGAAAGGGAGGAGTAACCTTTGGAGAATTGAAGTGTTGTGGGGCGATGGAGAGAAACCAAATCCGATGGCGAGGTGAACCACGAGGAGGAAATGGGGTCGTTTTTTTAAAATTTAATTGGGTTTAAAATTATAGGGTATAATCATGGCCATTGATCTGATTCAAAGGTTGAGATTTACTTATTAGGTAAATATTAGGAGAAGTTTGATTAGGAGAGGATCCAGTTCCGCTGTACATGGGGTTGGGAATGGAGTTGCTATATTGGTTTCTTTGTTTATTATTTTGTTACTTTATTCCATGTTTACCCCTCTCTATTGTTCTTTTTTCAAATATGCCCCTATTAATTTTATTGATAATTTTGTTTCAGCCATTAATTTGATTATATTTATTTTTTATAATTATAAAACTTATACCATTATATTAATCGTAACAAACTTTTTCATACGAACCTAATATTGAATATAATCGGAATACATTACTTTAATACATAATCACGAAATACTATTTCATAACACAAGTACACAACAATAAATAAATAAAATTACACAATGTGATTAGGGCATTTTCAAAACCTTCTCGGAGAAGTCTTCAAGCTCGGAAAAAGTACCACACACACTTATGGAAGGAAATAACAAAGCAATACAAAAATATAATTAAACCATTAATGAAGATATTTAGTATTCCGGGAAGACATCATCATTTATGCCTTGTTCTTTCAATCCGCCATAGCCGATGGAGTCACCGAATTGTTGTGCTCCTTGCATACCGCTTGAACTCGATCCACTCCTTGTTCCATAGGGAGGTACACTACCATATTCATCCATTCCTGCTTGGTGATCTCCATAAGTAGTAGTTCCACTTGGAAATTGAAATGGAGTAGGAGTCCTAAATGATGTAGGTGGTTGTTGTAGGTGCGAGAGATGAGCTTTTTTCTCCATTATTTTAGCCTTTTTCATTCATAAGTATTCACGACCTTTGTGATCTGTAATCGAGTCAATGCTAGTAACCATGATTTTGTTCTCCTCACATTCCCATTGAATAGCTAATTTTCTAGATGCACGATCCTCGTACATGACAGAAAATGCATTTCTTTCTAACAAACTTTTTTCGAATAATGCCTTTAGTTCTTGATTAGACTCCTTGATTTGTTTAGTTAGTTTGAACTTCTCCGTTTCCTCATATCTTTTTGCCTTTGCTAATTTCTCAATACCAATAGGCCGATGCGTGGTATGAAGCTCCTCATTGTGTAGCTCCTGTTCATCCTCACCTTCATTCAAATCGACGGCAAATGATCCGCTCCTCGACGTTTAAGAGGTTGAATCATATCTTTCACTTGAGACACTCTTTTTTCGTGGATTATTTGAACTTCTACCATTATCATTCCACTTTTCAGCATTCTTGAGAATATGCCACGCATGATCAAACTGAAATTTCTTCATCTTGTAGATGTTGTTTTGCTTTAGTGTACTACAAATGTTTAAAAAAAACATTTAATTTGAAGACTAAAATCTTCCACTGAAGTTTTTACAGATATCAATTGTCTTGAGGATATATAGACCACACATGATAAAAACTTACAATATCTTTCTCTGAAGCGCCTCAAAATTTGCCTAAGCAATTGTCGAAGTGCGCCACAAAATTTGCCTAAGCAATAGGTAAGATCTGAAAATCGACTTTGTAGAGATTTGGTGCTTCGCATATGAAGATCCTTATCTTGATTCCACAAAGTGCTTATCCTCTCCCATATTTTATCCTTCTTCTGGTTAATACATGCAATACGATCTTCAGAAATCTGAAGATATACATGACACAAGAGTTCATCTTCTTCAATGGAGAAATTTCCTTTTCGACCAGTGGATTTTTTTTTTTTACTACAATCTTCCCTTAAAGTGTATACAGAAACTTTGTTTTGAAAATAATGGTTTGAGTAGCTAGTAGAAGGATGATGTATATATATATACATGAAGATATGAGTGATGCTTTCATATTTGATGATATCTTTCTTTGAAGCACTTAATTCACGTAGGTGCAAGTTATCCTATCTTTTTTAATGACATATTATTCTATGGTGATAAATGTATTTGAAACACTCAAGTAGCTAGTTGAAAGACATAATATTCCTTGATGACATAATATTATTCTCTCCATTTTTTTCCTTACAAAGCAAATAATAGTTCGGGGGGGGGGGGGGGGGGGCATAAAACCAATACCCTGGACAAGTAAATACAGATCTCATCCGTCTGTTTGTGGAATGTCCTTTTGTAAAAATATCAGTTTTGAATTTTCCAAAAATTTCGGATTTGGTCCGGAATGCGCAGATTCGATCCTGGAGTGGGAAATCCATAATAGAAAAGTTGAGTAACCAATTAAATAAAAAAGAAAAGGCTGAAATGGCAATTAGATGGTGGACAACTTGGTATTTTAGAAACCAATTATCCTTTGGTAAAAATAATAATAAGCCTTCAAATATTGAGATTCACACTTTTCTAAATTCCATAAGAAAAAAATAGCAAACAGCCAAAGCGGATGATGTGGCTGGGTGCCCCTCTACTGGGGGTGTCCTTCATACCAAAAGCGGAAAATCAGTAGAAAAAATGTTAGATGACGCAAATCGAATTGGAGAAATGTGAAGATAAACTTTGATGGTGCTTCTTTTGCGGGTTTTATGGCTTCGGCTGGCTTCATTATTAGGAACTAGGATGATGTCGTCAAAATTGGGTCTAAAAGATTAGGGGTTACTTCCCCCCTATTGGCGGAAGCTATAGCGTTAAGAGAAGGAATATTGCATGCAAGAAACATCAATTGTGGGAGAATTGAGATAGAAGGGGACTCGTCATGAATTATAATCGACCACATTCGCTCAAAAGGTAAATGCCCCTGGGAAATCGAACTACTATTGGGGGATATTAAGTGGTTGCTCCAAGATTTCCAGAGTGTCTCTTTTTCCCATGTGCCTCGCAAGGGTAACAGGGTGGCTGACAAGGTGCACACCTTAGTCATCTTGTTAGCGGGTTTGCACTGGAGTCAAATTTAGATCGGCTTGTTCTCATCCATGAGGATGCTATCGGTTAAGATTTTTCCATCCAAATTTTTACCTTATAAAAAAAACACTCTAATAATATATAATAAACTAATTAAGTATCTAACATCTTTCACCCATGTATACCATGTTGGTTCCAAAAATGCTCAATTAATGCATTCCGAAGTGCAATATGAGCATATTTGTCCTTGATTTTTCTATGTCGAGCCAAGAAGTCTTTGAACCGTGTAGATTCCTTAGTTACCAACTCAACCGACAATTCCGGTGTGGGGTTGAAATCTCGGATCGGAGCACTTAGATCACGCTCATCCTCGATTATCATGTTATGCATTATGATACAAGTAGTCATTATATCATGTAAAACACGTTCATCCCAAAAACGCGTCGGTCCCTTCACAATTGCCCAACGAGATTGGAGAACCCCAAAAGCTCGTTCGACATCCTTCCGATATGACTCTTGTTTTTTAGCAAACAATATACTTTTTGGACCTTGAGGCTCATGAATAGTTTGAAGTAATGTAGACCACTTGAGATATATCCCATCAATCAAATAATAACCGATGTCATACTCTTTATCAATAATTTTATAGTTAACAGGCGGAGATTTACCTTCTGCAAGATTTGCAAATAGGTGAGATACCTGAAGTACATTGATGTCATTGTTGGAGCCCGGTAAACTGAAATGAGCATGCCAAATCCAAAGATCGTAATCAACTACCGCCTCGAGGATAATCGTTGGTGATCTACTACGCCTTGCATACATGTCTGCCCAAGATGTTGGACAATTTTTCCAACGCCAAGGCATACAATCGAGACTCCCTAACATCCCTAAAAGCCCACGTTCTTCACCAATGTACATAAGTCTTGCAACATCCTCTGCATTAGGTGTTCTCATATATCGATCTTCGCATACCTCTATAAATGCTCGACAAAACCTTTTCAAACATCGAATTGTAGTAGACTTCGCATACCTCTATAAATGCTTGCATACACCATATGCAAGCATTCTAAACGCAACAGTTAATTTTTTCAAAGTAGATAATCCAAGCTTATCAATACCATCGCGTTGTTGCATAAAGAAATTATCATGATTATTGACAACATCTGCGATTCGGAGAAACAAACTCTTGCTCATTCGATACCTTCTACGAAACTTGTGCTCGGTCATGAAAATAAGTGATATGCCCATGAACTGCTCCTCTACGAGTCGATTCCGCCTCATCACCGTCCTTGTCTTCATTCAACGCCGACAAGAGTTCGTTATTGTTTGCGTAAGTGCGAAACAATAAGTCTTGTTCTTGATCAAATGAATCCATGACTCGGTGATAATAATCATCGGTTACATTTGAGGAAGATAAAGAGGATGAAATTTGATAGTAATTCATGGAGGGATGGTGGTCGGGTGATTTCACAATAAGGGTGTTGAGAGATTGGGGAGGTTCAAATATGGATGGATTGGAAGTTCACACTACACATTTGGCTATAAAATATATTAAATGCAGACCACTTAGTTGAAATTTTTACAGATTCCAAATGAAGCTTATGGTGGCAATGAATTCAAGAGGCATTTAAGTGCTTAAGAAATATTAGATTTTTCACATACTACAATTATAAGGTACCAGGGCAGTTGCTCTAACGAAATGCAACCCTTATAATATTTTTCTACTTTAGCACATAAGATACATTACCTTTATGGGGGTTATAAAATGCAACATCTATTAGAGATACTCTAACAAAATTAATACTCCATTTGTTAATTAAAACTTGTCGTTTACTATTCATGCACGTTTTTTTATAATGATAAAAACTATATAAAATATTAACATTTTTTTATATTTGTTTTCATAAATTCGTACTTAATTGTAATAAGTATGAAACTATTAAAAAAATATTTTTTAAAAAGTTAATATTTTATATAGTTTTTAACACCTAGAAAAACGTGTGTGAATAGTAAAATGTCAAGTTTTAATTAATAGATGGAGTAATAGTTATCCATAATCATTGTTCTAAAAGACACTATAAGGTTCATAGATTTTTATTTATAATAGTGAATATTAAAGAACATTTAAAATTTCTTGTATTCTAAGATTGAAACCGCTCGTAAGTACTTATGCTTAACCAGCGAAACCCACAAATTTAACCTCCCTAGTTGACAAATTTAAGACCGGACTTATTTGGTCGGTCGGAAATGGTAGATCCATTAAATTCTGGACAGATAATTGGATCACAACGTCCTCACTGCAGTCTAGGGAAAACTGCCCCCAAATTGGTAACATAGCAAAAACGGTAAGCGATTATATTTTGTGTGGTAAGCGATTATATTTTCCATGATAACATAAATGCCTGGATTTGGCATATTAATGCTCCGCCAAAAATACAAAACTTTTTATGGAAAGTAAGTCAAGATGGTCTCCCTACTACAACGAGGCTTGCCTCTAGGGGCGTGGTCGTGTCGTCTACCTGTAGCCTTTGTAATGGTGCGGACGAGGACGAGGTTCACCTACTCATAGAATGCCCTTATGCCCGCTCTTTCTATCAATTTCCTCAATGACTTGACTCAATCTTAGCTACTAATATGATACTTCAAGGTCGGGATATAAAACCTATTCTCTCCATCTTAGGGCAAAACCTCAATTCTGAGGCTAAAATGAAACTCGCTTTCACCTGGTGGAGTACGTGGTATACTCGGAACCAACTTATTTTTAGACAAATTCCTATCCTACATCGGGACACTTCACTAAGGTTCATTAAAAATCAAATATACAATTGGGAAAAAACTTATCAGTCAGATGTTGATCTTGACAAGGGTACCACTCATCTTACCAGAAAACACATGCAACAAATTGAAAGGAAAAGGTAAAATATACTAAATGGCACAAACCTTCTTGGGGAACATTCAAATTAAATTTTGATGGCTCATCGCTATCTAATTATGACAACACGGGTGGTGCCATTATCCAGGACTGGGAGGGTAAGCCTATATCCATAAATTATCATAAACTGGGCTCGCAAAGTCCACTAATGGCTGAAGCGCTTGCTCTAAAACTAGGTATCCAACAGGTCGTCTGATGTGAGCCTAAATTGCCATGTTTTATAGTTACTTTTATATCGTTTTCTGCATACATTTCATACATTTGGGTCAGAATAATACAGAATCTGTGTAGTTTACATTTATTTGCAATATATGGAGGTCTACACAAGTTTTTGTTATATTTCGCAGAAATCGAACGCACTTTGGAGCTTCAAGGAAAGTCATGAAGAAGCTAAGGATGGTGCAGCTGGAGGAAAGCCCACTTTTCACCATTCATCATTCTGAATCAAGCTTTGATGTCTTCATGAAAGTTGTAGCCCTCGGAAAGAGCTTTCCAACACATGGTCATATGCGTCAATCCGACGAACGAGGACACGGGAAAGTTCATTTCTTCCTCGTGGATACGATCCTAACTACCTTCTACTATAACGGGAGGAAGTCTTGTATTTATTTGCCGAGACAGGGAGTCAGTTTGGTTTATATTTTATTTATATTTCATACTTGACCATCCTCCTGCAACAACATCGTCCACCTCCGTATTGAGAAACTCCATATCGAGGGAGACTCCTCAATAGTCATAAATTATTTCAACAAAAACACTACATGCCCTTGGGAAATCGAACTAGTACTGTCTGATGTAAAACTCTTACTATCGACTTTGAAAGAAGTATCCTTCTTTCATATCTAATAGATCATTGTATCGGGTAGTTGGATCAATTTGGATTGGCTTTGGTTCGTTTAGAAAATGTGGTTCGAGGAACTATATGTTCTTGGGGTTATTTTGGATGTACAATTCAATTTTTTCCCCTTTTGGGAAATAGAGTGGCGGATAAGGTTGCACATCTTTGCCACTCTGTCAGGGGTGTCGATATTTATAACAATTCTGGTCTTCTTGACCTCATCCGCAAGGATGCTGTCGGGTAGAGCTTGCTCGCCCGAATACTTTCCTAATAAAAAAATATTAAAATTTCATGTAATATAGATGAATAATACACTCCTAAGGTCATGCACACCCAATAACACTTCTGCTCTTCCAGTCTTCCCTTAACTCACTTTTTCCCTGCCACATCAGCATAAGAACACCCTTTACCTTTTCAACAATGCCAACTACATCCGTGCATCTCACTTCCGAACCCTTCACCCACTTTTTGATCATTTAGTTTTTAATAAGTATTTCATAAAACAACAAGAACATTATTATTATTATTATTATTATTATTATTATTATTATTATTATTATTATTATTATTATTATTATTATTATTGAAATAATATTTTCCCAACAATTATGTAAATAATAAAAATAACAAGTCAAGTTAAAAAAAATACAACTACATAATCAAGCTGCAATAATTCAAGTACAAGATTAAAAGAGCACAGAACAAAGTACAAAACGCTTCTTTAAAGGGAAAAACAAAAGTTATTGATGGAATTCAAGTGTCATTTTGTGAAGGCCCAAATTTTTGTCATATATGCTCAATTATGTCAGACTTCAAATTATGATGTGAACTCGAATTTCGCAGAGCATCCCTATTTGTTAAGAAGGCTTTCATATCGGTCGGAATTCTTGTAGCAGGTGGCTCTAGCTCATGTAAATGGTCAAACTCAACAATGTGAATGTGTAGATGGTGGGTTTCACGTTCGTATTCCACAATCGTATTATGCAATATGAATATATGATACATGTCGTCATTATTTTTCCAAGCAAATTCAAGTCCCATACAAGAGTTGGTTGACGAATAATAGCAAAACGTTGTTGTAGAACACCATATGCACACTCCACATTCTTACGAGTTGACTCTTGCACTTGAGAAAACAACGTGTCCTTCGCACCGAAGGGATGTCGAATCTATGGGATGAATGCTCGCCATGTTGGGTAAATTCCATCCGCGAGGTAGCACGTTGTTGTAGGAGGAAATCAAGATTGCAAATAAAATATAAATAAAGTACAGCAAACCAGATTCCGTCCCTTGCAAATGATTACAAGACCTCCTCCTGATGCAGCAGTGGGAAGTCAGGATCGATCCACGAGGAAGCGTGTTAGCGGACCCTAGGCAACGGAGAAATCTCACGGACAGAAGTCGACAATTAGTCAACAGAAGATCGGGCAAGTCGAACAGCGCAGCAGCAGGGCACTGATTGTTGTCGATATCGAGTACAGCTTACTCGATATCGAGTAAACTAGTCGATGTCGAGGGTGGCCTTGTCGATCACCTGCACATAAAAAGCTACGACGATCTGGATCGGGGATCAGTAACTCGATATCGACCAGAAGTTGTCGATATCGAGGAAGGCAGAAAGTAAAACGAAATAAAATAAAAACAAATGCTTTTGGGATTCGAAAACTATATAAAAGACAACTTCCAAGATTGGGGTTTGCAACAACGATAACCAAGCATGCATAAGGCAGAAATAAAACAGATAATCATATAAATCACATCAAAGGATTAAGCTTTCGCCTTTTCCAACAATTAGACAACTCTTTCAAGAAACTCTAATTGTCTCTACTGATTTTATGTTTACAATCCAAGTTTTTATCATGGACCTCCATTAGATAGGTAATAAACACATAACAAGTAGTAGATGCTCAAAACATGATAAAAGTCGGATCTTTACCTCAAACACGCAGGGCTATCGTCGGCCGTCGGGCTCACCCCAACCCTAGAAGTGGGTGGACTACTCGCGCTTCATCACCATCTCAAACATTGATTGAAAGGAAATAACTACTTGCATTAAATCAAACAGAGCTTACAACCAAAGGAAGTCAATTCCGCTCTCGCTTCACAAACTCCTCTTGGCCACTCATTCTCTCTCTCTCTCTTTACTACTAATTGTTGTGTGATTGAATTGAAATCCATAAAACTCATCCCCCTAAGGCTTTATTTATAGGCTTCTAATCCTTGCTATTCAAGGATAGAAATCTCTATCTATATCTAAATCTATATCTAAAAGCTTTAAAGATAAATAAATCGAATAACATAATTAAATCCAAAAAGGGAAATTATATCTAAAAGGCTAAAATATCTTCAAGTGGATAAATCTTCTCTTCATTGGATGGATCTTGATAGACTTTGGATAGAACTCGGACAACTCCGGCCTCAAGGAATCCAAAACCGCGTAGGACAGCTCAAACCGCGTACGCGGCTTCTGGATCTTTCAACTCGATATTGAGTAAACTCCTCGATATCGAGGAAAATGGATGTCGACTTCGGCTTCAGCGGCATGCTCGACTAGCTGGTCCTCGACATGCTCGGATGCTGGCTCTCATGTGTTGTCGATATCGAGGACTTTCCTCGATATCGAGTAGAGTGGCTTCATCGACTTGGCTGGCTCGGCATGTCGGGTAGCTCCTTCTCGATCTGCTCGGACATATTGACTCTGGTCTTGTCGATATCGAGGACTTTCCTCGATATCTACTACGGGTGTTGCTCAGTGTCTGAGTGTTTAGTCACGTCGAGTAGCACTCCGCGGTTCCTCGATTAGGTTTCTTTGTCGAGTCCGGGTGTTGTCTTCAGCTTTGTCGATATCGAGGAGTGTGCTGGGGTCGGGTTATTTTGTTCCTCGGCTTCTCGACATGATGCTCCTCGATCAGGGTGTGTCCGGACATGGTTTATCGATATCGACAAAATGAAGTCGATATCGAGGACTCTTTAGGCTCCGTCTTTGCTTCTTGATTTTCTCCCGAAATGGCTCCATATTCTGCAATATTAAACAGAAACTTATGTAGATCTCCATTTCTGGAAAATATGCATATACTACATAAATTCGACATATTCCCAACCCGAAATATGCAAAGTGTATAGAATATGGAACTAAACTGTGCATTTCAACATGACTACTTAGGATTTCCTTCAGAAATTTGACATATCCAGGCATCACTTGCATGGCTTTTGTAAAAGGAATAGAGACATTCAGTTCTTGCAGCATATTAACAAAATGTTGGAACCTACCTGCAGTGGGATCTTTCAGTGCTTTGGAAGGGAAATGCAATGTCTTTTTCTGCTTTGGAGCCAGATCAGACGTCGAAGGTGTTGCAGAGTCGTCGACATCGGCCAGGTTTTTGTCGATATCGACTTGAGCTTCCTCGATATCGAGTAAGGTCGTCGATCTCGAGTTGCTGGGCTTGGCAGTGGAGTCCGAGCCTGGCTTCTGGTCTGTGTCGAGGAGGGTTTCGTCGATATCGACCAAGGGCTCCTTGATATCGAGTTGATGCTGCTCGTTATCGACTTGCTGCTCTGCTTTGTCTTGGTGCTTTCCGACCTCTGGCTCGTGTAATTGGTGTCCGCTCCTGAGTTTGATAGCTGCGACGTGTCCGGTCTTCCCCTTAGGATTTGGTTCTGTTTGCCAAGGGAGTTGTCCGGATGGTCATGGGATATGTGCAGCGAATTGTCCCATCTGTGTCTCTATGTTCCTCTTCCAGACATCTAGCTTTCCAAATCTTGTAGTGATGCTCTGAAGCTGGTTATTGATGGCGCTTGTAGACTGCTGATTTTGTGCTTGATTTTTCCTCATCTCGTCGAGGATAAGCTGCAGATCGTCCTTCTTTTGATCCCTTTCTGGATGTCCTGGAGCTCTGTATGGTGGGGGGTTCCTAGGAGGACCTTGGTTCCACTGTGGTTGATAGAATCTTTGATCCCCCATATAGCGATTGGGACCCCCTGGGTAAGCTACCTCTTCGTGTGTCTCTGCCATCCTGACTTGCTCTGTGTGTGGGCACTCAGTAGTGGTGTGCCACTGTGATCCACATTCGATGCAAGGCTAGTTGACAGAGAGATACTTGACTTGCTTGAAGAGTTGCGATTCTGGTCTCTGTAGAATTGCTCCCTGACATCTGGGTCAATCTCCTTGGAAGCTTCATAGAGGGGCATAGATGGTGCTGGCCTGGCATAGGAGTTCTCCTCATAGTTTGTGGTAGACCCATATTTGTTGTCATAATTGGTGAGCTTGTCAAGTACACCTCATGCGTCAATTGGTGGCATCGTCAGGTACTCATATCGAGTATACTGGTTGATCCTGTCTTTAGTGACTTGGTCAAGAGAGTTGAAGAAGATCTCTTGAATGACGTAGGGTGGCTGTCCATGAGTAGGGCAAGATCGCAACAGTTCTTTGTATCGTTCCCATGCTTTTGCCAGCGGTTCCCCAGACTTCTGTTTGAAAGTTGTGATCTTCTGGTGGAGGAGTGCTGTCTTGGAAGAAGGGAAGAATTTTTTGAGAAACTCTTGCTCTACTTGGGCCCATGTTGTGAGGGATCTTGGTTTCAGTCCCTCTAGCCACTTCAGTGCAGGTCCAGCGGGAGACCATCGGAAGGCCTTCATCTTGACATATTCTAGAGTGGTACCTTCAGCAAGAGTACGACACATGTCAGAAAAATTTGTAATATGTTCAAGAGGGCATTCATTAAATTTGCCATAAAAGCATTATTTTTAAGCTCTATAAGGAATTGAGTGCGAATTTCAAAAGAGTTTTCAGGGATTAAAATAGCCGATTCAGGCACGACGAGAGTCGGGTGCATATAATCCTCTGCAATGGTTGGATATTTGGCAAGCTCAGCTTCTGCTTGCCTTGCGGGCTCAGCTTCCTGTTCCCTGGCTTCTCTCTCAGCGGCGATAATAGTGTCCTTCGCGGCTAGTTCTCTTGTAAGCCTCTCAATTAGCTGTTCTTATGTTTCTGCGGCCACCATGGCTCTTTTCAGTTTAGCTTGGATGTGTATAAGGCGCTCCGGTTCGTCTAAGGCGTCAAACTCAGGTGCTTGACCAGAACGGCGCATATACCTGTGAAGTAACTCAAAGTAGATGTGAGATTTAACTACCTAAGGCGCGAATGATAGCTTCCCCGGCAACGGCGCCAATTTGTTGTAGGAGGAAATCGAGATTGCAAATAAAATATAAATAAAGTACAGCAAACCAGATTCCGTCTCTTGCAAATGATTACAAGACCTCCTCCTGATGCAGCAGTGGGAAGTCAGGATCGATCCACGAGGAAGCGTGTCAGCGGATCCTAGGCAACGGAGAAATCTCATGGACAGAAGTCGACCACAGGTTGTCGATCTCGACTAGGGTTATTCGACAAAAGATCGGACAAGTCGAACAACGCAGTAGCAGGGCACTAATTGTTGTCGATATCGAGTACAGCTTACTCGATATCGAGTAAACTCGTCGATGTCGAGGGTGGCCTTGTCGATCACCTGCACATAAAAAGCTACAACGATCTGGATCGAGGATCAGTAACTCGATATCGACCGGAAGTTTTCGATATCGAGGAAGGCAGAAAGTAAAACGAAATAAAATAAAAACAAATGCTTTTGGGATTCGAAAACTATATAAAAGACAACTTCCAAGATTGGGGTTTGCAACAACGATAACCAAGCATGCATAAGGCAGAAATAAAATAGATAATCATATAAATCACATCAAAGGATTAAGCTTTCGCCTTTTCCAACAATTAGACAACTCTTTCAAGAAACCCTAATTGTCTCTACTGATTTTATGTTTACAATTCAAGTTTTTAGCATGGACCTCCATTAGATGGGTAATAAACATATAACAAGTAGTAGATGCTCAAAACATGATAAAAGTCGGATCTTTACCTCAAACACGCAGGGCTATCGTCTGGCTCACCCCAACCCTAGAAGTGGGTGGACTACTCGCACTTCATCACCATCTCAGACATTGATTGAAAGGAAATAACTACTTGCATTAAATGAAACAGAGCTTACAACCAAAGGAAGTCAATTCCGCTCTCGCTTCACAAACTCCTCTTGGCCACTCATTCTCTCTCTCTCTCTCTACTACTACTAATTGTTGTGTGATTGAATTTAAATCCATAAATCTCAGCCCCCTAAGGCTTTATTTATAGGCTTCTAATCTTTGCTATTCAAGGATAGAAATCTCTATCTATATCTAAAAGCTTTAAAGATAAAAAAATGGAATAACATAATTAAATCCAAAAAGGTAAATTATATCTAAAAGGCTAAAATATCTTCAATTGGATAAATCTTCTCTTCATTGGATGGATCTTGATAGACTTTGGATAGAACTCGGACAACTCCGGCCTCAAGGAATCCAAAACCGCGTAGGACAGCTCAAACCGCGTACGCGGCTTCTGGATCTTTCAACTCGATATCGAGTAAACTCCTCGATATCGAGGAAAATGGATGTCGACTTCGGCTTCAACGGCATGCTCGACTAGCTGGTCCTCGACATGCTCGGGTGCTGGCTCTCAGGTGTTGTCGATATCGAGGACTTTTCTCGATATCGAGTAGACTGGCTTCATCTACTTGGCTGGCTCGGCATGTCGGGTAGCTCCTTCTCAATCTGCTCGGACATATTGACTCTGGTCTTGTCGATATCGAGGACTTTCCTCGATATCGACTACGGGTGTTGCTCAGTGTCCGAGTGTCTAGTCACGTCGAGTAGCACTCTGCGGCTCCTCGATCAGGTTTCTTTGTCGACTCCGGGTGTTGTCTTCAGCTTTGTCGATATCGAGTAATCAACTCGATATCGAGGAGTGTGCTGGGGTCGGGTTATTTTGTTCCTCGGCTTCTCGACATGATGCTCCTCGATCAGGGTGTGTCCGGACATGGTTTGTCGATATCGACAAAATGAAGTCGATATCGAGGACTCTTCAGGCTCCGTCTTTGCTTCTTGGTTTTCTCCCGAAATGGCTCCATATTCTGCAATATTAAACAGAAACTTATGTAGATCTTCATTTCTGGCAAATAAGCATAAACTACATAAATTCGACATATTCCCAACCCGAAATATGTAAAGTGTATAGAATATGGAACTAAACTGTGCATTTCAACATGGCTACTTTAATAGACATCACACGTCATGTCATACTCATGCCCATTGATAACAAAATTTGCCTTTAGGGCTCTTCCATGCAAGACTTCATCAAATACAGGAGATCTATCAAGAAAATTTATATCATTGCACGTACCTGGAGTCCAAAAAAAAGCATGTCAAATCCAAATGTCGTATGATGCAATTGCTTCTAGCATAACGATTGGTGGTTTATCCCCATGGGCGTATTGGCCCATCCAGGTGGTTGGACAATTCTTCCAAGTCCAATGCATACAATCAATAGATCTGATCGTCGTCTTGAACTAGAAACGGGAGGTGGGGTTTCTTCGGTTAAAAGCTCAACCACACAGTCATCAAAAGTATGATCAATGGGCGTATGAAACACTTCTGGAGATGAAACAACAAAAGAGCTAGAAGATGAATAACTGGATGATTCAGACACAAGTCCAAATGACATGGGTTCTTTGACATTTTCAAAGGATGTGTAACACAAAGGGAGCTTTGAAAGGAAAATGAGGATTTTTGTGGAGGGTTGATGTAAACTATATTTAAAATAGCATCGCTTTATATAGAGGAAACTAACATCTTTCAAAAGCATTAAGGCATCTATTAAAAGCATCAAGGCATCTTTCAAAAGCATTAAAGCATCTTTTAAAAGCATAAAGACGTCTTTTAAAATTGATTCTTTTAAAAGATGCCTTAATGCTTTTAAAAGAATCAAAATATATCGGGGAGTGTGAGTAGAAAGCGATAAGATATCAAATTATTTCACATATGCTGAGAAAAGAAAGAACTGGGACAGTGTGAAAAGCAAAATGATAATGATATTTTAAACAACAGAACCTCAGGGGATGCAAACAACAAAGCGATAACATTACATGAAAATAACGAAGATAAGCAAAGCATTTGGTTACTCAAACCAAATAGAATGGAAAATTAGACTAAATAAGAAACGCACAAATTTAAAACTTAATTAACCTCGTGAATAGATTATGGAGAGGCAAGTCGGCTACTCCACTCAACCGGACATAAATTTTTAACCAACGCATCTTTCAGCCACTCCTCTTGGGGTGAGAGTGAACCAGAATGCTTCAAGAAGTCCTGAAACATATTGTACTTCCTTTCCCTTTCCATCAAAAGTTTTTTGTCCTTTTTGTCCCGCCTTTCATGCTTCTCTTGTTGTCTTCGTTTTGCCTCTTCTTTCTTAAACCGCTGAGATTCCCTCAAGATCTCTAGTTGTTCTTCCTTCATCTTTAAGTCACGCTATCGTATGGTAATAATAGTTCCAAGCATCTGGTTACGTGATTGGTAGCGGGCACGAAACCAGAAATTGAAATTCGGGTGGGCTAGATTCCCCTTACATGTAATAGATAAAATTTTATCAGATGTCTCCGAAGAGACAAAATTTTATCAAGATCGCTTAGTCGATCTACTTCTTGCCTACTGTAAAAAAAATGTAATAGACAAAATTATTATAGGTCTACAGCTATAGAAAATGGGTTGGACAAGGCAAAAAACAAATGTGAAGTGGAGGCAGTGAGAATCGAACCCGGGTTGCTGAGTTTGGGCTTGAGAGAGAATATATGCTAAAACACTTTACCACTTGGGCAAACATAACCTTGTGATACTAGGCAAACTATATTAGTTATATTCAAAATGGGGTGAGTTGTAGCAAAGCTCAACCCACCCCTGCATCCGTCCCTGACTGGTAGTTGTCCTCCTTCAGTTCGTCACATGAACCAATGACCCTCTTTCCAGCCCTCTTGGTTGCCTTCACGCCCGGTAGACGAGTACATGAACCATCGCTCCCAGTCTCACTCACATGAGTGGAGGGGTTGGATCCTGAAGTGTATGATTCAGATGCATTTAACTTTGTCCTCTTAGAGCTACCTTCCACAACCTTTTGAATTGGGATTTGCCACTTTTGCTCATGGCGAAGAATATGTCATGCGTGTTCATTCTAGAATGAACCATGCTTCTCGTGATCCTCGGTGTATAAAATACGAGCTTGTTCATGACATCGTTAGTTGACTGCCCACTTGCTCTCGCCACTGTTGCTTGGCTGGAATTACCAGTAAATTTGCTAACATTGGCCCTTATTCGTTGAAAGCGTGCCCTACACTTTTTTGCATCACGTGGAGCCAGCCTCTCCCTCATGCTATTGTAATATGTTGTTATTCTTCCCCAAAACTTATCTAGCGATTGGTTGTTCCCTTGAACAACGTCCTTACTAGTGTTCAACCATGCACTCAGGAGCAACTCATCTTCATGCTCGAACCATTGCCTTCGTGCAACATGTCCTGCGTATTGTAGGTTGGGAAGCTCTCTTGTGTACCACGTATTATAGGAGATTGGGTATCAAGGTGGATGGATATGAGGGTGCTCATTCGAGGAGGGATGGTTTGGGTCAAAATGACTTAGAATTGGATTATATTGATTGTATTGAGACAACATATCGAAGAAGCTTTGAGGGAAGTTTAGTGGATCTTGATTCGGATCCATTTTGGCTTGAAAAAGTGGGACTTGTGGTTGATCAAGAAGAGAAGCACTGGATTGAATGAATGTGAGGGGTATGAATGATGGAGTGCGGCTATTTATAGAAAAAAATTATCATTAACTATTACTAATTTTAGCTTATATATAATCATTATTAATTAGACCAATGTACTTGTATTATTTTTTTAACTCAAATATATGCAAAATGAGTCTTTATAGGTAGATAAAATTATGATATATTCAAATATAATTTTTTATAACTATTTTTAATAATGTTATATAATAAATAATACCGGTTTTATATTTTTTAATACCGTCAAATATAAATATTTGGTACCAATCACACCCATTTGGATTTTTTTTTAGGTGGAGTCTACAACCTTCACGTGATATTAAAGCACCGCTTATACAAACGACATGGAAAAAAGCTCCGATGTGGTCCTGTGGATGGCCTAAGCTAGTAAGATAACTCACAAATTTAGTCTTCCAGCCATAATTCTTAACCATTGTTACTCATCATTTTTGTGTTATTTAACCACTAAACTTAACATACACCACAGTTGTCAGCCAAATCACAAACAATTCACCAACATACACTTTGCATATGCACTTAATAGAGGTCTTACATTGATCACTAAATTGCCCAAAAAAAAAGAATACAAGGAAACATTACCATTTCCTTCTAGCTGGCCATTACAATTTACAAACAATACTTTTCAGTAAATCCATTGGCCTGTTACTGTAAAATTCATTTCCTTGAACCTAAACAATCACTTGGGTATATGCAGTTATGTGATCAACCAAATGCATATGATCAAAACAACAAAAAAAGGCACTGAAAGTCTGAAACAATTCACCATGATCGATCAGGTCTGAGCTTACAAGTGCTGAAAGGCTTTAGCTGAGCTTATAGAAGCAGTTGCTTCCGATGATTCGGACGCTATACCCTGATCCACATCGGCACTTGAATTCGAGGTTGGTGGAGTCCCCAATCCTCTCAGCACTGACAGTACCCTCGGCCTCTTCGCTTATCTCGTTGTCCAGTTCTGGTGCTCCAGCTTCCTCTGATCCGCCATGGCAGTTCAACCTCGACGCCTGATTAAGCATGATTTGACAACAAATTAAGTGACATAACTGGTTGTTCGTAAGTCGTAACCCTAGAATTGAAAATTGAGGACGAGAATTGGACCTTGTCATCAAGTGGAATGGTTTCAGATTCAGGGGCGGAATCGTGAACGTGCTCATCAAGATCATCTTGATTAGCGATTGCATCGAGCAGTTGCTTCATCTGCTCGCTTAGTGTCCGAATTAGAATCCTTTTCGGCCTCTGCGGTGAATCGCAAAATTCAATTCCAGAAGTCATAAAATGAAACCCTAAAGATGATTCGACGGGAATTCAATTAAGCGCGTACCTTGGAAGATGGGGGTTCTTGAGTGGAATTCAAGGCCGAAATGTTCCCACGGGGCGCATACAGGTCGGATCTTGCACCGGTACTCAAGATTGGATTCTCGAGGTTAGAGAAAGGCACCGGGTCCGAGAATGTCCGATTAAGCGGGCGAGGCGGCGGCAGGGTGTGACCAATCGCCGGCGAAGTAAACAGCGGTCTCCGAGCATGACTTTCCACCGGCGGATTCAGAAGATTGCCGTTGTTCGAGGAAAGGGAGGAGCAGCGGTGAAGGAGAGGGCCGCCATTTGGCTGAGGACTGGGAGCGGTGCGTTCGGTGCTGGCGGGGCTCGGGAGGGGAAGGACGAGGTATCCTTCGGCAACCAACTGGCGATGTCCGATGTCGGAGTCAGTGGGATGCGGCGGCGCCAAAGCAGAGGATCGGCGCTTCAGAGGGGTGTGGTTTCCGTACGCAGTTCGCGTCGGGGAAGGTGCGGCAGCGGAGAGGTCGGCGACGATGGTGGACTCCATGGATCGTTGATTGAGATGGAGGAGAGACAGACGATCGTTGAGGGAACCTTCAACGGGGATGGGATCTTGCTCGTTTTCTACGGCTAATTGCTGTTGCTGTAGATCTTGTTCTTGATCGCTCATATCGGTTCGTCTCTCTCTCTCTGTGAAGAGGAGGGAGAAATGGCGTTCTATTTCAGATTTGAAGGCATAAATAAGAATACGTGAATCGATCTGGACCGTCCAATTACAAGAATCAGATCTTTTGCTCCCCCGCGAATTCAACCCATTTTTTTTTAAATAAAACTTTTTTGAAATGTTAAATAGTACTACTATATAATTCAAATGAGAAAAATATTTATCTTCTCCTCTTCGATCCACCATTGATCTATTAATTTATTTATTTTTTATAAGGAAATAATTCGAGGCCGGACAGGCCCGGACCTCGATAGGCCGACAGAGTCGGCAGACGACAAGCCGTCTTAACATACAACAAACGAAATAGAAATTATAACAAAAATACATCAAAAGAGCACCCTAAGTAAACCCGGAAAAAACCCAAGACCTAAGCAAACTAGCGGACACAACATCGAGAGAAAGGAAGTCGTCACGGAGAAGTGGATATCGAGCGCATGGGACAACACTAGTTGATACGTTATTGATCTATTAATTTTAAAAGCAATGTGCAATTTTATTTTATCAAAAAGTACGTTATTGGATTTAAAAGAAAATTTGTACAAAATAAGAATGTCAAACATTAATGACATCGTGAGTAGAATATACAATTTTGTTGGCCATTAATTGAAAATAGACAATGTAACAGAATTTTTTAAATAAAAAAGTAGTCATTTTATTAACTTTATATGTTTAAAGTAATTTTTATAAACAACCCAACATTTTTTTTATATATGAAGCAAAGATTTGGCCTTTGGGTGACGCCATGTACAATTCGTCCGTCATAAAATAGCGTTTTGCAAGACAAGAGTTTGAAACTCTGAGTGAGTCGTCAATCTATCTGGATCTACCGTGTGACAAAGTTGAACTAAGCAGTTCGCCGCAATATTGATCTTTCGAAAGATATGGCAAAAATCCACCGTTTCAAGGGAATAGAACTGAAGAAGGATGTCAAAGATCAATATCTATATCTCTTAGGGACACCTCCAACGTCCTATGACAGTGTTGATGATAGTAAGCTTATCGCCTTCCACCTTGACATGACGCAACCCCAAGGGCTTGGCAGCAACAACTTCAGCATGGACGACACGAGCCTCAACATCAATAGCAGACACATTACTACATGGGAAAGCACCATAGGCAATTGTCATACCGCAATGGTTTCGAATAATAAAGGTTGTCGTTGATTCTCCGGAATCCAATTTCGATCCGTCAAAATTAATTTTAAAAGTTTCTACAAGTGTGGCTTCCCATTTTAAGTTCCTCCTTTTTTATTGCTCCCAAGAATTTCTTTTGTGCCTTCTCAACTCGTCAATTGGTGGCGTATATATTTTTCCCAGCCTTGTTCCTTAATCGCACACGCGTAATTGAAAATAAATTTGTTTCTTAATGTCCAAAATCCTCACCATGCAGTCGCTAGCATGACTCTTTATTTCTTATCAATTGTTTTGAATAAGTCATTTATTTGTTGTGCTATGCATATCGTATTTTGGTTGGTAGTCATTATATTTCTATAGATTTGGGTGTCCATTTTTCTTATGAGATTTAGTGTGTTTGGACACTCCATACGCAAATGTCTTGCGTCTTCGTTTGATTGATTACATAGAGCGCAAGTTTGGGGTTTTGCTACACCTTTTTGTGATTGAAAATAAATTTTCACATAAAGTTTTTAACCGTTGGTAACGACTCAATCTCCCACACCCAAGCTTTGTCACTTTGCATGTGGTATTGCAATCCTATGTATGACATAGTCAACTGTCTTCACTGGCCACCTAATGACTTTATTTGGATATTGAGTTGATAAAGTTTTTTTTATGTAAAATGCTATAAATTTTGAAAACATGAGTTCGTTCTTCGGATAGTTTTGTAATTTAATACTTAATCGGGTATGTTATTTTGAATTTATAAATATGAGCTTTTGCAACATGAATTTTTTCCCTGCACTAGACACTACCATTACGGGTATTTTACTAGTGCAACGTTTATATCACAAAACCGGCTTGTAAGATCTCTATCACAACATGTGATTGAGTGAATCAAAGAAACAGTGAAGACAGTATCAACACATTTGGCAAAACGATAGTAGAGGTCAATTCAGCACATATCACAGAGCTTATACGCTCGTCCTTCACACCAACTCACCTGCTCTTAGGTTTATCTCCTTGAGAGACACTTGTCTCGCGATGGGGTCGTTTTCCCACATATCGCCATTGTATGTTATTTTGTTTGGCAAGCAATACACTCGGCAATATGGAACACACAGCATCATAACAGACAACAGCAAATATCAAATAACAAAAGTGGATGCAATCTTGTAAATGATCATAATCTCCGACTCATTCAAGGGTTCATACTGAAGCAATTCTAAAGCCGAATGAAAAATACAGAAATCAACGTTCAGACATAATATGATATTCAGTGTTTTCTACTACCTTTTTAGATGATACCGATCTTGTTGGCAACATCCAAAGCATCATAATCCGGTGTCAACCTGACATATGCTTTCTTCGTCCCATCAGGCCTGCATAACAGCGAACAAAGAAGTCAACAACAGCTTGGTAGATTAGGAAGGAGAAGAAAGAGTGATATTTTTCAAGCTTGTTCTTTGTCGGATGGCTAAGGAACTAGAGGAATCAAATCAAATAACAAAGCCATTCCGATTTCATCCCCTTGTCATATGGCAACCAAGATAGTGTAGCTGGTTACTTGGTGCTTATGAGCTTTGCATAGTTCAGTATAAGGAGGCATCTTAAAACAAAATGTACACAACTAATTCCTAAATATGTGTGGAAAATTCTGCAACTAACAGGCAAAAATTCATCTAAACATAGCAAATAGAGAAAAACTTGTGTCAAGTAATATATTCGACAGAGCTTATATGAATGAGATAACAGCTAAACAGTAACAAGTTAATATAAGTGAATCAATGTAAGAAACGTTTATATCACCTGATCAAGGTATTCACTTTCTTGGCCTGGATGTCATACATCTTCTTGACAGCAGCCTTAATCTTCTTCTTGTCAGAGCGAATGTCAACGATAAAAACTAGAGTGTTGTTGTCTTCAATTTTTTTCATCGCAGACTCGGTGGTAAGTGGATACTTCAAGATCTGGTACTGGTCAAGCTTGTTCCTTGGAGTTGCACTGATGCGGGGGTATTTGGGGTTCCTTGCCTTGCTCAAGGTCTTGGGGCGATGAAATGTCACTGAAGTTCGGATCTTCTTGGTCTTCTTCTTCAAGGTTGCTGCCCCTGATTTCACAGCTTTTGCGGCCTTAAGTGCCTGCGCCTTGGGGTCGGCCTTCTTTGACACATCACCTGCAACCATAACATTCATTCACATGACAAAAATGCAACGAAAATAGCAATTCACAATTGGCGTGCAAGCATCCATCCTAATGTTTATACAATTTATACTTGTTAGTAGCAACAGACCACAAACAACGTGGACATGGTTTCAATATCTAAAAATTTGATTAGAAATCATATATGCTTGCAGAACAAAGGACTTCACCTCACTTTGTTATCTACACAGATAAATACAAGAAATGAATCAAGCATCCGGCAATTTCATCACAAAGTTCAACAACTCATACACAAATATTCCAGAAAGCCACAAGAGGTACTAGCAACGAGTTAACAGCAACAACTGCTCAGAGCATCTGAGCTTTATTCATATTTTCCAATTTCTATCTAATTACATGAAACTACGACGCCAAATCAAAATGCGCCTCATGGAGACGATGAATCGCATAAAACGCCAATGGAGAGAGAGATTGAGGGAGGTACCTTTAGGAGCCATTGTTGATCGTCCCTACCTAAACCCTAAGGCAGACCTGTGAAAAAAATAAATCAAATTACCGCGGAAATCAGTAAAAGCAACGAGGCCAATTGCATCCAGATCCTACAATACAAATCAAAGAACAAAATCGGAGTGATATTGCAGATGGAAGGTCGGGGAAGGGAGAGGGAGTACCTGAGTGAGAGGCAGCGAGGGGAACGGCCAGTTAGGGTTTATGACGCCGAGGCCGAAGGGCTGAAGAGAGAGATATATTGGGGTATTGGGAATGAGCTAAATTGGGCCGTGTTTTGTTTGTTGGGCTATTTGAGTTATTGGGCTTTCAACTGGTTTTCCTAACAAAAACATAACCCAAATTTCTCAAATTTACAAGGGTAAACCGCATGAAACCACCCATAAAATATACCATATTACCCAAAACTACCCCTTATATACCTATTTACTGAAAACCACCCTTTACATTAAATCCGTTAGCAAATAGCCACCCATTTGAGGTTTTCCTAACAGCACCGTTAAATATGTAGAATTACTCTATATTTTAATATTTTTAATAATGTAAATAAGTAGGAAAAAAAAAAAGAATTGCATCAATTAAAGTTTAAGAATTTAAAAGAAGAAAAAAGGAAAAGGGTTACTGCTACTTTCTTCATAGATTCAACATCTGTTTCTCTTTCTGCTCCAATTGATGTGCACTGTAAAAGGTTTTAGCAAATTGAGCCTCGTCTAGATCTAGATCTACAATGGTTTTAGTAAATTGAGCCTCGTCTAGATCTAGATCTAGATCTATAGTGAACCCAAGACTCAAATGCAAAACCCTAACTGAATCAATTTTTGTGAAATTGTGTTTTTTCGTGTGTTTCAACATCCAATTGTGTAATTTGTGTATTCCAACCTCCAATTTCTGGATTTTCAAAGAGGATGACAGAGATGATAGATCTATCCATGGCTACGAGACTGCGACGGAGGAGGCGGAGCCGCGGAGGGCTGTCATGACGGGTAGGAGATGGTGCCAGTGGCTACGAACGAGAGTCAAAAGACGGTGGTCGACGATTGCGAATGAGGAGAGGCGTTGGAAGGTGCTGGTGGCGGTGCATGAGGACAGGTGATGGTTGCAGCTGCTGCTGCTGCTGGTCGACAATTGCTGGCGGTGGCGACCAAGAAGTGTAATGAACAACCCAATTTCATTTTAATTTTAGTTAACTTATTAATAAAAACGAGTGGTAAAATTGTACTTTCATACACTTAACTGAATTTTGGACGGAAAATTAATAAGGGTGGTCGATTGCTAACGGACCTGATATAAAGGGTGGTTTTCGGTAAATAGGTATATAAGGGGTGGTTTCAGGCAATATGGTATATTTTAGGGGTGGTTTTCTGCAATTTATCCAATTTACAATCATCATCTTTAACCACGAGAAGCTCATTACTAAGTCTTTCTAATCTAGAGGTGGACACAAATCCCACAAATCCCGTCCCGTCGCGATCTCGGTGGAATTTAGGAGAAAAAATTTCAATCTCATTCCACTAAAAATACGTGGGACATGATGGGGGATGACCTCAATCTTGTCCTGTCTCATCCCATGCCCACTCCTTTTCTAATCTATACCAACAAGGGAAGGGTGTGGCCCGATGCAAAAGTTGAGCAAGCAAACGATATCTTTGTCGGTGATTTGTTGAAATTCAGCTCTTAGCGCCATAGCTTTTAGTCTCGCTGGGAAGAGAGTGAGGTTGTAAAGAAGGACGGAACCAACCCTCGAGCGGAGGAGAGAGGGAGAATATGTAGAATTATGTTTGGTGCAAATCGTGCCTTTTCCATTAGAAGAGATGTGTACTTATACAAGAGAATTAGGGTAAACTAGGAAAAATCTATCCTAAAATACAAGATGTGATACTTGATATACAAGATAAAATCAAATCAATAACTGAAAGATATGATATCTCAATACTCCCCCTCAAGTCGGAGCATAAAGATCCCGAATGCCCAACTTGCGAAGAAGAGCGTGGAACTGCGACTGCCCGAGCGCTTTTGTAAGAATGTCTGTTAATTGAAGAGCTGAGCGAACATGGGCAATGACGATAGTGCCGGCTCGTACATGATCCCGAATAAGGTGACAATCAACCTCTATATGCTTCCTGCGTTCGTGAAAGACTGGGTTGGAGGCGATGTGGAGCGCAACCTGATTGTCACACTATAGGCACATCGGTTGTCAATGAAAGATGCCCAAGGAGGCGAAAAACGACTTGAGCAAGACTAGCTCACAAGTGGTGGTGGCCATAGCACGACACTCGGCCTCAGCGGAAGACCGTGAGACAATAGATTGCTTCTTAGTCTTCCACGAGATAGGAGATTCGCGGATCATGATAAAGAAACCAGTGAGAGACCGACGAGTGAGAGGGCATGTAGCATAGTTGGAATCACAATATGCATTGAGCCAGAGGTCACTGGATAGCGAACAACCCGCAAAGCAGCATGTCAGTTATTGGTTGTAGGAGATGCCATAAACTGAGAGAGAATATGAACGGAGTAGCTTAGTCCAGGTCTAGTAACGGTGATGTAGATGAGGCGACCAACCAATCTGCGATACTATTCCAGATCAGCGCACGGAGGACTTGTGTCTAGGGGGAGCTTGTGGTGCTGCTCGATGGGAAATGCAACAAGCTTGGATCCCAAGAGACCGATTCCAACCAATATGTCCAATGCATATTTGCGTTGGGACAGAAATATACCATCAGATGAGCGAGTGATTTCGATCCCATGGAAATACTTCAGAGGAACAAGATCCTTCACATGAAAGTGGGTGTGCATAAATGCCTTGAAATAGACAATAGCAGTGGAGTCATTCCCAACGATAATAAGATCATCAACGTAGATTAGCACATGAATGACAACACCAGACCGCATATAAGAAAATAAGGAGTAGTCGACATAGGATTGACGGAATCCGAAATATTTCAGAGCAGAGGCCAGTTTGAAGAACCAGTTGCGAGGAGCTTGACGAATGACATACAACGACTTGCAGAGGTGACAAACCTTTGAAGAATCTGGAACAGAGAACTCGGGAGGCATGGTCATATAAACATCCTCATGTAAGTCACCGTGGAGGAAGGCGTTATGAACATTCATCTGATGGAGCTCCAAACCACGAATAGCGGCCACTGCAAGGAACACTTTACAGAAACCATCTTAGCTACCGAAGCAAAGGTTTCAGAATAATCAATACCTTCAATCTGTCGGTTCCCAAGAACAACCAAGCGCGCCTTATAACGTTCGATACTCCCATCCGCCTTGTACTTTATTCGGAAGACCCACTTACACCCAATAGGGATCTTGCCGTTAGGTAAATCCACGATGCAAAGCATCGATCTCAAGGTGCATAGCATCTTGCCAGTGCTGATGGCGAACAACCTTTCGGAAGGTAGTAGGTTCTGGGTTGGCGGTGACAGCGGCTAGATAACTGCAATGAGACTCGGATAGGTTGTCATAGCCCCACAACTTAGCCAAAGAATAGACCGTACCTGATAAGGAGCGTGGAGAGGGATCTGACGGGATCGGGTGGTGCTAGCGAACTATGGCGCAGACGAAATCGCGAAGGCAAGTGCTAGGCTAGAGGGTTCGACCACTACGACGAGGCGGAGGAGGCGGAGGTGGACTCCCCCCGAGGTCCGTAGTGGAAGGAGTGGCAAGTTCATTGTCGTCGTGAGACAAAGAGGAAAGAAGACTTGAAGGAGGTTGTGTAACGGGAGCCGACTGTTTAGAGGAGGCGACATAAGGGAAGATGTGTTCGTGGAAGGAGACGTCACGAGATGTAAACAGAACATGTTTTTCCAAATCATATAGGTGCTAACCCTTTTAACCGTAGGGATACCCGAGAAACAGGCACTTGCGACCGCGGGCGGCAAACTTGTCGGTGCTACGAGGAATTTGGGCCGAGAAGCACAGACAACCAAAGACTCGGGGAGGAGAGTAATCTGGAGGCTTTTGAAAGAGAAGTTGTATGGAGTTTTTTCGTGAAGGATAGGTGTCGGGGTGTGATTAATAAGATAGCAAGTGGTGAGCACACATTCCCCCCAAAATTTGAGGGGAAGCGAAGCTTGAAACATGAGGGCTCAGGAGACATTAAGGATATGACGGTACTTTTGCTCAACTCGGCCATTTTGTTGAGGGGTGCTAACACAAGAAGATTCACATAGGATACCCAAGGCCTGGAAGTATGATTTGAGAGCAATAAACTCGGAGCCATTATCACTGCGAAAGCATTTGATTGACTTTTGAAATTGTGCTTGTATCATAGAACAAAAATTGTGAACCAAAGTTGCAACTTCATATTTGTGAATCATAAGTTAAACCCAAGTGGTACGAGAATAATCATCAACCAAAGTTAAGAAATAGGAAGCACCACACATAGACGGCGTACGGTAAGGACCCCAAATGCCGCAATGAATCAAATCAAAACAAGCAGTTGCATGAGAAATACTGATAGGGAATGAAAGACGAATTTGTTTGGCCCTAGGAGAAACGTTACATGGGTCAATTTTATTGGAACTATTTGTGGAAACGGAAGGACTAGAGAACGGAGAAACCAACAAACGAGACGGATGCCCAAGGCGTCGATGCCACAAGGTGGAAGTGGTGATAGCAAGAACATGACACGACAGATGTGAAGGGGAAGGAGGTGGAGTGAGCCATCGCAGCCAAGATACCCTATCTCGAACTTCACCCGCTCCAATCAGCATTCTCGAAGTGTGGTCTTGTAACACGAAAAGCTTGTTAGAAGAGATAACAAGGCACGAGAGCTCAGCAGACAAACAAGCGGAAGACGATAAGTGGCAATCAAGCCCTGGAACAAGTAACACATTAGAAAGAGTAACACCAGGGAATATGGAGAGGCTGCCGGCTCTAGTAGCAGTGGATATTGAAGCATTCAGAAGCTTGATGTGGCAAGGCAGAACATCAATAATATCATGAAGTAAGCGGTGATCGCCTGTCATATGAGAAGAGATGTCGGAGTCAAAGATCCAAGGGATAGAAATAATACCTGACATTCGATCATGAGAGGACTTGGTATGGAAGTCCTTGAATTTCTCAAACAACATGGCCCAATCGGTCTCAGAGACAACGGGGCCGAAATCATCACGATCGGCTCAAGTCAGGTGTTGAGAGCCCGAGGAGGAGGCTGAATTGGCGACGATAGTGTGCATCGCATAGCCGTGAGCCAGACCCTTGGAAGACTAGGAAGCGGGGGTTGTCATCTCGCGATTACGACCGGGAGGAGCGCCAGTGGTATTGTCGGCAACACCTTTGACGTGATTCCACCGGTCCGGGAACATAATAACCTTGAAGTAGGAGGAGACGTCATGGACAGAGCAACCACAATGAGTGCAGTGAAGGCTGCTCTTGTCCGACTTACCAAAAGAAGGGCGAGACAAAGGTCGTGCGGCCATGGCAAACGAGTGAGAGCGTGTCTCCCGGTCCTTGGCAATCGTCTGGAGCCGCTCCTCTTGGACATCAAGAGAATAAATCATGTTGAAAGGAGGAAGCGGATCCTGAACGACAATCATAGACCGGATGGTGGAGTAAGAAGCATCGTCGAGACCCATCAGAAACTGATGACGCTCCATCTCCCGCTCCTTGACAGCATTCCCACAAGTACATGTCGTGGTAGTGGTGTACGTTGCGAGTTCATCCCACTGTTTCTTGAGGCGAACGAAATAGGCAGAGACTGATTGGCCCTCCTGACGACAACGGGCAATCTCATATCGAATTTAGAGAATGCGAGGACCATTGCTGACAGAGAACCTCTGATCAAGATCGTCCCACAGTTCTCTGACAGTAGCAAAGTAGGTGATGTTGGAGCAGAGGAAGGGCTCAAGGGATTGAGCAATCCATCCGATCAGCATCGAGTTGACCCGCTTCCAATAAGCGGCGTCAGAGGAACCAGGATCTGGCTCGGTGATAGAGCCATCGAGGAAACCATCCTTGAATTTGGTAGAGAAAGCATTGCGTATAGCGGTCTTCCATTCAGGGAAGTTTTCACCACATAAGATCACGGGGCAAATAGCTAAGCCAAGGTGATCGGAGGGATGAAGTTAGTAGGGGGAGGCATGGATAAGGACAGGGGTGGCGGCAACCATGGGTAGGTTAGGTGTTTAGGATAGTAGGATTGAAAAGCCTGATACCATGTAGAATTATGTTTGGTGTAAATCGTGCCTTTTTCATTAGAAAGAGATGTGTACTTATACAAGAGAATTAAGGTAAACTAGGGAAAATCTATCCTAAAATACAAGATATGATACTTGATATACAAGATAAAATCAAATCAATAACTACAAGATATGATATCTCAATAGAATCCGACACTGCGGCGGGCATGGTGGTTTCTCTCTTAGACCATCCAAAATGGTTGTGTGTAAATGTGTATTTTTTTTAGATATTTTTTTAACTCCATTGGTTGTTTTGGATGTGCGCAAAACTGCAAATGTACATATATCAGCATGTGATGTGCAAATTTAAGCACATCACCTCTCTATGTGTATAGACTTTTACAGTAGGCCAAACAATTTCAATGGTTTATTTTTTTTATGATTTTACTTTCCATTTTGTTTTAAATTAATTGTATGTGAATGGTGTGTAAGAAGTGCACATTTTTATCAATGAAGCAAATTACTAAAAAGTAATGGGTATATTTACGCATTTTATGCAAATGTTTACATTTTAACCAAATTCGTTGTGGATGGTCTTAGAGTTAGGACCAAGTTTTGGAATGTAGAGATCCATCCTCATCTGTCCCGACGTTGATTTGATTCGTGGTATGGAGATAAAGGTAAGGAGGTTAGTTTTATGGAAAAACTCTAGAAAGTGGACGAAGATGATTACTCAATTTTGTGAAAGGTACGATAGGTGGCTCAATTTTTTGCATTCATCCAATGCTTATCTCCATATAACAACCATTATTTGAGAGGACTTTATTTCTCCAAATGTGAGCGAGTTATTTATATCGCGTGCTTATTCCCGGTAGTGGGACTACTGAATGAAGATGCAAACTCCTGTAAGTGTGTCTTAGATAAAAGCTTTGGGCAAAAATACCATCTTCAAGATTACCATTACATTTGGGGTGGGCAGATATATGCAACAAATTCTCAACACACATCAGAGAGATACTTGAAAGAGCAGATTCGGCAGATTTATCTATAAGAACTTGGAGGAAGATTTAGCGTCGGTAAAAAAAATACAAAAAATGTTGGACAATCTCGAGTAGTTCCCGTTCAAAGATCAACACAAGTATAATATGTTAACCTAGAGAAACGCTAAATGATTCAAGCTCGATGCCACAATTCAAGAACCAACTTGGATTCACTTCTCAATCGGTCATTCCTTGCGCCCACCACAACAATAGAAGTGCGGCAACCTTACTGCACCACAATTCCTGCACAAGCCAAAAGTATAAATGACTTCCTAATAACGAATATTCTGTCTATTATAACATAGCATCTCACACATCTGTCTGATATGTGTGATGAGATCAACACAAGACAATAACGCCATGTTTTATTGAAACTAGCCAGTACCCCGTGCGCGAACGCACGGGGTTTTTAAAAATCATATGAAAAGCACCAATAATATTTATCGGATATTATAGTATTATATATGGCGCATGGAATTTATACATTATTGTTAAACTATAAACCCATCTTTCCATAGAAACACCCTAAGTAAACTCATCTTATTTTTCGGATGTGATCATATTAATCAATGCGTTTTAGATGATAGGATTTCAAATCTCGTATAAATTATCTATGGTTATGCGTAATTGTGTAGTTAATTATCATGTTGCTTAGCTTTTGGTCTATTGCAATCAATTGAAATAGAATTCAGTTAAAAAAAATCACTTGAAATTACAAAATATGAGGATACAAGAACCTCTGCAAGACTGCAACTACCCTTCTCCAAAATAATATAGTAATTTGTTTTTGAGGAAATAATGGAAATCAAGGTTTGAGAAATGAATCAATGCAAAGATAGAATTCTAACATGATCAACACTCAAATTTAAAATTTCACAACCTCCTGTCAATTGAACGGCCTTTTCCAATTTGGCCTAAACTGTTTACAAGTGATAGAACCTAAACTCTAAAAAAATAAAATGTGAACTCGAACTCAATCATCTTCATTAGCAGCTGCGCCACAACTCAACAGGAGAGGAGCACTGAATATTATTAGCTTGCAGCTTTCCCTAAAGTATTATCAACTTGTAACTATCAGCTCTAACTTCCATTATACTCCGTATGAGATATTGGTTGAGCTCGTTCCTTTTTTGTTGTCGAGGTTGGCCGTATCACGTCGATTCCTAGACTAAATCATCCACAAGTAAGTAAATGAGTCAGTTACAAACACCTTAATTACACATTTGTATTAAAGCATATGTTCATCACTTGAGACATTTAGCCTAAGAGATGGTAAAGAATTGATGTGCAATAATGCAACCCTAATCATTCTCAATGCTTCCTCCTTTGTATTTATACTCTAGCCAAGGGTTAACTATCTCCATTAGATTCCCTTTTTGTTGTAGAAAAAATGTCTGTCGGCCATGCATGAACCAAAAAAAAAAACAAATGGTGCTTCATAAGACATCTATCGCCATATCAAAATTGGTTTTCTTGAGTCATTGTTCTCCAAAAGTGCGCAACATTTCAGCAAGTGTAATGCAATGTACTTATTGATTTTTCATATCATGTAGGGCAGTAGGAAACCAATATAAGGAAAGAAACAAAGTTCCACCTTTAACATGCCTATCGGGGAAAATGAATAACCATTCCATTGGGTAAAGGAAAGATTTTCTAACCATTTTTATTCATGACAGATGTTGAAAAAAAAGCCAGAGGTGCAGAAGAAGGTGTTTTGCAAACGCTATTTCCACCCTTGATCTCTGTTCTCTCTACATCACAAAATCGCCCAAATCTCAAGCAAGGACTGTTAGCCATACAGAGCTCCAAAGTGTCAAATATATCAAAACCATGCTCCAAAATTCAGTTCTAATGACGTAAAAGTTTCTCCATCTTCTAAAATTTCACATGCTATAAAAAAAATCAGCAAACTGTACAATGGTAGAAAATTTCGACAGTCACAAAAAATCAGCAAGATTTCTTCAGAAAAAAAGAAAAAGAAAAAGCAGCAAGTATGGAAATTGGAAAGAGCATGGAACCCCATGATGCTCATTTCAAACAAATCTATTGGAAAGAAGAAATTACCTAATATATATGGCAAGAGGGAGAAGGTCATCTAGCTTATGTTAGAGGTGGACAATGCCTTTCCCCCCTCTAGATCTTGGGTTTCATAGCATCCTTCAATGAGTTTATCTTGTTTGCACGGTCTCTAGTTTGAGACACGTCAGTTGGTGAAAACGACCCTCCTAAATCAATTGTAGAGGGGGTTATCTTTGCACTTCTTATCATTTTTTTACAAGTCTGACCTCAAGAAGAAGATGTTTAGTAGTTGTAGGAGTATCCTCTCTTCCTAGCTCATATTTGAAACAACTTCTTAGAGCTCCAAAGATTATCTCTAGCTCTGATAGCGTTTGTTAGACCTAAAATACATAGTTGACAAATTGTATCATGATTTTAAGAAAATAATAATAAGGAAGATGAAAAGTAAGGTGTTAAATAAAAACACAAGAACATGATTGATTAAATAAAAACACAAGACCTAAATACATAGTTTGGTTTCAGCATTTTCAAGTGTAGACTAATAAAACATCTGAAGCTTGAATCTTCTTATTTCTTCTCACCCTTAAACTAAAATTACTCATTAAGGGCATAACTCATAAGTGCATAACCATGATACAGTAGCACATGGTTCAAACATAACAACACGTTATTACAGAAATGGACAAAATGCATAACTACTTTGCACGTTGTCAAAGTAAAGACAGTAACATGAATGATTTGTACAAACCAGTGTGCCTCTCTACCACACCACCTTGTGCTCCAAAACCTCGAACATCAGAAACAACAACAACATGAATGCCGGTTTTCAAAAGAGCCTACATTAAGAGATAAGCCGATCACATGAAGACGAATAGCAGTAAATTTGATTTCTGAATGTAGCTTCAGGTTCAATAATCTTAATTCAGTCAACTCTATCAGAAATGTCCAACCTCCATTATATGTCTAATATATCTTCTCTCTAGGCAAAAAGCCCAAAAAACAAATGCAATCACAAAAAAATAGAAAAAGAAGAGGACTAAGAGAGTTCAACAACAAACCAATCAAACAGACCACGATACCATACGCCATACGCTGCGCAAAAGATCTATCCAATTGCCAAGATGAAAAAACCCATACTTTACATGGATTCTTAAATCTTAACCATATGACATTGATATTCCTAGCTTCTTCAATCATAAATATATGAACAATTACAATCCTAATCTCTAAAGAACACAAATGCATAATCAACAACAAAAATACTGAAGTTTAACCCTTGTCCTCATTATCCTTGATTGACATTGTATCTTGCTGAAATACAAGGAATAGAATTCCAAGTAAGACCCATTCATGCATTTAAATGTTCCAAATTACAATTAATCAATTAACTGAATAACAAACCGCATAAGAGAACTCTTACCGAAGAGAGTCTGGTTTCATCCTTATAACAACTCAATTTGGAAGAAAGTAAATTCATTTACAAATCCCTTTGGTTTTCCAAAACGCCATAGAAGTAATAAGGTCTCCAAAGAACAACTTGCTTTTTCCCCTTATCTATGTATTCTCTTGCATTTCAGCTACCAAACAATACCTCGCCCAATAAAAAAGAATAATATGATTGTTTGCGCATATGGATCTATATCTGCATATACATAAACATATATAAGAAGGAATGAGTTAATTCTTGTGTAGTTGTTGCTAAAAAAAAGAGTTAATTCTTAAAAATTACAAGCCCTTTATCATTTTTTAAAAGAAAAATCTTGTACTAAATATGCGGTTCCTACACCACTGGAAAAACCATATTGGAGAGAAACATAGTTAGAAAGAACAATGTTAACTCCTCGATAACATACAAAACCAAAAATGCCTCATCTGCCATCTACTGGAAATATTATTCATTCTTTCTTTTTCGGAATAGTGGCCATGAAATATTCTCTTTTAGCTGTAGCGTGTATGGAAAAAAAATCCAGTAATATGGATTTGCTTAAATGGCTTAATTTTAGTTTTCTTTGACCAGAAATATGCATATTCAAAATAAGCTCAAAATCATGGCTTTACCCCTGGTGGATGATGGCTCTAATATATTTTTAGAAAGTTGATGGAATTCTTTAAGATGCATAAACATCAAAGAAATTATTAAAACATCGATCTCTAACTCACTAGGATTATACAATATATTAGTATCTCAGGGTATCTCGGTGAAGTTTTATTGTCAGATGATAAGCATGAAATTTAATGCTTTACTATTGGATAGATCATACTATAACCTAACTCAAAAGAATTCAATTTTTTTATAGGACCTCACAGAGGTTTCAGGAAGGTAAAGACTAAATGAAAATCTAGATGCAAGGACGTACTCAAAGCTGTCATAAAGCACTTGTGACAGAAACCTACCTAGACACTTGAGAATTAAAAAAAAAACAGAAAATAGATTCAAATAATGAACATGAAAGCACCAGAAAACGCACAGAAGTAATATCAACCGGAGTCCAGAGCACAAGGGAGCTTCAAAATGCATAAAGAAGTAATATGAGGTTCAGATAAGTTTAGACAGATACCATGTAAGGAATTTGACTACTGCTGCAAACCCGATTGTTGTTGTAACTCTGTTGTCTAAGATTGCATCTGTGTCATCTTTTGTTGTTGCTAAGGTTGTTGTTGGCCACCACCTAGTAGGTTTAACAGCAAGGTAGAACATAATTAAGCTGAAAATTTCATGGAAGGTGAAGCATAACATACACTCCATGTGTTTATCCTTGTTTAAAAACAAAATGCTCTGGATTTCATATGTCTCAAAAGTGGCTAAACTAAATAACTCTAATCATTTTAGAAAGAATGGAAAAAATAGTCTCAAGTTCCATACCTCGCATAATAGTCTCGTTAATCTTTGTTTTTGGAATTGCGAAATGATCAATGCAGAATCATGTGAAATCGACCAGCTGCGTTAAAAAGTTTGTATTTTTCTTGAGCTATATAAAATTTTCAGTGTAATTTGTATTTGACAGTTGCAGACTGGCTGAAATATGGTCTAAAAACTCCTTTCGAAGTCTGATTTTTATGCATGAATAAGTAGTCATAAATAAAGAAAGTCATATGCTTTTAATATTTCCCTTAGCACTAGCAGTCAGTACTTACTCTGAATAAAATGCACCAATCTTGTGTGAGTCTGCGGCAAGTCATAAAAATGAAAGAGTAGAAATCAGTAACCCATTTTCTGAGAGGCATGTGAAAAATCAGTAACCCATTTTCTGATATTCAACAAAGGCATATTTTGTTAGGTTCAAACAGCTTAGGATATAAGGCTATAAAGCCTATAAGCACATAATTACAAAAACCCTAATTACAAAAACTTGAAAAACAAATTCAATTAAATACTTCCGTGGAGGATTCAACTTGGCGAGAGACGGCGGTTTCCCCCTCACCTTCGTCGCTCGATTGACCAAAATCAAAGTGGTTGGAAATCGGAAGGAAGGCTGAGCGGTTTCTCACTCGCTGAAATGTACAATAGGGGTTGAACAGTTGAAGATCGCGTCTGAGAGAGAAGATCGCCCAGCGTTTATGAGAGAGAGAAAGCGAAAAAAGTAAAAGATCGAGCAAGATCGAACACGAAATCGAAAGGAAAGAAGAAGAACAGACCAAATGATGCCGGAAGCGGTTATCGACCGCGATGGGTGAGAACTCTCCTAATGTTGATGGTGCCTTCTCCGAGTCCTTGTTGTTCATATCTCATCTCCGGTGTCATCTCCACCTCCACTGACAATAATAGAGAAGGAAAAGATGAAGAACCGAAGAAGAATTTGGGGGTGGAGTCTTGGAGAGGGCGCGTTAATGGCGGTTCCACTGCCCTCATCACCTCCCCTCTTTCCCCTCCACCAAATCCCCTTTCGCGCTCGTCCTCCTACCAAGCACTCCTGCTCTCTCCCGCACCGACTCCACCCTACCTCCCCGCGCTCCCGCCGCACTGGATTTAAGAAAGAAAAAGAAAGAAGAGATTAGAGAAGGAGAGGCGTCTGAAAATCGAGAAAAGGAGGCTTGAGAACGTAGGAGATAACTGTAAAAAAAAATATAAAAATTAAAAAACATCACAAAATTGCTCTGCTAGACACGTGGAGCGTTCTTTTCAACAAACAATGCTTTTGCTCTTATATTGTAGGGATAATACTTCACCACCTAAACCCCAAGAAAAATGCTCAGTTCTTTCTTGTTAATTAGATAGCGCCTTACTTGCAACGGATTATCACTGAAATGGGTTTCAAGGCCTTGGGACCATTCCTGATGCCTCCTTTATGAGGAGAAACCTGTACACAAGAGATTTGAAAGTAACATTCTTGCTTCATGTACAATGCACTGCAAATAAATTATTATTCATCCATGAAGCTGTAGGTAGGTAAGAATAGATTTGATCAAAAAACTCTGAAAGGACCGATACAGCAATGATATTGGTAACATCATCTCAAGCTACGAACAAACATAAAACAACAACAAATGTCACTGCAAATGGCATTGATAATTCATACAGAATATGCATCGTTTCTCCACCAAGAACTTCCACGTAACTCATAAGATGTCAATAGAACATAAGAAGACAATGAATAAATAACCCGACCAAAGTTTGAATCGAAAAGATTTAGTACAATCCACCAACCAACCTAATCCTATGAGACAACATTGATTCATTTCATTATTTCTTGTTGTTTCTCAAAGTTTTACAAAGAAAGTTATTTATCAAACTTAATTACATCAGAAGATTATAAACTTCAACTGAGCTCCGATCCATTTGCCATGTTTGATCAAAGCTAATAGATTTACATAAATGAACTATAAACCAAAATCCTATAAGATCACTGCAAGAGACTGCTCTAAGAATATCATGTCCTTCCCTGTAGATCATGATGTTGAAACACCGCGAAAAGCAAATGCAAACTGGGAACTAATTGATCAATACTCCTCCATTTGCAATTGACATGCCCATGTCGATAGAGTCTCACTCTACCCTAGTCAATGTACTGTAAAACAACAAATCAACAAAACACCGAAAGACGTTGTCAAGCTGACTCTTCTCTCATCAGGGCAATATTTCATTATTTCAGTTGGAGCCAAAGATGTTTGAGGAAATTAACAAATACAGTTTCATGGTTTCGTTATCAAAAATTGCAAGTCTAATGAAATTGCATTTCAAATATTTGCCCAATTAGTCATAGTAGGCTAAGTTATCATTAAGCACTAACCCCCTTTTAGGGGAGTATCTAAAACCCTAAACCCTAATCGAGACTGACGAAGCATAGTACTCCATAAATTATAATTAACAAAAATTGGAGATCTCGTAGATGAATAATTTCAAATTCAAACAAAGAATGCAACGAAATAATTCACCAAATTAAACAGCACACCTGAAGGATTGATTGCGGGGATCAAATCAGGAAGGAAACAAATTAAAAATCTTACCTTTCTCTTGGGAACTGCCATCAGCTCCATGGATCCACCACCGGAGGCAAAGTGGGGGAGTTGAAATCCAACGCTGGATTCCGAGCTGAATTCATCCCCAGGAAGAGAAAACGGAAGCGGTGTCGTCGAAGAGTCAATTGAGTGGTTAATGGGCGCCGGCAGGGGAAGGGCGTGGGCCGATCTGCAGAATCTTAGCAAGCAAGCGATGTCTCTACCGGTGGTTCGCTGAAATACAGCTCTTAGTGCCATAGCTTTTAGTCTCACTAGAAAGAGAGTGAGGTTGGAAAGGCGGACTGAACCAACCCTCGAGCGGAGGAGAGATGGAGAATGCAGCACTGCGGCGTGCAGGGTGGTTTCCCTCTCTCAGAGTGAGGAGCAGGTTTTGCAAAACAAAGGATTTCCCTTCACTTGTTATCTACACAGATAAATACAAGAAATGAATCAAGCATCCAATGGCAATTTCATCGGAAAGTTCAACAACTCATATACAAATATCCTAGAATGCCACAACTCTCAGAGTGAGGAGCAGGTTTTGCAGAACAAAGGACACTTCACTTGTTATCTACACAGATAAATACAAAAAATGAATCAAGCATCCAATGGCAATTTCATCGGAAAGTTCAACAACTCGTATACAAATATCCCATAATGCCACAAGAAGTCTAGCAACGAATTCACAGCAACAACTGCTCAGAGTATCTGACATCCTCCTATATCTTAAAGCTGAGTACTTTCCAGCCCTCTCAGACTATCGGCGTGGAACGCTCTTTGATTATTTTTTTCTTCCCCTTTTTTCCCTTCTATCGATCAGACGGTTTTCTACTTCTGCTTATCCTTCATCTCTTCGATCTCTCTCGGATCTCTCAGGATGCTCGGTGCTCCTCTCTAGCGATGTAAGCGCCGAAGGCTATTGCTGGAGTTGCCGGTGGTGATGGCGGATAGGAGCATCGCCGAGGGAGAGGAGATGGCGGTGGTGGATGTGGAAGATGTGGATTTCGACTCGGAGGATGACGATCTTATTGACGAAGATGGTGGCGCCGCCGATGCCTCCCCCAAGGCTCCTGCTCCTAAGCTCAGGTCTGCAATCGTCGTCGGATCCTCCGCCCCCAAGAAGACCAAAGGTCGTGGATTCAGGGAGGAATCCGACACCAGACGACCCAACCGCTTGGCCGGTCGTAATTTCGATTCCCTCGACTCCGAGGGTGGCCTTGGCCCGCAACGATGTTAGCTTTCTTTCCAATCTTCTATTCGCTGTTTTCTTTTAGCTTTGTTTGATTTCCTTCACTTCTTTTGGCAATGGAATTAGGGTTAGGGTTTATATGTAGAGACATTTTCTAATTGTGCTCGCTTGCTGGCCCTTTTAAGTAGACACTCATCCATTTGAACACAATTGCAGACATTACGATTGTGGATCGTGCAACCGATGTACCTCTGTTACTAAGCCATGTGCTCGGGAGACGGGTATTAGGGTTTAGGGTTTATGTGTGGATACATTTTCAAATTGTGGACACTTGCCTTATTTTCTCTTCCCTATTGTCTTGGTACGATGAATTTGAACTGCAGTGCATACATTCAATTTGCGATTATCATATAGATTTTGTTTGCATAATCCAATTATGAAGCGGAACCGTGCTTAGGTTTAGAGAAAATTTTGATACTTACCAAACAGTAAGCTTCAGAGTGAAGCTTTAACAGAGTCCATACTGGAATTTTGGATTTCATTTATACTTTCCACAGAGTGTGTTCATTCATACTTTTCATGATCTGATCTTTGTCTTCTTGATCTCAATTTTGGGTTTTAATTATTTTATGCTGGAATTTTATGCTAGAACTTGTATTGGACCGTGGGTTTCATTTATTTTATGCTGGAATTTTGTAAAGAAATGGAGGAATTGATGGAAATTCACAGCTCATTAACTCTCACATGCTTTTCTTAACAGATGGTCTTCGTTGATTATTAAGCCCCTTCTTAGTGAAATGATTTCAGGGTTTGAGAAACAGGAAGCCTGAATTTTGTTTTTAGTGTGTTTTTATAGGGATTTAGGTGTTCAATTTTGTTTTTTTCCAAGGATTTAAGTTTGCCTTAGTTTCTACTGCATGTACTCCATTGATGGATCAGAAGAACAACTTGGACGACTGATTGTTCGATTCAACATTTGGCGGTGATAAAAATCAATAAACTGGTAAACTTAGAATTGAGAAAAGAAGGGGATCATAGGGATGGATAGATAAACACAGTCAATTTGATCTACACAGATTCATTTCCCCTATATATTATAATATGATCATAAACATAGAATTAGAATTTGGTCCATCTCCTTAATGGTTACAGTTTAGTAATTCTAAAGAGTGGCTAATTCCTCGTGTCTTGAATCGTCCCCTTTTGTTCTATTAGGTTGTGGTTACTAGGATGTTGGGACGAGTTAATAGTTTGTTATTAGATTCTTGGGATGAGAGAATAGTTTTTATTATTGATGAAACAAGGAGGATGATAGCTTGATATTGAGTTAAAAATTTATCTAGTATGAGCTCGCTTAGGAGCTCTGCAAACACTTATAAGTTGGGGATGTCATGGTCAAGGGAAAGGTGGTGTCTCTACACCATAATTTCAACTTGTGTATGTCTTTTGTTGTCTTTTTATTGTCATATAATTCTTATTACATTGGTGGTGACATTTTGTTATTTATTCAATAGTAATTGCATTACCATGTTCCCAAAATGAATGAGAAGGAGTGCAGGAAAGAGGAGGCAACACTAAGAGTAAGCGCGATTGTGAACAGGCCTCCTGAAGGGGAGAGGTCAAGAAATCAGATGCTAAAACAGAAAGGGAAGGATCCGTGAAGGGAGTGAATGTGTCTGATGCAGATAGGGCTGTTACATGAGCTGAACAGCTCGAGCTCGGCTCGAAAAAAGCTCGTTCAATTGTTTAAACAAGCCGAGCTTGAACAAGGTTTTAGGCTCGAACCGAGCTCGAGCCGAGCCAAGCTCAAAAGCTCGTTTCCAAAAATGCCCCTAGGGCAAATAAGAGCTCTCTCGTACACACGCAGCCTCCACCATCCTTCATTCTTTCATTCCCTCCAAAGAAAGAGTACATCTTCCTGATCGTCGAACGAATCAGGGGACTCTCACTCTCTCCGATTCGACTCTCTTTCTCCAACCCCTCTATCAACGCTAATCCCTGTCGGCGTCTCCGAATCGGCTGTTTGATCTTTCCGCTCATTCCCGTCTGCGTCTCTGAGCCGACCATTAGATCTACCCGAGAATCAATTAAGATATGTCTCTCATCGCTCGAGTTGAGCAGTCCCCCGGCCAGACTTCGTCAATTGAAAGGCAGCTCCTCCTAGGGTTCTTCAAACCTTCGACATTTTTAGGTATGACAATATGGCTTTTGTTTTTATGCAGTCGAAGTTATGGAAGGCGCGGTTTCTCTCTAACCTAGGGTTATTGTTTGCTTTTCTACATCTCCTCATAGGGTTCTTCGTTTCTCTCTCGATTGGGGCTTCTCCGAAGGTATGTCGATCAATTCGATCATGTTTGGCTTTCATTTTGGTTTTGTTAAACAGAGATCTGAAACTCTTTTTTGCTGAATTAAATTTGGTTCATGAATCATAATTGTTAGTTAGTTGAGTGTTTGAACCCACTTGAATAGTTGAATGACATGGTGAGATTCTTGATGTGTGTTTGATGTTAGGGAAATTTATGGCAGAATTTGTTTAATCAGTATGTAAGTATTCATTATTCATCAAACCCTTTTGTTTGGTGTTTCACTGTTTTGTAAGATAGCTTATAAGTAATATATTTGTTGTTGGGATTGAATTGCTTGATGTTAGTGAAACTTGATGCAAGTTTTGGTTAATCTGTGTGTAAATTGGCCTGAATTAGTTAACATAAGGTATATACAAACAAGGTGAAGCTAGGGAAGTTATCCTATATTCCTTTAAGTTATCCTATTGATAGCGCCAGAAGTCCCATGGCTCCGGACGACATTGACGACAAGATGAGAGTGCCATTCGGAGCTCCGATCACTAGAGCTCGGGCCAAGATGATTCAAGATGCAACCAATGCCCTTCTTGTTCGTCTAGGTGCTACCATGGACCAAGGGCTTCGACCTTCATGGGTCACGATGCTCAAGGTTCAACCGACGGTTAGTCTTCGTCCCCATTCTACCTTAATGAAGGGCGAGACTTGATGATGCCCTTGTTCTTTTTAAGACATTTATTTATTTCCCTTAGTATTAGTTATTTAGGGAATAAATTGGAGGAGATATTTTATCTCCTTGCTCCTTATCTAATTTTATCTATTTTAAGCTAGTTTCTAAGATAGATAAAATTAGTAGGATTTATATTTATTTAGTTGGTTTTATTATTATTTTTAGATAAATGAGAGAACTAGGGTTCCTTTGCAAGGAGCCACTCTCATTAACCATCAAACCCTATTTAAGTTGTATTTGCCTTCTTTTATGATCACGTTGAATTGAATAGAAGAGCGCTTGGCTAAGCGTTCTCTTCTTTGTTCAACCCTAACACACTCTACCCTCTCGATCTCACGTTCTTTCATCCACACTTGTTTCTATTTTGCCGATCAAATTTAATTCGATTGCAGTGTGTGTGACGTAGCTCTCGAGTGCGCGCGCGTTCGGAAGGGTGGCCTATGTAATTGAATCATATTGCAAGTTACAATTGCAAATGTGAGTCAAGCCGCCATTGTTGACCGTTCATTAACAATTTGTTAATTAATGGACTGACCCCGGGAACGAGAGGGCTGATTTAAGCGGTTGATCGAGATTCAATCGCTATCGCGCATAAACGAGTCGAGATTGGTCTTAAGGCGACGCAAGATCCGAGCAATTCGAGTCGTTGGGAATTACAACGTATCAACTGGTATTCAGAGACAAGGTTATGCAAGTCTTAAGCCTTGATTCGTTTACTTGAGTGATCTATTTCGTGTCTATTTTTTCAGCCCCTATGCCGATTTAATTTGGGTATATTTCTTATAATTTTCGCATCTTTTAACCCTAAAATTGGCACTAGTTGGTGATTTGCTTGTTGGATCTATAACTTGGAAGATGATTGAGTTCTTAGTTGCAAGTTTCATTGCTTTGTTTTGCTATATCATGCCTATGAATGAGTTCTTGGATGATTGTGATTGTGATTGTTGAGTTTGCACCACAAAGAACCCTAATTCTCCCAATTTGATTAGCTATTTGCCCTAGTTGTTAATTTTGCTTACTACATAGATCATCTTTGTTTTTAATTTCCAAATTTTTGCTACTGTTGCTGTTCGACAGCCTCCCTGCAGTCCTAGTGCTGTTCGACGTCACACACAAAAAAAAAATTAAAAAAAAAATCAGAACTGCCGATTACACAAAAAGAAAGAGGAAGAGAAGTTGTCTTGCATTTGTGAGTTAGTAACTCATATATATACACGTTGTTCATTTGCTTATATTGCATCCATTGCTACATGATTGATGATCTATTAGGTTTTAAGCTCCACAAAGAACCCTTATTTGTGTGATTTAGAGCCGTGCCGACACCGGGGCCGTGGTCACACCCATCTTTCTCCGAGCCGTGTTGCAACCGTCGGATAATAGTCGACGGAGTGTGTGCACTTCTTAACCCTTGTGTTGCTCGCTTTATTTTACTTAGTTGCTGAATTTTTGAGCTTCACATTGTATTATTCATTACATTCTCTTATTATTTGCAATTTCGTATTCTAGCCGCATATCATTAATTGCATCTCCTTGCATACTCTTTTTGTGGCTATTTCTCGCATTTTGCATTGTTATCTTGCTACTTTCATCATTGTAAAGTTCTGTGTCCAGGGTATATTGTCAATTTAGTGCCCTTGTTTTCCTCGCTTGCTTGTTTTCAAACACTTCGATCACTCATAGGATCAAAGACTTGCATTGCTTGTTTCTTTGCCTATTTGTTCGGATTACTTGTGTCGTTACTTTGCATATAGGGCCATGGCGGCGAATTCAGACAAGCCTACCAACTCGGGCGCACCACCTCCCCCAGGTACTATTACGGATGAGCAAATGCATTTCGTCATTGATTCCGCTAGCGGAGTAGTGGAGAAACGGTTGGAGTCGATGCTCTCCGCCAACAACGCCCAACTTACCGGCATATTGATGGGATTGATGGAAAAGAAGCTTGTTGAATTTCATATAGAAGGGCCATCTTCATCGACCGGTAAGAGACATGGTAAGGGTCATTTAAATGATAGCTCAATTTTTATTCCTAAACAACGTTCTAATCCATTTCCCGGCGAGACAGAGGACGATGATGAAGTTTTTGCAGCCAGGACAACTCGCCAGGAGGGTCATCCCACCGCTCCTCCCCCACAGCAACCACATCGGCCTCTCATTCGAGACCACCCGGTCTTCGACGATTGGGAAGGACAGCGAACCGAGAGGAATGTTGATGGCATGCCTCTCCTTGAGGACCCATTCCAGGAGGCCGATGACGCCTTTGATGAGATTCCTCGCCCCAACTTTGGTCGCCCCAACATGAATCACAACAATGATCAAGCCACCCAACGTCGAGACGTTAAGGTAAAGCTTGACACTTTTGATGGCGCCAATGATCCGGAGGCATACCTCGCTTGGGAGACACACACCGACTACATCCTTGACCACCTCCGTTATGCTGAGACGGAAAAACTTGAGGTAGTAACCCTTCACCTTACAGGCCTTGCTCGCTCATGGTGGTTTCGCACAAGGGACATCCGTATGAGGCAAGGTAAGCAACCAGTAGAGACATGGCCTCAACTACGTTACCTCTTGAAAAAGAGGCACGTACCCGAGGAATATGTCGAATCTATGAGGCTGAAATTAGCCACCCTTCGCCAAGGTACTAGGACTCCTATGGAGTTTAGAGATGAGATTGAGAGAATCTCTCACCAGGCGAACGTTTTTCTTACTGAAAGAGCCCTTTGTAGACAGTTTCTTGCTGGTTTAAATGTTTCTATTCGTAATCCTTTGGCTATTCATAACTTTAGAGACATTAACACTCTTTGTCACAAAGCGCAGCTCTTATATGAACAACAACAGGAGGCGAAGAGGTCAAGCCAATCATCTTTTGGTCGAAGGTTTGTTCCTGCACCTACTTCTCCTCACACTTCTAAGTTTTCTTCTAACTCTTCCTCGCAGCCCAAGGGAGTCTCCGACTCACCTAAGCCAGGATTTGAGGTTCAAACACGAAGGGTTGCCACACCATCTCCTAATGCTCAAGCTCGAGAGCAACGTTGCTTCACCTGCAATAGCACCGACCACCTCGCTAGGAATTGCCCCCAAAAGAAGAAGGTGTTGCTCAATGACATTGGAGACTACTATTATGAGGAAGAAGCTCTTGAAAATCCCCCAAGTTCAATCGAAGTGGAGGAGTCGGCTCATTTGTCTCATGAGGACAACATCGACATCGATCCCAACTCCTTTGACGATGCACTGTGCTTGGTCAACCGGCGCGTTCTAACTCTTCAAGAGACGCCTGCGGCCGACCAACGGGAGACTATTTTTCACACCAAGTGTGTGGTTCGGGAAGCCACACTCACGGTCATCATCGATGGAGGGAGCTGCTGTAATTTGATCAACGAGAAGGTCGTTGATTACCTCCGTCTTGCTACTACACCACGTGCTACCCACTATGGTCTTAACGGCATCACCGACGGTAACTCTGAAACTCTTGTTACTAAACAATGCTTGGTGTCTTTTCAAATAGGCTCATATAGCGATCAAGTATTGTGTGATGTTGTAAATATGGATTGTAGTCATATCTTGCTAGGCCGACCTTGGTTATATGATCGGAGTGTCATTCATGATGGTCGCTTGAATACTTATTCCTTTAACTATGACGGAAGGAGAGTTACTCTCCTACCCCTTTCTCCTCAAGTTATTTTAAAGGATGAGGTCCGGAAGCGCCAACAACAAGCCGAAAAGGCGGCCTAAGCACACAAGATGGATGACGGAAAAACAAGCAGCCCGCCCAAGCAGGCCGCGCCCGCGGCCACTGCAGCGCCAGCCCCTGGAATCGCCGCGCCCGCGGCTTCTGGGGCAACACCCGCGACTTCCTTTTCCTCCTCCTCTTCTTCCACGACGACGCCCTCATCGTCCATCAAGGGATCCGTGGAGAAGCGGGCTCTCACGACTCGGAAGTTGACACGGGATTCACATCGACCTTATGTCCTTTTGCTTCAAAAGGAAGTTCTTGTCACTTCTAGTTCTTTTGATAGTTTGCCCCCGCTTATCTCTCGCTTATTGCAGGACTATTTAGATGTGATGCCCGATGAGCTACCACCTGGCTTACCACCCGTCCATGGGATTGAGCACCAAATCGATTTCATGCCCGGCGCTTCCTTGCCTAACCGTGCGGCGTACCGTGCTAGTCCGGAGGAGACTAAGGAGTTGCAACGCCAAGTCTCTGAGCTTATGGAAAAGGGCTATGTCCAGGAGAGCCTTAGCCCTTGCGCCGTCCCTGTCATTTTGGTGCCCAAGAAGGACGGATCGTGGCGAATGTGCGTTGATTGTCGCGCAATCAATCAAATTACAGTTAAGTATCGTCACCCTATACCTCGTTTGGATGATATGCTTGATGAACTCCATGGTGCATGCATTTTTACTAAAATTGATCTTAGGAGTGGCTATCACCAAATTCGGATGAAACAAGGGGATGAATGGAAAACGGCTTTCAAAACTAAGTATGGTCTTTATGAATGGCTTGTAATGCCTTTTGGTCTTACTAATGCACCTTCTACATTCATGAGGCTTATGAACCATGTCCTTAGAAAATACTTAGGGAAGTTTGTCGTTGTCTACTTTGACGATATCTTAATTTATAGCAAGAACCTAGATGACCATGTTCAACACTTAAAGTGTGTTTTTGATTGTCTTCGAAAGGAGAAACTATTTGCTAACTTTAAGAAATGTGTTTTTGCTTCGGAATCTACCATTTTTCTTGGTTTTGTTGTGTCCAGGGATGGTCTCAAGGTAGATACCGAGAAGGTTCGCGCTATTGAGGAGTGGCCGCAGCCGTCGACGCCAACCCATGTGAGATCATTCCTTGGTCTTGCAGGGTTCTACCGGCATTTCGTGAAGGATTTCAGCATCATTGCCGCCCCACTCCATGAGCTCACCAAGAAGGATGTAGCGTTTCGATGGAATGACGCTCATCAGAGGGCTTTCGACGCTCTCAAGGACCGTCTCACCCATGCACCTGTGCTCCAGCTCCCGGACTTCTCCAAGACCTTTGAGCTCGAGTGTGACGCGTCCAACACAGGGATTGGCGGTGTTCTTCTTCAGGACCGTCGACCCGTGGCCTATTTCAGCGAGAAATTAGGCCCTGCGGAGCTCAACTACACCACCTATGACAAGGAGTTGCTCGCTCTTGTTCGTTGCCTGCGCACTTGGCAACACTACTTGTGGCCAAAGGAGTTCGTCATACACTCGGATCACGAGGCCCTCAAGTACCTCAAGGGCCAAACTGTGCTGAGTCGGCGTCTAGTGAGGTGGGTGGAGTTCCTGGAGACCTTCTCTTATGTGGTGCAATATAAGAAAGGCACGGAGAATGTGGTAGCTGACGCGCTATCACGAAGGTATGTTCTCTTGAACCATTGTGATGCACATATACTTGGTTTTGCTTTAATCAAGGAACTTTATGAGCATGATCCCTTCTTTAAGTCTATATATGCTCAATGTGTGTCAAAAGGTGAGTTTGAGTCTTATTTTGTGGATAATGGTTATTTATTTAGATCGGGCAAGCTTTGTATCCCGACTTCTTCTATTAGGAGACTTCTCACCTTAGAGGTTCATGAGTCTAGGGGCCACGGAGGCCTAGAAAAGACCTTAGCAGGGTTAAAAGAACACTACTTTTGGCCAAAAATGACTAATTATGTGCTGAGATTTGTCAAAAGTTGTGTCATTTGTGCTAGGGCTAAGTCTAAACACCAACCACATGGCTTGTATACACCCTTACCGATTCCTAAGGGGCCTTGGGAAGAGGTCTCGATGGATTTCATTGTAGGCTTGCCTAGGACTTCTAAGGGTCATGATTCTATATTTGTTGTGGTTGATAGATTTTCTAAAATGGCTCATTTTATTCCATGTCACAAAACCGATGATGCTATACATGTTTCTAGCTTGTTCTTTAGGGATATTGTTAGATTGCATGGTGTGCCTTTGACTATTGTATCGGATCGTGACCCTAAATTTGTGAGTTCATTTTGGAAATCTCTTTGGTCTAAGTTGGGGACTAAACTTTTGTTTTCTACTTCATGTCATCCCCAAACTGATGGCCAGACGGAGGTCACTAATAGGACTCTAGGGGCTCTCCTAAGGGTTGTTTTGCGTACAAACCTCAGGAGGTGGGAAGACTGCCTACCTTTTGTTGAGTTTGCTTATAACAGGTCGATCCATTCAGCGACGAAGCGGACTCCATTTGAGGTGGTGTATGGCCGAAACCCCCTTACCCCTGTAGACATGACGCCGCGGCCTTTCAAGGAGAAGGAGAACATTGATGCGGCGAAGCAAGCGGACTTCATCCGGCAACTGCATGACCGGACTAGGGCGCAATTGGAGAGGAAGGCGGCCCAGTACAAGGCATCTAAGGACAAGCATCGTCGGGATGTGCAGTTTGACGTCGGTGACCTTGTTTGGGTGCACTTGAGAAAGGAGAGATTCCCACAGCAGAGGAGGTCAAAGCTTGATCCCCGAGGAGATGGACCATTCCGTGTGATTCAGAAGATGGGTCCCAATGCCTATAAGCTCGACCTCCCAGCGGACAAGTATGGAGTACACACCACTTTCAACGTCGCAGATTTATCTTTGTTCGTTCCGGGTGACACTTCAAACGACGATTCGAGGACTAATCGTGATCAAGTGGAGGAGAATGATAGCGCCAGAAGTCCCATGGCTCCGGACGACATTGACGACAAGATGAGAGTGCCATTCGGAGCTCCGATCACTAGAGCTCGAGCCAAGATGATTCAAGATGCAACCAATGCCCTTCTTGTTCGTCTAGGTGCTACCATGGACCAAGGGCTTCGACCTTCATGGGTCACGATGCTCAAGGTTCAACCGGCGGTTAGTCTTCGTCCCCATTCTACCTTAATGAAGGGCGAGACTTGATGATGCCCTTGTTCTTTTTAAGACATTTATTTATTTCCCTTAGTATTAGTTATTTAGGGAATAAATTGGAGGAGATATTTTATCTCCTTGCTCCTTATCTAATTTTATCTATTTTAAGCTAGTTTCTAAGATAGATAAAATTAGTAGGATTTATATTTATTTAGTTGGTTTTATTATTATTTTTAGATAAATGAGAGAACTAGGGTTCCTTTGCAAGGAGCCACTCTCATTAACCATCAAACCCTATTTAAGTTGTATTTGCCTTCTTTTATGATCACGTTGAATTGAATAGAAGAGCGCTTGGTTAAGCGTTCTCTTCTTTGTTCAACCCTAACACACTCTACCCTCTCGATCTCACGTTCTTTCATCCACACTTGTTTCTATTTTGCCGATCAAATTTAATTCGATTGCAGTGTGTGTGTGACGTAGCTCTCGAGTGCGCGCGTGTTCGGAAGGGTGGCCTACGTAATTGAATCATATTGCAAGTTACAATTGCAAATGTGAGTCAAGCCGCCATTGTTGACCGTTCATTAACAATTTGTTAATTAATGGGCTGACCCCGGGAACGAGAGGGCTAATTTAAGCGGTTGATCGAGATTCAATCGCTATCGCGCATAAACGAGTCGAGATTGGTCTTAAGGCGACGCAAGATCCGAGCAATTCGAGTCGTTGGGAATTACAACGTATCACCTATGATATTGATGTATGACTCTTTGGATTCCTATGTTGATTCTTTTATCTCATTCTTGTAAGAAAAAGAGTGCTTATACAGTAGGAAATGATCTCTCATTTCCTACCCGGCTTTTATCTTAATCTCTGAAGGTATGTTGATTATTTTATCTCAATCTCATTCTTTCATCTTAGATTGTAAGAAAATCATAGATCATTTATTGATGAAACCTTAACAATGCTTAAAAGAGTGTTTATGCAGTAGTTGTAAGAAAAAGAGTGTTTATGAAGTAGTTGCAAGGCTTACTGCAGCAGTTGTAAGGCTTATTACAATAGCTATTACTGCATAGCTGCAACATAAAAAAAAAAAGTGTTTATGCAGCAGCTTGGATCTTTTTGGTATTCTTCAACTTTTGTTAAGTGTAGGTATGTCTAAGTAATGCTCAATATCTTTTCTTTTCCTTCCTTTCCTAGGTATGCAAGAAGATATAGCCTTCAGGGAATGTGCTCTTAGGTTTTGTAAGTGATGGAAGTGGTGGCAGGGAATGAAAAACAAGTGAATGAGCAGGGCAAATGGGCACTATCTCACTGGAGTCACTGAGAGGACCCAAGCTTGATTGAACAATATAACACTTTTAATTTTACTTTTTGTATTTGTAGTGTAATTGTAAAATTCGTTGGTTCCATGTACTACAAATGTTATGAACTTATGTTTGTAGCTTAAAACAATATTTATATTTTCTACTTAGTTTTATATTTTTATTATGTAATGTTAGTGTAAAATACATTTTTTTGGCAAGTGAACCGCCCAAACGAGCCCGAACGAACGAGCTTGGGCAACGAGCTTGAACGAGCTTAGGCTTGTTCGTTCGGCTTGTTCGAGCTTGTCGAGCCGAGCTCGAATTCAAGATTGAGCTCGCGAGACGAGCTTGAACGGAAAAAAAAAAGCTCGAATAGTTTTCAGGCTCGAGCTCGTCTCGGCTCGTCTAATGTTCGAGCCAAGTTTGAACATGTCAAACTCGGCTCGCTCGGCTCGTTCGGCTCGAATAACACCCCTAGATGCAGAATGGTCAGTTCAGCTCAGAAAAAGTAAGAAAAAAGGAAGTGTAGCAAACTATGACAGCAGCAGAACTGCGAACAACATGGTGAATGATAGTAGATTCTTGCTTATCGCAGAAGAAGGAAATAATGCAGTGTCTTCTCCTCAAGGGGCTGCTTCTACTGTCATAATGCTGGATAAAAATATGAATGAAGTGGATAAGAATTGTATGGGAGTTGGTAACATTCGCACTTCTATGGAGATACCAAATAAGGTGGAAATGGTTGGTATAGTTGCTGTTGCAGAAGGTATGATAGCAACAATTAAGGTAGAACTCTTTTAAATGATGTAGAGCTAGGAGAGAGACCATTGGTTTTCTTACCATGGTGAGTGGTTGATTAGTTACCCCTTCCTTGTGCAATTCAAGATCTCCTTGTATAATATGAAATTTGCAAAGCAATAGATTGACCTTAAGGTTTTGTATAATATGCAATTTGCAAAGGAATAGATTGACCTTTTTTAAGGTACACACAAAATGCATTTAATACTTGTCCTGATAGATTGGTTAGGTTTGGATTGGTGCAGTACTACAATGCATATTCTAATTGGGTAAAAAAAAAGGCCAAACAACTATATATGATTTAATAAGGTATGGCATTTGCCTTTATGCGGCGTAGCTAAGTAGAAACCATTTCGGAATGGCTCAACAGCCATGAAGTCATGTCTGCACTATAACCCTTCTATCTTAATAAAAATGATAAAAATCAAGGGATATGTCCCAATGCAACAGATAATATGGATTGTAGATTCAAGTTTCGACTATTTAGCTACGCCATGAATTTGGTATATAAAGAGCGGTCATCCGGGGTTCGAACCGAGGACCTTTGGATACTACCTACAAGTCATTTCCATTTGAGAGGAAGAGACCCAATTCGGAGAACGATTTTCTCCTGATGGCGGGATCCGAATTCAGTTTCCTCACCTCCTAATTAGGGTTCCTCGACTGCAAATCTCCGAATTCAACGATTCCGAGAACCATTTGCTCCAACAGGGTTGTAGATCCGGCCATGAGGTATCCTGTGGCGGCGGAGGATGACGCCAGGAGGTATGGGGCCGAAGAGGCGGTTGTGGGAGAAGTCGAGGGTAAAGAGCAAGCCGTCGTGGATGGAGCCGAAGATGTTGGGGATTGGGCCGGTGAGGCGGTTGCGGTCGGAGGAAGTCCTCCCGGCCTCTTGTTTCATCTTCAACCTCTGCAACCCCATCCTCTATTAATATCGAAATAAAAATAAAAATGGAGAGTCGTTGTCACAAACAGCGACTCTCCCCATATGTACTTTTTTTATAGAAAAATTCAGATAAAATTAATTTTTTAACCTAAATTAAAAAAAAATACAAAATAGATTTTTTTTTTATTTTTTTTGATCTTTAGGCAAAGTCGCTGTTTGAAACAACGACTTTGTCCCGTTTTGACTAATTCCCTAATAATTTTCGGAATTTGGCTACTTCTCTAATTTTTGTCCGAAATTTGACTATTTCCAAAAAAAATTCTAAATAAGAATACGTGAATCGATCGGGACCGTCCAATTACAAGAATCGGATCTTTTGCTCCCCGCGAATTCAACCCATTTTTAAAAAAAAATAAAACTAAATAAAACTTTTTTAAAATGTTAAATGTGTAATTCAGATGAGAAAAATATTTATCTTCCTCGTCGACCCACCATTGATCTATTAATTTTAATAAAAACATTGTGCAATTTTATTTTATCAAAAGTATTAGAACATCTAATCTTTGGCAAGACCTAGCTTATATTCAAAAACGAAACAAGTTGGATATTTTAGTACTTGCAGAAACAAAGTCAACTGAGCCACCAGCTCAAGCTCTCTATACACGAGCAGGTTTTAATAATGCTCATCATCTTGCCTCAATTGGAACAAAAGGTGGTTTCTGGGTTCTATTAAAGACTTCTAAAGTTAATCAGTCTTTTCAACAAATTTCTGGATCAGATAAGTATATTATATACTTGGTTAAAATTGATAATTTCAGTTTTATTCTTACTTTCATTTATGCTCCTTCTAATCAAACAGATAAAAATAGGTTCTGGGATGAAGTATTCTTTGTCATTCATAATCAATCTCTCCCATGTATGATAATGGGAGATTTCAATGAAATTGAATCAGGTTTTGAGAAAATTGGAGGTGGACTTCCACAGGCTAATAGATTTTTGTGAATACAACAGATCTCGGAAGAATTAGATGTTCATACGATCCCTTATACAGGTAGTCCAATTACGTGGAGGAAAAGTCAAAATCCTAATAATAATATCTATGAACGATTAGATAGAGTAATGGTTCATACAGACATCTCAACACAGTTTCCAAATTTATCTGTACACAATCATCCTTTTACAACTTCTGATCATTCTTTAATGTCTATGTCAATTGGCATCACAAAAAATAGGGCGGGCTTACCGTTTAAATTTGAAATGTCTTGGACTAGTAATGATAACTACAACAGATTAGTTAAATCAACTTGGCAGAATAAATTTCAAGGGTCTTTTATGTTTACACTCTTACAAAAACAGAAATTGCTTAAAAGAAATACAAAGATATGGTGTAAGGCTCATCCAAATAATAATTTTCGTCAAATAACACATATTGAAGATCAGCTTCTTTTATTACAAAAACAACAAATTTGTGGAAATCCAAACGATACTATTAACATTAAACGTAATAGATTATTAAGTAAGCGTGAAGCTCTTATAGACTTTAATAATACTTTCTGGAAACAACGAGCTAAATCAAACTTTCTAAGGTTTGGTGATAGGAATACCACAAATACTACCAGTCTATTTCTAAAATAAGAAATTCAAAAAATATAACTCGTAATTTTACAAATAAACATGGTGTAATCATAGAGGACGAGGATCAAATTAGAGATGAGATTACAACTGAATTAGCTGAAAGATTCAGCTCAAATAATGCACCGATTAGTAATAATCCATATTTCCTAAATCTAATCGACCAGACCATTACTGAATCTGAAAATTTAGGTTTAACTCAACCTTTTTCAGATACAGATATTAAGGAAACCCTATTCTCTATGACAGATGACAAGACTCCAGGTCCTGACGGTTTTCCACCAGAGTTCTATAAAAAATATTGGGATATTGCGGGTAAATTAGTATGTAAGGCTGTTAAATCCTTCTTTCATTCTGGTGTGCTTCTCAATGAAGTAAATACAACTTTCATTGCACTCATTCCAAAAATTGATACACCAATTAACATTAGCCATTACCGTCCGATTAGTCTGTGTAATACTATTTATAAGGTTATTTCGAAATTATTGGCTAATCGGTTGAAGCCTATTTTACCTCGCATAATTAATCCATTTCAAGGAGCTTTTGTACAAGGAAGAAATATTCAAGATAACATATTAATAGCGCATGAAGTTTTCCACTCTTTTCACAACAAGAAGGGTAAATTTGGGTGGATGGCATTAAAGCTAGATATGGAGAAAGCTTACGACAAAATAAGTTGTAGTTTTATTCGCACTATACTTAACAAATTTGGTTTTGATTCTAGATGGATTGAGTGGGTCATGACCTGTTTAACTAAAACTAGCTTCTCGGTTTTAGTTAATAATTTGCCTGGCCATACATTTCAAACCTATAGGGGAATACGACAGGGAGATCCTCTTGCACCTTATATTTTTGTATTGGTTATGGAACTATTAGGGAGAACGTTGCAACAGGAATCATTGGAATGTGACCCGTTGGTTGGAATCAAACTTACAAGTAACAGTGATCCTATTACTTTCCTCTCCTTTGCAGATGACACACTTATTTTTGGACGAGCTGATGAGTTAAGTCTTCATACAATTAGAAATATCTTGAATACTTTCTCCAATATGTCAGGAGTTACTATTAATTATAATAAAAGTTCGTTACAAGTTTCTAAAAATATATCTGTCAGCAAAGCTCAGTCTCTTGCTCTACAGATAAATATTCCAGTTACTAAATCAATGGAAAAATACCTTGGTATACCTCTAATTAGTGGAAGGGTTTGTAATGCCTTGTTTGATGAGGCAATAACAAGCCTTAAAAAAAAGTTGTCAAAGTTGAAATCTAACACTCTCTCACAAGCTGGTAGATCGGTTCTAATTCGGTCAAACCTAAATTCTAAAACAAATTATTTAATGCAATCATTTCTCCTTCCAAAAGGAGTTCTACAAAAAATTGATAAGATAAACAAAAATTTCTTTTGGAATAAACTGCAATCTGATAATTATCATCCTTTAATCAGTTGGAATCATCTGTGTACTCCTAAAAAGGATGGAGGATTAGGTTTTAAATTGGCTGAGCAAACAAATATTGGCATGCAAATGAAACTGCTTTGGAGAATAATGGCTAATCCTGATAATATTTGGTCTAAGGTAGTCACGGATAAATATCTCTCGAAAGAATCTCTAATGGAAAGAGGTAGATTCAAAACTTCTTGGCAATTTGGCAGGCTTCTTAATGTTAGAGATTTATTCTCTAAAGGACTGCTCTGGCTTGTGGGTAATGGGAAAACCATAAATGTATGGTCTGATATTTGGGTAAATGCGCAATACCTTCAAAATTTTCGGAATGATCGTAATCCTAACTTAAAAGTTTGTGATTTATTTACAAATACCAACTCTTGGGATATTGATAAATTAAATAGTATATTCCCCTCTCATATTGTTCAAGCTATTACTAATATACATATTCCAGTAATTGATATTCCTGACAGGTTAATTTGGATTTATAATAGTAATGGGAAATTCTCTGTTAAATCCACATCTTCTATTTGTAATACCGAGAATACTAAGAAAATTCCAGCAGGCTAGATTTGGAAACTTAATATTCCTCCGAATATTAAAAATTTTATTTGGAAAATTATTTTAGATATCTTACCTACCACGACCCGTCTAAATAGATATATAAATAGAGTTCCTAGTACTTGCTCTCTTTGTAATTCTGATATAGAAGATACAAATTATTTATTGTTTAATTGTCAGATCACTAGATCTCTTATTCAAAATCTGGGTATTAAGCTGGGAAAATGTTATAATATTCCAAGGTTAACTAGTAATGTTTCGGAAAATATTTTAAATACGAGGTCTCTTAATATAGATTTTACAGACTTATGTCATTTATGACATTTTATTTGGGAGCTCAGAAATAGAATTATTTTTCGCAATACTTCTGATACAGGTATTATCTATGCTCTAACTCAAACTTTAGATAAAATCTCTTGTTGGAATAAAGTGCAGGTAAAAACGAAGTTACCTAAACGAGCTAGGCCTCCTGATAAATTGATTTGGAATTGCCCTCCAATAAATGTTATTAAGATCAATGTAGATGCTTCAGTGAAAATTGATGCTCAACCGCAGGTTGGTTGTATTGTGAGGAATAATGACGGTCTAATTCTTCGGATTCATAAATGTAACGTTAGGATGTGTTCTGTCATTCTAGCAGAAGCTTTTGCAGTTTATACAGGTATAAGACTTGCAGCGGAGATGGGGATCCGAAGAGTGATTATTGAAAGTGATTGTGCAATCATCGTCAATGCCATCAATCAAGTGAATAATATACCATGGGAGGTTGCTCAAATTATCGAAGAGATCCATTCGCTAAGCAAAGAGTTTGAGAGTTTCACAATTCAGCACTGCTATAGAGAGGCAAATGGTGCAGCTGATTTTCTTGCTAAATCTCAGTTGAATTGTAATTTTATTTTGAGTTCCAGTTGTTGTGAGTTCCAGAATATCATCTTGCGAGATGATCATAGATGTCGGTAATACATCCAAATTTTTGCTTAATGTACAAAAAAAAAAAAAAAAGTATTAGAACATCGCATGAAGTGTTTTATTAGGAAAACTTTTATAAGGAGAGGATCAAAGTCTACGGGTGGATAAGGTATCTTATCTTATAATCATTATATATGATTTGTTTTCCAGTAAATAATATATCCAAACGTAAAACAATAATTTTTGGACTGTATTTATAATATTTTAATATAATGTTCCGTTAATAATATTTAGTACAAATAATTTGTACATGTACTGATGTACACAACAATCTTTGTATAAATGTTTACAGTTTGTGTGCCCAACTTCCCATCATCAGTGTGTTACGTTACGTTTGTATGTATATACCATATACAGTAGGTATTATATACTATAACACTATATATAGTTTTCGTGCTATATGTTTTAGAAATGCTCACAAAGCTGGTATGTATAAAATATTTTATTAAATGACGAACATCACATATTGGAATATCAGGGGTGTCAGAAAATCTAACATGTGGCAAGACTTAGCTTATATTCAAAAAAGAAATAAACTGGATATTTTAGTCCTTGCAAAAACTAAGTCAACTAAGACGCCAACTCAATCCCTTTATATTAGAGCAGGTTTTAACAATGCTCATCATATTGCCTCAATAGGAACAAAAGGAGGTTTATGGATTTTACTTGAGACTTCTAAATTTACTGAATCGTTTCAACAAATCTTTGCGTCAGATAAGTACATTATTTACCGGGTTAAAATTGATAACTTTAGTTTTATTATTACTTTCATTTATGCTCCTTCGAATCAAATAGATAAAAATAGGTTATGGAATGAGTTATTCATTGTCACGCATAACCAATCTCTCCCATGTTTGATAATGGGAGACTTCAATAAAATCGAATCAGGTTCTGACAAAATTGGAGGACTAACTCCGCATGCTAATAGATTTCTGCGAATTCAACAGATTATGGAAGAATTAGATGTTCATACGATCTCTTGTACAGGTAGTCCAATTACGTGGAGGAAGAGTCAAAATCCTATTGATAACATTTATGAACGATTAGATAGAGTAATGGTTCATACATATATCTTAACATTGTTCCCTAACTTATCAGTACACAATCATTATTTTACGACTTCTGATCATTCTTTAATGTCTATGTCTATAGGAAGTACGAAAATTAGGGCTGGTTCACCGTTTAAATTTGAAATGTATTGGACTAGTAATGATAACTATAACAGATTAGTTAAATCAACTTGGCAGAATAAGCTTCATGGGTCGTTTATGTTTACACTATTACAAAAACAGAAACTTCTTAAAAAAATACAAAGATCTGGTGTAAGTCTCAGCCAAATAATAATTTCCGACAGTTAACAGATATTGAAAATCAGTTGTTGTTACTTCAAACACAACAAATTAGTGGAAATTCAAACGATACAATAAACATTAAACATAATAGATTGTAAAGTAAGCGTGAAGCTCTCATAAACTTTAATAATACTTTTTGGAAACAACGAGCTAAATCAAATTTTCTAAGGTTTGGAGACAGAAATACCAAATACTACCAATCAATATCTAAAATAAGAAATTCTAAAAATATCACTCGTAATTTTACAGGTATATTGTTCACTGAATAGATGACATTGACGATGATTGCACAATCACTTTCAACTATTACTCTTCGAATCCCCATCTCCGATGCCAGTCTTATACCTGTATAAACTACAAAAGCTTCTACTTGAATGACCGAACTCATCCTAACGTTACATTTATGAATCCGAAGAACTAGACCATCATTATTCCTAATAATACAACCAACCTGCGGTTGAATATCAATTTTCACCGAAGCATCTACATTGATCTTAATGACATTTATTGGAGGGCATTTCCAAATCAATTTATCAGGAGGTCTAACATGTTTAATTAGGTAACTTTGTTTTTACCTGTTGTTTATTCCAACATGAGATTTTGTCTGTAGTTTGAGTTAGAGCATAAATAATACCTGTATCCGAAGTATTGGGAAAAATAATTCTATTTCTGAGCTCCCAAACAGAATGCCATAAATGACATAAGTCTGTAAAATCTATATTAAGAGCCCTAGTATTTAAAATAGTTTCCGAAACATTACTTGTTAAATTTGGAATATTATAACATTTTCCCAACTTAACACCTAGATTTTGAATAAGGGATCTATTGATCCGACAATTAAACAATAAATGATTTGTATCTTCTGTATCAAAATAATCCAAGATATCCATTTGTTAAGCAAAGAGTTTGAGAGCGTCACAATTCATCACTGATACAGATAGGCAAATGGTGCAGCCGATTTTCTTGCTAAATCTCAGTTGAATTGTAATTTTATTTTGAGTTCCTCTTGTTGTGAGTTCTAGAACATCATCTTGCAAGATGATCATGGATGTCGTTAGTACATCCAATTTATTGCCTACTGTAAAAAAAAAATATTCGAAGTACGTTATTGGATTTAAAAGAAAATTTGTACAAAATAAAAATGTCAAACATTAATGACATCATGAGTAGAATATACAATTTTGTTGGCCATTAATTGAAAATAGACAATGTAATAGAATATTTTAAATAAAAAAGTAGTCATTTTTTTTTTATTAGGAAATAATTCGAGGCTAGACAGACCTGGACCTCGAAGGCTGACAAGTCGGCAGACGGAAACCGTCATAAAGAGATAAAATACAACGAAGGTGCAAGAGACAAGCACATGAGCTCTACAAAGAGAAATCGAGCCCAACTAAATCGGACAAGATGCGGACGTAGACGAACAAACGAAGCCAGGCGCTACCACCAGCAACACCGTAGGCCAGCGGTACATCAGGAGACACCTGTGGGCAGTGAAGACGAACCTCCAAGGAAACAGCATTCCGGGAAAAGGAGACGCCTCGATACACACTGCCACGCCCCCAGCCTGACCCGACTCCGAGCAGCCAGAACCCCATCAACCGAAGAAGTAAAGTTAATCCCCCCAAACCGCAGAGCAACACCACATGAATCGAAAGCGCATCATAAACCCAAACGGGAGATAAACTAGCCCAAACCGGGGATTATTTACATATATACAAACCCAAGCGGGAATTTAATTAATCCATTGAATTTATATAAATCTATAAATTTATATATAGATTTATGTTTTATTTAATTTTTAAGCGTTCGGACCGTTGATGGGAGGACCCAAACAACGGGCTGCCCCAGGCCCAAGGCAGAAGCTTGGGCCCAAAGGCAAACCCGGAGAGGAAAAGCGTGCATCCCAGCCAGGCGAGAGAAAACACGATCGGGAAAACGTACAAATTCCACCAGCAAGGGAACGAAGGAGGAGATGGGGAGGGTGAAGCACCCCGCCCACGACCCGCAGCAGCGCGGATCCGAGTCCCCAACAGCGACTCGCCCACACCCGGAGAGGAGCATGGGGAAGAAGCCAACTGGAGAGATGAACACAACGATTCATAGCTAATTCAGAAACCGGAAAAGAGGAAAGGCTAGGGCCGGACCCCAACCACCCAAACCGGAAAGCCAAACAGCCGGGGGAGGAGGAGGAGAGGGCAGGGCAGCAAGCGCCCGAGACCTAGGCCACCGAAGGAGTCGGAACCCCAAATACAAGAGACGGGGTCGGTATTCTGAAATCGAGGGCGAGTGGCGACGACCACCAAGCCCCAGCCAGAAGCAGAGGCGACACCCCAATTGAATTGGCAGCGGCAGAGAAAGGTTGAAGAAGATGAACAACAACCGACGCCAAGGATTGAAAACTTGTTTTCGAAGCTTAAATTGAATAGGGGCCACAAACAACTTGTCCATGGTGAGGATGCAGTTTCAATATCTAAAAATTTGATTATAAACCATATATGCTTGCAGAACAAAGGACTTCACCTCACTTTGTCATCTACACAGATAAATACAAGAAATGAATCAGCCATCCAATGGCAATTTCATCACAAAGTTCAACAACGCATATACAAAAATTCCAGAATGCCACAAGAAGTACTAACAACGAGTTCACAGCAACAACTGCTCAGAGCATCTGACATTTATTCATATTTTCCAATTTCTGCGAAGTACTAAAGAAGGTATCTAATCACAGGAAACTACGACAAAACAGATGCCAAATCAAAATGTGCCTGAAGGAGACGAAGTGCATATGATAAATCGCATAAAACACCAAAGGAAAGAGATTGAGGGAGGTACCTTTGGGAGCCATTGTTACTCGTCCCTACCTAAAACTAAGACAAACCTGTGAAAAGACAAATCAAATTACCGCATAAATCAGTAAAAGCAACGAGTGCCAATTACATACAGATCATACAATACAAATCAAAGAACAAAATCGGAGGACGACGTTGAATAAGACCGTAGCTATTAGCTTGGTATGGCAGATGGAAGGTCCGGGGAAGGGAGAGGGAGTACCTGAGTGAGAGGCAGCGAGGGGAACGGCCAGTTAGGGTTTGGAACTCCGAAGGGTTGAAGGGATATATTGGGAATGAGTTGGTATGTTATTAGGCTGTTTGTTTTTGGGCTATTTGAGTTATTGGGCTCTCAACCGGTCTTCCTAACAAAACATAACCCAAATTTCTCAATTTTACAATCATCATCTCTTATGGTATCTCGCTCTTTCTAATCGACTAGTTGTATCCCCACGTGCTTCGCACGTGGGTATTCAACCTTTCATGTTTCTGTCAAAGATGAATAAATTTAAGCTGGATTAATGGGAAAATAAACTAATATAAGCAACCAGTAACTTGAGGCTTTTGAGAGAAGTAGGTAATAACACATAAACATGATAAACATAGACTTAACATCCAAATACAAACCTAAGTATTTAGAATTCCCATTTCTCATATCTTTCTTGTGAAGACAGAAGTGGTATCCATGTATTTAGTATAACTTTCTTTCTATTCAACAATCAATTCCTCTCTAATCCTCTTCTTTGCCCTCAAAATTGCAATATTACCATCTTCCTCTTCACACAAGCTCTTTAAACGAGCTTTCTCCAACTCCTAGTGTCAACAACACTCTTCGCCGCCCCCCGATTCCACCTACCCTCACTTTGCTCCAGTCCACAAATCGTCCTCGCCACCAGATCTCGGACGTCCCCTCCTCAGAGTCGAAGCCATGTTCTCCCTCACGCCGACGACCACCACTTCATCCTCGCCACCAGATCTCCGACGTCCCTTCCTCATAGTTGAAGCCCTGTTCTCCCTCACGCCGATGACCACTGTTTCGTCCTCTCCACCAGATCTTCGATGTCCCCTCCTCGCAACCGAAACCCTGTTCTCCCTCGCTCCAGGGACCATTACTTCATTCTCAAACGAATTATTCGGATGGTGATTCTCGCATTATTCGGGGAAAAACGAAAAATTATCCAAACCCATATGTCGAATTTAGTGTATGGTTTTCGGGATACATAATTTGAGTCATTATTCGTCAATTATTTAGAAGAATGTGTTGAATTTTGTTTACCAGTGTTAATAAGTTGGTCAATTATTCGATGAAATCAAATTCATTATTCATTAGTATATACTATATAGAGTATTTGATTTGATAAACAACAAAAAAAAAAAACCTTCATCACACGAGTATAACTACACAACTAAACAAACATATACGAATATACGAGTGAATAATCACTTATATACGACCGAATAATCATTCATATACCACCGAATACTTACCTATTCTACTGAATAATGTTGTTTATGTTTCCCGAAAAAATATAACTATTATACCGAATATTTTTCAAAACTGAATGAATAAAAATTAACAGGAGTGGGTACAAACGTTCAAAACCGAAATCTATGGACAAAAAAATTTATTTGCCAGTATGTGACAAATTATTAAGTGGAATTGATAAATTTTGATCTGAATTAGATGGAAAAAAAAACATAACATTATTTGGTAACATATGAAACATTATTCAGTGAAATTTGCAAGTTTTTAAAAACAACGAAATCAGGTCCCCAAAAAAAGCGCAAGATGCTTTTTAGGTGAGTCCCACCATTTTTTATTTAAAAAATACAAAAGACTCATTTAATCATGACCTTCCATCTTAGCTAGACTAGTGAACCTTAATTTTAACACCTAAGAGAAAGGGCAGAGGCAGGATCAAACTCAAAACCTCTCGTTAACCCCCTCACTCTTACTATTGAGTCACCCCATCAAGGGCGATCGATTATATTCCTCCACATTTTAAGACATGGTAAAAAAAATATAATATAATTAATTAAAGCATAACATTTCACATTAATAGAAAAATGTAGCCAATTGAAAAGAAAAAAAAATATACATCCTCTTATCAACAATATAAGATATTTTACTTTTCTATGCATATTTTAAGGAGTTAAAAACTATATGAAATATTTTTTTTAATTTAATATTTATTAATAATAAGCATTAAATTGTGGGAAAAAAAATCAATATTTTACATGGTTAATTAAAATACTCGCACACCTTTGCTACTTTGTCTGGAGTACTGATATTCATAACAATCTCGGTCTTCTGGACCTCATCCGAAATGATGTCATCGCGCAGTGCTTACTCACCCGAAATATTTACTAATAAAAAAAAAATACTCGCACACAAGAACTACACTAGCTGGTGTAGTAATGTACAGTAGCTAGTAGTTGTGAAGCCTGTTATTGTGAATTTGTGAGTACTGAATGGTTCCTGTGGAAACTACTACAACACTAAATGCTGAACTGAAATTGAGGACTGACATTGACAGTGCAGAGGAAGCCAAGATACCATCAAATAGTAATCAATCTCTGCATTCACCGACGTGGCTATGAATTCCACACATATCAGTTTCCTGCTTTGTTATGCATTCATGATAACTAATGGTGATTCAAGAAGTCAAACACTTCATGGATCATGAAGTTCTCGCATTTTATCCGGAGTTCCTATTACTCGTCCGACAGGACACTATCGAGAAGGACATCAGTAGGATCTGCCTTTTCCCAAAATCTTACCTTGTATAAAAAAAGGTAATTCAAGAAACCAAGCCAGATGGTCGAGCAAGAAATATTCTTAAATAGTACCCAAACCTTCTCCATTCGGTCTCGAATGACCACTCTATATTTACCAAAATAAAAAATGAACATCCAAATGAACCAAGACTTCTTATGGAGATGTTTTTTTTTCCGCAGAAGGAAATAAATTCGAATAAGATGACCACATGACCTATCTTCATCCTAGAACATCATGCAGGACGAGAACCCGAAGTTCTGAGTCTTGCTCCAAATCATCCTCGACAGAGATATAGTAAGACAGATACGCAATCCTATCTGCACCGTATTCGCTTCCCTAATAACATAACGAATAGACACCGAATTGAAAAAAAAAGGTAAGTAAATATTTCATATATATAACCAAGATTTCTCTACACTAATCTTTAAATTAAAAAAAAAATAGTATAAATGAGTATTTCTCAAATAGACAAATAAATTACCCAAAATAATCTAGTTTAAATGTCTCATAAAAGCTCAAAGTCTTGTTGTATGTTGCGGACACATAGATGAGTGCACTGAAAAGCTTTTTAGGTGACCCTTTATTAATCAATCCAAATGTTTATTAAGCTTTTTAGGGTTTAATAACTACTCTCTCCAATCAAATACTCCGTATATAAGATGTTTGACTTTCGGACACGTATTTAAATGTGTTGAAAGATTATATAAAATATTATTTTTTATTAAATTTTTTATAGTTTAATATTTATTAGTAAGAATTACTAAATTGTAAAAAAAAATTAGTACTCAGGATAGTTTTTTTTTTATGACGTGGAGGTTCCGAGGTTATCGACTAATTCTCCACGGGCCGAGCACTAGCCTGCAAAGCACTCGAGCCGGGTAAGCCAAGCGGTAAGCCGCAAGACATGCTAATCCGAGGCATTTAGGGAGAATGAAGGTGCGAAAATCATGTAAAGGTAAAACCCAAGATGATTTGGTTGATTGTCGTAATTAATTACTCAGCAATTGTTACTCCCTATATAGCCTAGTTCATTGAATGAGGAGATTAAATAAATTAACTAATCACCTTGATTTGCTTTTTATATATATATATATACACTACACCAAAGTACGGTTACTTATGGATCTTATATACTCCACAAGCTATATATAAAAATGGTTCCAATCTAATAATTTAATTTAATTAACGTGGCTCAGCGGCCCAAGAAATCTAGAGCACCCAAGTTGGCAAGTTATACGTTTCAACATACATTCCCATCGAGGTTTAGACTTTATAAAGTTTTTCACAATCACACTGTGAAATTTTATTAAATTAAATAGCATTTATGTTAATTAAAATGTGTTAAATGATTGTATAAAAAACTTAAGGCGATGAGCCGATGACTTGAGTGGTGTCAACATCACCTAAGTGTGTTTTTGCAAGCTCGATCTTATTGTGAAATTCACATTGGTTTATACTACTTCAGTCTCAAAATATTTATCAATTTATTTTTTAGCGCGCTTTTTAAAAAGCAAAAAAACTTTATAAAATATTAATTTTTTTTCCATAAATTCATACTAGATAATTGTATGAAGTATGAAATTATATTTTAAAATTAATAAAATATTTTATATAGTTTTTTACGGTTCTTAAAAAACGTGTCAAAATTAAAACGACAAATGTTGTGAGACAGATGGAGTATGCAAGATTTAGATACACTATATTATGAAAGTGGGATAATAGTATTATCATAATACCCATTTCATGTATATTCAACAGATCTACGTACCCAGCTCATGATGTTGTTTTAACTAACATGAGATTCAACGAAAGGAAGTATAGTTGCCGCCGGTGAAAATGTAGCATTTCATGCCTGCTAAATATAATTGACGTCTGCACAGTTACTCTTTGAAGGTTTGAATCAAACCTACCCACTAGGCAGAGGCGGATCGTTGAGAGACTTGCTGGGTGAAATTTTTTTAAAGTAGGTTATTTTTTATTTTTTTGCTGGGTAACTTGTTCGTTGAGCCCAAATATTGAATCAATCCATAGCTAATTCATGAAAATGGAAACCGGGTACTTTGCTCTTATTTAGGGCTCGTTTGGTTAACATGGGAAGTATAGTTCCCGGGAAGTTAACTTCCTAGGAATTCAATTCCCGTAAATTGAAAATCATGGGAATTGAGAAATTATGTTTGGTTTTGTATTATGGATTAAAGGAATTGAAATAAGAAAGTATGATTTTCTTATTAAAAAGGGTGAAATTCAAACTTACCTGGGGTGACTAGGTAAGTGCACTTCCTCAAAAATGGGGGAATTCAACTTCCTGGGTTTTTCTGTAACAAAAAATCAACCAAACGATGGTATTATTTCCAATTCTTGGGAATTTCAACTTCCTGGGTTTTTGGAAGGTCAACCAAACGAGCTCTTATTTTTTCTAACTTTCCGCTTTTACACACTGCCTTGAAATCTTATGGTTGAAATTTTATAATTTTAAAAAACCTAACCAATTCCAAACTCTATTGTCACTTCTATAACACGGGAAAATTAAATACACCGCAAAGTCTGCAAATCAGGGTTTGGGGCACCACGTCGATATATATATATATATATATATATATATATATATATATATATATATATATATATATATATATATATATATATATATATATATATATATAAAAATCAGGCAAATTAAATTGCACACCTACCTACCTATCAATACATAGTACTATATGATACTCCGTATATGCATAATAGCAATGCCTGGGATTCTTGGCAAAACGACGAGCACTGTTTTCACGATTTCGGCAATTTTATATGCGACGGTTTCACAGAAATGCTAGTGGCATGGGTGCACCACTTACCTTATCTGCTATTTTTATAGTATAACTATACATACATACATACATACATACATACATACATACATACATACATACATACATATAATATTTAAATGTGTGTATCTAAGTTCTTTGACTTGTTGTGGATTGAGATCACCAGCTGAAAGAGAGAGCACAGACAGTGTTTGTTGTATAGCAGTTCAATAATTTAAGCCGGGAAACCGTCACTGTTAAATCAAATCTGTACACATATATGTGCTTTAATTTGTCTATATTTTCATATTTTTAGATGTTACATTCTCTCTCTCTCTCTTATATCTGGGACATTTTTCTAAATGACGGTAGGCGGCCGCTAAATGGGTGTCTAAAAGAGACTTATAGAACAAACTGGATTATTTTCTTATATTTTAATGTATAACACATCTCAGCCATTCATAGTGTATAATGTATAATAGTAATTTATAATATCACTCATAAACCCAAATTTACAGTGCTTAGCTAACACTATCGTAAATAAACACAAAAGCACGCATCGGCCTAGCTACTCTAAAACCTCATAAAATCCAAAACTATATGTTCGATTCAAAAGCAAATACATCCCGACTTGGGAAATTAAAAACCCTTAGAGCACCCACATTGAGGTGTTTAGAACATGGACAACAGGGGTTCTTTAACCCAAATTTAAGAAACTTAATATTATTTTATTTGATATTACAAAAAATTGAACTAAGAACGACAAGACATGTTCTTTGCTAAAGAACCCTTAAACACCCATCAAAAGAAAGAAATTGGGGACCACGCTCGCAAAAATTAGGGACCACACAAGAATTGGGAGTTAATTAAGAAACTCTCATGAGATGTGAGTAGAAATGTAAACTGAGTTGTTTAAAGAATGGTGAAGAGAGAGAAAGATAAAAAACGGAGTTAAGAAACTCTAGTGGGTTCGACTTTCGAGCGATGCGAATGCTCTTAAAGGATAAAAATAAGGAACTTAATAATAGAATAATAAAGGAGAGATGCATTTTGTTAAGGAATGATGTGATGAGTTTAAATCCTTAAAAACTCAAGAAAGAGAAAAGGTGAGAGGCATGTGTGAGACTGAGAGGGTATGAAAGAGAAAGAGATGAGTTTGGGGTAGGTGTGGGGCTATTTTTCATTTTATACTGTATTATTTAGTAATTTATACATGAGTAGAAAAATAAGTTGAGTTTCTTAAGGAGAGAGAAAAATAAAAAGGAAACGAATTGGGTTACATGGATGTGGGTGCTCTTAAGTCAACTAATCACTTGCCTAAACGCTAACCTAAACGGGTCTAGGCCTAGACGGCGGGGTCTAGGCGGCACCTGAGTGGATTTCCGCCTAGAGACCCACCTAGGTTTGAAAATTCCTTGGTGTCCTCTTGCCTAGCGTCTATGCCCAATGTGTAGAACACTGTTTGGGGATCATCTAATGCGCCTTGGAAATCTTGTTATATGTATGTTATCGATTACGATTTTAAAAGCAATCAGAATCCTACATGATTACGGTTTCTAAAGTCATAAAAATATCCCATTTTTAAAAAATAAAATAATAGGTAAAAATTAAAGCAAATTAATAAAAAAATATTCATTTATTTATTAAATTAAGGGTTTTGTTAAATAAAATTATGTGTATAAGAAAATTTTAGCCTATATACACTAGTACAAAAGGGGGGACCAGAGAACGCTTTTTTTATACATGGGAGCACATTTCTCGTACTGTGCTTATAGTGGATGTGCTCCCAAACAAGCACGCTTATTATTTAACCGTGATCCCATATTTTAAGCACGACTTTGTGTTGAAGCGTTCTTAAAATTTTCATACGGACAATATTCGTTCTACTCGAATTATAAGAACGCTTAAGTTGAAGCGTGCTAAAAAAAAAGTTTTAGCATACTTTTTTTCAAACTGTGCTTAATAATAAGCACACTTTAAATAAAAAGTGTGCTCTTTCATATATCTCTCAAACGGATATCCATCTCAACGCTGGTGTAATGCAATATCTTACCTCTCGAACCAAGAATCGAACCCAAGACCTCTTGCACCCCTCATACTGAATTCATCCGCTTCACACGTCTGCCACCTGAGCTACGGAATTTTGTTCTAACTCTGTGCATTTACTTAATCTAATTACTAAAAAAACGCTAAATATAAAAAAAATCGAGAACGGTTTATAAAAATAAATTAGAACACTTTAAAAGAAAAATGTGTTCCCTCGAGTTAAATTTGGTTTTGGGAAGACACTTTTCTTATAAAAATGTGTTCGTTTTAATTTTTTTTAAGCACGCTTTACATGAAAATCGAGCTAATTATTCCTTTATAAACAAACGAGAACGGTTCTATAGAAAAACGTGTTGATTTTAGTTAAAGTTGGTTTTGGGAACACACTTGTAAAATGAAACCGTGTTCGTTTTAATTTATTTTTAAGCACGCTTCACACGAAAACCGGGCTTAATAGTTTTTAGAAATAAATGAGAACGGTTTTATATAAAAAAAAAGGTGTTTGTTTTAGTTAAATTTGGTTTTAGGAACACACTTTGAAAATTACACAGTGTTGGTTGTAATTTTTTTAAGAACGCTTTACACGAAAATCGGGTTAAATATTTTTTTCCCAAATCAACGAGAATGGTTTTATAGCAAAGCATGTTTATTTTTCCTCAAATATGGTTTTGGGAACACACTTTGAAAATTAAACCGTGTTCGTTTTAAGTTTTTTTAAGCACGCTTTAAACGAAAACCGGTCTCAATATTTTTATAGAAAAAAACAAGAACGATTTTATAGCAAAGCGTGTTTATTTTACTGAAATCTGGTTTTGGGAACACGCTTTGAAAATTAAACCGTGTTCGTTTTAAGTTTTTTTAAGCACGCTTTACACGAAAACCGATCTAAATATTTTTTTAGAAATAAACGAGAACGGTTTTATGGAAAAGCGTGTTGCTTTTAGTTGAATTTGGGATTGGGAACACGCTTTGAAAATTAAATTGTGTTCGTTTTAAGTTTTTTTAAGCACGCTTTACACGAAAACCGATCTAAATATTTTTTTAGAAATAGATGAGAACAGTTTTATGGAAAAGCGTGTTGCTTTTACTTGAATTTTGGGTTGGGAACACACTTTTAATATAAAACCGTGTTTAAAATAAAAAATAAGCACACTTGTCAAAAATCGTACCCAACTTACCGTGCTCCACCCCCTATATTTGTACTAGTGATAATCCGCTTGAATTTTAATTTCCGAGCCTTTGTCTGCCTATATACCCCATAGGTCTACGGATAGCATGTTCAGTTGGCTCAATATATCAGTCAACCTATTTCTCATGGTTTTCAAAACCGTGGCAACAATATTTTTACGGTTATAAAAATTATACTGTAATAGTCACTGACTCATTGTTAATGTATTTACATAATTATCACCGTTTGAATAACGATTCGGAATATCAGTGTATATATAAATACTCTGTATCGATTGGTGTTGTGATGTGATCGAGTAGCTTTTAAAACACGCCCTCTTCTAGAGAGAAGATAAACCCCCTTTTTGGGGTTCAGACCTTCCGTCTGAAATTCCCGTCGCTGGATCACTGCACCACCCGATCATTGGAGTCTGCAACTCCGATTTGAGGTTGGTGATGAAAACCCTATCTTCGGAGAGAGAAAACCCCCTGTCGCAAGGCCACTCCACCACCACTACAACTGGTTTTTCCAATGTGTCATCCACGCACCTTCCCGCCTCACCTCTTCCTCCTCCTCCCTCTTCGGAGTCCGCTCGGATTTTCTTGACTTGGCTGGTCTGGATATGATCTGTGAACTTCCCTTTCTTATTGCCCTAGTGGTCCTCAATTTGTGTTAGGTGGTTCCATCGGCTTGATCCGATTTTCGATCTCCCCCTCCCAATCGCTCTGGGTCTTCTTCCTCAGTTTAATCGCTCCCCTAAAAACCTCATATTCGGGATTCCCTCCCTGGCTGCTAATTCCTCTATCACCGTTTTCGTTCACCTCCGTCTTCCCGATCCCTATAAACCCCCGGTTTCTTGGTCGAAATCGTTCACAATTTCCCGCCCCTGGCCCAGTCGATGCAGGTCCATTGCCGCCCTATCGACGCGTCGCCGACCTGGCGGTGGAGTATGGATTGACATCTCTGGCACTGCAATTCTTGTTGCGTGTGAGCTATATGTTATAATTCTTGGCATGCAAGGGTTAATTCACCCCTTGTAGGCTTGCACGCCAAGTATTAGCACGTACTCAATTAAAAAAAAAACTATAATAACAATAATAATTTACATACGTGTGGTTATTTATAATTATTTTTTATATATAAATTATTGAATAAATTCTCGAAAGGGTTTGAGCAAATTCTGAAAAGGTTCTAACCAAATTACGAAAGGGTTGAATACATGCCGAGAGGGTTAGGAAAATTATCCTTTTGTAATAGTATTAACATCCCCGGACGTTCTGCTTGTTCTTTGGACTTTTGTACACAAATTTTGTTGGTTGATTGATCTCTCCGTAGTTGACCCGTATTTGTTCCCTCTTTTGGTGTCGGGTCGTTGCTTTGACTTGGTTGCACTTAGTTCCGAGTTGGGTTGCAGTATCGGGCGTCTTGTATGATTGAGAGGATCGTGGATGTGTTCGTGGTCTTTGAAATCCCTCATATAGGTGGGGGCAACGTCGGTGATTCGCACTTCCGCATGATTCACCTTTTTCGGTGGTGGATTACTGTTCTCTGACTTCTCGGCGCCGAATGTCGTGTGCGTCGTTGCACTCTTCTGTGTTCTTGGCACCCGTGGCTCGCCATGTATCTTCCTCGACTGCTCCGCTGACTAATACAGTAGCTTTTATGGATTGCTTGAGTTTTTCTTTCTTTTCTTTTGTTTTGTATATTTATTTGTTGACAATTTATCCATTTATCGATTCGTCGGCTTATTAAACTTGAACAACTTGTTGTTGATTATTTGCGATTTGAATAATCCCTCTAGAAACCCCAGTCGGGGTAGGTCACTAGTGGGGAGTAAGAGGGGAATGTCAGGAGGTCTCGGTTCGATCTCTACCTCCGCCCATTTTATTGGATGAAAATCCAAAGTTTATCTTGTCCATTTCCAGTGGGTCGAGCCGGTCGGCGATTTACTTGTTGCCTGACCGAAATTTACCGCCAAATGTGGGTTCCTCGTCCTAAAAAAAAAAAAAAAAAAATCCCTCTAGAGTCTATCTCTAGTCATCAAATCATATTGACTTGTTGGAGATATGTGGTAAATCTGTCTCGAACAAATTATTTACCGCCACGCCTCGTGTCAAAATACATGTGGCATTGGATTTTACAGTCAATACGATTTCCAGATTTTAATGCACAATTTATGTCTCTATATGTGCAAATTTTAACTTTTCTCTCGTCCAATTTTTAATGCAGTAATTATAATTTGTTTTGTCAAACTTATGTCAGGTATAGGTTAGGAAGGGTTTTTTCTTTCTTTCTAAAACTCAATATATTAATCATAAGAAATCTATTTTAAAATAGCTAAAAAAAATAATTATTAAAAAATATCTTTTTTTTTTCAGTAGGCAAGAAGTAGATCGACAAAGCGATCTTTGCGATCTTGAAGCCATTAAAAGACGGCTTGAAAGACCTTACGCAGAGGGTCGCCAGTAAAAAAAAATCTAAGATTACAATTACATAAATTTATAATTAAAATATCTAAAGAAAATAGAACGCTTAGACCGCTGATCCGATGGCTTAGACCATTTGCAGGTAGACTGATGCAATGGTTGGATTTAGCATAGACTTAACATAGATGGCTTAGAAGTTAGAAGGCTGCGCTTGTGGATGCGAAGTCTCGGACTCGCAAGTGATGTCTCGGATTCAAGGTTATGAAATCTGAGATTTGAGCATTTTTGTGGAAAAGGTTTTGTTTGAGATTTTAGATTTAGGGTTAAGAATTTGGGGTCATGGAAGTGTAGATCTTGGAGGAGGGCATAGCCGAATGCAGTGGGGAGGAGGTGAGGACGAGTGCGTCGGGGCCAGGAGAGCGAGGGGAGCGTCTCGCCGGGGTTGCGGTCAGAGGTGTGAGGAGTGGCTGGTCAGGGAGGCTTCATAGAGGTTGTGGAACACTGGGCGCCGGGGACCCAGACGGGCAGGGCGCCGGAGAGGCCGGTGAAGGTAGCATGGGAGGGAGCCACCGCACAAGGCCGAAGGAGGACGGCGGAGGCTTAACCCATCCCTAAATAGTACTCCATTTAAAAATAATTATAATTATTATTTGACCGAACTCACTCCATTTAAAAATATTTTATTATGTATTACAATTTTTTTTTTCCTGTAATAACTATAAACCAATCCATCTTTTGATCTAAATTATACTCATATACTCGTAGATTAAGAATATAAATTTCAAAACTACCCTTATAATGAAAATTATAAATCTCATAATAAGATTTCTTACTAATTTTTATGCCCTTAAAAAAAATAGGTTAAGAAATAAAATGGATTTTAATCTATACAGGAAAATTAAATCATTTTGAAAAATTATTAAATGATTAAATTTAAAAACCTTTTCTGAATTTTTAACGGATTCTCAAGTCTCAACCATTACCCCAAATAAAGAAGGCCAGGAAGGATAAAATTCCCTACAAAAAAAAACTCTTAAAAAACAATATTAAAAAAATTAAAATTTAGATAATCTTTTCTTAATAAAGTATAGATTAGAAAACCCGTTTTTTAAGAAAAAATTTGGACGTTTTTGCGAAATGGTCGCGTATTTGGACAATTTTGTAAAATGGCCCCTATATATACCTAATTCTCATTTTTTTTTTATTTTTTTTTTCTAATCGTTGCCCCCAATCCCGTCTCTTCAATCTCTCTCTCCCCGCTCCCCATGGCGATGGAGCTCTCGATCCGGCCAGATGCGCCACCGGTGGCTCTTCCTCCCCCGCTCTTCCTCTGGTGCCACCGGTTAGTGGCCAGATGCGCCACTGTCGGCGTCGATTTCATCAAAAGCAACAACGCCACCGGAGATGCTATTTGACTTCAGATCTGGATCTGGACTTCAATCGACTTATGATCTAATTCAATCGGAAATTGAATTCGACCTCGGATTGGAGGAGGAGTTGCGGCGGAGGAGCGGCGGCGGCGACAATCGATAAGGAGAAGATGAGGAAAATGGAAGATGTCGAGCGAGCGAGGCGAGCAGCCGGAGCGAGCGAGGGAGCGAGGCAGTGCCGAGGTGGATGCGGAGGCCGGAACGAGCGAGCGACGGAGAGAGGGTGGCGGTGGCGACCGAGCGAGCGACGGAGGGAGACTCCGAGATGGCGATGAACAACGTTCCATCAATTAGGATAATTTAGAGAAATTACAAAAATTGTCTATTATTTTTATATTGTAAAATTTTTACCCCAATATTACATTTGCACTACATAAAATTATACCATTTGCATAACAAAGTGTTATATGAGCACAACATACCATTATGTTTAAAAAAAATAAAAAATAAAATAAAACTAGACTTGGGTGATGAAAAAAAGAAAAAAACCTTTAAAAAAGTGCCGACGTGAAAAAAAAATTTATTTGAAAAAAGTGCTGACACAAATAGAATAAAAAGTGCACAAAATTAGAATAAAATGCGCACGAATAATATTATAAAGTAAAAAAAAATTGTTTTCCATGTAGAAAAAAATAAAAAAAAAAGTTAAAAAAATAAAATAAATAAAAACTAGACTATGGTCATATTTGTACAACTTATGATTAAATTTGCACAACGTCCTCTTATATTTGCACGACAAAATGTTAAAAAAAATATTAAAAAAATAGAATGGGGTCATATTTGCACAACTTACTCTTATTTTTGCTCAACAATAGGTTATTTTTTGCAAAACGATCGAGATTTGTGAAATTGTTCTCAACATAATTTTATTTTCTCTCAATATTATTTTAAGAATTGCACGACTCTGTTGTAAGAGTTGCACGACTATGTTGGAAGAGTTGCACGACTATGTTGCAAGAGTGCACGACTATGTTTTAAGAGTTGCACGACTATGTTTAAGAGTTGCACGACTCTGTTTTAAGAGTTGCACGACTCTGGTATAAGAGTTGCACGACTCTGTTTTAAGAGTTGCACGACTCTTGTTGTAAGAGTTGCACGACTCTTGTTTTAAGAGTTGCACGACTCTCTTGCAAGATTTGCACGACTCTGATTTAAGAGTTGCACGACTCTGTTGTAAGAGTTGTACGACTTTGTTGTAAGAGTTGCACGACTCTGTTTTGAGAGTTGCACGACTTTGTTTTAAGAGTTGCACGACTCTGGTTTAAGAGTTGCACGACAATCGAGACTTGTGAAATTATTCTCAACATGATCTTATTTTATGCAAATATGACTCGAGTTTAGTTTTTTTTTTAATTTATTTTACATTTTGTTGTGCAAATATAACCGTAAATTGTGTAAATATAATTGTATATTGTGCAAATATAACATTTTGTTGTGCAAAAATAAAAACAAAAATATAAATTATGGATCACATAATAAAATATAGCTAGTTTTTTTAATTTCTCATATTTGTAGGGTAATTTTTGTAATTTCATCAAAACATCTTCTTCTTCCTCCCGATTCTGCGAAGAAGAGATCGCGCACGCCGACCCTTCCTCGCTCCGGCGTCGCTCGCTCACCACCGCATCCCTCCCTCGCTCCGTCGCTTGCTCACCACCGCATCCCTCCCTCGCTTGCTCGTTCCGCCTCGCTCGACCTCGGCTCAGATATGAGATCCGCCCTCGCTCGACCTTCCTCGATCGCCATGGATCCGGCTCCGCCTTCCAACTGCTCGGTCGACGGCCGGATATTCCTCCTCTTCGATTCCGCCGGTGCAGATCTGGCCGCCTCCGGCTCCGCCTCCAAATCTGGAAACCAGAAGGAGAGAAGGAAGATAGAGGCACGTAGGAGGCGCGTTGAGCGCGTGGCTATTTCGCTAAATTGTCCCAACGTGCGGCTATTTCACAAAATAGGACGGTTTTCGTGGCTATTTTGCAAAATGCCCCGTTTTTTAATAATTGGGTTATAGATTGAATAGTTTATATTCATATTTTGCAATTTTACCTTGGTTGAGAAATTAAATTGTAAAAACAAATAAGTGAACCCTAAAAATTAAATAAAAATGAAATAAAATAAACAAAACACAGGAGAAAATGACCAAAATATTTAAAATATGTCCTCTTTAGAAAAAATCAGCTTTTTTGGCATCATTTATGACGCAAATAACTTTTTTTTTTTTTACAGTAGGCAAAAATTTAGATGTACTAACGACATCCATGATCATCTCGCAAGATGATGTTCTGGAACTCACAACAACAAGTGCTCAAAATAAAATTACAATTAAGGTGAGATTTGGCAATAAAATCAGCTGCACCATTGGCCTCTCGATAGCAATGCTGAAAGATGATACTCTCGAAATCTCTTCTAAAAGAAAGGATCTCTTGGACAATTTGAATGATCTCCCATGGACTATTGTTCGCATGATTGATGGCGTCGATGACGATCGAACAATCACTCTCAAGTATCAATTTACGGAACCCCATCTCCACTGCCAATCTTATACCTGTATAAACAGCAAGAGCTTCTGCCAAAATGACAGAACTCATCCTAACATTACATTTATGTATCCGAATAACCTGACCATCATTATTCCTCACAACACAACCAACTTGTGGTTGAGTATCCCTTTTTACCGAAGCGTCCACATTGATCTTAACTACATCTATTGGAGGACATTTCCATTTCATTTTATCAGGAGGCCTAGCACGTTTAGGTAATTTCGTGTTAATCTGACTTTTATTCCAACAAGAGATATTATCAATAGCTCGAGTTAACGCATAGATCATACCTGTATCAGAAATATTGCGGAAAATAATTTCATTTCTGAGCTCCCAAATTGAATGCCATAAATGACATAGATCAGTAAAATCTAGATTAAGAGTCCTAGTATTTATAATATTCTCTTGAACATCACTTGTTAATGTTGGGAAAGTGAAACATTTGTTCAACTTAACACCCAGATTTTGAATAAGAGATTTTGTAATTTGACAATTAAACAATAAATGATTTGTATCTTCAATATCAGAATTACAAAGAGAACAAATACTAGGAACTCTATTTATATATCTATTTAACCGGGCAGTTGTTGGCAGGATATCCAAGAAAATTTTCCAAATAAAATTTTTAATATTCGGAGGGATATTAAGATTCCAAATCCAATCTGCTGGAAATTTCTGCGTTTTCCTAGTTTTATATAGCGAGGAAGTGGATTTAACAGAAAATGAGGCAAATAACTTTGGCAATATGTTTTCAAGAAGTAGATCATGTAAAATTAGAATGGAGCTAGCGAAACAATTGTCAAGAACAAAATTATTGCATTATTGCATATATATGTTCGGAAGATACACGTCGTACTAATTTGGTGTTTTTGTTGACATCAAATTGCTTGTTTGTATTGCAAATGTACACACAATTTGGGCTACGTGGGCGGTGTCAGTGTACCAACGGTCATCGGTTTTTCTATTATATACCATAAGAACATATAGAATATCTATATGATAAAAATTATAAATTAGAAAATATTTCCTATTAAAAAATAACGGTCTTTCTATCCTATGTTTTACAGATTTTTTATTAAAAAAATAAACGACTCTATAAATTTAATTAAAAGAAAAATTAAATTGATTAAAATTTAAAAAATATTTCTAAATTAGAGCATAAACATTTGGGTATAAGATAGAAAAACCGAAATATATAGACTAGATTAATTTACTCGAAAACTAAGATTGTGGTGTACGTCTGCGCATATGCAATAAATCCAAAATATAAATCATCGAGATTCCTAAATTTAATTCATCGACATTGGTTCTTATGGGACGGGGTTAATAAACTGACTAAAATTATAAACAGGGTAAAAATTTATAAATTGTTGGTAAAAGTATTTAAAAATTTATGAAAAAATATAAACTCCGCATGGGGTGAAAAACAGTTTATTTGTAAAAAGTGTAGTTTATTTTGTTATTATTAGGAGTATTATGGTATTTGCAAATCAAATAAACCACATAAACCCCAAAATAAGCTTCAATTTGCAGCTTATTTTTAAAACCCTTTTTTTAACTGATTATAGATTATTTGTTGTTCTCATACGCTCTTTAAACCGATTTATTTTTTTAACAGCTAATAATTTCTATTTTTTAACCGGTTTATACCGGTGACATACACACTATATATTGTTCTCATTAAATCCGATTTGTTTCTTTTTTTTAGCAATGTAGAGTTCAAAAGCAAAATTCAAATGACATTAAATTAAACTTATAATACAATTAATTCCATAAGATTTTCTCCAACATTGGAAGGTGAAGGAGTAAAGGTACATTTTTATATAATAATCCATTAATCTACATCTTTAGTTTGAAAATTGGCAATATATATCCAGTTTAGCTCTAATCACAACACATTTAATTCAAATTTACAGCTAATGGTACAGTTGATCATATAGGGATTAGAGGAGCTTGAATGCATACTTTTCACTCACATGACAAGGCACCAAAAATTATTTACTATTTAGAGCTTTATTTTTGGCTTTATTTTGAATAATAATTGACTTTATGGAATATCTCCTTTAATTTGCTGCTAAAATTTCTAAAGTTGCTTCACAAAACGGCGTGTTTTAAGTTGGATTCCAATTTATTTTATTTTCCTCGAACGTTTCATCTACACGAACAGCTTCTCTAAAATTTATCTAAAAATGAAAAAACAAACAAATTATAACTAGATCAAAAACTTTGGCTCATCTCGTAACCGGGAGTTTGACTCATCTCATCAGAGGTATCATTCTGGTAATAGCTTATTTTTCATGCGACACGAGTGGAGAATTTTATTTTTTTTTATGACGTGGAGGTTTCGATGTTATCGACTAATCCTCCACAGCCCGAGCACTAGCTTGCAAAGCACTCGAGCCGGGTAAGTCAAGCGGCATGCCGCGAGGCAGGCTCACCCATGCCAAGGTAAACCAAGACATGAGTATCCACTATGACACAAATTGCTCCTAGTGAGATTTGAACCCTTGACCTCATGGTAGTGATGCACTGATGCACAAGGAAGCACCTCACTCTTACTACTAGGACAAGAGATCATTGGTCAAAAAGTGACTAACTGGTATTTTTGTTGATGGGGACCCATAAGGCCCCCTTTTTTCAAGAACCTTTTAGTGTGAGAGATTCCCACAAACGACGTCAATGACGACACACTCCTTGAAAATCCCATTTTTAGTGGGAAGGTGTACCCGGCAAGGTTATTAGGATCGGGATCCTAGGATCGAATCACAACAGGGTTCGTGGATCGGATCGTAAGATCCCATTGTGGGATTGTAAGATCCTTGAAATATAATTAATAAATATAAAATTATATATATGAAAAAGATATAAAATAAAATGACTTCGTTTAAAATTCTAGAATTCATATTTGTCCAAGTATAGTGATAAAAAAGTGTCTCTAAGGCAAAATGGCTGAATTTAAAGCGCTCACATACACACCACATGATTACAGTATATATTATAGAATGTCTCTAATGCAAGAGATAACAAAATGTCTTACATAATTCATATAATCCATAAGTTTAAAACATAAAGATATTGAATCATCAATCATCATATTTATAGCCATAAACTTCAATGTTGCTTCTGACTTCATTGCTTGCGTGCTCCCATCCTAGGTCTAATTTAGAACCAGGGGTCCTTTTTCTTGATGATAACTGAACTGAAGCACCATTAGTAGACATTGCGAAGCCCAGAAATATTACCTTAATGAATAAGCCCACAACAAGTCCGATGCCAGCCCCTTGCACTCCACTTCGCTATGAACTCACTCAGTTCAGAACTCTATTGCACTCATCAGTCAACACGCCGACAATCACTCATTCAACACGTCGAAAGTTGAGAGATGATCCACCGTCTAATAAAGATTAAATCACGGTCGAAGTCAAATAGATTGAAGAGCTTGATGTTGAGAGAGAATGAAAAGTTGAGTTGTAGTTGAATAGCGATTAATGGTACTAGGGTTTGAGTCAGATTGTGTCATGGTGAGAAGAAGGTTGAGATGCCCTACAGATTCGAATGAGCCATTTGGGCCAATTTTGACAATTTGGGCCAAAACGAACCATTTTTTTACACTTCGAATGAGCTGAGAAGGGAAATTCAAAGGATCTTATAGGATCGTAATATCCCACCGATCCTATAAAATCCTAAAGATCCTATCACCGATTCTACACCAAAACGATTTTATGTACCGATCCGGATCAGGATCATGGATGGGATCGTAGGATCTCTAGGATCGTGAGATCCGTATTGCGATTCTAATAACATTGGTACCCGGCTATGGGGTTTCCATTGATCAATACAGACTTATCTGACCCGCGTCTCACATGTACACACGACCCACCCTGCGCCGTACTCTCGCGAGGGTGTGGGATCCATACCCCGTCCGCCTGGGAGAATGACGCCTCAGTATTTTAAGTTTTAAGGAATATACCTGCAACGCGAGCGGAGATTGAGTTATCAAATTAAATCGCCGCGAACAATATTTACTTACTCCTCACAAGGGCTTTCCGAAATCCTTTTGTTGTTGGACGCTAAAGTGACTAATGATCCTTCCACGGAGCTTTCTATGTTCTCGGTCGTGCGATTAAACTGGGAGACTTCAGGAATATAAAAGTGTCTCTACTTCGATTTCTCCTTCTCTCTACACTTCTCTTCTTTTGGATTCCAAAAGCCCTTTCCTCATTATCTTCTTCGCTCTTTTGTAGTAGTCCAATAGCATGGACATGGCTGTGTCACATGTTAAGTCAGCGTTGACACGTGTAATCTCTGTGGGTAGGGGGCATGTATGATATATATCTATCCTTGCCGTTCCTTTGTGTTCGTGACACACTCAATTGTCCGCGGATGCCTTCACATGATGTTTTCTTCTGGTCTTATTATTTTCTTCAAATGTGGATGCTTTCAACAGATGGATGTTTCCTTCCGATTTCACTACTTAATGCGGATGCATATTAGCATACATGCTATATCACATATTATAATAATAATAATAATAATAATAATAATAATAATAATAAAAAATAATAATAAAGTACATCAAGCTTTCACTACTTAATACGTACAATGCATTATCCATAATACTGTTTCCGTTTTAAAATATAAGTTATTTAATTTTTCATCACGTATTTTTTTAATTTAAAAACTCTCTTGATTTTTTTAATAAAATCATATTTATCAATAATAAATTTATTTTTAAAAAAATTAATTAAAAACTAATATTTTATATAATTTTTAATTTTTTAAAAAGCGTGTGACTAAGCAGACAACCTATATTTTAAAACTAGGTAGGTAAGAAATTAAAGTTTTCACTTGATTTAGCTAGCTAAACTTATTAGTGACCAAACTTGAAGAAAATTAATGTAAATTTCAAACTCGAGTTGTGTAAAAAAAAAAGTCGTGAAAATTACTCCTATATATGAATCTGACAAACCTAAAAACGACAACAATTTGCCAATATATTTATAAGCTTATAAATGCAAGTGGGAAGTGTTTTGTCCCCTCTTCCATTCAAGTCACAAGACAAAACAAGCACCATGTTTACAGGGGAAACTAAAAATAAACATATACTCCAAAAAATAAAAACGAAAAATAACGAAGATGGGAAGGAGCTGATCGGAGAGGACACGTGTCAGGAGAGCAGGATCGAACGGTCGGGATCAGTTGCCCGCCCAGAAGGTCAGGGTGCCCTTCCGGAGGCCTCCTGAGTGTCCTCTCGCTGCGTCAGATTTCCGTATTTAAATGTTCAAATTCCCTCTCCTCTCTCCCCCCGATGAGAGAGACTCGGTGTGCCTGTGAATTCTAGAGAGAGAGAGAGAGAGTGAGGAATCCCAACGAACCGCCATTAATGAGCACCTTCCACTACCTATCTAACCGCCCATCCCCCCACTCCCTTTCCCTCTCAGTTGGTTATTGTCTCCTCTCTCCTCTCAGTTTCCTTTTTTGTCCGCCATTTTCGCCACTTTGATTTGAAGCGCGAGTTTCTGTTCTCTTCGTTGTTCGACGCGGGAGTGAGATCTGTGCGGTCGATTCTTCTTCCTGTGGTTTATTTGTTTCGTTTTGTTCCTCATTTGATTTCGAAATTTTGAACCAAAAAGTTGAGACAGCATTTAGGGCTTTTTGTTTTTTTCGAATGAGGTGAAGGTGTTTGAATTGAGTTTCTCGGATCCTTCAGTTGTCGTCTTTCTCGAGGTGCTCGCGTGATCTTTTTGTGCCTATTCCCCGCAATCACCGATCGCTGTTCTCTTCAATTTTGCCTAGAATCGAATCTCCGTTTCTCTTTCTCTCTCTCTTTTCTGCTTTTCAAGCTTTCGGAAGAGGTTCCTTTAGATGTTAAAAAATGGAGCGGTTTCGTCGACAGAGATCACAAGCTGCTAGGTTTTCGTCAGCTTCCAAAGTGACCACAATCATTGATCGGAGCTCCGACCATAAGCTGGATTACAATGATAGACCTCTCAGAGGTATCTCCCTCCCTCCCTCTCAGCATCGATTTGAGCTTTTGGTTGTAATATTCTAGAAATAGATAGGAGTTTGCTGACATGCCGTGTACTTTGTTAAAGCGTTGGGATTGAATTGACGGTACTATACCTTTATTTAGTGGGAGCTGACATCATTTCGTCTGCCTTTGATTGAGTCTTTAGGTTATGATGATGCATTATTTTGCCACTGCTTTGTCTTCTCCCTGACTCTGATTTCGCTCTTCATTTACTTTTACAACCAGTTTATTTGCCCAAGTAATTTGGCTTCATCTCATATGAAAACACCTTGATTCCTAGAGGAGGTGTTAACAAACATACAGAAGTTGGTGGAAAACTGAATTGAGTTATTTCCATATCTTGAAGCTTGAAATTGCTTAAAGCTGCTATGTTGTGGCCGAGTGTTAGGTATCTTGAGAGAATGCTGTTAGCATTTGATTCTGTTGCAGAAAAGCTTCCACCCTTTTGCAATGGTGTATAGATTCTATAGATACACTTGCTGATGTTGTTTTGTGGATGTTTCAGGAAACCATCATGCTATGAAGCAGAATTTCCCGAACCCAGAATCTGATTTCAGTTCTCGTGGCCGGAACAGAACGACATTGGAGCATCAGGTGAGCTGATCCTGTGTTTGTATTGCTTGATCTTATTCATACAGCAAATATGTAATTTTTTGTTGTTGTGTAAAGATACTGTCTTTTCACTTGACACTTGTTGATGGTTTGTATGAATCTGCTATACAGCTTGCAGTTGAACTGGGCCAAACTAGTTCCTTGTCACCATCTGGCAGCTTAATGAAGAGTTTGCTAGAAGACGAGATGTCAAAAGAAGTAGAATCCAGAAGGCGAGCACCCAGTGTCATAGCAAAACTGATGGGTCTTGACAGGATGCCTTCGCAGAATGGCACTGGCAAACAACCTAAAAGACCATCCGATTCTATCAATGGGCAAACCGTGTCAGCTGGTACATGTAAGCATAGAAAATCATGCAAAAGCCAATCTTGTAGGAAGATTGCGAAGGAACAACAACAGTTTAAGGATGTTTATGAAGTTAGAGAGAGTTTGAAAGGTCAGTCCGGAGGCTATTCGTCTCAAAAACCTGTCAACAGAAAGCATACTGAAGATGAGATGGCTTTCATAAGACAGAAGTTCATGGATGCAAAACGTCTCTCCACTGATAAAAAGCTTCAGGATTCGAAGGAATTTCATGATGCTATTGATGTGCTCAGTTCTAACAATCATCTCTTCCTGAAATTACTCCAGGAGCCTGATCCGTTGTTTGCAAAGCAAAAGCATGATTCACCTGCTCTTCCACAATCCCACCGTGGAAATGTCCGGAATCTGAAGGTATCAAAGATATTGGACTACAATATTAATGCAATAGGGCGCCAGACCGGCAGAGAAGGTTCACAGAAGATCGATATTAGCTTCTCTCGCCATTGTCAAGAGGGTTTACTCAATCATAGATCCCACAGGCATGCACAATATTCGGATAAATATGTCGCTTTTCCTGCTGAAGGCATGGAAGCAACACGTGCTGCCCCAACAAAAATAGTTCTTTTGAAACCGAATCTTGGAAGGTCACAGCAAACTGCCAAATCATTTTCATCTCCTAGTCCTTGTGAACTTGGGCCAGATATTGAAATGCATATGATGAAACAAGTGCATGACAGGCATGGTGTTGCTGAACTGTGGGGTAAGAAAAGGTTACCATCTGATCTGGACTTCTCTGCACACAAATCTCAAGAATCCAGGGAGCTAGCTAAAGAAATCACACACGAAATGAAAACTAGGTTAGATGGCCTTTCCTTTGACATGCCTGTATCAGGATACAAAGGGTACTCTGCAGATGAGAGTTCACATGATATGTCAGGTAACGATTCATCTAATGAATCGGACACATCATTTTTAACTACTTACCAAAGTCCTTATTGCTCAAGTTTTCGAGGAAAATCTTCATCATTACAGTTTACCGAGTCATCTGTGAATAAAGAAGGCAAGAAGAGACTGTCAGAGAGGTGGAAGATGACTCACCAGTCTCAGGAAATAAGTATGGACAAGGGTACTACATTAGGAGAGATGCTTTCTATGCCTGATTGGGACATTGAGTCACCAAATTTGGATGGAGCAGTGGCTAAGGAAGGGTCTTCAGGCAGATTAGATGGTCATGTCAGGCTGGCAGGATCAGCTGAACCTTTGGGAATTAGCAGCAAAGATGGATGGAAGGGTGGAAGTGTCAGAAGTTTGTCAAGATCCAGGTCTCTTCCAAATGCTAATGATCATGTTGAAAATCCTGAAAGCCACATCAAGCATGAAGTGTTCGGCACCCAAAGTTTCTTGGTCCCTAAAGAAGGTGCCAGACATGGCAGAAAGAAGGCCGTAAATAGGGATTCAAGTTTGAAAGAAGGATCATCTTCTGAAAGTAGAAGAAGACTAAGTGATAAGATGCTTCACTTTTCTCATCGAATGAGTATGGAAATGGCAAATGCAGAGCAAGAAGACGAACTTGGTGTCAGTGGAAACAAGAGTGTCCTTGAAGAAAAGGATGCTCCTGAACATCAAGCTGTGACTCTGGAAGCTCCAACTCCAACCTGTCGACTAGATACAAATTTGAATATTGATGCAACAACGGTGATAGAGAATGAGAACACCCTTGTATCAGTGATTTCTGGTGATGATCTGTTACCTGCATCAAACTTGGCCATTGATTTGAAAGCAAAAGATGATTGTAGTAGAGGTTTGTTGCCTGAATCTACTCAGGTTTGTTTCGCTTTACTTCTCTACAATAATCATAATAATTTCTTTGTTAAACCTGGTTCATCTGTAGATGCCATATTTGTGCCATCTCATGTTGCAAACTATTTTATGTGAGATATAATCCCTGTTCTCATAAGTCATAAGCTCTAAGGCTTGCATAATGAGTTATGGTATTGACTAAATGAATATGCATTGTTTTGCTTGTGTGTACAATCACTTTTTGCCATGCTAAGACTTTGCTGCAATGGGATATTCCAAGCATGTAGAGAATGAGGTTAACTTATCGAAGCCTATTGACATAATAAACATGTACAGGTGTGATGAACCGCCCAATGCTTTGAAGTTTGTTCAGCTTGTCTATATTGTTCCTAGTTTTTAGTACTGAAAATGCTACTCTGATTTTATTTGAACAATATCCTTGTTGAGTTGTGATGCTTTTAAGAAGATAGAATAATTGTTTGTTGATATAGCTAGTGTAATAGTAGCTCAAGTAAGTCTGTCATGACCAGTAAGTTTCTTATTTTCTGGTCTTATGTGACCATTCATTTGAGTAATTAGCAGAGGAAACAACATCAAACCCAGATATGCTTGTCCCGATACAACTGCTGCTCACTCTCGCATTATTCAATACTATTAATTGTTCCCTCTCATATGCTTTTTGTTGTTTCATTTTGTCGACGATGCTACACTTTCCTGACTTATGTGCTTTTATCTTAAAAGTTTAATTTAATATCATATGGTGGAAACCATCAATAACATGGGAGAGTAATGGTTTCCCTTGTATGTAGAGTTCTGCCGCTCAACCTGAATCTCCAGTTAGCAGTAAGGAGGCTGATCAACCTAGTCCAGTTTCAGTTCTTGAAGCTCCTTTTACAGAAGATCCCTCATCGGGCTCTGAATGTTTCGAGAGAGTTAGTGCTGATCTTCATGGTATGAGATCTCTCTATGTACCTGCCAATTACCGTCCAGAAATCAAAATATGTGGTGGCTGTCTATGTACCTGCCAATTACCATCCAGAAATCGATATATACTTTTGTCTTATCTGATTTTGATCTTATCCCTTGAGTTTTCTGTAATGCCAATGGTGAAAATATTTCCTTCCATGAATCTCCCCATTCACAGGCCTGAGGATGCAACTCCAGCTTCTCAAGCTAGAATCAAATGCATATGATGAGGGCAGCTCGCTGATCTCAAGTGACGAGGACGAAGCATCCACTGAGTCCGTAGTAGCAGCAAAAGGACCAACACTTGCTGAATGCGACAGCTGGGAGGCCTCCTACACAGCAGATGTGCTTGCTGAACTCGATCTTGAAGACAACGACCCCAACATGCTCATGGCAACATGGTCAGAGTGCCCTGTTGGCCCCTGGATCTTCGAGAAGCTCGAGAAGCAGTATAGCAACCAGGAAGCCGGTTGCTCCAGACCAGACCGGAGGCTACTCTTCGAACGCATAAAGTACGCCATAATGGAGATCACCCAACGCTCCATTAACCCGCAGCCCTGGGTAACAACCCGTTTAGGCTGCGGATTTGGGCCTCAGCTTACCAAGGCCAGGTTCGAGTCTGAGTTGCGTAAACTACTGGCAGATAAAGCAACAATCAAGGAAGAGAATGAAACCACAACCATGGCCAAGGCGGCCCTGCAGGCCGACTCACAGTGGATGGATCTCAGAATGCACATCGATGGCATAGGCCGGGAACTCGGGAAGATGGTGTTGGACGACCTTATAGTAGAGTCCTTGGCAATCGAAAACGAGTACTAGTCGCGGCACCGGTAGCGTAGGAGAAGAGGGGCACATGCATATAGTATGCAATGGGAATTGATCGATCATGGATCAATTCAGATGGGGAGATTTGGAATAAGTATAGTTTTGACAGAAAAGTCTGTTATATTATGCAAATATGTTTATATATATATTAGCTGAAATGTGTGTAAAATTTCCGATACTCACATCTGCATCTTTTCTGATAATCTTAGGGCATCAGGTGGCCCACAAAAATTCCTGATGAACGAGACAAAAAACTGAAAACCTAACATAGGAGATTAAACATAACTCCTCACTGAAGTAGACATGGGTAAAATTGAATATTCAGACGGAAAATCAATCAGTACAAACTACAAAATGTATGCAAATACAATCCAAGTTTTGGGCTCTTTGCTAACAAACATGATACTTGTATTAAATATAATTAAAAAAGTTTGGGTTTCCCTCCATCATAAATTCATACATATAAAATGTTTTTTTAATTATAAAAAAACATATTGGAAGGCACCAAACAGCACCTTTTGGGGCAGAGTGGAAAACTGGTAAGCGTGGTGCTCTCATGAGCCCGTATGAGACATGGCAGACAAAACATTAAATTCACAATTAATAAATATATATTGGAGTAAGAGATAGAATTAAAATTCATATCGTAAAACATGATGATCGGGCTTGTATGGAAAAAAAAATAAGGGTGTAGTTGGATTTCAATGGATTATAATTATAAACATTTGAGTAGTTTTTTGTTAGTTTATTTTAGAATGTGTTTGAAATAACGTAATTTGAAATAAAATATATGGTAAATTATGTCAATAAGTTATACTCCCTCCGTTCGGATTTATTTGATGTTTTAGGAGATGAAATTTGTTCAACAATATTTGATGTTTTAGAAGTAATCATTACACTTTCTTTTACTTTTGCACTAGTATCAATGTAATTTGTACTTTTTTTTTAAAGTTTAACCAATTACATTTGTCCATAATAAATGTGATGATGGAATAAAAATTATTTTATGGGGTATTTAAATGTGAAAGGAGTATTTCTTAATCTTTGTGCATTCATCCAAAACATCAAATAAATCCGAACGGAGGGAGTATATTAAATGTATATATAATTCTAAAATTTATGCAGCAGTATGTGTTTAATCTTTATAAGATATTTTATTTCAAAGTCAGGTCATTTAAATAAATTGTAAAATGAGCGAGTCAAAACACGCCCTAATTATAAGCTCGTATGTATGAACTCGAATTCTTATTTGGAGTGATTACTAGAATGTCCTAATTTTTGGACCTTATTAGGAAAAAGACTCCCACCTCCTCCAAATTAGCAAAAGGGAATTCCGTTTGGTACCCCCGAGTTTTTGACAATTCCGGATGTTGTCCCTCACTTTTTTTTTGTCCGGATGGTACCCCTGAGTTTTGTCAAAAGTCCGGCCCATACCCAAAACTCATAGTTTCTTCTTTTTAATGAATAAAACCACCCATTATTTTTATTTTTTCATAAATATGCCCATTTACTTTTAACATTAAACAAAACTACTTATTATTTAACTAAATTCAAAACAAAATTGACAAAATCACCTTTATTTTTTAAAATTAATAAGATCACACATTATTGCCAAAGTTGTAGCAAAAAATACCCATTCTTTCCAAAAATTTTTTTGAAGAAAATCAACTATTATTTTTGACATTACACAAAAGATCAGTTACATATTTTTCATATTTTATAAAAAATAAATCTCATTATTTGTCAAATATTGCATGCACATAATCACCCATTATTTACAAAATTTTGCACAAATCCACTATCTTATTATGTGAACAAAAATAGTTAACCTACACATTATAAAAAAATACTTTGTAAAACCATACTTTGTGTAAAACCACCCTTTATGCTTTAAAAAATGCACAAAATCATTTCTTGTGTAATAAAAGAAGGTGTTATTCATTTCTTTTGTTTGGAATACATAAAACCTAATAAAATAAGAATGATGAATCTCTTATTATATTTTTCTTTTACAAGAAGAAAAATAAATAAATAAAATTTACTTTTCTTTTTCAAAAAAATTATAATCAAGCATTTGGTTAAATTGATCAATCACATTTACAAATGTTTAAAGTTAATGAGATATAAGTTAAATATTGTTTTGAAAAATAATATGTGTTAAAAATATTGCAATAAATTTTTTTGGAAATATTGCAATAAAAATTTTGGAAATATTGATCAATCACATTTACAAATATTGCAATAAAAATTTTGGAAATAATATGTGATTTTGTAAAATTTTAAAAAATAAAGTTGGTTTTGTCACTTTTGTGTTGAATTTTGTTAATTAATATGTAGTTTTGTTCAATGTTAAAAGTAAATGGGCATATTTATGAAAAAATAAAAATAATGGGTGGTTTTATTCATTAAAAAGAAGAAACTATGAGTTTTGGGCATGTGCCGGACTTTTGACAAAACTCAGGGGTACCATCCGGACAAAAAAAAAGTGTAGGACACCATCCGAAATTGTCAAAAACTCGGGGGTACCAAACGGAATTTCCCTTCGCAAAATGTCCACCGCCCCCCTTGGCCCCTGTGCCCCCCTCCAGTGCCCCCTGTGCCCCCCTCCCGCCTCATTATTATTATTATTATTATTATTATTATTATTATTATTATTATTATTATTATTATTATTATTTTGCCGCGTTTCAAAAGTTGCTGAAACGGAATTGCTGAAACTTCTTTTTCAGCACATACGGTTTCAGCAATCCCTGTTTCAATTTTTTGCCGCAGTTGTTTTTTCCGTGTTGTTGAAATGGAATTGCTGAAACTCCTGTTTCAGCACATACGGTTTCAGCAACCCCTTATCCAGTTTTTTTTTTCTCAGTTTTTTTTTTTTTTTTTTTTGCGTTTCCAGAAGTGTTGAAACGGAATTGCTAAAACTTCTGTTTCAGCACATACGGTTTCAGCAACCCTTGTTTCAATGTTTTTTTTACCGCGTTGCTGGCTGAAAACGGAGTTGCTGAAACCCCTGTTTCAGCACATTCGGTTTCAGCAACCCTTGTTTTCAATGAGTTTTTTTTACCGCGTTGCTGAAACAAGAGTTGTTGATGCTGAAAACCCGGTTTTAGATGCTGAAATTGTTGCTGAAACCGGCGTTAATTTTTTTTCCTTTTTTTTTCCCGGATCACCACTTCGATACCGAAGGTGTTGAAACCGGAGTTGCTTTTTTTTTCGCGTCACCACTTCGACACCGGAATTGCTGCAACCGGAGTTTGTTTTTTTCAAAAATGTTGAAATAGTACCTCATACAATTTTATAAGAATTGATTTCAGCATACGAATTTTGCTAATAAAGAATTAATTTCAGCATTTCAGATCACACAAAAAATCAAGAAGCTAATAAGCTATCTAAAAGTTTCAGCAAGGCAAAAAAATATGCTGAAATTGCATAAACAGCATTTGATATCCGACTTTGACCCAATAGTGATTTAAGTTCAGCATTTCAGATAAAAAAAAATGCTGAAATGCTGAAATATATATTTGTGTGTAATATATTGTAGCTCATATAATTTTATAAGATTTAATTTCAACATTTCAGCATAAGAAAAAGTTTCAGCAAGACAAAAAAATTGCTGAAATTGCCAAGAAGCTAATAACCTATCTAAAAGTCTGGAACACTTCCAGATCCAGGAAATCCAAGCAAAGAAGACAGAGATTGACCTTGATGTAGGTAGTGCCGTCTTCTTCGACGATCCAACCAGCTTCAACGCAGAGAGCCTTCAACACCTAATTGTTATCGCAATGCTTAGGGAGCTTGAAGTCTGGAACGCCGAATCCACCGGAATCCACCAGAATCGGCCTCCGGGGCTGAAATCGGCGCCGAATCAGAAATTCGGGGCTGAGAGAGCTTGAAGTCTGGAACGTTGTCCACTGCCGGCAATGGAGGTCGTCAGATCTGCACAGGAGCTCCGAGATCTGGAGCCTCTAATCCAGATCTGGATCTGCACAGTTGCGACGATGGAGAACGAGGATTGCGAGGTGGCAAAACCTCACCAAAACCTAATCAATCTTGTCGCCGGAAATGAATCTGGTCGGCCGACGGAACCGGGAGCGGAGAAAGCTTCCAGGAGGATGTTGAAGGTGCTGAAATGGCTGCTCCGCACCATCCGCCGGCGACGCCAGAAGCAAGAGAGGGAGCAAGGGCGTGGCGCTGGCGAGGCATTGCAATTAGAGGCGAGGCGAGAGAAGAGCCGAGATCCGAGATCCCTAACAACGAGAACATTCACAGAGGAGACGATCTGCCGGACGACGGAGAGCAACGAGAGGAAGGAGAGCGAGATTCACAAGGGGAAGAGCGACTGTGGATCGAGATATCGAGAGATATGAGAGATCTAAATGGGAGGGGGGGCACAGATTTAGGGCGTGGACTTTTAACAAATTTGACGGAGGTGGGAGACAATTAATTAATTTGACCGAAAATTTGCGCCTTCGGCGCAAATTTTCTCTTCTTATTTATATCATATTAGGAATATAAACTCGTTTTTTCAGGAACCACTTCTTTTCTTTCTTTTTTTCTTTTTTTTTATTAGGTAAAAATTCGATGGCCAGACAGACCTGGCTCATCGAGAGGCCGACAGAGTCGGAAGACGGCGAACCGTCGAGCATACAATCTAAAGTAAACGGTGCAATACAAAAGTGACAACTAAAAAACCCCAGATGAACCTAACCAAACAGAGCTGAGAACAACACGGACAGACCCCGGAGCCAAGCGCCACCAAGCGATGACACCGCTGGCCAGCGGTACATCAGGAGTCCCTCCTGTGGGCGATAAAGACGAACCTCCAAGGAAATTTTTGGAATACGGAGTCACCTCGATGCACACCGCCACGACCCCAGCCAGACCCGACACCGGACACCAGAGTCCCAACTCAGACTAGGACCGCCAAGAACACCCGGAACCGTCGCCGAGAGCCACCCTGTATATAACGCACCAAATAAACCCCTTACAGGAGATTGTCAGGACCCTTACGGGTGGATTACTCAGATCCTTTCGGATGTATTTAGTCAAACCCATATAATTTGGGATCATACAAGGTTTTTTTTTTTTTTTTTACAAAATCTCAACCTTGGGCCCGAAGGACCAAGGAAGAGAGGAGGTGCGCAGCCAGGGGTGTCGGATCGGGCAGCGATTTCAAGCCGGAGGCGGCCGGAAATCAGGCAAGCCACCAAAAAAGAAGGAGGAAGGCCATCAGGAGGGAAGGGAGACGCAAGCAGCGGTAAGGAGGAGGCGGCATAGCGATGACACCACCGACCCCGAGCCGGCATCATCTACGCAGAAACCAGAACCAACAGGAGAGAGGCAACATTGGAGAGTAGCGATCGCCACTACCAAGCCAACGAGCCCCGAAGAGACGAAAACGACATGGCAATCGATGATCGGCGAGCCCAAAACCCTCAAAAACCAGGATGCAAGGAAGATTGGGCGGAGGGTTCAAATTTAGGGTTACACACCCACACCAAATCGAGCCCGAATCTCACCGGGAGGAGGTCAATCGACCACCAAAAGGCCAGAAACGGAGCCGATGAGGGGCAAGAAGGTTTGATCGAAGGCTACGGCGGAGGATTTGCACTGTCGGGTGAAGAAGAAGATGGAAATTGAGGGCGCGTGGCCCCTAAGGGCCAGCACGTTCTCTCTGTTTGGAATCACTTCTATTGGTTTTGTTTTGATTTTTCATGGGAGTTTGAGTCCATACCCGCCATCCAACCATGCTACTATATGTTAACTCGGTTGGGTCCGGTGGGGCTAAGATAAACTGGAGGGAGGTCGTGTGTGTAAACCCACATACGGGAGACTCAAACAACACATAAATCCAACGAGGTTCCAACTCAAAACCAATTGATAACGAAAGGAGTAGCCCTTCAATCATTCTCAATACTCCGTATTACTATAGTACATTAGTACCCCTTGACTTGTCTCTCTTCTGCTGCATCATAACAGGAGGTTCTTGGCTTTGGGTCCTCGTTTGTTGGGTTACCCCTTTTGTTGTGTTCTGCCTATGACCACCCTTGTATTGGCACTTTGTCCATCTCCATTTTTTTTCTTTTTTTTTTCCCACACAATACGGTCTTTCAAATTTCGATCATATATAACAAAAAAAACAGTTTTATTATCATATCCTCCAAGGATATATATATATGATAATATTTCCGTTTTAGAAAAAAACATTTACTTAATTTAGTTGCTTTAGTCAAATTTTAAATTAGATTATTATGGTACAATTATTGTTTGTCGGAAAGACCGATATTAAACATGGACAATCTCTAATACATACGGAGTATATTGCTACCCATGGGAATAAAAATTCGAAAATAATAAATTAAAAGCACTAGTTAAAGATTGGGGAGGATATTAATTTGTAAATTTTGATTTTAGATCGTTTGATTCATTTATAAATGAAAAGTAATCGGATTTATATTTAACTTTTTATTAAACTAAAGTAATTAAAGTTAAATCATGGTGACTCAACCGGTAACAAGGGTCTGATACCAGTGCTCACTGCGCACAAAGAGCCCCTCACTTGAGTCACTTGAGAGGTTACTTCCACACTGCCACTTATCCATGCTCCAAATGCCACACCTGTCCGATTGAGCTAAGCCCATACATACGTCTATTAACTAAATAATTTTTTTTTTTTGGTAATAACTAAATAAATTATGAAAGAGAGTACTAATCCTCGAATTATTAATTAATTTATTCCTCCATTTACAAAACAAATCATTTCGGTTCTTCAAAGTTCAAACCCAAGCCAGGCAGGATTAATTAGCCAAGATGCAACTACCACCGGTCCACACAGACACAGATTCTTAATTCTTAATTTCTGACACACAAAAAATAAACTCAGTTGCAAACCCTACAATTAAAATCAATGCTCAGCTTCCTAATTACTTCTAACTAGAATAAATAAAACCCTAATATCGAAACATTAATTACAAATTAATTAACTAATCACCCCCTTTTACGGGTTTAATCAATTAATTAAAAAAGAAATTAAAAAGCAAGCTACAAGATCTTATGATCCATGAAGGGTGTGGAGGCAGCTGAAGCAGGTGGAGTCCATAGCTGGGCATTCTTAACCTTTGAAATGCTGGCTAACACTTGTAATGGAGTCACCTCTCCCACCACTGTCACCTTCTTTGCTGCAAAGTCTATGTTGAAAGATGTCACTCCTGCTCAATCCATCATAAACCCGTCTTATTACATACAGATAACTACATCATAAATCCATCATAAACCCGTCTTATTACATACAGATAACTACATCATAAGCGGTGAGTACACTTATACTGAACTCCGTATTTAGTAAAAAATAAAATGTCACATCACAGTGCACGCGGAGATGGTCCTAAAACTGTGTGTTACTGCAACAATTTAATTAAGGGGGGTCAATCTTTAGGGACCAATATTCTATATGTTCTATTGATTGGATTATATTGGTCCATTTGGGCTGGTAGATAGATCTATCTTTACTTGCTATCAGTATCTATTAACACCTGGTGGGTCCACTCAGGCTTACTGATAGATCAATTCAAATGAAATCTCAAAGTTACAATCTTTTTTAAGTGTATGCATATATGATGCAACCTTGTACAACACTAATTATATTGTTTCTCAGTTTCAGTCCATGGATATAATCTGGCTGAAATTCCTATCAATTATGTGACATAAGCATTACAAATTTCACAAAGCCATGCATCCTAAATAAGGAAATTTTGCAAATCCCTTTATTATGATAGAAAACACTTTAAAAATGGTAAATTACCACTTCATTTGTACAGTTAATTAGGTTAAATTTGATTTTTTTTTTAAAGTGATAATTTCACCATATCTTAGTCATTTTTAAAGAATGAAAAGAGTAGTTAGTTTACTGGTGGTTTTGTGAAAATTTTAATTCATGGGTGATTTCAGGAATTTTTTTAATTTATGGGCTATTTTGCAAAAAGGTGGTTATATGAATTTTACCCTACAATATAATGCCCAAAAAGAAATCAAGTTTTGAACTGAAACCATCACAAAAGCCAAAAAAAAGGAAATTAAAGAAGCTACAAAAGAACATCATCACATAGAAGTTACAAAGTAATAATATAGCAGTAAATTTTTATATAAGCATACCTTGCATTCTAGAGATATGCTTTCTCACTTTTCCTTCACACCCTCTACAGTGCAATGACACCCTTAGAACCACCACCTGTTTTTATTATCATTCAAACAAAAAAGATTCAACATTTGCCAAATTCATAAGCCTTCATATAGGATTAATTGTTTGGTGCAATGTATTTACTTATAATAAATTTATTTGTGTAACTAAGATACTCCATACTTATTTGTGATGATAGGTAGCTGAAGCTGATATCGATGTTACGAAAAAATGCGAATACCTGGTGGTTAGAAGAGGATGGATTAGGAGGAAGAGGAGGCTTCCTAGAAGAGTTATTGCAATCATCCAGAGATTTGGGTAATGCAACTAATTCATGACCAGTTGATGGTTCACATGGGACATTGAGCTTCAAAACCGGGTTGAAATCCGACAAGACCCGACCAAGAGAACCCGACCCGACATCATAGCCTTCGCCAAGGAGGTACCGCGATGACTCGGGTGGGCTAATGTAGGCCAATGAAGCCTTAGACACCGTGCAGCCGCCCTTATCCGAAGGCTTATGATCGCCATTTTGGTGATTGGCTGTGATCTTGGATGTTAAGCCAGTCAGCTGCCTCTTAGCATTGCTACTATTTTTCTTCTTGGAGGCCTTTTGGGTTTGTTTTTGAGGGGAAGGTTTTGGGGTGGTGTGGGAGGAGGTGGGTGGGGTCCGGTTGACTCGCCTCTCGTCGGTGATGATTGGGTTATGGCGGTCTATTGCGCGGCTGCCACATCCACCACCATCGGAGCCGCCAAGGAGAGTCACCGGAGATGAGGAGGAGGAAGGCTGGTCCATGGAGATGGGTGTGTAAATGGCTGTAGAGGCATGGGAGGCACAAGATATATTGATTCCCTTCATTCTATTTCTTTCTTTCTTTTTTTGGATGGTGGAAAAATGGAGAGTTGATGGATTATTTTGGTGGTGTTTTAGGGAATGTGATTTTTTATTTGGTGAGAAATTTTGAATGTTTTGCTTCTCGTTCAAGCTGAGTTAACATTGGTTTGGTTTGTTTGGTTTACTTTTATGCTTGGGCGGTGGGTATGGGTCCAAACTTGGGACGCTTCAAAAATATTTTAACGATCAAAAGGTTATATGGATCGAGCACATGTGCTATTTACACGCAACACGAACGAATCTAGGGGTTTTTTACCCTCAGTATGACATATGTCCAGCATTAAAAATACATCTGACATTAAAAAAGGGACTATCCGTTCATATGTTTTTTTACAAGTTTCAAACAAAAAGTATATACAAATGGATAAAAAATCGGTTCGTTATTTTTTTTTTAATATCATATGTATTTAATACTGAACGGTGTCAAACTAAGGGTCAAATATATTTATGATTCGTTTGTATTGAGTGCATATAGCACATGTGCTCAGTGCATATAACAACAACCTATTTTAAAAGCAAAATCAACCGACGCAATGTGTTAATTACTGCTAAAAAAAAAAGCTTATTGTTGATAAACATTGTACAACAAATAAATGTGGCTGAGCTCAAAATCTCGATTAAAAGGAGGATAGTATCTTGTCAACTCATCTCGTCTTTGATGATGATAGTACAATAGATGTAATGGAACATTTTCTTATAAATTTGTCATTTAACTGAAAGGAATCAAGTGTAATTGCAAGTTGTGTTGATGATGAAGTTGTTACCAAATGTTCAGAAAGTATTAAATGATGAAATTGAATGTGAAAAAGACGGAGAAAATGGGTTAGCTGGAGAAGATGGCCTACAGGTTTTATGCTTCTGATTCATTGCTGGTCTCAGATAAGCTGTAAGCTGTTGGGGAATTTAAAACTTCCAATGCAAATATGAAAATTTCACGTGGGTGAATCAAGTTGTCTAGCAACCCCAACGGCTACAAAAATAACTGGTTCATCTGCAATTTAACTGCAGTTAGATGCTGTAGATTTTGTTTTTGAGGGGTGAATTAGAGATCCCAAAACCCAAGAGGTCTGTAAAAACAAACCAGATTGCTTTCTACACGGTGAAAATATCGCTAAATATATGGTGGCTGCTATGCTACGGTTTTGAAAACCGCGAGAAACGTTTTTGCTATGATTTTGAAAAACCATAGAAGACTGAACCGGCTACGATTCCTGAAACCATGAGAGATAGAGACGGGCAGTGTTTCTCGCGGTTTTAGAAACCGTGTCCGACCGATGTGTTGAACAGATTGGATAGGTCTAGTGATACACAGTGCATTGAAATAGGCTTAATGTTCCACGGTTTTAGAAACCATAATCAAATATATATCAACGGTTTTAAAAACCGTTAATGACACAGTGTTATGGAGAGATTTTCACCGTGCATTTAGGCCCAAAAACAAATAGTACACCACACCAGGGTTTAAATTTACCATATTTTTCATGGGCATGCTTTGGAAGTCACAAATTTACAAAGAAGATGGTTGACATTGAGAATGGTAATGGTGCATTCTTGCAAGTGTACAATTGAACACTTCCCAACAAATTTTAAAGATATTGTATTCTCATAGTTTGAACTCAAATCCTCAATTACCCTTAATCACATCTGGAATGTTTGGTCATAAACTGTAAAGATGCTCAATTTTTGGATTTCGAATTCTAATCTCTAATTAAGGGAGAAAAGTTCTTTGTCGACTCACCTCGCTCTCGCAAATTGACATGTCTATCAAAATTTTATGTTATTTTTTTTTACTAGTTTATGACAATTAAGAATTGAATCCTTATTCTCATGACGATAAAATTTTAGGTCCTTTTATGGGATTTGGATGGATGAGACACAAAGTCACTTTCTCATCACCTCTCTAAAACTTCATCTCCACAACCTAACCTTATGGAAGAATCAGATACCCATTTTTACACATCCAATCTCCTCTTCTATTCTGTAAGAAACCAAAGAGCATATATGCTTTCATATGATTTAAGTGGTGGGTCTTTTTTTTCTAGGCTGGAAGAATTAGAAGCTGCTTTTGGAAAATGGCTCTTTCTTGGGCTGTATTTTTGGGGTCTCCTTTGCTACTTTGAGTTGCTTTTGTTACTTTCTACTTCTTTAGCTTGATTGATTCCTTGTGGGCATTCAGTCTGATTTGTGCCCACCTGTTTCCATCAAACTCCACCGAATCATTTTTTTTTTTTTTTTTTTGATCTTTCAACTCATGTTGTATCAGTTGGGATGAGGCCTAACAATGAGGGAAAACCCCATGTGAATTTTCCTGTTTTAAGGCAGCTGCTTTCTACAGATCTCCCTCCCCATGTAAAATGCTAAAAAAAAGAGCCTAAAATGGTACTTCAAGTTGATTATGAAGCTTGTGACTCTCTGCCTACAAAACATGACAATTGAAGGAAAAAACCAGAAAAGGTGCTGAAATGGGAGTAGTGCAGTGTTTTGTGTTGGCAGAAAAAGGAGAAATGCTGTGTTTTGTTCTGATAAGAACTTCCCATAGAAACCCAGAAGCTCAATCAAAGTGACCAACTTTTTTTTTTCCTTGTTTTTTTTCACCTTGGGGATTTCAGGGTGGCAGGGAAAACAGTCAATAGTGGAACTTCTGACTCCAAGACACAATCATTGTCGTTGCCCATGTTTCATTATTCATACCAAATGCCATGTATGACAGTTTTGAAACAGTGGTGATAGTTTCCAGTAAGATATATGCAAGGAAAAATCCAGGGCTATCATGAACATATTGCAGCATTTTAAATGAATAATATTCAACTTCAACTAGTTCCATTCTAATTCAACAAAGTAAGAGACCAAAAAGGATGGGGAAATGAGTGCGTGTGTGTAGGACAACAGAGATAGAGATCTTTGGCACACTATACAATGTACTGGAAGTCGTCCTCGATTTGATTATAGCCCTTTGTTACCTTCATTCTCGTTCAAGATTCGGTTTCTGAAATCAGACACCATAAGTGGAAGCCCCTCTTTCAATGGTATCTTGGGCTCCCAGTTAAGCATCTCTTTGGCTTTGCTGATGTCAGGTTTTCTCTTGTGAGGGTCATCGGCAGTATTTGGTTTGAAGGCTATTGTGGCACTTGAATCAATTGTCTCCTTTACCACCTTTTGGAAATTAAATAGATCAATTTTAGCTGATAATGATATTCACAATTGTAAATAGGCAAAAGAAACAAATACAACTACTTGGCGTTGATTATCAGTAGCAAGCAGAACCTAACCTCAGCAAGCTCCAACATGGTGAACTCTCCAGGGTTACCGAGGTTGAAAGGTCCAATGTGTTCACTTTCCATCAATGCCACCAGTCCATTGACCTGAAAGAAAGTCACTTGAACTTCATATACATCCATCATAATTTATCCAAACATAGCCTAAAGATAGATACTCCGTTGCCCAAGGATTGCTTTCAAACTTCATAAGGTGAACATATAATGATCAAGGTTAAGATTTCTGCTTTAGATTCTGTAGCCATTGCTATTGTAGGCCCAGTTCAACTTAAGCAGCACACTAGCAATATCAGGGTCACAGTGAAGGTAAGAAAGACACACAGAAGAAAAAACAAATGTGGAGCACTGAGCACAAGAAAGTGAGGAAGAGCCAACAGATCACTTCTGAAGAAAACTATGGCATACCAAGTCAGAAACGTATTGAAAACTTCGTGTTTGCTTTCCATCCCCATAAACAGTCATGGGTTCTTTCCGAATAGCCTGCAAATGACGAAAAATAGCTACATGACTAAGAAACACTTCTTGATTTCTTCCAAGAAAATCAAAGTATGCTGCCTCTCTTTTGAACTGTAGAACCAAACCTGAGCAACAAAGTTGCTAACAACACGTCCGTCGTCAAGACACATTCGAGGTCCATATGTATTGAAGATACGAGCAATACGGACCTGCAAAACAAGGGAGAAACTGAATCAGTTTATAGGATACTAGAAGAGAAGAGATGTAGCCTCATCAAAGTTTCCCCCCAATAGCAGATTGAGTTGACTATTATAAATTTATCTGAATGGTATCTCAAATTTATTACGGAGTAAGAATTTTTTTGTTATACTAACATTTCACAGGAATCACTGCAGGCAGATAAAAGATTGGTTTGTAGAGAGATTTAAGGTCTCAAAGGTTTAAAGATACTATTTAAGGTATGCAAGATCTCACATGATTCGTTTAACACACCGTGAACTAAACAGCAAAATACTGGTCAACCTTTGTATATAAAATTAACCCTTCAAGATAACACCTATCCATTATAAGACAGAAAGCGGTAAATTACCTCAACTCCTGCACCTCGGTGATAATCCATTGTTAAGGTTTCAGCAGTACGCTTTCCTTCATCATAGCAACTCCTCTCACCTGCTCAGTAATGGGTATTTAACAGATCAACTAACAATAAAACACAGCAATAACTATTCATCATGCAGACTGATCCTTACCAATAGGATTAACATGCCCCCAATACGTTTCCTTCTGTGGATGCTCGAGTGGGTCTCCATACACCTCGCTCGTACTGGTGAGAAGAAACCTCGCACCAATTCTCTTCGCAAGACCCAACATATTAAGTGTACCCATCACATTTGTCTTGTAATAAATAGTTAAGGATCCCATGATAACCAAGCATCAATAACTAAGATTCAAATTTGCAGAATGCCAAAACATAATACCAGAATAAAAAGCGATGCCTTCTTTACCGTATGCTACTAACACAGAACAAGCAAACCACAAATGACTAAAAACTTGATCAAACATCAATTTCTCAGCAGAAAGGATATGATTGTCTTGACAGGGTTAAACTTGTAGTGGACAGGCGAAGCTGGGCAAGCCAAGTGATAGATCTGATCTACTTCTAACAGAATCGGCTCAACAACATCATGCCGAATCAGCTCAAATCTCGGATTCTGGAAATGGTGAGCCACATTCTCCTTCCTCCCCGTGAAGAAATTATCAATCACTATCACCTCATCGCCTCTATTCAGAAGCTTATCCACCAGATGACTCCCAACAAACCCAGCCCCTCCGGTGACCAAAATCCTCAGCCGCCGCCTACCAATACCCGCAGGCACCCTCCCTACCATAGCAGGCCACTTATTCATCACCCCCTGGTATGATACCTGATTATGCACCGTATACCCAGCCGTTACTGATCCAGCAATCTCGGGATCATTGGGTCCAATTCGGGATAAAATCGGCTGCAGTACGAAGAAAGTTGACCCAATCAAAATTCCAATAAAGATGAAAAGCAACCTCTGCTCCCTGAAGATGTAACTGATAGATCTGGAGAGAGATTTGGAGCGCTTTAGGGTTTGGGGCGAATTGGGAGAGTTAAGCGACGCAGGGATCTCTTCATCCCTCTTGGAACTCCCGATCGAGCTCAATTGCTTGTGAATTTGCTTCATTTTCGCATCAACCAGACGCTACTCAAATCCATCTGCTTGTGATCTGAATGAAACCTAGCTTCCTAGAAATTGAAAGCAAAAAAAATTCAGCAACCTAGACGAATCATATAAGCTCGAGCGGGAAAACAATGAAGCAGAATTAACCGAAGTAGAAGTAGAAGTAGATGCAATGCAAGATCGGAAGAAACAGTACCTGAAAGCAGTGGGGGGTTTTGCGAGCGATTGAGAGATCTTGACTAAAATTGGATCTTGCTCGCTCGCCGATGGAATTCTTAAACTAGGGCTTATGAATTTGATTTGGTTTTGGTGATGAAACAATCGGTTAAACGAGAGATGGATGAAATTTTGCCACGCGCCGGGCACGTGATGTCGTCATGATCCTTTGGTTTACGCAGTAATAAAGATTACTGTATAAACTAAACTGCTGAACAAAAAAAAAAAGATTATAAACGTTTTTTTATACGAGTTGAAAGACTCAAATGTGCCAAACAGTTCGCAACTCGATTCCCTCACGGAAAGTGTGAACAAATAAGATGGACCGAAAGTCATAATAACGACTGAAAGCATCGGAGATCGGCATCTCAATCTCCCACGGACACTCTCACGAACTCTTTATAGCATTGATGACTGTCTGACAATCACCCTCCACTTCAAGATGAAGCGGAGGCAATCACACTAAACTAGTGTGTATCCGTCCGGTTAACCTAAATGTAACACAATATTCTAAAACTATATTTATATTTATCACAAAAATTATTTAAAATATGACAAAAGTAATAAATATGTATTGCAATTTCATAATTAACCGAATAACGATAAAGTGCGTGAAAAATATAAAATAAAAATTATTTTAGATATAAATAATTCATTACACCAAAAATAATACTTCGTATAGATTAAGATAATATATTTATTTTTGCCAATACTGTTTTTCCAAAATCAACCATAACACGCTACAAAAAAACGTTATACATCGATTTTATTATATGTATATGTACGTGTAACGGGCAGCGTTTCCGGACTGATTTAGAGACATCCGAAAGGTTCTAGAACTTTTGAAAACCTTATGGAGATATTCACACATGTATAGAGATCTCTAGGGAGTAGAGACTTGTAGACAAGTAGAGAAAGTCTTAGATAAATAGAGAATTCCAGAAGCTTAAGAAAACATAGGAATGGAAAGATCTAGTAATGTCTTGCTTTAGAATCTTCCTTGTACTTGGGGCCTTGGCTATAAATAGGAGTCACCCCCTCCCATTTGTACACATTCAAGCAATCAAAGCTCTCAGGTTTTCCCACAAAACTTTCCTAAAGCCTTCAAACACCTTTCATTAGGGGTGGACACAAATCTCGCAAATCCCGATCCCGTCCCGGTCTCGTCCCGATTCCGGTGGGATTTAGGACAAAATAGCGAATTCCGTCCCGATCCCATCCCGCAAAAATTATGCGGGACGAAATGCGGGACGATCCCGGTGGGATCCCACAAATCTCGTCCCGTCCCGCATATAATAATAATAATAATAATAATAATAATATATTATTAGTATTATTATTTTAAGAAAATATTATAATTATAATCATAATCTTCCATTTATAATAATAATAATAATATTATTATTATTTGAGCAAATATTATTTATAATTATAATAATAGTTTTCAATTTATAATAATAATTGATTATAATAATAATAATATTATATAATATTATAATATAATTAAATAAAAATATTACTTTATAATAAAATTATTATTATTATTATATTATTATTATACTATCATATTATATTTTTTTCATGTAAAGTATAATTATTTTATAATAATAACAATAAAAATAAGTAATATTATTATTTTATTTTTTTTAATTATAACGTGGCATTATTATTATTGTTGTTGTTATTATTATTATTATTATTATTATTATTTTATTATTATTATAATAATCATTATTATTATTATAAAGATGGCTTACATAAAGTTAGTTGGAAGCCTCGTAACAAGAAGCAAATAGTTAAATATGGTATTCTTCCCAATTATCAATCGATAATGAGACAATATCCGGTGAATCTCGTCTCAATCCCTTTCCGTTCCAATCTAGTAAGATAATGTAGTCAAATATGTTCAACATTATAACTAATTATACAATCATTGTATGAATTAATAATAGTATTATAATAATAATAATAATAATAATAATAATAATAATAATAATAATAATAATAATATTATTAGGCCGATTTGCTAAACTAGACCAAAAAAGGGGTCTAATTGCTAAACTAGACATGTACCTAAAAAATTGGCTAGGGGTAGAAAGTGGTGTATTTTTGCATTTGCAAAAATACCACCGGTAGTGGAGGTAGCAGGTGAAGGGGAATTGAGCACTGTAGCTCCATCATTTGAAAAAATAGAAATCAGGAGGGGGAGGTGCTGGACATGGTGTGTGGCTCAAATAAAGTAAGAAAATGGGGGGCATTTATGAGGGGAAATTTCAATGATTGAATTAAGGGTGTCAATCAACCCTTGGAAACTATTGATTGATGGGTGTCATTCCTTATTAAATGTTCTGCAAAAAAGGGAGCCAACATAGGAGACGAGTGGAAAGTTGAGGGCAAAGCATCACCTTCATTTTTGGGAACTGGAAACGGTTGACTTACCAATAGAGGACAAATATCTTACCAATAGCCGACATGTATCTTACCAATAGGACAAACTTATCCTACCATACATTGAAATTTTGGAGATAATATGGAGGGGAATGTCCATAGTGATTTTGGCGGGATGTCCGTGTAATTTTGGCGCCAAAACAGAGTTCTTCATTGGGGGAAGAGGGAGAGCATCTGTCTGACCAATATGGTACAGTTATCTAACCAATAGCATATAGTTATCCTACCAATAGGCTTAAAATGTCTTACCATACCTGAAAATTTGGAGAAATTTGGAACGGATTGACCGTAGCTGTTTTGGCGGGTTGTCAGTGTAATTTTGGCGCCAAAACGGGGTTCTTCATTGGGGGGAAGGGGGGAGCATTTATGAGGGGATAATGCAATCATTACATTGATGGGTGTTCTCCAAGCACATAAATAAGCTTGAGAGGAGGATCTCAAATACCCCAACATGCCCTGCAAAAAGTGAGGCAGAGCAGGAGAGAGGCGGAAAGGACAGGGGAAAAGGCACACGTGCATCCGAGGAAACGAATCAGTTGTCATCCTACCAATAGTACAGTTCTGGCCTGCCAATAGTGTTCAACTGTCTTTCCATTCCAGGAAAAGTGAAACAAGTTTAGTGGGGGCAGTGTCAGCGATGGGTAAGTCATCTTGTACCTTTCCTTTGTAATTGTTCCTCTTTCCTATATCAGAACTACCCCCCAGGTTGATCCTCTATTCCCGTGGCGTACCCCATGTGATAGGGTATGTATCAATGTCGTGTGCGGCAGTTGGTGGGCTCCCGGGAGTGGGAGCTTGGTGTTCAAGGGAGAGGCACGTACTGCAGCTATGGTGGTGGCACAGAATGTTGGGTACGACCAACTGAAGGATAAGATTGTTTCCAAATTCGACGTGGACATGATCTTGTACGACATTGAGCTCACCTACCTCCCTCCTTCAAGCGCTATTTTTGCTTCCTGTGAAATTATCACTTCTTGATGCCTAGACGGTCATAAGGACCCATTGAAAATAGTCTATTAGCTCAATTGGTAGAGCGTTGTGTTTGCACACAAAGATGTGAGTTCGACTCTCACATAGGCTAATACGGAGTATGTGTTCATGAATCTCTCTGAACTTATACAATTATGAACCTGGCAGAAAATATATATATACTAATGGTAGGACAAATTTATGAATATGTTAGGACAAATTCATAAATCTCTCTGAACTTATACGATTATGAACATGACAGGAAATATATACACTGGTGGTAGGACAAATCTGTGAACTTGGTAAGACAAATTCATAAATCTCTCCAGACTTGTATAATTATGAACTTGGTAAGAAATATATACATTAGTGGTAGGATAAATTTGTGAATCTGGTAGGGACAATTTTCCCTTTCCTTTTCCACTGTCTCACTTTCCCCCTTTTCTTTTCGAAGTTTAGGTTTTACTCAATTTTCTTTCTCCAAATGATGATCATGAACTTGTCAACGATGACTGGGTACTTCTGAGTGTCAATCTTCACTACTTGGATCTTGTCTTTCAGTGCAGCACTAACTTTATCCAAGATAGGGACCATAGCTTGAGATTCATCATCACACATGATATATCCATGTATAGCTTTTGCATTTGTGGTTCATATAACTTCAGTTTCTGCCTGTGGATCCTGCCTTCTCCTTTTTCTTTTCTGAGATTCATGTGGAAGTAAATTTTTTTCGTAAAGTCAATTATGCATTTACATTTTTCCAATAGTATAAATATATCGTACCATCAATGTGCACCTATCCTACCATTAGTGTCAAGTTATACAGGAATTACTGGGTTTCCATTATGATCCTACCAATATCATCGTTTTCTCCTACCATTAGTTTCCATCAATCCTACCATTCTGATCCTACCAATATCGTTGTTTTCTCATACCATTAGTTTTCGTCTATCCTACCAATTTTGTGCATCTATCCTACCAATTTAAATAGCTTTCAAGGAAAATCAAGCTAGAAACCGTAGCAAATTATGTTCCACATTTTTCAGAAAAACAACCAAGGGTAGAGGGTTTCCAGTCTACAACAGAAGATGAAGGAAACCTAATTAACATTATATCCAAGGGTAGAGACTCTAATTCGGTCGTTCTAGCATTTAATTAGATTGGATTAATAAATTTTGATTGATAGAAATTGGATTGAGATTGAGATTTATGGATTGGTAATTGAGATTGAGATTAGGGTCAATTCACGCCACAATGATTACTAGTATGGGATTTGTGGATTGGTCAATATTAATTCTACTTCTTTGCCAGTAGTACAAATATATCTTACCATTAGTGTACATCTATCCTACCATTAGTGTCAAGTTATACACTTTGAAAATATGGCAGTTTTAGATACAATAATTCACCTCTCCAAAATGCAGTTCAGACCCCTAGCAATTTGGACAACAAAAATTGACTCATCAAAACTCAAAAATAATACAACAGCTGATGATCTTCCTGACCCTGGCAGCTTAAAGAATTACAACAACAGAGCACTTGTTCCCATACAGCTTGCTGTTGGTCGCAGTTGAAGCGGTTTTAACATACAACATACTGAAATCATGTGTACCGTCATAGCAGCTACTAATGTTGCTCGTACTCGCAGACTCTCCCCTAATGCCGAAACTTTTGACAAGGGTGCTAATAAGCTCATCATCCGAAGGATCTCTGAATCTCCTCCAAATATCTCCCTTTCGTCTTTGGAACCCAAATGCACACAAAAGCCACAGAGAAAGCAGCCACCGCCGTGTAAATGGTGAACGTTCCTATTCGTTATTGTACAACGCCGAGATGCAATCAGTGCCTCTCATCCTAATAAAAGTGATAAGATCAGGATAGAGTAAGTTACCTCCTTTACTCCAGTCCAGGAGGAGATTTGCAGTCATTGTGACCACAAAAGAAAGGAGCCAATTGCATAGCGTAGCAATGCTTCCTGCTAGTCCCTTTATATTAACTGGGAGGATCTACCAAGCAAAACCACATACAGTCAATCATAACTAGTTTTCCAGGCAACAGTTGATCATCCAAAACACCTTTGTCGTAGGGGAAGAACGTTAAAGTAAAGGGAATAATGTAAAGAACATGGCTACCTCTGACATTATAACCCATGGGATAGCTCCCATTCCGAGAGAGAAAGTAAGCACCATTGCCTGAAGAAAGAGCATCAGGAACCCCTGTTACAGAATGAAACCTTAATTGAGTTACAGATCATAATATTGCAAAAGCAACATCCTACTTATAGATACAGTTATAACATTATTCATCCAGAAAAAACAAATCAAATGGAAATCAAAGCAATTTACACCGATGGATACAACACCAATCAGGCATCAACAACCTCTATTTTCGAAATTCGACTTAAAATCAGGTAGTGGAGGCCAATTACTCATAAGAAACTGAATCAATTAAAGTTAAATAAGCACTCGTGCTACTAACTTTCAGATTTGATGTCAACTATAGATAACAGTCACTATAACATCAAAAACCCTAACTTCTAAGCAGAACAAATTTGATGTCCTTCTATTTATCTTTGATATAGATGATAGCAAAATCAAACAACAATGAATCTTTAACAACACAATCACAGATGAAGGAAAATCGAAAGACAAAGCAAGGGCATATCGAACACGATTGAATTGAAGGTCAAACACAATGGAATAATCACGAAATCCAGACACAGAAATCATCATGGACGAAAACGAATAATTGAACAGCATGGTCGAATCTGGAAAATGGAAAACAAACAGGTACGGAGTCTCTGCGAAAAGATCCATCAAAAAGAAAGAAAAGAAAAACGAAAACTGGTGGGAGAGGATCGGAATTGGACCTCTATTTCTCCGATTCGGTTCACAGGCAACCGGAATTGGAAGGGACGAGGACGCAGATAGCGATGAGGACGCCACGGCCATCGAACTCGGGATGAGCTTCGAGGATCTTTCAAAGATGAGGAAGAGGAACAAGCCCAGAGGATGTCGGCGACCAAGGCAACGCCGAGAAGAAAAGCGAGGGAGACGAGTATTGCTCCTGCTGAGGGGTGACCGCCTATTTACCTCCCTTCCCTCACCGGTTGAAGCCAGTCACCAACAGTGCCCAAATACCGGCAATTTTTTTTGCTTGGGGGTAGAGAGGTTATTTTGAGCCAATTTTTTAACTTGTGGTCTATTTGTGCAATTAGGCCCAAAAATTGGTCTAGTTGCTGCCCTTTCGTCTTATTATTATTATTGAATAATATAGTTGAGAATAATACTGTATTCAACATATTATACAAATTAATGAATTATGAAAGCATTTTTCACTTTGCAAATTTATATAATATTTTATTATTTTTATATGCGGGACAAGGCCCGTCCCGTCCTGATCCCGTCCCGTCCGGACACCATCCCGTCCCGAAAAAAAAGTGTCAATCCCGTCCCGTAAAAATTTCGTGGGACGAGTCCCATCCCGACTCAATCCCGTCCCGTCCCGTCCTGTGCCCACCCCTACCTTTCATAGTTCCTTAGACATCTTCCTTCCGCAAAACTTAGGCTTGAATGAGTTACTTGGTCGAGAAAAAGTCTCTAAGAGTCGCACGACTATCATCCGAAGTAAGTTGAGTCGTGTTATATGTATATAGATTAACATGATCATTCTCGTTCGACTCAAATAATAGCTCTGAGTATATGAATAAAACTAATGTACATTCCATCATGTCCATGAGAATAGGTTAATATGATCTTCTAAGATTCTATTAATTATATATTTAAAATGTGAAAATAAACTTAATAAATCTTATAATTTTATTTAGCATGTATATATTTCTCAAATTATAATTTTTAAACAAATTAAACTTTAACTTATTCAAGCTTATTCCATTTTCATCAATTTTAAAAATAAGGTGTTTAACACATACCCCGTCTACATAGGAAAGACGAATAAAATAAAAAACAACCAAAACAACAAGTGTCAACACTCAAAAGTGGAAAAGTGAGATTTTTGACCACAGTGGGAGTCGAACCCACGACCTTTTGATCCGAAGTCAAACGCGCTAATCCACTGCGCTATGCGGCCTTTGTTGTCTGTTTTAAACAAGTTTAGTTATATATCTATTATCCAATATTCCGTATTTTTAAAAAAAAAGAAGGAAAAATGATCATCTTAAATTGTGTAGTAGATTAATCCTGAACAATAACGAGGAGGATTGCAAATTATAAACTAAAATTAAAATTCCCAACAGCATATTAATCATTAATCAATCAATAAGTCGATTAAGCTCCTTACAAGTTAGATATAAAACGTACTTGATTCGATTTCTATGTGAAAATAAGTTTTAATGTGATACCAAACTAAAACAAATAATGATCAAGATCAACTATGAGGTACCTAGCGACTTCGCTTCTCCTAAGGGTTGATTGCTTATAAGAATAAGAATTCATGTGTTGATAATAATATAATGAGTTAACAATGGTGTGCAACATATAGGACGAAAGTTTTATATTGATTTATTATAAGTGACTAGTAGCGAGTGTATCTTGTATGGTAGTATGTTTTCTTGTAACCTCCAACTATGAGTGTTTATGAAACTTTTTGTACAAACGAATATATCCTAATGATCGCTTTCTAACGTTACTCCCTTTCATCAACCTTTTTCTTTTTAGATTCTCTTCAACTGACTTTTTACTTTCTCTTACTTGTTTATTGTTTTTCTTTGAGGGTGGTTTACCGATTTGTTTGATTACTGTCTTACTACCGATACTTTGGATCTACTATGATTGTCTTAGTATTAGGGGTTTAGGGTATAAATACCCTAGATATTGTAATTGGGGTTTTATCTAAGTAATAATCCAAATTACTTACCCTAATATCTATTTTTCTCTTTCTATCTCTTATTCTCTCTATCTTCTTTCTCTACCTTCTCTATCTAATTTCTCATCCCCTTCCTTCGGTTCATCAATCCCTCCACGAGCTTCCATGGGAGTTTAACGTGTCCATTCCTTCGGGACATAACATATATCAAATCAATTTCAAAATGTATTTATCGTATTATGACTTTTCAAAATGAAAATTTCTAAATATGATCTCCAAAGATTAAAAAATAGTATATAATAAATAAACACCAAACCAACCTAAGGGAAATATTTTCAAACCGGTTTAGCATAAAACAATAAGCTAGACCGGTTTAGCTAATACGTAGTAGAATATAGAAAACCAAAATATAAACCAATGCCCATCTTTTAACTAGTATTAGGCTTATTAATGCATCAGTAATTTTAGCCCTGTAACAAAACGTCTAACAGCAAGAACGTTACATGATATTCAAGTGGAAAATGCAGCACCACCAATAACATATATATGAACTACATAGTCTATATTAGTGTCTGTTTTTTCGGTATCGACGGAGTTCATGTCCGGTTTTATTGGGAGTCCACTGGAGTGCTCAAGCTGAAGCACAAGGGGCCTGATCAGGCGGACACTGAAGGCTCTGCCACCCGGTGCAGTGCTGGAGAACGTGCTTCAGAGATTCGGAAGGCGGCTCCAATGTCCACTTGTCGTAGAACTCGCTAGGATGGAACACGCTGTCTTCTCTGGGCAGTTGTCGTAAGCCAGACTGGGTTCCATGGATGAACAAGTCGCCTTCAGATCTTATGCAGCCAGTTGCTTCTTCCTCCTTGTCTGCTGCCTGCAAAGAACAACCCACAAAACAAGACGGCATAATCATCTTGCGGAAACACCAAAACAAGAAGAAATTGGTGGAAACAAATTTTTTGTGCAGGCATTTGATGATACCAAAAAAAAAACCATCAAAGGCCTCCTGTGATAGGATCAGCGATTAGCACCTTGTCTGTTTCTACTTGTCCTGATTTCATCTTATGATTTTTAAACACGAATTCATTTCCATAAGAATCCATGACACTCAACCATGTAACTGAATCAGGAACGAAACAATCATTCGTATGATTCAAGAGACAGAAAAAAGAGTTGTATTTGAGAAAACAAAGTTTGAAATAGGTCAATTTTTTTTTCCTGTCTTAAACACCAAAGCAGATTATCTATAATCCTATATATATACTGTATATCATTGCTCGGTAACGAAAGCAAAACGAACACAAGTTTACACATTAACCACTAGTAGAAATTTTTACAGTTGAAAAAGAGGGTTACCTTCTCTGTGTAGTACAAGAAAGCGACTTTCTTTTGTCCAGCTTCATATATGTTACATTGAGAAAATATCTGATGACATTGAAAAAAGAAGATATATTAATTGATATGGGAAAATATCAAGAAATGAAATGTCGATGATCTTAATATACTCACCTGAGATTCCACACTAGCACAGACAGCATAGATACCCCAACTTCTGGTGTAGTTATTATACAAATGCACTTTGCCGAACCTGACACGAGGGTGCCTCTGTCTAGTGCCATTAAAGAAACAATGGTGGATGGTAATACGAATGCATCTATCGCCGACGTGAGAGGGGTCCGCTCCAATCAGCATTGTCTTGTCGTGCCGTCCAAAATGACATCTGGAATACCCACAGCAGAAGATGTTTTAGCAGTCCCATAAACGAAGTAGAAAAAAGCTAAAATTTGACAGCATAGGGAAGAGATAGTCGACTAGCCTTGATACTGTAATATCCGTGCTTCCTCTGGTGATATCTATGAGCCCATCATCGTAATCATGAAGGGTGCACCGATCAATCCAAATATGCTTTGAATTAGGTTTAATCTGAATTCCATCAACATCAGGCCCCTTGCCACCTTCAAACTCAAGATTGCATATGATCACATGCTCACATTCCTTCAGTCTCAAACCCTTCCCCGTAAGCTTGATCCTCTGTCCTCGCCCGTCAATGGTTTTGTGAGACGAAACGTTCAGATAAGAGTTGAGATGAATGGTCCCCGAGACTTGAAAGACAATCCATAGCGGTCCCTTCTCGCGACATGCTGCCCGCAGAGATCCTGGGCCATCATCTACATCAACATGAAGTAACACTCAAATCTCTGGTGGCTTTCAAATACAGGACTGAAATCACTGAACCCAATAAACCCTAATTGTTCATGATCAATTTTCAATTGACAGTTGTTTTAAACCAGCAGTCATCTCTAACAACAGTATCAAACACTGAAGATTAAACAGGTAGGATTGTAAGATTCCAATAAAACATGTGTTAGAGCATTAGCTGGTGCCCTAAATTCATTAGTTAATGCTGCCGCCGCCGCCGCCGCTGCTGCTGCTACAAGCCTGCAACCCTTGAAACCCTAAATCGACGATAATCTCAGGATAATTCAACACGCAGAAGCCAAAATCGCACCAATACTGATAAAATTGCAGAAGGACGATACTCAATTGAGTGCCAATTGAAGCTATTTTAGCAGGAAACTGTAAGGAAAATCGAATTGGATTGAAAATTTCGAAAATAGAATGGAGATGAGAGGGCGATCCAAACCGTGGAGATTTTGGACGACGTGAACGGGGCCGTGTAAACCGCCGATAGCATGTCGGCCGAAGCCTTCAGCCTGGCCGGCGAGGGCGCGGAGGGAAGAGTCGACGTGAGAGTACGGCAAGGAGTGAGCCATGTAGGGCGTGGTCGTCGGTTGCGGAAATTGATTCGGAGGTAGTGGCGGCGGTTGTTGGGGCGGCGCAGGCGTCGGTGGATAGGGGTATTGCGGAGGGTATAAATAGGGGTTTGCAGGGGGTCGGATCGGCCGATTTATCCGATGGGAGTTTCCCATTAATGGCGGGCACTTGGGAGTAAAGACGACCGTGGGGACTCGTTACTGTTGAGGCAGTTAATGAGAGTAAAGTGGAAACTCAATGGAGTTTCTTTTCGGGGCATCAATGGCGGAAGAGAGTGACACGCACGCGCTCTGCTTTTGTCGGCAAGCGGGTCCGGCCTTAAATCGCGAGAGAGAAGAAGAAAAGGGACACGTGGAACGTCCCCGACCCGACCCCAAACCGGTCGGCCGACTCTACTATCGGTCCGAAATTATAAACCCGGTCTAAACCAACCCAAGGAATAAAGAAGTTACTCCTACTTATACTCCAATAAATAGAGGAATTTGATACAATTTCCGATAATTTTTATTTGATGTTTTTGGTGAAAAAAAAATTTGATCATCAAATTTTGGTTTTTTAGATCTAAAATGGTCGTACTAATTTGTATTGAGAGTTTTGTTTCTAATAAGTTGAAGATTTGAGTAGAGTTAGACTCTGCAACCACCCAAGTGCATCCTTTCGGATGAGAATATATAATTCGCGATTATTTAGAAAAGCGAAGTGTTAATTAGTGTAAGACGTGCAATCTTATCTGCCACGCTGTTGATCTCTCGAAAACTGTGCGTGATAGAGACCAAGTGGAATTGCTGAAGTGAGAACAGAATATCCGAGATGATGATCTCGATCTCCCACGGATCACGAACAACTCCAGCAACCCTTAACCGCGTTGAATATGTATTGAGAGTGATGTCTATTTAAAATGGTAAACTTTATGAAGATATTAGTGAAATGATGATATTTATTTTTAGTTTATTACTTCTTCTGTTTTGAAAAATATGTCAATTTACAATTTATGCACGCTTTTTTTTGAAAAACTAAAAATTACATCATATATTTTTTTTTTATTAAATTTTTTAATGATTTCATACTTATTATAGCAAGTATGAGCAGCATCGGGCGTCTTGTATGATCAAGAGGATCGTGGTTGTGTTTGTGGTCTTTGAAGATCCCTCATCTAGGTGGGGGCAACATCGGTGATCCGCACTTCCATAGGTTTCACTCTTTCCGAAGGTGGGTTGTTGTTCTCCGCCTTCTCGGTGTCGAGGCGCCGTGTGAGTCGTTACGCTCTTCCGTGTTCTTGGCATTCGTGGCTCACTTTGGATCTTCCTCGACTCCTCCGCTCACTGATGGGTTTTTACGGGTTGTTTGGGGATTCTTTCATTTCAGTTGATTTGTGTTATTTTGTACTGTATGTTGTATGTTGACGGTTTATTCGTCTGCCAATTCGTCGACCTTTTGAGTTATCAGACAACCCGTTGTCTAGTCCCTCAAATAGTCAAATTCTTACCTAATCAAAAAAAAAAAAAGCTAAGTATGAAAATCATAAAAAAAAAAAAAAAAGCTACAATTTTATGGGCTCTTCTGTTATAGAACTGCACTTTTATTCTTTAGGCCTAGGGAGGTGGTTTTGTGTTCAAGAATAGGAGCCATTTGCGGAACCCTTTTGAGACAATGCTCTCTTAAGATTGAAGGTTGCTTTCCAATTTTCCATGATTTCAATTAGGTATTTCACAGATATTTACATGACTTTACAACTTGGAAATTTTGTACATGAAAAAAATTAGCTTTACATAAACCAGCAAGGAGAAAAGCTTAGCTTGTTAGTGTATTTACTGCTTCTGACTCTCTTATATACAGTTCATTTGGTGATCAGTTTACAGCTCCCAGTCATTAAGCTCATGAGATGCATCGTTGCTAATGGATGCCACGAATTCTTGCTCAAGAGCCGTCATTTCATCATCCGAGCCCAGCAGCTCCTCGCCATCAACCACATGAACCTGGCCAGCAGGGACGCGGTGATGCTTGTTATTCGGTTTACTCTTGTTGTCACTGGAGTCCTTTTTCTCTTGCTGTTGCTCTGGAATTTCATGCTTTTTCGGAAATGCCAGCTTCTTGGCTATCTTTTTCCATCTGATTGTGGTGTCTGGATCAGCCGTCAGATCTGGCCTTTCGATGGATTCGAATTTGTCCTTTAACTTCTCAAGATCCGCAATCAGCTCCTGGACTTTTTGAATGTCTTTGCTGCTCAGATTCGACATGCTAACTTATGTTATTGATCATAGGAAGCTAGTTTCAGGTGGTGAAAAAATGATGCAACGAAACAAAGGGCTTCCGTCACTGCACCTGTAGAATGGTTCACTCTGAGCAAGCAATTGCTTGATGCTTTCCACAACACTGAAGGCAGACTCAAGCTGAGAGGCAAGTTTGCAAGACAAATTAGTTTTTTCGGCTCCATTTAAGAGTGAAGTCAAACTCAACAAGAAGAATACACAAGTAGTCAGTGCACAATGAAGAAAGTCGAAGATCATCATTATACACTTGAGGGTATGACATGATGATCTTCATGTGCCCTTTGAAGTGCTAGATCATAGAGTCAGCCTTTAACTGAAGGTGTTTAATTGAAAGAATATAGATTCAACAGTCAACACGTAGATACCTTTGCTTCCAAATCATGGTACTCGTCATCAAGTTTCTTCCTGCGCTTGCCTGATGCAATAGCTTCAGGGTCCAAAGGTAATGAATGATGATGATGATGATGATCATTTAATCTGGTAAACAACGAGAGTTAGATGGTCAGTTGAAAAATACATAAAAAAAAATGATCATAGTAAAGCGTGATACATGTCTTGCAGCTTTTTTGCGTGATCTTCGAAGGACTTGACAGGAATCAATAGCTCATTCTGCAATTGTTGTTCGCATCAGTTTAATGTTATGATTGCAATTCGAGATATTTTCAAGTTGAGATGCTTCAGGAATGGAACCTTGTAAGCAGGAAGAAGTTGCAACGAAAGGTCCACAAAATTTTTGGTGTATTTCTGTAATTCAACACTTGAAATACACACAAAGAAAAAGAAGAGGGAACAGTCAGTTTCACCACACAGATCAATGGAACAGTGTCAGCTGATAACATTGAACATGCTCATACTCAATATTCTCTTCTTTTTGCTTTGTGAAATTACACTGGAGACGCCAGGTAGATTCGGTGAAGCTAATCCAAGCAGAAGCAATTTCTGTTTCTGTTTTACACAAGGCAACAGATTTTAAGAGCTCCTGTTCCTGTGTAAGAAAAATTGAAAATGCGGTTAAGTGGATTAGTGATCGTCGTTCCCCTCCAACAAAAAGAGTAAGATGAATGTAGAAGGTTCATGATATCATATATCATACTCTGGATTGATAGTGTTCAAGCATTTCTGTATTTGCTTTATCAAAGTGTAGTCTTTCTTCTCTAGAAATTTGAAGGCGCCCATTAGCAGCAGCTAATGAATTATTGACCTGCACTGATTGATCAATCATAAATTGAAAATCCAGTCAGGGAATGATTAGCAAATCCGCCCATGCCCACCCATAAAATTTGTGTCTAGATATGATAATGTTGTATAGTTTCCTCAAACTCATTGTGAAGGAAAACTAACTACAAGGTTCAAGTTTAAGAGCTCTAAATTCATTTCATTGTAAATTCCTAAAAGAACCAAGAAATATATCATTCAAGGGCCTAAAAGGGGGTTGTGCATGGAAACCAAGCTGACTTACACTCTACTTAATTTACCTTGGAGGCTTGGACAATGTAAATTGAAAACACGGTATCAGGTATATTCCCACACTGCTAACTGGACGCAACACAAGATGTAAACATAGAGTAGTACCGAGCTACTTACATTACCATTTTTTTAGTTATATGATTGAAAACACAAAAAGTACTCAAAAGCAATGGAAATAAAGCAGTAACTATAGATAATTTACCTCTGCCAATTGAGCTTCAAGATCATCCTTTTGCTGCTGAAGCTTTTCGATTTCAGTTAGCAAATCCTAGAGAAAAAAAAAAGGAAAACATTTCAATTCTGTTGATCTGTCTTAATCATTTTTCTCTACATGATTAAGCATTTTTATCACAACTCTTTAATCAGTTCACCTGTTCTACATGGCTAACGTCATTGACTTTTACTGTACGGAAGCTTAGTGCTTCCTCTCTCTTATCTCTGTCACAAATGAAGATAATAAATAAACTAAATAAATAAGCATCATGCCATCAACGTTTCACATGGTTCTTGTTAGATATTTACATAGAGGAACTACACCCTGAGCAAGTGTGAAGTTTCATTTTATTTTATCTTTTTGCTATGGGCTAATTTTGTTCTGACATGGAAATTTTGATCTATGCTCGTACATTGTTGACTCTTCCATTGCATTATATTGCTGGCATAATTCAATCTTGTATTACACGACCCATCAAGCTCTGTACTTAAACAACATGGATAGAAACTTAGCTATGATATTAGGGAAATAACAAAGACAAAGAAATGGCAATGTAAAATTCGCTATGATATTAGTCTCTTGTATGAATCTACTAAAACAACTCATAATGTCATCGGTGACGTCTCAATCATCTTGATCAAATTTATGCATTGAAAATAGTCCAAGTTTCCATCTAGATGCGTGCACTATAAGAAAGGTGATTTAGATTACCTGTGATCTACTATCTTGGTTTCAGCTTTTGAACTAGTGTTAGCCAGAGATTGCAATAGGACATTCAACTTTTCGATCTGCAATTTTATTAAGCATTTAAACCAATGTTAGAAATCAATGAGCATAAGTACAGGTGCGACAAGAACATGTCAAAATGTTGAGAGTTTTTTGATAAAGATGGAAGAATTTTTTTTAGATGTATCTGCAACTTTGTTATAATTTATTTGAAAGCTTTGTTGGCCTTAAGCACATAGAGATATGTGCCCATAAATTCAACCTTTTCAGCATGAACTTCTGGAGAATCTCCGTGATGTACATCTTTCTTTCGCAGCAATAGTGACTTCAACTTGGAGTAAAGTCGTACTTGTGCAAGAGCTTCTTTCATTGCCTAAAACAGGAGGAGAAATAAAATTCTGACAAGCAAAATTCCTTGAAGACTAGGCTGCTCTCAACCAATCATTCGCATCCGGAATATCCGGTGCAGTTGATGTGAAACTCTTAAGGGTACAGTAAAGTTCACAATACTTCTCACCGTTCAGAAATAAAGAAAATAGAGACTGAAAATCAGGAAGTTATTTTTCAACCATAAGCATAAAAAAAAAACATCGACGGTTGAGATCTCAAAAACTCCACCCATAGAGTTCCACAAAAACTCCATTGGATCCTACTCCCTCAAGCAAATACAAAAAAAAAAAGGATTATGAAGTTACAAATCAAGCTACCTGTGTCCTTGCGGCATCTAGTTCTTGAGATGATTTATCATGATCCTCACCTGAAGGTATCTTGATGTCCTTGAGTTCTGTTTTCAAATTAGTGACCTCCGTATCTATTCTGAGACCAGATGACAACATCATTATACGAGGCAGAAGAATATTTACCCGAAAAGAGAAGAGGAGATGTATGTTTTACGGATGGTTGATAAACTAGCTGCAATTGTCGTGCGTGCTTTTATATCAGGAATATAAAATAAACTCAAAACGAAACTAAAACTAATTATAAAAAAACCTCACCAAACATACATGTCTATTTTCTTGAGAAGGCACTATCATAATTACATTTTCTTGAAATGGCACAATTTCAATTTCAGATCTAAAGCCATGTTTGTGCGAGAAATGGAGGGGAAAAAACATGGTTATTTTCCTAGCTATTACATTCAGGATAAGATATGAAAAACGAACACATCTGAATTTTAAGTTGTCAAGCCTCAGGATTATAAATACAGCTTTGAGTTTACTTGCAACGACGGATACACTTTCGGGTAACATGAGATAACTTGAATTTTACGAGTACAGAAAAAAAATTATTGATGATTTGTCATTTAGAGGACTGCAAACTAAGCTGTCGTTTTCAATAATATGTGCTGAAATAATCACATTTATTGACCTTTATGGAGATCGCGGCCTATATCTTTGTCAAACCAGTCGTAAACCTAAATCACTAAAGAAGATGTAACTAAGATGCACATATATTAATGAATTGCATCACAATCAAGCAAAAAAGAAGAATAATAGCAAGTCTAAGAACAAAAACTGACAGAAATATGACCTTAGAGCTTTTATAGAAGTGATGAATGCAAACACCTCTTCTGTAATTATTTCTCCATGATACCCAGTAAGAGAGCACATGTATAAAGCTAAAAGCCTGTAGAAGAAGGTAGAGAAGATATCCTTCAGCGTTACCTTGCTTGATTAGCACTAATTTTCAATCCTGATATTGAACTTTGAGCAAATTGAAGCAATTCATCCCGCTTCATCTGAAATTAGTGAAGTTTGAACATACTCTAGCAGTGTCAATACAGGTGTTTAGAGAAGATTCTTGTAAAATACAACAACAACATCAGCCCAGTATATACCGCAGGAGAGTGATTGGTTGGAGAGACCCAGTGTTGGCAAAATCACAAATAAACGGAAAAAAGAAGAAGAAGAAGAAACACGTATAAAAGTATAATATAAGGGCAGATAAAAGCTGAGATTCCCACAAAGATAACACATTAAAAACACAAAATAAAGACTGAGCCACAAAGCAAAAGGTAGAGAAACACACAAAAACCAGACAACTCCATAAGCCTTAAAACTCTATCCCTAACCTCTACTCACCCAAAACCCTATACTCTCCTAAACCTCGGAATCATAGCTAGATGTCCTCCACTCAAGAAAACAAGCAATGCACTGCATGTCGGAGCAAAGGATCATCTACTGAATCCACAAAATGATAAAATCTTAAGATATAGGAACATAGCAGGCAAAGGAACAAGGACTTCAACAAATTGTTCAATTGAAAGGGCTCAGCAGGTATTTTAGCTCTGCCTTGATATCAGAATGGCTGTGTTCCATCACAACAATTAAGAAAAATGAAGAGGACAGTAAACCCCATTACTAAGGGTAAGACAATGTAAGTATATCACGTACCAGTACTTCATCATTGTAGCTTGAGAAAACTTTAGCCAAGTCCTGTATGCTGCCTAGTATAGCACTATGAACTTCCTTTCCTCCCATAAGGCAATATCTGGTGAATGTGATGAATCATACAAAATTCAAACAGTACCCAGCAGGAATATACAATTTAGAATCAGGAAATTATATCAGTAGTTCAGCACTTGATAAATAGGTCATCTCAACTGGGTGAACTTAGGCCTTAAAAGGGTAGAAAGCATTTACCCGAAAATCTCCAGAGCGAGAGCCACTTCTTCTTCTTTTGGTGCTTCGAGAATCTGATTAGACAAAAGATTTAACCTGCGGTTAACTTACATGGATCAGAAAGTGAATTTTTTTTCAAAATAGCCAAAAAAACAAAAAAAAATTTGCAAACTAGCCAAAATCCGAAACTATTTTGGGATTTAGCCAAAATAGAATAAAGTCGCTATTTGAAACAGCGACTTTACCTCAACTTTTAAAAAAAAAACAATAAAATACTAAAGTCGCTGTTTATATATATATATATATATTTTGGTAAAATTTGTAATTAAGAAGAAAATGTGGGAAAAATATATATAAATGGGACTTTATTAAAAAAAAATAAAAAATTGCGTAGCCCCTTCTAGCCTCTCTCTCATCTCCTCTCTCCTATTTCTCTCTCCTCCCACCATTGTCCCCTCCTGTCGCCCCCCTTCAGCCTCTCTCTCCTATTTCTCTCTCTCCCCCCTTACTTTCCCACACCCCTATTTCTCTCTCTCCCCCCTTACTTTCCAACACCATCTCTCTGTTTTTTATATATATTTAATTTGGTAGAGTCGCTGTTTTATATATATATTTAAAACAGCGACTCTACCCATATATATATTTTTTTCCCATTGTTTCTTTTAATTACAAATTTTACCCGAAAATTTAAAAAAATATACAAAGTCGCTGTTTCAAACAGCGACTTTAGTATTTTTTTTTTTTTTTTAAAGTTGAGGTAAAGTCGCTGTTTGAAACAGCGACTTTACCCTACTTTGGCTAAATCTCAAAATAGTTTTAGATTTTGGCTAGTTTGCAAATTTTTTCTGTTTTTTTGGCTATTTTGAAAAAAAATTCTCAGAAAGTTCAAAAACTAAAATACAATTTGTGAAAAATGGGAAAAGTTGAATTTTTTTAAGGGTGTAACGTCAATCTTCATTCAAAATCTGGAAATAGTAGAAACCTTCCTAAAAATATCTATTATAGGATTTATAGCTGAAGTCAGTGAGTCAAAATCTTGGTTTGATTTGATGAAGAGGGAATTTTTCATCATCTCTGACATTCTAAAAAAAATTAGCAGTCACATGACTTTCATCTGGAAACTGGATAAAAGAGCATCAAAGAGCATCTGGAAACTGGATAAAAGAGCATCTGGAAACTGGATAACATGTAATCAATTTTGATGTCCAGTATTATTTTGTGCTGTCTTTTGTCATTTCTCAAATTATATATGATATATCTGATTTGTTTCCTTTCCCTAAAACTGGATAACATTGCTTTTACGGACATGAAGAAATATTAAGGGCATGTGAAGCGTTAAACAACCCATAAGTTAACAATTGCACATTTTATGTCATGCACACTCTCAACAACACATTGGCTGCATGCATTCCTTGGTAAGTGTTATCAAACAAAACAGAATATAACTTAGCATAAATGAGTAGCTGTAATTTGTCACAAACCATAGATAATCCAATGCCTTCAAGAGCTTCACTACGGAGAAAGACATCAAGAAAGGTTAAAGGTTCACCTCCATGTTCCATATCCTGGTATAATATCTGCACAATTGCACATGGCACATTTTGAAAAGAAACATTAGCAAATGACCACAGCACAAAGTTGAAAGTTAAGAATGGGTTCATGAATATGATAATAATACAATAGATTCAGCTTCAATAAGCTAAAGGTAATGCTAAGACACAATAGAAAGAAAGAAAGGTCCAGCTTTGACCAGCAAACCCATAGTTTCGTATTTTAATTTTAATCTGTTTTAGATGAATGCATAACTCGTTCAATATCAGGAATCTCCCTATTCCATTAATTGCCAATTTAATGAAAAGCTAAAGAGAATAGAGATTTGATCAAGGAGTTCCATGACAAGTTGCTGTTACATCTTATCTTACACAGAAGGAACTAGAGAAGCTGGCTACACACCAAAGTCGATTGTATTGATTCAGCGGTTTCTTCATTTCTGCTTTCATGATCAACAAGCGATTTCTTAAAATTGTCGACTTCTCTGTGTGCATCCAACCACCTTCTCAACATTAGAACTCTTTCATCCCCTCTAGAAGAACCAGCAAGTTCTTCCAATCTCTTAATAGTTTGCTGAAGGTTTTGCACATGTCCACTGCCCTGCATGTTCTGCAACAACACGGGTGCTTGATTACATTAATTGATAAGAAAGGGAGCACAGAATCTCCCTCCCTTCAATATTTTAACTTCTGCAAGAAATGCAACAAGCATTATACCTCTGAGCATTATCAACTTAATAAACTTTCAGAGATCAAGGAACAATATATATAAATGATAAATAATCAAACACATAGAACATAGCCTTACAAACACGAACAAATAGGACAAAGTTGTACACAGCATAAATTTCAATAAACGCTTGATCAATATATAAATCCCTCTGTGAATATCAAATAATGCTTTGTAAAATTCAAAAGACTACATCATGAACAAAAAAAGGATGAAGGATTTTTTGCAATTCGATAGGGGGGATAAAGTAGCAAGTATGAGAGAAATGGTGAGAGGAGAGAAATTACGACGCGGCCGTGCAAAAGCTTGGCGCCGCCGGCGACGGCTTGGCCGGCATGTTGGACGACGGAATCGGCGTAAGTGCGAATGCGAGAGAGATTGGCTTTATGCACAGCTGATCTTATTATCCACGACATTCTCCCACCAATCAATTTCCGGAAGCGCGGCTCCTCTTTCTGAATAAACTACCGAGATAACGAACCCTAGCTAGCTATCCAGACATTGGAATCCAAGGGAATTTCGATATCTCTTGAGAATAAACAATTCAAATCATTACAATCAAGACCGATCAAATGAAAAATAGATTTGAGTGCACAACAAATTGATTATCTGATCGATCGATTGATCGAATGAGAAAGGGGAGAGGAGGAGAGAGAATACGAAGAAATGGTAGAAGATAGAAATGGAGTTTTTTAAACTCATCGATTTTGGCTGGAAGAGAAATTGGCGGGCAAAGAGGGAGAATGAACGGGCCGGCGTTGTGTAAAGTTGAGATTAACAGGAAGGCTATCGCTGCACGTGTCATTGCCTGCCCTACTTGATACTCCGTTGCTCTCCTCTCCGTTTGTACGGACACCGTCGACAACGTGCTGAACTCCAGAGAAAAAGCCATTAGCCTGAGGAGGATGAATCGACAGTGTTTACTATTTTTTATTTTTTTTCATCTACATCTATGTGTCATCTTTACCAGCTAAGCTAGCAAGACTTGACTTTTATTTATTATTATTATTACCTACGTTCAAGCCCGAGCGCAATATTTAAGAAATTTTTAAAATGGCTAAATTACTCCTAATTGTGTACAAACATTCAGCAGCTTCTTATACTTGTCGGAATGATTGGAAACTAATTAATGGAATACAAAAGAAGGGAGTGACTCTTCATCTTCCTAATTGTCCTAATTTTGAAGCCAAAATTCAAATTACTTGGCACACCATTCAAATCATAAACCCCAACTATATTGGAGCCAAAGGTCATACTCCGTATTATCCATTTTATCAGCATATAACTTACATTTATAGTTTATCCATTAAAGCATCAATCCTCCAAATTTTGATTTAAATTTTCTTCCATATGAAAGTGAAGCTAGTGATGAAAATGAATCACCTATTTTTTAGCATTGGGAAGAAGGCGGACTTGAAGGCAACATCAACATTGAGAATTTTCATCATGAATCCACTCAAGTGGTCGAAGGAGACATATCAGTTGCAAGGAGATCATCTTCAAGTGATGGTAACCAATTAATTGATCTCAACATTCAAGCAAGTTATGAGAATTCTGTTTTTGAGTCCACTCAAGAGGAACAAGGAGACATTCCAATTCTACTGATATCATCTTCAAGTGGTGTTCACTCAAACGAGGAAGAAAATCAACCAATCGATAATGGTAAGAAACTAGTTTCGACAAGTTTTTGCTTTGTATCTTTTCTCATTTTGATGAGTCTATATTGTATCGATTGATCATGGTGATGAATCTTGGGGTTTTGATGAGAAACTAGTTTTTGCTTCGTAAATTTTGGGGTTATGGTGACCATTCTATATGATCAATTGATTATGAGTTTGTGTAGATATTTCGTATGTGTTGTGGTTCATATTGGTATAAGCTGATGAATTTGCATATGAGTAATTATACTAATCTTATAGCTTCTCAGTTGGAACTTTGTTTGTCCTTATCATAACTAAAGTCACCTACTTCATTTTTTAACTTGAAATTGATGATACACAGAAGGTGGCAGAGCATTTAGAAGCTATCGGTTGAATGTGTTGGATCTTGGATTTTTTAATGCCACTCAATCCTTGCAGAGTAAGGAGTGCTACATCTTTTCTGACACTCAAAGGAAAGTTTGCTTCAACACTCTCGTTCATTGGAAAATTCAGATTTAAATCGTGCTTCACATTTGACTGAACATCCCCGTTCACCTGAAAGTTGAGTGTGGAATCGTGTTTTTCATCAAATTGTGAGAAGCTGGAATCGAGAGAATCTTCGACTTGAGCGTTTGATAGATCCATGTCGAGAGAATCATCGACTTGGGTGTTTAACAGATCCATGTCCATAGAATCGTCGACTTGGGCGCTCGATAAATCCATGTCGAGAGAATCAATGACTTGCCAATATGAGAAAATTGAAATATCATACGCTAATAGAAAACGATGATAATTGAAATGATGAATAGATTAGAGGACGTACATATAAGAGAACCTACTTACCCTGAGCGGTTCTTGGTGCCTTATCCATAGTTAGGAGAGTTAAGCAGAGCTGAGTGCCCGAGTTTGGAAAATGAAATCAGTAAATAGAAAATTATAGATTCAAAATTTTTGGCGGGGGGGAAGTGGAAAGGTCACACACTATTGAAAAACTGCTAGCCCAATCTACTCGGTTCCCTCACATGAAATGGGACAAAATAGGCAAGTGTAATTTGGAAAAGTAATGGTAAAAATGTCTAAAACGACGTGTTTTTTCGAACAAAATCCAAGTCCTAAAACGTCATGTTTTGCCGAATGAAGGGAGTATTTGGTAAGAAATTCAAGAGGGCTAGCCCTACCCGATAGTATCCTTTCGAATGAGGTCGTGAAGAACTGAATCATGTACCGAGTGGCAAAGTTGTGTAACCTTATCAGACATTCATTGTCATTATGGGGCACACGAGAATAAAATACTTCCCGAACTCCTTGAAGAATTGATTTTATGTCTGACATGATTAATTCAATTTCCCACGAAATTCTTGAGTTTTTCCTCAAATTGTCGATAATGATTAAGGCATCCCCTTCAATTATTATCATAACAATTTTGAGCCGAAGTGTTTTTGCTATCCCTTCGCTTAGAGCCAATGCTTCATCAGAGCTTTTGTTTTCCTTTCCAGTCTCTTATAATATATCCACAAGAGCTTTTGTTGTTTTGTAATGATAAACCATTGAAATTTAGTTTGAATTTCCCAAATGATGGTTTTTTCCCCGAGAGCTTTGATTTGCTTGTCCTTTCCAGTTTGTTGGAGGAGGTTTGTTTGATTTCCATTGTCTTCGTCATACATGCAAGCTTGAGCCCAATTGCGTATGTGTGTGTCGGTAGTGCGGATTATGTCGTTGTTTGTTGGTATAGTTGTAATTGAGAAAGTTACTTGGTTCCTAGTAAACCATGCAGTTCACCACATGAAAGCTATCTTTTCGCTTAATGCCTTATCCATTGTGTTGCCAATGAAAGATAGAATTGGACGTGGTCATGTTATGAAGTACTCCATCCGTTTGGCAAAACATGTCGTTTACTGTTCATACACACTTTTATAGAATGATAAAAAATATAAAAAAATATTCATTTTTTATAGTTTTTTTTAACAAGTTTCTACTTATTAATAATAACTACAAAAATTCTTTAAAAAATTATTAAAAAAACAAGATATTTTCTATAGTTTTTATCTCATAAAAAAACGTGCATGAATAGTAAAATGACATGTTTTACCGAACGAAAGGAATATTAAGTAGGCCATGAATACTGTTTACCTAGCATTCGAGGAATAAGTGCGTATCTTCTTCCTCTACATTATTACACCTTCTTCCTCTACATTATTACACATGAGTCATGACAATTGACACACGTTGTTGGATCTCCAACAACTTTTAGGGCTTGTTTGGTATCCAATGAAAATGGTGATGGGAATGGGAATGGATGATTACATTTTTGTGTTTGGTATGTCAAAATCAGGAATCGAAATCATTCCCGGTAATCTTCCCATTCCCATTTTTCATCCACTTTCATCCCTCTCAAAATACCTAAGGAATCATCCATTCCCAATTTCCCACAAACCCCAATATTCACCCATCTCCTATGCCTCCACCAGTGTCCCTCGTCTACCGTCGGCCAGAGCCGCCGCCATGGTCGCCACTCGCCACCACCATCGACCAGGTCTGAAGCCGCCGCTGCCACCACCGTCTGCTGTTCTCCGCCATCGGCCTCCATCCTCCGTCATCGGCCTGGTGCTCTCTCTCTCCGTCCTCTAGATCTGGTGCGCTCCCTCTCTCCGTCCACCGTCATCAGCATCCGTCCTCCGTCATCGACGGTCGGCCTGGTGCGCTCTCTCTCTCCCTCCCTCCGTCCTACAGATCTGGTGCTCTCTCTCTGTCCTCCGTCGCCAGCCTCCATTGTCGCCCGTCATCGCCCAGCCGTCGGTACTTTGAACCCAGATCTAGCCCCTGTCACTCTCTTTCTTTGGATGGATTAGGGTTTCTCTCAACTACATCTGAAATCCAATTTCAGACTATAATTTGTAAAAATTAGTTTGTTTCTGTGATGAATTCATGAAATTGTAGATTGATTTTGTGTATTTTTTTATTCTTAATTTGAGATATTGAATTGGTTTGCTTTTGAATTTGATACTTTGAATTTTTTGGAGGTTTACGTTGAATTTGTGAATTTCTCATTCCCAAATTATACCAAACAACATGCCTCGGAAATCACTCATTCCGAATTTTGATTCCGATTTCCATTCCCATTCCGATTACTACAATTATACCAAACGGGGCCTTAGTGTATCCCACGATGCACCACAAAATTATTTTTGTTATAACTTTACTTTGAAAATATTTTAAATAAATTTATTTACATTCCACATACTTATATTTACATATTTATAAAATTGTATTGGGAAAAATCATGTTTAAAAAAAACATTAAATTTATTTTCTATATAATTGATCTTTTGATTTTATAATTTTTTTAAATGCAATTTTTTACAATAAAATTTGTAAATACAAGTATATGGAATGTAAATATATTTTTATAAAAAAAATTCAAAGTAAAATTATAATCAAAATAATTTTGTTTGTCACTCTGTTAGGGGTTTCGACATTTACAATGATACTGGTCTTAAAGACCTCATCCGCAAGGATACTATCGGGTAGGATTATTCCACCCGAATTATTAACTGATAAAAAAAAATCAAAATAATTTTGTGGTGCATCGCGGGACGCGGGGTGCACCGGAGGTTATAGGAAATCTTGACTCGTTTATGCCATATAAATATATAATAAGTGAAATAAGGAGAAAAATTATTCGTTTAAAAAAATTTACATAACTCGTACAATGTACGAATAATCATATTATAATAGAAGAATAATTTTGGCTTCGTGATTGGTTCTTAGATTATGATATGTTGTATTTATCAATTGTATCTTAACGGGATGTCTGTCTTTCACTTTTAGTGCCCTCTTGATTTACCGGACTTATCTGGTATTTCGATTTTTTAACTGATAAAAAATTAATATGAAAAGACTATTAACATATATAAATAATCATGTTGAATCAAATGAATACTCATAGTGTTGTAAATAATCAATTTGATCTCAGTTCACATCAGATCTCTCTCTATATATAGTGAGAATAACTTTATCACAAGGACATCCATTACCATGTAACGGGGAACGATTGTGGGCTCTTAGAAAAAAAAATGAAGGGATGAGATGGATTGAAAAAAACACAATTAACCATACAACCAACTACTCCCTCCGATCCAAAATAAGTGTCGTTTTACGCTTTTGAATTTGATCCAAAATAAGTGTCGTTTTATGTTTTTTATGCAATTTAATAGATCGATTAATCAAAATTGTTATTGAAAATTGTATTTGTTGACTTCAATTCACTTTGGGTTGGGCTTCATGTTGGGCATCAATGATAATTAATATTTTACTTAAAAATTGTATCAAGAGGTAAAACGACACTTATTTTGGATCAGATGGAGTAGTATTCATATCTACCATTAAGGGCTCGTTTGACATAAGAATGTAGGGTAAACAGAATGAAAACAAATTTTATATAGGAAAATATATCTAGATAAGAGAATAATGCTATTTTTTGTATGAAAAATAAGATATGAGGGGTAATGATTAGATGAGGATAGAGGAAATGGTTACTCCTTGTCCAAATGAGTGATTGAAATAAGGAGGAACAAACCTAATTTTTTATGAAAAGTTGGAATGATAGGGTAATGATTAATTTTTTTAAAAATGTATCTTAAACTATAAATGTATGAAAAGTTGGGAGGATAGGGTAATGATTAAATTTTTTAACCATGTATCTTAAACTATAAATGTATGAAAAATTGGGAGGAGAGAGTAATGATTAAATTTTTTAACAATGTATCTTAAACTATAAATGGACTACATTCATTTTATTTCCGTTTACCTTTCCAAAATTGTAAATCAAACAAGCCCTATATGAATACTAGTTAGTGTAACAATATCTTTAAATGTGAATAGTAATATACAATATTAATTTTTTGAAATTAGTTTGTAAAAAAACGTGTTTAACCAACTAGTATTAGTGGTTTCAGCAAAAAAATGTCTATATAAATATTAACCAATAAGTTACGAGTCCAAACTCTCATTTCCCTCCATCGTAAACTTTGATTGAAGTTTTACAAAAAGGGTCGGAAAATTAAATAAATTTTTATATTCTCATTCCAAACCACTTGTGTGTATGCTGTGTGTTACTTACAACCAACTAGTACTAGTGGTTTCAGCAAAAAAAATGTCTATATAAATATTAACCAATAAGTTACGAGTCCAAACTCTCATTTCCCTCCATCGTAAACTTTGGTCGAAGTTTTACAAAAAGGGTCAGGAAATTAAATAAATTTGTATATATACTCATTCCAAGCCACTTTTGTGTATGTTGTGTGTTACAACCAGTATTCTAAAAAGTGTTAGACGGATCCTAGACGGTAAGGAGCTGCCTAGCGCCCAGACAGTCAAGGTGTATGCCTGGGCGTGCTTAGGCGGCCATTTAGCTCTAGACGTAGGGTGGTCGACTAACGTTTAAGCGGTGCTCAAGCGACGTCTAGGCGCGATTTTTAGAACAGAGGTGAGGTTACAACTTACGAGAACGAAATTTTTATATTCGCTCGTCAAATGAGGGGGCCATGGGTCCTGTTCAGGGACCTAAATTGCATTCTTTAAGTGGAGGAGAAGTTGCATGCTAAAACATCAAAACATAAATGACTAGGAGGGGCTGGGTTCTGTCATGGAATAGTGAGTTGTGCGAGCTGCTATATGCCTATATGCAGATGCTTTCCATACTTGGGAGTTGGGACACACTACTTGCCATATTAACACTCTGGTACAAGCCTACAAAGGATTTGCAAATACGTAGACATTAAAACAGCAGGTTTCCTGAATTCCTGGCGGACCTTAAAACAATACAGTCTACCAGCACAACACAAATTAGGGCTCCCAACGGACTTAACAAAGGATTTGGGGTTTACAGCAGGCTTAGCAAAGGATTTAGTTCAAAACTTGCTCCATTCTCAAGCGACTCATAGAGAGACAAAACACCTCTCAATGTGGTTTAAAATTCACAACAGTTCAAGAAAACTAAGTTTATAACTCTTCTGAAATGAAAGGATGACATAACAAGCAAAGTAAAGCAGCACAAAATCAACGGTAGCGGCGGAGGGAAAGGGAGTTGTTCCTCTTCCAGGTAGCCCTGCGAGAAGGGCGTGCTTTGTGGTGCCGGTGACCCTTACCACGCAGACCCCTGTATTTCTTTCCAGCTGAGGTGAGCCCACGAAGTTCCCTGTGCTTGTGGACCGGGTTGCAGATCCAGTTGATCCTTGGGTCATTTCTGACCGCATTATGAGCGGGATCAATGAGAATCACCTCAAAGTATTTGTATGTAGAGTCCTGTATCACCAAATGCCAAAAATCTACATTGTTAACTTGGCAAACGAAAATCTTAATAGACTAAATAATCTATTTGACAAGAAGAAAAAAAAATTACTAATTTGGTAGTATTGAAGAGTGAAGTGATAATGAAAATAACCTCGTTGATCCAGTACGAATTGAGAACTCGAAGACCACCCAATTTCCGACCAGCACGTTCCTCAGCAACAGATCGTTTGCTACGCTGGAACTTCAGCTGGGTAACACCCTGATTTGTGGGCTTCCCATAGACAATACCCTTTGGGACTGGCCTCTTGCGACCTCCACGTCTCACACGGACACGGTAGACCACAAATCCCTGGTAAATTTTGTATCAGATTAGTTGTTCCAATCAACCACCAGGAAATCACAAAATCTGTTTACAATTATAGTAATCTAGTTCTCTTGCACATCAGTCACAACTGCACCCCATCATCAACAGTATTCACAGAAAAGATTCATTCGCACATTCCATATATCATCACATCAGTTGATCAATAAATTCAGCAATGGTTCAATCACAAACACGTGAGTTCAATCATGACTGAGGAAAGAAGAAAATCAAATACAAATGACATAAATTGCAAAGACGAATAAGATGAGAAAAACCAGAAGAAAGCATAGATCCAAAAATAGAGAAAAATGAAGAACGGGAAGGGGAAATGGATGAGAAACAGACCTGCTTGGCCTTGTAGCCGAGACGGCGAGCCTTGTCGGGGCGGGTAGGGTGGGTGACGCGAACAATGGAAGGTAGCTGGCGGTACTCCCAGCACCTCACCCTGAGCAAAAACCGCATCACATCCGACTGTTTCTTTCTCCATAGCTCCGACACGTACTTGTAAGCCCCTAAACAACAACATTCAAATCCAAATCCAAATCCAAATCCAAAGTCAGATCATTGCCAAACAAATCAAAGAAGGAGAGGTTTGGAGCCGCAGAGATTACCCATGGCAGCTTCTCCTGCGCGATACTCAGGGTTAGGGTTTTTCGGAGAGAACGGCGACGAGCTTTTATATTCAGGTTAAGCAGGCCTCTAATTTTCAATTTACTTTGGGCTGGTCTTCTTGTTGGGCATCAATGAGCCCATACATTAGGCCCAAAAGAATTTATTTATACGGAGTATTTTATTAAGGAAAAACTAATTAAAATACCTCACCTTTGGGGGTATGGTAAAAATATATCATAAATTTTCAAATGTAATAAAAATATCACGATCTTTAAAGGTAGTAGTAATATATTACCACGAGTTTTCTCACGGGTCAAAAATGCTGACAGACAGTCTACGTGATTTTTTTTATAAGGGTTTTCTTGGACGATTTCCTTAGGTAAAAAAATAAAGAGCTGGATCGGGTTCCTACCCAATGCCTTTTCCTCCCTCTAATCTTCTTCCGTGATCGCCTGTTAAACTGGTGTGGATTCAAGGAGATTGATCGATATTCGAGGAGGAATGGTTGATTGACTAGGTTTAAGGTTGATTTTTTTCATCATTAAAAATGAAAATCAGTCGTTGGGTATGAACCTGATCCAACTCTTTATTTTTTTTCTTAAAGAAACCATTTAATAAAACTCAATTTAAGTGCTAATTTGTAAAAACGCTTCCAATTAGGTTGCCCAGTCAAAAAAAAATTCACGTAGGTTGTCTTGTTAGTATTTTTGACCCGTGAGAAAACTCGTGGTAATATATTATCACTACCCTCAAAGATCTGGATATTTTTATTATATTTGAAAGTTTAGTGTATATTTTTACCATACTCCCAAAGGTGGGGTATTTTAATTAGTTTTCCCTTTTATTAAGAAGGTTCATAAACTTAATTAAAAGAAAAAATTAATTAATTAATGAAATTGCTCATTTGCTTGCAAGGTTTGACAGAAGGGCCCAGATTGGCATCCACCACGAATTCAATCAAACCTTGTACTTCAATTCAATCTCATTCTCTCTCCAGAGGCCACCATTTTATTCTCTTCGATTTTGTGATTTTAGCTTTCCAACCGGGCAACGGAGATTCCAAAACCTAAGTCATTCCCCCCCTTTTCGCGCTACTTACTGCTGTAATCTAGGGTTTTCGGAGATTTGAGTACTCGCGAATCAGCGGCCTGGAATTGGAGCCGCACTGGAGCTGTCCTGGATTGGTTGCGGGATCAGGTAATTCGCTGTCCCGATTTTTGTTGATAAATCATTTTAGTCACGCCTCAGTTAATTTGTGTCGGAAGAGGGAGGGGATTGATTTCTGGATTGTGCTTTCTTCGTGAAGTGGAGGTTCTGGTAGTTTGCGACTGTTTGAACATCGGTTTATGTATATACATATGTGCGAGTGAAGATTAGATTGAGAGAACTGCTGTGGAGTGATGATTTATGTCTAGAAACGTTGAGCCATAAAATCTCGTGTCGGAGGGTTTTCCAGATGTGTAAGGTTGTATTTCAGTCTGTTTAATGATTACAGTTGAGTTTTTGTGAAGTGCAATGATTTCCTGAGATGAAATTGCCCCTCCCGTGTCTAAAATTTTAGATTCTTTATGAATTTAATGTTTTTGACTTTTTTGTATGTAGGAGACCCCAAAACAGAACCGTTATTAGTTTAATTATTACTCCACACTTGAATAGAGTCTTCGCTATACCTGCAACTTTAGCTATCAATTGACTAACTCGTGGGAGCCCTTTTACCAAATGTTAGAGATCAAGGGGTTCAACTCTTGTGACTTCATATTCACATGTTTCTTTCACCAATTAGTTTCAGCACTAAACCATGACACCTGTTTGCTCTGTCCAAGAATAATTATGTCTTTTTTTTCTCCTCCACGGTATAAATTGGATCATATTTGACTTGAGCTCATGTTTCTTTGACCTGAAGGTGCTTTTGTGCTTACTTTTTTTATTGCAAAGTAATCGGTTTGCTGACTATTTTTCCCTTTTAGGTTTATCATTGTTGCTTTGCCTTTAAATATTACTTGTTGTGCTTACCAACGTGATTTATACACATTTTTTAGCCTCAACTTTCTGATTCTTCTCTTATAAGAAATTGAAGATCGTACATCACACTGGTTTGTTTACTGATAGTTTCAGGTATTGATCTGTATGCACAAGTGAATACATACGTTTTGTGCTGAAGTAAGACCTAGATAATTTGAGGAGCCATGCAGGGTGGCAGTACCTCTTCACCTAAGGTCAGACATCGAAGACGCTCAAATGAGGTGGGTCATTTCTGCTAACGTGTCTTAAGAAGCTTGCTTATTTGTGCTTGAAATATCCATCCTTTCCCTTTATCTAGAGTGACAAATAGTTTCTGAAGCATTGCCTTTTTTTTTTTGTATCAGACTCTTCCTGACACTCCCAAAGAAAATGGGGGTCACCTACTTGCTAATGATCGTAACAAATACAAGTCAATGTTGATCAGGACGTATTCAACCCTTTGGATGATCGGGGGCTTTATTTTCATTGTCTACATGGGACATCTTTATATATGGGCTATGGTTGTAGTGATACAAATACTCATGGCAAAAGAGCTTTTTAACTTGCTGAGGAAAGCTCATGAAGATCGGCATCTTCCAGGTTTTCGGATACTGAATTGGTGAGCAGTTCCATTACTTGTCTTAGTGTGTATTGTATACCTTACCCTGTTTTCAGGAACTGAAAATACAAAATATCTGTGTTTGCATTTTGGCTAGGCACTTCTTCTTCACTGCAATGCTATTTGTGTATGGCCGGATTCTCAGTCAATGTCTTGTCAACACTGTCACTTCAGACAAAATACTGTACAAGCTTGTGAGCAATCTGATCAAGTATCAAATGGCTATTTGCTATTTCTCTTACATTGCAGGTTTGTTAATTTATATTTTTGTCTTCCTTTAATTGAATGGAACATCACATTGAGATGATCTTTTCATGCTAATGACACATCGATGCCCACTTTTTGCTTTTAAGTGGAAGTCCTGTTAGTCTGTAAATTCTTCTTACTATGTGTATATAAACTGTTTGTTTCCTCTTTAACAAAAAATTTTGATCAAGATTGCATATTACCTGCATCAGGATTCGTGTGGTTCATTCTCACTTTGAAAAAGAAGATGTACAAGTATCAGTTTGGCCAATTTGCATGGACACACATGATTCTCATTGTTGTGTTCACACAGTCATCATTCACTGTGGCCAATATATTTGAAGGAATATTTTGGTAAGATTGCTTCTGGGTTATCTCCAAACATCTAGTTTGATGACTTGCTCGTAAAACTGATTCATGTATGATGCTAATTGTTTCTTTTTCTTTTTCTTTGTAATCTGTTTCTAACGCATGTGTCTCTGCTCATTCACTTCCTCTAATTCATTTGCTTTGATTTTTGTACAGGTTCCTTCTTCCCGCATCACTTATCGTCATAAATGATATTGCGGCTTATTTGTGCGGGTTCTTTTTTGGAAAAACCCCTTTGATTAAGTTGTCCCCTAAGAAAACATGGGAGGGGTTCATTGGAGCTTCTATTGCAACTGTGATTTCTGCATTCTTGGTCAGCTAATTCCTTCTTTGAATAAGTTGAAATGTCATGACCTGCATTTCACTTCTCATCAGTTTAGTCAAATAAAATAATAAAACCTTATTTCCATCACTTTTATTTAAGAAGGGACATCTCTCAACCAGTCATCATGTCGTCTGGTCTCATGTTTAATTGCTGATTTAGACCAGACTTTATTTATTTGTTCTTCATTCTGTCTTTAGTGGACTTACACTAGGGCATGACTAACTTTGATACATTTTCACGCAGCTTGCAAATGTCATGGGTCGTTTTCAGTGGTTTACATGCCCAAGGAAGGTTAGTTATATACTAGTTGTGGTTAAGTAGGTTGCGACTCATCTTCCAACAAAAAATTTAGATTGCTCATGTCCGTATTTTTTCTAGGATTTATCAACTGGTTGGCTCCAATGTGATCCTGGGCCGCTGTTCAAGCCAGAGCCCTGGAACTTACAAGGATGGGTGCCTGAATGGGTGAGGAATTATTTTGTTCTGGGTCAAATGTTTTCAGCGAGCTTTACCCATTTGTTCATCATATTTTACTTATTTTTTCTTGATAAATTGCCCATTTTGTCAAGAGAGCTGCACGAGAATACAACTCTTTGGTGCTTGCACTTAATTGTTCTCTTCTTCCAGCGTTATCTCATCATTGAATATGATGTTTTGCAGTTTCCTTGGAAGGAGATGGCCATCTTACCGGTTCAGTATCATGCTATATGCCTTGGCTTATTTGCCTCAATTATCGCACCTTTTGGAGGCTTCTTTGCTAGTGGATTCAAGAGAGCCTTCAAAATCAAGGTTCGAAATTTTCTACATTTTTAGGCATTGCTTGATAGCTTCGTTTAGGTTAATGCTCTTTACAAATTTATAATTCTTCTGCATTCTATGAGACAGGATTTTGGTGACAGTATTCCTGGACACGGGGGAATCACTGATAGAATGGATTGTCAGGTAACTTCATCATAGCTTTCAAGGCTGTCTTGTCTGTGTATTCTTTTATTATCCTATGCATTTTGTTTGAGAGTTTTCTTACTTTTTCTTTAGTTTCACCGGATAACGGCAGGATGTGAAGGAAATTGCTTGGTGTTTTGGTTAAAATTCTTAAAAGAACAAATTGTCATTGCCATAATTATTCTGAAATTAACGCATTCATTATCTGATCGAGTATTTGCATCAGTTCTGGCAATTTCCAGGGCTTTAATTGCATGTATGGTATTGGCACCTAACCCATTCAGATTTGGCATTCTCTGCAGATGGTAATGGCAGTATTTGCATACATTTACCATCAGTCTTTTGTTGTCACCCAGAGCTTGTCAGTGGAGACGATCGTGAACCAGGTATAGAACTCTCTTCGACCCTCATTTGTCTCAGTTATCCGTAAATTTCCATCCTTTGAGATACCTCTTTTTAATTTATACATTTTGACCGGGACTGCATTTATATAGATCTTGATGAACCTTGCTTTAGAGGAGCAACTAGACCTGTACAATAGACTCGGCGGGATCTTGCAGGAGAGGCAGCTCGGGCAGGCCTGAATGGATATCAGTATCATTATGTGTGATTTTGTGATGCTTGGTGGGTGACTAGTTAGTGTTCTTCACTTTTGTACCAATACAACCCGGTGAAAGTATTTATTTGGAGGGTGACCTTCCCGAACTCTAATGTACAGTACTTCGATAGGTATCCCGATTTCATCTCCGGTATTCATGCATTATCTCATCTGCTATCAGTATGAGGATCTGTTAAAGGATCCCAAAACTCGGCAAAAGCCCCCCTTTTCTTTCAATTCAAGGTCCTTGCTCCCACGATTCGCGCGCAATCCGATCTTTCAGTGACTAGAAAGGCAAAAGTTCTTCAACTTCCCACAGTTTATCCAAGTACAAGTTAAAACAAAATCAACATCAACATCAATCTAACCATTACAAACTGGCCGTATGCATAACAAACTCATGTGAAGAAATACAAGAAAAAAAAAACTATGAGGTGATTTCCAAGAGAGAACTTTATGATTGTGCATTTGAATCATTTGATTTCCTTGGTGAAAAAGAACTTTTGAATTGCGTCTTTGATCTGACGACATTGATTTCCTCTGAGTGTTCTCTTAATTGTATTCACTGGCGGATCCGGGGTAGGCTCGTCGTGTTCAGGGGCAGGCTCGTGTGAGCGCGAGCCCACCCTGATCCCGGAAAAAAAATACGAAAGGTTAATTATATAAAAAAAATATAAATTAATTAGAAGTGAAAATGTATCATACAATTTTTATTAGAGCCCAAGGTTCAATTCTCACTTATTTTCAACTATCTTTTTTTATATAAGTTCAAAGATTTTTTTAAATTGAGAATAATTAATTTCAATTGGTATTGTTTGAATTCTATTTTATTCATTCACTAGTATCGATACCCGCACGGTTGCGCGTTTTGTTAATAAATTATATTTTATTATATTAATTTATTTGAAATATTCAGTGTTATTTTCTCGTGTAGTATAATCCCGTTTAACCATATCAATTAAAAATAAGGTTGATTGCCGATAGAAAATTATAATTCCAAAAACATATACAATATATATACGTAATAGATTTCTTTTGTAAAATTTGATGGTGGTATACATTGATTTCTTTTTTTTAAAAAAAATTCATCATATTTGACAGCATGGATTTTTTTTTTTTTGATAATGTCGATGGATAAATTTTCTACCTAATTAAGATATAAGATTGGATATAAGTGGGACCATTAATTGAGAAGGCAAAATTATATTGGCTTATTAATAATAAATCAAATATTGAATAGATTATTTGATTTAAAAAGATAAGTTTTAATGGATACTTATATAAAGTGCGATTTTTTTAATTAAACATATGTTCTTGTGACATCGATTAGTTTTTTTTTTTTTGTTTTTTGTTATTTTTGAACAGGAAATAATTCGAAGTCCAAGACTTCAACTGAAGTCAGGGACAACGAGAGGCCGATAAAGGCAGACGGGCTAACCGTCATGATACAACAAAAAAAAAGCAAAAAAACAACCAAAAAACCCCGAAACAAAAGATCTCAGCAAGAAGACCAAAGAGAGACAGTCGAAGGACACCGAGTGGAAGCTGCGAATGCCGAGAACATGAGAAAGTCGATGGACTGACACGACGACTCGACGCCGGGGAGACATATGCAGAAACCCATCAGCGGAAAAGGCGTCTCCTGGGGAAGTGCGGATCACGAACACTGCCACGATCAATTCGAACAACAGGGCGCCCGAGACTGCACTTCATCCGGAACTAAACGAACTCACACCCAAGAAACGACTTCACTCTACCGGGCAAAAAACCAAGATCAAACGAAACGGGTTAAAGGGTAGAGCGATTCAGTTGGTCGAATATATTATTGTTGTTTTTTAGCCAATCAAAGCAAATATGATCAAGCCATGTCGGGATTATGTTAGCCAATTTTGTTGTGGAAAGACAATGAGTTTGGGCCCAAAAATGAGCAAACGTGAGGGAATTTTGGATCATTGGCCCATTAGTCTTAAGTTGCAATAATATTATTTTAAGCAAAAATGGGTAAAATGCAGAACAGAAGGGAAACAATCTGGTGATGAGGGTGAAGACGATGGAAGAATCCAGGAGGGCGATCGGAAGCGGAACGCCAAAAAGACCGCCCTACCCCAGAATATCGAAGAAAAACTATTTCAAAGAATGACAAACCCAGGTAACGAGGCTGCCATCGAATTAATCAAGGTTGATTTTTTAGGGTTCTTGAGAAAGGAAAATTTTGGGGCTTTTGTTTTCTTTTGCCGCCGTAGGCCAGAACGAGCAAGAAACAACGATTAAAGATGGCTTGGATGGTTAGGAGGCATCAAATCTGCGGAATTCGGAGGTTATGTGAGTTGGTCTCAGGGAGAGTTGGTGGTGTTCATAGTCGTGCGACGGAGAACAACGGTTTTCGGTGGTGGCCTCACTCGATGGAGTTAGCGAGAAGACAAGCAAATACCTTCTCATGTGATTTTGCTGAGAATATTACAAAGATTTATCGATTTTGATTGATTTGGTATTTGAGAAGTATTGGGTGTTGGAATGGAATCGGTGAGGGATGTCTCGAAGGGGGTTTCGGTGTCCGAGAACTGTAAATCTACAGTACACGGAGGTGGTGGCGGTGGGTCTCCCCAAATTAGATTTTTCCTTATTTTTGTTTGATATGGGGTTGAGAGCTATAACTTTCCATTGTTCCCCTATGTGTTGTTGGATTTGCCTTCTTTTTCCTTAACTTGTTGTTCCTTAGTTGGTATGTAATGGGGTTTTTGGTAGATGGTTTTTGGGTTTTTTTTTCAAACCTTCAGATTGAAAAAAAACCCCTTATTGCAGTTGATTGAAGAAGAGATAGTTGGGGTTGAGAGTTATTAGCTCTCGGTTGGTCCCCAGATTAAGAAGAGAGATTTGGGGTTGAGAGTTATTAGCTCTCGGTTAGTCCCCAGATTAAGAAGAGAGATTTGGGGTTGAGAGTTATTAGCTCTCGGTTGGTCCCCAGATTAAGTTGGTGTTCATTGTGGTGATGTTAAATCAAGTTGTTGTTGATGGTGGTTTGTTCTTGTTGATGTTAATGGTGGAGATGGTGGTATGGTGAAAGGGTGAATTTGGTGGACTCTTCCTCTCTCTAGATTCTAGAGAGAGGAGAGAGCGTTTTGGATTCAAGTTCAGTTTCATTGGTTTAATTGTAGCCCAACATATATGTTCATCCAGTGTGACATCGATTAGTTAAATTACGTTTCAAACTACATTCTATCACCACAATTTACGTTTGGAACTACTTTTCATCAGACAATTTAATTTACTTTTGAACCCACATATAATCTTTTTTGATCGATAGCAATATAGCATAGATTTATTTACGACGTTTCCTTTTGCTAGTAGCTATATATTTATAAGAAATAAATGAAGATAAGTTTTGCCAAATCTAAAATATAAAAATTGTAAATATTCTGGATTATTTGTAAAATAATCCACAATTTAGCCGTGTGGGTTTTAACTTATGTATCCTAGGTAAATATCTTAATCACATATTCTAATTAAAATATAAGTTATAAAGTTATATTGAATAGATTATGTAAAAAGATAAGTTTTAGCTAACTATATTCCTTTATTAATTGATGTGGGCTAGAAATATAATACCACTTTAATCCAGAAAATGTCACACAGGCAAAAATAATCCCGTTTAATCCAGAAAATTCCGTGACCGCAAGGTCGCGTCAGCGGCCTCTGTTTTAGTATATTTTATTATTTATATATAGAATATATATATATATATATATATATATATATATATATATATATATATATATATATATATATAGAAGATTAGGGGTTTCCTTGAATTTTTTTTAACTAATTACGGAGTATAAATTTTATTCACTTCTAATATTATGGATAACTCTGTGAAATTTTTGTGCATAACCCTTCACAATTAAATTTATTTAAAGTTTTGCAAAGCTCGTTTCATTATTACTTAATTTTTAGCCTAAATCTCGCTCACCCCTATATTACGGGCTGGCTATTGATTGTGTTGCATTGTCTCTCTTTTCTTTTGCTATTTCCCCTCATGTTCATCTATTCTTTCACGAAAGAACTTTATGATTGTGCCTTTGGTTTGACAATGCTATGGTGTCGGGCTCTCTTAATTGTATAGCGTTATCTATCTCTTTCCTTTCTTTTGTTATTTTGCCTATTGATTCTTTCAGCTTCTCCTGAAACCAAGCTTTAGGGTTGCTATATAAGTTGAACAGCTCGCGCTCGGCTCGAAAAAGCTCGATTCAATCTCGTTCACTTATCTAAACAAACCGAGTCTAAACATGATTTACTTAAACCCCATTTTTCGAGCTCGACTTGAGCTCAAAAAAGCTTGGCAAGCTTGAAGGGGGGAATCAAATCACTTTCTTTCTCATTAAAAAAATAAAAGAGGTGGGGTGATTTATTTAAACCCCATTTTTTACTATTGGTACCAAAGATTCATTTTTTCGGAGGCTTAGGCTTGTGACTCATAAGACACATGGATATGCCTTCCATTTGAAGCATTTTTTAAAAATTACTACCCCCTACACCTCTAGATGTGCGCATTTTTTATATAAAAAAATGCAAAAAAAATAAAAATAAAATTATGGTGCCAATAATAATAAAAATATATATAGGTGGATTTAACATTGCACTTTCATATAGCTAATGGTAAGTTGTAGATTTTGTAGTTCAAACAAAATTACACGAAAGTGTGTTTCCTCAAACAGTACAGTTGCAGACATATATGCAGTGTGGTATTGTGATCACCTGCTAGCTTCTCCTAGGTGGATCATGCTTGTCGTTGGCTCCGGTTCTTCCATAGTCGTTGGTTACTCCTACAAGCTTCCTCCCTTCTTCTTCATCGTCGTTCCCACCAGAATTCCATGATCCAATATGCTGTACATATATGAATAACCGCCATGGCAAAGAGTTTAGTTCATAATGGATCATAGTATGATTGTCGAAAAATCCACTATAGTATAGATTGAGTTCAAGCCATAAGATGTCTTATATGGAATGTAATGCACTTACAACATGTAAGATATTGAAACTGTAGACAAACTAGACCAAACAAATCCACTATAGTATAGATTTGTGTGTGTTGGTGCATAGTGGCGGATCCTGAAAAAAATTTTCGGAGAATTTTTTTTTTTTGCACATATATATATAATAAAATTATTTTTTATTTAAATATCTTAGGAAAAACCTTAAATTTACGATTTAAATAATCATTTTTAGTAGAAAAAAATAAGAAAAATAAAAATGATGAAAAAAATTAATAGAAACAAAAATTATGAAAAAAAAATCATAAATATCCCTCCTTACCAAATAAGCTAAGTTGTCTTAGTAATTCGTTAATCAAACTCTTTTATCTCTAAATTTATTAAAAATTTAAAAAAAATCAATTTTTTTTCTCTCTCGTTTTTCTTTCGGGTTAGGGGGCTAATGCCACCCCGAGTCCCCTCGGATCCGCCAATGTTGGTGCACACGATGCAATATACGGAACTCGATACTAGTGACAAATTCTGACAACATTGCCAACATGTTAGATTGAATTGATGATGCATACATTTTTTTTTATTAAATACCAAAACCTAAACATTATCAATCGAATTAGATCGGATTTTCAATAATGTTAGGTTTTGGTTGGAGTAATTGGCATCAAAATGTTACAGTATAACTTGTGCTATATGAATTTGATCATTGGACTACATTAAGAAAATAGTTAGTCTATATTAGGCGTTGGTAGATGAAAGATAGGACAACCAACTTGGTACAAATGGCTAAACTTTTGTATTTTATTGATTTAGCAAGAGTTGTGGCAAAACTTTTTCCAGTTTTGAAAAAAATAGTTTTATAAAACTCTTTAAATCTATTGCAAAGGCTAAAATTTCATTCAGATTTTAATCTTAAACTAGATTATAATCTTAAACTAGATTAATCTCTAACCACCTGACTTGTCAGTGGATAGATACAAACTTTACTGTCATGCATATGATCACTAAGATGGAAATTTAAAAAGCATATTTATTGACATTTTAATGGCAGAGTTGAATGATTGCAGTTAAACTGAACAGCAACGAAATTGCAAGCTAAAAATCTAACTTGATAGATAGATTATAATTCAAAGGTGAGAGGAAATTAAATGGGGAGATCGAAGAGCGAGGAACCTGAGCGGATAAATCCGGAACGACGAGAGTTGCATCCATGGATTTAAGGCTTCCTGCGATGACGAATTCAACCGATTGAAACAAATAACTGAAATCAGAACCGCAGGAATCTCAACAACAACAAAAATCAAAGAAATTGAAGTTAAAATAGACGGACTTGAAAGAGGAACAGCGGAGGCGGAAGAAACGAGGAGGGAGGCGATCATAAAGACGACGGCGGTCGTAATTAGCGGTTTTCCGACGCCGAAGGAGCTTCGAGCTCGTCTTTGTGTGTTGCGGTGAGTTTCCATGGAGAGAGAGAGAGGGGAAGGAGTGGGCGGTTTGAATTTTTGATATGATGGGTTGAGTTGGTGGGAGAGGAAGGAAACCAGGGGTCCCCGTGGCCGTAGACGGTGCCCGTGCGTGGATCATCTATTTAGCAAAATTAATATTTATGATTTAAAAAAATTAATTTTTATAAGGGTATGTTTGGATTGAATGCATTATAGTTAATAGTTATAATGAACATATAAATTTAAATATTTGAATATTACTCTTTTACTTAAAACGTACTTCATCCGTTCCATAATACATGAGGTTTTAACTATTAACACAAATTTTAATAAAATAGGTCACTTTTCTAAAAATATTATCATTTCACTCACTTTTTTCATAAATTTTATTATTTTTTAATATCCACTACACATTTTAACCAATCAAAATTTCTTAAAAAGTCAGCCGCACAAATATTAATATAAATCATTACAATTCCATACCTAGAAAAATAAAAGACCATTTATTTTGAAACAAAAATTATCTTCTAAAACACATGTATTATGAAACGGAGGGGGTATTGTTTATGTTTATTATTTATACTCGTTTTTTAAGAATGATAAAAATAACAAATTTTGCTAGACGGTTGGAGTATTTGACAACGAATCTACATGGAAAAACTCATCAATAGATGGAAGATAGAAATAAGATGATGAGTATTGGGTTTAATCTCTCTTTCTTGCGGATGGGATCACATATCACCTGTCCCCAAAGGGACATAACCTCTTGAATTTTCCTCCCCATCCTCCAGAATTAAAAAAAAAAAAGAATTTAAAAAAATTATAAAAAGTGAAAATTTGTGAGAATACACAAAAAGACAAGTGAGTTTTGTAACAGTAGATCCGCTTTGCCTTTCTTGTCCCTAAATTCCTGACCATCCGCATCCATGCGGGTTTCTTTAGTTTCTTAATACCACTTTATCACTTTCTCTCTCCTTAAAAACTCCAACTTATTTTTTCGTCCACATCCATATGAGTTTCTACAGTTTCTTAATTTACTTTTCACCAACTATTATCTATATATATATATATGTATTATATTTTGCGTTAATTAATATAATAGTAGTATATAATAATTTTTTCAAAAAAAAATCCAAAACGTAAAAATAGATAATAACATTTAATGCAAACAACTTCATTGGAACAAAATAAACACCGAAATACAAGAACAATAAATTATGCAAAAAAAACCATCTTTTATTATTTATTGTTTATGTTTAATGACTAAAAATAGCTTAAAATAAATTATGTTGTACATTATTTATATATATATTATACTTTGTTTAATGAAGGGCTCATGCAAAAAAAATAACAAAATGTAAAAATCAGCCATACACATATATGGAGTCTATTTTATGGGGTTTTAGTGGAGTTTGGAAGTTGAAAACCCATGAATGAGTTTTTTTACCCCTCTCTCTTTCTTTCTCTGACATTTTATGCTAAAACCCCCTTAAATGTTGCCGCTCTGGTTGCTAATGCATGGCATGTGAACCAAAAAAAGAACAAAAAAAGCATTGAGAAAGTCAACTGGCTGGGACTGAAATGAATGGAGGGGTCAGGACTCAGGAGTGGTCTACAACGTCGTCTCTTTGTGCCCGTGAATTCCATAAACCTCTAAACCACTATAATATCCCACTCACATAGTCACATACTCACATAATGGAGGGAGATCCCACAAATCTAAAAAATAAAATTATCAAACCTCACATGTCGTGTGTTCCAACTTCCAATCCATAAGTTAATTCTTTAAATGGATCATTTCGATATAAAGCGACTGAACACGATTAATAATATTTACACCCATAATTTTACTATATTCACCTCACTTGTGTCTCTTGAATCACACCCCTGCTCCTCTTGAGGGACAATTTTTATGTAAAATATTATGCGCCTCTTAAAGAACAGGTGTGTGACTCAAGAGAAGCATGGTGTATTTTAAAAAAGATATAAAATCTGACTTAATGCACAACTCTTTTGTTCAATGTTAGTATATTTTTTCCCACATGGCAAATATGAGACAAAATGTACAAATTGTTTCAAATGACTTACTATTTAATAATATATCCGTTAATTAAAACTTGTTATTTTAGAAATCTACACACTCACTAAGAAAACAAACAAAAAAACACTTTTTTTTAACAGTATGCAAACATTTGGATTTTGCTACCAGAAACGTAGCGAACTACCAGGACCATCCTTAAGGATGATGGATGTAGATCTAATACAATCGATACATTTTCTTGCTATATAGTCTGCTACCTTGTTAGCTTCTCTAAAGCAATGACTAAATTGAATATAATCAAAATCTCTAGCCATAAGTATAATCTTCTCAACTTGATGGATAACTTCCCACTAAGTGTTGAGTTCTCTTTTTATTGCCTTGATCATCGTCTGATTGTCGCTTTCAATTATAGCCTTCCGAATTCCTTTTCTGATCGCATGTTGCATTCCTACAATGATTGTTTCTGCTTCCGTTTGTAGAATTGAACCTTTAGATGTATTTTGGAAGAATACATCTAATAAACTGCTCTCGGAGTCACGAATAACTCCTCCCACCTGGCAGGTGCCCGTGGGTTTGACCGAGCCATCTATATTAATCTTATAGATATTGCTCGGAGGTTTCGTCCACTTGGCTTTCATTCTTTTGGGGCTCGATATGCTTGGTTTTAACAAAAATACACTTATATATATCCCTAATTATTACTCTGTTTTTTTACTTTCTCGAAAAATACAACTAATAACTATCTCACCATTACAATGACAATTTCGTAAAGTAAATGGCAAAATAGCTAAAAATAACAAATTTTTCTTAACATGATTTACTTCCTAAAATGACAAATTTTAATTGACAGATGGAGTATTTAACAGAAGACTAACCATGAACTCGAGTAGAACCGTTAGGAACATGAATAAGACATTTGGTAGGGTAGAGACCTATTTAATATGGATGTGAAATGTTATAAACAACCTAGAATATTTTTGAGCCAAACACAAATATATTATTCAATATCTAGTTCTACCAAGAAAATAACCTTTTTGAGGAATATCAATTACAAAAACTTGCTCATAGCCCACACTCGGAGGCAAACAAGCAACATACTGAGCAACGGGGAAATAAAAAGGGCGGTGTTTAGTCTTGGAAATAATAAATTCACATGCCCTGATGGAATGACAGCAAAATTTTATTAAAAAAATATTGGGATATTATGAGAAATTCGATTATCAAAGCGGTAAAAGGTTTCTTTAGTTCGGGAAGGATGCTTCGTCAGACAACCCATACATTTATCTCACTAGCCTAAATGTGACAATCCTTCTATGACTTCACATTACAGATAAATAAGCCTATGTTCCACAATCTATAAATTAGTTTCAAAAATATTAACGAAAAGACTGAAAAGAGTGATTGGCAAACTTATCCATCCTTTACAAGGAGCTTTTGTATATGACCGAGAAATCCAGGACAATGTTTTGATTGCTCGTTAGGTATTTCATTCATTTCACAGCAAGAAAGGGAAAGAAGGATGTCTGGCGATTAAGCTAGATATGGAAAAAGCTTATGATAGAGTTGATTAGAATTTTACAAAAGCGGTAATGGAAAAATTCGGGTTCCATCCGATGTTTATTAAAGGGATATTATGGAATGTATAACTACGGTATCTTTCTCCGTCCTCATAAACAATGGCCCAACTGAGATATTCAGACCTTCTAGGGGCCTTCGTTAGGGTGACCATGTCTCCTCTTTCCTCTTCATCTTAGGTTCGGAGGTTCTGGCAAGAAAATGTCGCTCAAAGCTAGCTACCAGGAGAAACAATCCTATTGGATTCAGGTTAGGCAAAGACGGACTCCATGTCCCTTTTATCTTCTTCGCTGATGATATTATTATCTTCACTAAGGAAAATTCCTCTGCGTGCGCAAAAGCTAAATCAATTGTAGACGAATATTATAGCATTTCAGGACAAAAAATTAATTATCATAAATCCGCCTTCCAGACAATGAGAGAAATCCCTAGATCTAGGATTGAGGAACTAAAAAGATGTTTGGGTATATCAAATGAAACAATGATTGAAAAATACCTTGGTTGCCCTTTTATCAATGGAAAAGTTAATAGACAAACCTTTGAGGATGTTGTTTGTAAATCAAATGAGCAACTAAGTAAATGGCCTGCGAATGCCCTATCACAACAGGGTCGTGTTGTTCTTATTGGCACAAACCTGGCACCAAAACCATTATACACAATGCAAAGCTTTATGTTCCCCGGCAGAATCCATAATGAATTAGACCAAATAAACATAACATTCTTTTGGAACAAAGATCTACAATATAGACATTTGATAAGCTAGGATAAAATATGTAAAACAAAAGTTAAGGGGGGCTTAGGTATACGAAAATCCAAAGATATGAATGAAGCACTCCAAATGAAACTTCTGTGGAAAATTCTCGCGGAACCAGATAATATATGGGTAATGGTAATTCGGTACAAGTATTTGAAAGCAACGCACATATTTTAGGTGGAAAATGGGCGAAACTCTTTCCTCTTATTGAAAAATTTACAGAAGGCCTAATTTGGTAAGTAGGAAATGGGAAATCTAACAAATTTTTGACTGATAATTGGATTACAATCTCATCAATAGCCAAAAGGAATGATTGCCCTTCTGTATGAAATGAAAATGAAACCGTAAGTGACTATATTTTAGGTGGAAAATGGTGGGAGGAAAAATTACTTAACACGATTCCTATAAATATAGTAAAAGAAATTCTAGATATCCCTCTTTCTACTAGTATATTTGAGGACCGTTTATACTGGTGGCCGAATAGGGATGATTGGTTTACAACAACTAGCACCTATAAATTGATAACTAAAAACAACAACCAAAATGAAGATAACAATTCCTCGATCCGAAAACTTGACACATCACCAAAAATTAAAAACTTCTTATAGAAACTTGGTCAGAATTGCATTCCCATGGCTACCAGACTATCCCAAAAAGGTGTTGTTGTTCCAACAACTTGTACACTTTGTAATAGTGTCATTGAAGACGAAACTCGATCATCTTTTCCTGGAATGCCATTTTTCTAGAAACCACCTCCCACTAAGTATAGGTACAAATTAGGCTATAACCAACATGGTTGCAAATTCGAAAGAATTCTCCCCTATCCTATCTATAATTGAAAGCATTTTTACAAAACCAGAGATAGAAAAATTAGTTGTTACTTGGTAGACGATATGGTACATAAGGAATCAAATAATATTTAGACAAGAAACTATTCCAAAACAAGAATATGTTAATCACAGGATCACCAACCCCTTGATAAATTGGAAGAAAACATCTCTATGATGAGGAAGATGATCAAAGTGTTCGAAATAGTAAGGGAACAAATCACATACAATCAGAAGTTAGGCGGAAAAATATAAAATGGAAAAAACCAGTACATGTTGGCACATTTAAATTAAATTTTGATGGATCCACACTCAATAACAAGGACAGTTCAATCGACTATATCATTCGGGATTGGGAAGAGAAAACAATCTATATTGGATATGACAGAATTGGGAACCAGAAACCGCTTAAAGTTGAAGCTCTAGCACTAAGACATGGACTTCTCCAATCCCGAGCACTCGGCATAAACAATTTACAAATTGAAGAAGACTCCCTTATAATCATAAATCACTTAAGACTAAATTTTACAAGCCCATGAGAAATTGAATTGATCATGTCTGATATCAAAACATTATTGTCGAGTGTGAGAGAAGTCTCTTTCTCTCACGTGCCCTGCATTGGCGACAAAGTGGCTGATAAGGTTGCACACTTTTGCTGCTCTGCCAGGAGCCTCAACATTCACTATGATATAGGTCTTCAAGACTTCATCCGCAAGAATGTTATCGGATAGGATATTTCCACCCGAACTATTACGTGTTAAAAAAAAAACATAATGAGCAACAATATTTCTGGTTCTACAAATACGCATAAAACGACAAGACAAAAAAAACTAATGATAATGCACAAATATCAAAACACAGACCATCCAAATACGAAACATTAGTTTCAATAACAACCTCTTCGGAGGCCTGAAAACCACCTCTTTGGAGGTCGGAAAACCGTCTCACCGACTGCCCTGACTAGGGTCATGTCCGTTGGACAGCGACGACTAGGAATCAACTTCTCTTGTGCCTCTGTTGCAGGGTCGACAAAGTTGGCTCTTCTCCCTGGGCCCGAGTGGCCCGATGTATGAGCCCGTGGTTGTGCAAAGCCTTGGGCCCAAAGCTGCCCATGAGTTAAAAGAAAAACAAATATTTTGAGCATATTATCAACTCGGAAAAAATATTAATAATAAAAAAATCTCTTAATATTTTTATATGCGGAGTTACATTCATTTTTCTCTATATATTTAGATATTAATTGAGCATAAAATCCGTAAGGGTCTCAAATCCTGCCCGAAAGGGTGTGTTTTAAATCCCGTTAGGGTTTCTGGTGCTTTCTGTTGAGGCGGTGTGAGGCTCTGCGTTTGGCGTGTCTGAGCTTTCTTCTCTGATTGATGATTTGATGGGGTTCTGGGAGTCGGACTCGGGACAAGCTGGGGTCGTGGTAATGTGTATCGAGACGTCTCTTTTTCTCAGGAAGACTGTTTCCTTGGAGGTTCGTCTTCACTGGCCACATGTGACTCCTGATGTACCACTAGCTTGCAGTGCTGCTTCGGGGTAGACGGTAATGCTTGGCTTCGCCCATAGTCTACGTCCTCATCTCGTTTGGGGGATAGGAGAGGGGGACACATTTAAAGACAGATGATTTGGAGCCATGTCAGGAGGTCAATCCACCTAAATCCGTGTCGTTGTAGCCATCAACACGAAGTCATATGTATAATTTAGAGAGTGATAAAACCCTAATAGATTGATGGTGGAAGCCTCATATTAGAGAAGGCAAACACAAGTTTATAATGTTATTATTCAACCCTTTATATAGGGATTACAATGCTTGAAGAATAAGTAATATAAAGGTATCGATAATCTAAACTTACCAAAGATATATATTTCTAACCTAACATAACAATATCAAAGATTATATCCTAACACAATCATAACTAATATATCATTCCTAGCAGGGGCGGACCCAGAAAGTTTTTAGAGGGGGGTCACCATAGTAGTCGACAATAAGATCGAGAAAAAAATCGCAAAACACAACGTGATCGATAGTACAAACTCGTGTCAACCTATGGTTTCAAAAATACTACAAATATATAATACGAAAATAAGGATAAAAAATGAAAAATAAAGATATAAAACGCAATAAATAAACATTGCATATTATTAACATGTAATAATGTATAACTAGATATAAAAAATTTTAAACTTGCGTAACTTCTTACCATATTCTCAAAATAAGTAATATAACATATGGTTTCGAAGCTCTCGAGATGAATTATAATATGTGAATGTCAATTTAACTAAAATATTAAAGTATTATAGTATATTGAAATAAAACTAAAGTGATTAATACTGCTGTAATTTTCAAACATTTATAACTTTTTACTCAGATGTCGAATTAGAGCGTATTATATATCAATACAACTAGCTAGGTAATTTTTCGGATGAGGAGGGGGCCACGTGACCCCCTAGGACCCCCCTAGGTCCGCCTCTGATTCCTAGTATATAGGGAGTCTCGAGTCACTGCTTTCAAGTCGATCCCCTCAACACTAAGGCTACATCTGACTTGATCCTAAGGTATCCCAACCCTGACAGAACCCATGAACTCACTAACGAGGTTGTTGTATTCAGGATATATAGAAGTGTGTTGCATATATAAGCGGTAATCTGCTACCTTCTGCACAAAGCTAGTCTTCAAAGCGCTAATCCTTACATGTGATTGCGGATCATCATCCATAAACACCTTGAGTTATCACAATCCAAGCAACTCATGATAAAATAAAATAAAACATTTATACATTCACTCACTTCAGATGATAAAACCAGCACAACAATTTGTATTGACGATGAACTAATTTTTTTATGTTAAAAAAGCTGTAAAAAAAATGCAATCATTAATGCAGGTACTATGACGTGAGCCACCGGCCATTCCATGATTCCATCCATTATCAGCATCACCTAACACTACCAATTTGACATCATTTTCCCAATTTGATTGCAGAGTAACAGACCATGCCCTCCATTGAATAACAGTGGCATGTGTAGCACTACTGCAGGCACTACAATGCTCCTTTGTTCGATAAAAATAGGTCAATTATTAATCATATATATTTTTATCATATTAATTATATATAATTTGGATTTTCCCATAAGTATATACGGAGTATTGAATTGAAAAATTAATAATAAATTTTTTTCATCTGCACCTATAAATTGTCCCTAAGCCAAACCCTATAAAAAAAAATTGTAAATTATCCCTGCGCCAAGCCCCAACAGAAAAAATAGAAATAAAACACATATAGTTAAGAGATAAACTCGCCATATTTTTGTGGGATTTTATATTTACTACAATTAATTTTGGAATTGGACAATGCATTGAATCAAACCATTTTAGCCTTTTCTTTTCCCTGGTTTGATTGAAGGCATGATATGGTTTCTGTGAAGATTATAAAAGACTGCTTGGATTCCTTTTTTACTGTGTCTGGTTCTGGATTAACGGCAAACTAACAAAGACAAGAGCACAGTATACCTATCGAGTGTGTCTCCTGCGCTACAGGATCAGATTTTACAGCAATTAGATTTTGCTTCAGGCACATTTCCAGTTCGTTACTTAGGCATGCCGCTGCACTCTAAAACTATTGTCATAGCTCAGTATAGTGGTCTATATGATAAGATTGGTGCTCTTCTTCAGTCCTGGCTCTCATACGCTGGTCGTCTTCAACTACTAAAGGTTGTTTGTGGTGGTGTTGGAGCCAAGCAGTTGTACTGCCCAAGGGAGTAATGGATCGGATTTGGAGCATGTGCAAGAGATTTCTTTGGAATGGAAATCTGGATGGAAGAAAATGCTTAGTAAAGTGGACAGATGTGACAAAACCTTTTAATGAGGGTGGCCTTGACATAAGAGAAATTCTTTCTTGGAATAGGAGTATTCAAGCAAAGCTGATAGGTGACATTGCACCTGCCAAACCCTGCATTTGGACTGCCTGGTGCGCCCAGAACCACCTAAGGGGTGAAGCCATCTGGGACAGTTGGCTTTGAAAGAGTTTGCTTGCTACCAGAGATGAAGTGAAGTGGCTGTTGCATCTAGACAACACTATGGCGCCTTCTCTTGGCTCTATTGTGGGACCGAGTGGTGGGGTATCTAGTTCCAAACTTTATCAATTGATGCACAACAGAAATGAAGAAGTGCGATGGGGTGAGCTGCTGTGGGGGAGATTGCAGCGCTGACAGTGTGCCTTCATTGGTAGGCTTGCATCCATCAAGCGCGTGAACACGGGAAGGAGAGTCAAACATTGGAAGGGCATTGAAGCGGCTGAATGTTTGATTTGCAAAGATGCGGAGGAAAGTGAGGACCACCTTTGGTTCAACTGTCCGGGGATGCAGGAGGTTCAGAACTTGGTATTTGATTGGATTGGTATCTAGTGCAGGCATGCAACCATTGATGCGTGGTTACACTGGTTTGCGAGTGAGTCACTAAAGGTGCAGAAAACGCAGCTCTTTCAAGCTAAGCTTTTAGCATTTGAAGCAACTATTTATTACTCATGGATGCATAGAAACAAGCTTGTATTTTGTGGTGAACAATTTCAACCCAAAGTGTGTGTTGCATATTATTACTAGTTGTCGTTCCCGCTTTTCTACCAAGTGGAAATCCAAACCACTTGTTAAAAGGCTAGAGCGACAACTTAGTTAGGAAGTGATGCGGGACCATCCAAGACACCTTCGGACACATCTATACGTGGGGGTGGACCTATGATTCGAGCTTGTGAGAATGTTGTCATCCTCAAGAGGAAAAAGAAGGCTCCACCTTGGGAGAACATCCAAATGTGCAAATAATGACATTTTAGACTCTCGTTCAGAATTTTGACAGCTTTTCAACGCCTCTGTAAAATGGGTCGTACAGATTCAATATTTATCGGATTGAGGCGTGTCATACCTTGTCGGAACGAGAACGAAGAGATCTACAACTTTGCTATTGAAGGTTTTTCCAGATTCGACCTAGAGCTTGGCCGAAATCCACATTCTTTGAGCTGTCGCTGGTTTTGACGGGATTTTATTAAGTCTTGGAACATTATATTTATTTCCTATTTTAGTATTTATTTTACTTAAATTATTTTAGGTAATTTTAGGAGTTTATTTTAATTAGTCTTTTATTTATTATTTTATTTAAAATCAGCCCTAGGTTTTGTATATATTGACGGTTGATCATTGTAGAGAACTTATACGCTTCCATTGAATAGTAATTTCCTTTGTGTGAAAATAAAATAAAATATCAGATTAAAAAAAAAAAGATTTATCTTGGACCTAGGAGGATAAAATTCACTAGGGGTAAAAGTAAGTCAAAAAAAAAAAAGAGTTGTTCTACTAGTGCAAGAAAGCTCCAAGGACCAAAATTGGTGATTTTCTACAACCCTTAGTCGACATACCTCTATCCCAAACACATACCTCCACAAAATTGAAACCCTACCTTACAACTACAACATCCTAACTTAAAGGTTTTCAATCAAAAGAGGTAAATTTTCATTCTTTATTAGTTTTTCTTTATTTTTCTTTTATTACAGCTACTGTCGAGTTGTTTGTGGCTGTTTGTCGAGCACTTCTCCTTCTTTCGAGTGTTGCTTGTGATTGTGTCGAGAAGATCTCAGCCTTTGCCGAGTTCTCTCTTTGTTACTTCGAGTTGTTGTGTTGCTTTGTCGAGTACCTTGACCCCTGTCGAGTACTATTTGGTCTATGTCGAGTTGATTTCTTGCAAATACCCATCTGTTTTGCTTGAATCGAGTTGTTGATTGCTTTAGTCGAGTACTGATTTCCTTGATCAAGTGCTCTCTTTGCTTTTGTCGAGTACTACAACCCCTGTTAAGTACTCTTGTGTGTTGTTTCATTCATCCTCTTGAATTCATTTACTTTGATTGTTAAGTTCTTTGCTTGATTGTTGATTTGCCCAAAGCAGATTGCCCTAGCAAGCGTGACATATCAATCAGAGAGGGAGTGTGAGCGAAACACAATTGTGAGCTGTTTATATTTTTACTAATCCTTTTACATAGTTCTTTGTTTGTCTTTATTTGCAATGTCTAATAACCAGGGCAATGACTAGTACACTACCTTCATGGAGAACATGGCTAAGATGAATGCAAGCATAGCTAAGATAAATGAAGGAATGAAGGCGACCGAGCTTCAACGTCTTCGCTCTAACACGGTGTTCGGGCAAGGTCATCCCCGACGTACTGAAGCGCCTCACAATGAAAGGGAAGTAACTAATCATAATCCCCTTCCTAATCCTAATGCAAATCAACACCATGTTGTTAATCCTCATATAGTTAAACCTTTATTTGATAAGAACATCTCTCCACGAAGGGAGAGACATGGTAGGAATAATGCGTTTGCTAATATGCAGGGACGACGGCAACAAGAAGAGTACTACTTCTCAGAGGATGACGACGACTTCCAAGAGGATGATCATTGGGAGCAACGTCCTATACCAAATGATAGAGGAGGTCGATACCACTATCGAGCACCTAGAGAGCCTGCGCAAGATGGCATAGGTAAGGTAAAGGTAAAGATCCCTCAATTTGATGGTAACACCGATCCAGATGCATATATTGATTGGGAAACTAAAATGGATCGAATATGGAATTGTCATAACATCTCTGAACATAAAAATGTGCAATTAGCTTCTTTAGAATTTCAAGGGTTCGCTTTAATTTGGTGGGATAGTCTGAATAAAGAAAGAAGAAGAGCCCTTGATGCGCCTATCGCTTCTTGGAACCAACTAAAAGCACTTATGAGAAGTAGGTTTGTTCCCCAACACTATGCTGGAGAGCTTACACAACGATTATAAAATCTTAAGCAAGGTAACAAAACTGTTGAGGAAACCTTTAATGCAATGCAAGAAACCATGGCTAGAGCTAATGTAGTTGAACATGATGAAGATACAAATACTAGGTTTCTTAGAATATTGCACCCCGCCTTAGCTCATGAAATTGATTACTTTCCTTATTCTACGCCTACTGAACTTTTACATTTAGCTATGAAAGTGGAAAGGAATGCTAGATACAGGAGCCAAGGTGGTAGAATGTCGAGTGGGCAACCCCAAAGGTGGCACCAAGGCCATGTGCAGCAGCCCCAAAGGAGGTTTGATGGCGGCTCAAGGGAGAGAGCAAGCCGACCCCAAGGGAGGAGTGAAGGCCGAATGCCTCAGGAGCCCATCGACAAAGGCAAAGCGCCTTGGAACGGACGTGATTCGTCTGGGGCATCTACTGGCCCTAAAGGGAGTAATCCTAACTCTTCTACTCTTAAACCTATGTACATTCCTTGCTTTATATGCCAAGGTAGATGACATGTTATGCAGGATTGCCCAGATAAGAAGACTTTCATGACTAACCACATAGGCGAAAATGAATCTGAAAATTCTAGTGGTGAAACTGATGAGCATGTTAATAATGATCAAGATCTTAGTTTACTTGCCTGTGATGATAATGATTACATTGAATATGAGCATGCTGATTCTTTGATTGATTTAAGTGTTCAACATGTGCCTTGCGTTGATAATCAAAGAGAAGAGTTGTGTCATACTAAATGCATAGAAAAAGGCATAGTTAGTAATATGATCATTGATGAAGGAAATTGTTCTAATATTGCTAGCCTTGAGATGATTGAAAATCCAGCCTTGAAAAAGGATGTAAACTTACTAGTATTGGATGAAAACTTAGAGATTAATGACCAAGGTAAAGTGCATATTACGTTAGAACATAATGATGATATAAAATATGAATTATGCACTAAACAATTTTCTTTTCTTGATTTTGTAGAGAGCTCTAATAGCCTACGAGTTGACGAAGCTGAGACAATAACCATCAAGGAGTGGTCAATCCCTACAACATTCGGTCTTGAGATGAGTTTCCATGGGCATGAGGTTTTCGATCCAGGAGCTCGTGTGGATGCCCTTGCGGAATCATATGCGACCTTGGATTCGAGGACGAATCCTTTTCAAGAAAGGGAGATTGATGCGGGACCATCCAAGACACCTTCGGACACATCTATACTTGGGGATGGACCTATGATTCGAGCTTGTGAGAATGTTGTCATCCTCAAGAGGAAAAAGAAGGCTCCACCTTGGGAGAAGATCCAAAGGTGCAAATAATGACATTTTAGACTCTCGTTCAGAATTTTGACAGCTTTTCAACGTCTCTGTAAAATGGGTCGTACGGATTCAATATTTATCGGATTGAGGCGTGCCATACCTTGTCGAAACAAGGACGAAGAGATCTACAACTTTACTGTTGAAAGTTTTTCCAGATTCGACCTAGAGCTTGGCCGAAATCCACATTCTTTGAGCTGTCGCTGGTTTTGACGGGATTTTATTAAGTCTTGGAACATTATATTTATTTCCTATTTTAGTATTTCTTTTACTTAAATTATTTTAGGAAACTTTAGATGTTATTTTATTAATTTCTCAAGTTATTAGTTTTATTAATTCTTATAGATAAATCGGTCCATCAGCCCTGGCCTATATAATGCCGATTCCCCCTTTGTAATTCAGTTGGAACATATTGAATAGAATTACTTTCTAAAAAACGTGTGAAACACATTGAGAGTTGTCGATTGAATAGAGCAACGCTCCTTGGTTTGCTTTGTGTTCATCAACATCGTAAGACTTGGTGATCCTAGTATCCACAAGCCCCCTCCTTGTGCCTCCGCTTGGGTGTGTAGGGTTGCAGAGGCGGGTTATATAGTCATTGGTATTGGTTCCTATCCTCTTATATAGTCATTGGTATTGGTTCCTATCCTCTTAGGAGGTCTAGGGTTTTTATCTTGTTCTATATAGATCGACTCACTCCTTATCAGGTCGTGTCTGTCAATTCTTGTTCTTGAATTTCGAGTCTTGCATCATCTTTATCGAGTCTTGGTTTGTTCTTGTCGATCTTGATTGTTTCTTGGTCGAATTCTTGGTCTTTCCTTGCTGCGTTCTTGAGTCTTTATTATTCTTGCTTCCGTTTTTTTAGTTTCTTGCTTGTTGTCGAAGATTGGACTATCTCACGGCTAACCCTGTATCAGAAAGTATAGGGCGGATAGGCTTTTCTTTTGTAGTAGTAGAGCTAACTTATTGGTTGGTTATGGGTGAGTTGAAGGTATTGAGATGTATTTTGGGTGGGTATAGCAGGATCTTTTTGGTTCATGATCCCTTAATTTTACATAAGACCCGTGGTATGGTCTTATAATTCTGTAACTCGGTTTTACACCACATCTATATATTTACCATTTCAAAGAAAAGAAAAGGCTAGGCATTGAATCAAATTAGGATTATTAGGGGAAAAGAAAAGACGTAAAAAAGAAAAAGTGGTAGGCAGTTAATATGGGGGAGAAGAAAGGCCGTTGATAGGAATCGAACCCAGCACTTCTACCCTTCCAAGTTCCAACAAAATACCCATTACCAACTGTGCTATCAGCCTATCACTGATTAGTCAACCCCTAGTCCGTTCCTGCTTTCACTGCTTCAAAATTCATCGAAAACGCCATCAGCCCGAGTCCAATCGCCCATGGATGATGGATCAAAATGTGAATGAGATAGTGCAGGAGCCTAAATATTAATATCCTAAAAGTTCCTTAGACTTGAGACTCGGCGAAAACAATGGTGAAAATCCAATTATTCGAAAAAGCAAAGTAATGAATAATGATCACATTCACAGGTTATAGTTCTACAAATATAACCCTGAAATCCACTCATTTGCTCAACCAAACTATCCAACCTAAGCAACTTCTTTGGTAGAAAACCTGCACTTGTGAAGGCTAAGAAGTTGTATGTACTGACCTGAAGCTGGAAGAGGCCTCTGGATCCTGTTGAGAAGAACACCAATGCAGAACTCTTCTATCTAATACGGAGTACCATATTATGAAACTGGCTAAATATTGACAGTAAAATCAATTCATACTTAATAAAGGTTACATATACCACTCCTGAAGAGCTAGGAAATCAGTAGCTGAAGTAACTTACCAGCTGAGGAAGAGCTACGAAATGAAGCTTACAAAACTAAAACCAAGTTTAAGACATTTCAGGTTTACCTATTGTTCCTGCAGGCACATAACATATACAGAAAACAGACTTGTGGGCAGGGTTGTCATTGGCTGCCACACTTGACTCCCAAGAGCTATACATCAAATGAAGAGAGTTCAAGTGTGATGACTTTTTCAACATGAATGATAATGCAAATATGATATAGCAGGATCAAGGTTAATTGGTTCTTCAAGCATTTGGCATGATCATTGATCATAGTAACAGAGAGAAGTGTTATGTTTGGCTATCCGTTGGGTCCTTGTTTGAGCTCTCTGGGCCTGTTTGCTTCACAAACTGCCCTCTAACTCTGGGCCTTTGTTCTGCTAGTTTCTTCCTGCTCTGATACCTCACCTGGAAAGAAACCAATTTGAAGAGGGGGAAATCTAAGTCAGATCGTCCGGCTGGGCTGCCTATACAAACATAGACGCTAAATATAACTGTATTTTGTCGTCATTAAGGGAAATTTAGCTAATGAGTATCACAGGGTTGAACATGAGGTCATAGCCTGCGAAGCAGGGCCCTAATCTTATTGTATCTTCCCTTTCAGGATAAAGAGAGATAGTACTCCATACTAGGTTTTCTTTTCCTAATAATATAATATTCAACTTAACCATAAAAAGGAGCACTAAATCTGTTCCATGTCATCGGACAAATTTATTAGGTTTTCTTTTTACTTAATTGAATCATGGTTAAGCATTATTAAGCCAATAATGTTGAAGGCAGGTATATACGAATAATATATAAAGGCAAGAAAGAAAGAGAATGCTAAACTGATGTTGAACACGTGTGAATGGTGACCTTCTCTAAAGAAAAAAAGAGAAAGAACAAACAGTAAAGTAATACTTGAAAGAATATGAAGTACCTTTCTTTCAAAACAAAGGTCTTTCCTCTTCTGTCTATATTTGGTCAAAGCAGCTTCTCGTTGGGCATGTTTGTCCGGATCCAATGTGTTTCCGCTTCTGCTTCCGCTGCCACTCGGTCCGCTCCCGCTCCCACTCCCTTTCTTGCTCCCGCTGGCCTCATGGCTTCCACTTTTATATCCCACCCCATCACCATTTTCCATGTTCATCCCTCCAACATTGACTGCACTACTACTTCCATTTAGCCCATTGCTTCCATGGTTACTACCCGAGCCACTAGCATTCACACTATAATTTCCTGCCGTGCCTTCAATATGTCCCCCCATCAAATTAGATGATTGACAGTGTTGAGAGGATCCCACCACCTTTGTGGGCAACAAACTGTCACAACTAGGAGGTTGGTGATGGGGCTGCATATTATCTGCAGCATGATGTTTGTGACCCACGTAATGACCAGGTTGCATCTGAGGTTCCTGATGCATACTTTTTGGTTGCACATACAAGTTCATAGCTGCCCTATTTTCATAGCTATCATGCATAGGTTTCTCTGCTGCAAGCTCATTATTCAATGAATGAACAGAAGGATGACAATGCACATGTTTAACTACTTCAGGATGATCCTTTTTAAGTACTGTCTCAATGTAGTTATTGTTGGAGGTCGAAGTCATATCTCTGTAAACACTCGCGCCATTGGAGTACTGGTTAGGGATGTTACTTCCAGAATAAGACTGCATATTGTGAATCACCTCAGGTTTCCCGTCCAAGCCATTTTCAAGAGGAGAGAGGATTCTTGCATCGATACAAGAAACTTTACTGTGCAAGGCCGCATTATACCTGCATCCAAAGAAAGAAAAAAATGCACTTTAAATATATTAAAGAAGTATTCAGTTTTAGAAACTCTGAACTGACAAAATGTTCAATACAGCCAGAGGAGCTTGGCTGTCCTCATACCTAGAGAAGGCAGAAGAACCAGAGCACCTCAACACATTTCTATCATCCTGAACTTTCTTTCCAATTTCCTGAGTATCTCTAAGCCGCTTCAAACTTTGACTAGGAAAAGGTAATTCTTTTCCATGATCAATAGTTAGAACCTTGGAACACTTATTGGTATCACATCCCTTAGTTTCTTTTTGTGGATCAGCAGGATCAGGAATGATGCCTTCCACCTTGGTATTCTGCTCAATAGTTCGATAATCGCTATTCAAGTCCATTCCATTGTTTATGGGGATGCTAAACTGACTAGAATCTAAATTAGGCATGCTACTTGGGTTCATGCTTGACAGTTCCACTGGAGACTTGAGTAGTGAATCTGGACATTTTGGTAGGTTAGCACTCAGAGTTTTGTCCACTTCAGATTTCTCTGAAAAAAAGGAAAGAGAACAAATCATAACATTGCAGTGATTGCAGGAAACCAGAGTTTAAATAACCCAAAGGGAAATCCAATAGAAAAGAACTAAGAAGAAAAAGAAAGCCGAAAAAAAAAAGGGAAAAAATAGTTCAATCTACAGGGCAAATCATGTACCAGGTTTTTCCTTTTGCTCTTCACACTCCTTTTCTGCAGACATAGATGCAACCTTTTTTTCAAATGGATTTATATTAGGATGTATCACTTGGGCACATGTACTATTAGGACTCTCTGTTATCTCCTTCATTAGAGAGAGAGGTTGGCTCTCAGTCTGATCCTCAACAGCTTGCTTTGTCCAAGAACTCTGGAAAAGATAATCAAATCATTTCATCAAACAATTTAATAAGAAGGAAACAAAGAAATCGATGTGGATTAGTACAAATCCATTTCTTTCTCCAAAAGAGCAGTGAGGATTAGCTATATGTCCCTCCAATACGAATGCAAAGAGTGAAAGTTTCATATTGAGGTGCATCTTTGCAACCCAAAATCCTACCCCTGCTGAAATTAATTTAAACTTATCCTATGTCAGACAAAGAGAACTTCTAGTAAGACAGAAATGATAGAAAGATTGGTAAATATAAATGCTATAATTAGCAGTAGTGTCAATAACATTCTGAACCTGAAGGCCTTAGCTATCATTATGCAAGTTGACTGCTAAAGAATAGCCAAATTTCAATTACTGGCCTCAGTAACTCCACTATGTGTTTTCAGTACCCATAAAACAATGGCCCCTTGTTTCCACTCAACAATAGAACTGGCAAAATCTAACCCAACCCGAGAACCCGATCTGATCCACCCGAACCCAAACCCGACCTAACCCAATAATCTAGCATCATGCGCAACCCGAACCCGAGTCCAACCCATTTTGACCCAATACACGAACCTAGAGAAACCCGACCCATACTCGACCGGTCCTTGACCCAACTCATTCTTAAAAATACTTTAATTTTCTCATTTTTAAATACACCAAAAATGTGAATTACCGATAATGATAAAACTAAATAAATGAAGTTTAATATTCAGTCGTTAAGATAAACAAAGAATAGTCATAATTTACAATAAAACTAACGGTGACTCGACCCAAACCCAAACCCAACCCAGCCCAACCGAACTCCATTTTGACCCAAACTTATCCAACCCGAATCCGACCCGACCCAAACACACAATATACCCTAGATATGACTTGACCCAACATTGACCGAACCAAAACGGGTATAAACCCAAATCCGACCCTATCAACCCGATTGTCTAGGTCTACCCAAGAATATGCTACGCAGGTTTTTTAAACAGCTGCAAGCATTTCAAATATGGTTACTCTTGGTAACAAGTTGACTCCAAAGACGGAACACTACTAACGTCATTAAATTGTTGCTAAATCATCCTGGTATGATTTAAAATAGGAAGTGGTAATAAAGATGATTTGTCCAAAATGAATAAGCCCAAAAGCTATCTTATGGATCAATTTGTAAGACCCCAAAGGAAACAGGTGCACAGTAAACTATTTTTGTTCAAAATACAGCAACGCAGTTGAGACAGCACAAGCAAAAGACATGATAAAAGTTGAGAAAGTCTTCCTTGCAAATCCTGATTCATCAATTGCAGTCATTAAAAAATAAATAATGCAAGCACCATGCTTCAAAGATCCATACAATAGTATGCCACACAGATTTTTTAATACAGCAACTCAGTTGAGACAGCAGAAGCAAAATACATGATATCAAGCTGAGAAATTCTTCCATGCAAATACCTGATCCATCAAATGTTGTCACTGAAAAATAAATAATGCAAACAACAGGCTTCAAAGATCCATAAGGGAGTATGCCACACAAGAATAAGCCACACATTTGTAAAACAGTTAACACCATTAGGTTGTTTGCTTAATTGTCCTGATATGATTTAAAATAGGAAGTGACGATGAAGATAATTTGTATAAAATGAAGAAGCGAAAAATCTCTGTTATGGATCAACTCTAAGATCCCAAAGGAGTGGCAGAGTAAACTCCCCCCCCCCCCCCCCCCCCCTCACGCACACATTCACCCACACGCACGCTAAGTTTAAGGAAATGCAATGCAATCAATAATGTTACCTGAGTTCCACTTCCATGGTCACTTCCATCTCGAAAATTTAGTGGTTGGCTCTCGCTTTCTTCCTCGTCATTGCTGCCACTGTCGTTGTCTAACTTTTCAGCACTTCTGAATTTGACAGATTTAATTGTATGTGTAGCACTCTCACTTCCGCTTCCACTTCCACTAGACTGAATTAATGAGAGGAATAATATTCAATATTTCATTAAAGAGGAATATTAAACCAAGTTAGCTGTGTTGTCAATTTTTAAAATCAAGCAGGATCTTGATCTCAAGGTGTAAAATCATACAGCCCAAGTCCCAGTAGCAAGCCAAAGATTAAAACCAATTAGATATACCGTATTCGGTATACATCCTGTGATGGAAGTCAAGAGAAACTCACACTGTGACATCTTCTCCAAACATGCTGCCAAAGGTTCTTGAGCTCATTCTTTCGCAGAGGCTTCACTAAAAAATCAGCTGCACCTTTGGACAGACAATTAAACACCAATCCCATCGAATCATGGGAAGACATCACTGCACAAAAATTTCACCAGAGCTAGTTAAGGTGGCATTTGAATAAAACTAATGCATAAAGGTATTTTAAATGAAGGAAACATATAAACTCATCAAACAGAATTAGTATCATACAGAAGCTATACTGGAGATAAAACGATGTTTTAGAGATATGCACAAAGATTAAGAAAGGTCACTTCCACCTTTAAATACCCCATCAAATAACTTTTAATCCCCCATCACATTTATTATGCACAAATGTGATTGGTTAAACAAAACAAAAGTACAAATTATATTATTATTAGTGCAAAAGTAAAAAAGAGTGTAATTATTACTTCTAAAACATCAAATATTGTTGATCAAATTTCACCTCTTAAAACATCAAACATTTCCAATCGGAGTGAGTATAACAAAGAGTAAAGAGCCAGTTTTATGTAGGTCTAAGTAAGAACGCTTACTGATTACAGGTACATTCTTCCTTGTTTTGTGACTCGTAATTTTGTACAGAAGTGCAATACCAGATAAACCAGGCACCACCACCTCGGTTAAGATGATATCAACACGGTTGGTTATATCTTCCAATATTTTCCATGCTTGCAAGCCATTTGCTGCCTCCACAACTGCAACAGGAAACCAAATTGCAATTTTAAGTCTTTCAGGCAGGAGAAGAGGGAATGTAAACTGAAATGGCAGATTTTTTACACATACACCTTCACTGACTCGTCAAGAATATTAAAAAAGTAAAGTTGCAATTATTGCACATAATCCTTTTGAAGCAATTAACAACTGATTGTGTTAAGCAGATGGATTTCATCCTGTAAAGCCATAAATCCCCCAATGCTTAAAATGACAATATTTTATGAATTACCAAAATATTTAGAGAAAGTTGCATAGATGCAACAACATTGTCAAAGCAAGGAAAGTAGTGGCAGGCAAAGAATCAGTTTTACTAAACAATAGAGGGAAAAAACCCAGCATATTAACCTTCATAACTGCAATTTTGAAGCAATGCTCCAATTATATGACGAGTAGAATCATCATTTTCTACTAACAGAACTTTCAAAGACCTTGTATGTAAGAAACGCTCCCAGCATACTGTTGTGGCTTGTGAAGCTGGCTGCTGGGGCAGCGCTTGCCTGGCTGCTGAAACAGACCCGTTCCTTACACGTCCATTTTGTACATCCTGTTCATGCCTATGATCAACCCTGAGCCCACCATCACTCGACACGATCTGTCTTCTACTCTGGTCCACAACTCCCTTCTCGAGCTGTTTTCTTTCATTGCACAGAAGCTGGCTTAGCTCTATCAAATCCTTATGTGCATCGCTGTTCTCACTCATTGCATCCCCCTATGCCCTATGCTCCCTGCCAACCAAATCCAAAGATACTAGACTGTGATACTGAAAGGAAGCTTGCACCCCCTTATGTTCTTGGCTCGATTGTCACCTACCAATTACTGATCGCCCTCTTACGGGGAAGCTCCAATTTGGTTCTCTAACAAGATTAACATACGACAACTCCTCAACCAACAGCATCCAGATCCAGAAGCAATAAAAGCTCCATATTATCTCAAACCATGAAGATTCATCGTTTATTGAAGATGTATCACAAGCTCTGAAGTCAAACAAACACTGCAAATCCAAAACAGAGCATTCAGAATCAGCGAAGCCTTGCTATAAACCCTAATCTACTCCCATAGCATGCTATAAAACAAAGCGCAATAAAGCTCAACTTACAACAGAAAATATGAAACCAGCACAGAAATCCATCGGAAAACATTCTAAAGATCAGAGACTGCAAGCAAACTAGGATTTAAATAGCAGATTTATAGCAAGTTCATCCAATCAGCACACGAAAGTCAACAAAAATGGAAACGAAAATATCTTCAGCAGCTTGAAATTGCAAATCAAATTACCAAATTTGTCTCTCCATTGGAATCAGATTTGGGAAGAGATTGGGCTCCAAAAGCAGATTCCGAAACGCCTTAATTTGTCGAGCATCTAGAAATAGAGATTTTTTCTATTGTTAGAAAGAAAGGCAGAGATATGACAAGAGCGTTTGGATGGGTGGGGCGTGGGGGTACGGTGAAATATCTTGGAGCATCAAAAACCGAATTATTTTCTTTAGAGGAAAAAAATAAAAATTTAATGGTGCTGACATGGAAATTATGGTGGGGCTAGTGCGTTGGAGATTGTGACACGTGGAGAATAATGAACAGCGTGGAGGAGGGAGCGAGACAAAATCAAAAGCTACGGCTTGAGTGCTTGGTTTGCAATCTTCTTTGATTTAGAAGGACACGTGGCACGTCGACGGAAGAGTTAACGCCATTATCAGCTGACGTTAGGGCTGGCAGCAATTAACGATTTTATTGGAAGGTCCGAATCATTCGTCGTCGCCGTCCACTTTGTCCTCGTATCTTTTGCTTTTTCTTTTTCTTTTTTCCTGAAAAATGACTTAAAAATCCACGTTTGGCAATAATAACTATGCCTGTCCACGGGTCGGATCTGGCGGGCCGACGGGTTGGATCTGGCGGGTCACGGGTTGAAAAGTCACGATTCGAACCCGAACCCGTGGAATAGGTGGGTCGGCGAGTCACGTGTCGACTCGCCGGGTCAACGGGTCGACCCATTTTTAAAAAAAAAAACAATTTTTTTAAAAATTTTACCTCAAAAAGAAAAAGTTGTCAACCCGGTATGTCAATTTCACAAAATCCTCCACCCTAATCCGAACTCGTGACCCACCATAACCCTTGACCCCTCTGACCCGGACCCCCCGGGAAGACGACCCGCCAAACCCGCCGGGTCACGGGTTGACATGTGACCCGTGGACAAGCCTAACGATAAGTAACTTTTCAGCATTTGACAAATATTTGGGGTCGATCAGAAATGGAAGAACTAAGACTATCCGTAATAGAGAGTCTCATAACTCTTAACTCATTTAAGTCACATCAACAATTATTCCTGTTACGTCACTTTTCCACTAACTTTTCATCTTTTTACGTTTTTCATTTACAATAGAGAGTCGTGCGATTCTTATTTCACTTTATACATCCATTTCTAAATTTACAGCGGCTTATGCAACAATCTCGCGGGAAAGAACAAGTATTCAATCAAAGAATGATGTATTGGTTCATGCTCTTATGTTGTATAGAGAGTCAAGTAACTCAAGAGCGAAGTTCAATCTCGAGCATGTATGGTGCATGCTTCGGAATGAACTAAAGTGGCAGTGTTCCCTTCAACCATCAGCAACTACAAAATGGATTAGCTCCAAGAGAACAAAGGTGAATCAAGTTGGAGCATACATTTCAAGCTTTAACGCTGAAACTCCGCATATTGAAGGTGGGACTCTAGATAGTTTATTTGTTCGTCCTCTCGGAAGGACGAGTTGTAACACCCCCGTCACACATCGGATATCATAAGGATGTTGGGAGTGATTTATAAGTGATTCAAGCCCTACCCATGTCACAAAAGCTCTTCCTTTTCAGGCTCCAAGTGAGGACAACGGACCTGAGAGGGCTAGGTGGTATGGGTTGACGCCTCTTAAGACCCTGGATCTTACATATGGTACCAGAGCCGACTCCGGGTTTGGAGGTGCGCCGATAGTATGCTCGGATATGCTCCTTCCGGAGGGCAGTCCATTGGGCCTGACAGGTTCGTTAGTGCTTTAAGTGGGGGAGATTGTAACACCCTCGTACCACGTCGGATATCATAAGGATGTTGGGAGTGATTTATAAGTAATTCAAGCCTTACTCGTGTCACAAGAGCTCTTCTTTTTCAGGCTCCAAGTGAGGACAATTGACCTGAGAGAGCTAGGTGGCATGGGCTGACGCATCTTAAGACCCCAAGTCTTACACGAGTTCCAAGATCTCGGGTAAGAGACCAAGTACTATGTTAAATGTGCCAACCTTAACCCCGGATCTTAGAGAGTTCTATGGCCCTAAGAGAAAGGAGGTGGATTTGAGGGAAATCGAAACAAAGATGAGAGATGAAGAAATAGAAATGAGAAGAGAATCTCTCCGGGTATATGCTGAAAGTCAATCAAGGAAGAAAATGGATGCCGAGGGGAAAAAATGGAAGAAGAGACGAAGACATTGAAGATTAGTGAAAAGGTGAAACATGCTAGGATAAGTTCGTTGTCTTTGGAGGAAGAACAGTTGAGAAACAAGCTAATCAATGAGTTGAACGATGATCACCAATAAGTGAGGAAGAAGTTAATTAATGTATGTGTGTAATATTCATTTGTAGTGTTTAAGTTTATAAGTATGTGTAATTTCATGTTTAAGATGTAGTCGGTAATATATTTTTATGTTTTATTTTATGTGTGTGTGTATGTTTTCATGTTCCAGGTGTAGTGGGCACTGTTATTTAATATTGAAACTTATGTATTTTTATGGTTTGAGTTTATGTTGATTTAATAAGTTAATGTTGTTTATGTGACTATAGATCCTTAAAATATGTTGCATTTAGTTAAAAAAAATCTCAAATATATGCAAAATGAGTGTTATTAGATAGATAAAAATAAATCTTATTCAAAAATAAGTTTCCACCCTGACACATGGCGATTTCCCATTGGTCGAAATCCGACCAATGGAAGCGCGCCAGCGCACCTCCCCTTGCTACCCAGATCTGATACAAAGCACTGTGTTTTGGGCTTTTTAACCCCAAAACGACGCCGTTTAACTCCGTCCCAAAAAAAATTAAAAGTTTTTCTTTCCCAGTTTTGAGCTTGCTCAAATATAGGTGTCGAGGGGGCGACGCTTTACTTTATCTCTCCTCCATCTTGCCAAAATTGCTGACCTGGCCATAGAGAATGATCCGCATGATTCACCATTGTGGCTGGTCTAATAAGCAAACATTTGACAAGATTGTAACTAAAACACAATAACTCTCAAAATGGAAAGCTAACACACTATCCCAAAAAGGCACGAGCATTCTCCTAAAATAAATTTAAGTGATAAACTAATTTATATTATGCAGAGCTTTCTACTACCTACACATATCCATGAAGATCTAGACAAGGCCAATAAAAAATCCTTTTGGAACAAGATGAAAACCCATAGGCCGCTCATCAATTGGAATGATATTTGTAAGTCAAAGTAAAATGGAGAGTTATATGGATTAGAAAAGCTAAAGACTTCAATATAGCACTCCAACTAAAACTGGTATGGAAAATCCTATCTGAATCGGATAACATAACACTTGGGGTACACATCGTCAATGAGAAGTACCTAAAAAATAAACCAATATTTGAGTATGTGAAGAAAGGAAATACCTCGTGGAAATGAGGAAAGCCGATGATACTTAGAGAAATCTTTAAACATTGCCTCCAATGGCAAGTGGGAGGTGGAGAAAGTATCAAAATTTGGGAAGATAACTGGATTGGATGCGAGTTGCTATCTTCCCTCATCCCAAACCAAATCAATATAGATAAAAGCCTTACAGTGAACAAATATATAACCCCCCCCCCCCCCGCGCGCGCGCGCGCGCGAAAAATGGGATGTAAATAAGCTAACATGTGACTGCCAACAATATCTCGGACCGAATCTCATTAAAATAATCATAGAAATCCCTATACTATCTAATGAGATCAAAGATCGGTTATATTAGAGAACAAGTAAAAATGGGTGGTTTAGTACAAGTTCGGCTATAGAACCTATTCACACAAAGAAAGGACACCGTAAAACAAACTATGGATGGCTGTGTGAACTAGATGTCTCACCAAAAATTAAGATTTTTTTGTGGAATCGTTAATAACGGACTACCTACAAAAGCAAAACTGAAACAAAGAAAAATCAGTCCCTATGCATTGTGAATTCTGCAATAACCCACATGAAGACCTCTGCTACATTCTCCTAGAATGTCCTTGCGTGAGGATTGTCGCAAATGATCTAGAATCCAAAATATATATAAACTTATCAAAAACTACAAAAGTGATAAAAAAAAATGCATGAGAAGTGTTTGACGATATAAAACGAGTCATGGGGATAAATTGTTTTACCAAATCAGCAACGACATGGTGGAGCATGTACGTGGCAATTCAGAATCGAAGCAATTTTTTAGGAACGAATAGGGAAACCCTCAAACAATAGCAACATTCACACTGAAAACCATCCTCAATTTAGCAGACTCAAAAAACGAACAAGACGGCAAAGCACTGAAAAGCTAGTAGACCTCCCCAACAATAGCTCGAAAAGAAAAAGAATATAAAATGGGAAAACCTAAGGAAAACCAGTTAAAATTGACTTTGATGGCTCCAAACTCGACTCCAGAGAAACCTCCATTGGTTATATTATCAGAGATCACAATGCACGTTTCATATGCCTCAAAGATGACAAAAGCAACTGCAACTCTTTCATTAGTGTAGAAGCTATGACTCCGTATAGAGGCAAAAAAGAAGCTATCGCTAGAAATATCCAAAATATTGAAATTGAAGGGGATAATCTCTGCATTGTTAATGCACTCATGGGTACTTGGAATTGCCCTTGGGAGATTGAAATGATTATTTCTTATTCACATATGGACCTTCTCAAAATTTTCTTGATCCATATTCGACATGTCTACAGGGAAGTAAATAGTGTTGCGGACAGACTGACCCAACTGGGACACTTAACTCATAACGCTAACCTGGATACAGATATAGAACTACAAGTTCTCTTCCGAAAGGATGCTCTAGGTTGGACTACAGATAGACTGTAGTTGGACCTCATTTATTTCCTTTAATTTATATAAAAAAGTAGTTTTTCGGAGCTTATGATTTTGATATTATATAATTTCTAATAAAATAAATATAAGATTTTAGTTTAATTAGCTTATGAAATCTAAATTTTTCAATAGCTACTCACACAAGCTTTTCAAAACTTTTGATTTGTATTCACAAGTTTTCATCAGCTACCCTAATATCTAGTTTTGTGACTTTGTCAAACATCATACTAGCTTATTAGCTTATATTTAAGGGAAAACTAATTAAAATACCCCCACCTTTGGGGGTATGGTAAAAATATATCCTCAACTTTCAAATGTAATAAAAATATCCCGACCTTTGAGGGTGGTGGTAATATATTACCCTGTGTTTTCTCACGGGTCAAAAATGCTGACAAGACAGCCTACATGGATTTTTTTTTTGACAAAACAACATACGTGAAACCTTTTTTTTTACAAATTAGCACTAAAATTGGGTTTTCTTGATCGGTTTCCTTAGGAAAAAAAATAAAATGATAACAATTTAAACCCGAAAAACAAAATTGATTCAACCAAGCAACTAGTCTGGTCAAAATTGTCTCAAATTAACACAACACGACTATTCCTAATACCAAACCGACAACAAAACTAAACCAACAACAACAACAACGAAGAGGGGAAAAAAACTTACCCACCCAAATCCGTGAACGAATCAAATGAGAAGAAGATGTGAGAGAGATAGCTCAAGATATATAGTCGATAACGAGGGAGGAAGACTGACATTGAAGAGGAACCATGAGCTACCTAGAAGACCTGAAAGACAATTCAAGAGGCGACCATGGTCCACGGAAAAAGATATGAGGGAGGAAAATGCGTTGGGTATGAACCCGGTCCAACTCTTTATTTTTTTCCTAAGGACACTGTTCAAGAAAACCCTTGTAAAAAATCCGCGTAGTGTGTCTTCTTAGCCTTTTTGACCCGTGAGAAAACACAGGCTAATATATTACCACCACCCTCAAAGGTCAGGATATTTTTATTACATTTGAAAGTTGATGATATATTTTTACCATACCCCCAAAGTTGGGGGTATTTTAATTAGTTTTCCCTATATTTAAACATAAATAATTTATTAGCTTTAATTAGCTACCTTTTTTTTATTGGCTAAGAAATTCGGATGCATAAAGCTATCCGATAGCATCCTTACGGATGAGGTCAGTCAGACCTGGATAGGTATGTAGGGAAGGGTTAATGGTAACATGAGCAAGGTTTGCCACCTTATCTGCCACGCAGTTACCATCACGAAGAATGTGTGCAAACGATACTTCGTTAAACCCTTTGAAAAGTGAACTAATGTCCGACAAAATTAGTTCTATTTCCCATGGACAACTCGTCCCTTTTTTAAAAGAGTCAATAATAATAAGGGAATCACCCTAGATAATAAGTTTTTTAATTTTCAATTCAATTGCTTTTAAAACTCCACCTCGTAAAGCAAGTGCCTCCGCCATTAGAGGCGTTTGCATCACAATAAGATCACATCATATTACTTCTGGCCCTCCTTTGTCATTGCGAATGATAAATCCAATGGATCCCTGTCGATGAGGCGAAACAGATCCATCAAAAATTAATTTCATTTTACCAGTCGGAGGTTTCTTCCATTTGCGTTTCTTCCATTTGCGTTCCTTCCTATGTCTATTTTCCTGAAGTTTTTCCGTGTAGTTGGACTTGTAATATTTTTTTCCCATCTGTATTTCTGACTTATTCCACTGTACGCTTGCTTCTACTTTCCGGTGGAATCCGTCCAGACTAGGCAGTTTTTGTTGTTGGAATAAGAGTTGATTTTGAACTAGCCATATCGTCCACCAGTGAAACGCCAATTTTTGTTTTTCTATGGGGTTTAGAATGGCGCCTAGTTTTTCCATTATAGACGATATATTTCTTGATTCCTTGATACAGTTACTAATCATCAATTTGACCTTGTGGGGAAAGCCTGGATAAACCATCGAGTACTTACATTCAAAGAAAAGGTGAGTGGAATCCTCCTCATGGTGGTTGCAGACTACACAATACGGCGGTACAACAATACCCTTAGCAGATAGCCTAGATGCTATTGGGAGCCCATTGTGGCATACTTTCCACAAAAAGTTTTTTTACCTTTGGTAGGGTATTGATCCTCCATATCCAAGTGTTGTCATCCCCTTCTTGATTTAAAGATTTAGTATTGTATTTATATGCACTGTCAGTAGTGAACAATCCCTTTTTATCAAGCCACCAGTACATTCTGTCTTGTAGTTTAGTCGTTGGTAATGGGATATCAGAATTTTGTTTAGCCTTGCTAGCAAGTAATACTGAATTGAGTTTGTCAGTACTCCATTTCCCATCGATTATATATTGCGCAACCTTTTCATCGGAGCTGCAATGCCCAGGGTCTAAACAGAAGTTTTCTAGTTTAGAACCCGAAGTCCAATTATCTTGCCAGAATTTGATAGCTTCACCATCCCCCACTGACCATGCCAAGCCTTCCTTGAAAGGCTTGACTAGTTTTCTCAATTGGGTCCATTGCCAAGAGGCTATTCATTTTTCTTCAAAATCTAGTAAGTTTGACGTAATAAGGTATTTATACTTTATAACTTTAACCCAACAATTATCTGGTTCCGTAATTATTTTCCACACGAGCTTCATCTGTAAGGCTTCATTCATTTCCTTTGTCTTTCTGAGCCCCATTCCCCCGTGTTTTTAGGCCTACACACTTTGTCCCAACTAATAAGGAGTTTATATTGGAGGTCTTTATTCCAGAAGAATGTTCTATTGATCTTATCTAGTGTTGAGTGCACATAAACATGCAGCTTGAAACTTTGCATAGAATACAAGGGTTTAGACGACAAGTTTGAATTGATTAACATTGACCTTCTATGTTGGGACATGCCTCGACTTTCCATTTTGTAAGTTGGTTAGTGGTTTTGCCAATAATCACTCTACCATTACTAATGGGGCAACCTAAGTATTTATCAAGTTTAGTTTGTTTCGAGATATTCAAGCACTCCTCAATGGCAGGAATACGGGAGATGGGTATACCCGGGGAACCTTGAAACGCCTGTCAAAGATAACATTACTCGTAATAGTTACTCTTGAGTATTATTTTTTTACCGTATTAGTTATCATGTTTTAACTAACAATAATAATTGTAATAAAATATCAAAATAACAGTATTAAATTATCAGCTTAAAGTTATATTCGAAATGACGAAATTGAATGATATAAGGGCATCTCCTATTATTAGATCATAAAATAGATTTTTGTTTTTTTTACATATGTCAAAATCTATTTTGGCCAAAAATAGATTTTTTAACATATTTGGATTATCTTTGCATAAATAATATTTTTAGAAAAACTCATTTTTTTTAATTATATCTTCATCAAATTTACTTCATCATAAACAAATAAAGTGTGTAGAATAAATCAAAATGTGCATAAATTTATCGATAGTTTTAAGAATTTTAGTAGGCCAAAATAGACTTACGAGATAACTAAAATAACAGACGATATGCCAAAAATAATATTCTATTTTAATATACTACTTTTCTTGACCAATTTGACACACAAGGAGATGGCCTAATACTCTAATAGGATAGGTATTATACTGCTATAGACCTAATTAACAACAAAACATTGTACCGAACGTAAAACGCTCTCTTTGAGCATTGGGTGTCACCGCCGCTTTCTACCATCAGCCCATCACCATGGTCTCCGTCACTTTGAGAGACCGAAACGCTCTCATGCCACCGCCACCCACCCACCAACCCTTGGTCTTTGTTTTCATCGGCGTCCCACTTCCATCCTCCCGGACTTCTCCTTACTCCTTCTTCTTGCTCTCGACGGCAAGACGTCACCGTCTTGGTTCGTTCTAAACCTCCTTTCGGGGACTGCAGCTTAGCCCCTGCTTGTTGCTCCGGGTAGCCACCAACTTCCTTCCTTAAACCAGCCTCTTGTCGCCGCCCACCCACACCTCGAGCTCAACAACCACCGACCTTCTTTGTTTAGGTCAACACTGAAAATGCTCCATTGGTTTCCGCCGCCGCCGCAAGCAACACCGACCACCTTCACCGTCTTCTCCACCGAACCTCGAGCCAAGCAGCTCGTGCCCGACCTTGTTGTAGGAGGAAATCGAGTTTAAAATATAGAAATATAAATCAAGTATAGCAAACCAGATTTCGTCCACGCAAATAATTACAAGACTTCCTCCCTATGCAGCAGTGGGAAGTCAGGATCGATCCACGAGAAAGCGTGTCAGCGGATCTCAGGTAGCTGTAAATCTCACAGACAGAAAAAGCAAACAGAAAGACAAAAATAACAAATAAAAGAAAAAACGAAAACAAAGCACATAACTTGGTCAATATCGACAACAGTCCTCGATATCGACTAAACTCAGTGACGACAGAAAGTAAACTCAGACACAGAAACTCGATCTCGACAAACCCTTACTCGATATCGACAAAGCACTACTCGATATCGACTAAAAACTCCCCGAGATCGACAACACGGAAACTTAAATTGCAAAGCTTTCGAACACATAACACAGATTTTGATGGAATAAATTCAATAAACTAAAGACTTCCAAAGCCAGTGTATCAACACCACAACGATAACCATGCAAAATAACACATAAAGGCATAAAAGATCATGCTTTTCATCAAATAACTTTCGTTATTAACAAATAGGAATATAGAGGCTTTCGCATAAACCCTAATTGTTACTAACCCTTTTCACATAATTAACCCAAGTTGCATTAAGATCACTTTCGCTTCAATAACACAAACAAGGACCACCTTCAACTTTCGCAAGAGAATCATGCTCATAGGGATAAAAGACGAATTGCATAAAAAGATTGTACTTTTACCGCATTACCTTATATGGCTACCGTCGGGCTCACCCCGACCCTAGAAGTGGGTGGACTACTCGCTCTTCATCGCAATTGCAGAAATCTTTGATGAAAAAGAACTAACTTGCATTAATAAACTCAACCAAACTTACAACCTCTTCTCCTTCTCTCTCTATGTGACTAACTGTAACTGAAATTGTATTACTAAAAATCAGCCCCTAAGGCCTTATTTATAGGCTTCATTCCCTCTCTAATTAGGAAAGAAGATCCTATCTATATCTATATCTAATTATCTAATTACTTAAAGATAAATAAATGGAATAAAATAATTAAATCCAAAAAGGTAAATCCTCCATGTGTGGGTAAATCTCCTCTCCATAGATAGAACTTGATAGATCTTGGATAGAATCGGACTCATTCGGCTCCAAGTAATCCCAAACCGCGTCGGACAGCTCACCGCGTAACGCGGCCCAGGAAGATCTCCTCGATATCGAGCAAAGTACTCGATATCGAGTAACTGTGTCGACTTCTGCGTTGCTGGTCTTGGTCGAGTAACTGGTTCTCGATCTAGCTCGGACAGGTGTGTCTGGGTTACTCGACATCGACTTGCTGGCCTGGTATTGTCGAGCAATATCTCCCCGATCTGGCTCGGACAAGTGTGTTTGGGTTACTCGACATCGACAAATTTCGTCGATATTGAGTAAAGTTGTGCTCGGTATGTCATGTCCTCGGCTTCTCGACTAGGTGTGGCTTCCTCGACTCCGAGCATGGTTTTCAGGTTTGTCGATATCGAGTAAAGTACTTGATATCGAGTAAGTCTCTGGAGTCGGGTTGGCTTCGTCTTCAGCTCCTCGATCAGCTCCTACTCAACCAGGCACTGCTCGACTTCTTTGGTCGATATCGAGTAAAAGTACTCGATATCGAGTAACTCTTGGTTCTGTAAAAGCTCGGATTTTTAAATCTTAGTTTTTTTTGGAAAAAGGAAAAACAAAATGAATTTAAAAGCGGAATTGAACGGAAAACTCGCTAATTTGGATTTTAGAACTCTCAAAGAGGATTTTTGACCTAAATAAAATTTTGAGAACTAACATGGCAACCTCGATTCTCAGATTTTAAATTCTAATTTCACGAAGGAAAGAGCGGGATTTGGGAAACTAACATCGGGATCTAGCGTCGGAAATTCAAACTATAGCTATCGGGACCACATCTTGTCTCATTCTCCCATGGGGATCCAAAATCTCAGCCCTACAATGGTCCCCATGGAGCCAATTTGAAATACAAAGGAAGCTTCCTCCTTACCCAAAGAAGCCAAACACCTCCATTTTGCTTTTCCATCTCCCATCTTTGACCATACCCAAAGTAGCCAAGGAGACAAGCTCCATGTCTCTCTCTTAGCCCCATCCGTTTCAGCCCTCTCCCATGCCTCCTTTTTCTCTTCAAAAATCAGATTTGGCTCAACCAACACACCACACAAAAATCAAACACAAGCCTTATCTAAAAAGCTCTCAAGGAACCTTATCCTTTCTCCTTCTTTCTTTCTCCTTTTTCCTCCTCCATTGCTGAGAATTCCAGCAGCCCTAACACACCATTTCGTGCTCAACTCCTCCCCACAACATTCCTACTTCATCATCCCCTTCAACCCCCTTCTCCATTACATGCCAAAAGAGCTCCATTCCACCTCTTGAGCTCAAAGCAAGCCAAAGCAAGCTCCTTTTCTCTTCCTCCCTCCATGAGCAGCAACAACATCTCCCTTAGCCTCCCTATGAGGTCCTCAAAGTGGAAGAAGAAGCCCCAACAGCCCGGAGAAGTCGGAGAAGCCCGGAGAAGCCCTAGGAGACTCAAACTCGCTATTTTCGGATTCAAGAAGGTAACAGCTCGTTTTTCCCTCCTTCCACCTCATACTAACTCAAAGTTCACACCTTTAACACCATTTAACAATCCTAGGCACCCTCGCGCAAGAACGAGTCCAATCGGAGCCCGGATGAAGCTTCACGAGCAAACCGAAGGAAAAGAAGGAACTTGGGTGAGAAATCCATTCAAACCTAGATTTTTATGTTCAATCTTTGTTCTAACATATTCCTAGAAGTCTTAAGAAAAATTGGGAAATGGGGGATTTGGTTGGGGTTTAAGAAAATGAGAGCTCGGTTTGGTAATTAATAGAATAAGAAGGGTCGATTTTGGATTTTATAAATAAAGGGGTCGGTTTTGTCAATTTCAAAGGGGCTGATTTTATGAGATAAAAATGGTTAGGATTTTTAAGGGATTTGGAAATATTTTATGAGAGTGTTTAAAAGAAAATGGTATTTAAAATATTATATAATAATATTATTATTGAGACTTGGAGATTTAAAAGTATATTCTTGGGATTAAATTGGAATAGGAATTTGATGAGCGTTTTCAAGGATCGGAATTTCTAACTAGTTAATTCGGATTTTGAAATGGTTTCGGGACTAACTCGGAAATTATGTGATCGGTGACTAACTAGCATGATTGATGTGGATGGTTGACTAATATCATGATTGGTGTGTACTAATGACATGATTGATTGACTAATGGCATGGTGAAGTGTTAGAGTTGTGTGGCGTTAATTTATGCTTTCGAGATATGATGAATATGATGAACTTGATATATGTGATATGCGGATTATTGATATATTATGGCAAATACATGAATGTGGCTAAATGGAATGATGAGCATGATATGGTCTTGCGGAAGGTGGCAATATGATGAATGGTTGAACTTGATGGAACGATGCTTGTGATATGGTTGCTATTCTCGTCGAATGATATACTTGAGTGCTTGGATAATTAGACGTAGACTTATATATGTGTTCTGATATGTATCTAGGTGATCTTTAATCTATTATAATGCTTGCCTTGCTATTCTGCACCGCCAGGTAAGTCTCTTCGGAGCTTACTCAGATTGAATAGAGCTATTCCCTGCTTTAGGTGCATGATATACTAGGTGCTTGCATTCATGATCAGCATGCCATGTAGTACCATGCTAGGTTGCATCGACTGTTGAGCATTCTATTTCTTTATGTGTATGTAAACAGAACGGCCGTTATCTGTGAAGTAACTAGAGTCATTGCTAGGGTTATAGGACGACATAGTCTCATCGGGTCCCGTCCTGAGTCAATCGAGTCATGAACTTCCTTATATTATGAGATGCTTGCGGGCTTTATTGTGGAGCGGGTTAGGCATGCGTGCCGCCCGATTATGATGGAATGCATTCACGAGCTGGCCAGTCTCCGCCCTATCAGAAGGGGGTGGAGGTAGGAGAGGGACATACCACTTGGTATTCTGTGCTAAGGCCTTATTATTATTATGCACTTGATCTTAGGAGCATGTTAGTGTGTTAATATTCCGCCATGCATCTAGAAGCATCTTTATTAGGTATAGCGTATATGTGTGCTTAGGGTTGGGATGCAGAGCTAAAGAGGGCATCGATCTGATCCCGCCCCATATCAAATTTTTTAGGTATCCGTTATGCTTACTACTGTTGATGCTGATTTGAGTCCATGACCGCTGGGTCTAACATGGCGGAAAGAGAGAGTTGAGATCCCAACTTCACCAATTTAATTAAGGCTCGAATTTGAATGGTTGATCATATTTTGACTCGGCTCTGCCGTGGCACCCCTTTGTATTATGCTTTACTTCCGCTATTTGTGTGACCTTTGGTTTTCCACGCTTAGACTTATGACAGGTACAGGGGACTTCCCCGGGGATTCCAACGATCCCTTCAAATTTTGGGTATGAAATCCCACTTTAAAATGTTAGGATAGAATTTCAAACCTTCAACCTGTACTCGGGGCGCAAAATCCTAACGAGGGGTTTCATCCCTCGAAACGTAACCCGGGAATCAGAATCCCAGGCCGTTACAAAGATGGTATCAGAGCTGAGGTTGTGCAAACCGAGTATGATAGGTTGAAGTGGTTTTGAAAATGGCCCAAAGTTTTCAAATGGTTTTCCAAAATGTTTTAGAAAGGGCAAAATGAATTTAATATGGCTAACTCAAATGGACTAAATACGAACTTGACTCTATAAATCCGGTAATCAAACAAAGGGAAACGAAGGGGAAGTAAAGGCGTTAGACCATCCCTATTGGATGTAGTTGGGAACGGGTAGGCAAAAATATAGCTTTTTCTTTACAAATGAGCCTACAAGACTCCAAGGCCTTGCGTCGTAGTGGCTGGAGTGGCGAGTTAGGTAGAGACTTTGAGGTTTTGCCCCTCAGGTTAGTCGCCCTTCGAAGGGCGGCCCATAGGATAGCTTGATCGTTGATTGCTTCCATGCTGAGTGCTATTGTGCTTAGGGTAGAGAACTAATCAGTATGCCTTGACTTGAATCATGTATTGAATAACTGTGCAAACGGGATAGCGGGAGAATAACTTGTTCTTATGTCATTGGAACTCATGTCTTGTCGGAATATCTCTTCCATAATTCAAACCCCTGATGATTCTGACTCCGTCAACCGTCCCACCAACACATTTAGGCATGTTAGCAAGGGTCGAAGAGCATCCGCTCTTCCCGTTTCGAGTCCTGTTTTGTATCCCACCACCAATGCTTCTATCGAGTCACGCACCTTAGGTTGGTGTCTTCCACGGAAAAATTTGGGTCGGTCAACTAGCTACTTCCGGGGGTGTGTCGGATATGGGAAATCCATGAGTGTTTTACGGAGGGTGATCAGTGAAACAATTTCGAGTTAGAAGTGATTTGTCTTATGGAGTTATCCTTCTCGATTCTTATACTGATCAATTGTGTCTTCTTACCACGAGAGTCTAAACACAAATTATACCCTCTCATCTCGAAAACAGTTTGAATGTCCTTGTGTCATACCGAGCGAGTCATATTAGCGTCCCATGGGGAAACAGGGTGATGAGTCGGTGATTGTATGACATGGTGTGTTGGTATATTTCAGCATGACTTGTCTGATAACTTGCATGATCGCACTTATGAACGAATATATATATATATATATATATATATATATATATATATATATATATATATATATATCGAATCTATGAATTCCCATCATTGTTACTCTCCTTTGAATTAGGTCCATGATAGTGTGGTCAACCCTCTTTGTATGAGTGCCATGAGAAATGAATTTTTGAGCATGTTAAGTTAACCAAATTGAACCTCATTGACTATGTATTTTCTTAATGAGTGTTGGTAGTATCATGTAGGATATACATCTCTTAATTATTGACCATCATGCATCTATGTGCCATACTTGTCATACTACATGTATATGGTTGTGTTGGATGTGATAGTTGTTATGCCCAAATGACTTAACCATACCCCTTGACACGATTATTAGAGTGCATCTTAACATGCTTACCTGGAACCCACATTGTTTTGACCTACTTATGTGTACACTAAGTGAGTAATGGATCATACATGTGATATCCTATAATGCTCGCTATGTCATATATAACTTATGCTGCATATGTCTATTGTCGGTTTGTGCATACATGATATTAATATGTCAAGCATGATTAGTGCATGAGATGATAAGTTTTAGCCTGTCCCGTGTGCATGTAAAGTTGATTATGTGAGATGTTATGGATGCATAGGACGATATTCCTTTAATAGGTACATGATAGTGTGGAATGATATATCTGGTCGGGTATTTGTAGCAAGATACATAAGTGCACCAACTACACTGAGATATGGTACTTCAGGACCTAATATCTCTTTATTGTTTAGCCGAGAACAAAAAGGGTCCTTGTCTACATCAAGTGATTGTACAACCATAGGTGCACTCAATGGGTATGCTTTGTCCATGTTAAAGCATTTTAGGACCTTTTCAACATAAGTTGACTGATGGATGAAAATTCCATTTCTTGTATGCTCGAACTGCAGGCCGAGGCAATACTTGGTTGTTCCAAGATCTTTCATTTTAGATTCCTTTTTCATGTAATTAGTTGTTTGTTGAATCTCTTCAGGAGTCCTAATAATATTTAGGTCATCAACATAAACTGTTATAATTACATAACCCGACTTTGTCCTCTTTATAAAGACGCAAGGGCTTACTTGGTTATTTATAAAACCATGTCTTAGTAGGAACTCACTAAGGCATTTATACCACATGCGACCTGATTGCTTCAACCCATATAAAGACCTCTTTAACTTGATGGAGTACATGTGACGAGGTTTTGATCTTAATGCTTCATGCATTTCTAATCCTTCGGGGATTTTCATGTATATATTTGTATCTAATGATCCATAAAGGTAAGCAGTTACTACATCCATAAGTTGCATTTGAAGTTGTTCAATAACCGCCAAACCAACTAGGAATCTAAGTGTTGTTGCATCCACTACAAGTGAATACGTTTCTATATAATCCACTCCTGGCTTTTGTGAAAAGCCTTGTGCAACAAGTCTGGCTTTATATCTTACTACTTCATTACGCTCATTGCGTTTTCGTACAAATTGCCAATTAAAACCGACTGGTTTAACGCCTTTTGGTGTTGAAGCTACTGGTCCAAAAACATCGTGTTTGTTTAAAGAATCCAGCTCTATTTTGATTGCACCTTTCCAACTTTCCCAATCATTTCGATTTTGACATTCCATCATTGTTTGAGGATCATTGTCATATTCATCCATGACTTCTATTTCCATCGTATAAGCAAATATGTCATCTAGGACTATGTCATTTCGATGCCACCCCAAATCGGTAGTTGCATAGTTAATTGACATCTCAAAATTATCCTCAACATCCTTTTCTTTGCTTTCGGGGTCCTTAGATAATATCTCTTATGGGATTATATCTTCATGGATGTTAGTGATAGGAGTATCAACACCTTTATGTGTTGTTATTATCTCTTTCCTCTTTCGGGGAATCGTATCCTTAGAGCCTAGTGGTCTCTCACGCTTCCGGCGTGCTTGAGAATCACTTGCTAATTGCTATTTGTGGGTTTGGAGTTACTATAAGAATCTTCAATCGAGCTGGTGCATTTTCAGCTGGTATATGTGACATCGTCACTTTCTTGGCATTTGTAAGCGCATCTAGTAATCTATTTGGAACACTTTGCAAATGTATGATCCTTTGAACTTCAAGTTCACTTTCATTTGTTCTTGGATCGACAGAGAAGTGGAATTCCACGTAATCTCTTTCTTAGTTATCTCCTTATCTTCTCCCCCTAGAGTTAAAAATTTTGTTTAATCAAAGTGACAATCTAAATACTGAGCTGTAAATAGATCACCAGTCATAGGCTCTATGTATTTTATAATTGATGGGGACTCAAACCCCACGTATATTCCCAACCTTCTTTGTGGTCCCATTTTAGTCTGTTGCGGGAGAGGAATAAGGACATACATCGCACATCCGAAAATTTTCAAATAAGAAATATTGGGTTCTCTTCCGGAGACAAGTTGTAATGGGGAGAACTTATTATTAGCGGTCGGTCTAAGACGAATTAAAGCTGCAGCATGCAAAATTACATGGCCCCAAGCCGATGAAGGTAATCTAGCGCTCATTAACATCGGTCTAGCTATTATCTGTAACCGAATGATTAACGACTCTGCAAGGCCGTTTTGGGTATGGACATGAGCCACTGGGTGCTAAACCACAATACCAATTGATTGACAATAGTCAATAAAAGACTTTTATGTAAATTCTCCCGCATCGTCTAACCTGATTCTTTAATCGAATAATCAGGAAAATGAGCCCTTAATTTGATAATCTGGGCTAAGAGTCTTGCAAATGCAACATTCCGTGTTGATAGCAGGCTTACGTGTGACCATCGTGTTGAAGCATCTATCAACACCATAAAATATCTAAATGGTCCACATGGCGGTGTAATCGGTCCGCATATGTCACCTTGAATCCGGTCAAGGAACATAGAAGATTCTGCGTTGACCTTTGTCATTGATGGTCTTGTTATTAATTCACCAAGAGAACAAGCTGTACATGTCAAGTCACCCCTTGATAGGAACTTCAGGTCCTTTATCGGGTGTCCATGTCAACTTTAAATGATCATGCGCATCATTGTATCACATGGGTGACCGAGTCTATTATGCCACAAAGAAAATTTTGCATTGTCAATTAACTTCTGGTTTGTGACATTGTAACTCTCAATGGGATATATAACTGTGCCATATAAACCAGGTGTTAATGTTCTCATCTTTTCTAAGACTTGCTTCTGGCCCGTCTTAAAAGATGTGAGAAATAGATATTCAATATCATTCTCATTCATGGTTTCCATGTGATAGCCAGTTAATCTTATATCTTTGAAACTCAACAGATTTCGTTGTGAGTTACTTGAATACAAAGCATCTTTGACATATATTCTTGTTCCTTCGAGTAACAAGATAAAGGCTTTTCCGGAACCTTCTATAAGATATTACTTGTTCCAGATATGGTATTGACATTGGTCTTCGCCATTTGCAGGTTCATGAAAACCTTCGGGTTTTTCAAAATTGTATGAGTCGTGGCCTTATCTATGAGACAAAGCTCCCCACCATTGAACTTTCCACTTGAGTGATCCATTATATACAAATAAATAAAACATGTATAAATAAAACCGATATTGCCCAAAACTTTATTTAAAATAGAAATAATTCCACTACATTGAAAAAGGGAAATATCAAGCAAGCAAACTTTAGGTAAAGATAGGATGCGAAATTGAAAATATTAAAATAGCCAAATAGTTCAAGATTTAATCAAAGAGGGTGGTGCGATCATTTGGGAGATCGACGACATCATTTGGGAGATCCACAACATTTTTCTCAAGCTTGAGCGAGATCTTGTCATTTCCATCTCGTAGAAGGAAATCAGATGTATCAAGATATGCATCCTCAAGTCCGTCAAAGAAAGAGTCATCAAGGCTCTCTCCTTCCACAAAATTAGTGACAACACCTTTACCCTTGGATTTCACAAAATCTTGATATAATTTCACAAGGTGGGATGCCATACGATAGGTACGAGACTAATGGCCAGGTGCTCCGCATCTATGGCAAAGGCTTTCCGCCTTCGGGGCAGGTTTGTCATGTTGTTTCTTGGACTTGTTCCCATTATTCTTCTGGATATCGGGGTTTACCCATGTGGGATTACGACCTTGGTCATATCCACGACCACGTCCACGACCGTTACCGCATCCACGACCACCACGTCCACGTCCTCTTCGGGAGGATGTAGCATTCGCTTCAGGCGTGCCTTGATTGTTATCGGAAAGTGGTGCGGAACCTGTAGGTCGTTTCTCATGGTTGTTCATAAGCAATTGATTGTTCTCTTCCGCTAAAAGCAAGCTTGAGATGAGTTCAGAAAATGTTTTGAACCCACGTTCCTTGTACTGCTGCTGGAGCACAAGGAACGATGTATTTCAGAGTTGTATGTTCTCTCCAACATATCCGCACCTTGTATGTTCTCTCCACATAATTTCAGCTTTGATGCAATACGATGTATTTCAGAGTTGTAGTCTAAGACCTTCTTGAAATCTTGCAACCTCAAGTGCATCCACTCATATCTCGCACGAGGCAAGATAACGGTCTTTTGGTGCTCATAGCGCTCTTTGAGACTTGTCCAGAGCTCTGAGGGACTCTTCACTATCAAGTATTGAGCTTTTAGGCTCTCGTGAAGATGATGACACAACATGATCATCGCCTTAGCACAATCCTGCTGGGATGCGCTATTGCCTGGTATGATAGTCTCTCCCAAATTCTGGCTAATCAAGTGGAGTTCCGCATCCTGCACCCATGTGAGATAGTTTCTTCCGAAAACATTAAGGGTGGTGAACTCCAACCCTGAAAGGTTTGACATTTCTAAAAAAAACATATAAAATGAAATTAACACCATAATTTTTTCAATCTCGTGCACCGATTTTGGAAATGTATTAATGTGACATAAAAATGGTAAGTAAGGTAGCCATATACTATATAACCGTACCATGCATGCATAAATATAGGGCATTAATTTTCATTTTGAAGAAAATAAAATGAAACCGATAGAAATTAATTTGGCATTCACATATTGTTTGTAAAAAAATATTATTATTTATCTACTTCGGCAGATAATAAGGAGATGAACCATCCGCTTATAGGGATTAATCATCACAAATTATAATTTCTATCAACCATCCACTTCAGGGGAGGAAATCGATCATTTCTACGGGGATGCAGCGGATGCTTAATATTACAAACATGTATATCCACTTCGGGGGATGATAAACATTTTTTTCTCTTCAAGGACAATTATTTTCTTCAAATATATATAGCATATCCTCTTCGGGGGATAACTCAATATTAGTTAATCTCTTCAAGAGATATAACAAAAAAAACAATAATAATATACGGCATGCGCGTGATAATATAACGGAACCAAACAAATTAAGCAAGATTATGTTATACAAATTTAATCGGCTAAACAAAAAGGTGAGATTTGACCTTATGCACATGACTCATGTGACATGAGCAAATTAAAATAATTGCATGCAAAATCAAAAGTGATATATATATATATAGAATAGGTAACTTGTGCACACCTTTTAGGGTGTATCTTGTGCATAAATATGAGCCATTGATCGAAATAAAATAGTAGGACGGGATATTGCCACGTGTGCCTGGGTTTAAAACATGAAAAAAATGAAAAAAATGAAAACTACTCTACAACCTGTGTGTGAGCGTGTGTTGTGTTGTGGAAAAAAACCTAAATCCCAATTTGGTTTTCTTCTTCAATCGTGAGGACCTGTTGAGCCACAGAGATTCCAATTTGGCTTCTTCTTCATTCGATTGCACTGGTTAGGCTTTCCGGGCGGAGGCTGGCCGAGGCAGTGTTTGCCTTATTCTTCATCATGTGGATTGACTAGGCGGAGGCGGTGACGGTGGTATCGCAGCGGGGTTGGGAACGGCGGCGGCGGTGAAGGGCGAAAGGGACGTTGGCGGCTCTGGTTGTTTTTGGCCGGATTGCAATGGATTGCGAAGGGTGAGGCGGTGACGGTGGTATCTCCATTCGATTGCACTGGATTTGGCCAGATATGGCACTGCTCGACCTCTTCGCCCTCGTCTGCCCTCTTTCGCGCCACCTCCGCCAACACATCGCCACCACCCTACACACCAACACCATCGACGACGCCCTTGACTTGGGAACCAGACTTAGTCCCCTATCGCCTTTTTTTTTCCCTGAACGAGCACAGGAGCCTTCACCGCCGTCGATCTCCGGACCTCCGCCGCCACCGCGCAGATCTGTCGCCATCCTTGGGGGTGGGGGTGAGGGGGTGGGGGGAGGTGGGTGGGTGGGTAACACCAAATTTACGGCGGCGGTGAAAGCCATCGAACAACAATTTGATGAATTTGTCTTGATTTCGATTCGAAGGCGGTGGAGGGGTGTGTCGAATTTAGTGTAGGTTTTTTAAATGTATAATTTAATTAATTGATCAATTATTTAGATGTATATATTGAATTTCGGTTACTAGTGGTAATAAATTTGGTTAATTATTCGGTGAAATTTGAGTCATTATTCGTCAGTAATGTAGTATTTGGTTTGACAAGCAATTTAGAAAAACATTCATCGTATGAGTATAACTACACAACTAAACATTATTTGGTGAAATGTGAAACGTTATTCGGTGAAATACGAAACATTATTCGTATAAATCGTAAGTATTATTTATGGAATTGGTGTTTCTTTTATCTGAAATTGATTGAAAAAAAACATAATATTATTCGGTACCATGTAGCTAATTATTCAGTGGAATTGTTAAATTTTCATCTGAACTGGATACAAAAAAAAAGATAATGTGACATTATTCGATAGAATTTGAAACATTATTCAGTTAAATTGATAAATTTTAAAAACAAACGAAATGAGGTGAATCCACCAATAAATCATTCCTATTTTTCACAAAGTCTTTAAAAAAAATCCGTAACTTGAAAATCCCCCTAATTTTATCATATTTCTCAAATTCCCATGATTTACTTTGGCCTCACTCACTTTGAAGAAAAAAAAATATGTAACTTCAAAAATGGAAGAATGGGACCAACTCTATTTTAATTTAAAAAAATCAAAGTGGGTTGTGGGTGGATATCACGCACCAAGAGAGAAAGAGGAGGGAAAGTGAAGGTGAAACTTATATGGGAACCACCCTATTTTAATTAAAAAAAATTCAAAAAATCTGGATTAATCTTCACCTTCCATTTGTTTCAATTAATTGTCTATAAATGTGTACAAGATGGTCTATAAATGTGCACAAGATACACCCTAAGGGGTGTGCACTCTGGAACCACTCCATATATATATATATATATATATTGGTTCCAGAGTGCACACCCCTGTACACAAATCTATACCGTTAATAAAGATGGAACAAATGGCCACGATTAAAAGGATTTTTTTACCTTTTTTCTTTAATTTTGAGTGGGACCCACGTTTGAAAAAAAACTCCATCAATGTGCCAGGCGCGTGTTCACCCACCCGCTTGTTTTTTTTTTCTTTGTTGTGGTTTTTTTTTAAACGTACAAAATAATTATGAAAAAAAAATTGCTTTTTTTAAGGAGATAAATGGTTTTTTTAACCCCACCTGATTCGGATTTCGTCCGTTTTAAAGATTTGCTAATTTCACCGAATAATCTTTCACGTGCTACCGAATAATATTATGTTATTTTTTTCTATCTAATTCATATCAAAATTTATCAATTCTACTGAATAATTTGTTCCATTATATTGAATAATGTTTTTTTTATTCATCAATTTCAGATAAAAGACACTTGAAATCCCTAAACAATACTTACGATTTCCATGAATAATGTTACATATTGCACCGAATAATGTTTTACATTTCACTGAATAATGTTTTTTTATGTTATTTGTCAAAACGATCTCCATATAGTGACGAATAATGAATCATATTTCATCGAATAATTACTAAACTCATTATCACAACTAATGAAAATTCAACACATACGTTTGAATAACTAACGAACAATAAATCAAACTATGCATCTCGAAAACCCTATACTAAATTCAACATATAAATTAGAATAATTCTTCGATTTCCCTGAATAATTCGAGAATCACAAGTTGATTGAGTATGAAATTTCAACCCTAATTCGATTTCACCGATTTCAACCCTAATCAATATCCACCCAAACCACCCACACCCACCGTACCCCACCTACCCACCCCACGTCGTCTCTTTCAGATCACCAGTTCCTCTTCGCCTCCAGAAGCCTCGCAATCGCCACCGCCGCCGGATGAATTGCTCCTCTCCATGTCCACAACCATCGGTCGAAGCCTCGCAACCTCCCCCCGGACTCGTCGCTGCCGGGATCCAATTGCAGTCACCAGACTCAACCACGGTGGCCATCTTCCTCACCCTATCGCCCTTCATCGGATCCGAGCCCTTCGCCTCCGCTTTGCCTTCCTGGGTCTCCTTGGTATCAATCGGCCATCGGAACTGGGCTCTCGCAGCATCGATTCGCCGTCACTATGCTCTCGTAGCCTCGCATTGCCATCGACTCACCGTTGATTCTCCTCCGCCTCGCACCGTCACTGTGCTCTCTCAGACTTGGCTTCGCTTCCTCGCCGCCGAATCACCGTTGATTCTCCTCCGCCTCGAATCACCGACCATCACCACCGCCGCCACTAACCACACCAATGCCGCCCTCGATGCGTCTTCGTCGTCCATCCCCCACCATTGTCGAAGAAATCGGGCAAAATTGCCTTCGCCTCCTCGCCGCCGAATCACCTCGATTCTCCTCCGCCTCGAATCACCATTGAAACACCATCGATTCACCGTCGCTTGGGCTCTCTTCGGATCCACCGTCGCGCCTCGCCTCCTCGCTGTCGAATCGCCTCCGCCTGGACAAACCTTTCCTCCCCTCGGCTCGCCTCCGATTCCAATGATGTCAGAGCCTCTCTTTTCCTCCATGGGACTATGGGAGAGAGGGATACGACAAGAACGATTGTGATGAGGGAGATGAGCGTTTGGGAAAGGAGCATTCCACGCGCCAAGAAAGGAGCATTAGGATGGTTTCCACAATTCCACACCTTTTTATGTGGGACCCACTGGATTTTAATTATAAAAAAATAAAAAAACTCCCTTTTAATCTCACCCTCATCCTTAACCATACAGGATAATTTGCGTCCAAATTTCATCTCTTTGGCCCAAATTCAAGCATGGCCGAAAAGACAATGTCAAACATATTTCAATATTTGTTGTGTCGAATTTGTAGAGATGGACAGTTTCAGATTGAACAATTATTAAATCGGTTGTTCACTACTATCAATCCTACCGCATATCTAGAACTTCAGGTTCTCGTCCGAAAGGATGCTCTAGGTTGGACTATCGATTGTACGTAGTTTGTCCTACTCACTTTCCCTTTTTTTTTATAAATAAAATAAAAAAAAAATCGGTTGCTAGTAGCAACGTGTTAATTTCTTGGCAAAAATGCATAAAACCACCTACTATTCATGGTTGTTTGCAAATAACCACCCCTTATTCAAAAATTGTCAAATAGCCACCCACTATTCATTGTTGTTTGCAAATAACCACCACTTATTAAAAAATTGTCAAATAACCACCCATTAAATATAGGTTGTTTGCAACTAACCACCCATACCCATTTTCTTGTTAAACCTCACTTAATTTAATATGAAAAGACAATTATACCCCTATTCTTTAATGTTTCATTTTTAGTAAAAAGACATACTTCTCTTCGTTGCTTGATTTTTCACGTATTACAATTAGACCTGTCAAACGGGTCATTCGGGTCGGGTCACTTGGGGTCCCGAGTAAAACGGGTTCCGGGTACATCCATGTTATCTCGAACCCGAGTTTCGGGTCAATTTTGGGTTTGTCAATTTTTTCTTTTTAAAATTAAAAAAATCATGATTTGATAATTTTGGATAATTTTAAAATTCTACAATTAAAGACGTTGTTTATAAATTCTAGTGCTTGTAATTATATACTATATCTGATCTAAAATATTTTATTTTTATTATTTCTCATAATTTTTAATAAAATGTAATAATATATAAAATATCAAATTTTTTAAAAAATTATTTAAAATTTTGATATTTATATATTATTACATTTTATTAAAAATTATGAGAAATAATAAAAATAAAATATTTTAGATCAGATATAGTATATAATTACAAGCACTAGAATTTATAAACAACGTCTTTAATTGTAGATTTTTAAAATTAACCAAACTTATCAAATCATGATTTTTTTTAATTTAAAAAAGAAAAAAAATTGACAAACCCAAAATTGACCCGAAACTCGGTCAAACTCGAGTTCGAGTTAACATGGATGTACCCGGAACCCGTTTTACTCGGGACCCGAATTGACCCGACCCGAATGACCCGTTTGATAGGTCTAATTGTAATACGTGAAAAATCAAGCAACAAAGAGAAGTATGTCTTTTTACTAAAAATGAAACATTAAAGAATAGGGGTATAATTGTCTTTTCATATTAAATTAAGTGAGGTTTAACAAGAAAAGGGGTATGGGTGGTTAGTTGCAAACAACCTATATTTAACGGGTGGTTATTTGATAATTTTTTAATAAGGGGTGGTTATTTGCAAACAACAATGAATAGTGGGTGGTTATTTGACAATTTTTGAATAAAGGGTGGTTATTTGCAAACAACCATGAATAGTGGGTGGTTTTATGCATTTTTGCCTAATTTCTTTGCCATAAAAATAAAACTCTGGTAGGTCCCACTCCCTTTCCCGTTAACACTTGACACCAATCGTCTCCCCGTCATTCCGAGGCTCCTACGGTCGCAAACATGGCGCTCTCCGTCTCCACACCTTTCTCCTCCGCCACCACCAGGCCCAACGGAAACCACCACCTACAACCGCTAGCGCCGCCTCCGATCATTCATTTAGCAACTCGAAAGCCACCGCAAAACCTCCCACTCTCTCTACGCAAACACCACCGCTCAATCACCACCTCTGTCTCCTCAATCTCCGGCTCCCCAGGCAAGTTCCGTTCCCCTATCACCCGATCTCCTCAATTGCCTTCGGTTCCTAACTTTCCGGCTGTTTTCCGCTTCAATTATCGGAATCAGGAATTGGATCTCCCAGCGTCGTTCCTCAGAGTACCGTAGAAGCGCTGGACGAGGTCAAGGTGTTCGATCTGGAGGGGAATCCAATTCCGATCCCTGATTTGTGGAAGGACCGAAAAGCCGTAGTCGCGTTTGCTCGCCATTTCGGGTGATATGCTTGTTGAAAGAGATTTTCAGTTCCTCATTTGCTTGTTGTGGCATCTGCTTACCGCTTCATGTGTGTTGCAGTTGCGTGCTGTGCCGCAAACGGGCTGATTATCTTGCTGCCAAGAAGGTAAATTGGCTTCTTTTGCTCATCTTCTTTTCTTGTTGTGAAATGAAATCCATGTTATTCCATACTCCCAAAAAATGCAGAAATTGGCTGCTTAATCACCTGAATATGAGATGAACTTGTTATGATGACTGATGAGCTTGTGCAAGTTATTGAATAGAGTTTTAGCTGAGAATTGCGAATCATTTACAAAAATTTATGTTAAACATAGTTGAGTTTTTTGTAGCTATAATAGTCAATTAAAAGCTTTGAATGCAGAAACAAATTAATGCAGCTGGTGTTGCACACTTGCACTAGAGTATATTAATGTAGATCTAGTGCCTCCTCAACTGTTACTTGAGTTTAGTTCTTTGCATGTGTTGATTAATCGCTGTACTTGTGTGTTCAATTTTACTTTTGCAGGAACAAATGGATGCAGCTGGTGTTGCACTTGTTTTGATTGGGCCAGGAAGCATTGATCAGGTGGATTATACAAAATTTATCCTACCAAAGCTATACAACTTGCAGTTGTTGTCAAATGGTTTTGGCAGTATCTAGATATGCTATACTTTGTGTTTGTTTTCTGTTTCATATGGCTGGCTTCTTTTTTTTTTTGTTGATTGTCTGAAACTGCAAAACGTTACACAAGCCAATAACTCATGCAGTTTCTGTCATTTCCTGATTCAGGCAAGAGCGTTTGCTCAGCAGACGAAGTTTAAAGGAGGTAACATCGTTATTGTTCAAGTTAGCGATATGTGACCATGTCCAGCTTGATCACGTTGTGGTATGATATTTCTCATTTCTTCTAGCAGGTTAATATTGTTGTTTTGCATCTGTCACAGAAGTCTATGCAGATCCTGACCACTCATCATATGATGCACTGCAGTTTGTTTCTGGTGCGTCAACCATATTTACTCCCAAGGTAGGTAGAGAATACCAGGGCTTGCAATTTGGATTTGTAAAAATACCATCTATGGGAGTTTAAACTGCTTCATGACTTAACCTTTTACCTTGAATCGTACAATTCGATGTCATAGGCCGGCTTGAAGATCATCCAGGTATATATGGAAGGTTACAGGCAAGATTGGGAGCTTTCCCTTCAGAAGCACACCGTGGAGAGGGGTGGCTGGTATGTATGTTCTTCAGAAATGTCATCTACTCCCCTTTCGAGCTACCGTCTGATCCTTGTATTTGGTACAGGCAACAAGGCGGGATCATCGTAGCTGGACCTGGTAAAAGCAACATTTCATATGTTCATAAGGTAATCTCCCCACAAGCCCCTCTACTTTTTCTTGCTTACACATTTGGCGTCGATTTGATTCAACCTATTTCTGTTCTAAATAGGATAAAGAAGCCGGGGATGATCCTCCTATCGAAGATGTATTGAAAGCATGTTGTGCATAACAACTGAAAAAGGTTGAACTGCACCATATTTCCTCTCTTAAGATAGTTTTGTGATCTTCATGTCATGTTCTAGCTGTATAGGTGGACAGTGTTTCCATTATAGTTGTGACTGTCTTACAGAAAATTGTTAAACTCAGTGTTTCTAAATCAAGTAATAATATCTATGCTTAAAGATTCAACCCCACTGATTTTCTATCTAGTTTCGTCAAATACATAAACAATCCTCATTTAGCTTATCCAAATCCCAATCCCAATCCCAATTTCAGATCTCAGAGGTTATTCAGGTACTTTGTGCCTTTGGGAAAATAGATGAACTTTGTCTGAAACTAGACCTCAACGACGCCGTTTGGGGGCATTCTCTGAAAACTTAGGACTAAACGACGCCGTTTTGGGCTGCTTGAAACTCTCCCACATACGGAGTATCTAGCAAATGCCCTAGCAAAGGCAAACCCGTTTCCCTCCCACCACTCTCCAATTCCCGCCTACTCATTCAGCTCTGAGCTCTCTCCCACAGTCGCCATGGCGGACAGGAGGAAGCGCCGCCGTGCTGACCTCCATTCCGACTCCGATACCGACGACGACAAGCCGATCTCCACCGTCAAGTCCAGGATCTCCCACCTGTCCCCTACTTCCCTCCCTTTCCAGAATCGTCTGAAATCCGACTCCGCCATCCTCCAATCCCTCAAAAAATTCGCCGATTCGGTGAAAAATCCTCCTTCCACCTCCTCCTCGAAGCAGCCTCTCACTCTCGCCGACGTCTCCCCTACACTCGCCTCCACTTGCCGTGAAGTCGCCGACCTCTCTCTCACCTCCGTTCAATCCACCATTGAAGACCTAATTGTCTCCATAGCCACCTCCATCCTCGCCGGCGACGGCTTCGCTTTCAACGTCCCCTCTCGCACCTCCACCAACCAACTCTACATCCCGGAGCTCGACCGGATCGTCCTCCGCGACAAATCTTCGCTCCGCCCCTTCGCTTCTGTCTCCTCCGTGCGGAAAACCGCCATTACCACTCGCATCCTCGCCCTCGTCCACCAGCTCTGCATCCGCAATATCCATGTCACCAAGCGTGACTTGTTCTACACAGACGTCAAACTGTTCCAGGTATCCAATCTCAACTCAACTCAGCTGTATTTTTCACAATTGATAAATGTAGGTATTTCCTGTCTGTTTTGTTGAAACTATCTGATATCTTGACATTTGATACTCAATTAGGTCACTAAATTGGGACAAACCTAGTAGATATTGATATTTGGATATGTGCTGATATATAGTAGATCCTGGGTTTTGTGTCTAAACTATTTGATTGATACCTTGACACTGAATTCATGTCAGTAACCGGGTATTGGGATCTGTGTTCAAACTACTTGGTGTCTGAACATTTGATAGTAGAAAATGATCAGTTAGATTAATCAATTTAAAGATATTTCTCCTGGAATATGATAATCCTTGGAGATATTGATAGCTGAAAATGCGCTTCTGTAGATACTGGGGTTTGTGTTGAGGGTTGAGATTATTTGAAATCGGGACATTGGATACTAGGAAATCATAGCTGTGGCTGGGATGTTATGCTTGAAATATCAATATGTGCTATGTGCTAACATGGAATTGGCGTGTATGTTGAGACTATTCGATATCTAAACATTGGATAGCAGAAAGTTATCAGTTATGTTAATAGCTTGGAAAGTAGTGTGCTTAAAATATCATAAACCTTGGTGCTATTGCTAGTGGGAAATGTGTGCTAATACAGAAACAATTTCCAGGACCAACTTCAGAGTGATGCGGTACTGGATGATGTGTCCTGCATCTTGGGGTGCACAAGGTCCAGTCTGAATGTGATTGCCTCTGAGAAGGGGGTTGTTGTGGGAAGGCTGACCTTCAGCGACAATGGAGATGTGATTGACTGCACAAGGATGGGTATCGGTGGGAAGGCTATTCCTCCAAACATTGATCGAGTTGGGGATATGCAGAGCGATGCACTGTTCATCCTGTTGGTTGAGAAGGACGCTGCATTCATGAGGCTGGCCGAGGACCGGTTCTACAACAGATTTCCTTGTATAATCATCACTGCTAAGGGCCAGCCCGACGTAGCCTCTAGGCTGTTCTTAAGGAAGATGAGGGTGGATCTGAAGCTCCCTGTATTGGCTTTGGTTGACAGTGATCCCTATGGGCTGAAGATCCTGTCGGTGTATGGCTGTGGATCAAAGAACATGTCGTATGATAGTGCTAACCTCACCACCCCTGACATTAAATGGCTAGGCGTCAGACCCAGCGATCTCGATAAATACAAGATACCCGACCAATGCAGGCTGCCTATGACCGAGCAGGATATTAAGACTGGGAAGGATATGCTGGAGGAGGATTTCGTGAAGAAGAATCCCGGGTGGGTTCAAGAGTTGGAGTTGATGGTGAAGACAAAGCAAAAGGCTGAGATTCAGGCGTTGAGCACCTTCGGCTTTCAGTATCTGACGGAAGTCTACTTGCCCCTCAAACTGCAGCAGCAAGATTGGCTTTGACCCATCTATATGTGCAGTTTACATTATTTCAAATGCAAAATTTCAAGTTTCAAACTGATGAAGAGATGATTAAACTATGTCAATAGCTTATTTGAACTGCATTATGTACAACTGCCAGTCTCCCATCTCAAAAGTGGCCAATGAATGTACTTCAAGAAGGCCATTTCTGGTTGAATCTTCTTTTTTTATTCTCTCCATATGTTTCGGAACTCGGCTAAATAAAATTTCCCTGAAGTTACTTTGCCATGAGACGGAAGCTCGGCTCGGAGAAGTCGAGTATCTATATATTTTGTTAGCTCGAGTCCAAATTTAGACATACTCGGCTTGAATAACAACCATAAAGAATGAGAAATCTTCGGATACAATATAAAATATGGAAAAATAAATAAATTGGACATACCCGAGAATTAGTAAAAATAAGGGGTTATCAAACGTAATTTTCTAAAAGATAATTCCGTATCCGAGTTGAATTAAAGAATCAGTCATCCAAACCCAAATAGCCAAAAGCCCAACACGCGCCTCCCCCAACCCTTCTTCACTATCCCCACAAATCCACAGGTGAGGCAGCCATCTCCCCGGCCCCTCCCAAATAACACATCGGAGTCTGGAAGCTTCGGTGGAACAACGCTCAAACACCTCGTTCCGGCGATCGGATTATCGGCGATCGATTAATTTGATCCAGTTCTCTTCAATTCCGTCTGCCGATTTGGGATTTAAAAATGCCTCCGAAGCAGCAATCGAAGGCCGATGTTGCGAAGAAGCAAAAGGTCGTCGAGGACAAGACGTTTGGATTGAAGAACAAGAACAAGAGCAAGAGTGTCCAGAAGTACGTCCAGAATCTCAAACAGTCGGTTCAGGTCAAGCCCGACCCCAAAAAGACCGATGCAAAGGTTTCTCTCCTTTTGCCCTTCAATCACTTTCCATTTGGACTGTTCTTGTTTTTTTTTTTTTTTGTTTCGGTAGAGTGTTGTTTTAATTTGGATTTGGAAGTTTGAGTGTTGATGATTTTAGGGTTGTATAAATGCTCGCTGCTGTACTGTTCTGTTTAGGGTTTGAAGGTTTGGTTTTACGTTTACATTTCCTTTTGTTGTTAATCGATTAGGAAATTGAATTTGGTTCACTTTCTAGGGTTCGCCAGTACTTTGCTTTGTCTGAACGTGAGCATTTCTTGGTTAATTTTTGGGGACTGAGCATCTTGGTTTTCATGTGGTCATGGATTGGTTGGTTGATTGCGTATACAGAAAAAGAAGGAAGAAGAGAAGGCCAGAGAGAAGGAGCTGAATGAGCTTTTTAAGCTTGCAATTACTCAGCCCAAAGTTCCACCTGGTAACTGCTCACTGCTGTATTATTTTGCATAACAAACAAGCTGAACTTTATGAGATAAATGTATCCAAGTTGGATTTATTGATGTAACGACGGGATATTTGGTCAGGTGTGGATCCAAAATCAATAGTCTGTGAATTCTTTAAAGCTGGGCAGTGTACGAAAGGTTTTAAATGTAAATTTTCGCATGATTTGAATGTTCAGAGGAAGGGAGAGAAGATCGACATCTATTCTGACAAGCGCGACACAGGTGAAGTCATCTTTTTTTGAATTATTATTCAAGATTGGTTTTTGTTAAAACAAATTTGATGAAAAAATAATACTCATGTTTTTTCTTATTGATGTATTGGTTTGGTGGTTTGCTTTTGAAGACACTATGGAGGATTGGGACCAAGCCACTCTTGAAGAGGCTATTGCGGCTAAAAGTAAGGAATACAATCAAAACAAACCAACAGATATTGTAAGTCAACATCTTGTGCTCTTCATGCCGTTTACCTGCTTCTCTATTAGATGATAATTTTCTTGTTGAATGGCCTGGAATTATCTATCTTTACAGTGTCAAAGTGGGCGAGATCATCTGAGGTAACTTTTTGAAAGGAACCTCCTCATCTTGATCAACTTTTGCTGGTTCTCGCAAAAACTGGCAACAAATATCTATCCAATTGTCTTAAGTTTTCTCTCTAGATTTGACTATTATGCATTTTGAAATGGGGTCTGATTACTTAAATTTCTAGTACTCTTTTTTTTAGTGTAAAATACATTCTTTCCCCTTTTGCAGTGCAACTTAATGCATAGTTAAGTATTCATCTCATGTTAATCTTCAGATTTATAGATGGTTTGTCTAGGTTTTACATTTTCTTCATTTGTTGCAATGGCAATGGAACAAGTGATTCAAATCATGATTATTAATTTAAAACAGCCACAAGCATTGCCTCAGTTTATCTGTGACCTAAAACTTAGTTTCATCCTTGAGACTGTTATGTATCCATGGAAAGTGTTTGACTTGCATTTAAACTGAAAGGAGTTACAGAGATTGACAATAATCTATGTTATTGTCTGATTCATTTACTTTATCACTTCAGATGCAGTATCAGGAAGAAAGTTACTTTATCCTTTAAGTGAAACTTCTTTGTGATCATATTTAATAATGATAAATTGGTGTGTAATTATTTTTTAATGTTACATGTATGCAGGTTTGTAAACACTTTCTGGAAGCAGTGGAGAAGAAGCAATATGGTTGGTTCTGGAGCTGTCCAAATGGTGGTAAAGAATGTCATTATAGGCATGCTCTCCCTCCTGGATATATTTTAAAATCTCAGATGAAAGCCTTGTTGGAGGAAGAGTCCAATAAGCTTTCCATTGAAGAAGAGATTGAAGAGAAGGTAATGACGAGCTCTTATTGAATTTGAGCAGATGTGACTGTTTGTTGCCTCAATAAGTTCAGGTCACAAAAACAAAGCGTTAGCTGGCGATTGAATCACTTTACTAAATGGTAATCTTTTACTTTGACTATAGCGTTCAAAAGTGGCAACTACAACTCCTTTGACGCCGGACCTATTTATGGCATGGAAGAAGAAAAAGATGGATGAGAGAGATGCTGGATTAGCTGCACAAAGAGCTGATAGGGCTAAGAATGATCGTATGAGGTATTATCTCTCTCTCTTGTCACTTATCTTTAGTTAATTAGTTCTACATGCGGGATGCTGGTGATTGGCCAGGGTCACATGACTTGTTATTAGTACATGGTAATGATGCTATGACAATGTGATATGTTTTCCATTTCAGTGGTCGTGAGTTGTTCATGTCAGATGCTAGTCTATTTGTCGACGATGATGCTGCATGTGAAATGTATCAGAGAGACGATGAAGCTGAAGCTAATGAACAGAAGGTAGTCCTATCTCCTTTCTTGTTAAAATATCTTATTTGGTAATTGCGTTGATATTCTTGTGTTGCTCTATACTCTGGGTTTGGATAGCCCCACATGATATACCCACTCTTTTGATGCGAGTCCCTACACAAATTTCTAAACATATTTGCAGAACTGTTCAAAGTTTTGCATGGTTATCAGTTTTAAAAAAAATGAAAGGGAACATAGAAGAGCTGGTTTATTTTTGATAAATTGTGTTCCAGTTAACATATTGCATTATATGAATGTGTTTTAAGTTCAAATGCAAAAAGTTTCCCTTAAATACTACTATACTAGCGCTATCCGCTATCGTTAATTATATCTGGGTGTTGCACTTTCTCCAGAATACTTGAGTTAATGTTTTATTTTACTCGCAGTCTGCCCTTCTGACACGAGATAGGGCCCTTTTATACGCAGCTTCTGACACAAGATAACAGCCCTTTATCTTTGGGTCATACTAAGCATAAACCTTGAAACATTGGCAAATGCTATTCGTCAAAGCTGAAAGCATGATCTCTTTTCTTTTGAACTTCTGTTTTTTTTAATTCTTTTTAGGTGCCTTTATTGCTTGATACAAATTCTTTATCTTGTATCCCTGCTTTGTCATGGTCCATAATCCGAACAACTAGATCTGATAGTGTCCTCCCATCGCCTTGCTGACTTTATGTTGGCTTTGATTTCAGGCCAATGACAAATCTGCGGAAGCAGGACCCAGTTCCTCTGTCCCAGCTAATGGCGAAGGCACCGGCAGTGATGCTGCAGATGACGACGACGACGACGAGCTGGACCTGGATGAGTTAAATGAGCTTGAAGCCAGCTTGTCTAAAACGTCGATCCAAATAAATGAGCCTGCCTCCTCCAGCACATAAGTATCAAGCTGAGCCGTCTGGCCTCTCGATTCTTGTGTCAACTCCAACCTGTTCATGCAAGATGCAATCACATTACAGCCTCAAAAGGATCGACCACTTGCTCCAAGTTCAGTTATATGATGAGCTAGGCTTTTCTGTTATTGCCAGTTTAATATCTCTCCCATGAGCATACCATTTTGCATTATCTGTACTCTTGTTAGATTTAAGACTAATTCAAGATGTCCTTGTTGAGTCCGGTTTTTGATGATGAATCTACACTTAACCAAAGCTTATGTACCATCAAATCCTCTTCGGATTTCCTTTGTTTCATCAATATTTCTGTTTTTATCATCAGCAAACATGTTGGCTTGTGACTACAAAAACAGTGCCTTTGCATTTTGTGCTTATTGGAGATGTTAGTTTCATTTTACGCCACTACTGGGTTATTTTGAAAACACCCTCTTGACGTAGGGCGTGTTTGGCAACGGGGTTATTTTGAAAACACCCTCTTAATCCCCTTCATGTTTGGTTGTGTTTTAAAGTTTTGGTGGATGGAGTCACTCAAAAAGACTCAATTGTCCCCACTAATCCACATGAAAGGACGATTATGCCCCTCCCAAATGCTCTCACCCCCAACCCATCTTCTTCCTTCATCGCCGAAGGAGCCGAGCTTCATTCACGGAACCTCCCCACCCACGCAGCTCGCGGTGCACCTCCGCCCTTGCCCCTGCACTTCCGACGCCCATCAGAGCAATGCCGGCCACATGTAAGTTGTCCCGATCCTAATTGTGCCGTCTTCGGTGAAGTTAAAATCGATTTGGGTTGGGCTGTGGGGTTCCCCTTTGGGTAGTCGGGCATACTCTGTTTCTATACGGCGAGAGGGGAAAGCAGGGGAGATCAATTTTGATGGGGATTTGAGATCGGAATTTGGGGATTTGAGAGTGGGAGATTGAATTAGAATATGCAAGTGAAAAAAAAAATCTCCGTGGGTGGGTGTGATTAGATTCGTAAGATAGGGGGGTTTGGAAATTGGGAAAAAAATTCAGGAATTCAAAATTTTGAAAAAAACAGAGAGGGGGATATAAAGAGGAAGATGATGATAACTCCATAAAATCAATTTGGGAATTCAATTCCGAATTTTAAAATTGATACCCAAGAAATTAAGGAATGGAATCGGAAAGGGGGAAGAGATTGGGTTTGACCGGCAAAACCAGGGAAATGAAGGAAGACGGCTGCGGTGAAGCAATGGGGGCAGTCGCCGGTGACTGTGGAGTGGCAAAGCAAGAGGCGAAATCGGCCTCGGAGTAGGAGCCAGTGACGGCGGCGACGATGACCGATTCGGAAAAGGAGGAGGAGGTAGCAGAGGTCGCCGGAGTAGCGGCGGAGGCGCAGGAGCTCCTGCTTGTCTTGCTGCTTGTCAATCCAGTGGTCTCAAAGCTTTTTGACATTTAGGGGCAAATCTGGAACCCATCCCTTTCCCATCCCCTCAATCTTCCTTCGATGAGGTGGATTCTGCACCCCTTCCCATCCCCCGCATCCCCTGCTTCTCATCCTCCTCCATCCCCGCGCACCCCTTGCCAAACACGTCGGCGCGCGTCCCGAAAACCCATCCCCACCCGCGGCATCCCCTCCCACCCCCTAACAAACATGCCTGTAGTTGAGGGTAGGGTGTGTACATCTAACTCTCTAAACCCTGTTCAAAGCGGGATATACAGGGAATGTTGTTGTTCCATTTAACACAAATGCATTAAGCTTATGCTGTAGTACGAAGGGAAGAGTTGATGTAGGGTGAGAGAATTGAGTGTGTTGGGAGTCTCATTGGATTGGAAAGTTTTTTTATTAATACAAGTATACATCTGCAAAATGTACGAAGTATTGTAAGTGTGTTTGGATTCTTGTTGGAAAGTGTTTGATTAGTACAAGTATGCAAATGTAAAACGTGTTTAAAATAACATGAATTAAAAAAAAAATAGTCGGTTTAATTTTATTATATTTATAATATTTTGAACAATCAAAATCAATTTAGAAAACCTCTCAAAACTCCACTAGAGAGAATCAAGAAATCTATAGCTTGGTTTGTTACAACTGATTTTCCACCCCTGCTACATTTGGTGCCAATCTTCTTATAAGAGAAGGGAGGAGCGTCTGTCTCTGTGAAATGACTGAATTGCCCTTCACAGAATCACAAAAGTACAATTGTATAAAATGTTATGCTAAGCTATGGTATATAGTATAATCCCATATACCCCCCCTCCAGCTGGACTAGAAACAGGGAGAACTAGACCAAGCTTGGATGTTAGAAACTGATGTTGAGAAGCCCCTAATGCATTGGTCAAAATATCTACAATCTATAATGCAGAAGAGACATGAGCAGTCTTGATGAACTTGTCTTGGACCATTTCTCTAATGAAATGACTATCAATACGCACATGTTTAGTCCTCTCATGAAAAATATGATTAGCAACTAGATCTTGGGCAGATTTGTCATCACAATGCAAGGTGATTGGAAGTTGAACACTGATGTGTAAATCTGAAAGTAAACCATGTAACCAAACCAATTCACTAGCAGCTACTGATATACTTCTGTATTCACTCTTTGTGGATGACTTGGACACCACCTTTTGTTTCTTTGTCTTCCAAGAAACCAGAGTTGAGTCCAAGAAAACACAGAAGCCAGTTAAGGATCAACCAGTATCTCTACAATTACCCCAATCAGCATCACTGTATGCACACAGATTGAATGAAGAAGAGGTTGGATAAGATAGAGCAAGATTAAAATTGCCCTTGAGATATCTCAGGAGATACATTGTGCAGCATGCCAATGTGGTTTAAGAGGATTTTGAAGGAATTGACTCAGCTGCTGAACTGAATATGAGATGTCAGGCCGGGTAAGGGTAAGGTACAGTAAACGACCAACAATCCTTATGTAGCATTCTGGATTGTCAATAGGATCACCTTCCATAGATGATAGCTTTGTGCCATGTTGTATAGGGAAAGATGTAGGCTTGCATCCTTCCATCCGTGCATCTTTTAAAATATCTAGAATATATTTTCTCCGATTTAAGAGAATACCTTAAGAAGATCTAGATATCTCCATACCCAAAAAATACCTTGCAATTCCCAAGTCTTTAATGGTGAAGGCAGTGTGCAGAGCTTGTTTGGTTGAACTAATCTCATGTGCAGAATTACCCATGATAAGCATATCAACAAAATATACCAAAGCCACTGTCATAGAGGCTCCTTTAGATTTAACAAAGAGAGTAGTCATGCTTAGACTGAGAGAATCCCAAACTTACCAAGAACCTAGTAAGTTCATGATTCCACTGTCTACTTGCTTGTTTAAGGCCATACAAGGACCGATTAAGCTTGCAGACATGTCCTTTCTGAACATCATAGCCTAAGGATGGAATCATGTAGACCTCCTCCAAATAACCATGTAAAAAGGCATTATTGACATCTAACTAGTGAAGAACCCAACCCTTAACAATAGATAGTTTGGCCACAAGTGAAAAAGCCATAGCTAAGATAACCCTCACAGTAGATAGTTTGGCCACAGGTGAAAAAGTCTGCTTATAATCTTTGTCTTTGACCTGATTAAAACCTTTTGCAACTAATCTAGCCTTGTTTCTCTCAATGGATCCATCAGGTCTATACTTAATTTTGTAAATCCACTTGGATCCAATGGCCTTTTTGCCATCAGGAAGTGGAGTAATAGACCATGTGTGATTGTTTTCTAAAGCTATCAACTCAGCTTTCATAGCTAATTCCCAATGAGCCACACCCTTAGCTTGAGCATAGCTATTAGGTCCAAAGGTGGCACACATGTTGACAAATGATTCAATATAAGTAGGAGTCGGATGGGCTAAATTCTTGATAGAGAATACAACACAAGACTGTGATAGAGAGTCATCAGAATTACTGCTTCTAGAAGGCAAACCTGAACAGACATAATTTTGGAACCGAGATGGAGGTTTAATAACTCGTTTGGAAGGAAGTTGATGAAGATTAGGTCCAGTAATATGAGGGGTAGGAGTAACAGAACTCTGAGCCTGCAGTGATCCTTCACTGTCAGGAGCAACATCTGAAACTGTGTGTGAAGGACTAACATCGACTGAATTACCATCAGTTAGACTATCAGAAGGACCCATTGATTATCAAGAGGAATAGAACTATGATCATTATCATGATCAACATCAGAGGTATCTTCCAACATAACAGATGGAAACACATGCACTGTGGGAGCTTGAGTAAGTGAAGATGTTTTGAAAGGAAAAACAGATTCCACAAACTTCACATGTCTACTGATAATCAGGCATTTCTTTTCCAAATCAAATAGCTTGTAAGCCTTCTGGCCTGGTGGATAACCCAGAAAAACATACCTCCTACCCACATTTCCAAGCTTATCTCTATGATCATTAGGGTGTAATGCATAACATAAACAACCAATGACACGCAGCTGATCATAAGAAGAAGGTTGGTGAAATAAAATCTCAAATGGTGACTTCTAATTGAGGACATATGAAGGCATTTTGTTAATAAGATATGTAGCACTTAACACACACTCTCCCCATAATTTGATTGGGATCCCAGCAAACATTCTAATAGCCCTTGTTGTCTCAATTAGAAGTCTATGTTTGCGTTCCACCCTACCATTTTGCTCATGTACACCAGGAGCATATATATGATGCAAAATACCAAGATCACTAAGCAAATCAACACAACCTCTTTGAGTGAACTTTGTCCCATTGTCGGTTCTAACACATTTAACAGACATCATGAACTAAGTTTCAACCATGTGGTTCTTGAATGATCATCAAGAATAGTAAGAAAGTATCTTGCACCACACACAGAAGGAGTCTTATATGCCCCCCACAAATCCATGTGAACCAACTGAAAGGGAGTCTTTCCTAAAGACTCACTCCTGTCAAACTTGATCCTATGGATATTAGTCATATAACAAGTATCACAATCTAACTGAGATACATTCTCAGTTTTACAAACATCTAAATGTTTCATTTTTGACAATGACATATGGCCAAGTCTAGCATGAACAACATGAAGACTATCAACCTTATTACAAGAAGAATGACAACCGAACTGAGACAAACATGACTTAGCTTGTTGATGCATGAAAGTCTGCATTTGTATCCTGTATAGACCAGCATTCTCCCATCCTTTGATAACTAACCCTCTAGTTATAGGGTCTTGTAACCAACAAGATTTATCATCAAAACTGAAAACTAAATTCTGATCACCAAGCACCTTAGAAATTGATAGCAAATTGTGTTGAAACGGAGGTACATAAAAAACATTTTTCAACACAAAATTAGACTGCAAGACAACTGTCCCATGTGATTTCATAGAAATATGAGATCCATCAGGCAACCCCAAAGAAATAGCACTATGCAAATGAATTATCTCAGAAAAAATTCCAGTTTCAAATGTATATATATGATCTGTAGCTCCGGAATCAACAATCCAAGCACAACTATCAGCTTTATTTGACTGAGCTTTCCGAATGGTCCACGTGAGACTTTCTTTTCACCATCCTCAACACTTCATTATAAATGGCATTCATCATAGCATGGTCTGGTTTCAACTCCAGATGTGCTTGGTCAAGAGGACTATCAGGTTGAGGGGTCTCAAACTGTGCAGCAAGCCTTCCAGATTGGCGACCCTTATCCTCCTCTTTGAGACCCTTTCAAATATGCTTTGATCAACTTGCCTATTGTCATTCTGTCTACCATTTCCAAACCTATTCACAACATTAGCTTCTATCTCAACTTGTTGAAGTTTGCTAATGGCTAAGGCATTAACATCAGTAGGGATCACTGAAGTAACCCCCTTAGATCTTTCCAACTGCAATGCCATCTGAAAAACCTTGAGAAGACCAGGCATAGGATCTTTGGATAAGATATTACTGCGCATAGGCTCATAAATGTCATTTAACCCCATCAAGAATTGCATTATCTTAGACTTTTCTTCTCTTTTAACAATCTTCTTTAGAAGACCACAACTGCACCCACTGATGCCACCACAATTGCAACTAGGAACAAAATCTAACATCTGTAATTCGTCCCAAATTTTCTTAACTTTCCCGTAATAGGCACCTATAGACAGATTCTCTTGTCTAATGTTGCAGAGATCTCGACGAAGCTGATAGATCAAGGGATCATTGGACTCACAAAAGCGCTCTTTAATTTCGTCCCATAGTTCCTTCGCAGATTCAACATACATAAGTGTTTCAGCAACGCCACTGGTCATAGAATTGATTAACCAGCACATGACCATGTAATCAACATGCTCCAACTTAGCATAATCCTCACTATCAACCGGAGGTTTGACACAATTGCCTGTGATAAATCCTAACTTTGACTTGGCTCCTAACGCCATTCGAACACTGCGACTCCAACTAGTGAAATTGGAGCCATTGAACAAGGTAGAAACTAATTGTGCACCAGGATGGTCGGAATTTGACAGATATAAAGGATTATAGTGCACAAAGGTCATACCTTATACCAGATCCCCAAACTGAATTCCGCCATTAAAGCCTCCATTAAAACCTCTATTTCAAGCTCCAGGTGTCGCCGTGTCGGTGGCGTAACACTGACAAAGGTTCCTCTGCCTCTTCCATTGAGGACATCTGCAAAACTCTGACCTTGAGGTGTCGACGAACCTCTCCCAGCCATTAACAAAAACTAAAAAAAAAACTGCAATCGGAGATTCTCATACAACCAGACCTCAGAAATCCACACAATTCTCAACCGAGATCGCAGCAAACGAAGCTAGATCTCTCCCGCTCTGATATCATTTGAACAATCAAAATCAATTCAGAAACCTCTCAAAACTCCATAAATATAATTACCGGTTTGCTATTGAGACAGTTTGTTCATGCCAAATGCACAACAAGCTCACCGACCCCCTCTTCCGGAGTCGAAAACTTGTGGTGTTGGTGGTCCTATGCTGTGATGGAGGGCGTTGCTGGTGCTATGGTACACCCGGTGTCGGTAGATGGTGCAGGGTTGGATTTGGTGTTGTATTGGAGTCGGTGGGGTGTTTGCCGACTCCCACTTCCTGTCTCAGCGGGGAAGCCGTGCATTTGGTGAGAATTTGACTGTTTGAATATTAGTCCCCTATAATTATAAACTTTACGCAATATTGTCTTTTATTGACAAAATTTTACAAGAAAATTTTATTTTAAATGCAAATTATTCAAATTAGTTTAAATATATTGTAAATTATACGGAATTTTCGCCAAATGCCCCTGAGGTCAAGGCTAATCCGCATGGTGTAAGAAAGTTTGACATATTTCGCCGAATACCCCTGAGGTTTACATTTTTTTCGCCAAATACCCCTGATGTTTTAATTTTTCCGCCAAATGCCCCTCTGTTGAATTTTTTTAACCTTTTTTCATCGGAAATTAGTATAATTCCCGCAACATGGCACATATTTTACTTTTTAGACAATACAAATAAAATTTCGTAAGTATACAAAATTACTATGATAAATTTAAATAAACTATTATCAAACGTTGACATAAAATACAAAAAAATAGATTTGATAATTAGGTAAAAAATAATAAAAATATTTATGAAAAATGTGTAAAAATTACACGAGTTTAAGATTTAAGTAAAATATGTTGATAGGGTCAAAATAAAAAAATAAATGTGATTATAACACCTAATAAAAATGCTTATTGTTTATTATTTAGATATAACTAGATTGATTAAAGAAACACGTACAAATTTCATTAGTTTGATTTTTTTTTCTAGATTCAATTGATTAGGAGGAAATTGTAAAATTAAAATGATTATGACATATAAGCAAAAATATTCCCTATTTAACAATTAGAAAAGATAAATCTCATTGGTTAAAAAATGTTTAAAAATTTTATTATTTGAAAATTTATGTTGATTAGGTTGATTGGGTGAAATTCCAAAATTTAAGAATACTAATTTATAGAAAATAGTTTTCATTATATATATATATACACACAAAGAGAGAGAGATTGCTTGCTCTGAAAAAAAAAAAGAATTCATATATTTGGAACTATGTATTTTTTAAAAAAAAAGTTTTGAATTAATCCCATTTTTTGAAAAAATAGCACGAAATGATATCGTGTAATTAATACATAATGAAATAATATTGTATATTTAATTTTAACTTTATCAAAAAAAAAAGTTTTGAATTAATTCCATTGGTTAAAAAATGTAATATGAAATGGTACTCTGTAAATAATATTAGATAATTTAATTATCACAATTAAATAATATTGTGCAAATAATACCTTACAAAAATAATAATGAAATAGTATTTTCTTTCCTTTTTATTTTCAATAAAAAAAATGTTAACAAATTCGACAAATGGGAATTTGGCGAAAAAATGAAAACCTCAGGGGTATTTGGCGAAAAAATGAAAATCTCAAGGGCATCTGACGAAATATGCCAAATTTTTGTACACCACACGAATTAAACTTAACCTTAAGACAGTCAAGGGCATTTGGCGAAAATTCTGTAAATTAAACTATACCCGACCCTCTCCTATTGTAAGTATTAGCGTTAGTAAGCATAAGCAATTGAGAGATCAGATGGTTGCCATGGGCATCTTGAGACTTCTCCAGCATTTTGCATTTTTAGTGGATCGGTTATACCCATATTTTCAGGAAAATCAACCAGATTAATGATAAGGTAGCTTATCTTAGACAATCTATTGACCATAGAACTCTTACTGGACATTTGGAGTTTTTGTCCGTCGTCCAAAAAGACATCATTGAATAGTGCATCAACAAAGTTTGACACCTCCAAAAACTTTCCTATATATAAACAATGAGAAAACCAAATGTACCCAATATTTGTAACATTTGTACATTTATTACCCGCTCTTTTTTTTTTATTAGGTAACAATTCGGTTGGAAATCCTAACTGATAGCATCCCGACGGATGAGATCTAAAAGATCTGGATGAGACTCCAGTGTCAACCCATTGACAGGACGGTCAAGGTGTGCAACCTTGTCAGCCACCCTATTACCCTCATGGGGCACATGGGAGAAGGAGATATCCCGAAAGGCTTGCGCGCAATAGACCTTTGATATCTCCCAAAATTAATTCAATTTCCCAGGGACAAGGGCTTTTTGATTTGAGATGATTTATGACAATCTGAGAATCCCCTTCGATAATAAGCTTTTGATAATTATTTTCCTTTGCAACAATAATTCCTTCTCTAAGAGCAAGGGCCTCCGCCATAAGCGGGGAAGTAGCACCTAACTTCTTATAGCCTAAATTAATAGCATCACCCGCCCAGTTTCTTATTATAAATCCTGCGTTTGCTCCTCCATTCCAGTTATAGCTCTATCAAAATTTAATTTCAGATAGCCATTCGCCGGCTTTCTCCATTTGACATTCTTTCTGCTTAGTTTACGACCTGAGGAAACTTTATAGTCAGACGTCATTACTCCATCATCTATCTCATCCATTTCTGCATGTCTCCAATTTTCCATGACCGATTTTAGGAAAGTTTGTACCTCAATTTGGGAAGGTTCCTTTAGGTTTCTAAAAGCTAATTGGTTTTTGTAATACCAAATAGACCACCACTTTACTGCCATTTCCTCCTTTTCTTTTTTATTCAAGAGTTGACCCAGACTTTCCATGATAGTCTTACCGTTTCTATTTTGATAAGGGAGGTTGTTGATCACTTCTGCACACTATCCTGTTTTTAGGAGAGGCCTTTGTCCAAAAGGACAATTTGTGAATAAGTGGACCTCGTCTTCCCCATACGAATTACATAAACTGCAAACATTCGGAATCGATGCACCTCTTCTCCTTAATCTATCTCTAGTAGGTAGTCCATTCTGAGAAATTTTCCAGAGAAAGTTCATGATTTTAGGCAACATGTTAACCTTCCAAATCCAATTACATGGGTTATCGTCAAAGGCCTCATTGTTTGATAAAAGGTTGATTGCACTAGATGTCGTAAATCATCCTTGTTTGTCCATCCTCCAATACAACCGGTCCGACATCTGGTGGACGGGAAGAGGTATCTCCATTATTCGTTTTACCCAGTCAGACTCCATAACTTCCTTTAGTTTTTCTTCCCACCATTTCCCATTCAATATGAAACTACTAACACGGGCATCAGGATCACTAATCTGCGTGGAATTAACTGTTTTAATGAGGAGTTTTAAAGAAATCCAAGGGTCCTTCCAAAATCTAACAGTTCTACCATTCCCAATAGACCAAATTAATTAGCCTATCTTTAAATTTATCGATTAGAGAAGCTGCATTTCGCCATTACCAAGAGGATTTTTTAACCCTTTCATAATTTAAGATGTCGTTTTCTCGTAAATACTTATGCCGGATAATTTTTACCCATATATTATCTGGCTCCGCAAGAGTTTTTCATAGTAGTTTCATCTGGAGTGCCTCATTCATCACCCGAGCTTTTCTAATACCCAACCCACCCTTCCTCTTTGGTTTACAAATTTTATCCCAACTTATAAGTGGTTTATATTGAAGATCTTTATTCCAGAAGAAATTCCTGTTTATTTGGTCCAATTCTTTATGCAAAGATGATAGGAGCATAAAACTTTGCATTGCATACAGTGGTTTAGCTATTAAGTTGGAGTTGATGAGAATTGTTCTCCCTTGTTGAGAAAGCGAGTTTGCTTTCCATTTTGCTAATTGATTTTTAGTTTTACTTATTATGTCTTCAAAAGTCGTTCTGTTGACTCTTCCGTTAATAATGGGACACCCTAGGTACTTTTCCAGTGCCCTTGTATGAGGAGTTTGTAGAGAATTTTGTAGTAGCTGAGTTCTTGAGCTGGGGACACCCCCTGTTGTTTGAAACGTTGATTTGTGAAAATTTACCTTTTGACCTGATAGTTGGCAGTATTCACCTATTATTTCTTTAACTTTCTGACTGGCGCTCAGCGAAGCTTTGGAAAAGATGATAATATCATCTGCAAAAGCAAGAAAGGGAACTCGGGGACCATTATGCCCAACTTTAAATCCTATTTTACTCTTTGGCATTAAGGATTCTTGATGTAGGCTTCTTGCTAGAACTTCCGCTCCCAAAATAAATAGGAATGGGGAAATAGGGTCACCCTAACGAATACCCCTAGAAGGGACAAACATGTTCATAGGGGAACTATTCACAAGTATTGAGAAGGAGATTGTGTCGAAATACATTCTTTGATCCAACCAATGAAAGTTGGGTGGAAGCCAAACCTTTGCAATACTTTTATCATAAAGTCCCAATTTAACCGATCACATGCTTTTTCCATATCAAGTTTTATAGCCATCCAACCTTCTATCCCCTTTCGTGTTTTGAAAGAATGAAAAATTTCATGAGCTATCAAAACGTTGTCCTGAATAGCTCTATCTGCTACAAAAGCTCTTTGCAAGGGATGAATTATTTTCCCTATAACCTTTTTTAAGTCTTTCTGTAAGTATTTTTGATATAATTTTATAAAGAGTTGTGCACAAACTTATTTGCTTGTAGTTACTGGTTGTACTAGGGTCATCTACCTTAGGAAGTAATGAGATAAATGTATGATTTATTTGTCGGATAATCTTTCTAGAAAGAACGAAACTTTTCACTGCTCGAATTACGGATGGACCCACAATGTCCCAGAAATTCTTATAAAATTATGCAGTAAAACCGTCGGGTCCCGGGGACTTATTTCTTCCCAAACTAAACACCGCATTTTTCACTTCACCATTGAGAATAGGTCTTATGAGTTCCCTATTATCTTCATCGTTTATTTCTGGCGTTATCAAATCCAACTGGCTACTCCCCACAAAATGGTTGCTATGTTCTTTCCCAAAACGCTTTTCAAAATCAAGCTGAATCTCGTTTTTAATGTTCTCTTCTCCTATTAATTATTTGAGTACCTTCCTCGGAAATAATATGTCTAATTACTTTTCTGTTTCTTCGCCATGTTGCTATTTTGTGGAAATACCCTGAATTAGTGTCTGCTAGTTTAATATGCTTGGTTTTTTCCCTTTGACTCCAGTATGTTTTATGAAATTTTACTGAGGCTTTTTTTTTTCCTTAATAAGTTCCTTTGTTTTGATTATGTGATAGCGTCAAATTCGTGGCTGAGATTTCCTTGAATGAGAATGAGTTCTTCTTCTACCTCCCTTAGTTGTCTAAAAATATTCCCCAAAGTTTTATGGTTCCAAGCTTTAATTTTTGCTTTCAAAACCTTAGTTTTGAAAACTAGTTGATACATTGCAGAACCTCCGCAGTTAGCTCGCCACGCTTGTTTGACTATATTTCTCAAATCTTTTCTTTTTAGCCACATGTTCCCAAATTTAAATGGGGCAGTCGGGGGAATGTTTCCTACACTAAGATTTATTGTAATTGGACAATGATATGAGGACGAGAACGCATGATGGGTAATGTTAATACTTGGAAATTGTACAAGGATCTCATTTTGGACTAGAGCTCTGTCGAGTCGTTCATGAAAGTTACCAGGTCCGTCTTTCTTTTTTCTCCATGTAAATCGATTCCTCGAAAAAGGGAGATCAACAAGTTCACATTTGTCTTTAACTTCCGCTAATCTTTGAAGTCTCCCTTAGGAAACTTGTGCACCACCAATCTTATCCTCACTAGAGACTATATCGTTCAAATCTCCAACCACGAAGCTCGGGAGACTGGAACAACTTATTTTATCAATGATTTCTCCCCAGAAAGGAAGTTTGTCTCTATCTTGAGCAGGAGCATAATCAAACATAATTTGACACCGAAACTTTAGATCCGAATTAGAATATATAGCATAAATGTAGCGTTGGCCGTGATGGTCTATTGTAATAGTTTCATGGGTGAGTACTTGAGATTTCCACATAACCCCTATACCACCAGATTTGCCTGTCGCCGGCACCCAAAATGCTTCATCAAATCCTGCTGATTGCCACATTTTGTCTTCCGGAACTTTTTCCGATTTAGTTTCAATTATCGCCATCACTTGTATCCTCTGAATATTGCAGAAGGTACCAAGTTCTGCCCAAAAATCTGGTCTCCCCATCCCTCTTACATTCCAAGAGCCTACCTTCATTTCACCTTCTAATGATCCCTTTCACTCATAGTTTTTACTTTCTGACGACGAATCAGGTTTAGTTGCCAAGTTAGGATACACTTACTCATACAGAACCCGACCTTTCGGTCATAGAGAGCAGTTTTGTACTCAAAATCAACTCGCCTAAGACTTCTTACTCTATTAATGATGATGAGCTCAATGTCGTTTAGCCGCTTCTCATATTCTCTGTAATCCTTAATACTTAGTATGGGAGTTATGATCACATTTTTCCTTAAACTATTTTCAGAAGAGTAAGCCCCAATCAAATGGTTAGACCAACTAACAAATTTCTTACTCGGCTTATTAATTACTTATAGTAATTCGTCACTTGTATAAGGAGCATTGTCATGCTCTATTGTACGGACAAATATCAAACTCGTACACACTAACAAATTGAAAATACAATGAAAAGGAGTTTTAATCCTAACCTTGAATAGGATTGAATTTATATTGCTCTGGCTATCTACATACTGAAACCTATTTGTTCCATCGGAATCCTTCACCGAAAGGTCCTTAGATTTGCAAGTCCAAATGCAAACTAGATGGAGGCTGTAAACCCTGAAAAATAGATGACACATGGGTTTTAATGTGAAGTAGAGATTACTCAAGCAAACCGGTTGAAAGAAGACATATCAAAAAATACAATCCATCCAACCGACAGCCTGGAGATTCAAGGAGCAGTAGATAGCAAATATTAGTACCGCCTTGTTAACTCTAGAGTGCTTCCAAGCCACGGGAGACTTAGACCCGACACAAATTACACGCGCCAGCCGACAATACCAATGCGCCACATAGATCCTATAATGTTTAGAGCAAAGTATAACAATTTTTACGACCACAACAAAGCTTAAAAACAATACAGAGACTCCACATAAAGCAACAGAGAATTCATAGATTGGGAAACCATGAGCATTTGTATTTGAAAGGTTCCCCCAAATCCTCACAGCCTTGAATGCTTTTCGTTTGGAATCATTTTGGATGTGGGTAGAAATTATGTTAATTGTGTGGGAATTGTCAAATTGCTTGGCAAGGGACGACCGAGCCTCAAACTGTGGGGGACAAGTAAAGACTGGGTTGTAATCCCCTTGGGATGAAATCATTCTCATATTAATTATATTATTGTTAGTTACCTTAAGCATTGGTCCTCGAAAGTATATCATAGTTGAAAAGATTAGAAATACGGGATGCCCTACAAAAGATTGGGTTTCTTTTGCTATTTTGACGTTGTGAAAAAGGGGTATGCTACCATAGATTTGGTGCCTTGTAAGTTCAATGCTCCGGGTAGAATTGGACCCAAGGGGAGAGTGCCGATCTTCAAATTTCATGAGTTGCCATGAGGTGGTTACAATTGTAACCCACCAGCAGTGGGTATTAACTTGTGATTTAAAACCAAAGCATTCAGAGAAGGAGTTCAGATAGACACAACCAGCTAAGTTGTTCATATATTTCAAAATAATCCAGTACATAGTGCAAGCATCAACAACATAGTCTAAACTCTAATGGAAAGGGAGAAACATAAACACTAATTTTACAAGCCAACTACTGGCTATACAATAGATAAAGACAAGGATGATTCTACAAGACACTTGAAATTCACTTCCATCCTTCTGAATTACTTGACACAAAACAAAGCGAGTGGAGTTCATGAGTGAACTACCTCTAGGGAGGCACCCAAAAGTAAGACTAAGACAAAAGGGACTGTCGAGTCCAAGCCACCATAACCAAGGTAGTTTAATCATCATCCTTCGTCCGCCTGAGAACCCACTACCACAGGACCAGGTGAGAGGGTTTTGAGTAAAGCTACTCACCATGCTTGCACCGTTTGCTGCCTCCGCCCATCAGTTATGAGCTAGCAGACTCTCCATCCTCTTCCCCGATCCTTCTTTTCCCTGATTCAGACCTGGACTCTTCCTCAACCCTCAGCTGCCCAACTGCTGACCCGCACTTGGCAGGGCAGGAGGAGCAAAAGTCGGGAGAGCTTCAACGCTGATGAGTTGGGCTGGGTTGCTCAGTGGGGGGAGCTCAAATTCCTCTGAAGCCGGAATGTTAGCCAACATTGTATCAAAGTCAGCTTGGGTCATGTCGGCGGGGATACCGCCAAAGCCATCCACGAGCCCGACATCGTCCTCGTATTCCATCAGCTCATCATCATCAGAGTTGTACATCTCGGGGTCGAGGAAGTCGATCACAGCCGTAGGGACTAGCTCCTCATCATTTGGGGGGGCAGCATCCGGTGTGGCCATCGGGGCCTGGACCACAAGGGGGTAGAGAATACTTCTGCTTCCTGAGCAGGTTCTTTCAGGAGGGTGGTGGATTCATCATCATTGAGAGAGGAAGAGTCAGCAGAAGAAGAGTCAGAGGACTCCACCACATTTTTTCCAAAGCAGCTCAACAGGGCCTCCTTAGGGTGCCCAAAGGATAGAGAGGGAGCTCTCCTAGCAGCAACATGGACCCAGGCTTCCTATTCAAGGTTGGGATCTTCGATTCCCTCATTCTCAGCACCCGGGTTCATGCCTATAACCCCTTCACCTAGTGCGTTACACATCCTATGGAGGGGGTAGGCCACAAACTGATGATCCATGGCACCGCAGCTGCCACAGCCCTCCGGGAAGTCCTCAAACCACACCGGGTACTTCTCAAGGACACCGTTCTCGTTGAGCATGGTCACCTTCCTTTTCCGGACGAGGGTAAGGTCGGTGGAGTTGCAGATACGGGGATAGCGCAGGCGAGCACCCTTCGCGCTGAACGCCACCACCCGGAGAACCTTACCGATTTTGTTTTCTTCGATGAGAGAGGTGAGGATGGAATCACTTACATACTTGACCGGGAGGCCAGGGAGCCTCACCCAGAGATCCAGGTGGGAGACAGACTCGTTCCATGGGTCGAAAGAGATGTTCCATGGGCGAATGAGCAGTAGTTGACCAGAGATTCGAAAAGGGCGTCTGCTCCATACTTTGTCTCGATCGGCCGGGATGTCAAACACCAGCTCAAATCATTTGTTAGCCACCATGAAAAGATGGAATCCACCTTCCAGGAACTTCCACTCCATTCTGATTCTCTTCCGAACCTCTCGGGCCTCCACCGGATCACCAATGATGGTGGCGTAGAGAGAGCATGAGTTCATGCTCTGGATATTTTTCTGGATAGAGCATTGGATCTCCTTGAGCTTCTGCATCTCCACCTTTGGCTCTTTCCCCTTTTTCTTTCTCGCAGGCTTGCTGCCGCTAGCACCATCATCCGTGGGGTTCATCATCGTTGGGATTTCTCCCGAGTTTCCCTGAGCGGGGCCCTTTAGGGGGGCATTGGGTTGGGGAATGGAAGGATCATCCCCCATTGGTTCTTTTCCTTTGAGTGTGGATGAGGATGCCATGATCAGGGCAAATAGAAACAAACAGAAAGCAGTTAGCAAGCAATGGTAAGAGAGGGAGAGAACAGAGGAAGGGGTGGTGTGGAGAGAATGGTCATCAGACCTCTTGTTTATATAGACGTGAAGGAAAGTAAAAAGGGGACAAAAAAAACCACCTCTGCAACCGGGTGACCCGACCAGAAAGGAACTCCCAGCAGGAGACGGACAACATCACTACGGATGGAACCCGGGAAGGGGGGGCTCTTGGACTGGCAGTTGGGAAGCAATCCGTACTGACGAGCAGAGGCCATGGGGGGAGGGGGGTCGGATCGTCCAACCCACTCGTTGACACCACAGGAAGATGTCCGGTTTAAGAATTTTGATAAGACTTGAGACTTCCCACCCGACATAGAGGGGTTTCAGTTCCAATTCCACCACCAGAACCGGCAGAAGGGCCGATTGGAAAAGGTGATTTTCAGATAATTTGAGAGGGATTTCAGAGAAAGATTTCTTGGAAATAGATTTCTCACTACTTTTCGCTTTGCTTGCCAAATCCAACACCAAAACCAGCAGAAGGGCCGATTGGAAAAGGTGATTTTCAGAGAATTTGAGAGGGATTTCGAAGAAAGCTTTCTTGGGAACAGATTTCTCGCTACTTTTCGGTTTGCTTGAAGCATTTTCCTTGATGATTTGACAAAAAGAAGAATTTTTGAGGCCGAAGTTCACGTTTCTAGGGTTCATCAAGAGAGAGGCAGTGGGAAATTGGGTTTTCTCTAAGGAGGGGAATAGACACAGCGCGTGAAGCGCGTACATTTTTCTCTTTTTTGCTATTACCCGCTCCTTCGGTCTAAAGTAAGTCACCACTAATTTCTAATTTCGGGGAGAAAATAATTAAATTTATCATTTTTCAATCGCTAACTCAATAAAATTATTAAATTTATTCATATAATAATACTCCCTCCGTTCGGCAAAACTTGTCATTTTAGGGTGTTAGTTTTGTTAAAAAAACTTGTCATTATAGATATTTTGCCCTTCACTTTACAAAAATGCCCTTGATGTGATTGATGGTTTTTTAGTTGTAGTTTTCGATAAAGTAAAAAGGGGTAATAATTGAGGGTAAATTAGTATATTTGTTAATTGCCTTAAAACTTGTGAAATAAGCTAAAATGACAAGTTCTGCCGAACGGAGAGAGTAATAAATTTATACTCCGTAATATTTAGAGAAAATTTGATGAAATATCACCTTTTGCTAATTTGATTAGGTAATTAGCATCCTTAATTTATTTTTCAGCCGTCCTAACACGGGTTTAAAGTTTTTTTAGGTCATTGGCTCCTTTTCTCTATCTCCTCTCTCAGTCGTGCCCGATCCTCCTCCTTCATCTCCTCTCGTCGGCGATTTCTCCTCCATTCTCTGGCCGGCGCTGATGGGGCTTATCTCTACCCTCTTCTCATTCTCACTCTCCTTCTTCGCTTCCCTGGATTCATTGCCCTCCCTTTGACCAGCGCCGTTGGGGCTTCCTTCCTCCTCCGTCTACCTTCCTCCTCCCCGTGGCGCATCAATGGCAATTGTTTCTGTCATTGGAAGAGTGCTATTAATCTCGGCCTTCATCCTCTCCGCCTGACAGGAGTAATTAGTTTTTTTGTCTCAATTTCAACTTTTTTTCGTTTCTTCGTTTCGTATGTTGAGAAAGGGATCGTCTAGGGTTTTTGTGGAAATTTTCGTTTCTTAGATCTGTATCAAGAGCAATCAGACTTTGAAAAGGTTTTCCTTGCTTTCTAGGGTTTTTGTGGAATCTCGGGATCCATAGCCTATAATTGGGCTCGTCCGACCATGAAAACCAGCGTCAAGATCATCCACACCAGGTAATTTTCTAATTTCGATGCTTATGAATCCAGTTCCTTCTAAATTGGGAATCTCAGATTAGATTTCGACTTTATCAATTGTTAATTTTGGTCACAATTTGATCATTTTTGTTGAACTGGGATGTTCAACCTGAACCAGTGCGATTGAATTTAGGTCATCCTCTCTATTTAGGAAGCTGAGGGATTTTGGATGTGCTAACTGCAACTGCTGAATTTTGTACTTCGCCGCCACAAAGTAGTTGAGATTACCTAAATTCTTTAAAATTTTACGAGCTAGTAAAGTATGTTAAATTGAGCTTGGAGGAGAAAAGAGAGCTTGTTTACGAGCTATTGAATCATTCGAACGGTGCCCCTAATCTAGTAAAGTATGTTGACTTCCTTCGTTTGATCAATGAACCCGGGGAAGGTCAATACATGTAAGTAGCTGCCTATATGGACCACCTACTTCTCTACAATGAAGTTGTTATGTTATTGAATATTGAGATATTCTATTTTTTTGGACAAATTGTTGATGCTAATTTGCTTCCTGTATATATTCCAGTGGTATATTTGGACTACCTGAAGCCATGCCACAAGCAGTACAAGTTACACTTGAAGAACGTGATGCAATTGAATAGGTAGCCTTTCCATTATATTTTATATTCTAAAAAATCCTATTTGTATGTGTGAAAATTTATTGAAACCCTACAAACACACTATTTTGTTGGCATCAGCAACAGTCTCTATTTTCTCACTAAAGTTGTATCAGATGTCGTTTTCTTTTGCCCTTTGCTAGAGGAACCTCATTTTGGACTTAAAGGCTCCTGTTTTTCTTTTGCTCGTGCGGCTTGAATCCATGGGTTTCGACAGAGCAACTGTATGGGGAATTGGTGATTTCTTTATTTATCAAGTTCGTTAAGGGTCTTAAGGCTTTCATACTGATATTTCTTGCTATGATTCTCTCTGTGCACTGATGTTCTTCATTCAGTATTTAGCTAGCAATTTTGTATTGATTATCACAATTTTGATTGTTCAATTCGATTGCAATTTTGATTTCACTCAACTGGGTCGATTCGATGTGTTTGGCATCATATTGTTAGATCTTTTTTATTCCTTGGCATGTGCTTGAATTGGGAGGAGTTTGGGGAGTTGCTCACCAGTATTTGTCTTTTATCAATCTCGGTTTACTTGAACATTTGACGTCCTTGAATAGGAAATATTGAGAATTAGTGTTTTGATTTATATGAATTGGGGAAGATGGTGGGTACTGAGAATTCTAACAGCTCCTCCCCTAAAAAGTTTGGTCTCATGAAGCTGATTTCGTTTGCAGGGCCAACCAAAACCTATATATTTAGCTATTTGTGATCAGCTTCACTGGATTGAACTATCTGGGACAATCCTTCCTGCTGCATTTTTAGCTTCAATTCAGCCGCTGGAAAATGATCTCTTTCCATGTAACTTGAGTTAATGTCTTGTTGGGTAAAATATATTAGTTGCAGTGTAAAATGATCCAATCTTATGCTAGATGTTTCCAAGTTTTGTGTTCTCTCATCTTTTCTAATTTTTGGTTTTTTTTCAACTTGAAAGGCTTGATGAGTGTAGATGCAATATAAACTTATGCAGGAAAGGGGTTGTGCAGTTGGACTCATGCAATTGGTTATGTTGTCTAGTGGCTCGAAATAAAAGGTTCTCTGTCTGCTGAAATTTGAAGTCTTCAATTCGGTCATTCTTCTGGGTTTGGAACTGCTCTTCAAACGATATGGGTGATTGGGTGGATGATTTTTATTTTTGCTGTCATACTTTTGTGAATATAGGGGAGCCTTAAGAACGGTTACGAGGGAGTATATACTTTAATTGAATTGGGTTCGTTTACCATTTAAGGGGACCTTTGAATTTTTTGAGACAGTTCTTGGCCCATTTTTATTACAAGTTGTCCTCTGGGATTGGACTAATATTTCTGGGCATATAATATTACAAGTTGACCTTTGAATTTGGTTATTATATGCCTCCAAATGTTGGGCCAGCCAAGTGAGGTTGTTACTACTTGTAATGGGGTGAGCCTGAATAGTGGGTGGCATTAGTTGAGGAAAGTAATTGTGGGATTCAAGCTACTTTATTTTTTTTACTTTTGTTTAACCTCCACATCTATATATTTACCTTTTCAGACTAATTGTTGGTTATGTATTGATTGATTTGTTTCATGTTATTAGATTATTAAATGTCATCACAAACGTGTCACCAATCAAAATGTCATCAATAAGCATTGCATTTAAATAATCAAACTTTATGCTCATATGATACTAATTGTATAAAAATGTTATCCATTCTATAAATAAAAATGTCATCAACATACAATGTCATCACAAAATGATTGAGATCAATGAGGGGTAATCACAAATGTTGTCAATGAATAAAAATCACCACTAAAAGATGTCATCAATGAAGTTTAATTGCCTTTTAAGTCCTTGTGTCATTAATTGTATAAAAATGTCACCACAAATGATTGCATCAATGAAATGTAATCACAAATGTGTCATCAGTAAATAAAAGTATAATCGATGAAAATAAATCAATATACAATTGATTAATTAAAAAAGTGGCATCAAACGATTTGATTAACAAAAGTGGCATCAAACGATTTGATTAAAAAAAATGGCATCAAATAATTACATTAGAAAAATGTCATCAAAACACTGATTTGAAAAAGTTGCATCACATTAAAGAAAAAAATGTCATCAAAACATTACCTTGAAAAAATATGGCATCACGAAAACATTACCTTGAAAAAATTTGGCATCACGGTAAAAAAATATATCATCAAAAAAGTGTCATCAGTAGTCAACGGTAAAAAAAATGGCATCAATGGTCAATGTGGCATCACAATAAACAAAAAAATATCAGCAAGATTTGAAAAAAGTGGCATTAAAAAAGTGTCATCAATCCATTTTATTAGAAAAGTGACATCAAAACGAAAATAAAATGTAAAAAAAAATGGCATCAAAAAAATGGCATCATTGGTATTTTAAAAAAAATAAAAATAAAATAAAATTGAAAGAGCCGGTCAACGGTCAGTCAATGTTGACCGGTCAACGGTCAAACATTTAATAGCCCATTTGAGAAAGGTGCTAGGTTAACTAAATAATTTTGTTTGGGTGCTAGTTAGTTAATTAGATCTTCAAAATGTGTTGGTTGCCAAAACACCCTAATATTTATACCATCAAAAATTTTCCGGAAAATGAAAATCAACAGTTAGCCATTAATGTTATTTCAAGAACAATTGGGCCGTTTTCAGGCCCAAAATAATCCGGCCTCCAACAACCATTTTCTGGCAAACCTAAATGTCATATACTCTCATTTCCGGACTATATAAACCACTTCATCGTTCAACTGCCACTCTCTGCCCACAAAAAAAACCCTAATTCGATCTCCTCCACCTCCCGCCGTTAGCAATGGCCTGCGCCGCCGTTCGCCCGCTCGTCACTATCCAGTCGCTGGAATCCGACATGGCCACCGACGCCTCTCCCACCGTCCCGCTCCCGGACGTCATGAAAGCCTCCATCCGTCCCGACATCGTCAACTTCGTCCACGCCCAAATCTCCAACAACTCCCGCCAGCCGTACGCAGTCTCCAAGCGCGCCGGTCACCAGACCTCCGCTGAGTCTTGGGGAACCGGTCGTGCTGTGTCCCGTATTCCTCGTGTTCCCGGCGGTGGAACTCACCGTGCCGGCCAGGGAGCCTTCGGGAACATGTGCCGTGGAGGACGCATGTTCGCTCCCACCAAGATCTGGCGCCGCTGGCACCGTCGCGTTAACGTTAACCTCAAGCGCTACGCCGTCGCCTCTGCTATTGCCGCCTCTGCTGTTCCGTCCCTCGTCCTCGCCCGTGGCCACAGGATCGAGACCGTCCCGGAGCTCCCTCTCGTTGTCTCCGATGCTGCCGAGGCTGTCGAGAAGACCTCCGCCGCTATCAAGATCTTGAAGCAGGTCGGTGCTTTTGCTGATGCCGAGAAGGCGAAGGACAGCCAGGCGATTCGCGCCGGGAAGGGGAAGATGAGGAACAGGAGGTACATCAACAGGAAGGGACCTCTAGTTGTTTACGCAGCTGAGGGTGCGAAGATCGTCAAGGCATTCAGGAACATCCCTGGGATCGACATTTGCCATGTTGATCGCCTCAATTTGCTGAAATTGGCTCCTGGTGGTCACCTCGGTAGGTTCGTGATCTGGACCAAGAGTGCAATTGAGAAGCTTGATTCTATCTACGGAACTTTTGACAAGGCTTCGGAGAAGAAGAAGAACTACCTGCTTCCCAGGCCGAAGATGTTGAACGGTGACCTTGCTAGGATTGTGAACTCTGATGAGATTCAGTCGGTGGTCAGGCCCATCAAGAAGGAGTTTAAGAGGGCTACATTGAAGAAGAACCCGCTTAAGAACTTGAATGTGATGTTGAAGCTGAACCCTTATGCTAAGACTGCAAAGAGGATGTCTCTATTAGCTGAAGAACAGAGGGTTAAGGCCAAGCAGGATAAGCTTGCTAAGAAGAGGACTACCTTGTCCAAGGTAATTGCTACATTTCTTCAATTCCTTATTGTTGGTTGTTCTATTTTATTTTGAATTTCACTATTTGTTACAGAGTTGCTGCTATATTCATGATCATTTATGTTGCCAATAGTTATGTATTTGATACATGTTATCTGCTTTGTTGAGGCATGTCATAGTTTCAACTTTATGCACGAGAAGATATAAATCATGATTAGTACTGACTAGTCACAGATGATGTGTGCTTCTGTTATATAGGAAGTTGAACTTGTGATCCTTGATTGCTATGTCTGGTTAAAGCAATTTAGAAGATTTTGGACTTTAGCATAAAATGTTGCTGGGTTCATTCAAGTTCTTTGAGTCAAATAAGATTGAGTGGTTGATTGAATTAGATGGAACTTTGAGCTTTTATGATTCATATTGCTTGCTTAGTTTGAACCTGCATGATTCACATCGCTAGCAAATGGTGTGAACCTGTGTGATTCACATTGTTTGCATAGTGTGAACCTCTGATTCATTGATTCTCACAGGGTTTGTAGTTTGATCCTCTATGACTGATTTGAGGAGTTAATGCTATTGGTGTATGATTCAAAATTGTGGCTTGTGTCTGAATGGTTCATTTGGAACAGGAGGAACATGCTAAAATCAAGGCATCTGGCAAGTCTTTCTTCAAGACAATGATTTCAGACTCTGATTACACCGAGTTTGAGAACTTCACCAAGTGGTTGGGAGTGTCACAGTAGGTGTTTTAATCTGCGATTGAAGGTATAATAGAATAGTGGCTATTTTGCATTTGTTGGCTATGTTTGAGACCCCTGTCAATTTTGTTCAAGACCTTAATAGAGTTTAACTTACTTGCAAGTTTTTGGGGCCTTTTGTTATGTGGCTAGACATTATTTCCCTTGCATTTTCTCTTGATGTTGGAAATTTTAATGCCTACTTATGTTATGCTTCCTCATATCCCCACTCAGATGTGACTTATATTTGTTGTGCTTTTCGCGATGCTGATGCTATCAAAATATGAACAAAAAAAACATACACACTGAATTGCTTCCTATATTCCATGGTTGTCAGATTTGGCCAAGTGAGTCTCTTCAAGTTAGAGAAGAGTTTAATGTTTTTGCCCTTAGGGTGTAATGTGTTTCTTCCAGCTGTGGATTCGAAATGAACTTTGTCATATAAATCTTGTTTGCCCTCTTTAACATCTTCTGATGTTGCTGATCCTTGACCTATACGCCGTAAGATTGAGTGATTGAACAAAGTATACTCATGTATGCGCTTGTGGAGTTATTAGCTCTTAACATGGTTTTATACCCAAATTTGCCTTGGTGAAGAATATACTCTTTTGGATGTATATGAAATGGGAGATGGGCCTTGTCACAGTTGAGACGGACTCAAGTTTTGCACATATTTCAGATTCGATAAAGACATCTAATATGGATTTTATGTCAATGATAAATAATATTGTCGACTATAATCCGCTTGCTCGTCGGACAGAGACATAGACTACTAACAAATTGAGCGACTTGCTAACAACAAATTTGCCTTTAACAACGACACTTTGGTTGTGTATATTGCCAATTTTTTTGGAGAATAAATGGAGGATGGAGATTGAGACAACTCATGTCGTAGTCGTCTAGATCAAGGTACACGTTGTAGGTAAAAGCCCCCTCGTAGCTATAAAGGAGTATCTCTGCCTCTGGTAATGGAGAATGAATGTGAGGATGGGGGAGTCCCCTTTATGGTCTCCAATTTGTCAAGTTGCCAATAATAAGACTCCTCCCTGCCCGTTGGTAGCTTCCCAGGAATCAGTTCTACTTCCCTCCTTTTCTCCTATGTTCTAAGTATGTCCATGTCGTACCGCATAGCTACGTGGTCACGAGTTCGATTCCCTCTGTTTCATTTTTTTAGTGCAACATTAACACTCTGGTCCGTTTAAAATTAGCCTCTTGTCTAAATGACGTAAGATTATCTACATCTAGCTCCCAATCCATCGAGTTTTGGTAACACAAGAATCAGTTTCGCGTTATAGATTACGCATATTATACAAATCAATATATAATTACAATCATATACATTCTCAATCATTATTGACCAATGTTGTGTATTCGATTTCCATTGTCATTGCGAAAAATCTCTATTAACATTGGAAAATCTCAATATATATTATATTATTTATTTATTTAAGGGTACATTTGGATTATAAAGCATTACCAATTATAATTTTTAATATTATATTACAATATACATTATTAAAAGTATTTACCTTTTTTTTTTAAAATATAAAGCGATATTTTGGGTGGTGTCAGGCTCTTATGTACCACCATTCAAGTGCGTCATTTCAGACGAGAGCATCAAGCTCAGAGTCAGAATTCAACCCGATCGAAACCAAGTTTAACTCCATGTGCACAACTCGATCCGTCACCGCATCAACATCTCGACCTCCCATAGTAAGTCCGACTCCATTGATCACATTTATTACGACTGAGGCAAAATTGATTCTTTATTTAATTTAATTGGGAAATTGTTTTTTTTTTCTTTTTCCTCCCAACTTCACTCTCATTTTATTCTCTCTCCGATCATCACAACAACAAAACAACTAACTCGGTTATGCAATTTTCTCTCTCCTCCTGACTCGTTAAATACCTCCATCCATTTTTCAATCTTCGTCTCCTCAAATCTCTCCCTTTTCTCTCTCCCTCCACAGCAATGCAGCTGGATCTCAATCTCTCGTTCTCTCGTTCATCTCCCTACTCCGCCGACGGCGTCCACACCGGCGGATACTCAGCCAGCTCTTCCTCCGACTCCGCCCCCGCTGCCTACAGCTTCGACATACTTAGGGACGTCGGAGGGGAGGAGGATCGATGTGCGGGGCGTGAATTCATCACCAGAGAGCTTTTCCCGGTGAGCGAAGAGGGCCGTGCTATGAGGAGAACAGAGGAAGACGAGAGCGGGAACCGCCAAGGGTTGAGCTTGTGGGCCCATTCTTATGCTAATTTGCGCCTTATTGGGCCTTCCGACCTCAGGACGGTGGCTCTGGCCCAGGCCCAGGCCCAGGCCCAGCGCCAGCAGCAGGTGAAGAAGAGCCGGAGGGGTCCCCGTTCCCGGAGCTCCCAGTATCGCGGCGTTACTTTCTACCGCCGGACTGGAAGATGGGAGTCTCATATCTGGTTTGATTTTACTTCCCCTCCTTACAGTCAATTTTTTAACTGATTTGATTATTTAAACAACTTTGATCGGATCGGAAATTAGGGTTAAGTATTGCAAATTGGTGTAAGATGCAATTAGGTGAATTGGCGAACAAGCTAATTCAATTCTACATGATTTTTGTTTTCCCCGACAAACAAATCATGGTTTCTTTTTTTCTTTTTCCTTTTTTTTTTTATAAAAAAAACAGGACCCATATTTTTTGATTTTTTCTTTAATGTTAATAGTTCTTTTCAGCAAAGTAAATGTTCTGCTATTTATCTGATTAATCATGCCTAAAATTGAATTTGAATTGGATTTTTGCAGGGACTGTGGGAAACAAGTGTATTTGGGTAAGGAAAGTTTCAAATTACATGCCTGATTGATATTGATATGGATAAATAGGGTAGTTTTAGTTCTTATATATAGTGTAACAGTTGCTTGTGAGTGTACTTGATTTTGTTCAATTGTAGTATTTTTTTATTTTTGGTTCTTCATTTGATTTCTTTTCTGTTGTTCTTCTTCTTCTGCTGTTGTTGTTTTTTCATTTGTAGGGGGATTTGATACTGCTCATGCAGCAGCGAGGTAAAGTTTGATATTTGATTTCTTATTTGGCATTTTGAATTTTGATGTCTTTGAAGAGTTGAATGCTGATTGGAGGATGTTTGGATCAGGGCATATGATAGAGCTGCCATCAAGTTCCGTGGTGTCGATGCAGACATTAATTTCGATATCAGTGATTATGAGGATGATCTTAAGCAGGCGGGTTTGCTATGATGATGTTGCTTGTGACAGTAAATCATGTACTGTATATTTTGTTTTATGACAATCTGTTGTTAACATGGTTTTAATCCTTCTTTCAGATGAAGAACTTGACAAAAGAAGAGTTTGTGCACATTCTTCGTCGTCAGAGCACCGGTTTCTCCAGGGGAAGCTCAAAGTACAGGGGTGTGACATTGCACAAATGTGGGAGGTGGGAGGCCCGGATGGGGCAGCTCTTGGGCAAGAAGTAAGACGCGATCCAAATCCGCAATTTACTTCATTTCAATGTAGTAGTACATATCCTTGAGGAAATGCTTTCCTAATGATAATGCATGAATCTTGTTTGTAGGTATATATATCTTGGATTGTATGATAGCGAAATAGAAGCTGCAAGGTCTTGACAGAAAATCACAACTTTCCCCCAAGTTTTATAATTTTTTGGGCTCTCATGAATTGAAATGATGCGCGAGCCTTATCGGTCTTAGTGGATTCAGGGCATATGACAAGGCTGCTCTTCAATGCAATGGAAAGGAAGCCATCACAAACTTTGATCCGAGTACATACACGGAGGAGCTATTTCCCAAGGCAGATCCCATAGGTTCGAATTTTCAAAGTCCGTCCAATTTTCGGCTTCTGATATTTCACAACTCTTCTAACTGATACTTACTTTAGGTAACCCTCATGCCCTTGATCTGAGCTTGGGTATGAGTACGTTTGCTGTTGAAAGTGAGACAACCAATGATCTGGACACCAACTGCTTTGTGCCTCGCACAGATTATGCAATAGCTAAGGTAATGAAAGCTTTTCATACCAAATCATGCCTGAGTGTATAGTGTTCAAGTGTAGCTTAGAAGGACCTGATTCATCTCGTTTTGATCCAGAACCGAGCATTTTGTGGCCAAGGCTCACCACCTGAATACCCATCCAACTGGAGCTTTGCGAAACCCAACTTCTTTCCTCCCTTTGAGGTGATGACCTTGTTATATATCTCAAGTTCTTTTGGTATTGTACCATTCTAAGTGACTGATTACATTTTCTTTGTCATCATTCAGGAAAGAGTTACAGAGAGGACGACTGAATTTGATCACGGCTGGGCAAACTGGGGATGGCAATACCATGGCGGCGGTCACCATGTTGGACCAGTGATTGGTCCAGTTCAAGTCTTCCCTACTGCAGCATCATCAGGATTCCCTAACTCTTCAATTACTACAATGGGTTTATGATTCATCAGCGGCTATTCATTGAAACCACTCGCTTTTGCAATCAAGCAGACCCTCGTGTTTTCTCAGCACTTCACGACACCAAAGACGCATTCACTCACTAAAAAGCATGTCTTGTTTACATGTGATACAAGCACGTTCTGGCAAGCTTTAAGGACGGAATTAGTACATTTAGAACACATGTTTGAATTGTGTTGGCAGTACATTGATTGAACTTCATATTGGTGTTTACTGTTTTAGTTGACTACTAGTTCATCAGATCACAGTTGGTTGATTGAAAGACAATCATGTGTTCTCTCTTCTGCTAAAGAAATTGAAATTGCTATGTGTTCTACCTTCAGCTCTACATATTGTTTATTGCTGTATTGATCTGAATGTGAATGCATTCAAGTGCTAATGATGGACACTAATTAGCAGTTATTGAAACTAAGATTAATGTCTTTAGCAGTTTCTATTGTGAGTGAAAGGAGAAAAAGGAGAGATGATGGCTGATGGTTGATTGTTGATACATTTAACATGTGCAGTGCAGTGCAGGTTCAGGAAAGAGCACAGGCACACAACTACAGCTTACACTAGTAGATGAGCAGTAAGAGAACAGGGTGAGCCAACGTGGAGGCATGGAGTGGTTACACGTGGAAGAAAGTAGGGGCTGGGTTTTATATACAAAGGAAGAGGAAAATGCCCGCATTCGCCGGCTGTGGTTTAGGATTCAGACTGATGGGTACTTCTCTGATTCCTCCTCCATTCTCTTTTTTGTCACTTTAACCCCTTTTTTATGTTAATTTAATCATGAAAAGGGTATTCAGAATGAGACATCAAGTGGGAAATTGAAATGATTTTTAATCATTCTCTTCTAGTACTTTAAAAAAAAAAAAAGTAAAATGCATATGCTAATTAGGGTAGTTAAAATGATATCTCTGATTGTTCTCATCCGTAACGATGTTCTGGATTGACCTAACTTTTTCGGGTTAAGACATTTAAAAATCATCATAAGGGAAAATTTGAGGACTTGTCCTACAAGGACTGTAGAAGGCTAGAGGCTACTCTATCAACCTGTGATCCACTCTGGCTGGCCTGTTTCTTTGTTTGTTTCTAACTGTGGATTATACAATTTATACAGATGGTGGGTGGCATCTTCTTTAGTTCTTACCTCCTTAGTTCTTCCTATTGACCTTTTTGTATCACATTTTCACACATTGCATTGCAATTGCACCATTCATATATAGATACCTTGTATTTACCTTCGGTTTTTATGGATCTATGTTATTAGGGCATAGGTTAAGTGTTCAATTAGAGAAAGATTCTCCGAGTTTTATTCATTTAATAAGGTTTATCCATTTCAATTAGGGCAACTGTTTCTAAATACGGGTTTTTAACCTATGCCCTAAAAGCGTTAGTTAGAAAGACCATTTTATCTCAAGGAATACTTCTAGTATGAACACATTTTCCTAAGGAATACTTTTATTACTATTAACATAAACTCATGAGAGTGGATGCAGTAGCTAAGGCATCGCGAGGGACAACATACCCTCACCTTTAAACTTGTTTAATACATAAGATCGAGAAACCAAACAGTTCATATTGATACTGACATTCAAGAGAATGCGGCGAAACATACATTTTGACAACTGCAAGTAGTTAAATACTAGAGTTTGAGTATACCATAGAGACTCTAACATGATATATAGAAGTTTCCGCCACAAGTAGAGCAGATTATCTATGGAACTGCAACAATCACAAAGATTTCGAAACATTCTTAGGGGTCGTTTGGTATCACACCATGAATCAGCTGGAACTAGAATAATTCAAACCGATTCTGAATCTTAATGTTTGGTTAGATAGATTTAAGTTACATTTTGACAACTGCAGCTAGTGTAGTCCTTCTATAACTTATAAGATCCTTACCAAACATTTTACAAGCAACCTATTAATTAATCACAAAGATTCATAACTTGAATAAACTTTTAGCAGCTATAGAGACAGATCAACAGACACCTAATCTTATAACACAAAGAGGTTGACAGCCAAGCCATACAATTAATAAAGGCCTTTGATTTGGCTTCTCATCTTTTATCTTTGCTTCTTCCACACCCAGCTAACCAGTACTATGTTTTTTACTTGTTTTATGTTAAAAGGAGGGGTTTTGAAAGGAAGTTCAAACAGCTAAGATTTACTATTTATGCTTGTTTTACTGTTCCACCAATCCTACTTTTCTTACTGTTGGGTGCTGTAAATTTTTGGATTGATTTTCACAGTTAATTAATGCTGGGTAATAACCATTTTCCTTTCAAACTCATATAATGTTGCTTGCTTGCTTGCTCCTGTACAGACTAACAGTAGCAGGTACAGCCCTGAGCAACAAGCAGCTATATGAAATAAAAGATGGATGAATTGAATTGAAGGGTTTCAAGTTACTGTGTTGGCAAAACGCTGAGTTTAATAATATTCCATGGTGGATACTGAGATACCCTCTTAGCAAAGAGCACTTCATAGTCTTCCAAGTATGTAAAAACCATTTTCCCCTCTTTTTTTGGTCTCTGATCTTTGTTGATCTGTCTATTCACCTTAGAAGCTGCAAGGTAGTACTTAACCCTATATAACTAGTTCTTACTAACAAATTGTTTAACCCTGAGAGTTAATTTACCCATTAATTACTTGGATATATTAATCATGCTAACTTGGATTCTTGTATAATTGTTGATACTAAAGTATTATTAGATGAAAGCAGATAGAGTAGCCATGCTAGATGCAACCAAAATGATATATGTATAGATGTATCATTTCCAATGATGCTTGTCTTGTGGATCTTGGTGCATGGCAATCAAATGCACATTTGACGAGTCGTGTGAAGCGGATAGCAGTGTCGAGTTACATTTTTTTTTGTTATATTTATTTTATATATTACTATTCTAACTCTGAATTCACTTTCAAATACAAAAGCTTAAGTTAATATGGAAGGCTTCATACCATTATTTTTTAGTCTTTGCATTAATTTGGATGAAAAGAGGAGCATAAGAGGTTGGTGCTTTGTCCAGGAGAGTGTGACATATAGAATCATACATGAGCTAGTTGTGTATAACATGGAAACAAGATGAATACCCTAACAAGGTAGAAGTCAATAAAAAAACAAAAAAGAAAGGACAAGACAATGTGATAAATGATAATGAAGGGTGTGTGTTTATGTTCATGGAGGGGTTTGTAGTCATCACCTTTGACATGCATGCTCATGCTTTGTCAACATCACTCCCCTTGTGCTCTCTCTAGGTTCCCTATTTTTATTTATTTATTAAAAAAATATTATTATTTTATGTATTTTTTTTGGTGGGTATAAGAGTGATGTCATACCTCCCTAGCTCTATGTAGTGGAACATATGGAATGTGGGAAAACAGGGACCTATTTGTGCCAACCCCAAATAAGTTGATGCTTTGCTGATTATAGCTATTTTAGCTAGCTATAGTTAGCTTTAAAAAATTATTGATGTTTGATTTTTGTCGTGAACTAGTTCACTTCACATGTTGTGGGCTGAGTTCAAGTTTCAGTATTTGGGCTGGCCCAGATGAAATATTTTGCAGGCCCAAGCAAGAGTTGCGCTCTCTCTGGTCCCACACCAACACATTTCTAGGTATGACATTAATCCAAGTATAATCCACCATGCCATTAGTTTATCCTAAGTTTTTTCATAAATAATTCATAGTGGAGTTATTGACGAATCATTCATCTTAATTCTTAAGTGTCTGACAAATAATTAATTATAAATTGCTGCTTAAGAATTGATCTTAGGTTGTTGACAAATAATTCATCTCTCTTGACACTTGAATTGTTCACACTTTTAACTTCGATAATATTGCTGACACTTTGATTGATTGTTGAAACGTTAATTATTTCTCACACTTTGGTTATTGGAACTTTGTTGACACTTTTAATGTCGTTAATATTTGTGACTTTTTGACTTCTAACACTTCCATTATTGTTGATATTAATGTCGAATTCCATTATTGCTGACAATTTAATGCCAGCAATACCCGCAATTATTATTGATATCTTAATATTAGCAATATCGGACTCCATTATTGCCTATGGTTGTAGGAGCAATTGATCTAGGAAGAAGAATGGAGGAGATATGGGCCATATGGCCATATGGGAAGCCTTTGTATAATTGCGGGTATTTCTGTAAAAAAAAAATAGTGAATTTTTACCTAATTTGAAATTTAATTTTTGACATTTAGTTAGTTTGGGTCTTTAAGATTCTATGCCTAATTTTCTCTTACAAAATTTACTCCTCTCTATCAATTATTCCCTATCCATCAATACTGTAAGATTATGAATAACTGAGTCACTTGAGGATCTCAGAGACCTATATATATATATATATATATATATATATATATATATATATATATATATATATATATATATATATATATCAGTAGGGTAAAATATCCGGGTTACAATCGTAACTGTACAATCAATAAACAATTTACTTCTAAATTATATATACTCTAACATCCTCCCTAGCTCAGTCGCAGCATGAGGAGAGCAAATGGAGAGACTGGAACGAAAAGAAGTAAATAGGGGAGTAGGTAAGAGTGGCTGATCTGAGCGGGACGCAGAGCTCATAGAGGAGATTGCGAAGCCAACACATCACACCCACTGCGTTGGCAACCCCTTAATACTCAACTTCGACACTCGAACGGGAGACTGTAACCTGACGTTTAGAGGACCATGAGATGAGATTATCGCCAAGGTAGACAACGTAGCCAGAAGTAGAACGGTGTGTCTCAGGACATCCAGCCCAATTCGCATCAGAGTAAGTGGAAAGTCTGTCAAAATGACAGCGTCCCAGATGGAGGCCCATATCACTAGTGCCCTTGATGTACTGGATGATTAGTTTGAGTGTCTAGAGATGATGCTCGTGGGGATCATGTATATGCAAACAGATCTGCTGAACTGCGAAGGAGAAATCCGGTCTGATGAAGATCAAGTATTGTAGAGCACCCGTAAGGCCGCGGTAGGCGGTGGGATCGGCCACTTTAGGACTAGAGGTGACTTCGAGTTTGACCATGCAATCGACATGTGTAGTGGCGGGCTTACAAGCGGCCATTCGAGCCTTGTCGATGATCTCAAGAGCATACTTCTTTTGATGAAGGAACATCTCATCGGGAGAGCGAGACACAGACACGCCTAAGAAGTAGCTTAAGGGGCCAAGATCAGTCATGGTAAATTCGAATCGCAGTAGAACCATTAAATAAATCGTTGTTAAATTACCAACACACAGATATAGATGTCTTCGTTGTTGTTATATATATACTGGTATATATGTATGTAATTCCTAAGCGTTCTCGACTTTACAGATCGAAAGCCAAGAACGGGGTTCGTAAATGAAAAACGCAACAAGAAAGTAAACAAGCGACCAACAAGTGGTTTTACGTGGTTCGGCCGGAGCGTACGTCGACGGAGCCTCAGCCGGATCGACTTGAGATCCCAATCCACTAATCAAATAGCAAGGTTACAGAACAGGTTGCCCTAGATTTAGACCAAGGCAAATGAAGACGAAAATACACGATACAAGACAAGTATGCATGAGAGAAGCAAGAACAAAGCAAGCAAAGGAAGAGGACACCCTGGATCTAGAGAACAGAGCCATATCTTCGTTGGATTCAACCAGAAAAGGGAACTTCGCCTGAACAGAGGGCAAAGGACCTTCTTCTTCTTCCTAGAACCGAGATCTAGAGTCTCAGAGTGAGCTTCGCTCTGGATCGGACCACCGTGAGCTTCGTCGGAGCCGGGTTGGAGAAACCCTAGCTTTCTCTCTCCGTCGCCTTCTCTCTCTCTCTCTCTCTCTCTCTCTCTCTCTCTCTCTCTCTCTCTCTCTCTCTCTCTCTCTCTCTCAGGGTCGAACCGAAGAATGAGGCAACCCTAGCTCCAGCTTCACTTATATAGGTGAGCACTAATCGAAACGCTGCGTTGCGAGCGTCCAAGAGCTGAAAGCTCTCAAGGTAAGCGAGCTCGGTCCAATGAAGTAAAAGCATGCCGGGCTTTGGGCTTTCCAGGCCCAATTACATAATGTGCATACAATGTATATATATAACATATACTCATACATATACTTATACACATGTGAGCATAAGTGTTAACTTACACTTCTAACATATGCTAGTATATATATAAGTACATATTATATTTCACTAGGCCAAAAAAGGTGTTTTACATCGGGTATAAAACCTAATATACACCGGTTTATAACCGATGTACGGAATGGTGTAGTAACAAATAGTTTTGTGATGGAACCGGTGTATAATCTTTTATACACCGGTTTTTGAACCGATGTAAAAAGAAACAAAATCCGATGTATAAAACTACACCAACACACGTGTGGGGATGGTTTTTACACCAGTTGACATGAACCGGTGTGTAAACCTATTTTTATTATAAAAAAAAAAGGTTTATTCCCAAACTATTTAAATCCCCTGCTTTTTTCCATTTCAATATAGAAATCCACAATTAAACAATTCCACCACAACCACACAATGAAACAAAACCACAAGAAAAATAACCTTACAATTAAATGTACAATTCTTATACATACCCATAAAAAAAAACATTTCCATAGAGCTGCTGCTAAAATTAATCATTAACATATCCCCTGCTTTGTAAAGATTGTCTTTCTTTGACATTGCAATAGATTGATTCCACCTGTTAATGAAATGTAGATCAAGAATGCTAGTTCACTGAACATCCACCATAACCTGCAATTAATGAGATTTCAACCATGAAACAATAGGTTAATAATGTGCTATGCTACTCAAAACCACAATTACGTACAAAGAAAAACATAGGTAAACCAAATTGATGTCCAAGCACTAGCATACAACAACAACAACAACAACTACCCAGTAAATCCCGCAATTAAGCAGGGTCTGGGGGGTCAGGATGTACGCACTCTTTCCCCGAGTACATCGAGAGAGTGTTTCCGATAGACCCAAAATAGTAGGCATATCAATCCCATCAAAGCACGCTAAACAGTAGAAAAAGAGGCACGAAGAAGCAAAGAGGGAGGCGGAATAAAAGCAACCACAATAGAACAAAACCCCAGCCTAGTACTGTCCAAGCACTAGCATATATATATATATATATGATTAACCCAATCTCTCAAATTTAAAGTTACGTGGTAAACAGTTTATCAAAACTCCCAATTTCTAAAAGAAACTTCTAACAGACATTCATCACTTATATTTCTATTACAAGCAGCGTCTCAGTTGAAATTTGCCAGTAAAGAACTAAATACAAAAAAAAAGAAAACGGGGAAAAAAGAAAGCAGAATAAGTCTACAACATAAGCATGTGTTCACGATTTTGTTTCGTACTATCATGTATGAATTTATGACCTATCCGTATAAACTGATGGATTCAGAAACTAGAGAATCAAGAGAAGAGAAATAAACCTCGGCTAGGAGGTTCAGGATATCGCCCACAGAGTAGACTTCAAATTCAGAGAGGTTCTCAACATAGATACCCTGCCGCGAATCTTCACGAAGCTGAACAAGCATAGAAAAAATCACTCAAAGAAGTAACTTGCAAAGTTAAAGTTTGATGTCCATGTAACACCATTAAATTTAACAAAATTACTCACAAGCAAATTTACAAATGATGGATTAAGAAGATATGTTATCTGTTCATTATATATCTCCAGAAAAGAACATTTGCAACTAACTAGATAAAGAACATAGAATTGAAAACCATTAACTCCAACCATGTATATTTGGCATATTCAACAAAATAGTATCCATGTTTCACTTGTCCAGATATGTTTCCAAAAGAATGTGAAACAGCAAACATCATGGTACATAATTCAAGTTGTATCTTTGCATATTCAACCAAATATCGCGAAAAGAATGTGAAACTACGAACATCACGGTACATAAATCACGATATGTCTTGTCGTGTTCGTTTGGTTTATTTGGCGTGCTGAGATTACACATCACAAACTTCTGACTAGCAATTTACCCAACAAAAATAAGTAACTTATCATCAATTGTAAGCACTCCTTATCAAGAATCATGAACTATTTTAGATACCTAAAGGGAGCCTCCCACAAACACAAATACGAAAGATTTGGATATAAATGGTGCTTCTATAAAGGATGTCAGTTATTCTTTATCTTAGCTCCACCATAAGTTGATAAATTTCAAAGCTATTTTAATGTTCCGTTTAGTTGGTACCTTCCCAGATTACATGATTGCAAGCCATGAAAAGAAGCAAGCTCCGTAGTCACAAAACTTCAAAGTTTATTCTAATGTTCTGCGAAATTAGTAATAAAATATAAAAATTACAGCAAGAGGTAAAGAAACCAACATGGGATACAAATCGATAATCTTGCACCTTGAGTGCAAGGTCCCTAGATCTGAAAATTAGAGAATGAAATTAAACCACGAAAACCATAGATTTGAATATGAGAGGAGCATTTGAGGTCTCAAAACCCAAGGGAAAGTCGAAGGGAGACAAAGACGTCAGTGCTTACCAGAGAAGGTCATCGACGGCAGACGGGAGCAAGAGGGCTAAGCGAGAGGGGGCAATCGTTCTCCTGGAGAGGCCATCGCTAGAAGTCGAGAGAGAAGTCGATCATAACTTAGAAGGCATGAGAGCCATAGAGATACCGAGGGAGAGATCTATAGATGGTGAGAGAGGGCTTACCGCTTAGGGTTCCGGGAGAGAGGGTTCCGGGAGAGAGGGGGCGAGACAACGAGCGAAGACGATCATAGGAGAACGATGCCAGTGATGGGAGGAGGAGGCCGGAGCGGAGAGGAGGAGGCCGGAGCTAGAGGAAGTAGGCCGGATCTGGAGCAGATAGGAGGCAGTGGTGGAACTGTGGATTGAGTGTTTAGGGTTCCTTTAGGCAGACAACCAAAATATTTTTGGAAGATACCAAGGAGAAATTTTTTTAATATACATAAAAACTTTATACATCACTCATTTTACATCGGTTTATTTAACATCTAATGTATATACTTTACACATCGATTATGTATATTTTAAGAATACCTATCACATCGATTATAATAAATAACCGATGTATAAAAGTAAAATGTGTTTTAATACATCAAATGGACATAGAACCGATGTCTATTTAGTGATGTAAAACACGTTTTTTGGCCTAGTATTTACATGTGCATTTGTTTATGTCTACCAATTAATCTCTACCTAGGGCCATCCATTATTCCTAGATCTAAATGGCTAAATGCTTAAGTTTAGAATAGACATTACAATGTATCTAGAAATGATGAAAATAAGCGAATATATCTATGGGTAGACAAAATAGGCTCTTCATAAGTTTATATAACTAATAAAAAAAATCATTTTTTTCTAAAAAATTGTGATAAATCGAAAATAGATCAAAATAGGCTCTTTAATTAATGTAATACATATATATAAATATTCCATACACATAAAGGATTAGAACTTTGATCTCCACTGCACTGAAAATGCATTAAATCTTATTATAGGTTAAGATTAAAGCAGTAATTCATGATTACTCACTCCGATCATCATCATAATATTTGAGATAATCTCATAGGGAAGTAATCAATACAGTAAGTAGTACATATAATCAAGCCCGAACTGCGGTCTCAACTGCAGAAGCTTGAATGATAGATTGCTCGGCTCTTGGAATCGGAGAAGCTTCGTCGTCTTCTTCGCCTTCCCAGATCAGAGGCAGTGCCACCTTGAGGTTGTGGATGTTGCTCAAAGCATGGTCTGCCCCTGCTACCGCTGCTGAACTCCCCACCTTCAATCATTCATCATCATCCATTAACACAACCGAATTTCACTTTATTAATCTTTAATTCTAGTTGATCGATTTGATGGTGTTCATGTCGATCTTCGTGATATAGTTAGCTACAAATGGTGTGTGTGTGTGATCAATCAGGTCGAACATGTTAGGTTTTCTCGGATAGTCTTAGGGTTTATATATGAGACGGTTTTGGTTGATTGAGAATGAAAAATGCACTATATATGAATTAAATTAAATAAATGTAAAGATGTGCACCTTTAAACAAAAAAATTAATACTCTATTATTAGGGAAGTTGAAATCATAAATAATATAATGTCTTTAAATTTTGTAATGGAAGATTAAAACTTTTTTGGTTTTTTACTAATTATCCAACACAATTCTATTTTAAAAGCAAGTATTTTTGTAAAAGAACCAGCTTATATATTACCACTTTTCGACGTGAGACTTACACTTTATCCTTCACATATCAATACTCCTACAAAAGGGCACTTTCCCCTTATCTCATTACACTTTGATTTTCATAGTTTATTTTCTTTGAGTGATTATTTTTTGGTTTGTATATATTTTTCTAAGTTTTCTGGTCTCTCAAGTTATCAATTTTGTCTCCCTTAAATCAATTTCCTTTAAAAAAAACACAGTGAAAAGCAGTTTTCTAAAAAGCGTTAGACGGATTCTAGATGGTGAAAGGTCGCCTCGCTTGCATCTAGACGAGATTTTTAGAATAGTGGCGAAAAGCCCAATCTCGCGATATATAATCAATCCATAAAAGAAAATGGGAAAGTTGGGTAGAAAATGAATGGCAAATGAACTTACTATTACAGTGCGAAGTCCGGCTGCTTTACCACTCGCGATGTTTCGAACACTATCGTCCAAGAAAATCTAATCAAAACACACAGTTTAACCACTCAATTAATTAACCAACAACCCTAATCCGGTTTAATTCAATTAATTAGCAAAACGTATATATATATATATATATATATATATATATATATATATATATATAGTCATTAATTAATTAATTAATTAATATATAGTACAGTTTTATAAGGTTGGATGTTAGCGATCCGAATGGCAGCCTCCACAGCTTCAACGGAGGGTTTGCACAGAATTCGGGATTTCGAGTCAGCCATCGGGTTCAGCGTCTCGAAGCATATAACGCCTTCGAAGCAGCCCTCCAGCCCCATCCTACTCAGCACCCTCTCCACGTGCGCCATGTCCGAGTTTGTGAATATCTATAGAGGGGAGAGCAAGTGTCAGGTCACATCGTTATTCTAATACTTATTTAAAAAATATTATTTAATTATTATATATAAGTAAAAATATCGAAAATTACAATCTTGCGATGAGGGATGGAGAGCAAGAGGCTGCGCAAGACGGGATCCGGTGTTAGGTTTTCGTAGGGCAGCCTTCCGTGAACGAACTCGTGGAACTCATCGTTGTCGAAACCATAGCCGATTTCCTGCAAGGTTAAACTTGCAGCCATTAACATGAAGAATATGATATATGGGGAGATTTAATTTAATTTAATTACCTTGAGGCCAGCCATGGTGGTGCCATATTCTTTGTACAAGTCTAGACACATCTTGGGAACTTGGTTTTCTTCTATTTGCAACCGGTTTAGCATGTATTCTTAAAATAAAAAAATAACCCATAAAACTATCAATTAAATGAATCAACAACTAGTAATTATTGATAATTTTAATTAGATGTTATTATATATATAAGTTGATTTAATTAATAAATTTTGATATTAACAATTAATACCTTCTATGTTCCTGCGACAAGCAAGGTTGATTCCAGAGCTCAGTGGATAAATGGTATCATCCAAATCTGTAACCAAGTTATTAACTAATTTCAAACTAAAACTAAAATTTCAGAATATAAAACACAACAAAATTTATTTTGAATAACTTTAATTTATTTTAAAAAAATGTTAAGATGGCGAGGGAACTGTGAAATTAAACAGCATACCAAACAACAAGCAATCGATCTTGGCGCCACTGCAACCATCAACACCCTTCATCTTCTTCAAATCAAATAAGCTCTATAAGAAACTATATAAATCAATATTAATATATATATATATATATCATCACATATATTACTGCTAGCGAGTAACAAGGAGGGGGAAAATAATTAAGTAAATATATATTTATATAAAACAGAAAAATCACCTGGTTGGATGATGCAGGAGTTAATATTGTGCAGTGGAATGAATACTAGGTAGCAAAGGGAGCAATGGCTATTTATACAGGCCAGGTGAACACTGATTTTCTAATTTCTTGATTTAAATTAATTTTGTAAATTAATCCAGAGAAAAGGAGGTATGGGGGATTTTCAGCCTTTAATATTTAATTTTGAGGAGTATAAATATTGTGGTTTGTGATTGGGAGCATATGTTAACTTCCACTAATTTTGAACAACCCCACTTTGCTTTTAAAAACTGTGTGTCATTTTCAGTGATGATATCAATAAGTAATAATTCAATGCATTATATAGTATCATTTTCATATATATAGTGTATGCTTATGTGCAAGACATTCATCATGGGGCAGTAATAATTCAATTATTTATGGATGTGTCTTCTTGTACAAATTTTGTTTTGATTCTATATGTTTGCATTCAAATTAGGGTCATTGTTATAAATTTATGGTTTTATTATTCAAAATGTAGGTATGAGATAATTAATCCCTGCAATTGCAAGCAAGGTCTAAATTAAATTAAACTCTTAACTCCTCATGCAATCAATCATTAAGGACTATTCTAACACACCAATAGTTTCATTTTCAAATGACTAAAATGAATTCCAACAAGGAGCTGATCCAAATCCATATCCTTAATCTTATTTCCCTCTCTTGTCCTTTCTCATACACCCATTCATTTTCTTTTTATTTTAATCGACAAAAATAATTTAAATAGTTTAATTTTTTATTTAGATAAATGCTGGTAGGGCTATTATATGAGCTGAACAGCTCAAGCTCGGCTTGAAAAAAGCTCGACTCGAGCTCGTTCACTTACCTAAACAAGCCGAGTCTGAACATGATTTTAAGCTCAGTTGAAAGCTCAGTTCGTTCGATTTAGACTCGAATTTTATTGAATTTCTAAAACTCCTTTAAGTTAATATGTTATGACCAAGTAAAATTACTTAAAGCTTGAAAAAAGCTTAGTTTGAGCTCGTTTATTTACTAAAACAAGCCAAGCTTGAACAAAAAAAAACTCGTTTAAAAATTAGGCTCGGTTCACTCGGTTCAAATAACACCCCTAAAGGCTGGTGAGGAGGGTATAGGAGGAGGGGACAAATAACGGAGACAAAGGATTTGATTCCGCTAAAATATCAGTAATATATATGGTATTTTGAAAATATGTTATGTCTATGGGATTGAGTTAATTGGTTCAAAATTAATTTGTGATCCATTTGATCACATACACAAAAAAATTATTTATTTTGACAATAATACCTGAATTATATATTGTGAGTGTTTTTTGATCGGTCGCAAATTGATGGAATTATGATCACAATATTGATATATATTATGGGTTCTTTCTTTATATAGCCAAAAAAAAAACAATGTGGTTTTCATGATCATAGGTAAAAGCTAATATAGCATATATATGACTATTGTATATGTAATATAATGCATATATGATGCATGCTTATATGGCCACTTTGCCACATCGATCGATCTTGTACTACTTATTCTCATAATCTCCTTTAAAAAACACATGTATTTTTATGTGTGACATGACATATGTTTTAATTGATAATGTTTTATCAAAGTATATATATTCATGGTTTGGTTTGTCATAATTAGTGAATATAAAAGTAACCGTGAATTAGCATGAGACTTCTTACACATACAGTTTGCAACAAATTCTATATTGTATGGTGGAACATGTAATTAGGGATTTTTTTTTAATTAGAAAAGGTTTGTAAATACCAAATAACACCGTTGGAAAACTAAGATCGAAAAATCAACGTAACTAACTAATTGTTTTGAAAAAATAAAGGAAAAAAATGAAGTCTAAATTGTCCACAATACTCCATATGGACCATATTATTACAAAAACGTGAACATTTTTCTTGGTAAGCATATTGGATATTAAGGTATTTCTTTTAAAGATATAAATCGACATATATTTCTTTTTAGTAATAATTCAATGCATTAATTAGTATCATTTTATATATAGTGCATGCTTATGTGAAAGCCATTTATGATTGTCTAGTAATAATTCAATTATATAATTGTCTTGTTCAAATTTTGTTTGATTTTACTCTTTTTTTTTCCATTCAAATAAGGGGTCATTGTTATAAATTAAATTAATTCATGCAAAGTCTACATTATTTGATTTACTTTCTTTTTTTCCATTCAAATAAGGGGTCATTGTTTTAAATTTAATTATGGTTTTATTATTTACCTTTTAAATTCAAAATGTATAAATTAAATTAATCCATGCAAAGTCTACATTATTTGAAAAGGAGCAAATATATACTATCATAATTTTTATATTTTGAAAACACTTTGTCTAGCTATGAGATTGATTTATATTTCGACTATGTTGAGAGAATGAAATACGTGAAGAGACCAAAAAAGTTCCGCATCGACGATATGAATAAAGAAGCCTTAGTATATAAGCTAGTGGGTTACTCCTCCTATTGCCAATTGGTTTTAGGATGAAACACCGCTCGACTTATGTGCTAGGCTATTAGCACAAGGGCGCACGTGTGTATACGACCCCCGATCCCGAGTCCCAACGGACTTCAGTATGGTATCAGAGTAGAAAAGCCAAACGGTCCGACTCTCGATCCTGAACTAGCTAAAAAGAGAAAATACTCCTTCTATTGCCAATTGGTGGCTATTAGCGCAGGGACGCACGTGTGCACACGACCCCCGATCCCGAGTCCCAACGGACTTCAGTGGACTCGTCTTATTCAACTTGATCGATCAATTGATTTGTGACCCATTTAATCAGAATAAATAAATATTTCGACAGTTCCTGAATTGTTGCATTCCGGATCGATTGATTTTTCAACCGGTCTAATGCAAATTGATGGAATCATGACAACATGAGATAATGGGTTCTTATTTCTTAATATGGCAAAAACAATATGGTTTTCAAAATCATATGTAAAAGCTAATATATATATACTGTATATATAAAATAGCATAAGACGATTGTGTGTATAATGCTTTTCAGAGAAAGCAAAAACATATACGCAATTGCTCAAGTGCATATATGATGCATATACTTATATGGCCACTTGGCACTTACCACATCTTTCTTTTAGGTACATGAAATTCGGCACCCAACACATATTTGTAGTTTGTACTATTACTTATTTTCATATAAATGCCACGTGACAATGACAACAAACAACAATCTTAATCTTAGTTTGTCTCGTTTAAATTAGAGGGTCTAGAAGGTCGAGTTTAGCTCAGGATCGACTCGAAAAATAGCTTGACTCGAACTCGTTCACTTATTATCTAAATAAGTCAAGTCTGAACAAGATTTTAAGCTCAGTTGAAAGCTCGGCTCTTTCGATTGAAGCTCGAATAGCTCAAAATTTATAGATTTTTTAAAATTTTCTTTAAGTTAATATCTTATATCCAAGTATAACTGATTAGAGCTCGAAAAAAGCTCGGCTCAAGCTCGTTCATTTTCTAAACAAAACAAGCTTGATAAAAAAAATCAAACTCGTTTAAAAATTGGTCTCGGATCGGATTGAACTCGTTTAACAAATGAACCAAGCTTGAACATGCCGAACTCGACTCGTTTTGCTCAAATAACACCCCTAACGCTCGCCCGTTTGGTTGTTCAAGGCTTCCGACCTCCCCTCTCAATTGAAGATGCTCCGCCACAACAATAATCCGGCCTCCAAGTCATTCACCCAATTTCTCCGTAAGTTTCTTCGATTCAAGCCTCCAAATCACGAGTGTCTCAATTGCTAGATCTCTCGATTTCTCACTTGCTCTATCAATCTATAGTGACACGTGAGTAGAACCATGGCTCATCAGGCTCATTTGGAAGAAGCTCAGGGACGGGAATGAATGCACGAGTTAGAGGTTATTCTAGCCCTAGGCCGCTTGGCGTCGGACTTTCGGTAGGTGGTCGAGGTAAAACAAATGATGTGGTTGACAGTCAAGGGGACTCAGGGCACCGGTAATCGTGGGGTTTATATACAAATGTAGTTCGGTAACCATGGTAATGTACCGATCGATGGTAACCACAATTATGGTTACCAACGTGTGGTAACCAGAGGAGGACCTAGGGGGTCCCCCTCATCCGATAGCTTCGTTTTGATATATAATACGCCCTAATCTGACATCTGAGTAAAAAGTTATAAATGTTTGAAAATTACAGCAGTATTAATCTGTTAGGAATTAGAATATTAGGGATTATAAGTGTAATAAATAGGAAAATGGGCACTTGGTTATAAATACATGTAAAATGTATTGGTTGGGGATGGAATACAGAAAAACCATTTCCTCCTTCTTCTTCCTTCTTACTCTATCTCTCTCTATTCTCTATCTCCTTCCTTACTCTCTCTATTCACGATTCCGACAAGGCGATCACCATGGTTGGACCTCGAGGGTCCTGACATAATCACTTTAGTTTTATTTAAATATACTATAATACTTTAATATTTTACTTAAATTGACATTCACATATTATAATTCATCTCAAGAGCTTCGAAACCATATGCTATATTACTTATTTTGAGAATATGGTAAGAAGTTACGCAAGTTTAAATTTTTTATATCTATTTATACACTATTACATGTTAATAATGCAATATTTATTTATTGCGTTTTATATCCTTTTTTTTTTATCCTTATTTTCGTTTTATATATTTGTAATATTTTAGAAACCATAGGTTGACACTAGTTTGTCCTATCGAACTCTTATGTTTTACAATTTTTTTTCTCGATTTTATTATCGACTACTATGGTGACCCCGCTCAAAACTTTCTGAGTCCGTCCCGGGTGGTAACCACGATTTATAGTTGGTACATGGTACGAAAATTTGCATCCCACCATTTGGTAGGTGGTACGTGATAATCACCATTTTGTGGTGGTTAGTATATCATGCCACCCTAATTAACTTCATGTGAAAAATCTAGTATTTCAGTTATTTCCTTTATACCATGGTTTAGTTATCTGCCTTGAAGACATCTAATGAGGGAGTTTCCAATAAATAGATTTTGCCAAATGCTACACAGCAAAGGCTTAATTAACAAAACAAGTTAAAAAACCACACACTAGAGAGTTAAAACTTAAAACTATTATCTGCAAAAAAAGGCCTAAGTTCTTCTGCTATACACAGCTTCTCCGATCCTAAGCTTTCAATTATATATACCCTAGTATTATATGGACTCAGATTCTAAGCAATCCTCACATTGCGCCAAATAAACGCTTATCGACCAATGTATGTACAGCAAGTAAGCGGTCGTTAATTTCTTGTACCTCCAAGTATGCCCGTTTTATGACAGATGGAACGATCCCTGGCCTTCTGTTATTGCGTATAAGAGCTTCTGCTTCATCCGTTCCTGTTAACGGAATACAACAATGGTAAGTAAGACAGTTTTTCCATGTCATTCTATAAAGTACCATAGAGGTATTCTGATTTCTGAGTGCGGAGAGGTATGAGGAGAAGACCTTGGAAGAATACGGCGGTAGCTTAAGGTAATTAGTGCAGGTCATAACGCTTGGCAATTCGGAATCAGGGGAGTTGATGCAATGCTGTTAAAGAACAAACCAGACCCAGTTTAGGAATGATATGAAAAAAGACAGAGAGCATAGAAGAGTACAGGGAGAGGGGATAAGAACGTCGAAGCTCTGACCTTACGAACAATGGTTAACTTTGGATTCAGGGCGCCTAGTCCACCTGGGGGTAAGCGGGGTGCACCTGTTACAAACTGCAGAAAAGCTCGTCGCTGCTCATAACTGAAATCTTGTATGATCTCCATCAGCTGAAACCGAAAAGGGCGCGTGAGTAATCAATTCTGACTTGTTTTAACAAGTTAGGAGGGCATCATAGAGGATCCTGTACAACTTTTTTTCAAGGAAAAAATGTTGAGAATGTAAGAGAAACTCACATATAAAATGGGAGTGCTGCTTGCAGTGTATCCATGATCTAACTTAATATGATCCAACAGCTCTTGTGACTGGAAAAAAAAAAATCACTGCAGCTCCTTAGCAACAAACTAGCGATTCAGTCAGTAGATAAATAAATGATTACAAATACATACCACCCAAGAATCGTGCTCTCCACAAAGTAAACGTTCTAGTTCATCTTCATTAAAGACCCGGAGATGGCTAATTGGGAACACCTGCAAATGAAAAGTAGTCGGACACGAGTTGGATCAATATTACAGAGCTTCATAAGTAGGAAGCATAACTTCTGGTTGCATAATCATCAAGGGTTAATGCAAAAATGGAGTAATATTCATGGTTAATTCTTTAGATCCCTCTAAATGTTATCTTAAAAGATATTGTAAGAAACCTTGTTGAAGCCCGACTTAAAAGCTTCAACTTGTCTGCATATTCCAGCATTTAGTGTAGCATCCACTACTCGAGAGACATACTCCTCAAGGTTACCAGTGGTTACCTAACATGAGTAAGATGAGGGGTGAATAAACATATGCAAACCAAGGGAAAATAGAGGAGTGAATTGACAGAAACAAATAAATGCACACCGCTGAATGATCCTCATCGTCTGCAAGGACATAATCAGGGTACCCAGGAAGAGTGAAGTCAAGGGACAGGTCTTCGACTCTCACGCTCTGGAAGGTTAAGTCAAGTTCAAACACCACATCGTCTTTGTGGGCATCTTTCTGAAACTTTTGCCTCCTAACAATAGCATGAAGCTCAAGCAGAGTTCGTCCAAATTCAGCATCAAATGAGTGGATATCGTACAAGTTCAGATCCTGTACATAAAAGGACAATTCCGATACAGCATCAAGCATTAGCGTATGCTAACATTTTCAAAGAAGCATTGAGCATGACGTACACCTAGCATTTACAGCTAAAATATTACCTGCCCAAGGATGAGTTTATAAAACGCTTTTGAGAAAGGAATATCTAAAACTCTTCCATCTTGTAGAGCCTTGGCGACTATCCAACCTAGGAGGGAGAATCTCTTAACCACACCCATTATATCTATGCCATTTGGGGTGTCGGTTCTGTAAGACCATGGTCGAGGGAAAAGCCCAGTGGATGATGCCAATGTTTTGGAGCTCATATCAATCTCGCTTTTCACAAAATCGTAGTCTCCCCTCCACATCCCCAAACCAGGCTTTTGAAACTCATGACATACTAGTGTGAACAACTCAAGCGTCGGACCAAGACCTGTACCAACTTCTCCACGATACTCCACTTCAAGAATCGTATTATGCTGGGCATGTTTGTTCATCACCTTCCTTGCAGATTTCAGAATGCATTCTCGGGAAACCAAATATTTTTTACGTGGGAGGCCACGGCTTCTTGTTCTTCTATCAGAATCATTGTGAGGTGATTGTAGTTCGGCATAAGATCGTCCAAATGCTGCCAACTTGAAGAACTTGCATCTCGCCTCAAAGGTGAATAAAAACGGGCATGTATACATCAACCAGCTACACCACAATGGCATGGAAGCAACAGAGACGATCAATGGGCCCTGCATTTGTTGCTCTAACTTTTCCGACAATTTGTTATTTACGAACTCCTTGAGTGGCAGTTTAGGGATCAATGACTTTGTATGTAATTCAGTGCATTTTCCCTTGGCAAATGTATTCGCTCTTTCGCTGTGCCCCAAATAAGACGCGTACCTGTTTATAATCTCCAAAGTCCTCAGCAAAAATAGAATATCGTTTGTAGGGCTTGACCTTACCGTACCGGTAAGAATCTCTGGAACTACTATATCATATGAGAATGGGGAATACTGCTGCTGAACCCTTTCCCTGCGAGCATGAATAGCACTCTTATAGATTAATGTGTGTACTTCACTATACACATCAGCACCACATATCACATCTTGGGATTTCATCCTTTCTGTAAGAACCGCCTGATATAATGTAGAAGAGTTGTCTAGTTCTGACTCTTCAAGGTGAATTGCTAGCCTAGAGAAATCATTCCTGGCATTACTGGATACATCAGACTGACTACCTTCATCGTTGGATTGGCATTCAGAGCTAGTTCCTGCTAAACAGATTGAAAAAACGTTAAACTAATAGCTATAAGTTCAATTAGTTTCTGGATCAATGGATGTAACACAAGGCCACAAGGGTACTGATACAAAATTAGAAATAAGGTCCTTCAAACATGTTTCAACATACTATCTAAATACTAACTATATTTATGAAGTGCATACCATTTCTTAAGCTCTCACTTTCACTATCTACTTCCATTGGTCGATGAGGTTCTAACCCAGCTGATCCCTGGAACAAAAATTGTAGCATTCCATCTTAAAAATTTATAATGGCAACAGAGGAAATCTCAAAAAGAACTTGTAACCAATTGACAAAGAGTCTTCACTTACAATAGGTGACCCCGTAGGTTTTGATCCATCAATATCCGTAGCCATACTGGCTAAGTTGGGCGTTTCAGTTGCTTTCTCCGTTTCCTCCTGCGCAAAACATTTGTAAGAATAAGGCAATATCCACTAGTAGTATAAATAGTGGAAGATCTGTAAATGAATTTTATGTTCAGCCTAACCCTCGTACTAAATTGCAGAAAATACCAACCTCCAACTCAGGCAAACTATCAGATTCTGATGTGTCAGGGCTGGATGAAATATTCCTTTTGGAAACTTCGGGCCACAGGAACATTTTGATTGCCTCCACGGAACAGAAGGGCTCAACTGTTACCGCAGTTTCAGAGTACTCAGCAAGGTCTTTCTCCACTTCTGCCCTCTTGAAACAAACTCTAAGACATGGATAAGGAACAGCTCGTCCGTGAGGAATAGAAGCATATGAAGTTCTTTGCTTGTCCTTGTTGCCTGATGTAGCAGGAAAACTCTCCATTGTAGATAAGGCAATTTGTAATTTTCGTACCAGAAGACAAAGAGGTGAATCTTTTAAGGTTGGATTGAAAGAAGACAGCGAACAGCTAGCAAACACCTCAAATCTTTTAAGTAGAAGATCAAAGTTGCCAAAAACTTCAGAAAGATCAACTTTCTCTCCTTCATAGAGACCAAGATAGAGGTAATTTATCAATGTCTTTACAATCCCACTGTCAGTGAGTTCAAAAGTTGATATGGGTTCATCTCCACTAATAAGTACCATGGCGTGTTGCAACACACTATTCAATTTGTCTTCATTGGGATCGCACCCTCCATTTCTGGTGGTATTTATGAGACTGGTCAACTCACTAGAAACCTTTCTCAGATTTTGAAATAAATCAGGGTCTACATTACCCAAGCTGTGAAGACCAGAAGCAAAGTACTTTTCCTTTATCCGCTTGGCAACTTCTTTGACACATTCCTTGTTGAGTTTGCATGCTTTTGACGCTGATTTGGATAAACAATCATCAGTACTGTAAGCATAGCATAAGCACTTCTTCAGGTTGCAATCAGATGGTGCTGAGATTTCACTTGCTGAAGGAGCCATGAACACCGAGCTTTTTCCTGGGGTGAGCAAGGCATCAACAGCGAAAAAGATGCCTTCCTTTGCGAAAGAGGCCATCAAAATGTCAGAAAGCTTTTCAAGAAGCATTTCAGTTATCTCTATGGCTAATGTCAGAATATGATAATCCTTTTGAGTAAAGACACCCATTAAGAAGCTGTTAAATAAGCGAAAAAACAAATAATTAGTTTAAGTAGAATTGACTATAAAACTATGTCATACTAATGGCTGGTTGGGTAAAGTTAACTCACCTTAGCATGCCAGTACTCTCAACCATCTCAAAAAACCTATCTGATTTACTATGATATACTACCTTACTGATAACCAAAAGACACCCATAGCAAATGAATAAATTTGCTCTGGAATTAACCACCTGCAGGATGGACAGAACAAAGAAGTTGGTAAGTAAAACAAACATATAGGGCTTGTATTTGACCATGAGAAAGGAAGCATATAGAGATTGTATTGACATGAAATAACAAAAGGCACTTGAATACATTTAACATATATTGACCTGAATCAGTACTGGGACAACAGACATCCCAAATTTCTGCAATCCATTGGGATGATCAGCCAAAATCTTTTCCTTTGCTGACGATAGTTGATCCTCTTGATGTCTTACTGTTGAAGGGAGAAGCTCATTGAGCAACCTTAGAACTTCATGCACCTGATACAAAAAATAGTAGCATATGAGTGTTATACAACAATCTTTTACGAAATGTGAAGACAATAACAAGAACTGATGACTAATGAGGCAAATGTCTAAACCTGATTGTTATGACTCCCACTGGTAGAAGGGATATGCGTTCCATGTGAAAGCTCATAACTAGACAAGGTAGTTTTTAACATGCTTCCAATGTCGAGCTCAAAAACCATGCTGACAGCATCACTTGAACACGCCACCAGTTTTGCAAGTAGCCCAATTAGACTCTAGAAATTAATGTAAATCAAGTGTAAGAAATTAGGACAGCAATTTATAGATGGAAAGAGAAGACAAAACAATATGTTCAAAGGGACTATTTGCTCACTGTATATGTAGATGGGCTTAGATTTGTTCGATCATTGACACCTATGAGATGTACTATCTGTTCAACGAGCCCATGTTTACAAAGCTCACTGAGCTTTTCAGGAGAATCTTTCACTCGGTCTGCTATTTTTATTAAACAACTAATGGCACTCTCAACAATCTGGGGAAATAAAACCAGAATGGACATTAGATATGCAACTTTAAATAAGTCATTACAGAAAATAACTTCTAGAAAATATTTACACTACAAACCTGTCGATCCTCGTACTGAAGAAGACCGCACAATCTTGGCACTGCCTCCATGAAAGGAGCAGAGCCTTCAGAAGGAAGCTTCTTACATATATTCATGACTGTTGAAAGTGCAGTTCTCTAAAAGCACAGGGAATATCAAATATAAAATGAATCAATTAGCACAACCAAATGCTTAAAGTTACAAGACTTAGAATACCAGCCAACTAGTAACCTACAACTAATAATTATAGTACTTTTTAAGAAACATTACACGTCGAGCGCTAGGATACCTGAATGTTAGTGGAAAAGAAGTCTATAAACAGCAGAACAGCCAAAATTGCACCAGATTTCAAGCACGCAAGTGGTTGATAGCGTGAGATTCTTTTCAAAGCTTGTAAGCACTACAAAGGATCACAAGAAAATACATGACGATTATGAATTCACAAATTCAAAAAGAAAAATTGTTAATGAGCTGAATGATGAAATGAATGTCATACTTGTTCAGCTACATCTAAGTACTCTATCACTGTCAATCTCCGACACAAAGCCGACAAAGCATTATGGTTAATAAGAAAAACCAAACCCCGTGGATCGTCACAAAGATAAGTTATAGCCCTGATAGATAAAAGCATAATGTCCGGGCTGCTTTCGTGATTTGCCAATTTCACAAGGACTGCAGCTAAGTTATCTGCAATAGAATTAGAAATCGAGTCGTCACTTGAAAATGACAACACGTCACATAGCTCCGTCAGAGAAACCAACTGAACAGAAGGATCCAAGTGATCATTCAATACAGGTATCAGTCTATTCATCTTCTCTTGGTCACTGTTTGACCTTTGTCTTTGAACCCTAACAAGAGTCGCCCTATGACCAGGAACACTCTCATTGTTTTGATCAGAATCACTATTTCCATACGAAGAACCATCTCTTTCCGAATCGCTATCTGATTGGACAGGGGCCAAAGTAGAAGAAGCTTCAACATCGCCTTCACCGCTTTCAGATTTCGAGGTAATCACAGCTATTTGGGGTGGGGAATTTGATGAACTCGGTGTGCTGTTCCCCAGTGAACTGCAAGCACGTTTATCTGCGGGCAATTCGTCATCCGATTCCGGCCGTTTCTGTCCCCTACTAGCCATTCAGACTCCAGTAGTTTTTCCCGTCCCTGAACCAGCATTCACACACATTCAATTTTGTGACCAAACGGATATGATCATCAGACCATAAATTGGAATTTAATGCATACAGAAAAAAAACCTTCTTTAGTAACGGAAAATCAACAGAAATTCAATCAAAGCAACATTGGAAAGCAACCGGAGAAAAGCAGCAGAAAAATCACATGAAATCAGGTTCCTCTTTCGTCATATTGACGCTAAAAACTCCGTTTCAGCACTCAAAACCTAATCATCTACTATTTGCAATTACAATTTTGCGCCGAAACAAGTCGAACACAAAGAAATTCAGCATCATCACAACACACTGAGAGGTGTAAACTTCAACCGCGCAAAAGGAGTCAAAAAACCAAAACCGATGATCAAACTAAAATCAAAACGTAAAAAAAAAAGCACACAACGATCATCTTAGGGGGATCGTTCACAGATTTTCACAGCACCTTCAACCGATCTTCAAGAAAAACGAAGAGACAGGACAAATTTTACTGCAGCCTGAACGGGAAACCCTTACGGCTTTACTTGAACCCTCGCAGTTGCAGTCTCGAAGTCGAGGGTATGTAATGTATAATTCGGCTAGTTTTTCGTTTTTTAATATACACCGCTACGGAAAACGATAATCTCCGATTTTCACTCTTTCAGGGATTTTTTTTAGTAAAAAACTTTATCTATAAAAAAAAAGTCATTATTTCGAGAAGAAAATTAAGATTTCACAATTAAAATCTATTAAAATTAATAATTAAAATAATTGATTTATGATTCTGTTATTTCTAAATTTGGTGATTAAATAGGGGATTATTTAATTCATTATATCAAGTTATGTAATTTTTTTTATTAAGTAAAAATTCGAGATCAGATTTATCAAATTCACTTTTTCTAACAGAGTAACTAGATATCTTAAAATTCACCTTTTTTTTTGCAACTTTCAATATTAAATAATTTTATTTTATTCAATATTTTTTTAAAAAAAAATTATATGAGAATTTTCCCTTTCCTTAACCAATGATTATACCTTAGACAATGAAATATTTTATAATAATATAATAAAATTTTAAATTGCAATTGAAATCCACTTTTTTAAGTTAAAATTGAATTGTATATAATTTCAATATAAATAGGTAAAAATAGTACTTTTAATCCATATCTTTATTTATCATAAATAAAGAATAAATGGAAAGAAGTGATACACCTAGCCAAACTAAAATGGGAAATAGATTGATGGCGCTTTGCATCAGATCGTAGTTTATATTGTCCCCAACATTTTAGGGATAGGTTCGTTTGTTTGTCTAGTTCGGCTGGTTTGTCACTGATTTTATTGCATCTTTCTATTTTAGGTTGTTAGCTTGCGATGCAAGCATGAATTTTGAAAATCATAATAAAAAAATCAAAATTTTGGAAAGATAATATGATTTTATCTTTAAAATATATAAATAAAATTTCCTTGGCCTCCAAGGAAAGGTCACATGAAAAAAAAAACACGAAAAAGGAAAAAAAATGAAAAGAAAAGGAATTCAAAGTTGGTCTTTTTGGGTTAGCTTTACCTATAAACTAGAAATTAAGGAAAATGTTGCTCTCATCATGGTGTTCTTTCTTAGGTGAAGGTGCGTTGATTTCGTCTGGTGTTTTTATACTAGTTTATTCCCCGTGCTATGCACGGATTTAATATAAAGTAATAGTGTTGTTTAACTTTTCAACACGTTTTTTAAGGAATTAAAAACTATATAAAATATTAACTTTTTTATTAATTTTTTAAATAATTTTAAACTTATAACTAATATGTATAAAATTATTTAAAAAATCAATTAAAAACTTTATATTTTATATAGTTTTTAACTCTTTAAAAAACGTGTCAAAAAGTCAAACGTCGCTTATTTCTGAGCGGAGGTAGTATTAAATTATAATAATTATTTTCAAATAATTATTATATGTATTTCTGTTTTTAGTTTGTTCTGTTAATTAGACGGTTCGCCGTCTGTCAAATTTGTCGGCCTCTCGAGGAGTCAGACCTATCTGACCTTCGAATTTTTACCTAATAAAAAAAATATTTTCAAATAATAAATTTAAGGGTTTTTTAAAATTATTTTTGTAATATTCCTTCTCATATACGGGTATAAAGAAAAATCATTTTTGTAAAAAATGAGCCTCCCTTTTAAAATAATTCATAACTCTATCATTGTTGTACATCCTCACAATTGTTATCATCCTTTATGTTTTTTAAGCAACAATGGAGGAAGACCTCAGTTGAACATCCTTTATGTTAAATAATTGAGGTAACACATCTTTTCATAGATTTTCGCTATTTAACTACCCCCTCCACCTCGATATTCAACAATATGATGTGTGATGTGTGCCTTTATTTAGTCGATTGAATTTTTGACTTAGCTCATAAGCATTATGGATCACTTTTTAAAATATTTAAAAAAAATGGATATTTAATATAATTTTATCATCCTAAAAAACGTGTAAATAGTAATTAAACAAAATATTTTTCCGAATAGATGGAGTAATAATCTGGATTTATTTTAGAGCTTATTCACATTTTATTCAACATTGCAAATCTGATTCATATATATTGCAATTGGTTCAGGCATTTATATATTTTTACAATGCTTAATTTCCTTACTTTTTTCAAGGTGAAATGTCAAATTAAAGTAAAATATATATAATTGCTTTACATTTAAAAAAGTTTGAATTAGGGTATTTTAAGCTTTTCAAACAAAACAAATTGAGGATTAATGGATGGGTGATCATTTAAAAATAAATCTAATTTATGAGTGATTTTCTGTAATTTATAAATTTGTGAGTAGTTATGTGAAAACTAGCCTAATTTATGGGTAATTATGTGTAATTTACTCTAGTTAATATCCACGGGTTATAAAAAAAAATACTCCGTAATAAATATCCATGCATGGGGATGATGTAATATACGGAGTAGTTATTTTATTTTTATGTTCGGTGATAAAGTTGTGATTCACTACTACAAAAATTTATTTTTATATCGGACGTAATGGTATATTTATATCGGGAGATGATAAGTTTACCGCTAATTTTTACTATTTACACCGTAAAGCCACTGCGGATGTGGTGGGTTGTTACCGCGGATGGGGCCCATTGTAAATACGCGTGCGGAGCCCCATTCTCCGACAAACTTTCCGACTCTTCTCCGATTCCTTGCTTTCCGAGCCCGACTTTTGGTTTCGTCGATTCTCCTGTCCCTCTTTCTACCCCCACTTTGTACCCGAGTCTTGAGATGGTGAAAGACAATCGTGGAAAAGATGCGTCTCATGGTGTCGATCCTTTTCGGAGACATCCATTACAAGTAACATTGAACCTATATAAAAATCTCGAATTGCATTGTTTTTAAGCGGAATGAGATAGTGTTAACGTATCATTGTTATATATAATGTAGCCCGAACCGACTATTCAGAGGAGGAGGACGACAGACGCCCCGCCACAGCCTGAGCAACACCCACAGCCTCAGACACAGCCTCGGCCTAAGGTATGTTCAAATCATTACTAGGTGTAGGGAAATTGAAATCGAATAAGTATTTTTCTGTTTTCTTAGGAAACGATAGTATTAAGTTGAAATCATTAATAAACCGTAAGGAAATCTTGCAACATTTAGTAAGTCATACGATATAGTATCGTATTTGAGCGATAGGATTTTGACAAATATATTTTATTTTACACAGTCCACGTTATCGAGGTTGTTAGGAGAGATGGTGGTTTTGCAATCTGCTAGGAGGGCTGCCGCTAGGGAGAGACATACGTTGGAGGATGTACCAGATCCTATGGAGATGGATAGTGACGCGGTAGGTGATGATACTGGGGCTGCCGTTAGGGAGAGCCAAACGTTGGAGGATGTAGTGGATCCTCCGGAGAGGGATCGATAGTGAGGCGGTAGGAGCTGATACTGGGGTTGAGCCATCGTCTCAATCACGTGTTGACCACAGTGACGGTTTGGGGCATACGTCACAGTCGTCTATAGAGACATATCAGAGTCTGGTGCAGATTGAGCTGGAGTTGATGTCTGACCACATGGATGACCCAGTGGTGCAGTCGACCGAAGAGTCTAGACCAGGGGAGGGTTATGAGATGATGCAGGAGTACCTACGGGGGGACCGAGCACAGCAGGCTGGAGCTGAGCGAGTGGATGAGCAGTTGCAAACTCAGCAAGACGGTTATCAGGCATACTTTGGGACTGCGTTTGAGAGCGACCAACTGAACTCGTATGACGACTCGGCACCTCTGCTCGGAGATGTGTGTGTTGGGACGAGTCATGCTCGAGAAGGCGACCAGGAGCCATGGGTCGTTGGGCAGATAGAATTTGCGTCGTTCACACCGTTAGTATCTACGGGTGGAGGGAGGACGCTTGGGAGTCAGCAGGCGGCGCCACCGTCGACACCTAGGAGCTCGGAGCCTGAGCAGATTGCTGGGAGTCAAGAGAGGGATGTACGAGGACAAACGAGTGAGTCGGCCCGACGTACTGAGCCAGCTGCACCTCCGATGCATGAGTCGACTATTCCTCTCGGCCCGACGCATGATCCGATGTGGGGGACATCTGACGATGTTGGTCAGGACAGGGGAGGAGATCAGGCGGCACATGCCCCCGTCCGTGTAGTGCAGCGGAGGCGAAGACAACGTGGCGAGGGAAGTAGTGCAGGTGGTGATAGGCAGCATGGCGAGGGAAGTAGTGTAGGAGGTGCTAGGCAGCATGGCGAGGCTAGCATGGCGAGGCTAGCAGCTCTGGGGTAGTTCAGTCTGAATGGCCAGGGGGGCCATATACCGTTTCACTTCTGAGAGATTACGAGGCCCACATTGCACATGTTGTTTGGAGATGGGAGGAGGAAGCCTTGCTGAGGGGTGTGCGTGTGCAGAGACGGGGACAGTGGCTGGGCCGGGTAGAGGCGTTGTTGGAGGTGGATGGACGGGAGTTCTGGTTTCCCGCAGTGCGTGACACTGGCCTCTAGGAGCTGAGAGATTTTGAGTGGGATCATGTGGATCACAGTCTGATCAGTGCGTTTGTTGAGCACTGGCACTCCGAAACGAACAGTTTCCACTTTGCATGGGGAGAGATCACTATCACACTGCACGATGTGTTCTTCATACTTGGGCTTGGTTTGGACGGAGAGCAATGTATTCATGTGAATGACGTGGCCGCCGGGAGGGAGACAGTTGGGGACATGTACGGCTTGACTCAGCACGAGCGGGAGAGCGCCTAGGGCCATAGAGGCCCCACTGTTCAGATCCTCCTTCAGAAGATAGCCCCGATGCGACAGAGGGTTTGAGATGACGCCCCACTTGAGCATGATATGGAGTGCATCGTGGTTGTTGCGATGGGGATTATTGCGATTGCGACGCTGTTCATCGACAAGTCAGGCGCAAGATTGCGTCCGAATGTGCTTCGTCGGTTTATGGATGCAACGCAGGTTTCGAATCTTTCTATAGAGGCAAGGGTCTTGGCGTGCTTGTACCGAGGATTGGGCGAGGCGACCAGGGAGTTGGCCAAAGACATGGACGGTTGTACGAAACTGTTGGAGGTAAGTCATTCGTTCTCTGATTATGATTTTTTTCCAATTTTATAATTAAGTTACAATGACTATGTTGCTGATAGTATTGTTCCATTATAGGTGTGGATCTGGCTGTATTTTCCGGTTTTCAAGGTTGGCATGACGCTCGATCGGAGGCTAGCTCGGGATCCGCGACACGGGGTGAGGTACGTCCTGGGGGCGACGCCATTTTCCACTACGATGTCCCGGGATGATAGGCCTCGCATTGAGCGACTGGATGTTATGCGGCGGAGGCTGGATGAGATGACTGTCAACGAGGTATGGACACATTTTACTTCCGCACTTACATTTGTGAGACAATAAACTAGATTTTTAACATTTGAGTCGTCTAAACAATTTCTATTCCATTGTAGATCGAGTTCATGCCCTTTGGTAGGCACTTGGATTTTGATGGAGATCTGCGTCTGTCTCGATATAGGGGCACCATCCGGTGGTTGTTCAAGGAGGAGCCTTATATGTCGGATCGTGTGTTGCGATAGTTTGGTCGGTTCGTGCTTAACCAATCAGACCTAGCAAAGCGCACAGACCGAAGTCCATCAAGGGCAAGAAGGAGGCGTCGTTCCACGCGACCGACAACCACTGGGCGCATAGGTTCGATCATCTGTTCCCCATGGAGGAGTTGCCACGGACCTCTGCTGAGTACCCATATGGCGTGGTCGATGACTATGTGGAGTGGTTACACCGCTATAGTCATCCATACATACTTCCTGACACTCCTCGACACCAGCCCATCATCCCGCCGCCGCCATCCCCGCCGACGATTATCGAGCAGCGACATCATGTTGATGTGTGGTAACTTGTCGTGGGACTGCAACCATATATAGGGTCTTCGGCAGAGCACCGCATAGGTATGCGGTAGTATCACCGCATACCCATGCGGTGGGAGCACCGCATACCCATGCGGTGGTTGTGTCTATAAAAATACGACCCCAGCCGCCGCCGGAAACACACCTCATCGGCGACAATCACTACTACAAAAAAGGCTTTATAACCCGGGCGTTTAAGGCTTTATAACCCGGATATTGTCCGGGTTAAAAGTCAGCGGGTTATATAGTCACAATACTATATAACCCGGATCAACCATCCAGGTTATTTGACATGATAAATCCGGATATCCACTCATATTATACACCGATGCATCCGGGTTATTTGTTGTAACAATATAACCCGGAGGTCAAGTACCCGGGTTATTTAGTGCGTTACTACATTTTCTGGATTTATTGATAATCCGGGTTATATAATCCATAATTATAACCCAGATCTTGGTGATCCGGGTTATAAAGTCAATTTTTTTAAAAAAAAGGGATAAATATGTGCGGTTCATTTTCCTGAACCAGCTAGAAACTCTTCGATTTTTTGCTCTGGGTTCAACTACAAAATCGATAAGAAACACTTTTTTATATGAAAAAATATATACAAAAGCACTTGTTTCATTAAACCTCACAACATGTTGCTAGATAACAAGGAAATCACAAGTAATCTAACCTCAACCAAGTAATCTAACTTCATAATTTATTGATCAACAACTAGGTATATCATATATACATTGTTGGAAAACAAAAGTCGTCAAACAAATCATCCGTTTATAGAAACCATAAATCTAAATTAATTGAAAACTAAATCAATATATACTCTCTTTAGATATGTACAGACTTACACACAGAGGTTCAATTACCTTATTATCTAGACCCATTCTCTAGAAAACACTGATAAATGTTTAGCAGGTGGAGAAGGACCAACATCTAACAAAGAGATACTAGAATTTTGACAAAACACAAGTACAAAGTAAAATAAAATAAAATATGCTATATAGTTCATGATAATGATGCATGCAACTTTCCACATAGTGTTTTCTCCCTCCACAAAGAGTCTAGACTACAAAATTCATGCAAAACCCATTTTCACGAATGTAAGTATATCATGTTTCTGAATTCTCACTTAGTAAAAGCTAGTGTACCCCCTCTATTAGAAACTCATGTATACATATATCAATCATGCAGAAACAATTAGTGGAAAGGGGATCCTAAAAGACAACAAATACAAAAACATATATTGGAAAGTGGAATATGATATTTATCATAGTTTAGTAATTTACATACACCAAACTAATTAGATCGTTCCATGGGCACCAAAATCAAACCATGCCAGCAGCTTCATGCCATTTGTCCCTGATATGCCTCTAGCTAATCTAATAATTTGCCAACTAAACTCCGGTTTGATAGGACCTAATGTATTAGTCTTTTACTATAGTACTATACTATAAAAAGGTCATCCCACTCACGTTCTATTAGCAGTTACTCTTTTAATTCGAAGATTTCACATAGTCAAACAATCATAAATATGAGTCTATGTCTCTGCCTTATAGCTATAAATATTTTCTAATTAGGTTCATTTATTTCTATGCCTTATATAGTTACACGTAATTAGGATATAGAAAAGGCTGGTGCAAGGAGGAGAAATGAACTGCCTTTTTATTCACATTTAGTTTTGGTGCAAGCATGATAAGAGAAAAGATAAAAATTTCAATTTTACATATAAGCTCAATACCTCTAAGATTTGAGTAATATAAAGGGTTGCACAGCCCTTATTTTCCCTAGTCAAATGATACCCAAAGATTGTTGGTAAAAATCACAAACAAATCCGACCTTTTTCTTCTCTTTCTGGGAAGCAAGATATGACTGATGTACTCCTGCTCCTGAGCTTACTACAAGAGCCACAACAACACAGATTGCACTTGAAATTTTAATTAAGAAAAGTTTTTGTCTTTTATTTGCACCAATTCCAATTACAGAACCAAAACCTTTCCTAGGTTTAACAACTATCTAAACTGATTGGATGAAATATATAAAAGAGCGTCTAACTTTGGGAGATCAAGGCTAATCCTAAATTCCGCACTATCACAATCAAACCACATCAACATATATAACCCTAATCAACCATAAGTTCAGCACAAATTCACCAATATCTACAGAGATCAAGCTTACCCTAAAATCCAAACTCATTGCAATCAGCCCAAATTCACTAATTTCAGCACAAATTCATCCCAAATTAACCAAAATTTCAACTAAATCTGAACACAATAGATAGAGTAAGAAAAGCATTAAAAACATACATTTTGTATTCTTGATGGTCCAATTGAGGTAGCAACAGTGGGGCACGCGCTGAGTTTATTGTGGCAGCAACAGAGAGAAGCAGAAGTTTCAGAGGGCCGACGACGGTAGCAACAGTAGTAATAGAGGCAGCAACAAACCGGGATGAGCAATAGAGGCATCAACAGATTAGTCAATCAGAAGTTCGAGAAAGACCGGGATGAGGCTGCGAACGGCGAGCGGTGGGAAGAGGAAGCCAACGGCGAGATCGGGTCGAGGCTGCGAATGCCGAGCAGCGGGAAGAGGAAGCGGCGAGCGGCGGGACTCGGGAGGAGGAAGACATCGGCAACCAGCATTTTGCTAAAGGGTTGATTGACGAGAGAGAAGGGACGGCGGAGAACTGGTCGAGGGGTTTTCTTTTCTATCTTCAAATTAGAAATAGGGCCAAATAACCCGGATTTGGGGATTTTTTTTTTTATAAATATAACTCGGGCGTTTATCTTAGGTTATTTGATTAAAAAATGGTCTTTTTTTTTTTTTATTAGGAAATAATTCGAGACCGGACAGACTCGGACCTCGAGAGGCCGACAAGCCGTCTAAACATACAGCAAAGCAAAAGAAAATACAACATGAAAACATAATACAAACACCTAATACAACAAAAGAACTAAAAAACCAGGAAAACACCAGGCCCTAAGCACACAAGCGGACACAGCAGCAAGAAGAAGGAGATCCGGCATGGAGAAGTGGATAGCGAGCGCATGGGACAACATAACTGACACGATGTCTCGCTGCCGGAAAGACGAAAAGCAGTAATCCACGTAGGGCAAAGACGACATCTAGGGAAGTGTGGATCACACGACGTTCCCTCCACCTAGATGAAGGATCTTCGGAGACCACAAACACCACCAACACGATCACTTCGATCAACCAGGGCCGCAGAACTGCTCCTCAACCGAAACTAACCACGAATCCAACAAACAGAACTCCAAACAACCCGAAAAAGTGAAGCACGACCGCGAGAGAACGAAGAGCGCAAAAAAATTCCGGAATTTATTTGCACAAGTTATTTTATATATATTTTTAATTTAAAATTTTACTTTTCAATTTTATTTGAACCTTTTGCCCCCGGGCCAGCTTTGGGCCCAAGGCAAAAGCCCTTGGGCCCAAAGAAACACAATCCAGGCCCGGTAAAGGCAACTTGGACAAAGGAGCGCCTAGGGTAATAGTCAGTGAAGCCGGCAGGAACATCCATAACATAACTGAATCCCGCCGCCAGCAAACACCCACCACCACCAGGGAAAGGGCGGAAAGGAACGTCGGGGAGGGAAAGGAAGCCAGGAAGAGACCAGCAACGGCCCCACCTCCCAGCAACGGAAACATCGGCAACCGAGGAGGCCGCCGGAATCGGACCAAGCCCAGAAGAGTGCCACCACCAACGACCAGCAGCAGCGCCGACCGGGAAGGGGAATTGGGAGGAGAAAAAGGCCAGGAGCCGAGCCTCCAGGCTCCAACCCTCGACGGAGGCCAACCCGCACCCAGAGATAGGCGCAGGGAGGAAGCCAAACGGAGAGGTATGAAAAAACGTTCAGGAACGCCGGAGAAACCGGAAGAGGGAACCACCCAACGGGAAAACCAAAGTCAAGGTCAAACGATGGCAACCACCGAGTCCTCTCGGAAGCAGATGCGCCACCCCAACAGGCAATAGCACATGCGGCGGGGAATGGAGATCGAAGATGATGAAACAACCCAAGCCATGGATCGATATGAGATTGGAAGTTCAATTTGAACAAAGGGCTGATGAAAACGGGAAGACAGCCCCAAATTCACCAAAAGCCCCAAATTAATTTTGGTTTTTATCAACATCAACAAATGGAAATTCACAGGGGTTTGTAGTTGATGGCTCCCGAAGGAGATTTAGGGACCCCGAAGGAGATTTGATCCACTTACCCGCATCTGATTTATCCCTCAACCACCACATTGGTGTTGGTTTCCGTCACCAACAAGCGGCGCCGACAACAAAAGGTGGTGTAGAGAGAGGGCTTTTCTTCTAGTTTTCTACTGTCACTAGTATTCCCCATTGAGTGTTGTTGTTGAAGATATTGTTAATGCCAGTGATTTTTTGTAAACTTTTATTCTTGGTGGTGGTGGAGAAGAAGGTGGTGGAGAAATCCGGTGAGGACATAGTGGTATGGTGGTGTTTGGGGGTTCTCTTGTGGTGTTTGGTTGTGGTGTTTGGTTGTGGTTTTGGGACGAGGTGTGTTTCCTCTCTCTCTCTAGAAAACTAGAGAGAGGAGAGAGCTGCTGCATCGAGAAATTATCCACTATTAAAAAATGGTCTTTTATACACCGAACACGACACTATCCGATATATAAAGGTCATCTAAATCTATTTTCTTTCGTTTCACCACTTTATATACCGTAAATAGCACGTCCGGGTTATATATTCTGGATTATTTGCCCAATTTTGTAGTAGTGAATGTCTTCCGAACCAAAACAAGTTCCACGTAAAGACCTGTTCACCAAACACTACAACAAGCAGGCGCTCGGAGGCATCACTTTCATCGCAACGTGTCGTCACTGCGGCCATCGCTACACAGTGACGAACAACCTGCAGCACGGTCATCTGAAGAGGCACATCAACAACAAGCATGCCGACAAGATCTAGGATTTATGCGTTTATCAGACGTAGTTGAAGTGGTTCGTTTGTGCTCGTGTGAGGAAGTCGTTGTTATTGTTGTCCGTGTAGTTGTTTGTTTGTCGTCTTTGTAGTTGTAACAATGTTGTTGTAATAATATGTCGGCTTCGTACCTTGTTTGTGTCATGTGTTTCCCATTGCAACATATTTACCATTTCCATTGCAACATTTGAACTAATATGTCATGAAATTCACCGATCTGAATCCGAATGAGATTTTGATTAAAAGGTTTAATTGCTTACAACTGAAAATACAACATTTGCACAACACACTACATACTTAGTAATTCACGTCTTGTCACTACCTTCGGCCGATGACCTCTCATTAATGGAAATTACAATATTCATTTGGTTGAATGCATAATACCTTTCGCCTGCGTTGAATGCTCTCAGCTTTCGGATGACATGATCACATAGCCCCTCAGCCCCTTCAATGTAAAGATCGTAACGACAATATCTCCTAATGTGATTCACGATCCGCGCCTCCGCATCTAAGTAATATGATTCCGAAAACCCTCTGTCGTCATAACAATGCGCACAAGAAAACTCGATCGGATATGCTACGTTAGTGTCCGTCTCGAATTGACATTGCAGTATAACGCACGAATTTCCCGCAATGTAAGTTGGATGCCTGCAGGTGCATTCCTCCGGCCACCGTGGCTCCGTGCATCGAATTAACGTAACCTTGTATTCCAAATCACCTGCCGTTCGCCGGTATGTGTCTAAGGTGTTGACCATTTTGTGGTTCCCTGGACAGCCGCAGTAGTGTCACCGACAGGATTTATAGGCCACACACTGCATTGTTATGCGGCGTGCACACACCGCATACCCATGCGGTGGACCGGACCGGACCGGTCCGGTCTGGTCCGTGGTTTGCGAATACGCAGGTGCATATTCATACACCGCATACCCATGTGGTGTGCATACCGCATACCTATGCGGTATACGGCTATAAAATGGGACAACCACCTCATACGGTTTCTTGCGTTACAAGACTACGAATCACAACAATCGAAGCAAATGGTGAGAGTAGATGAGTTTGAAGGTGAGACGGATAGGGGTGTGTCCTTCAAAATTATAGTTGAAAAGTTTTCGCGTCCATAAGAGGATTATTTGTGCAATTGCCAGCACAAGAGGTGGTGTCAATCATTTCCCTGCTGCCTTTTTCACGTTGTATGCTATAAAGGCGTTGAAGGCAATACCTACGCATTCTCGGAGCCGGTTGAATTGGCGTGTGTGGAAGGTCACCAATTACACGTGGAGGACCCTGAGTCATACTACCGCGAGGCAGTTGAGGCAATCAAATGCGCAATCAGCGACCTATTCAGCGATGTCAGGCTAAGCTGCGCACTTCGAATTGCAAGGTTCACTGTCGACAACGCAGTCCGTCCAGCGAACGACAAAGTGAAGAAGTACGCATTCAACCGGCTTGAGATCCACATTAACCCGCATCTTCTCGAGGAGTCAGTAGGTAGTTGTTCCGTAGAGCCTGTACTTCATAGGTATGACCCTGAGCCTGTACTTCATAGGTATGACCCATTATATGGTCAGTAGAGCAGGACCCCTCTGGTGTATGACCCATTATTTGTAGGCGGTTGATAGGCGTATATTATCAAATATGTATTACAAATGATGTACATGAAAATTATGATTGGTGGGAACATCGGCACCTGATAAGTTAGTCATTAATGATACATAACAACTACCAACCGACAACATTGTACCTATGGTACATAACAACTACCAACCGACTCCTCTACATTGCTCGGCAACATGTGAATCTCTATTCGGTGGAATGAGTACTTTGTATCGTTTGGTTTTTGCACGCCGCACAACTTTTTCCACTGCGTATCTTGCCACCTGCGATGCACTGGCCAATCCCAAATCGGAGAAGAAGTCGCTAACAAGCTCTGTAATTGCCTCTGTCACGTAAACATAGTATGCGACAGGGTTATCCCTATACGAGTACGCCCTGGTCATGCGGACATCCTCGTAAGTCACTCCTTGGACGCACTCTAGGTCAACCGAATGGGAAACCCTCGTTGTATCGCGTTCTCCGCATACAACTTGGAAAAGGCAGCACGACCATCCTTTCCAGCTTATGTGCTGACAGTTGCACAATAAATCGTCACTTGGCCTACGAAAAGTTTCGACTGTAAGTCTAAACCTATTGCCTGATCTTGTCTCCGCATCATACACTTTGGTAGTGGACATAGTGTTTAAGATTTAGATTTGGTGACAGGGCCTATGGCCCTTTATAGTTTTCAGTGTGTTACCACCGCACACCGCATGCCCATGCGGTGGTATACACCGTATATCCATGCGGTGGTACACACCGTATATCCATGCGGTGGTACAATAAGATGCCGAAACGTACCGGCACGGGGACATCGTGGTCTGCGTATTTCGTCGGAGTTAGTCGTCCAAATTCCATCGGTCGGGGGTGAGCGAACCTCTTATAGTTCATTCCCCCTCGACGGATGTAATTTGGGCGACAACTCTGATGACGGACGAAGATCACGGTGTACCCGTACCGGTACGTTTCCAAAGCATTTACGGTTTTGATTGGATCAGCAACACTCATCCGTAGGATAATGTAAAAGACGGTACATGTGTACTATCATAACGTCTTTCACGTTATCCCGCGGATAACTATTGCATTTTATAATATCGAAGCGATATAACCCGAGATCGAAGCGATATAACCCGAGCAACATGCCAACGCCCTGCGATTTCAATCAAAAGACATAAATCGCTGGACGTGGCAAGTTGCCTAGGCTATCATCGCTATTCAGCCAAGAAAAGCGGACATACGGATTTTATATTTTATTGCACGTAGCGATATAACCCGAGCAAACTAGTCAGCGGTCAAAAATTTCGATCCGAAGACACAAATCTTTGGCCGTGGCTAGTTTGCCTGGATTATCATCGCTTTCCGCCACGACAACTTTCACACCCGGGCAAGGACTATATATAGGCACCCACCGCATGGGTATGCGGTGCTTACCACCGGATACCTATGCAGTCACATCCACCGCATCCTCATATGGTGTGCCCCACCGTATACCTATGCGGTGGGCCCACAAATTCAAATAATTCCACGTCAACGGTACTTAACCACCACCGCATACCTATGCAGTGTTACTGTATAAGAAGTCTTCGTCTCTCCATTGGAATCCATTCCCCCACACCTCATTTTCTAATATGGCAAACGACGACACCAATCGACCGCCTTCAAGCCCAGCGGACGAAGCACCTACAAGTACTCCAATGGCCAATAACTCACCACCCCCTCGTCTTCCGGTACGTGATGAATCTTTATCATTTCCAATGACATTATAGCTAGAATATAGGTAGTGGAATAACCAAAATATAGGTAGTGGAATTATATCGAATGGAAACCCGAATATATGTAGTAGAATCATATCGAATGGAAACCAAAATATAGGTACCGTTTTTTAAATGTAGTGGAATAACTTAGGTTTTGAATTAGAGCAAATGGAAACCATAAATGGGTAATGTAATATATATATGTATTGTCTGCATGTCGACAACTACCATTGGAGGAGCAGGCTGATCCGATGCCGGACGACGGTGACGACGTGGATCCCTGTAACCAGGAGTACCGCGATTACACTTCCGATTTTGCTACATCGCAGACGTGGACCAATCGCGACGATCTCCTACAGCACTGTCGTGGCACCGCCTTAAAGCTTAATATGGTTTTGACAATCAAGCGTTCTTGGGGGAGCACTCCTGCAAGGCGTGGCAGTCTATTGCTCGCATATGAGAAGTACGGCGAGTACACTCCCTGTAAGAGACCGCGAGTTGCCGGAGATGTTGCAAGCGGGAACACGCGCAGAGCTGTTTCGAAGATAGAGGGGTGTCCGTTTGCATTGTCTGGCGTGGAGTTCAAACGGGGCGAATGGGGCCTGGACATTCTTCACGGCAAGCACAACCATCAACTCCCCGATGCGTTGGATGGTCACCCGTACGTCGGACGGATGGATACAGAGGAAAGGGACGTTACGTTGGCCCTTACCGTGGCTGGTACCCCACCAAAACCGATTTTAGCCACCTTGAAGAAAACAGCTGACTCACGACAGAAGTTGTACTTCACATCGCGACGCCAAGTGTACAATGCGAGGGCAAAGTTTAAAGCTGAAGCGAGAGAAGATCGAACAGTCACCGAGGAAGCACTCCGCATTTTGCGAGAGAAGGGTTACTTCTACTCTACGAGGAGATCCCCTGACGATCCCAACAAGCTTCAAGATCTATTCATAGCCCATACAGACGCTTTCCATCTTCTATCCATCTTTCCATACGTCGATAGTACATACCGGACGAATGCGTACGTTTCTATCTACACTTTTTCTTTTACCCATTCCTACCAGGGTTTGCAAAGTCAACTATTTCATGGTGCAGGTATAGGATCCCTTTGTGTGAGTTCGTTGGATTCACTTGCACAAAGAAGAACTTCCTAACGGGTTCTGCTTTATGTCGCACGAGAACACAGATACGTACATTTGGGCGTTGGGGCAGCTCGTTTACCTCATGTAAGGTAATCTTTCTAACGTTGTTGTCACAGATCGAGAGTTGGGGTTGATTGCGGCGCTACGAGTAGTTCTTCCCAGTGTCAGGCATATGTTGTGCACAGTACACATTCTCTGACGATGCGAAGAAGTTGCTTTCCAAAAGTCAAAGAATCTTGATGTTGCTAGGCGTTTCAACAACACATGTGTTGGCATGTTCCAATCTAGATCGGTTGAAACTTTCGCCGCTAGAAGGAGGGGTATGCATGCAGAGTGGGGGCATATCGAAGGGCTTATGCCGTATTTGGAGGCGACGTGGTTACGAGATTACTCGGAGAATATAGTTCGTGCATGGAAAGACGCAATCCAGCATTTTGGTACGACCACGACGAACAGGTGCACCTATTTTTTCCTTACAAAATTCATTATACACGAAATTTGTTTACATATAACAATCTTCACATGCGAGTCTCACTTTTCTTGTAGGGTGGAGTATGCTCATTCTGTGTTGAAAAAGACCTTAAACTCCGCGGTCGGTGATTTCACTCACGTGATCAACACAATCGACCTGATGATGGCGGATCAAATAAGTGAGGTGAAGAATACAATGGGGAGAGCGAACAACACCTGGCCTACAGACTCCTACGGCCTATGGATTTTCGATCGAATTCGGAATATTGTGTTGAAGGAATGTTTCAACCTGTTGTTCGAAATCTACACGAAGATGGAAGCCGATCCACCTTCGCAATCATGCAGAGATAGATACTGGAGGGACGTCTACGGTCTCCCATGCACACATGAGATGCAAGCTTGTTGAGACACGCAGATACCCATCAGACCATCCCAGATTCACATTTTTTGGAAGCAATTGGATTTTAAGAGGCCGCATGTTGACAACGTCCACGATAACACTCCCCTCAGCAGAGCTGATGTGGACATGTCGCGCATGATCAGTTTGTTCCGGAGTGGAGCTATGGACGAGGATACTCGTTGGAGAATCGCGTCGGCATTCAACGACGGGGATCGTCCCTCCCATACATCGTTGACCCCCTTGACCCGGAGGACCGTAGACCGTCCGGGAGACCGAGGACTCGCCACCCATGTCAGACGAACCCTCTACCTTGGGAACATGAGCGTGCTCGGGCCCAACGTCAGACAGATAGAGAGGAGAGCAGTGGATCAGCACGAGGTTGAGGTTGAGGTCGGGGTCAACCGTCATCAAACGAAGGAGATGACGTGGAAGGCAATGAGGAGGTCACTAGGTCCAACGCCATTGCCATCGACGACCCTCCTAGGGGACGAGGAGTAGGCAGAGGACGAGGTCGAGGACGGGGTCGTAGGAGGGGACGTGGGCGAGGTCGATCAGCGTCGGAGCCAACTTTGGATATTGTAGGTGACATTCCAACGCCAGCACCTACGGCGCTTCCACCACAGAATCTACCTCACGTAGACTTCAATTGGGGCACTGGAAACATCGATAAATTCATGATTACTTTCGTACGAGCCATCACAAATGTTGCAGGTGATGGTCACTGTGGGTATAGATCTTTTGCTTGTCTTCTGAACTTGGGACAAGACGCATGGCCTCGAGTTCGACGAGAGCTGGCCGTTGAGTTACAGTTGCATTCAGATCGGTACCATTACTATCCTGCCTTAGATGAGCTCATCATGAGGGTCAACTATTTTGGCACGTGTCATGATGCTACGTATTGGATGGAGATTCCGATCATGGGCGAGGTGTTTGTCACGCTTCACCAGCGTCATTTGGTGATTTTGTCACAGATGATGCCTATGTTGTGTCTACCTCTGTACGCCACTGGTAGCCCGTCAATATCGGCCTATGAGGAGCTAGATGGAATAGCTTTAGTCGGCAACAGCAACCACTTCGTTCCGGTACGTTTCGTATTTCATATTCATTAATTTGTTAATGTTTTGTTTCTCTTTTCTAATGTCCGTATTCACCTTCTATTCACATATTTGGTTGTTTCCTGGTTCACCTCTACCTCTTGTCTACGTTACATGGACACGACATCACGATCAATGGTTGGGAAGAGCAGTTCGCGGCGAGGATTGCACGATATAGAGCTCACCGCCGTCGTGATGGTGGCCGTCCCCTATCCTATTAGCACTTTCCACTTTCTGGTTTCATTTTTTGAACTCCATATGTTCAATTGGGTTGTATCTTTATCTGTGCCATTTCACAAACTGTGTTCTATGACATTTTTCGACCGACGCTTTTTGTCATCCATGACATTTATCACACTATCGTTTTCAACTATTCTTATGTCATTTCCGATTGTTTCGTCACTATGCATCCATGTGTTGCATCGATTCGTTCATTGTCCGGGTACATTATCTTTCTTCTGCACTCATCATATCCGCTTTTTCCGATAATGACAAGTAATATAGCGCACATTTATTATACGTCAATCGTGACATCCCAGGAACCCACCGCATAGGTGTAGTTTGGGAACCGGCCGGACCGGTCCGGCCCTCCAAACTGTTATCCAAAATCAGGTTATCCGAAACCCAACGCATAGGTATGCGGTGGGGTTTGAACGGAACGGACCTACCTACCGTATCGTAATGCGGTGGGTCTATACACGGGTCGGTTCACCGCATGTATATGCGGTGGGTCACCGCATACCTATGCGGTGGATGCGTTGACTGTCATTAAACTCACTGCATACCTATGCGGTGATTAGCGGTGGAAATAGTAAAAATTGGCGGTGTAGATATCCGCGCCGATTTATATCGGATATAACAAAATATAACTCTAGATTTCAGGCAGGTGTGATTAAAAAAAAAGGGTGTTTTATTCATGTCGGATTTAAAAAAACGCCCATCGTAAATAATAGGGTATTTTTTTTATACAAACTAAATACCGGATGTTTCTAACACACACCTGATATAAATAAAACTATTCTTTTAAAAAAAAATTGCTCAAGGGTTATTTATGTCGGACCTATAGACAAAATTACATCCCGCATAAACTTCTTATAATTAATTTTTTTTAAATTCTGGCCGGTATAATATGACTTTATATAACGGACGACATTTTGGCATGTATTCTTTACAAAGCAGAGCGGCAAATAGAACACGGATTATAAATGTTTCGGGATATATAGTTTAGGGCTCATTTGGTAGTTATATACGTATATCAGATATGACTATAGGTATCACTCATATCCATACCTAGTGTTTGGTAAATGGATATATAGATATCAAAGTGATAAACTCATATTTTCCTTTCTTTGTATTTTCCCCTAATTTCATATACCCTTTTCACTGGGGATATCAAAACACACGTTTCTCTTATTTATCCCTCATCGCTTTCCTGCAGAGTGGTGATATCTCTACCTATGGATTTCTCAACCAAGTCAAGGTATTTTCTTCACTTTTTGTCTTTCTGTTTCTAGTTTGAACTTCTATTTGTTGAAACTTTTCCAATTGATAGAAAAAATTTCATATCTAGGTTAGGGTATGTTGTTATTATCTTGTTGTTATTCTCTTGCTTCTCTCTGATTTCGTTGCCTCCCTCCTCACTTGTAGTTCCAAATCTGACGCCAAATTATGAGATTGCTAGCTCTCCCGAACCATGAGACCGAGCAACCCTTGTGCAGCCCTTGTGTTACCCCTCCTTACCCTATACGATTTCCCTCCCAAACCATGAGACCGAGCTTGTATTTCCTCTCAGAACAACCTGTAGTTCCCTCCCTCCATTTGAACGAATATCTTGTCTACTCTAAGCTGACCTTGTATGACACATACAAACTCAAACTACCCTTGTGCTCCTAGCATTACATTTTTGTTGATTTTTTATACCCGTATATATAACATACCAAACAGGATGTCAGATATCAGATATCAAATATCAAGTTTGATACCCATATATCTGGTATCGATATCTCATACCATATATGATATTTGATATACACATATGGATACCAAACGAGCCTTTAACGTTATTTTGCAAGAGCGTTTTTGATATACACATATGGATACCAAACTGAAAGCTAGAACCAACCGGATCCATTGCCGATTTCTCCTTTGATCGCAGATTCCTCATCATTTCCTCAATCTCCAGCCATCGTATGCTCCAATCGTTGCCCGTTGCCATTTTCGATGTTCGAATCCGTCAATTTCCGGTCACAAAATCGAAAATTGAAGACGAAAATCTATGTAATTGGTCGGAAGATCACCCGCTCTGATACCAATTGCTATGTCCCGGCCCAAATGGATTTTGGATGATTAATGTTGAATATGAGAAGGTGAAAGGAAGGAGATTGAGAAGATAGAGTTCAGAGGTTGAGAAAGGAGGAAGAACGGAGTTAGACCGAGAGAGAGAAGAGAGTAAGATGATTATTCATTAATTCGATAATCCCAATTACAACTCACAATGGGTATTTATACTACTCGTCTAATACCAATACCTAACAGGGAGCGATCTATTTAGTAGAAGATCCCATATTTAATTCCTCTCGTCTAGCGACGCACACATTCGATATAAGTAGGGTTAGTGTACTACCCTATATTGGATTGGGAGACACCAATCATTCCGGAATGACTCACTGAAAATGACTTACGGGCCAATTCGAACCTTGGATATAGCCGCTCTTTATTTACAAATTCAAGGATTGAGAGACACCCTCTAATATTTGACTTTTGGACCAAACAAATTTCAAAATGAAGCTTACTTTTATTATTTATTGATCCATTATATATCTGCTTCTATTTTATTACAGTTAGTAAAGTGCTTGCTTAGTGCGTTGGCCAATCCAAGTGTAAGTGTTGCTGGTCACCTGTTCATGTTGCCCTTGTTGTGGGATTCACCTAATCACCTCTCCCTAATCAACAAACTCATTCGACGTGAACCTAAAGTCAGTTATCCGTTGACCACGTTGCCTCAAACGACAACATGTTGTCAAAGAAGACCCTGGTTGAAGTTGGTTATCTTTATTTATTTACAGCAAGGCTATATATATATATATATGTAACTATATGCACTCAACACAAACATATCCTAATTCTGTTTGACACATGTTCAATATTAAATGTATTTGATATTTAAAAAGTAACGAATGGATCTAAGATCTGTTCAATATACGTTACGGATCATAGATATGTTCATGTATTAAAAAAAAAAGTTTTGAAAGAAAAAATGTGATCCAAACTGACCTATGATCCGTTTGTTTTTGTTATAGTGAACGGATCTTTGATCTGTTTGTTGCCTTTTTAATGTCAGATAAAATTAATGTTGAACACATATCAAGTTGAGGGTAAAATGGGTCTAGAAACCGTTTGTGTTGAGTGCATATATGCTGTAACAAAAATAATAATATAGAAGAAAGACATAGAGATTTACGTGGTTCGATAACAATATGTTACTTACATCTACGGACAGAGAACCATTTTTGTATTAGAGGAAGCGAAAACATATTAATCTTACAAGAGGTCGGTGTTTCATGAGGATATGTGGAGACTCGATCAAGAAATCCTAAACAGACAATAGATTGAAAGTCCAAAACAGATAGACGATAAGTCCGTTTACAATAAATATTTCATACCGTAAAGACATTCAAAATGGGGAAAACGTGAAATTACCAACGCAAACTCGCGCCACCAAGAGCAGGTCAACAAAAGACTCTTCTTCTCCACAAACTAAGATGCTATATAAGGCATAAACTAGCCAACTAGCCAACTAGGGACGATCAAATCCACCAATATGACTATTAATGTGAAGTTTATGCCAACTAGGCATATATATAATTAATAAACCCAATACCACGTGCCACACACCTTTTCGTTGACCGTCTCCTTCCGTTGACTACGTCCATAAACACTAAAAAAAAAAAAAAAAAATAACAGACACAAACCCATACCCCTCAACTCTTCCATCATCTCCCCCAATTCAATCCCAATCCATCCATCGATTGAATCTATTTCGCACATTGAGCCTTCCTTCAATGGCGGAATTCATCATTCGAAAATTGAACCAATTGAAGAGCACAATCGACCTCCGATTAGCCGTCATCACCATCGCCCTTTGCTCTCTCTCCTACGTCTTCAGCTGCTACCGCCACACAAGCCCGTCCACCGCCGGCCTCCTCGCCTCCTCCCTCTTCCCCTCCGACTCCGACTGCCCCTACGTCACCTTCTACGAATCGAACTCCCTCCTAGACTTCGCCTCCCACCACTCCGCCGACATCCTCCTCGCCTCCTCCGCCCCGATTCCTCAACCGCTTCCTCCAATCCCCCCGCCGCCACCGCCGCCTTATCCACAGCCACAGGTTCCCTTATCCTTTCCCGCCGGTTATTATATATATAATTGAAGATAATTTTTTTAATTTCTTCGTTTAATTGAATTTTCGCTCCTTCTTTGTTTATTCAGGAATCCTTGCACGGAGAAAGGGGAGTTGCTGAAGTGCCGGATACCGACTCGCTACGGGTGCACGACGTCGTTCCGGTGGCGACAGTTAAGCCGGGTCGTCGATTGTTATGTCAACTCGACACATGACGAGTCCGAACCGAGTAAGGACCGGGCCATCTTCCGGGGCCGTTCCTTGCATCGATGTTCGTTACTCGTTAGTATCGTTACATATTCTCTTTATTTTTGTTGACTGGATCGTTTTTCCTTTTTTTTTTTTAAATTTTTTTGCCAAGTATATATATTTTTTTAGTGTAGATATTTATGGGTTTTTTTTAGATTTTTTTTATTATTATATATGATCATATGATTTCTGTCAGGTTTGTCTGACCCTCGAATTTTTACCTTATAAAATATATATATATGATCATATGATTTGTGTCAGGTTTGTCTGACCCTCGAATTTTATACGTACGAGATAAAAATGATAAGACTATATACGATCTTACAGAATTTTATGATCTAATATTTCAATATATTAGGTTAGTCGTACGAGATAAAAAAAGGCAAAATTTTATGATCTAATATTTCAATATGTTAGGGTAGTCGTTTTGTGATTTAATATAATATTTGACAATATAAAATAAATGAAGTTAACTTTGTTTGAAAAAAAAAATCATGCATTGGTAGGGCATAAAGTGACATCAAAATGGTACAGGGTTCGATCTCCACACTGACCCAAATCTGCATAAATCCAAATTGACAGCTTTCTTCATCAATGATTGATCCACTCAAAACTCTATCACGACTGAATATACATAAAGTTCACAAAACACCAAATAAGTGATCGTTTGGATTGGTTTGAAAAAATCAAGAAGTTGAATATCTCATGAGATTGAATAGAATATTTGTATTTAGTTAAAAAATTTCTTTTTCAAAAATCTAGAAATTGAAATTCTCACTTTATGTGAAATATAGGAATTGAAATTACGAACGGGGTACATGGTAAGACAACTTTCACCATTTTCTTACTAATAAAAATCCTTTATTTATCTCATTATATCAAATCCACCATTATTTAATTTTTCAACCAAACATGTTTTATAAAATCTCAGAAAGTGTAATTTATGAAAAGTAGACTAATAGACTTCCTACATTTATCCAAACGAGCACTAAATCTAAAGGTCAACTACACTAACCATACTAAAAAATAAAATGAGAGTAGCAACAAAACAATCATAAGCTTATATGATTCTAAGATTTCTAACAAATATGAAGCGCTCTGACGGGAGTTGTGGGGAACCATCATGTGCTGAGCCTGCAGCAATTGGAGCCACCACATGGTTGAATTGAATTCGCAAAAATCCGACAAAGTCATCCAAATCTATTACTACCTCCGTCCAAAAATACATGAACTTTACTATTCACGCACGCTTTTTTAAATAAGTTTGTAATTATTAAAAAAAATTAATAAAAAAGTTAATATTTTATATAGTTTTTACCTTCTTAAAAAAACGTGCATGAATAGTAAAGTTCGTGTATTTTTGGACGGAGGGAGTATATGTAATGATGAAAACGATTCATATCAAAGTCTTTCACACCTCAACAACATCTCATTCTCTTTAGATTCTCTTTATATCTAGTCTAGACTGGGTCGAAAGACGAATCATTAGGTTAAACCGCTCTGATATCATATCAAAGTCCAATTCAGATCGATAACTGGGGTCGTGTGTATGAGCACATATGTACTAGTAGCAACAGCACCAGGGGCGGATCCCTTTGTTGACTTGGGGATGCTCAAGCATCCCCAAATAAAAATAAATTCTTTTTTTTAGTGTTAATTTCTTAATATTTTATGTCAAGCATCCCTGACCCGGGAAAAAAATTACAAAAGAAATTATTTTTTTACCTTTAAATTTCTCGGGATGATGAAAAATTTACCTTCAAGTATCCCCGGAATGACGGTTCAGGATCCGCCCCTGAACAGCACGACGATGAAGGGAAATTTGGGCAATTGAGCAATTTTGGTTCGAACTGATGGAGTTGTCTCAAGTTCGCACGAGTGGATGTCTTGGATTCGTACGAACTGCACCACATTTGGACCTGGGGGACTTTATGATGAGTCAGGTCCTAAATGCTTCAATCCAGCCCCTAGTTCCAAGTGTATGTGGGTTCCTAAGTCTGTTGAGATGGTCTCGCCGTATGGACGATGATCTTTAAGCAGTACTCAAAGATCTCCTATTTAACCCCGGATGACCACTCTTTATTTACCAATTAAAGGGAAGTGGATGTTACTTTTGTTGGGTGGGCCAAGTTTGTGGTGCAAACAAGTAATTGAGGAGTTACATCCTTTGGTCAGTGGTCCTGGATGTTGTTCCCTTCCTAATCAGGCAGGGGTAGATCACGACTTTGGCCGAGAATGTTGATGGGATTGAGAGGTCGGATCATAAAGTTTATTGGCAAAATAAATAATGTCTAATAAGAAGATAAAATCGACTAAATTACAATTAGGTCATTTTCCAGTTTAAAATATATTTATAAATCGGAACAACAACCCCATCCTTCTCAACCCACCCAATTGAAATTCAACACCCCTTCAAGAACTACCAAACCCTAAGATTCCTTTGCGACCGAATTCTAGGTTTAATCAAGATTCAGTTCATTTATAGGACTATGTAGAGTTAGGGAAAATGAATTTATGATTGATGCAGTAGCAAACTATTGTCTAGAACGGCCTAGACAAGCTGCCATTGGAAGTCAATTAAGATCTCTTCTGAGAAATTCGGGGTCAACAATGAAATTGGGGGTTTAGGCTAGGGTTTTAGAGATCAGCAGTGGCAACGCTACCGATTCCTATATAACCCTAATAAATCACAAATTTCCGGTTTAATGATGAATATTGTTTCAGTCCCCTTTTCCGATTGATAATGTAATTGAAACCATACACTTCAATTGGAGGATTTCAATAACATTTGGATGAGAAGGGTGATCATTTAGTTGGTTTGATTCTTAAAGATTTTCTAAAGTGAAAAGATCATGTGTGCAATTTACTGAGATGGCCAAGGAGGTGGTCTGGAGATTCCACCCAAATCGAGTCAAGTGAATGTGGAGATAAGGCGACTGCCACAGCGTTTGGTTGCTGCTATCTGGCTGCCTCCATGTCCGATTTGCAAGTGTCTCGCTTGAAAACAGGCAGACTTTGGTTAAGGGATCATGTTTATAACAGCGATGCAAGTGTTATGTTGACTATGGATCAGATCTCCCCCATTCAGGATGATTCAGTAGCTGAGCCTCCGACAACTCAAATGACAATCCAACCTACCAGTCTGATTAGGCTTGTTTGGGTTTGTGGCGTTTGCCAGCCTGCCCGGTATGGCTGAATCAGTGGCCTGAGTATTTTGTTTTGTGGAGTGTTTTTTCACTCAATGTGGTGTTAAAATAGGCTTTTAAAGAGACCTGCTATCCTCGACGAGGATGGTGTTTCTTACCCTTATACCGACCCCTTGTTTGGTCGTTGTGTACATTTACCATCCTTTCCTCAATATATTTACCCATTAAAAATAAATAAAAATCTGAAGCCAATAGCACATGTTCATGGTAGAATTATTCAAGGGTCCTTCAAGACCTGAATGCTTTGTAAGAACAAGGGACTAAAAAGGAAGAACACTAACTGATTACTTGTTGAACAGCATGGTCACGCGCACGTTACTCGTATGGAGCGAAGTATGGGTTGGTCTACATGAAAACCAAAAACAACACATCAAAATCAGACTATATTCTTGCAAACTCTTCTACAAGAACTCTAATCATGAAGAAACACAAACAATACTCCATAAATCATGATATTTAGCAGAATACACATTCATGCGTTACTTTCGTAGATGCGCTTACCAGTAGTTTTATAACCAGGCAATGCTCCATTCAGGTCAGCTTAGGCTTACCATGAGAGTCATTAACACACTGATATTCCGAGATATGGTAAGAGAGTTTGACTACAAAGGTCTCACCCCATCCCTAGCTGTTCATTTTATATTTCTGGTATACAAGGATGATAAATAACCTGAGTACAGGTTGAAGAAAAGATTCAAGAATCTAAAGGTAGCTATATCTTCTATTACAACAACTTTATATTCCTCCTAGAAATGCAGTTAACCAATAACAACCATCGTAAGCATAATCAACAACTCAGTAACTCACCATACTAGATCTATCAAAGCACAATTAATCTGATGTGACATTGATTCAGCTGGGATGTAAAACAAGGATGTCTAATTGAAAAGAGGAACTCCAAAACCATTATATTGTCTCAAACAACAAAAACCAGTAATCACTTATAATATGAAAGTATCTCCAGTAGACTGTTACAACTCGAAAAAGGTGCAAACTTACAAAATCACAAGCAGCAATGTAAAATACAATATCAAATATGCTCTTGCAACTAGGAAACCAAGTTCTTTCTTTAAACTAGAACAACAACTTTTTTGTTCAGGGAGCCCAGGATGTAAAATGTGGTACCTGTGAATTCCCATAATTCACTGCTTGATTGAATGAACCTTGATGAGCAAGCTGTAAAGAAAGGAAACTAATCAGCTCCCATCCATATTTTCAATCATCAATGATTACAGTATTAAAGGAGAATTCACCAACACCAACCTGAGGGTTGGGAGGTTGACCTCCCATGGCATCTTTCCTGCCAGACCCTTCTCCCTTGGCAGAACCCTTAGTATCACCCTGTGCAAACAAGACCACAAAAAGATAACATTTTTAAGAATCACAAAATTCAACCAAAAGATGATAAGTTTGTAAGATTTCACAGCTAAATTGAGAACGCACCTCCATCTACAACATCAGCATCAATCCATAAAGCACCAAAACAAACAAGATAAATACAGTCAGCCAAAAATTGCAACGCAAATATCATATGAAACACCGAAAACAGTGGGTAACAAATATACCTCTCTGTACCGAGTCAAATACACCTTCAAAGGTTCAATATAATCCTCAAACCCTAAAGTGGCCATAGCCCAAAGCAGATCATCGCCATTAATTGTCTTCCTCTTCTCTTTCTGGCACTTATCACTCGCCCTATACACCAGACAACTTAAAAATCAAATCTTAAATCAACAACCAACAGCAAAAAAACAAGGAGAGGTGGATGAATCCATACTCGCTGGTGATGAAACTGATAAACTCGGAGACACACTCCTGAACAGTCTCCTTAGACTCCTTGGCGATCTTTCCATTAGCAGGCAAGGCCTTCTTCATAATCCGGTTGATATTCGCGATTGGAAGGAACCTGTCCTGCTCGCGGACGTTGGATCTGGGGCTCTGATCCCCGCCGCTATCGTGGCTCCCTCCGTCAGGGCTCAGCTGCGCATCCGACATCGCAGCAACCTAATCCGTAACCCTAGCCCCCCAAAATCAACACAACAACAAAGAATCAGCAACAATAAGAACACAGTCGATCTGAAAGCGTGTAGAAACCCTAGATCCATCCCCGTCATAGCAAAATTAAAGAAAAAACCAGACAGAGTGGAAATTGGAGGGAGGAAGGAGAAGGAAAGCGGGAGAGGAGGGGAAGAGAGAGAAAGAGGGGAGGGAATTTGTACTTACCGATGGGTGGAGGAGAGAGAGAGTAAATAAAAAAGGGGATTGGATTGGATTTGGGATTGAAGGAGATGCAGGGAGATGAGAAGATCGGACGCTGGAGAAGAAGGGGAGTAGGAGACGACTCGGATGAGAGCTTCAACTCGCTTACTGCCTTATCAACACCGTCCGTTTCTGGGTTTCCTTTTTTATTTTTCCTTTTTTTTAATACTGTAGCATTTTCTCATCTTTTTTTTCTCCTTTTTCTTTTTATTTCATGTTATTCCAAAATCCGAATTTACGTCGGTCCTGGATTTATTCCTTTTTTATTCTTTTTAGTTGGATTGGATTTTGGATACTTATACTGCCAGTACGACGTCGTTTTAAAATTTTAATATATATTGATGAAACAAATGAGTACACGTATGTAAACTAACAGTTATCTACAGTGATAAATTAAGAAATGTTAATATTACTAAACTTTCGATGTATGACTCTTTTATTCTTATTTCCATCTCTCAAAGCTCAACACTCGTGCTTTTTTTTTTTTAAATATATATAAAAAAAAGCACGATCTTCCCTTTCTTTTCGGTTTCGATTGGCAATAAACTAATGTGTAGCTAATTCTTAATCATATCTTGTGCCTCCCAATAAATTGTTTATTGCGTAATCACCATAGTATATGTCTGTTTAGTGTGGGGGTTTCCCGTGACCTTATTAAATAGACGCCCAGCTGACCGTGTTTAAACTTGAGGTAGTTTGTTTGACACCGTTTCTAAAAGCTTTTTGCGTCTTTCATTAAAAAATAACTTTGTAAATGGTGTGAAGTTTATCATTTCAAAAAGATTTTATTCATTTAGTATATCTACAAAGTATATATATATATATACACATATATACATTAATTTTCATCAAGAATTTCATCTAAATTGTAGTTTAAAATTATATTTTAATTTAATCTTGGCTTGCCAAACTAATCAAAAATATTTTTCCTTCGATGCTTTGTATCATGTATGAGTATTTGAGATAGATATTCTGTCGTATAATGTCCAAAATACAAACCCAAATCTGATTTTCTACAGCTATAGTAATAACTAACCTAACAGTAGAATCAAGGGGAGTGCTATGAGGCACTTAATCAATAATATAAAGTTCATACCAACCAACTACAGATCTACTGGGATGAACTGCTAGGACCTTTAAGTAGAGTGTAAACGTCCAATGTTCGAATCTTGGTGTTGTGAATGGAGCATACCGTATTGCGATTTGGGAGGGTCGCCACCATTTTGATCTCTGTCAAATGCATCATTCCTTGGAAACTAAGGCAAAACCATCGTCCTTTATACTAGCAACCCTGGCATTTTCTCTATCCCTCTGGAATACGAAGTACAAGGGCGAGTAGAGCAAGCAACACAATCCGAAAGGCACAGCCATCATACACAGGAGCCCCCTGGACAAAGCAAATGCCTCTTGAGGGGACCCGGAACCATGGTGTTTGTGTACAGATTTGGGGTCATAACCGTAGATGTTTTCCGACAGGATCCCAACAAGTGGGGCGGCTAAGGAGGCAAAGGAGCCCTCAAATGCGCGATCAAAGGCGTAGATCATGGTCCTGTGCTTGGAGGGGACAACCTCAGCAAATATGGGCCCATTGGTGGCTGTGGAGCACCAGCTGATAGTGAGGCCCATGAAGAGGAGGGTGACTGCAAAGGCGAACCAGTTGGTCACTTCCTGAGGGATGACAGTGAGGAGGATCAATGAGAAGGGTATGCCCATGAATGCGCTGAACTGAGCACACATGATCCTGCCCGAGTATGGGAAGGCGCGTGACATTCTGTCTCCAATTACTCCACCAAAGAAAGATCCCGCGGCTGATCCAAACGCGAATATGCTGAGGAGTGCTGCTGATCCATTATGGTCAAATCCTGCAAATCCATAGACACACAATTAACTGTCGACCAAAAAAAAAATAGACACACAATTAACTTGTCAATCCTTCTTGGCACATTTTCGACATCTTTGGATATGGATACTATTTCAATTTATATGACAGTACAAGTGCTAATAGGACTTCGTCATTTGAAAGAAGAGGACGGATTATTCACATTTCATTTGATGGTAAGAGGCAAGCTGAAACTTAAGCAGTGTCTCGTTCAGTGTAAATGCTACCACATGAAGAACATAATCCATATGACGGAACAGGAAGCATCAACATCAGTCTCAATTGGAAGGCTTGTTTGTTGTATATTGATGAAGCCATTAATCTGACTATGCATTCAATTAGGATAGACCTTTTCATAATAGTTGATTAATGGCATCATTAATCTTGGATGCAGCTACAAGCTAATTGATGAAGTTGAGGTCAAATACCGGAGTATTTGAAAGTTTTCCATACCGATTAATTCAAACCACATGGTGAAAAATACCATTGCTGTCCAAGGCAGAGAGCCAACAAGGCCCTGCATAACAATAACCTGAAAGGTTTTCACCTTGCAAACAGTTTTCATTGCTGTCCATGACTCCTTCCAAATGGATTCAGAATCTCCACTTTCTCTATCAGTTAAAACTCTCCTGCAAATCAAAGCCTGTATTGATTAATGAACACCATATCAATCTGAGACTTCTAGGCTCATAAAGAGTAAATTGTCAAGAACGTAAATGCAACATATGCTGCGCTACTAAATCAGTTAGTTTTACCTGTACGAAGCATCGCCTACACTATGAATTTTTCTCGGATCAACAACAAAGAAGAAAACAAGGCCTCCTATCAGTATACTAACAACAGCCATCAGCAAAAAAGCACATCTCCACCCAGGTATTCCCCAAAACTCATGACCAGCCATAATTGTCGCCAGGACACCACCCCCAATCCCACCAAGACTACCAATAAGACTCAACATCCCGAAACCCTGCCCTCTTCCAGCGTCTGCGTAACTATCTGCTATGAACGACTGAAGAGTAGGTATAACAATTCCTAATCCTACGCCATTTATCGCCCTCCAAAAGGCAACATTTGAAAATTGCTGGCTGATACCCACTGCACCGGTTGATATTGCCCAGCAGACGGTGCCAATTGCAAGGACAGTGGGACGGTCATAGTGAATGACTAGCACACCTGCCAAGGGTGAGGCCAATCCTTGTACAAATTTTAGTATAAAAGTAAGATACCCAAGATCAGAAGGCCCTACGTCGAATGCCTCACTGACTTCTTTGTAGACAGCTGGAAGGAGGTTCTCATCTGCACGCTCCAATATGGCAGCTAGGTTGATGAGCACCAGGGAAAGTGAAAGACCAAACACTTTTTTTGCCCTGTTAGTGTCCCATGAAAACATTAATGCCATCACAGACATAGTGTGATACATATACACTCCATTAAGCGCAATGAATAAGAGTTGGAACATCCCTAATGATCGAATCTAGCCGACAAATTGCAACATAAATTTCTACAGTACTAATGCTTATAGTCGTCATATAGCCCGAATAATCCACTGGATTAACCACAAGAACTGCCTGACAGATTATGCTGAACAAATTGTACTCATCTAATCAGTCACATTGCATTATGAATCACCTCACTTAAGAACAAAAACTCAATCTCATAAGAAAATGACAAACATGAGCTACACATTGCACTCAAAAAAGGAATTGGAAACTCCTATTGTATTATGAATCAATCGACTGTTACCAATAAGTGGGGCACACAATACATTAAGATTGGGATCCACCTATTAACACAATACAATTGATGTGAGATATTTCCCATTCTGGAACCAATAGGCAAGCTAATATCACAAAATATACCAAATATACAGTTCCAAATGAAATAGATTGATGAAATAGAAAGCAAGGACAGGTGAAGCGATTCAAGTAATTGAAACAATTGAAAGATTCGTTGGACTTACTTCATCATCCCGGGAGGACGCGAGGGGAGATGAGAAGCTGGTATTAGGGAGATTCGAATGCAAAACGGGCGAATTAGGTATGTATCATATATTCATATCGACAACATGAATCAGGATGAAAGCCAAAAACTGCAAAACTGGAGAGAAGATGATTTCTCCCTTATTTGGAATGGGGATCTCATTCTCAATTTCTTGTCTAGAGGTTTGACTTTTCGAGGCTACCAATCCTACCATCTCTGAACTTAATCCAATCACTCGTTTTTTCTATACCCGATTTTCAGACCAAAACGACGTCATCAAGAGGCAGTTTGTTTGGGTAATTTTAGACTAAACCACCTTCATCTTGGCCTCTTTTCAAAAGAATCACCCATTATTTTCATTTTTACACAAAATCGCCCTTTATCTTAGGTTGGTAGGTTGTTTTAATAAATCACTCTGATTCTGTTTTTCATATTCTTGCAGAAAACCACTCAAATCGTCTATAGTTTCTGTAATTTTAAGGTGTTACTAACCACTTGTCTTGATATCATGTAAAATATTATGTCATATCTTATTTTACAAGATATCGGAATTCACATTTGTAACACAAAAACTTATCCCATTAAATAGAGATGTTTCACCTTCTCTTGTAAACATGGTTTGTTTTTTAGTGAGGCTGGAGACAAGATGGCAAAATGACTATTGACAAGATTATTTTGATAAAAGGACCAAAAAACCCTTTGTCCACTTTAGTTCCTAAAATATTCCAAGTGACCTTCTCCTTATGGCCTTCATTTCTCTCACCGGCTCCATGGTTCCCTTCCGAGCCTGATGCGGTCGTTTTCCTCCGATTGAAGTGGCACCGACAGCAAGTCTTGCTCTTAATTACTTTCTGGAATTGGATATCAAAATTCAGTACATGCTCGAGTTGCCCCATAGTGACAAAAGAGCGGTGGTCGGTTGAGGTTTATGGAATCGGTTGTTTTCAGTGGCCTCAACCAGTTGAGTTCTTAAAGCTACCCTAATTCTCCTTGTTTTTCAAATCAATTTCACTGGATACACGATCGTTGAACTTCAATTTTATTAAAGTATCTTTGATTATCTCCCACATCAGTAAATTTGTAACCAATTTTTTTTATCACAATTGAAAACCTCAAAATCGATTGTTCGAGTAGTGTCCTATCGTCTCTTCCCTCGGGCCCTCTACGGCTCTACCCGCCTCTTCTCATGACAACTGAACACAAATCCCCTTCGATTTCATCTCTCCCTCTATCTAATCAAACTTGGAGGCAGAGTTATTGGGTATGACATTAGTCTGCTTAATTAATGGGTACTCCCAACAATATTATATTATATACATATGAAAATCTACATAAAGCAAGAACATAAGATGATCAAATTACGAATATATTAATGTGTGAAAGAAAGCTTGGTCAACTATGGCGGATGGTTTTTCTAGGGTTCAGATGAAAAATATTCAATTCGTTAATTTTCATTACTTTGTCCATGGAATATTTTTTTTTCCTTTTAAGTGAAAGGGCACATAGGTCTTTTGAATTAAATTATCTTGTCAATAGCCATTTTGTCATCTTGTCTCCACTCTCTATGTTTGGGTTTTTTTTTTTTTTTGGTGAAAATGCATAAAACCACCCTTTATTCAAGGTTGTTTGCAAATAACCACCCTTTATTAAAAAAAATTGCAAGTAATCACCCATTATATACAAATTGGTTGCAACTAACCCCCCATACCCAATTTTCTTATTAAACCTCACTTAAGCTAATAGGAAAAGACAATTAACCGATAACTTTTTAACGTTCTACATATTTCTTTATATTAGTCACAACCAAATCAAATTTTCAATCTAATTACCCAAATAGAGAGAGAGGAGGATATGAGCGATCCCCCAAACAAGACTCGATGAACACCAGAGGTTCCAACAAAGGTCATTGTTGCTGAAGGCGATGAACAACAGGAGGTAGAGCTGGCAAAATCCGACCCGAACCGAAAAACGCGACCCGGTTGACCCTGAACCAATTGTCTTGAATACCCAAAAACATAGTGAAGTATGTCACCCGAAAACCAACCCAAATCCGAATAAACCGAACCCGATTCAACCGAAACCCATGAAGACCCGAACCCGTTATAATCGAAACACAAAATAACTCGAACTTAAAGATACATTCTAGTAAAGTTTTAAAAATGAATATTGAAATAATGAAAACTTGAGACAATCTAAACCCGAAATAACTTAAACTCAAGACAACCAAAACCCGAAATAACTAAAACATGAGACGATCGAAATTCGAAATAACCGAAATCCGAGACAATTGAAACCCGAATAACCAAAATCCGATACGTCCGAAACCCGATCCAACTGAATGAACAAATTATTAGACATTATCTGAAACCCGAATGACCTGAAACCTGATTAACCGAACCCGAACTCGACCCGACTTGCCCGATTGCCATTCATCACCCTTTTTGTTTAGAATTAGAATTTTTTTAATTAGATTTAACAAGAAAAGTGGGTATGGGTGGTTAGTTGCAACCAATTTGTATATAATTGGTGGTTATTTGCAAAATTTTGAATAAAGGATGGTTATTTGCAAACAACCCTAAATAAAGGGTGATTTTATAAAATAAAGGGTGATTTTATGCATTTTTGCCTTTTTAAAAAAAAAATCTCAACAAAATGTAATGAAAAAATATAACTTTTATGCCCAAATATATAAAGAATTTATATTGTTATGTAGAAAATAGCTTTCTTACTCTTCTAATTTTATCTTCAAACAAATTCTTAAATTAGGATCATAGAAGAGCCTCATGTGTTGCTCTTGCTCCCTTGAAAAAAACCTTACTCTCTAGATCGAACTTGTTTGATTTTGATTTGAAATGAATAGTTATATGAGAATAAAATTCTCGGATAATATTTGAACATCATATACCAATCATTCTCAATTCTCCTTGCTCCAAATTGTATATCGCGATAATCTAGCATAAACAAAATGGTGAAGAAAACAATATTAAAACTACTTTGCCTCCCTAATTGATGAAATTTAAATATGCCAAGTTTAGACCCACGATTAACTAGGGTTATATTAATTATTGTGGTACTTATGTTATATTCCCATGTTACATTGCTATAGGTCGAAGGTTTTCGTGTCCCGGTAGCATTACATCGGAGAAACAACCATGGAAGCTATATGGGTATGTCAGTCCTACACTCTCGAATCAACACTAGAATGTTCAGGATGGTTGTAAATTCCCTCTTCCATTTCATTCCACTTTCAGCTTGCAAGTTATGCGAGAGTCACAGAAGTGTGCATCACAAATTGGAGCAAAAACTAAACAGCCCTCTTGAGATTTAAAATAACAACATTATTCCACCATAGGAATCATGTGAACAAAGTTTTTAATGCCCCTCGATTTTATTTTCTATGGCTACATTTAAGCATCTTTTGGCCAAATCACCATCACAGTGAAAATCCATGCCCAAATCACACAACAAATGAAGCACACGGCAACAAGCATAGCAATAAAATTAAATCAAAATTTCATCCCCAACCTGAAACCGCCGAGATAGAGTGGAGAAGGAGAAGAGTGAAGGATTGTACCAGGAATCGCTGAATCGAAGCCAAATTATGGAGGAGGAGAGAGTGGTTCGAAATCGCCTGAAGAAGGAGAGAGGAAAGGCTCAAGGGTGAAGGATTCCACTCTGGAATGAGCGCAGGACATGTGAGGAGGAAGGGCACGAGGGGAAAACCTCCGGTTGAAGAACTAACAACCTTCCATCCCCAAGGTTGTAGAACCGGAGGTTTTAACCGCACCAGAACCGACGACAACCTCCACCGACGTCCCCCACAACCGTATCCCCAACAACTCCCCTCGCCGGTTGTCTTTTTTTTTAACCCCCACAACCTTTGATAACCGGGTGCCTGAGCAAGGATGTGAGATCCCTGAATTGGGGAACCCCCAAATCAAACCCTAACCAACGAGTAATTTTTCCCCCAAATTAAACCCTACCTTTAGTAATCAAGCTCTTCAATTGAAATGAAAGGGGTTTGGAGAGACTACCTAGCATGGAGATGTCGAAGATATGAGAAAGGTATCTGCTTCTGTCGATGGCGGCCGAGATCTGAGAGAGGTATCGACGGTGTGGGGGCCGCGGCGGCGTGCGCACAAGCAAAGGGCGATGGCGATTTGGAGTCTGGTGAGAGAGAAGTCGAAGAGTGCAATGGAGAGGGATTGATTTGGAGAAAGAGCCAGAGAGACGGAGAGGCGAGAAGCAAGGCCGAGGGGAGAAAGATCCAAGAGGGATACGAGGAGAGAGGCGGTGATTTTAGGGTTAGATAGAAAGCCCTTCTTTTTAACAAGCGAGAATTATACCGCCCAAACAACGATAATTTTTCTTTAAGTTTTCACCCAAAAAAAACAAATTTTTAAGTAGAATAGTACTGTATGTTTCTCTTTTTTAATTTCTTTTTACTTTTTTATTTAAGTTTTTTAACAAAACAAAAAACTATGGTAACATTAGCTACGGGACTGCACCGTCGTGGCTATGCCATAGTAAAAACCAACTCAATTGCCACGACAAATACATACCGTTGCTACCATATATGGCTACTTTATTTTTTTGTTATCCAATGGTCACGACAAGCCTTGCCGTTGCTATCATATGTGGCAAATTTGATTTTTTGTTACCCATTGGCCACGGCAAACCCTTGTCGTTGCTACGCTGGTGGCTAATATGTGTTTTGTAGTGATATCAAATTGGTATCAGAGCATGTGTTTTGATGCTAGAGCTTGAGTGTCCTCTTTCCAACCTTTCTGAATCTTCATAGATCTCAGAGAACAGGATATGATGCGTCGTACAGGGGGGAATGACACCAGGCGATACACCCTATATAGGCCCACCCGCTTCCTGCACTAGTTTCCGCTCTCTCAGATATATGAAGATTCAGAAAGGTTGAAAAGAGGACACTCAAGCTCTAGCATCAAAACACATGCTCTGATACCAATTTGATATAGCAGATGTTCGACAAATACGTGTTGGACAAACAGATAAGCGGAAGCGAAAGAAACTCAAGCAAGAACACAGCGATTTTACGAGGTTCGGTCAAAATGACCTACGTCCTCGGGGCCTCCAGATCGGACCCTAAATCCACTAACTCAAATGTTCACAGGCTTACAGAGTAACACAAACACAGATAAACACGAAGAACATGCAACAACAAGAAACCACAAAACACTGAAGAAGAAACAAGAGCAAGACGAAGAAGATCTTCGTTGAAGGTAGATCTGCAGAGGAACAGCAGATCGGCCACCAAGACAAGCACTGGAGATGACCACCGGAGCCAAGAAGAAGCGACGCTCCCGGAAACCAAGCTCAACTTCCACAAATGGAGAGATGGGCCGCTTTGGGCTCAACAGTTTTGGAGGCCCAATCTCGGTTTGGCAGCTTAATAAGCTAACACCCAAAACCGAGTTTAGCCTAACCCAATTCCACATTTCAATCATAGCCCATATAGTATACACACATTACACATTATTACATGTTACAAATAATGTACAAAACCTAAGTGCTTAATGAAATAACTCTACAAGACCCACGATTAAATAGGGTTATATTAATCATTGTGGTACTTATGTTATATTCCCATGTTACATTGCTATAGGTCGAAGGTTTTCGTGTCCCCGATAGCATTACATCGGAGAAACAACCTTGGAAGCTATATGGGTATGTCAGTCTTGCACTCTCGAATCAACACTAGAATGTTCGAGATGGTTGTGGGCAAGGTTAATAGTCGGCTGGCATGTTGGAAGGCCAAGTGCCTAAGCTTTGTAGGATGCTTAACACTTACAAATTCAGTGCTATGATGGATCTACTATTTCAAAGTTAGGTGAGCGGTTAATTATTTATGGTAAAGATACCAAATTTGCTAAAATACAATTCATATAGTATTTATCGCCAAATTACAAGCGTTACTTGACACTTATAATAATAAATAAATTTATTCTAGCAAATTTGTATTATAATAGACCAGTTGATGAAAAATACTAAGAAAAGAGTTAAGACTCAATAGGTATACTTAATTGTTGAAGATATTAAAAAATTTCTGAGTCGATGAGTCGTGATGATGTAATAGGAGAAAATTTTGATCTTTTCGGTGTTGTCACTATTACAAATGTGATTTTGTAAGTGTTAACTGTAGCTATGTAGTATTTTTTTTCTTTGCAATCGCTAAAGCAAATACAATTAAGGGTGTCTTGGATTCCAATGCATTATGATTTATGACTATAATACAATTATAATTAAAAATATTTGAATAATGTTTGGTTATACATTTTATAATGTGTTTAAAATAAACCAAAATTTGAATAAAATACCTTATAAAAGGTGACAATAAATTACATTAAGTTTATAATTTAATTGTAAATTTTACGTAATAGTGAGTGTTTAATTGACACAATTTATAAGATATTTTATTTTAAAATTTACATTATTTTAAATACATTGTGTATTTAGATATTTATAATTATAATTGCATTATAAACATACTGTATTTGAATCCAAACACACCCTAAACCAAAAAAAAAAACACTACAAGGTAAATTATGTGTACGTACAAAGTAAAATTAAAGTTATTTGGTATTTAAGTTGAAGTTGAGCCTAACACAATAAGCCTAATCAGATCTTTTTTTACCCAGCAATTTTTTAAGCTTACAAGTTAAAAGATAATTTTTGACCCAATAATTGCTGGGTCGGCTTACCAAGGGACTTGTTTCTTGCTATTGCCTATTCCTCTCTATTCCATGAATATTGTTACGATTCTCATGGGAACTTGTGAAAAAAATCAACCAATTGTGCTGGAACTTCATTTGGAGCGACAACGAAGAGCATAGAAGAATTCACCTCTTAGTGTGGAAGGACATTTGCAAACCCAAGAGGCTCGGAGATTCCTCTCCTTGAATTTGGTAAATAAAGAACGGTCATCCGGGGTTCGAACCGACCACAAGTCCTTTCCGGTTGAACCATTTTGAAATGGTTTGTAGATTCCTCTCCATCCAATAGCACATGGACGACTATTCTTCAAGCTAAGTATGACGAACACTGTTTGAAAAATCCACTTGAGGTGTGCGGCTTGATTTTCATCCAAGCACCATGACCTGAGCCGAACAACTAGATATTGACCGCTCTCTACCCAACCCCAAGTCCTGCAACAATGAGGTTTCCAAACAGATTTTGTCAAAGTACATTAGGCCAAACATCAGCGCGGTGCCTATCCATCCCGTCTTGCATGTGGACGGACCAAACACCGTGTTGAGGTTTGGGCTCCATTTGCATTACCTTCATTATAAGGTAATTATATTGTTTCAGAGTTCATTTTTTAAAATGTATTATTGAGTTGTAAAACTATAATTATAATGCATAAAAAGTAGATAAAGTGTGTTTGGTTGGATATGATTTTAATGCATCCTTCTTATTAGTTGATGTGTACTTCCTCCACCATCGCTCCATCTCCTTGCCATGGCTTCCACCTCCCACCTCACCGACTTCACCATCGACCCAGATCTGTCACCTTTGCTCTCTATAGTCTTGATTAACCATTGTCTCTCTATTTTTTTTCCTGTGTCGAACATGCCCAAAAGGGACATATTGAAACAGCACAGAAGCATCACAACGACCCACCAAACTGGCAATCGGACAACGTCGGCGCTGACGACGGGGAGCAGAACAGGAGACGACGCCCAGCCGGCCGCCGGCACACACCACTGAACAGCCACGGGCGGAGAAAGAGGGAGGCAACCAGATCGCAGCGGACAAGGAAACCCAAACCGCAGTGGTACCAAATCGGCAGCCTAGAAACCCAAATCAGCAACCAAGACTACCAAATCGAAAGATGGACACCCAAAATCAATAAAAAAAACCAGACCGAAAGGGATTTGGGAAAGGTGAATCTAAACCTAGGGTTCGGAAAGGGGCAACGAGCCACGAAGGAAGCTCGGTCCAACAACACCCGGGACGACATAGATGGTTCGGAGAATCGAGGTGGTGACCAGAATTTGACGGTGGAGGACCCGGATTCAAGGCAAGGGCAGTGGCACCGACGTGGTTTCGAGGTGGATCTTCTGGTGGTTTATGGGGGATGAGGTTTCTTTATTTGGGGAAGAAGATGTTTTTGCCAAATGAATCAATAATTGTTTTAATTTTGACAATCCAAACGACATTGTGGAATAGTGGTCATTATAAAACAAAAACCATTAATTATAAGTGATAAACTTGACATGCAAACGGAGCCTTGGCATAATGTTTATTTTTTTTATATAAAAGAGACTACGATAAAGGTGGTGGAGGAGCACAAGCATGCTAACATCTGAACTTACTAGAACGATGATTTAAGATTTGGGATCGATTCTCGATGCTCCTTCCATCTAATTACCTCCTCCGGCTTGTCACGATGACTATTTACAAGGACGCTACAAATGTCGGTACTATTAGCGGGAGATTCTTAACTAAATGGGAATACTCTATCTCTTATGCTTATCATTGTCAATTCTTTTTCCATAAATATGTGTTGTGTGGATTCTTTTGTTTATGAAGTTGTTTGGAAGCTTCAAACCCCTAAGCGGATTAAATGCTTTTTGTGGCTACCCTTTCATGTTATAGGTATATGTATATGTATATGTACTAGAAACTGAAAAAGTTGGGTTACATATCTCACATAGGGTATATGAAAATACGTCGGAGTGATTTTTTTTTTATATTAGGAAGTGTAAAGCCTAGGGGTATATATGGTGCAAGAAATAAACAGTTAAAAAATAAGTAGGAGTGGAGGTTTTTTTTTAAATAGTTAAAAGAGTGTATGGATGACATAAAGTAGTTAAAATTTTGAGTTAAAAAAAAAGCTAATGAAAGATGATTTTTTTTGTGTTTAAATGTTTAACTACAAAAATTAACACTCTTTTTGCATTGTTTATTTATTTATCACAATTAAAAGACCTTTGTTCCCTATACAGAGATTATTTTATTGTTTAAATTTTTAACTACTTTTACCAACAGTTTATAAATTTTAACTTGTTTAAAATTTTAGTCAGTTTATTAACCCCGCTCCATATGACCCCTAGATCTTTTATAATTGTTTCCTAATACTTTGTAGTTTTAATCAAGCTATGTCAAACGTAAAAAGGGAAGAACAATCTCTCTAAAGTTGAGGGTTGTATATCTCACATGTGTTATGTGAAAATATGTTAAAGTAATGTTATATGCACAAAATAGGACAAATTGAGCAAAACATCTCTATCACTTAATTCATTTATGATCTCTTTAGTTCAGTTTTTGATCTCTTTGATTTATTAATTGATTCAATTCAAGAATCATTAACACCCCTTCACCCTCACGGTAACACACTCATTATATATCGCTCAACTCTTTCTCCTCCAAAAATAGAACACTATAAATATTTGATTATCTAAGCTTCCTGATCTCTCACAATACAAGGGACAAATTGTCGAGATCGTTAAATTTTTTTATTAATAATTTCAATTTAAGACAATCCCATCATCAATGTTTAAGATGGTTCCTCCACCACCCAGTGAGATTGATGAGGTCGATCTACCATTAGAGATTGTTGAGGTCTTAGAGAAGCCATTTTTCACTTGCAAGAGCTTTGGTGAAGGATATAAGTAGCATATTTAAGAGTCCGTTATTGAAGAGTTGTTTAGGGACATGGAAGTTTCTTTATGGTGAGAGTCCATTATTGAAGAGTTGTTCAATCTGAGTAACTGTCTAATACCGTTTTTACATCTCTTTTCTATTGCTCAAGTATTTTGGTGGCAAGCTATGTACAGTGATGACTGATATCGTCGACCTTGTTGGTCGGTTATTCACTAGACAAAAGAATATGATCATCATGAAAATTGTAATACCTTTAGATCTTAGGTGGATCTATATATCACTCAACTCTTTCTTCTCCAAAAAAAGAACATTGTAAATATTTGATCATCCAAGCTTCCCGATCTCCCACAATAAAAGGGACAATTTGTCAAAATCATTAAATTTTTTACTAATAATTTCAATTTAAGACAGTCTCACCATCAATGTTTGAGATGGTTCCTCCATTACCCAGTGAGATTAAGGAAGTCGATCTACCATTAGAAATTGTTTGAGCTTTGGTGAAAGATTTGAGGAGCATATTTTGAGAGGCCACTATTGAAGAGTTTTTTAGGGACATGGAAAGTTTCTTTATGGTGAGAGAAGCCGATATAACGGGCTAATCATGTTCATTTTAATGAAGTTCAATCTGAGCACCTATATAATACCGTTTTTACAAGTTTATATTCTATTGCTCGAGTACTTTGGTGACAAGCTATGCACGATGACGACTGAGATAGTCGACCTTGTTGGTCGGTTATTCACTAGAAAAAAATATGGTCATTGTGAAATTATAATACCTCTAAAGTTGAGGGTTCTGTATCTCAAAAATGCTATATTAAAATACGTCGGAGTGATTTATAAGATTAGAAAGTTCAATCCATAGTCAATTTTCCGGAGTATCACAACTTGCTTTAATTCATTTCATCTTGGGGTAATTATGGAAAATAGACCAAAATTTTTAAGTTTCAAAATTCGTTGAGGATCTGATCCCGATGTGGGTGGTCACTCTGCTCTATATCACTTTCGCAGTTGTTTCTAACTTCACCCTACAATTCACATTTTTTCAGGATTCAATGACATTACCTTCTTTCTATATACCACATTACCCTTCACATATTATCTTGCAAGTCCTATGGGTCGTGCATCACCGACTGATCTTTAGCCACGTCTTATGGGCGTCTAGTGGTATTTCTTATAGCAGCATGGGTCAAGGGTTTAGATGGTGGAGTTATTCTAAGGTTAGGAGCATGTGCAATAGTTACCAGCATTATACCTAGTGTAGCAGACCTTATGCAGGATCATAAGACATGCTACCTGACCCTAGCCTCACTAAAGGTCATGGCTATAGGTCAGTTCATTGGGATTTTGATAGGATGCGTCATAGCTCCTTCCATCTTTTGGATTTTCTCTTTGTTCTTCCTTGATCTAGGAGGAGCGGACTCGAGTTATCCTTCCCTAAATGCTTTGGTGTTTAAGAAAATGACAATCGTATGGGTACAGGGATTCAAAGCACTTCTAGCAACTTGTCTTATGTTATGCTATGTTGCTTTTTGGGGGCTATAGCTATTAGTAGCATAAGAGAATTTGGGATATGGCAAAAGAAAATATGGGCGGAGTTCATACCTATCCCATTGGTTATGGCCATTCCCTTCTACATCGGTGGTTATTTTGCCATTGACGCTTGCATCGGTAGGTTGATCATATTCGTATGACAAATTAGAAATAAGGCCAATGTAAAGAAGTACTCAACTGTTATTGCTTCAGGTTTGATATGTGGGGAGGGCATTTGGACCTTGTCCAACTCGATTCTCTCTATGTTTGGCAACAATGCCCCGATATGCATGAGGGTTGTAACCCGAGAGACAAATGTAAAGTTTGCTACACTTTTAAGAGGATAAGTGTAATGGTGGAACAAGGTTCTTGTTGGCTACTTAATATGTAGGCTTCTTGAATCATTATCTATGTAAGAATTATATGAAGTTTTTTTTTTCATGTTGCTCAATTTTAATACACACACATACATACACACACAATACACACAGAGTCAAGGTTAAATATTTTTGATGTAGAAGTTATCCTCTAATTTTCAAGGAAATGCCATATATTAATGTAAAAGATCCTATTTTTAAGATAACTTGTCAATAGATATTGGTCATTGCACGTCTTTAAGTATTGCTTGAAGATCAATGTAGGCAAACATTGTTGAACAACATTGGGACTCTCTTACTAGGGGATCCAGTTAATGCAAGCTTTGCAAGATCATGTTCAGTTGTTCACTACACCTTTGACATATGAAAAGACAAAATCTGCCCCTTGGAGGACTGAAGACAATCTCTAGTTGAAGAAATCATTCCGCTACCAATTACCCTATTTGTGGACAATGCAAAGAAGAGCCTTGCCGACACGAATTCATTCTTGTTAATATATCGGTGATATTTGGTATCTAATATGATAAGAGTGTATCTGTTAAAACCTATTGGTCAACGTATAAAAAAAAATGGTCAACGATGATATTTAGCAATATATCGTCGACATTTCGCGATATATCAATTATCAGGGCTCGTTTGGTTGATTGCGGGAAGTACAATTCCCGGGAAGTTACTTCTCATGAATTGAATTCCCGTGAAATGTTCTTCCAAAGAATTGAAAAAAGTTGTTTGGTTAATTTTTGGTGTTTAAAAATATAAATAGGAAAATAAAGAAGATTATATGAAAAAAGGGTGGAAGTTGAACTTACCTAGTCTCCCTACATAAGTGAACTTCTTCCAATTTAGAGAAATTGAAATTCCTGAGAAGTTGAATTTCTGTGACCAAAACACAGGAATTTATCATACTTTCAGAGTTTTTAACCAACTATCCAAACAAGGCCTTAGTACATTTTGCAATGTAAAACGTTATTTGGAAATTTTGAAGTATAAATTTTCACTAAAGAATTTTTTGTACAAGTGTATACATATAATAATTTCGATTAAAAATTGGCTAATTCAATAAATCCGATATATTTCGATAAATCTTTGATATATTCCTGATATATCATTTTTCCTCTTAATCGATACGATCCCGATAAACAATATTTAGGCCTTTAACAATACCAAATTTACAACGATTTTTAAAATTAAAAAAAATTCATTTATAAACGACTTCATATTGTTAGGATTCAAACTTAAATCTAAAAACATATGTTTAATTAAGTTTTAACGCCACCACAACAAATCAACTTGTAATTGATCACATGGCCTTACAGCCCTTACTATGTTGTCAAAACATCGAAGCCTCTTTTATCATACAACGTTGATCGAATATACCTAAAAAAACAAAATAATCGTAATAATAAAGCGTTTCCAACTGTTCACAGAACTCAATCAAGGATGGAAGATCGAATATAAAGCTGTTATTTGATTTTAATTTCATTGATTACTTAATTAAAATCAAACTGAATCAATTCAAGGATGGAAGATCAACTCAATTATCCATTACAAGCCCAATTATCATTAATTAATTACCATTCCGCCTTATTCGATGTTTCTAAAGCAAATAATTTTATAGTATTACAGAAGTAGCCGAATGGTGGACATTATAATCATTAATCCGATAATTAATTATCATAATTATGTGTGCATAATTTATACTAAAAAAACTATATGGGATCCAAAGTGTTTTAATTAATTATCACATGGAGAGGCTGACGACGATAGAGCTTATTTAGCTCGGAAAGTGTGTTCGGATTCCAAAAATAAGTGTACTATAATCATGTATTCCAAATTTATCACTAAAGATTGGTTTTCTGTTATAAAAAATAAAAATTTAAAAACACATTTTAAAATAACTTTAAATAAGCAAAATTTGTAGTGTAGGATAAGGCATTGGTTTTAACTCAGTTTTAGTTTTCATAGTCGAATATGTTTTATACAAATATAATGAAATCAAAATCAATTAAAAAAAAATGATATTTTAGTATAATTTTTATAACGTACGTAAATAATAAATAACATGATTTATTTTCGAGATTAATTAAATATTTAACAATAAATAAATAGTTTATTTGAGTTAACTAGTAAAAGAGAGAGAATTTAACGTTGAGAGTGAGAACATGTATTTAATTTAAGTTGTTAATAGTATTTGAGATGAGTCTTATGGTGAAGGTATGATATGTCCCCGGTTGATACTTGCATTTGCATTGGATGGAGTTGAGACCGAATTGAAAGCTCACCTCTTGACCTCTCACGTGCATTGTTGGTGGTTTTGCGGTCATCCATGAGTTGACCTACCTTAACTTGCTCTCTCATCCACCCCATTTGTCAGTCTATTATTTCATTATTCAAATCCCTAACTTTAATCCCTTGCCTCCCGGGGCCATACACCAGGGCAGATCCTGGTTCTTGCATTCGCCCCCAATCAAAAATGAAATTTAATATACATATTCCTCTTGTCGATAGCTTCGATTTGATATATTATAAGCTCAAATCCGATAAATGAGTAAAAAGTTATAAACGTTTCAAAACTGAAGTGATATAAATTATTTTTCACATCATTTACCAAATTAATACACTTTTATCATACTCATTATTTGTTAAACTTCATAACTTAATACTATAATTAAACTCGAAAACTTCAAATATCGATGATTTTTTCGGAAAAAAAATTAGAGATCAATTTTTCGCCCCCTCAACTAAACGCTTTAGGATCCGCTACTGACATACACGGTATTGGTTAATGATCTCTCTTAAACTCGGCTGGACTCGGTGGGGTCAAAACAAGCCAGAAGGATGTCGTGTGCGGACCCATGTATGAAAGACATGAACAACATATAAATTCAACGGGGTTTTAACTCAAGACCAATTTACAATGAGAGGATTAACCCGACCCATAAAGCTTATATGTTGTTCATAATATTTTAATTTTTTCAACGTGGGACAACCCATATTCCAACAATCTCTTACTTTAACAATAAAATAAAAAAAGAAAGTGTCTTTTTTTGTTAACTTCTCACCATTAGGTAAAGGATTCAAATTCATTTGTGATATTTGTATTAGATGGATGTCTATATTTTGGTAAGTACGTAGTGTTTGTGTCCTTTTATGGCTTATTTTAATTAGTTTTGGAGTACTTTCTATTAATTACTTTTTATTAATTTTTTTTTTGCAATGTAATCTATTCTATATCTAATAAACTACTAAAACACTTGCATTTCTGGGACACGTGGTTGTCAAACACTAAAAGTTGTAAATTTAAGATAAATCCTCAATTACTTCTCAAATTGTTTAAAATTCTTCTCACGTTTAAGGTTTTTTTCGAAAACAAATATGAATTGTGGTCCCTTCTCATGAATTGTGGTCCCACTTTTATATTTAATTGACTTAATAATTAAATAATTAATTATTTACCCATAATATTGATTTGGTTAGGTAATATCTTTCAAGATATATACGGTTAATCAAACAAGATTCAGTTAGGATATGTTTCTGAATTTATTTTATAGTTTATTTTTGGATTTGGGTAGATAATCTCTTTCAAGCTAAGCTTAACCAAATTTGATTCATTTAAAATATTTTGTCGATTTTTTTTTATAAACCATGTTGATTAGTGGGTATAAAAGATAGCAACTATATCATAAAACAGAGATATGGATCAAATTCTTGAGCTCATGAGCACCACCCTTTCGAAGGACAGCAAACAGAATATAGCATTTAGATGGTGGACATTGTGGTTTGTGAGGAATCAAATAATCTTCAGAAATGCCAAGATCCCATCTATAGAGGGCATTAGAAAAATTGTTTTGGAAAACATCAATAATTGGAGAAGAATCATCAAACTGAACCTTGAAGACGATGAGGATACCACAATCCAAAATAGGGTAAAAGTCCATCCTAAAAATGTAAAAAAGTCTACCCGATGGAAAAGGCCACCCATGGGCAAATACAAACTAAACTTTGATGGATCATATATATCAGATTCAAAGAGCTCTATTGGCTATATTATACGGGACTAGAATGGGAATCCAATCAGCATGGATGGTGGGGTGATTGGGGGACACTCTCCTATTATGGCAGAAGCATTGGCACTACAACTGGGGGTAAAAAAGGAAAAAGAACTAAACATCGATAACCTAATCATTGAAGGAGATTCAAAAATAATTATGGATTTCTTAGAAACACACACGAACTGTCCTTGGAAAATAGAATTAGTAATGTCAGATATTCAGACCATTCTCCGAGATGTAAGAAATATAGGAACTTCCCACATTCCCCGTATTGGTAACCGGGTAGCGGATAAGGTTGCACATCTTTGCTACTCTACCAGGGGACCTAATTTATACAATCACTAAGGTCTACTTGACCTCATTCGGCAGGATGCTTTCGGATAGAGTATTCTCACCCGAATTCTTACCTAATCAAAAAAAAAAAAAAAAGATTGCAACTCATTCACTTCTCTTAGTACTTTATCTCTTTTATTTTCATTTAAGGAATTTCTTCTCTTTTTTTTATTCAGAGGTTGGCCACAAGCCATGTTTTTTTTTTAAAGTAGTAAGGGTCGTTAAACCTAATGAACAACATCAAAACGTACACTTGCCAATACAGCTTGGAATGGACAGGTGTTCGACATATGAGTTCATTAAGGTTAAAGACCAATTTTCTGATATGCTAATGGTTCTTCCCCATTGCAATTTTCTTTTTCTTTTTTCTGATTTTATTTGTTTATAAGCTTCTATTTGTTGATTGTTGCATTTGTTGCTTATAAATTTGTTGTATTACTTTATACTCGATTCTAACAATGTTTTTATGTGCTAGCTAGGATGCCACCCATAGTGTTTCTGGTGGCTATCATTATGAAACCAGATGCATGTCCAAAATTGTAAGTTCCTCCCGTCATGATACCTTCTCATATGTTTCTCGAGATTTTCATGAATTTGTTCTACTAACGAGCTTATAACGTATGGAGATCTTAAAATTGTCCAATTGAAAAAAATGTGATTATCCAAATCTACCTTATGTACATGGGCGGCTGCTAGAAGAATGACGATCGACCCTTCAATGGAGACGCCACCACCGATGTCATCCGTATAGCAACTTAGCAAGATTATCATCAAACCCGAGAGACACTGCTTGGTACCACTCGAATGCCATGAGTTCTTACCCATGTCTCTTAGGTAAGAGGACCAAGAGGACCATGATCAGGATTTACATAATTCGACGATGCCAACGAAGACTTCAAGGAGGATGTCGTCGACGACGATGCAAGCGGCAAAAGCTCCGAGTTTAATGTGGAGAAAGGAGAAAGATCCGTCGGTGATGGAGATCTCAACGATTGAAACGAATCCTTCAATTTAGGTTAAGATGGAGATCTCAACGATTGAAACGAATCCTCTCCACGTTAATTGGGAGGATTGAAACGAATCCTTCAGTTTTCTAAGTTACTATTTTTTATCCTAATAAATTACTTTTTGTAATCATCACCTAGGTTAAGATGTAGATCCATACTTGATTATTTTTTTATTGAATCGGGCTACTGTATGTAAGGTGATATTTTCTTAAATCATTTTCAAAATCATTACTTTTTGTAATCACCACCTAGGTTAAGAAACGAATCCTCTCCAAGTTCATATTGTATGTAAGGTGATATTTTCTTAAATCATTTTCAAAATCATTGACTTTTGATTTTTTTTATTTAACCTAATTTATTTAAAAACACACTTACCTACATTTAAAGACATTTCTTAAGTTGTATTTAATCATTCAAAAGTTCCGTAGAAACCTAAATTGAAGGATGCGTTTCAATTGTCTAAATTAAAATGTATACCAACGATCTACTTTCCCTTGTGGATCCAAACCTTCATAATTATCATTCTTAATAAGCCTAACAGTGATAGATATTCATTATCTAAATAATCTATTTATAAAACATTTATGCTTCATAATATATTTACAAATACTTTCCATATAATCCTTAACTAATATTTTACAATATTTTCATATGAAACAATTATTTATCATTATATATATGGCCTATTAAATAAAACCGCACATGATGATGGTAAATGCACAAGTAATATTCGTTTTTTTTAGTTCATAGGTAGGCACTTAGGCCATTATAATATGAGGAGGGGGATTCGAACTCATGACCTATTGGTCACTACAACTGCGAAAGATGTCACATGATAGCCTCGACTTAAATCAAGACTTATATTGCAACTTTTCCTTATGTGTAGCCCCACCTAAAAAGCTAATTCAATTTAACTAATTAATAGTATAATTAGATTCACATTAATCTCATTTTTCTTATTTAATTGTATTTTAGTTTTAATTTTAGAACAAATATATTTTAATTAATCACTTTGCTTATTATACCCATATCTCTTGCAAAGTATTATTCTATCTAATCTCAGTGGATTAACATTAATCTAATTAATTTGATAGGATTTTACTAACCTATATTTTCACCCAAATTGATCTATTTGAAACTATTAACCAAATCTCATATATGTCATTTATGTTTGAATATTATAACAAACTTTAATCTTTTTTAATTAATTTTATCTTAACCAATTTTTTTCAAGTTTAAAACTTACTTTTCTTTTCACAAAATAAAAATAAAATTAAATCACTTTTGCTTCACGTAACTAGATAAATCTATATCAACTATTTGGACCCCGTTTAGCATAATTAATAGTTTTTTAGAATTTTTTTTAATAATATATAGCTTTGCAGAAGCTAAAATTGAGATAATGTTTTTCTTTAATTTTCTTAATTCGATACCATCTTAAACTTTTCAATTCTCTACTTTTTATTGTATCGAAAAAAAAATTCTCTACTTTTTATATTTATAAATATACTGTTTACCTTCTCTTTCATCACCCTATTTGTATAAATTACCCTATCAGATAAGATTATCAAATATCTTCATAGCTTATATAAAAAAATAGTTCAATTTAATATATATCTTACTCACATGACCTATTACTCTATTATGTTTGAATAGTAAATTATATATGAATTTTGAAATGACTTATAAATGTAAAAATAATAAAATTAGTAATTCCTTTACAATTGTGATGGATTGATAGAATTCCATAAATTAGTAATTCCTTGACAATTATACACTTTGATTAAAAGTATATTTTAAAAGATGGTTAGCACAAATATTGAAAAGGAATCCTTTACATACTTATAAATAAAAACATATTTCTAATAAGAGAAACCGATAATATTTTTTTATGAGTATGTAAATAATATATTCCTAATACATAAATTTATAAAAATTAAAATTGTTTATTAGTTAGTAAATAGATATAGATGGACAATTAAAATGAACTTAAATTAATTAAATTGAAGATTGAGTTTTTTAAATTATTTGAGCATTTAAGATATTTTTACAACTTTATCATAACTAACCATTCCAAAATTTCATTTTCACACACACCATTAATTAAGGGTAATATATGACCTGATATACAAATAAAATATTTAATAATCTTAAATTTAATTTATTATTAATTTGATCATAATATAATAAATATTTAGTTAATTTAATTTATTATTATTGTGCAAATAATGTATTTATTTTTTACAACTGGATTTAACTTGATTATCGATCAGTTATTTTGCCCATAATTAGTAAACTTAAAGAGCACATTTGAAAACAAACTAATAAATATAATCTTATGATTGTAATACACTAGAAATTTCAAGAAAAGATTATAAATTATTTTACCTTTAAAAAATTTGGTTATACTATTTGAATAAAATTTGATATAATATATGTAGGGAGAGGTGAAAAAAGATTAAAATGAAAATTTTATTTTAAAAAATTGATATATATTTTATAAAGTACAAAATAATTGAAATTAAAAAAATAAGGAATTCAATAAAAGTATTTGGTTCCACCTTTCAGCCGATTAAATAAACAAAAAATTTGTCGAATGTGAGTCGTACTGAATCTTCTCCAACATTTTTTATGTGCTCTTCATCTCAAAGTTCTTAAAATTCATTTACCCAGCGTTTGTCGAATGTGTAGTCTACACCTAACAAAGTATTTGGTTCTACTTTTCAGCCCATTACAATAAACAAATATTTGTTTAATGTTCAAAGTAACCAATCAACTTACTAAAAAAACATAGAATGTGAAAAAAATAATTAAATTAAACACTCTCTACATTCATGCATACAACTATTTCTATCTAGAAAGGTGAGACATTGACATTTTGCCACATATATTATATACTGATATAATACAAGTATTATTTTTTCCGAATTAATATTATTTGGCTATATCGTTTTCATATTATTATACTATTATAATATGTATATAATGTAACTAAATTATGATAATATATTCTAAAAGTATATAATATACTTTACAAATCCCGTGCGTCACGCACGGGTACTGCGCTAGTACATATACTAAAACCGATGCATTGGTGCCTGCGTGGCGGCGTCCGAGTGAATTTGCCTACGTGGCGGCGCGTGAGTGCATCTCGCAAAGCTTTCTCCGGTCGAAAAGGAAATCTTATAAAAATAATAATAATTTTATTTTACCATTAACTCATATAATTAGATAGATGGAATATCTTATAAAAAGACTAAATATTATATAAGGAAAAACTATATCAATATAACACTCATCCATATAATTAAATATAGTAATAATAATAATAATAATAAATCGTAAGTAGGTCAACAAGTATATTGCAAGAATTCGGGTTGGTTAATTCTATTTTAAAATATAATTTTAAGTTATTGATTACACCCATCAAACTAATTATATATTATTATTATTATTATTATTATTATAGTATATTATTATTATTATTAAGATTATAGCCTACCAATTTGGTGTATTTAGAACTCTTTGGAATCATATGAATTTGTATACGGACATATTTAATATATCATCCAATCATATACCGTATATCATATCGGCAAGTATCTAAATATAGATAGATTAAAATATAGATAAATTGGTGTATACATCACATTTTATTCCGACGACGAGTTAAAGATAAGACATATTTAAATTTAAATCTAATAATATATATAACATATCGACAAGTATGAGTATATAACATCTAATGTACGAACGAACTCGATCGGTTTCTTTCCATCCAAATATAGATAGATAGATTTTCCAACCCGGTTTACAGCTGCGTTTCCACCCTTCTTGCTCTCCAACAATAGGTTCGTATTCGAATACATTACAACTGACGTATTTACGTACCCTTACTTAATTTATACCCTTAATTAGTTTCCACTCTATGTTAGAATTCTTACCCTTAATTAATTTATAAACATATATATATAGTATTAATCATTCTTGTGTGTTAAATTCATAAATTGATGTGTCTATGGCTACGTTTACGGCGACATTTTGTGTGTTGTATACGATGGAAATAGTATATTAAACTGATGTGTTTTAATTTTAAATAATTAAAATTGACGTGTTTGAATTCATATAGTATTCTTCTGTACAATATTTAACGAACAAAGATTAATACGTCAATTATTTAAAAATTGACGTATTTTAACATGAACCCACCTTTTTGCTCAATTTGATCTTCAAATAATCACACCTCATTGAATTCGAATCCAAATCAAAATACAAACATAATTCCAACTTTACAATGGAAATTTCCGAGCCTTTAATTTTAGTGTTTGTGCTCTATACACGTGTTTTTAATTTAATCGTTTTTTAATTCATATTAAATTGACGTGTTTAATGTTTGAAATCTAATTTTATCTTTTAATTTAGGATTATAATGGCAGAAGTATATGATGATATTCGTGATCTTACAACAAACAAAGAAGATGGAAAAATAAGAATTCACATAATTCATCTTTGGAAGGTTAAAGACTTCAGGTCCGTAAAATTACCCACATAGATATAATCTTCATTGATGAATAGGTAATATTATAGTATTTTACTTTCATGATTTATAGTATTTTTCTTTACAAGGTTATGTTTAACTTAAAAAAATTTACTTTACAGGGAGGAAAGATACAAGGCTTTATCAATGAAAATTTATTAGATAATTTTTTTGATATCCTTAAAGAGGGTGGGCTATATATTATCAAGCATTTTCGTGTCGGGAGAAATACCGGCTCATGGAAGTTAACAAAACATGATTGTAAGGTAAATATCACATCCGAAAAAAATCAACATATATAATATGCAGTAACATATATATTCACTACACCGTAAATCCCGTACTTGGGATGGGTCTTACACTAGTTTGTTAATAAATCTGAAGCGTTGGCTTATGAAGTTTAACGAAAGGAAGGGAAACCAACGAGACCCCGTTAACCAAATCCTCTACCCCGCTACAACTATGAACACACATAGAATAAATAAAGTTTTGTAAGGGGACCGGAGCATGCTACCATGAGACAAAATAATAGAAAGAAATTAATAAGTTTGGGTGAATAAGTGGAGGTCCTTACTTCGAATTGGATATATTTCAACTATTCATCTGAAATAACATGGTTATTCGTACATAATTCACATGAATAATTATGTTACAACAAACGAATATTTTTTATATGAAAAGATGGTTAATAAATACGAATAATTACATTATGTCAGACGAATAATTATGTTGTTACGTACTAATAATCCATTTGTTCACAGTTTAAACCGTAAGACGTGTAAAGCAATTTAATATAATTTTTCCGATTATAACTTTATGTTTTTGTTATAAAAAAAAAGGAGTCGCTTTGTTATCGATCGCCTCCTCCAAACTTGGATTAATTTAATTTCTACCACCGGCCCTCTGAAAGTAGTGTTAGTTTAATGAGGTTTGGCTCACTTATAGATGATGGTCCCCTCTTCAATGACAGTTCAAATTTGGAGTATTAATTAAAGTTGATGTCAGTGTATGATTTAATACGAAAACAAGTTATATATATATATATATATATACACGTATGTGAGAGCAAGCATAGTGTATCCTTAACCAATTGCCAAAGATGGAGGTTCCTCACAAATGGAAGCTATGCTTCATGGTTATGGTGTTAGCTTGCTTGAGTTCCTCGGCTCGGGGAGCTGCCCCTAAGAAGCCTCAGAATGTACCCTTTGGGCGGAACTACGTACCGACTTGGGCTTTCGACCATATCAAGTACCTCAATGGTGGTAACGAGGTCCAGCTTTCCCTTGACAACTACACAGGTACGTCGTCTGTATGCATGTATGTATGTATGTATGTATGTATTTGTTATGTTTGGTATTGATGTAAGTCGGTTGATGGATCTTGTAGGAACGGGGTTTCAATCTAAAGTGAGTTACCTATTTGGACACTTCAACATGAATATAAAACTTGTTGGCGGCGATTCTTCTGGAACTGTTACTGCTTTCTACGTGAGTTTGTTATAATTTTTCCATGCGAATCAAATAAATTAAACTGACAAAATGGCGTGCGAGTGGCTTGATTGTGTTAATGTGAATGTTTTGTTGTTTCATGGCAGCTATCTTCACAAGGTTCTGAACACGACGAGATAGACTTTGAGTTTCTCGGAAACAAAACCGATCAACCATACATTTTACAGACTAATGTATTCACAGGTGGCAAGGGTGATAGGGAACAGAGGATTTATCTCTGGTTTGACCCTACCAAAGATTTTCATTCCTACTCTGTCCTTTGGAATCTTTACCAAATAGTGTAAGTCTCGATCTATGTATATCAAGAGATATCGAGTACGCTTTATAATCCATCTTTTTATCATAAAAGCTGAACGAATCGATTGCAGATTCTTCGTGGACAACGTCCCAATAAGAACGTTCAAGAACAGCAAGGATCTAGGAGTGAAGTTCCCATTCAACCAACCGATGAAGATATACTCGAGCCTATGGAATGCCGATGACTGGGCCACCAGGGGAGGGCTCGAGAAGACCGATTGGTCAAAGGCCCCCTTCGTCGCATCCTATAGAACCTTCCACGTGGACGGTTGTGATGCCTCGGCAAACGAAAAGTTCTGCGCCACTCAAGGAAAGAGGTGGTGGGACCAGCCCCAGTACCAAGACCTTGACAACCGCCAGTACAGGTTGCTCAAGTGGGTTCGTAAGAGATGGACAATCTACAACTACTGCACCGATAAGGCTCGGTATCCCAATATGCCTCCCGAGTGCAAACGTGACCGTGACAACCGATAAGCCTTTGATCCATTCATTTTCAAATGATCTTTTTACAAAACTTGTGTTTTTAATTTCTTTGTATACAACAAATCAATGATTCATTGAATAATATTGTGGGCATCTCTCAAAATTCGTGTTAACCATGTGATGTTACTTGATTGAGTAGTACAATAAGTTTGTTTAATTAATATTGCTCTTCTTTTCTAGCTTGTTTAGATTTTTGTCTATCTGTGGCTAGAGGTGGCCCACAGGTTCTTAGTCTGGATATTGAAAAATCTTTCATGGGTCGAACCGTAATCGGTTATTTCGAAAATTTCTACTTCTCAGGGATGGGTACCCGGTGGGGATTTTTTTTTTGGTGGGAAAAAGAGAGGCATCTCTCATAAAATAAAAACCGAGCTACACAATTGCAAAGTGGGGAGTAGCCCTCCGGCCCCTATTGTCATCACTAATAATAGCAAGCCGGGGGGTCGGGGAGCTCATGAAAACCAAGTGGAAAAAAAATGCAAAAGAAGTAAAATATTCGGCGACGAAATTTCCTTCCCTAAAGACATGCCTTAACTAGACGTACCAGTCTTTGGCAAGCAAGCTCCGGCACCGACGTACCATGCTAGATAAAGGGTGGCAGTCACCCACACCTCCATTAACTAACAGTGTAACAAGCTTGGAATCTGTTTCAACAAGCACCTTCCGGAATCCCTTGTTCCAAGTGGTTTGCATACCATCAACCATCCCCCAAAGTTCCGACGTAGGGACCGTGCCAATACCGATATGTCGGACATAGCCAATGACCCACTGTCCCATTCATCTTTGATTAAGCCTCCGGCCGCCGCATTCTCGTCCTTGCCCACCAACCCGTCCGGATTCAGTTTAACTCAACCCCCTGTCGGCCTTTCCCAGGTCACGAGGACCTTCTTCTTCTCCCGTTGGGCCTTATCAGGGTTGTTGCACTTCTAGGGCTCGACATATTCCTTAGCGCGGTGGTAGATGAAAATGTTGCCATAGTCACAACTCATAAAGACATGCTCGTTCCACCCTTTCCAAGTCCACCACAGGGACATCCCAAACACCTCAGCCCAAATGTGGCCATTACCAAGGGAGTGAGTGCAAAGGATGTTGCTACGGCACCACATATATCGTCAACTCTCGGACAATCGCGGAAGAGGCGAATAAGCGATTCATGGCTATTCGGGAAAACCATACACGAGTCACCAGCCATGTGCCGCCGACACCTTTCCTCATTGGTGAGTATATATGGCCCCTCGAATGACAAACCAAATGAAACTCCTCACTCTTTTTGGCACCTTGAGTTTCCAGAATCTCTTGTAGACCTGTGTATCATTAGAGCAAAGATCTTTAGTCCCCCTAATCCACTCATAGGCAGACTTGATGGAGTAGTACGTTACCATCTTGGGAGGCCAGCCAGCTCAATCTATCAACCTCATTGGAGTACTCGTCAATCCCAACAGAAGCCAACCTAAGCAACCTCTCGGTTGGGAGCACCAAATGAAGAGAATTTCAGTCCCATCCACAACCATTAATCATGTATGATTGAACGGAGCGCCACAACGTCTCCTCATCAAGGCTGATCATCGCACAGTCCCTAAGGCAATCTTCCCCAAGCCACCAATCGACCCAGAAACGGACAGATTCTCCGTCCCCTATGATAATCACACCGTTTAGCCCCTTAATCAAACTAGTCCACACCGTTGATGGCCCGATGATAGATGCAAAGTCAGGTCGGGCGTACTTAGCATAGAGAATGTCACTCCAAACCTCGCCCTCATTACTGGAGAGTGGAGAGGAATCTTCAAGTGAGTTTCCTGGTGGTTGTGAGATTCAACGCCCTCATAGCTCGGACACCCAAGCCACCAAGCTCCTTTGGCATGCCGATATCGTTTCAGTTCACGGGATGCACTTTCCTCTTGTCCTCATTGTCTCCCTAAATGAAGCTTTTGCACACCTGGTCAATTTTTTCACAAATATTAGTCGGGAGCACAACCGAAGCCATGGTATAAATAGGAATAGAAGATAACACAAATTTGGTCAGCGTGATTCTCCCGGCGAAGCTCAGCTGTTTGCCTTTCCAGCTACCGAGTCTCGACTTGACTTTGTCGATCAGCGGGGCAAACGTATCCTTGTTGATCCTTTTGTGAAGCACGGAACATTCCGAGATAGCTCCCTAAGTCTTCGGTCACCTCAAAACCACATTCTCCTCTCAACGTCGTGATCACCTCGTTCCCCACGTTTGGGTACACGAACAATCTATTTAACATCTCTTGAATGTATCTTAGTTGCGTAACCAATGCCTCCGCAACGAGGACGATACCATCTGCAAATAAAGGGGGGAGCCAGCGGAGATGGAAATGAGTGTTATTTCAACCATTCCAGGATGGCTCAACCGAAAAGGACTTGTGGGTAGTACCCATAGGTCCCCGGTTCGAACCCCGGATGACCGCTCTTTATTTACCAAATTCAAGGAAACGATGATTATTTTTTATCCCCAAACGGGGATGGGGACAGGCAGTGGCGGAGCCAAGGGGGTGCCGAGCACCCCCTGGCGGCACCCCCTGGCGAAAAAAAAAAATACAATTTTTTTTTTGCATATATTTAGTATTTTTAAGGTAATATAACATATTTAAATGGTATTTGAAACAAGAGTGCTAATTAGCTCAAGTGGTAAAGGAAGGAAGGAAGAAAACATAAAGTTAAAAGGTCTTGGGTTCAAATCTTAACTCTTTCACTTTTTATTTATTTTACCATATCATTAATTTTTCTTAATTTTTTGTTTCTACCAACTATTTCATTAAAAGAATGTCATATTTATGTTTAAATTATGCATTTAACCTTTTCTTTCAATATTGTTTTAAAAATATTTTTTCGTGATTTTTTCCTATATTTTTTGTTTCTCTTCTATTTTTTTGGTTATTACTCTCAACTATGTAAATACAAAGAAAACTTTTAAAAAATCAAAATTTTAGTAATTTTTGAATACTTTCTTTCAAAAAATATTCTTAATAAGTATACACCAAAAAAAAGAAAAATCACAAATTTTTTTTAGCACCCCCGGTCGAGAATCCTGGCTCCGCCACTGGGGACGGGGACATGTTTTAATTAACGGAACGGATGGAGTATTTATTTCAAAAAAAAAAAAAAAAAAACTTGACCACATTAACTGTTGTATTTCCATCCCCAAGAATGGCATTCCGTCTCTGTGGAGAACGCGCCTCACTCGCTGGAAAAAAAACCCCTTCGCCTCCCAAACTAAAGAACCCTATCTTGAAGCAAATCGAACAGCCTGAAACCCTAGGCTATTCCCTATTCATCGTCGCCCTCATTCTGATCGGCCCCTCTTGCGCACCCAATGATGGCCCTATACTTCGTCTTCATCCCGCAACCGGTTGCCAGACAAGGCTATGTGATGGCGGGTTCCAATTGGTTCAAAGTACCACTTCAAATCAAGGGTTTTCGTGCGGGATTAACCTTAATTCAACCCCGTGTGAAATCTGGAGTGCTGAGGGTGATTCTGCATGCTCAAGCGCGATGATTGTTCTTGTGAGGTCAAATCGGCCTCCTCCATGGATTTGCTTCGAGTGTACGGACTCCATTGAAGGCTCGTCGTGGGGGTTTTCGATTGGCGATGTTCTCTCTGTGGTTGCTGAAACTGGTTTGGGGCTATTTCCTGTCATAGCCTCTATAGCCATCCTGCGTTCTCGATTATTGGTCTGTGATCTTCCTTGTTCTAATTCCCTCCTTCTTCTGGTGATTTCTCGCTATATAAGGTGTGGTTGGTGTGTGCAATTTCTCCACACCTCCACACTTCTCTTCTCTCTATTCATACTGTCTTGTGCAAGTGTTTCTAACAAAATTTTCTGGTTTTTTCTTGAGATGGCCACTGCTGCGGGTGACAAAGGGAAGAAACCCTTGGTTGCAGATGATCCTGCTCCTGACATAGCCAACAACTCCATGAGTAACAAAAAGCCGAAGGGCTCAAAGTAGGCGTGGCCACGGGTCAGACCCGGCGGGTCGACGGGTTCGACCCGCCGGGTCAAGGGTCGGGGGAAGGCGACCCGAACCCTAACCCGGGATTTCCACGGGTTGGCGGGTTCGGGTCACCCGGCGGGTCGTCGGGTCGACGGGTTGACCCGGCGGGTCTGACCCGCCGGGTACCCGGCGGGTCGACCCGACGAGTTGGAACCCGGGTTGGACGGGTTTGCACTTGTTTCGGACTCGGAATCTGAATTGTCGGATCGAATTTGTCGAGAAAGGGAACGGAAATTGAACGCCTATGTGTTTGGCAAATATCCTTTCGTGTTCACAAATCATAATTTGACTCTTTAGTCTTTATGTACAAAATACAATATGTAATATTACATCTTATAATTTTCAAAACTAAAAAGTCTACAACTTATAACTCTATAAGTTTTACAAATTACAAAAAAGTTGTACAATATTTGTATTAGGGAGTGTTGGGGGGGAAGGAAGAAGGGCTTGAATCGGTTTTCCGACTGCCTACGTATCCTCCCGGGGGTGAGGAATCAAAGCCCACGTAGTTCTTTTACCTGTATGTCTGAACCCCGGCCCGGTTACCTCCTCTTCTAGTCTTCTTGATCGTCGGATCCTCCACCACCTCCTGAGCCATCTGTGACCGCGCCATCAATGGAGCTCCCAACGGACTCTGTCTCTATTCCGTCATCATCCTCGGAATCAGTCCCCAAGTTGTTCTTCTGCATCCGCATCTCCGCCTTCTTCCAATCTGCAAGGCAAACTTGGGCTTCGAGGTTCTCGGGAAGTAACCTTGATCTCTTCTCCGAAAGAATCTGACCTCCGCGACTAAAAAGCAACCTTGATCATATTGATAGAATGATAGGTGATTGATGGATTGGATGGGATTTGTGATATGAGGAGTCGGGTATTTATAGCCCCGAGTCTACTAGCCGTTACAACGGTTATATTTTTTTTTTAAAAAATAGCTCCGACCTGTGGCCCCACCTCCAACGGTCGTTTTTTTAAAATAGGCCGACCTAGCGGGTCGACCCGGCGGGTCAACCCGACGGGTCACTAATCCCCCGACCCTAACCCTAACCCGCTACCCGCCCCTACCCGCCAACCCGGCAACCCGGACCCGGCGGGTCGTTGACCCGTACGACCCGGCGGGTCACGGGTTGACCCGTAACCCGTGGCCACGCCTAGCTCAAAGCTTCCTGAGGAGATGCACCACTCCGATGATGGCTGTGAGGCGTCACGCAAAGTGAAGGCTGGAGAAAAATTCAAGAGGAAATCTCTCAATAGGGAGAAACTCCTTGCTCTCCAGGGCAAGGTCCAGGAGAATATCAACCTGCTCAATCAGTCCTCGCTATTTGCCACCATCATCGGTGATGCCCTGGAAGCCAAGGATGTGAGGAAAAAACTGAGGTATGTGTGGAAGTCTCTCTCTGGTGGTTTTCAGCTTATTCCAGTTGCCAATAACTGGTTTGAGTTGCGCTTTGATAAAAATGAAGACCGAGCATGGGTTTGGGACAACCGTCCCTTCCATGTTGCTGGGCAACTCATCCTCCTCCGACCATGGAGGTTGGATTTTGATCCTTTGCTGGAATTCGTGTCTCTCTTGGACCTGTGGATTAGGTTCCCTAGTCTACCGGCCAAATATGTCCATGAGAGTATTCTCAGGGACATTGTGAGGGCCAATAAGTTGGGATCGATCATTAAAGTGGCGGCCTTTAACTTTAAGGGAGCTCGTTTTCGCTTCCTTAGAGTGTGTGTTTCTGTCGATGTTACTAAAATTGCTGGCAGGGAGATCTTTGTGATCAATGAGATGGGTGAGGTAGAGTCCTACCCTATGTGGTTTGAAGATTTTCCAATTGGTTGTGGAAGCTGTGGTGCAGAAGACCATGTGTTTGAGGCATGTCCGAGAAGGAGTTTATGCAACTCTGGTGTAGCCATTGATGCTCAGATGATGGCTCCCCCATTGTCTGATGATCAAGCTGCTGCTAATATGGGAGGAGAGTGGGTTCAAGTAGCTGCCAGGAGACCAATTGTGAGACCTCCACCTATGTTTGGACATTCTAAGGAGGAGCTCCTTAAAAGCTTTGGTAAGAATGTCACACTATCTTCTGATTCCTCTTCTTCAAAGTCTCCTGGGAGCTCTGCTGGCAACTCAGCTGCCGCCACTCCTATCCTGATCAATGGCAATGCCTTAGCCCCTGCCCCTCTGTCAATGGTGATGCCTACTGTGCTCCCCTTCGAGAATGCAAACCCAGATGATGAGGAAACTAACTTAAAGGCGGAATTGCAACCCGGTCTTCACTCCTTTACTGCTGACAATGAGGAATGTTTGGAATTTGATGAGGATGATTTTATGGAAGAATGTCTGGTATCTGATGGTCTTGCTGACCCTGGGCTCACACAAGCTGATTATGAGGTAATTTTTCGAGACATTCCCCCATCTGTTGAATTCAAGCTGCCTGATCTAAGTTCTCCTGAGCGCCTGGACGAGTCTCTTTATGTGCATCCTGTGATTCCTGTTGTTTCTCCTGCTGTTTTTGACCATCAAGCTATGAGTGAAGCTTCCAAATCTAAGTCGGGTAAGCGAAAGATGAAGACCGAGGAGGGTGATTCCGCCTGCTCCACCATGACTCTGATGGGTGGCAGCTCTAAGAAGGGTAAGCATGTGTAGTGCATCAGTAACATGGCAGAAGGGTGTTCTCTTTAGTGGCGAAGAGGGCCTCCTTGCCAAGCTAAGAATAAAGCCATTCAAGATCCATGGTGATGTAGGTATGTGTGCTACTGTCTGGTGTTTTATGGGGTATCATTTTGTTTTAAATTGGGACTGTATTGAAAACTCTAAATGCTGTATGGACTCATTTTGTGCAGTTGAGTCTATCTATGTATGTTTATTGCTTAAGTGTAGAAGGACTTTGGTATGGAACATGTTCTGTCATGTAATGCTGTTTGGTAGTATCCCGATTAATGGCATGTTAGTCATATTAAATCAATTGAGTTATAATCTAGCAATTATCCTTACTATCTATAAATTGAAGGTGACAATTACATACACAAATGGTCTGGATAAAAACAATAAGCTATCAAACGATGATAATTTAGGAACTATTAATCCTAGGAAAAGTCGAAACCACCATGTCATAAATGCAAGGTGTATACAATATCTGTGTATGAAGAAATTACCTTGTTTCTTCATGCAACACAAAGGTTATTTATGAAGATTTGTTTTTGGAATATAAGGGGGATTGGTAGGCCTAATCTATGGACAGAAATCAAAGCTATGAGACTAAATGAGCACATAGCTGTAATGGCAGTGGCAGAAACTAAGACGGAGAGAATACCGACAAAGAAAACATGGATGGTAAGTGGGTTTAACAAAGCAATTTGGTCACCGGGTAATGGAAGATCGGGTGGCATAGGACTAATGTGGAATGAGAATTATATGCTAAATGAAACAATAACAGTAGAAATTCATCTGCCCAGAATCATTGGTGTAAAATATTCAAATGTTAGTAACAGTTTTAACGGAATGATCTTCTTTGTCTATGGACCCTCAAACACAGCAGAAAAGGCGGAATTCTGGAATGAGTTAACTAACATTATCGCCCAACAAACCCTACCTTCCATCGTTATAGGAAATCTAAACGAGATTGGGAATAATAATGAGAAGATGGGAGGTGCCATATACAATTTTACTAGATTTCAGAGATTGAATGATTTCAAAAACCAGACTGGACTTCTAGAGATCCCTGCAGTCGGAAACCCCTTTACATGGAGAAGAATGGTGGATGGTGAGGACAGTATTAAAGAGAAACTGGATCGTGTGCTCGTACAACACCAAATTTTAGAAACTTATTCAGATATTGTAGCCACAAATGGAGCCTTCTCCACATCCGATCATTGCCCTATCACTGTCATACTGAATAATCAATCTCAATTCAAGCCACCACCTTTTAAATTTGAGAATATGTGGTTAAAGAGAAGAGATTTTCGCAATGTAGTTAAGCAAGCTTGGAGAACAAGACATAATGGGTCAGCCATGTTCCGATTAGTCTCAAAACTAAGAATAGTTAAGCAGAATGCTAAGGTATGGAATAAGCTTACATTCGGGAATGTTTTTAGACAGATCGACATTGTGGAAAAGGATCTGGTAATATTACAATCCGCAAATGTCTCTAACACATCTAGTGGCAATAAAACCAAAGAAGAAATGCTCATTAAGAAAAAAGAAGCGCTACTACGATATCAAAAAGAGTACTAGGGTCAAAGGGCAAAATCCAAACACATCAAAATGACGAACTGTAACTCAGCATATTTCCACAGAATAGCTACAGGAAGGAGAAATAGGAAAATCATTAGGCAAATCACAACAGCAGAAGGAACACTAGTCTTTGGAGAAGAAAATATATGCAACGAGATTAGACAAGATTTTGTGATGAGGTTTTCTAAAGAACAAATAAATAAAAGAATGTTACAAGATTATCTAGAGTTAATCCCCTCATCTATTACTGAGGATGAGAATAACTATCTTATCGCTCAACCATCTAATAGGGAAATAAAGGATACGGTCTTAATGTTAGGTCAGAACAAATCCCCAGGTCCAGACGGTATGACAGCTGAATTTTTTAAAGAATACTGGGACATAGTTGGGTTAGATGTCACTCGTGCGGTTAAGGCGTTCTTCCATTCGGGCAAGCTTTTACGACAAATAAACCACACCTTCATTACACTATTACCTAAATGTGATAACCCCGCAAAAACAAGTGATTACAGACCGATAAGTCTATGCTCAACCCTTTATAAAATAATTTCCAAAATCCTCACAGAAAGACTAAAAAGGGTAATTGGAAAACTAATCCATCCTCTGCAAGGAGCATTCGTATCGGATAGGGCAATTCAGGATAATGTATTGATTGCACACGAAATTTTTCATTCCTTCAAAAATCGAAAGGGTGCGGATGGTTGGGTAGCTATTAAACTCGATATGGAGAAAGCCTATGATCGAGTCGATTGGGATTTTACATCTGCCGTCTTACAGAAGTTTGGTTTTCATACAAAGTTTATCGACCTCATAATGGAATGTGTAACCACGGTTTCCTTCTCGGTCCTTGTTAATAATGGCCCAACTGAAGTATTCAAAGCAAAGAGAGGGCTTCGTCAGGGGGATCCGCTTTCCCCTTTTCTGTTTATCCTTGGTGCTGAAGTATTAGCTAGAAAACTGTCGGCTGAAGCTCTTCAGCCAAAATCGGGTATAGGATTCAAATTTAATCGTGCTACAGTGAGAATCCCGTTCCTCTCATTTGCAGATGATATCATTATATTCTCAAAAGGAAATATGGAGTCATGCAATAGGGTCAAAACAATTATGACCGAATATTGTCAAATATCAGGGCAAAAGATCAATTACACAAAATCCGCGTTTCAATGCTCTCCGGGCATAGCGTCTACCAGGGTCCCAAGCATCGTCAGCACCCTCAATATAACCAATCAGACAAAATTGGATAAGTATCTCGGTTGTCCAATAATTAACGGGCGTGTCAACAAAACGCCATTTGAGGAAATCATCAACAAGACAAATTCCCAGTTATCCAAGTGGAAAGCTAATACTTTATCACAACAGGGACGCTCGATCCTTATTAACTCAAACCTGTCAGCAAAACCATTGTACGTTATGCAAAGTTTTATGCTACCAACATCAATGCACTCCAACCTGGATAAAATAAATAGATCGTTTTTCTGGAATAAGGACTTACAATACAAACCATTGATTAGCTGGGATAAAATCTGTAAAACTAAAAATGCAGGGGGGGGCTTAGGTCTAAGGAAAACCAAAGACATGAATATCGCCTTACAATTAAAGTTACTATGGAAAATTTTGGCGGAACCAGATAACATATGGGTCAAAATTATCACTGCAAAATATATAAAGGACACCCATATTCTAAGGTATCAGAATAATGGAAATGCATCATGGCAATGGTCACATTTAAGGAAATTAATCGATCCAATCCGAAAAGGTTTACGCTGGTCTGTAGGCAACGGAAAATCTATTAAGTTTTGGGAGGATAATTGGGGCCCACCTAACCCATTAAAACTTCACTGTACAGATATAGATAATATTGACCTAAATAGCACGGTAGACGAATTTATAGCCAATAATGCTTGGAGCATACAGAAACTCAAACAGGTTCTAGCAGATGATTTAGTACTACACATAGGTGCAATCCCTCTGCCGGTATGCCCCATTGAGGACAGGTTGTATTGGTGGCCGGACAAGAAAGGTTGATTCACAACAGCTAGCGCCTACAACCTAGTCACAAATGCTCTTGAACTAGTAGGTAATGACAATGCGTGGATTTGGAAAATAGATGCCCCGCCCAAGATAAAAAAAAATCTATGGAAAGTATGCAATGATGGATTACCCACTGCTGGGAAATTAGCTAATAGAGGATTATCAATCCCACCATACTGCGAACTATGTAATCATCATCATGAAGATGTTGTCCACCTACTTTTTGAATGTAAATTCTCTTCTATAATGCAGAGTCTAGATAATGCTGGGAAATCTGTAATTGAAAATGAAATTCAATCATCAAGAAATATCAAAATTATAATGGGTAAGATTGGGCAAATTTTGACCAAGGAGGAGAAACAAAGATGGGCCTTCAACTGGTGGACGATATGGTTAACCAGGAACCTTCTGATTTTCCAGGAGGAGAAACTGCCTACCCAAATAGGTTTTCAACAAAAAGTGGAGGTGAACCAACAGAATTGGATTAGAGCGAATATGGCTGATCAGGAAAGTCATTCTGTGAGCAGGCAAGAGAAGAGTCCAATGGGTAAAGGAAGGACAAAGAATAGAGTAAGGTGGAAAAAAAACGCCACCAAGTTGGATGAAACTTAATTTCGATGGTTCTTCAACTCACAATCAACAAAGTTCCATTGGTTTTGTCATACGAAATGAGAATGGTACAGTGTTAGCAATAGAAGGAGATAAAATTGGAAAACAAACACCCCTTATGGCAGAAGCGCTCGCCTTGAGAAAAGGATTTATGTGCGCTAAGCAATTAAACATTAGCAAACTCATTGTTGAAGGTGATTCCCTTATCATCATTGATTACTTCAAAAAGGGTACAAAATGTCCATGGGAAATTGAACTAGTATTATCTGACATTAGTTCCTTACTAATTGGGATTAACGAAGTCTTGTTTACACATGTTCTTCGTGCTGGTAATTGCGTGGCTGATCGGGTTGCACACCTTGCCCACGCAACTAATAATCCCAACCTCCACAGCGATTCTGATCTTTATGATCTCATCCAAATGGATGCTATCGGGTGACGACTTTGTCACACCTGAATTTTTACCGAATCAACAAAAAAAAAAGTTGTATTTCCATCCCCCGAACCGTAACATAAACCTTATAAAAACCTAAACCCCGAGTTCGGTAGCCGATTTTGGGCCGGTTCTCGGTTTATGATTGAGCCTTGGAGATCAATGTAGTTGTTTAGCAACCCATAAGGCCATAATATGGATATCGCTAGGATCTGGATTTTTTTTTTTTGGGTGTGAAAACACCATTGATTCATTCCAAATCTTCCAAACATACGGCACAAACATTCTGCTATGGACACAACCCAAACTCAAGAGTTATATTATTATGAAAACTTGTTAAAAATGGAACTTCCTATTAAGAATATATAGGTTGATGGTGGAGAGAGTTGTAGTTATATATGATATGGGACTTGTTACTGACACGGTCAAATTTTCGCCGATTGCACAACCAGTCACTGACTTCCAGCAATGGAATCAAGGCCCCTATCAATACTAAAAGTCGATGACAACACCGTGCGACTGGCGAAATTGAACTGTGTAGTAAGCCTTGTTGCCCGAGGACCTTAGTGAGCACTTGTGCTGATGATGCTCGGGCAGTCAGGCACCAAGGCACCGAAGAAATTATTCTCATACGAAAAGATTGAATGAAAAAGGGAAGAGAGTAGAGACATGATCTCTCGATTTTGGCTTACTACAGTTTGCGGGGCCTTTAATTCGTGACCAGCTCTTGTCCTCTTTGGGATGGGTATTGGCGAGACTCTTAACCAATAATTCGTTGACTTGGTTTGAACCACGTTAATAGTACGACACATGGAAAGCACTCAACATGAACCATCCTCGAGGTTTTACACATTTGGGTCTACCAATATTCAACTATTCAAGGCTTCAAGGTGTAAAACGCATAGGATTGGTCTCGTCGAAACCGCAATTCCATTTCACTGAGATTTCAAATAGTAAAAGAACAGCAAACGGGCATTAATGCGAAGGCATACCGTAAAATATACAAATGTTCTTCCTTGTGGCTCTAGCAAAGGCCCTCCAGCCTAACTCTTCCATTTCCACAATTTCCAAAGAGACCATTAGACCGAAAACCCCGGTCCCCATAAAAAATATCTCAGCTCTTTAAAGCAGGCAAACGCCAATGTCGCCTAAGATTATTTTTTCGAAATCATCATGAAAAATAAACCAACAAAAAAAGATGCAAAGATAGCATTTAGCTTAAGCTGCTGATTCTCTTGCTATCTTCTCTGCCTTGGCAATGACCTCTTCAATACCTCCAACCATGTAAAATGATTGTTCTGAAAGATCGTCATATTTGCCATCCAAAACACCCTGCCAATATGAAGGGTAAAACCCTTAGAATCGCCCTAATGACTTCAAACCCATAAAAACATGTATGAGGGATGATGGTATATTTGTTACCTGGAAGCTGGTGATGCTTTCCTTCAACTCAACATACTTTCCAGGAGCACCCGTGAAAACCTCAGCAACATGGAACGGCTGACTCAAGAACCTTTGAATCTTACGAGCACGAGCAACAGTCAGTTTGTCATCTTCACTGAGCTCATCCATACCCAAAATGGCAATGATATCCTGAAGATTCTTGTAGTTCTGAAGAACCTTCTGGACACCACGAGCAGTGTTGTAGTGATCCTCTCCAAGAATGTGGGGAGAAAGCATACGTGATGTGGAATCAAGTGGGTCCACAGCAGGGTAGATACCAAGCTCAGAGATCTGATCAGCCACAGACAGACTTATAGCAGGCCATGACAGTTTTTGGTTTAAAAACAGCAAAAAATATTTGGATATAATTACCTGACGAGACAACACAGTAGTGGCATCCAAGTGAGCAAAGGTTGTAGCAGGAGCAGGATCAGTCAAATCATCAGCAGGCACATAAATAGCCTGGACAGAAGTGATGGAACCCTTCTTGGTGGTGGTGATACGCTCTTGAAGGCCTCCAAGGTCAGTAGCCAATGTAGGTTGATAACCCACGGCAGAAGGAATACGTCCAAGCAAAGCAGACACCTCAGAGTTGGCCTGTGTGGAGAGAGGAAGAAAAACAACTCAGATTTCATAACTTCAATGCAACAAAAATTCATGCACCTAAAACGAAATGTCTGCCTAAATCCTTACCTGGGTAAAACGGAAAATGTTATCGATAAAAAGCAGCACATCTTGCCCCTCAGCATCACGGAAGTGTTCAGCAACAGTCAAACCAGTGAGACCGACACGGGCACGAGCACCAGGAGGTTCATTCATTTGCCCATAGACAAGAGCACATTTGCTTTCAGCCTAATGTATGGAGAGGATGAGACGTTAAAACAAGCAATTATATCACTGGAGACTAACTTTTAGAAATAGGAAACAATCGATAGCATGTAAGAGGAGATATTAACCTGTTGGTCACCTAGCTTGATGACACCACTCTCAATCATTTCCTTGTACAAGTCATTACCTTCACGGGTACGCTCACCAACACCAGCAAAAACAGAGAAACCACCTGATGAGGAAAACCAACACATGAGAACATAACAATGGAAGTCCAAAGAGAACAGCACAAATCTTAGATAGGGGAAAAATGATCATTCATTACAAACCATGAGCTTTAGCAACATTGTTGATAAGTTCCATAATAAGCACAGTTTTGCCAACACCGGCACCACCAAAAAGTCCAATCTTTCCTCCCCTTTGGTATGGAGCAAGAAGATCGACAACCTGCAGGAATGTGGTTGAGCAGAGAGAAGAAAAAACAGAAATGAGCCCACAGATTGAATATGAGCCCTGTGTATCAACAGAAGAAAAAACAGAAAGTATAAAAGACCTTGATTCCAGTAACAAGGATTTGCTGCTCAGTAGCTTGCTCAACAAAAGCAGGTGCCTCTCTGTGGATTGGCAAGAAATGGTCGGTCTCTAATCACATGTCATTTAGAAAGGCAGTTAGCAGTTAGCGAAATCAGAGAAAAAAAATACATAACTAGAATGATAGAAAACCCCAAAAGGAATGAAGGTTCCTTACTGATATCACCCCTATGATCAATGGGCTCCCCAATTACATTAATAATGCGGCCAAGAGTAGCCCTTCCTACAGGGACCTGTAAAAATATTATGACCAATTACATATGAATAAAAGATTTCGCTTTCAGTGATAATATATTTTTATCATAAAGCTCAGTTTCTCATACACAAAAAATGAAAAAGGAATCCATTCAACAAATTGACTAAATTCACTAAAAGCATCATTACCATCACGAACTCCACAAATGTGTGACAGCTAGAGACAATGAGCATAATACATTTTCAACAGAAATTGACAAGAAGATAACAACCTCGAATGAACAACACTTGGCATCATCTATGGACATCCAGAAATACCATTTAATACAACAGCAAAAATAAATTTTGCAATTGCTATTTCGGATGCACAGTGACTAGATGATACAATGATTCGAAACACCATGGAATTTGAAACATAAGATTATAATGAATAGCCCACAAATTTAGGGGGGGGGGGGGGGGGGACTCCATGAAGCCCACAACATAATCAACTAGTAACAATTGACCAATAACATTACATAAAACATGGTGCAAGAAGGAATTCAAACAGGAACAAATTAACAACTGAACTGCAACACTACGAACAGAACAAAAGTGAAGGAAAGATTCAAACCGATCTAATCAAAAGGAGGTGGAAATGTACAGCTAAAATCTAGAGTGGAATGATAATGATGAGTGTGATATATGGCAGATTAAACACTACTGAACCCACTACTTATATCAGAGATTCACATGACAGTGTAGAAAGTGCAAACCAAAAAGGTATAAACATTTATTCCGCAAAGATTTCAAAACCCATCCAACGGAACAAAATGCCATGGAATTTGAAAGAAAGTTCATAATTGCTATTTCAAATCCATGGTGACCAAATGATCCGATGGAAAAACAAACACTACGCAAAGGGGGTGGAAGAAGGAGCTCAAAAATTAACAAACTAACAATTGAACTATAACATTACACAAAAAACCAGTGCATCAAAGAATTCAATCAGATCTAATCACAAGGAGGCGAAAATGTAAAGCAAATATCTAGTCTAGAAGGATTATGGTGACCTGGCCTCTATCATTGCAGATCAAACAAAACTGAACTTGGTGAAAAATTACAGCATAGAAAGTGCAAACCAAAACGGTACGAACTTTTATTCCGCAAAGATTTCAAAATCCCGTCCATTGCAAATCAAGACAAAACCTAAAACCAGATCTAAAAATTCAAATCCTGGATAGAATAAACAGAATCTCAGATAAAATGCCTTACAGTAATGGGAGATCCGGTGTTCAAAACCCCTTGGCCCCTGACAAGCCCCTCAGTACCATCCATAGCGATGGTTCTCACCATGCTCTCCCCCAGGTGCTGAGCGACCTCAAGCACCAACCTAACTTCATTGTCCAGCACCTCAAGGGCCGTCAGGATCGGAGGCAAACCCTCGTCAAATTTCACATCAACGACGGCGCCGATCACCTGGCAAACCTTCCCGATCGAGCCCTTACCGGTGAATTCGTCAGTGATCTTCCCGCTCCCGCGGCTTGCACCCTTCGTCGGTGGAGTGGCAGGAGCTGAAGCCGGAGCAGCCGAGGAGGTAGCGTAGTCAACGGCGCGGTTGAGAAGGTAACCATGGGGGGAAGAGCGAGAGTAGGTGGAGGGTTTGAAGGCGGAGAAAGACGGTTTTGGAGATGATCGGCGAAGGGATGACCGAAGGAGAGAGGATAACACCCTTCGAGACGCCATGGGAGGATGGATGAGAGAGAACAGAGTCTAGGGTTTGGTAATGACAGCGAATGGCCCTCTTTTGTAGATCCAAAAATCCAGTAGTGCTACGACGTCGTTTTGATGTTTTATTGGTTTGGTTCTTTGTATTCTTTGTGGGGTACTGATTGAGTCTGATTCACCGCGGTATTAGGGGAGAACGGTAGTTGGCTTACTTATGGGGGTGGGTTGTTTTGAGTTCGGATTAATGTCGAGTACGATGACTCTTCGGGAGAGGTCGGATCGGATCTGTTTACCTAAATATCGATTCAATTGAATCAAATCGTGTTTTCGAGTCAATTTCAGTTGGGTTGAATCAGGTTTCGGTAAAATTGACTTGTAACTGAATAGGTTTCAATTGTGTTCTTCGGTACAATTCCTTCAAAAGAGAAACTAGCATTTGGTGTAGAAGGAAGCCGAAATGGTTCATTTTCATGTGGTAGCTTTTATAGTCGATTTAGACGAGATATGTAAGGGAGCCGAGGTGGTTCACTGCTTTGCATTGGCTTTGGACAATGAGTAGCGATATCACAAATAACGGTATCGATGAATGAGCAGCAATATGGCTGATAAATGATGTCTTGTCGAATAAGTGACGATATGGTCGATAGGTGGCAATGGTTAGCAGGTTATTAAGTTAGGGTCGTATAAGGTCTACGATATACGTAATGCTCAAAGCCATGAACAGGCGATGATGTCAATATCGACGCGAATGTCATTGATATTATCCAAGGCTCAATCCCATAAATAAATAAAAGCCCCTAAACCGCACAACTTAGATACAATTTATGTGTACTTTGTCCCTTCAAATAAACCATTTATGCAAATTTCCAAGTAATAATGCAGTTGTAGAGGGTGATCTACTACCTGGAGTTGCCGTGCCTGTTTATCCTTTCGTCATTGTGTTTTCTCAAGGACGATGCACCAATTGGACTTATCGTAAAAGCGGTCTACGATAACTGTGTTGTCCATCCCAGATACTAACCTGGAAACACAGGGAAACAAGAACAATGCACATAACATAAGAAACAAGTGGATGATGAAAGCATTTGTTTGACACTAAAGAGATGTTGTTTAAATGGATAACCTTTCAAGCTCGCCCTCGCTGAAAACATGGTAATATCGGTTGTACACTACAGTGCCCTTTTTATCGTCTTTCTTCGCAAGGCCATCGGCAAGGGCAGTTGCAGAAGCACCGCTCACTTCTGCACGATGATAAGGCAAGTTCCATGGAACGAAGTATTCCTGCTGGTCATTTTTATCCCTATTCTGTGCAGCATCTGATGAATCTAGATCCTGATTACTCAACAACTGGTTTTCCTCTGGTTTCCTATTAAGGGTGTCCTTGGAATCTTCCGTTAGTTTACGTGAGACACCGTCCTCGCTTTCTGGAATGCTCTCAAGTGGGACAGCCCTGGGACTACGAACACGAGGACTACCAGGTCCAACCCACTCCTCTACGCACTTTTGGTTTAGTGGAGTCCATTTGTTAAGTAAGCCTTTATCCTCTTGCTCTGCTGCCCATACTGTTATTAGCACCAAGCCACCTGTCCGAACCACTCGAACTAACTCTTCGATCGTCTTTCTCCTTCTACTAGCTGTACTCAAGTGATGCAGTACAGCAATTGAGATCACTGCATCAGCAAAGTTATTTCTGTAAGAGAGACTTACTGCATCAGCAACCACAACTTCATGTCCTCGATCAGCACAGATATTAACTAGTGGAGCACTAATATCACAGCCTATAAAGAAACACTCAGGATTCAGACCCAGGTACTTCCCATTTCCACACCCTACATCCAAGACAAGAGACCCTTTAGCTAGAGAGCTCAGGAATAATGCAACCTTCGGCCACTTTGCAAATCTAGTTGAGCTAAAGTGAGGGGCAATTGCATCATAAACACGATGAACATAAGTCTTTTCAATTTGAGGGGTGATTAATGATCCAGACTGCTGCTTTTGGGATTCTTTATCAGAAACTGTAGTACTAAATGCAAGATGAGGTACTTTGATATCCCTCATAGAATAGGAATGTACTGATTCAAATTTGCACACGACTATCCGTAGAAAGTTGATTTTCAATCTTCGAAAATATATACCAAACTTCAGATCAAATAGAATCAACCCAAAACATGGGATCTCCAAACATTATCCTGCAGGGACAAAACATAAATGTCACTGTGTTATCATATCATACATATAAAAGGCAATAACTCCTTAGGAAAAGCGTTGTCAGCTTATCTACAGTGCGTGTTACTTGGTCAGTTGTAAGAACTTTCGACCTTAGTTTGCGACATTTGGTCAGCACAAATCTCATTTTCAAAAAGGCTAACTACTCCTCAGTCCTCACCTTGTTTGCTATGTACATCAGTCTCACAATGATAAAAGAATTTTTATATATAATGAACATCAAAACCTAAGCTTCCTTAGCCATGTTTGTCATCATATCATGTACACATCCTTCTCACCATCAAATAATAATTTTAATTTTTTTTAAAAAAAAAAAAAGATCAAAACCTAAGCTTACTTAGCCATGGAAGGTTGATCCTGTTTAACATCGATATGCTCAATACTCCCATCAAATGGAAGGTTGCGCCTATTTACCTAGCATCAGCATCCGTTTTATGTAATTGAAGGGGGGGGGAGGGGGGGAAGGCAGATGAAATGGCCATCAAATTAAGTTAACTAGGTTTTCCTCTTTCCAGTACCTTCCCTCTTCCTCTGAACTGCAATTGTATGAAATATGAAGCAATTTAAAAGTGTCAAAACTTGTTGATCAACAATAAAAGAAACTTTATATTTTCTCAACTGGTAAACATAACACCACAAAACTACCAATTCTACCAGAATGTGTCAAGATTTCTGGAGGGATCAGGAGCAGATAGAAAGGATTAGACCTCCATTTATTCTGGATATTTTGGTTGTGTGTACAAATAAAAGGTCGATAATTGATAATACATGAGAGGCGCGGGAGAGAACACAAAAATCAAACAAAAACAAAACCCTAGAACACAAAATTCAAAAAGAACCAATTAAAGAACATGGGAGGACAAACCTTCAAATGGACTTGTTGTTCCCATTAAAATAAAGACATTTGATGGTTTTTTAATTAAAAAATCTACAATTTGATTTGATAAATGGTGGAGCGTACCTAAATGTAAGAACTTTAATATATATATCAAGATTTTTTTTTTCATTTGGTACCTTCTTTCATGCACATTCTCATCAATTACATGCATAACTTTTGAGTTGAATTTGCTTAAAAAAATTACATGTAAGTTGAAGCCAAGTTATCATCTCATTCGCAATAAAAATAATCAATTGCATTAAAAATGATCTGTTGTTTATATAATTCGCTTTGCCAAAAAGCAATATATATATGGATTATTATAAATCTCTCTACCTATTTCATAAATATAATAACTTTTTTAAAAAAATTGTAATTTATATAAATATAAATGTGATCATATTATAAATAGAAATCTAAAAATTTTAATCAATACAATATGAATTTCCACAAATGATGTGCCATGATAGGGGAAGATAACTTATAATAAATAAATAATAAAATGTTGTAAAAATGAAATAAAATAGACTGCAATCCTTAATTTAGGAGGGGGAAAATACCTTATTAGAATAATAATTAACGACACAATGGGACTAACTGATCACCGGCCAGTCGGCCACCAATCTTAGAGGCTCCAGAGAGAAGGTTTCTCGTAAAATAAAATGTAAGGATCATCCAGTTCTATTTATAAGAGAATTAACAATATTGTAACGGCCCGAAGGAATAATGTCATTTAAATTAATTAATTATTTGAAATATGAATTGTGTATGTTACGAAATACCAAAAGCCAAACATTGAAAATAGAGGGTTTAATTTTGATTATTCAAATTAGTATGAGTATTAATGCATGATCGTTACAACATGAAAAGTGTGATTAAAAACAAATGATCATACTATAATAATCAGTTTAAAAAATTGTATGTAATTATTTAGTTCATAAAAATTAGTTAGAAAATATCACAAAGCATAAAATGAAATTAAGGGAATATAAACAAAATTTTAATTAAAATAATTAAGATAAAAATAATTTTTTAATTAGTTGAATATAAATAATAACAAAAAATATTATGAATATGGTGTAACAAATTATCAAATTAGGCATATAATTGACGCCATTAATTGTCATATAATAATCTGTCATATAATTCATGAGAGAAGCCTCTTAAAAAAATACACACAAAAAAATGTTGTAAATGAGATTTGAACTTGAGACCTCAAGTAATACTTCCTATATCTTAACCATTGAGCTAAAGCATCTAATTTGTTATAAAATGGGATGAAAATGACTAAATTGAGTTGGTTAAAACATGGAAGTAAATAAGCAATAAATGGTGCATGAACACAACTTTTTATATTATATATATATATAGATAGATAGATAGATATAGATATAGATATAGACTGGAACAAACTGGATGACGATAAAGCAAGAAGCGGCAAATGAAATAGGTAAATCAATACTCCCTCCTTCAAGCAATCATTGGCCTCAAGGATCAATCCACTCCCTAGACATCTTGGTAGTTGTTGTTTCCCTTGTAGTGCCAATGTCCATCGTGAGCAAAAAAGGTTTCAAATCATCAGTGTCTTTCCTATGCTCATGATGGACCGCAGCGATGCGACCCAATGCTACTTCATTTCTTAATTCATCTATTCATATACTTTACTCTTGTGCGCATTATTTAGCTTATCATCCCTTTTTTCTAGGTTAATCTAAGTGATTTGGATGTTCTTTGATGGCATTTCGTTTCAGACATTCATGAGGCGGGAGTGACATACACTATATTTGAGGGGGTAGAAGGTAAGCGTAATTGCGTCTTTTCTTTTTTTTTTTTCTTTTTTGTGTGTGTGTGTTTGTGCAATGAACGCCGAACGGAGAGGAAGGGTAGGGCGAGCCGTCGAGCGCTAAGCCCTGTTGGAGGCAAACAGAGCCGACGTCGGAGACAAAAGCGGCGGCGCAGACCCCGGAGGAGGATATCGGCGGCGGAACAATCATCTCCTCCGTTTGCAATCCATCTCTCGGACGGTTCTGGCCGGAATCCAAACCCACACCTCTCTCCTCCTTCCTCCTCCTCCAATTGTCCGGTCTGAATCTGTGCCGACTCCGTCTTCGATTCAACAACTACCGACTTCGATTTGAGCCCCCACTCCTGACTCCAATTCCTCCGGCAAGAGCGACGCTCACTCCCGACTCCGATTCCTCCGGCGAGAGCCGGAATCTGAACCCGCACCTCTCTCCTTCTTCCTCCTCCAATTGCCCAAATCTGTGCCACCGCTGGAGAAGGCCGGAATCCGAACCCTCCCCTCTCTCCTCTTTCTTCCTCCGACCTCCTCCAATTGTCCGAATCTGGGCCACCTCCGATTTCTTATGGTCCGCGTCTTGGGTTGTTGTCGTTAGCATCGTCCCCTTGTACTTTCCCTCTAGAAAGCTCCCGTCCACATAGAACACCTACGACATGAGGAAAAGATACAGTTGGCACACATTTGAAGGGACATGACACAAATGTCAATGTGTCTAGCTTACAAAACCTTTGAACTGACACATTGTCAAATTAGTAGTGATTGGGACATGTTAAGATATTATAGTTATACAAAAGATTTGGTCTCATCCTAATTTAAGATACGTGTAAATCATAGCTTTTAGTTTCCTTGATTATAGCTTACTGTTTGTATATTCCCTGTATAAATTGTCATCAAATGGAATGTGAAAATCATCCTTTTCCACAAACATCACTTTCTTATATGGTATCATCGTAGCCTTCGGTCCTTAACCATGTCGTCCGATGGCCAATCACCTAACGCTTCCGCCACTCAAATCCTCTTTACTGCCGCTGGTGGCGCCTCAGCCAACCTCCAATTCCCGGCGCTTGCAGTCCGTCTTGACAGAACTAACTACTTCCTCTGGTGTGGAACAGTCCGCTCTGCGCTCGAGGCATATGAACTTGAATCCTTCTTGGTTTCTGGCAAGGCTCCATCTCCGACCTTGTCACCCAAAGAAGGTTCAACAGTCAGTGATCCCAATCCTGCCTTTCCTCCTTGGAATCGCAAAGACAAGCTCATCTTGTTATGGCTTCGTTCTACCCTCACTACTCCAATGTTGGGGATTGTAGCTCGTTGCAAAACCACTTCTGAAGTCTGGCTCGTGCTCGAACAGATGTTTCATTCTCAAACCCGGGCACGCCAAATGCATCTCAAGCAGCAACTCCAAACACTCACCAAGGGCTCTTCGTCAATTCTCAAGTACATCGAGAAGAAACGGGCCATCTCGGATTCATTGGCTGAATGCTTGACGATTGTTTCTGATGAGGATTTTGTGTCCTTCATTCTTTTTGGCCTTGGCTCGGACTATGGTCCTTTCAAGTCTGCTCTTAACATTCGGTCTGAGCCTGTCTCTTCCAACGAATTGATCGGGCTGCTTCTCCAAGAAGAGTAGCGACTTGAGGATGACAACAAGGATCTCTCTCCGCTCTCTGCTAATGTTGCTGCTAAAGGCCATTCATCTGGTCGCTCGGGTCACACTCCTGACTCTACCCAGACCCCTATCGATCGCCCCAAACTTCAATGTCAGATTTGCTCCAAGAACTTCCATGATGCTCGCAATTGCTATCAGCGTCTCAACGTCAGTGAATTCCCACCGACCCGTCGCCCTGATAAGCAATCATCCAGGAAATCAGCATCCAATTCCAAGCAAGCGTACACTGTCTCCGGCAACAGCCCATCCACTCTCACTGATCCGTGGATTGTCCACTCTGGAGCAACGAACCATGTGGCTGCTGATCTCGGAAATATGAGCATTCAATCTGAGTATACTGGTACCGACAACTTGGTTGTTGGGAATGGTCAGTCCCTCCCTATTTCTCATATAGGTCAATCGATTTTAACTGCCAGGCATGTTTCTAATTCTCTCTCTCTCAAAAATATTCTTGTTGTTCCCAAAATTTCCAAAAATCTCATTAGTGTCTCTCAATTATGCAAAGATAATAATGTTATTCTTGAGTTTCATGCTAATGCTTGTTATGTCAAGAACTTGCAGGGTCGGATTATACTAAAGGGGGTCGCTGAGAATGGTTTATATCGGCTTTCATCCAGTCCATCGTCATCTTGTCCTAGTGTCTATGTGGGTGAACGTGCGTCGGCTACCTGTTGGCACCATCGCTTAGCTCATCCATACGAGTCTGTCTTGCGTCGTCTTTTGTCTGATTATAATTTACCAATTTCTACAAATAAAATGTTGTCACCTTGTAGTTCCTGTCAGTTGGGCAAAAGTCATCACCTACATTTGCCCAACTCCCATGTCTCTGCTGAACAGCCCTTTGATTTGATTTATTCGGATGTATAGGGCCCTGCTCCTATTGCTTCTATGAATGGTAATCGGTACTTTGTTTTGTTTATTGATGATTGCACAAAATTCATTTGGGCTTATTTTCTTACTCACAAATCTCAAGTGTTATCAGCTTTCATTCAATTCAAGACGATGATTGAAACACAATTCTCCACCAAAATCAAAGCCCTTTAATCTGACTGGGGTGGTGAATACCGCAATGTATCATCCTTCTTACAAACTCATAGTATTATACATTGCATTTCATGTCCTTATACACCTGAGCAAAATGGAGCATCTGAAAGGCGCAATCGAATTATTGTTGAGAAAGGTCTTGCACTTCTTGCTCATTCTAAATTGCCTATAAATTTTTGGGAGCAAGCATTTCATACTGCAATTTATCTTAGCAATAGGACAATTACACCTACCCTTAAACACAAATCCCCTTATGTTTGTTTATATCATCGTCAACCGGATTATCGATTTCTTAAATCATTTGGTTGCTTGTGTTATCCATACATCCGTCCTTATAACAACACTAAGCTCGAATATCGTTCGGTGCCTTGCATTTTCATAGGCTATAGTGCTAGGCATAAGGGCTATTTATGTTTTCATGTTGCCTCTTCTCGTACATACATTGCAAGACATGTTATTTTTGATGAATCTATTTTTCCATTTCCTGAACACAGCCCCTCAAGCATGCAGACCCGTCACTGCACTCTTTGCTCCCTCTTCAAACCCTTCAAGCTGCTGCATTAGTCGAACCTCTTGGTCCCTCTTCTCCGCAGCTCACGTCCTCTGTTGAGTCCCCAGGATCGCCTTCCACTGGTGATCATGCTCACTCCATGTCTTCTACGCCTATCCCCTCATCCAGCTCCCATTCCAACAATCCGTCGTCCGGTCGCGCGTCTGTGGCTGATTCCAGCAGTGCAGCAGTCCAAACCTCTGGCCTCTTGCCAACAGCTGATAGCTCCACGCCATCTTCTTCCTCTACTTCAGGTCTCACGCCATCCCCAATTCCCATGATGGAGCTGTCCTCATTTGAAGCCAGTTCAGCCGCTGAACCATATCCGAATGCCCCGGCGTATTTCCGACCTGCTGTGAACTCAGAACACCCAATGGTAACGAGAGCTTCTACCACTTCTCTTAAACCTAAGCTTTTTTCAGCCACCAAATATTCATTGCAACCTGATATACATGAACGTGAACCGAAAAATTTCCTTCAAGCTACAAAAAATCCCAATTGGCAACATGCTATGCAGTTAGAATTTGATGCCTTAATGTTTAATAGGACTTGGGACTTAGTTCCCAGGCCTCGTTATGCTAATGTTGTGGGTTGTAAGTGGGTTTTTAGGATCAAGCGGAAACCAGATGGCTCTATTGAGAGGTATAAAGCTCGCCTGGTGGCGAAGGGGTTTAATCAGGAAGAGGGTGTCGATTATTTTGACACATTTAGTCCCGTCATCAAGCCTACAACCATCTGAGATGTTTTGAGCATTGCTGTAACTCAGAATTCGCAACTTCGTCAGGTTGATGTCAACAATGCCTTTTTAAATGGCGAGTTGGCTGAGACAGTCTACATGGAGCAACCGCAATGGTTTATTACTTCTGATCAATCGACATATGTTTGCAAGCTTAAAAAGGCTCTCTACGGACTCAAGCAAGCTCCGAGGGCCTGGTTTCAGAAATTGCAGCAGCCGCTCTTTCAACATGGGTTCAAACCTTGTATCTCGGACACCTCTCTGTTTATCAAACGCCATGGCTCGGATGTACCTCATCATTACGGGATCCAATTCATCCTTCATTGATGAATTTGTGAAGTATTTACATTCTGTGTTCTCCTTGAAGGATCTGGGTGTTCTAAATTTCTTCTTGGGCATTGAGGTACATCGCTCTCCTTCATCTCTTTTGCTGTCCCAACGGAAGTACATCTTGGACTTGCTTGAACGTAGCAATATGATGGGAGCAAAGCCTATAGCATCACCTGCGGAACCTGGGTCCAGACTACGCATAGGGGGCGACCCACCGGCTGATCCACATCTCTATCGGAGCATTGTTGGTGCCCTTCAGTATGTGACCATTACTCGTCCTGAAATTGCCTACTTCGTCAATCGAGTTTGTCAATTCATGCATAGTCCGTCTGAGCTTCATTGGGCTGTGGTTAAACGAATCTTATGCTATCTAAAAGGGACCATTGATGCTGGATTGGTTTTTCGTCCTTCGCGTGATTCCCGCTTGGTTTGTTTCATTGATGCTGGCTGGGCTTCGGATCCTGATGACTGTCGATCCCAGCATGGTTTCTCCATTTATTTTGGGGGGAATTTAGTCAGATGGTCCTCTCGCAAACAAAGTGGTTGCTCGTTCTAGCACCGATGCAGAGTATCGAGCCATTGCCTTTGCCTCAGCTGAGTTGATTTGGCTCCGCCAGCTGCTTCACGAAATGACGACCTCCCCTGTTGAGTCACTTATTCTCTTGTGTGACAATCTTAGTGCTACGTTTCTCACGGCCAATCCGGTCTTCCATCAACGCTCAAAGCACATAAAGATTGATTACCATTTTGTGCGCGAACATGTTCAATCCGGGGACCTAGTGGTTCGCCATGTCAAGTCTGTTGATCAAATAGCTAACATCTTCACCAAAGCCGTCGGTTCGTCTCGCTTCAAGAATTTACGGTTCAAGCTGCTCGTTCGAGATCGACCGTGAGCTTGCAGGAGGGTGTTAAGATATTATAGTTATACAAAAGATTTGGTCTCATCCTAATTTAAGATACGTGTAAATCATAACTTTTAGTTTCCTTGATTATAGCTTACTGTTTGTATATTCCCTGTATAAATTGTCATCAAATGGAATGTGAAAATCATCCTTTTCCACAAACATCACTTTCTTATAGGACATACCTTGCGAAGGTGGGGGACTGCCCTCCTCCAGACTTGTCTGATGAAACCATACTTGAACTGCTTGTTTGAATCCCACTGGACCCAAGTATGTGTTCCTGGGTTCACTGCATGGGTAATGTCATGGCCCTCTTCGAAGGAGCCCCCAACTGGAAGGAAGTTTCATGGGACGGTTCACCATTCCATTCTAAAATGTCCTCGTCGTCACTACTGAGACATATGACCGATTTCCCATCGTCTTTGTCATGCACTTTGCTTGACCCCTTTGGTTGATGTGTTATCGTGGTTGTGCAGGTTTCATGCGCTGAATTGTCCATGACAGAGTTTGGAAATTATGTGTCAGCATCTCGGTTTTCTGTGCCAGACATGGAATTTTTTATGCCAAACTTTGTACTCTCCATGTGCATCAGCTCGTTGACCTACAACCGGGTGAAACTTGCTACCAATATTTGCAAAAGTAGCAAGTGACACCCCCATCCAATTTTTACTCCCTATGCTATTTTTGTCAAAGTTGTCTAAAAGTGGTATATTTATGCAAATATTCCTTATACAGTAATATTTTTTATATATATATAGGGTTCGGAGCAGTGGGGATTAGTCGACAACCTTTTTATCCTTTTTTTTTTTTTTTGTTTTTGATGAAAGCCCATCTTTTCAGTTAAACCCTTCTTTTGTGTAATTACAACTCGGCCCGCACTCTGTCAAAGGTATCTCCCTCAAATATAAAATCACGTCGTTGCCCCAGGATATACAAAAACAGGAGGGAGCAGAAATCGGAGAAAATCGAGAACGGTGGATATGGAGGACGGCTTGTTGATCAAGTTGAATAAAGAGCATAACAGCATCATCAATGGAGCAGGAGGAGGAGGAACAAAGCAATGGAGGACTCTTTCGGAAGAGGTGAAGAAGGTAGGATGGATAGCGGCTCCCATGGTGGCCGTGGCTCTGTCGCAGTACATGCTCCAGGTTATCTCCACAATGATGGTCGGCCACCTCGGCGAACTCTCCCTCTCCAGCGCAGCCATCGCCCTCTCCTTTTGCAGTGTCACCGGCTTTAGCTTCCTCGTAAGCATTCCTTGTTCCTTCCCATCTTCTCTCTCTTCGTTTACGTAGGATTCAATTTGGTTGCAGTGGTCCGATAGAGGTTGTTAATTGAGGAATTGCTAAATCTGACTAATTGAATTTAAGTTCGATTTCTGGTAGTGTTTGGAGAATTTGCCAATTTGATTGATTTGATTTCCTTTGTTTTGGGATCCGAGCGACAAAAAGCCCTAAGTATTCAACTGTCTGATTTTTGCTGCATCTGTGTTGATCTTCTATTGATTGCTATCCCTTTTATTAGAGATTGGATTCCAAAAGTGCAAAGTGATGATGGAAAATTGGAAAGGGATGGATTGGTTATTCGCTGTCCCCATTGAATGCTGCAATTGTCCATCTTCATCGTCAATTCATCATTTCTGAATAGAAAGTAAAACGATTATTGTTATTACATACTCGGTATTATGAATGAAGAAATCAATTGTCAATTAAGTGTCAGCGTCCCAACATCTCTCTCTTCTGAGGCTGAGATTTCTCCAGCATTACATTGAGAAAACCTGGAGATTTCCTTGCTTATGTTAAACAACTCCATCTGAACTCTCTTTCTGTTGAGATCCAACTTAAAAAATAAAATCTGTTTGTAAACACTTAGACCTAACGTAATTGTTTTTATTAATAGCAGTTTACGTCCTGATTTTGTTTACAATATGTCTGTTCTTGTCATTCTGACAACACAAGCCAAGTTTTATTTGAACACTGTAAAAAAAAAGTTTTATTTGAACACTGGCAACTCTTTTCAATTGGTTTGGTGACTTTGGTTCCCTTTCGTTTGTCTTTCCTGTTGGCTCTCAGTTGGCATGTAGTTAATTATTAGTGGCCTGAACTTGATTTGAATATTCAACGCCATATTTAATGAAATACTCCATAATACGTACGGAGTATATAAAATAACAAAAATGGTGCCATGGTGGGTCATTAGATCTTTGTTTTTGTGGAATTAAGGGGAAAAGGGGAGCGTAATATTCTTGCAAAAATATGCACTCTTCCTATTGGATCTTACTTACCTAATGGTGGCCTTATCTTTCTTCTTACAGTGGGAAACTTATTTTTTTAGTTACTCAAGTTGACTGTGAAGAAGTTAAAAGCACAGGATTATTTGAATGGCCAAAAAGATGAAATGGTCCTCCATCTTTATTATTTTTTTAGCCATAAATTCATCTCCCAATTCATATAATCACCAAACACCATTCAGGTTTTTTATAAGGTTATTTTAAAAAATAACCTCCACCTCTCACACCTCTATAAACCTCATAAATAATATCCACCTCCTAAAAAAATGCCGACCCCTAAAAAAACCTTTTTTTGCCAAACACGCGCTAAGTTGAGTTGTAATAATTTGTGTGTTTTTTATTTTTTTTCCCTTTTATCTATTGGTTATTGAGAGTGATGTCAATTAAAATAAACTTCACCCTTCTTCTCCTTCATCTACCAAGATAACTCTTGTTTTCTTTGGTTTCCTTTATATATCTCTCACTGTTTTTTGTTCCGTTTTGTATGACAGTTAGTTCATTGGTTTATTTTCTCCTTTTCGATATGTCAATTCTATCTAGTGGATCGAATCACTTTCTTTTCAAAACAAACATATGAAATGATTCTTATGATATACCATATTAGTATATTAAAAGACATTGAAAACAAATGGCATTTTAAACATCTCCAAAGGACAAATACACACTTGTGTTTATATATAATATATATAAATTGATAAATACCTTTGCTCAGCTGATTTTAAGGGGATCTGATGATCGTTGTGTTCTTGTCAACAGGTGGGAATGGCTAGTGGACTAGAGACCTTATCCGGCCAAGCTTACGGGGCTGAACAATTCAGAAAAGTTGGTACCCAAACCTACACAGCTATCTTTGCTCTTATGTTAGTGTGCATTCCACTATCACTAATATGGATCAACATAGACAAGCTCCTCATGCTCCTAGGCCAAGACTCATTGATTTCCCATGAAGCTGGCAAGTTCGCAACCTGCCTAGTTCCGTCATTGTTTGCCGCAGCAGCCCTCCAACCATTGGTTCGATACTTCCAGTGCCAGAGTTTGATCATCCCAATGTGCATAAGCTCGGTGGCCACGCTTTGTATCCACATTCCTCTCTGCTGGGTCCTGGTTTTCAAGACCAGTCTGGCCAACCTTGGAGCCGCAGTTGCAATTACTGCATCCATGTGGCTCAATGTCTTATTCCTAGTATTGTACATGGCATTCTCTTCTAAGTGTGAGAAGACTCGTTCTACACCCTTCTCTATGGAGGTTTTCTACGGGATTGGAGAGTTCTTTCGCTTTGCCGTTCCTTCTGCTGTAATGCTCTGGTAATTTATTTTCTCCATCTCCATGGCTTTGAGATCTTTATTCCCCCCTCCCCCACCCACACTTATTTGGATCTTTTGGGACATATATGCTTTGTTGGAAAGAGCCTACTCACTAGTTTTTTTTCCCCTGGATTTCATGAGTATCCGGGTCCACTTTGTGAGCCTGACTAATCTCACGAGGCTGGAGCTCTAGCTCATAAGGTCATCTTTTCAGACTGCAAAAATCTTTTAATCCTACCTTTTGCTCTAATCTGTGATAAAAGTTAGAGAAACAGCTAACATGTAATTTGGTTTATGACAGTTTAGAGTGGTGGTCATTTGAGTTGTTGATCCTGCTATCTGGGCTTCTACCTAATCCCGAGCTCGAAACGTCGGTACTATCAATATGGTAATTATGTTTTATATTAAAATTTCAAAGATCTAACACCTAAAAATGATGTAGATTTTAAAACACATTGTGTACATTTGTGATTGATTTCTTTCTATTTGTGAATTGAAACAGCTTGACAACTATTTCAACAGTTTATTCTATACCATATGGAGTCGGAGCAGCAGGAAGGTAACTGCAAACAGTCTTTAACTTTAATGATTTTTAGTATTCTCCCTGTTCTAAGAATAGCAACAAATGATCCCACATAATGTAGTAATTAACAACATCCTGTATGTCTCTAATATGTTTTTATTTAACCTTTCTATTCTAATTATATGTCTTTTTAATGCCAAATTATAACATTTCTTCAACAACAGTACGAGAGTGTCAAATGAATTAGGGGCAGGAAACCCAATAGGTGCACGTACAGCTGCGTGTGGAGTGATGACCATTGCAGCCGTGGAGGTGATCATCGTGAGTACAACCCTCTTTGCAGTACGAAATGTGTATGGTTACAGCTTCAGCAATGACAAGGAAGTGATCGACTATGTCACAGAAATGGCTCCCTTCCTTACTATATCTGTTGCAGTGGACAGCCTACAAGGTGTTCTATCAGGTACAGCCCCAAAAAACATATCAATTTAGGAAGCAACATAGAACACCTAATTTTATGAAATAACACTAACAGGTGGTAATCTAAACGAGGATTGCTGCTGAATCTTTCCAATTTTTTAGGCATAGTTACGAGATTATTGTTTATGTGGTGGAACAGGGATTGCGCGTGGATGTGGGTGGCAGCATATAGGGGCGTGCGTGAATTTGGGAGCGTTTTATCTGTTTGGAATTCCAATTGCTGCAACATTGGCATTCTGGTTGAAGTTGAGGGGCAAGGGTCTCTGGCTGGGCATTCTTGCCGGTGCTATTTTGCAAACAACTATGCTCTTCATTGTGGCTTGTCGTATTGACTGGGAAAAGCAGGTACCATGTTTCTATCTCATCCACCGCGCTCATTTTCTTTCGCCCTGTTCCACGATTCCTTGATTAAGTTCACCATGGTTCAGTTCTTCCAGCCACATGAATACATGATTAGGGTTGATATCAAATTGTTTGCTTTGACATGGATTCTGGAAGAAAAAAAATTGTTGCAAATTGTCTGAGGGGTCACAGATAATGGTCCAGTTTTGAATGCTTTATTTCAGACAGATACTAAAGATTGTTGCTTTTCCTTTACAGTCAATGGAAGCAAGAAAAAGAATATTCGAAGGAGACTCCATGGCTCAGGATGAACCAAGAATTGACGACGACGAGGAGAGATTATTATCCAACTAGAGATTATCAAGCTTCTACCCTTTCTTGGCTATTGCTCCCCTTTACCGGCCAAGGGAGTGCAGTGTTGCAAAATATAGCATTTTCAATACTCTTGTTCAGTCCGAGCCTTTCTTGTTTGACGAGATCAGGGATTGGGATATTGAGCTCCAAGCATGGCGGTGAAAACTGAACAAGAGGAAGAAGGGAGATTCTGGAGAACCATATCCAAGCAAGGGTGATCAAGAAGGCAATAACTGTAATTTTTGTTTAAAAAATGAACTATTATTTAGACCTAATAATAACTGTGAATTTTGGGCTTGGTGTTGTTGAATTACTATTATCTGCTTGATATAATGTAGAAAATAATAATAATAAAAAAAAAAGAACCGGGATTTATGAACACCCAAAATTTATTCTATCTTAACATCTAATGCATTCTCTTCTCAAAGTAGGGCGAAAAAAAATATTAGCATCGGCAATACAATGGCAATAGAGTAGGTTGGTCGATGAAGAGAAGTATTCAAGGAAAGCAAATCATGCATCGGAAAATTTTCAGTAGACAAAGGTGCTGAACAATATGTAGTAGTATTTTCTGCTGCCTTGTTATGAACACAACAAAAATGACACGCATACCATTATGGGCTGCTTCACTCCACAGGGCAGGCTAGCTCGAACTCTGCTTGCTCTTTACGGCACATGTCAAACTCGTTTGTGTGGTAGTACAAACAACCATCGTAGGTGGTATACTCTTTTGTGCATCTCTGGTGGAGGTCTTTCAGCCTGCAAGGGAAACCAACTGTCATAAATGAGTCCACAATCCAGTTCAAAGCATCTTAAGAAAGGATAGGCAGACACATTTTTTTTTAATAGCATGAGTATAAGGTTGTGTGTCGAATGCCACCAGTTACAAAATTCAATCCAAAAAAATCACAAACTTCTGAATTTGTAGCACTTGCCGCTTGGTAATTCAGAGCTCATGTGTTTTAGGCCAAAATAATTGCTTGTGTTTTTGCAAGAGATGTTCATCCACCATAAAGTCAAATAAGAACACAGATTTGCAAGAATGGTTGAAAACACATCTTGTTGGCAAGCTCCGTGCAACTGCATGCAACTCAAAAGTTTGTGACTTTTGGTGGAATTCCGTAAGTTGTGCAAATTCTACAACTAAGTTCGAGAAAACTTCAGAGAAACAATGCATCTCATTTGTCATGAGAGAGTGAAAAAGTTGTTTGCATCATATATCAGAAAATGAAGTGAACAACTAGAGTTACAATGCCAAAACTTGATCACTAATTACAATGCAAAAAATAGCATAAACTGATGCTCAAATTGTCGTGGGAAGAGGGATAAAATGGTGCCAAGGAATTCACCAGAATGGATGTTAAACCGCTTAAACGTGATTCATATTATCAGGGTATGTGTATCAATTGAAGCTGAAAGGGGTTAAAAGACTAGAAATGGGAGTTGAGAGTTTTGAGTGTCACATGTTGTCATCCATATCTAGTGATCCAAGTGACTGAATTAATTGACGGGAGATAAGAAAGGGGAAAACAAATAATCTAGATTGGGGAATAGCTAAATCTCCGGTAGACCCGAAGACACAAGAAGACAAACCTGTATCCCACTAGAGGCAAGGATAGGAAGTAAAAAACTAAACAGAAGTTGGTATTGTGAAATGCACTTCTATCAATCTAGTAACCCGAAATGAAACTTAGATGATTTTTGCTCGACAGCAATGCACCATAGACTTTGCCAGCTAGGGCCGGGAGGTCTGGCTCTCGTTTGTTCAACAACAACAAAAAAAGCATAGACCTTAATAATCTTTTCACTTTAGAAATGATGATGCAAAGAAACCTTATTAGGCAGTAGCTGCAAATGAGGAAATGCCTGAAACAAAATGACCAGGAAGAAAGCACAGCATAAGATCAACGGTTTTAATTGGACGAAACATGGGAATGGCTATCCTATAGTGTTTCTTGAACCAAGGTGAACACTATAAGTATAACCAATAATGAATCCCAAGCCCATATGTTTGCAAGAACTTGTCCAAAGACCAAAACAGAATGGAAGGGGATTCAGTTTCTGGAGTAGCGCCTTTGGTCGGAAATATTGCACTCATAAAGCTACTTCCAATGCCGCTTTAATGGCAATTCATTGACAAAGAGCTTCTCTCTGCAATGTTGTAGTAGACTGTAGAACAATAATTTCAGCCCCAGTCCTCAAGAATTTATCTATCCAAAGAAATTTCTGTAACAAAATCTAAATCTTTATCTTATAATCTCACTCCACACTAACCTGCTGCAAAATAAATTCTTCATCACACACTCGATTTCCTGACAACATTCAATAATAAGATCCTTACAACTTTAACACGACCATAGCATAAGCACTAATTCAGCTCATTTATTTCATCATAAATCCTACAATGCCCCTAGTACATAGACTCCATTCAGCATCGATGAGTGTAACAATTAGAGCTACCTATATAAAAGCTTTGAAGCTTTGCAATTGGAAACAGATGTTGCAATAACTACCAAATGGAAACCAAGAAGCTTAAATCGGCCTAATCAATTAATCATTAGTCCAATGCCATCTACTGAAAATGCATTTCTACCTGAGGAGCGAATGAACATACAAAAGTGACAATTCGATTGAACAGATGGAGAATCAGAGAGTAAAGAAGAGAAAAGAGGAAGAACACATTACACTCCTGGCCCCTATGGAGGCACTTCTCAGGGTTCGGATCCTTCCTCTTGCATCTCAAAAACTCCAGATTTTCAGTTCGACACCTGATCGCCAAATGCTTCGACGACATCGTCAACGCAGAAGACGTGGCCACCGCATCCCCAGCTTCATCCACCGTACTCGTCATCTCTCTCTACCAACTGAAATCATTTCCCATTTCAACATCGGACCAAATTAGATCCAGCTATCAGCTAACAACGAAGAAATCGTTCCAAACTCTGCAGTTTTCAGGTTTAATTTTCTTCTCTCTCGGAAATCAAACAAGTAATTAGATAAATCAACATCGAGGGAAAAATATTACCTTTAGCTTTGGTGAAGTTTTCGGAGGTTGAAGACGAAGGATTGGAAGCTGTCGAGGAATCAATTTTTCAGAGTCCGAGAGGGGAGTTTCTGAGAATCTGATTCTGAAGTCTGGACCCGTTGCGGTAACGGATCTCGGCCAATCCGGGTGAAGGATCCGGGTATATGAGGCCTAATCGGGTCAGGCTGACAGGCCCATCCGCCCATGTATATAACTATATATAATACTATATACACAGCAAATCACACGAATCACGTCCAATGCAATATTACTTCTCTCATGTTCAAGAAAAACAACGTTGCATTGGACGTGGATAACATCGATTTGGATGTCTACGAGACAATCAGAAGCATGATTGATTAGAAATTACTCCCTCCGATCCAAAATATAAGTCGTTTGACTTTTCAACACGTATTTTAAGAAGTTAAAAACTATATAAAATATCAACTTTTTTTTAATTATTTTTTTACAACTTAATATTTGTTGGTAATAAGTATTAAATTGTAAAAAAATAATAATAAAAAAGTTAATATATCATATAGTTTTTAGCTCCTTAAAATACGTGTTAAAAAGTCAAACGACTTATATTTTGGATCGGAGGTAGTATATCACGTCTAATTGAACATGTATTTATGAGAGATGATTTATGTTGTATCTAAGCCTACCCATAACTATATACTCCGTATAATATATGTCTAGGAAAAATGATTGGAAATATAACCAAAAAATAAGTTGATTTTACGAGTATAACAGTATGGTGTAATTTTTCAAATTAGATATAACTTCATTTATGAGGTTGCCCAATCTAGTTTATCCACATATTTATTTGAATCGTCTGATCATCCTCATCTCACTTCTGCAACAGTCGTCTTAGGTCGTGTTTGCTAAATGGATATTTGTATGTAGTTGTAGATGTGTTGGTATATGTATAAGTATATGTGTATTTATTGGTAGTGGTTTAAATAGTTGATAAGATACATTTAATTTGGTAAAAAAATCTAGTAAAAAAACTTATTGAGTGTTTGATATTTGAATATTTATGAGTAGATCTGGAGGAGGAAATTACCAAAGTGGGCTTCAAAAATAAAGAAGAAAACAATAAAATTGAGGCATATGCTAGCCACATTATTATGGGGGCATCACTTTCCCAATATTTCATGGTAGATTGAAACATTGGACAAAACCCAAATTAGAAGAACCATCGTACTTGGGAAAACAGGAGAGTTGTGATCAAAGGTGTTGACTGCGACCATAAAGGCGTCGGTGGCGACTATAGACGAGAATACGAGATGATTGTGGAGGTGTCACATGTGACTTTGAAGGAGGCTGAACAAGATGATCAAATCAAAGGAGGAGTCTGAGCAAGGCTGAGGAAGAGGCGAGTGTACTGTGAAAATTAATAAACTGTGAAAGAAAGGGGTATTGTGGGAAAAAAATCTATCTAGTAATCCCACAAATCTTAGTTGAGTAAGATGGAGCTTTATCCACTTCCACATCTATAGAAATACATATCTTCATCTCCATCTTCTTCCACAGCTTACTCCACCAAACAGCAAATGTCTAGATGGATATTGTTATGTGGAAATTGAGGAAACGAAAATGGAAAATGGAAAAACTGAAACGCGAGAGAGAGAGAGCGAAGAAGATGAATTTGAGCTTTGATTTTTCGTTGTAACTGAATTGAGAAAGTCGAGTTCTGTTACACAGAGCTTGGCTCTATTTATACAAGATGGTGGTCACGTGAACAACACGTGCAAGCTAAATGAACTGAAGAAGAGAAGAGATGAAGCGACGTCGTTTTCTAGGCGCGGGAACTCCGTCTTGCTTTCTTTCTTCCAACACCCTCCCTCAAGCTGTTGATGGTGAAACCAACTGAAGCTTGGACAAAAGCTCTGAATGGCGAGGACCAGAGAGGGATTTGGTGAAGATGTCAGCCAATTGTTCTCGAGTAGGAAGATAGGAGAGGGAAATCAACCCTTCACGGAGTTTATGGCGAAGGAAGTGGCAATCCAAATCAACGTGCTTCGTACGTTCGTGGAAGACGGGGTTCTTGGCTATGTGAATGGCAACCTGACTGTCACAACGCACCGGTATCGGAGTGATCCCATCGACTCCCAATTCTGCAAATAATCGAGATAGCCAAGCCAATTCCGCCGTAAGTCGACGCAGTGAGCGATATTCGGCCTCAGCAGATGATAAAGAAACCACGGATTGCTTCTTCACCTTCCATGAAATTGGGCATCCCCCAAAAGTGACAAAGTACCCACTTACTGATCTACGGGTATGAGCACAGGCAGCCCAGTCACTGTCACTACATCTAATTAATTTCCGATTGCCGGACGAATTGAGGAGAATTCCCAGATCAGGTTTCCCCTTCAAATGCCGAAGAGTGTGTAGAGCTGCTCTCATAGTGTCAACAGTAGGAGATTGCATGAATTGGCTTAGGAATTGCACCGAGAATGCAATGTCAGGGCGAGTGTTGCTCAAGAATTAAATTGAGTTTGCCTACTAGGCGTCTGTAGAGCATAGGATCATCCAAGGGGGGACTGGATGAAGTATGCAATTTCAATCCTACCTTAAGAGGAGCAGAAACTGGGGAAGAAGAATCACAATCAAACTCGTGAATCATTTCAGAAAGGAATTTCTTTTGGCTCATAATCAGACCTTGAGGGAATTTGATGAACTCAATGCCAAGGAAATAATGCAGCTCCCCCAAGTCTTTAATTTTGAAAGTGATATCCAGAAAACTCTTAAGAGCTGTGATTGCATCCAAGTCATTCCCAGTGAGCAAAATATCATCAACATAGATGGCATGATAGACCACTGATGAACCAACTCGTCTAGAAAATAAGGAGTGATCATTCTCAGAGTGGACATATCCTTGAGAACGAAGAGAAACTGATAGCTTTTCATACCATTGTCTTGATGCTTGACGAAGACCATAGAGTGATTTGTTGAGCTTACAAACCAGAGATGGATCAGACACAGTGAGACCTTGTGGGAGGCGCATATAAACATCTTCATGAAGGTCTCCATGAAGGAAAGCGTTGTTTACATCTAATTGAAACACATGCCAATGCTGTTTGAGTGCCACAGAAATTAGAGCACGAACTGTAGTCATCTTGATGACTGGAGAAAAGGTCTCGGTGAAATCAATTCCTTCCTTTTGTGTACAACCTCTGATCACTAAACGGGCCTTGTGACGATCCAAGGTTCCATCTACTCGAAGCTTGATCTTAAAGACCCACTTGCAGCTTATGGGTTTCTTTCCAGGAGGAAGAGGGACTAAATCCCAAGTTCTGTTAAGATCAAGAGCAGTGAACTCCTTCTCCATTGCATCTTGCCAAACCTAATACTTAGCTACCTCTGCATATGAAGTAGGTTCCTTCATAGTGCTAAGATTCGAAAGAAAACGATGTTCATCCTGGGAAAGTACACTAGCACAGATGGACAAAGGGGAAAAACAGGCAGAAGGGATGGTATTGGAGCAAACAAAATCAGACAAATAGGTTGGAGGAGCATGCATTCTAGTGGAGCGTTTGACAGGTATAGGTGGGGCAGGGGGAGTATGTGTAGGTGGTGGTGTATGAGGAACAGGTGTAGGGAGAGCTGGGGTATGAGCAATAGGTGGGGAAGTGGGGATAATGTCATTATCAGTGACATCAAGAGGGAAAGTGACATCAGGAGCTTCAGGTATGGAGTGAAAGGGGAAAACTTGTTCATAGAAAATGACATTTCTTGAGATGATGACTTCTCTAGAATCAATGGTCAGCAGTTTGTATGCTTTCTTGCCAAAAGGAAACCCCAGAAATATACAAGCCTGAGATCTAGGTTGAAATTTGTCCCTTCCCCTGAAATTTGTAGTGGCATAACATAAACATCCAAAAGGTTTCAGTTGATCATAAGGTGGAGATTTGAGAAACAACCTTTCATAGGGTGTTGCATTGCTCAATAATTTGGATGTAAATATGTTGATAAGGTATGTGGCCATCAAAACACACTCTCCCCGATATTTGGTAGGCAATTTAGATTGGAAAAATAAAGCTCTCGAGGTTTCAAGGAGATGTTTGTGCTTTCTCTCAACCACCCCGTTTTGTTGAGGAGTATGAGCACAACTGGTTTCGTGTACAATGCCAAAAGAGGAAAAGAAAGCCAAGGCTTGACTGCTAGAACCAAGTTCAAAAGCATTGTCAGTTCGAATTATTTTTGGGACAACAGCAAACTGTGTTTTGACCATGTGAACAAATCCCTCAATGAAAGAAAAGGCAATAGATTTTGTGGGTAACAAATGTGTCCAAGTACACCTAGAGAAGTCATCAACAATGGTGAGGAAATATTTGTGGTCATTATATGTAGGGGTGTGATAGGGACCCCAAAGATCAATGTGTACCAAGTCAAAAGGTTTAGTAGTTTTGATGCTACTTTGAGGAAAAGGTAATCTGTGTTGGCGACATTTATGACAAATATCACAAACAACAGGTTTGGAAACATCAAAATCACCACAACATTGCAACAATTTGAGTTTGTCAAAGGGAATATGCCCAAGTCTCAAATGCCAAAGCATAGACAAGTCAGAAGAACAAGTAAATGTTATACAATTATTCTCACTAGAATGCATGAAAGAAGAAATGTTTGTGTGTGGCTTTCTGGAAAGAAGATAGAGGCCTCCAAGCTGTCTACCAAGAGCCACTGGCCTCTTCAGTGAAGGGGCCTGCAATAGGCATTCATTTTGTGAGAAAGAGACATTGCCATTAAGCTGATAAGTAAGCTTACTTATGGACAAGAGGTTGAATCTGAATTCAGGGACAAAAAAGACATGATGAATGATCAAATCAGGTAACAGATGTATGGAACCATGGTATTTGATAGATATGAAAGTAGCATTGGGCAAGGTTATCTTGTAAGGTTGATGAAGGGGAACAAGATGGACAAAAGAAGACTCAACAAAACACATATGGTCTGTTGCACAAGTGTCAACAATCCAGGAATCACAACATTTCTTTGAATCAGTTTGAGCACTTAAAGCCATATAATTGTCATAATTGGAAAGAACATAAGGGTGAATACCTTCCATTGAACAGCGAGCTAGATCCATGGTTTGTGGCTGAGAAACACCATCCTTAGTTAGCATACTCATGAGCTGTGCACACTGCTCAGCTGTAAATCCTGGAATGGCAAACGTCTGTGCATTACCATCAGTTTCTCCAGAAGCTTGAGCAACAACTTTCCTTTCTTTAGGAGCCTTAGAATCTAAAGGATATCCCATGAGTTTGTAACAAAACTCAACTTTATGCCCAGTTTTCTTGCAATGAGTGCAGACATATGGAGCACGCTTCCCAGGCACAGTTCCTTCTGATTTGGTTGACTTCTGATTCTGAGATGGATTAGAACTTTGCGGTGCAGTGGACGAATTCTTTCGTTGAGAGTACATGGCAGAAGAATCCCCAACAAATTGTGTGATTGACTTAAAATCACGTTGTTTTTCCTCCTGACTGAGCTAAGAATAGGCCTCTGCGATTGAAGGACTTGGCTTCATCATCAAGATCTGTCCTCTAACAGAGCTATAGCAGTCATTAAGCCCCATCATGAGCTCAAGAAGCTTTTGATCCTCCTCATTCTTGCAAAATTCTTGAGGAGCTCCACAAGAACACCGTGGATCTGACTGCAAGGCCTTTTGCTCATCCCACAATTTCTTAATCTTGGTGTAATATGTCGTAAAATCATCGCTTCCTTGCGAGATCACACACAATTTCTTCATAATAGCAAATCGCTGAATCAAATTCGATTGTTCAAACCTTTGAACAAGATCTATCCAAATTTCACAAACGGAATCACTGTGAATTATACTTTCGGCAATTTCCTTATTCACAGCATTCACCATCCAAGATGCTACCATATCATTGCATCTTTGCCAGTTTCTCAGATCTTCACCAGCGACATCAGGTTTCACAATTGATCCATCTGGATTATCAGATGGATGCAGATACAAAGGATCGTTCGTATCCATCCTCGGATCCATCCGATTCACTGCCTGCAAGCGTTCTTCGTTATTCTCCATGATTCCGATGAAGAAAAATGCGAAAGACAAACAGAGATCAAGATCTAGAAATTGATATTTAGCTTTGATACCATGTGGAAATTGAGGAAACGAAAATGGAAAATGGAAAAACTGAAACGCAAGAGAGAGAGCGAAGAAGATGAATTTGAGCTTTGATTTTTCGTTGTAACTGAATTGAGAAAGTCGAGTTCTGTTACACAGAGCTTGGCTCTATTTATACAAGATGGTGGTCACCTGAACAACACGTGCAAGCTAAATGAACTGAAGAAGAGAAGAGATGAAGCGACGTCGTTTTCTGGGTGCGGGAACTCCGTCTTGCTTTCTTTCTTCCAACATGTTACTAATCCAACAAAATCTCCCCACATCTACAAGCAAACACACGCTTAGTTGTTCTCTAACACTCTGCCTCATAAAAACAGAGTAGAAGTGGCAATTTGTACTAAAAATATTCAATTTCTTTTTACAAATTACAAGGAAAAAAATCATTAAAAAATACTCACTCAATTAAAGAAATATAAGTTCTTGATGTACGTGCCTTATGTTTTTAAAGAATCTTAGGCAATTCTCCACCCGAAGAGAGAGAAGATCTGATGAGAGAGAAACGCTGTGTTCCTCGCCGAAACCAAGCAAACCCTAGATTGCACCCACGCACCAAATCTCTGGATTGTCCTCTCCAATCTTCGAAATTAATTGGGGATTTCAGTCGAGCCTTACCTAGCAATGAATTCCAAGGGCAAATTGGGAGAATCTATCCCAATCATAGCTCCCTTCCGGCTACGCATGTGCGCCGTTTCAGTTACTCAATCGAATCCAAATCTCGCTTCTGTCACTTCGGCATTGAATTGATGCGGCGGGGTGAGGGGTTTGGAGTGCAAAGGTGCAACTGGTGGTGGTGGGCATGGTGGTGCCTTCCGCCGCAAGGAAAAATTAAATGGTGTTGTGTGGGTGTCGCGATGGGGTTTGTCCTTGGCCTCTACACAGCAATGTACGGCCTAACTCGGGAGGATGGTGGCGAAGATTTGCGAAATCAGAGGTACTGTTTGAGTGATTGTTTCACCTTGTGCTTTCGATATGATATCGGCTATAAATTGGGGTTGGGGTTGTGTTTCTGGCACAACTCTCATCTCACTCTCTCACCGCTTTCTCTTACTAATCAATCTCTCTTTCTGTTGATCATGGTGGACAAGAACAACACTAAAGGCAAACAGAAGATGGACGAAGGGGTTCCGGCGATCCCTCCGTCTGAGCGGCTCAATCTTGGCTCCTCATCTGGCATGGGGGCCCGTCGAACTGATTCCAAAGGGGTACCAGGCCCGGAGGATGAGGGTGTAAACCCAACTTCAAAAACTTGCAAGGGGAAAGCCAAGCTTCCCTTTGACATCGAAAAGTATAAGCAGCGCCTTGCTGGGGTCAGAGACAACATCGCTTCTCTCCGAAGCACCACGCTTTGTGCTACTATCATTGGAGACCCTTTGGAGTTGAAGGAGATCAGAAGGAAGATTGTTTGATTGGAAGTTCCTGGAAGGCAGTTTCCAGGTGATTCCTTTGGCTAACAACTGGTTTGACCTCAAATTTTCGCTAGCTGCTGATCGGGACAAGGTCTGGGCTGGACGCCCTTTCCACATTCAAGGGCAACTGCTATTGTTGAAGCCTTGGCGTCAGGGGTTCGATCCCATGTCTGAGCCACTCTCTGTCTTGGACATGTGGATCCGAATTCTTGGTCTGCCGGCTGAATACATCACCGAGGAGGTTCTCACATCAATCATTGAAGAGAACGGGCTTGGCTCGGTCTTGAAGCTGGATGCCTTTACTGCTAAGGGCAAGAGGGTGCGCTATCCCCGCATTTGTATCTCGGTGGATATTACCAAGATCCCAAACAAGAGTGTTATGGTTCTTGATGAGAAGGATGAGCTGGTTGAATACCCAGTCTGGTTTGAAGAATTTCCCGAAGGCTGTGGGAGTTGTGGTGATCCAGAGCATACCTTTGTGGTATGCCCACAATGGAAGAAGACTGCTATCCCACAGGCGCCTCTTGGTACCCACAACCCGAGCTTGGCTAAGAGCAAAGATCAGAATGGCGATGATGACTCCAAGGAATGGGTCGAAGTGGCGGCCAAAAAGAAGCATGATCAGCCAATCATCATTCCTTGAAATGTTTGCCTCTCCGGAGCCACAGTTTGTGTTTGAAGACGATGATGAGGAACCCATGATTTATGAGGGCAGTGAGGCGGAGCTGCTCGTGGATGGCTTAGCTCACCTCAATGGCTTCTCCCCGGAAGCCCTTGAGCTGTACCTGCAGAATGTACCTCCAGGTGAGGAGTTCGAGCTCCCTGACCTGAGCAACCCAGCAGCTCTTGCAGCCTCCCTCAAAGCTACTCCCGGACTTCTTTCGATTCAGACTTTTGTTGAAAGAAAGTTGGCCAACCTGGAAGTCCAGTCTTCCACCTCTGAGTCTGGGAAACGCAAAACTGGAAATGGAGATGGCGATACTGCTTCATCAACACTGATGGGAAGCAGTGTAAAGAAGACTCGTCATGAGTGATCGGAAGTGGTGGCCGGCTATAAACCCTTGGGGGTTGTGGGTTCGTGTAGCTTCTGGGCCAATCTTGCAATCCCAATATCTGCCTTCTATCCAACACTTCAATGTGTTTATCTATGTCAGTAGTATTATAAACCTGCTTAATGTAATGATTGTTCTGAACTTGTCCGTTAGGACTGATGTAGATATGCCCATGAGAGGCTCTATTAGGGAGTGTTACCTGATGGTTTCTAGCTGGGATGGTCGGCGAGCAAATGGATCTTGGTTTGTTGCTCGCCCTCCTTTGGTTGTTTATCCCAATTGGCATCTGAATGAAATTAAGATTAGTATGTATGCTACTCTGTGCTACAAGTTTCGACCTAAATCTATCCTGGTTAACATCTTGTATTGTATAATCACTGACCTCTTGATTGTCCAAGCCGTTGGCTTAGAAGCACACGCAAACAACCCCTCTATTAAGGCATATGCACCCAATTCTCTGAAGCAATATGTCGAAAATAGAACCATTCTAATACACAGCTGGAGCTGCACCATTATCACACTAACATTGCGAATGAGCAAACAGCATTGGCGGCTTCGAGAACCGACGATAGTCACAAAAACCAGAACAGAACGACTAAGAACAGGTAGTGGGCGGTTCTTAGTCCTTAAAGCAATAATAAAATGAAAATCTGTGCGTGGAACTGTAGGGGTATTGGTAAACCCCAGTTTTGGATTGCGCTTGAAGCCTTCTGTAAAGCAGAACACTTTCAAATATGTGTGTTGATGGAAACAAAATCTCCTAACATTCCGGATGAAGCTATCTGGAAAAGAGCTGGGTTTGATCATGCGGTATGGTCCCCGACTATTGGCAGATCAGGCGGCATTGGGGTGCTTTGGAAAGACATGCAACTCATTGACGATAAAGTTGAAATCGAATTTCAAAATAACAGAATTATTGTGCTCAAACACACCAATAATATGAGCAATAACATCAACATGCTTATATTTTGTTATGCACCACCACATGAGAAGGATAAGCCAGAATTCTGGACTCAAATAACAGAAATTATCCATCAATACCAGCTACCATGTATACTGATGGGTGACCTCAATGAAATTGAATCCTCTTCTGGCAAACTAGGAGGGGTTAGCCCCAGAAATGACCGCTTTCATCGCCTTATTCACTTTAAGAATAACTGCCGACTTATAGACATACTCACAACGGGAAACGAATTTACATGGAGAAAGGCTCAACCAAACAACGAATGGATGTATGAGAAATTACATAGAGTGCTTGTTTCTCATGGCATTATTGAGAGATACCCGGACATTCAAACAAGAAACTATGCTTTTACTACATCGGACCACTGTCCAATTGGGATAGAAATCGAAAATACAAAAATACATAAATCACCACCTTTTCGGATGGAAAACATGTGGCTTTTACGAAAAGATTATAAGAATCTGGTAACGCAAGCATGGAGACACAGAAGTAACGGTTCGGCCATGTTTCAATTGGTGCAGAGACTAAAACTGGTAAAACGTTTATCAAAAGAATGGAATCAAAAGACATTTGGAAATATCTTCCACCAACTAAAAAAGACAGATGATATATTATTACAGTTACAAATGGATATGGGTGGGACAAAAAATCAAGAAACGTGGGAAAAACAAATTAGACTACTTAAGAAAAAGGAAATGCTCCTTAATTTCTAGAAGACATACTGGAGGCAAAGATCTAAAACCCGACACTTAAAATTAAAAGATACAAACTCAGGATATTTTCACAAAATTGCATCTGGAAGAAGAAATAGGAAGGTCCTCCGAGAAATGACGAACATAAATGGTTTGCAAATCAGTGGCCAAGACAACATCAAACAGGAAATCAAAAAGGAATTTCATAAACGCTTCCAAGTGGAAAATCAAAATAGATCCGGTCAAACTAACTTCTTAAATTTGATTTCCAAAGAAATCAACAATGACGATAATGAATTCTTGACCAGCCCGGTATCGAATGCATAGATAAAAAATGCAGCTTTTGCGCTTGGTTCAAATAAGTCTCCTGGGCCAGATGGTATTACGGTGGAGTTTTTTAAAACCTTCGGGGGCCAGGTAGGCCAGTCAGTCATAAAAGCGGTTAAATCTTTCTTCTCGTCAGGCCACATGCTAAGACAAGTTAACCATACGTATATAATACTACTACCAAAATGTGACCATCCGACAACAACAAATCACTATCGACCCATTAGTCTGTGCAACACAAGTTACAAAATCATTTCACGAATCCTTACAGAGAGACTCAAGAAAGTAATGGGGAAATTAGTACATCCGTTGCAAGGTGCCTTTGTGGCGAATAGAGCAATCCAAGATAATATTCTAATTGCTCATGAAATATTCCATTCTTTTAGGACCATGCGGGGTTCTGAAGGGTGGGTGGCAATTAAGCTAGACATGGAGAAAGCATATGACGCGTAAATTGGGATTTCTTATCAGAAATTTTGGAACGCTTTGGATTTCATCCTACGTTCCTAAATTGGATTACCGAGTGTGTTCAAACGGTATCATATGCGGTGCTGGTCAACAACGAACCGACAGAAATCTTCCTTCCTCAACGTGGTCTCAGACAAGGGGACCCCCTGTCACCATTTCTGTTTATCCTCTCCGCAGAAGTTCTGGCCAGGGCCCTCCAGATGGAGGCAACCCAAGACAAAAGCGCTATTGGTTTCCAATGCGCTCGGAACTCCATCAGAATACCGTTCCTATCCTTCGCAGATGATATGATGCTTTTCTATAAAGGAAGTGTAGAAGCATGCCAGAAAATTAAAACAATTGTCGATGATTACTGTATAATATCCGGACAACGTGTAAATTATCAAAAATCGGAGTTTCAAGCATCACCTGGTATAACAGGCCAAAGGAAACTGATTCTGCAAGGGATTCTGAACATCCCCAACTCAACAAATTTAGAAAAATACTTGGGTTGCCCTATTATCAATGGAAGAGTTAACAAGGAAACATTCGAAGAAACTATCATTAAATCCAAACAACAATTAACTAAGTGGCGGGCTAACTCTCTTTCCCAAGAAGGGAGGGTTGTTCTCATAAAATCAAATTTAATGGCCAAACCCAATTATCTAATGTAAAGCTTCATGTTGCCATCAACAATCCATAAGAAATTGGATAGGATTAGCATAACTTTCTTTTGGAACAAAGACCTACAGCATCGCCCACTCATTAGCTGGGACAGGATCTGTAAACCAAAAAAGATGGGTGGCTTGGGACTCAATAAAATGAGTAATATCAATGTCGCAATGCAACTAAAACTATTATGGAAAATCTTGGCTGAACCGTCTAACATTTGGGTAACAATAATAAACCAGAAGTATTTAAAAAATAAACCTATTCTGGAATACCAGAGAACTGGGGTTGCGTCATGGCAATGGAGTAAATTGAGTAAACTCATTCCATTATTTCGGAAAGGGCTGGTGTGGAACATCTGCAACGGTGAATCGGTTAATTTCTGGCATGACAGATGGTGCGGCTTGGAGTCGTTCAGCAATAGGGGTTTCAACCCACAACCCAACACAGACTAGTTTAAAGTTGCAAAGTTCATTAAAAATGGAACGTGGGATAGAGAAGCATTAGAAGCCTATGTACCACAACATTTAGTCAATGAAATCATGGATATTTATATATCCTCACACCAGGGCACAGATCGATTATATTGGGAAGCAGATAAGTCTGGATGGTTTACAACGGCAAGTGCCATGAGAATGATCACCGGATGCAACAATGCGACAACGGCCCCACAAGCCGGATCAGCTGCAGATCATCCTTCTTTTGATCCCTTTCTGGATGTCCTGGAGCTCTGTAGGGTGGGGGATTCCTAGGAGGACCTTGGTTCCACTGTGGTTGATAGAACCTTTGATCTCCCATGTGTCGATTTGGTCCCCCAGCGTAGGCTTCTTCCTCATGTGTTTCTGCCATCCTGACTTGCTCGGTGTGTGGGCACTCAGTAGTGGTGTGCCGCTGTGATCCGCATTCGATGCAAGGCTGGTTGACAGATAGATATTTGACTTGCTTGAGGAGCTTGCGATTCTGGTCTCTGTAGAACTGCTCCCTGACATCTGGGTCAATCTCCTTTGCTGGCTCATAGAGTGGCATAGATGGCGCTGGCCTGGCGTAGGAGTTTTCCTCATAGTTTGTAGGAGCCCCATATTTGTTGTCGTAGTTAGTGAGCTTTTCTAGCACACCCCATGCGTCGCTTGGTGGCATCGTCAGATACTCATAGCGAGTATAATGGTTGATTCTATCCTTAGTGATTTGATCCAGAGAGTTGAAGAAGATCTCCTGGATGACGTAGGGTGGCTGTCCATGAGTGGGGCATGATCGCAGCAGTTCTTTGTAGCGTTCCCATGCCTTTGCCAGCGGTTCCCATTGCTTCTGCTTGCAGGCGGTGATTTTCTGACGGAGAAGTGCTGTTTTGGCGGGTGGGAAGTATTTGTTCAGGAACTCTTGCTCTACTTGGGCCCAGGTGGTGAGAGATCTCGGCTTCAGCCCTTCAAGCCACTTCAGTGCTGGTCTAGCGAGCGACCAGCGAAAAGATTTCATCTTGACATATTCCAGAGTTGTACCTTCTGAAAGAGTACGACACATATCATGAAAGTTAGTAATATGTTCAAGAGGGCACTCATTAAATTTGCCATAAAAAGCATTATTTTTAAGCTCTATAAAAAATTGAGTGCGAATTTCAAAAGAGATATCAGGGATTAGAATCGCCGATTCAGACACGACGAGAGCTGGATGCATATAATCCTCAGCAGTAGTTGGATATTGGGCAAGCTCAGCTTCTGCTTGCCTCGCGCGCTCAGCTTCTTGCTCCCTCGCTGCCCTTTCATTGGCGATAGTGGTATCCTTTGCGGCTAGTTCCCTTGTAAGCCTTTCGATCATTTGCTCTTGTGTTTCAACGGCCGCCATGATCCTTTTGAGTTTAGAGTGAATGTGTAGGTAACGCTCTGGTTCATCTAAGGCGTCAAACTCAGGTGGTAGACCAGAACGGCGCATACACCTGTATAATAACTCAAAGCAGACGTGAGATTCAACTACCTAAGGCGCGAATGATAGCTTCCCTGGCAACGGCGCCAATTTGTTGTATAGGAGGAAATCGAGACTTGCAATAATAAAATATAAATAAATCACAGCAAACCAGATTCCTTCCCTTGCAAATAATTACAAGACCTCCTCCTGATGCAGCAGTGGGAAGTCAGGATCGATCCACGAGGAAGCGTGTCAGCGGATCCTAGGTAGCGGTGGAATCTCACGAACGTCGACAACAGTGGTACTCGACCTCGACTAAGGGTTAGTCGACAGGGGTCAGGCACAGTCGAACACAGCGCAGCAGCAGTCACAGGGGCTCGTCGATATCGACAAGGCCTACTCGATGTCGAGTAGAGTCTTGGTCGACTTCGCTTCGTCTCGTCGAGTACCTGCACAAGTAAGCTACAACGACTTTGGGTCGAAGATCAGTAGTCGAGATCGACTAGTGCTATTCGATCTCGAGTAAGACAGAAATTTAAAACAAAATAAAATAAATGCAAAGGCTTTTGGGATTTCGAACTAAACTTAATGTAAAAGGACTTCCAAGATTGGGGTTTGCAACAACGATAACCAAGCATGCATAAGGCAGAACCAAACAAATTATCATGTAAATCGCATCAAAGGACTAAGCTTTCGCCTTTTCCAACAATTAGACAACTCTTTCAAGAAACCCTAATTGTCTCTACCGATTTTATGTTTACAATCCAAGTTGTTAACATGGATCTCCATTAAACGGGTAATAAACACATAAACAAGTAGGAAAATGCTCAAAACATGATAAAGGTCAGATTTTTACCTCAAGCACGCATGGCTATTGTTGGGCTCGCCCCAACCCTAGAAGTGGGTGGACTACTCACGCCTCATCGCAAACTCAGACATTGACTGGAAAGAAATAACAACTTGCATTAACTAAATTCAAAGCCTTTACAATCCTGGCGATCCAACTCTCGTTGAACGCCAAAACCCTAAAACCTCTGAACTCCTAAACCGTCTCTATGGAACTATCTCTTTCTAACTGAAATTGAATATTTTCTAAAACTGAGCCCCATGGGCTTTATTTATAGCCTTCTATTCCTTGCTACTCAAGGATAGAATATATCTAAAACTATATCTAAAATGCTTAAGGATAAATAAAAGCGATAAAGAAATTAAATCTAAATATATCTAAATTGTCTTAAGTGGATAAAACTCTCTTCTTCATGGTAGATGTTGATAATTCGGATAGACTAGGCTATCCTCGGCTCCAAGGACTCCAACTCCGAGTAGGATTGCATCAATGCGTCACGCGGCTTCGAAAATCTTCGTCGATCTCGAGTACGACGTACTCGATGTCGAGTAGGAAAGTCGTCGACTGGGCTGGCTTGTCGTCTCGGCTAGCAGGTCCTCGACGTGGCTCGGTCATGGCTCCTGGCCGTCGTCGATCTCGACTAGGGCTCGTCTACATCGACTACGTACTTCCCTTCCGCTGGAGCGAGTCGCTTCTTCCGCTGCAGCGAGTTCGTCGATCCGCAGGTGCGAGAACCCCCTTCCGCTGGAGCGAGTTGGCGAGATCCGTCGTCTTGGTGCATCCCGCTGGCAGCGAGCGGTTCGCTGCAGCGAGTCTAGTCGCTGGCAGCGAATGCTGCCTGGTCGTCTTTGTCCTCGGCTTGTCGACTCCGGGTGTGGCGCTTAGGTGTCGTCGATATCGACTAGGGCTTGTCGAGATCGAGTAGGGCTCCGAAGCCGGGTTGGTCTGGCTCTCGACATTGCTCCTAGTCGATAAGGTCTGGCTCGGACACATTCGTCTAGATCGAGTAAGGCCTACTCGAGATCGAGTAGCCTGGGCTCTCAGCTTGATTCGACTGGTTCCGCTGCTTCTTTGACCTTGGACTTCTGTAATGGTTTTCCGAGCTTTTCTGACCTTCCTTAGAGTTGTTGTAAAATGTCTCGAATTCTGCGAATTTAAACAGAAACTGGTGTAGATTCCATAATTTGGCAAATAAATACAAACTACATAGATTCTGTACTATTCAACCCAAATGTATGTAATGTATGCAGAAAATGATATTAAAGTTATTGTAAAATATGGCAGATTTAGCTCACAACACTTATCACCTGTTTGTGGAATGTCCAATAATAACCTCAGATGCACTAAAAGATAAAAATATCCAAAGATTTTACCTAAGAAATCCCAATGAGAGGGGGCAAATGAATCCTCTGCTAAATCATATAATGGAATTACCGATAGACCAGAAATCTTTGATTGCCATTAAATGGTGGTCAATTTGGTGGTTTAGAAATCAAGTACGGTTCCAAAATAGAAAACTGCCAACACTAGAGGAAATTAATCAATTTGTAGTCCAACAAAAAACAATATGGGCAAAAACTAAGGAATATGACATGGAAATGGCGGATACACTGGCAAACACATAAAAAACAAGATGTTCTAAAAAGAGGAAGCCGAAGGATGAGCGATGGATTAAACCAAGAATGGGAATGGTAAAAATAAACGTAGATGGGTTAACTCCAACAACAGGCCAGTCTTTTGTAGGGGTCATTGTCAGGGACCATACCGGCGCTCCCTTGATAGTGCACCAATAGTTTGTTGGCCAACAAACACCGGAGGAAGCAGAAGCTAGGGCTGTACTTATTGGGCTCCATATGGCCATATCAAGAATGATTGAACAATGTTCCATTGAGAGCGATTGCCTGTTGGTGGTCAATGCCATCAACAGAATCTGGAAGCCGCCATGGCAGATTGAAACAATAATTTCAGACATCCAATCCTTGCTCCTTCCTTGGGGGGGGGGGGGGGGGATTACAATCAATTATATTGGGCGCCGACGGAACACTGTGGCTGACAAGATTGCACATCTTGGTCATAGTGTTCTTGCCTCTCAGATAGAAAATCATCAAGATCTTTGTGATCTCATCCGAAAGGATGCTCTCGGTTCGCCAGGCTATTTCTTGCCTACTGAATTCTTACTTAATAAAAAAAAAACAAAAAAAGTTCTTGATGTACGTAGTTCTATTTTATCAAAATGTATGAATTTTGATTGAAATATATTAGGCCAATCATCAAATGTGGTGAAATTGAACATAGTAGTATGTGAATTTTGATTGAATTCAACTTAAATGTTTGATGATCAAATCACTTTTCTTTTTCAAAGAACAAAATGTCGCCGCCTCATACTATGTTTTAATTTGGGGAGATTGCAGGAAATGCATCCGGTTATCTCCCGTCGAATATTAAGTGGTCGAATAATCCTGTTTTTTTAGGTTGAAGAAATTATGATGGGGATTATTATCTTTTTTTCTTATACATTTATCCAACACCAATCCCCCATTCAACCAAATCCCCAAAATAATCTTCATCCTAATACTCCTTTTCGTCCCTCAAAACATAATTCCTACCAAACATGCCCTTAAACTGAAGCAAGAAGAAACACGATTAGAAAAGGTAAAGCCCAAAACAAAACAACTTAGTCCGTAAGTCCGTATGTCATTTAATTATTTCAGATATATGGACACCATGGTAGTGAAGCAAGAAGAAACACGTTTATGTGGTGGTTTGGTCGATTGATATGTAATTTGAGTGTTTGGAATTTGACTATGAAGAGAGTAGAGGTGCATATATGGACACCATGGTAGTGAATAGAAAGCCGTCGCTATCGATAATCTATCATATGTATACAATTCACCCTTCTACTAACATTCATATGTACATAAAATTTAATACTCCGTAAGTCCGTATGTCATTTAATTATTTCAGATATAAATTAATAAAAATATATAAATTCAAAGCTCATGGTCATTGTCGTGTCCGTAACACAAGCATACAGAAGGACTCAACAAGAGTCCTATTTGTCCCAACAGCTTCATTAATCACAAGCCAAGTAAACCAAACAAATAATAGGCACGCCTTTTTTTTTTCTTTTTTTTTTGATTAGGTAAAAATTCGATGGTCAGACAGGTCTGACTCATCGAGAGGCCGATCGAAGTCGGCAGACGGCGAACCGTCTAACAGAACAACCTAAAAACAGAAATACAAATAACAAGCGTAATGAACCAAACAGAAATAAACACTACAACAAATGTTCCAAGAAGACCAAACACTCGAACAGCTGAGGAAGCCACCGAAGAACGCAGTCAAGCACCACCAAACAGTAGCACCGCGGGCCAGTAGTACAGCAGGACTCTAACTCCTGTGGGTAGTGGAGACGAACTCTAAGGAAACTCTATCCCGGAAACGGAGTCGCCCTGAGCGCACGACCACGACCCCAGCCAGACCCGACTACAGACTCAACGCTCTCCCCAACTAAGCAGAAGATCTCCTAGAAACATCGGAAGCAGAGCCGTAAATTACTCGAAACAAAACGCCAACAACCTTTCACCTACAAAATGTCAACATGTCCTTGCGGGATTTTCTCAAGCCCTTTCGGGTGGGTGCACAATTTTTTTTTTTTTCCCCCTTCCCACACTCACAACCTTGGACCCGAAAGGACCCAAACTTGGGCCCGAAGGGACCCAAACTTGTAGGCACACCTTATTTGGAATTTACTCACACATGTACTTAATAAACAAAATTTTTCCTTTTTTCCAAAATGGAAATTAGAGATTTCAAAATATCATACAACATATATTGCTTGATGATTCGAGATGTCAAAACAATGACAGACGGACCAAGCGTTATGAAGACAACCAAATAAGCAAAGGAAAGCACCAACAAAGAGAAAACATTGAATAACACGGTACGATGAAATGACATTGTTGCAAACAAGCATGGTTATATAGGAAATTAGGTGCGATTTTTTATATATATAAATTGATATATTTGAAGGTTTTTTTGTGATTTGTGTTTTTATAAATTCTTTTTTTTTGCCCATCAAATAAATTAATTAGTTTACACATTAAAATAAATTATAATTTCTTTGACCTAATGTATATATATACTTTATATTTAAAGTTTAGATTCATAACCGATGTAGTATGTATTGACGCACATACACTATATGTCTAACACATCGATGAGATTCAATCTTTAAATCAAGAAAAATCAATTGACAATACTAACTAAGGGTCAAGCCAACCAAACAACAATTCAGTGAATCAAAGTGCATTATCAATTTCTTTCATTTGCTAAGAAATAGAATTATTTTTCGCAATACTTCTAATACAGGTATAATCTATGCGTTCTCAAGCTATTGATAATATATCTTGCTGGAGTAAAGTGCAGGTTAAAACGAAATTACCTAAGCGTGTTAGGCCTCATGACAAAATGATTTGGAAATGTCCTCCAATAGAAGTAATTAAGATCAATGTAGATGCTTCAGCGAAAAATGATACTCAACCACAGGTTGGTTGTGTTGTGAGAAATAATGAAGGTCAAGTTATTCGGATATATAAATGTAACGTTAGGATGGGTTCTGTCATTCTTGCAAAAGCTTTTGCTGTTTATACAGGTATAAGACTGACATCGGAGATGGGGATTCGAAGAATTATAGTTGAAAGTTATTGTGCTATTATCATCGACGCTATCAATCATGTGAATAATATACCATGGGAGGTTGCTCAAATAGTCCAAGAGATCCATTCATTAACAAGAGATTTTGAGAACATCACATTTCAACATTGCTATAGAGAGACCAATGGTGCAGCTGGTTTTATTTCTAAATCTCAATTCAATTGTAATTTTATTTTGAGTGTTTATTGTCGTGAGTTCCAGAACATCACCTTGCGAGATGATCATGATGTCGTTAGTACATCCAATTTATTGCCTACTTAAAAAATAAAAAAAATAAAAAAAAATCTTTCATTTGCTAACACTAATTCTTCTCTTTTTCTCTAAATTAAAGTAACAATAAAAAAAAATTCAATAGTAAAAAAGTACAAACTTTGGAATATCCAAATTGACAGCTTTATATAAAGAAAAAGGTTGTAATTACTTTCTTTTCTTTAATCCCACCATTTTCATATTCATATTATAACATAACAACATCAAATTGGGAAGAACCGAAAACCAAAATACAAAAGATATAAATAAGGGTGTAAGCCATGCATTTCCAGTAGCAAAATCACATCAATCGATCCTTTCTGACGAAAATACCCCTGAAACCCCCTTCCAAATATCCAAAATGCCACTCCATCACCACCCCCGGGCGTGACAAGCTTCCCTCGTATGCATGCCTTACATCCTTCTTAAAGTACATAACCTTGATACCTCTAACTAACAACACACACCATGCCAAAGGGCAAACAAAGCTAGGGCAAGTAAATTGGATTAAACTGCAAGGGCAAAATGGTAAAAAGAAAAGAAAAGAAAGAGGCAGTGAACAGTAAAAAGAAAGGGCAAGTAAGCAATCGGACCGAACCCCTCAATTCCCCGCAATGCAACAATGGCGCTATCCCGATTCTGCCCCTGCGGCCGGGGTTTAGAAGCTCAGGAGAGCACAGTTGCAGAGTTTTGTTTGAACCGGTAATTTCTTCATCTTGAATCGTTCGTATTTACAGAAGCAACCTCCGCCTGCGCCGCCTCCGCCGCTTCCACCGGGGGCCAGTTCCGGCGCCGGATGAGGGGAGGCCGGATCCGGAGACGATAGCGGGAGATGAGGCTGCGGAGAGGACTGGTTGGGAATGGGGAGCCATGAAAGGTGATGGATTTTTGACAGTGGGGGTGAAAGGTGAAAAGTGAAAGTGGGTGACAGTTTGAGAAATTAGCAGAGAGAATTTTGGGAGAGGGGAATGGAATGAAATGATGGAGGGCGGGGGGGTTTAAATAGACTGTAAAAGGAAGAGGGGGAGATAGATACAGTAGTAATAGATTAGAGATAGGGTAATGGGAGAGTGGATCTGCTGTCCCAATTCCCCCCTATACCACTGTCCCTCCTCACACAAATCCCCATTCAATATTTTCTTTTTTCTTTCTTCAAATTTTATTCTTTTTTCTTTTTTCTTTTTTTTTCAGGCTGGGGTGGGGAGGCACAGCACGGCATTTTCTTTTGGGGACAGTTGATCCAAGCTGGGGTAATGGTGGATTGGTGGGTACTGTGCCTTCTACTGTCACTGGTGTTTTATTGGCTCATTATTACACTTCCTATCTACCACGGTTGAAATCACTACTCCGTTGTGTTGTAGAGTTAAACTTTTTTTTTTTTTTTTTGGGTAACGTGGGAGTTTCGAAATTGTCGACTAATCTCTACCAGTCTGAAATATAAGCTGCAAAAAAATATGAACCGGTAAGTCGGCTGGTTTGAGCAGAGCTAGGATTATTCGTCAGGGGTGCTAAAAAAATTTCGTGAAATATTTTTAAAAATATTGAAAAAACACTAAAATTGTGATTTTTTAAAAGATTTTTTTTTTGGTATTAAATACTCCATCCGTCCCGCAATAAATATCTTTTACTATTCATGCACGTTTTCTTAAGAAGCTAAAAACTATATAAAATATCAACATTTTATTAAATATTTTTAAATAATATCATACATATTACTAATAAGTATAGAATTATTTAAAAAAAATTAATTAAAAAATGGATATTTTATGTTTTTAGCTCATTAAAAAGCGTGTATGAATAACTCAAAGACATGTATTGTGGGACGGAGGGAGTAGTTGAGAGTAACCAAAAAAATAGAAGAGAAACAAAAAATATAAAAAAAATTACGAAGAATTACTTTTAAAACAATATTGAAAGAAAAAGTTAAATGTATAATTTAAACATCGTCACCGAATAGATACGCCTCCTAAAATTCCTTTACTTTTTTGCATTTTCCTCCCATTCTTGCTTAGTTAGCCTCTTCATATATGGCTCCGGTTTTGATCGAGGGGGGCGGCGGGCGCTGGTCCTCAACGACAGTGGGCGCCGACTGTGTAGCGGCGGGCGCTCATTCTTTAGAAGTGTCACCCTTCAATGTTTGTATTAACGCACAATCGAGGGCTAGGTTTTGGATAAGATCACACATTCCTGATAGTCTTGGGCTACACTCGCTATCGTCAATAAGTTCTCTAATTTCAGGATGTGCACCCTCATAAATACAAACTACCTTATCTCGCTCACTATCATGGATACCTAGTGACTTACGGTCGTTCACTAGATTTTGCACTCTGGTTTTGATATAAGCCCAACATTTTTTTTGGAAAGAAATTAATAACCACAATAAAGAAATATAAACACACAAAACAATAGAAATATAAATAAAAATCAATAAACACACAAAACAAAGAAACAAACTTGCTTACCCGGCAACATCGCCAAAATTTGGTGGGATGAATGTCATTAGGTTTCACCACGCCAAAATTAATAATAACCCAAACTAACAAACTAACTAGTAAACTAGTATAGCGGATAAGTAAGGGGTCGAACCCATAGAGAAACAAGTACTTCAATGCAATGTGTATTTTATCAATTATGATAGTAAAGATAGAATAGGAATATGAATGAAGATAGATAATGTAAATAAACTAAGGTAAGGATTTTGGCAAGAACGAATAAAAGATAGAAGAGTATAACATATGGTTTCGCATACAATTCGCAACATTGGCTGATTTACTTGATCCTTGAGGTGATTTCAATATTATTCCTAAGCTTATGTAGACTATCTTTAACTGATTGTTTCGCAAAGGTACAATCTCTTATTCAATATCACTAAAGAATAGAAATAACGATTCGAGTACTTAAAACCAATTTACATATCAATTCAATGCAATTAAGAAACAAATGAACAACTTATTCGGCCTTAATAACATCTACTAGACATAGATCAATTGTTATAATCCACTATAAAAACATAGAAATATTACTAAATCAATGACTTCGTTTTTATCAAGAAACCAACAAAGGATTCATAGCATAGATGCGGATTCTAACTAGATGCACGGTCATAGAAAGAATCACAAATATAAACAATGAAGATCAAGATGATAAATAAACTCATGAATAACATAGAAATCAAATCTCACAATCAACCAGCCAAGTCTTAAATCATAGCAAAACCACAAGAGTTCTAGGCAAGCATAACGTACCTTGAATCCCTAAACTTAAATCCTCTAATCTTTCTTTATTGTAATTAGTTTAATTAAGGAGGAAGAGATGATCAATTAGAATATGAAAACCTTCTAAGAAATATGTATAATATAAGGCTCAAAGGTGTCGGCAAAAAACCTAGGAAGAATAGACAAAAGTTTCCATAAGATAAGATTCGAATGATATTCGCAGATTCGGAAACAGCGAGATCGGCGGGCGCCAGTTATTTAGCAGCGGGCGCCGTACTTCAGCTTTGACAGATTCGACAGACTGAACTTGCAACAGACTTTCTGGAGTCATCGTTTGTCCGATTGACGCATATGAATATGCGTTGGAAAGCTATTTTCAAGCACTACAATTCTCATGAAGACCTTAGAAACTAATTTCAACTTATCAACACCTTAAACATGGGACTTGTCCATGTTCTTCATTTCCGCTCTTGTTCCTTAGCTCTTCTTAGTTCATTTGCTCCATGCTTTCACCACTAACATTCCTCCTTCCAAGCATGAGTCTCCAATCCTTAAATTAACCAATAAAATGTGTAGATTCCGAGTCTTTGAATATAAATGATCAAGATACGAATTAACTCTAAAACATGCAATATATATATGGAATCTCTAATCACACTAAAACCTACCTATAATGCCTATCTAAAATATGCATTATCAGGGACAGAGGGTGCGAATTAAGGTTACAAAACCTAACCCAAATCGAGCCTGAAACACTGCGGGGGTCTGTCATAGACCAGAACGAGCCGGAAGCAAGCCCGAAAAGAGGCGAGGAGGAAGGAGTCAGGGGGGTCAAGGGCATGGACGATGGGCTATATCACCATTTACCTCCAAAGAGGTGGTTTGCTGGCCCTCGAAGAGGCGGATTTAGGCCTCCGAAGATGAGATAGTCAAAGAAATCCTGGACATCTCACTTCTCGTTTCTCCCTTTGAGGATCGGTTATATTTGTGGCCTGATAGAGCGGGTTGGTTCACCACTTTGAGTGCATACAAACTAATCACAGTTCAATCCTCTCTGAACTTAGACAATAATGCCTGGATCTGGAATTGGATATTCCGCCTAAGGTCAAAATTTTTTTTTATGGAAAGTTTGTCAAGATGGTCTCCCAACTCTCTTGCCCAATGTGGGGCTTCTGTACCTTCTACCTGTAGCTTGTGCAACTGTGCGGCAGAAGATGATGTTCACCTCTTGTTAGAATGTCAGTATGTGCGCTCTCTATTTCGTCTTCCTATACACATAAACTCAACAATATACAGTATGATAAATCAATCACGAGATATAAAACCTATCATTTCCTTCATTGAAAACAAACTTACCTCTGCGCCCAAGGTGGAGCTTGCTTTTTCTTGGTGGACGGCTTGGTACTTTCGGAACCAACATGTGTTTAGGCAGGTCCACATAACTCATAGAGACAGTTCATTACACATTATAAAAACTCATAAGGAGAATTGGAGTAAAACATCTCGCTTCGAGAGTAGTCTAGACGAGGACTCCCCCTTACACACACGAACTCCAATCACCAAAGGAAGAAAAATAAGCATGGTAAGATTACGTGGCGCAAACCCCCTAGGGGAACCCTTAATTTAAATTTTGATGGATTCACAATTGCAAACAATGACAACTCGACTGGATCCATTATCCGGGATTGGGAAGGACATCCGATACACATATGCCATAAAAAACTTGGTAAATGTACAAAACTCTCTGAAAGCAGAAGCTCTTGCTCTTATGTTGGGAATCCAACATCCTCTACAACTCCGTATCGACAAAATCCACATTAAAGGTGATTCCATCACAATCATAAACCACCTTAAAAAACCATCTAAATGTCATTGAGAAATTGAATTGATCTTGTCAGATGTTAAACTCTTATTATTGACTTTGAAAGAAGTTTCCTTCTTTCATGTTCCCTGGTTAGGCAATAGAATAACTGATAAGGTTGCACACCTTTGCCACTCTGCTTGGGGTGTTGATATTTATAACGATTTTGGTCTTTTAGACTTCATCCATAAGGATGGTTTCGGGTAGAGCTCGATAGCCTGAATTCTTTCATAAAAAACTATATAAAAAAAAGTACTAATAAACTAGAGGATGAGTATCTATGGCGATTGTTAGTTTTACCCATTAAAATTATGGGACATTAAAGAATAAAGATGGAGTATTAATGGGTCCAACTCCAGCTGATGAGGGAGGGCATGTTTGCAGGTTGCTGGGAATCCAATAACTATTCCTTTCCCCACTATCTCGGTTTCCCTCTCGAGATCTCTTGACTGCGATTTTCCATTCTTCATCCCTATAATCTATAATCTATACTCTATACTTTATTTATTTTATTTTTACTACTATTTGGACAGCCTGTAAGGATAGAAAATAACATTTGTATATTTTAGCAGATCTGGGTAAGATTTTTTGCTATTTATTTCTATTATGAGATCAACCAAATCAGGATTTGAATTTCACATCAATTTAACTCTAATTCTAAATCAAAATTAACTTTGATCTATAATAAGGCAGAATCAAGGTTGCCTTTTTCTTCAATTATATCCGATGGGTAAGACTTTTTTTTACAACTTTCTCTCTTTCTTGTCCAAAGAAAGTTTTTTTTTTTTAATAAAAAAGTAAGAATTTGAAATACTAGACAAAGGTTTGGAAAAATGAGAGGACGTAAGAAGCGTCAAACGGACAGATCGTCATAACACACGATTCTTGGGGAACCGTGGATCACACGATTTTGATCCATAAGTGTCTTCGCAGTAGAATCAATAACTTAAACCCTTGAGTAATTCTCATCCTTTTGCCTTTTTCTTCGATATATTATCTCTGAATCTCTGATGAATAAAACTCTTTTTACTTTCTCTTTTTTTTTTCTTCATTTCTTTCCCTTTTGATTCATTTCCTCTTAATTAATTGTATGAGAAAAGACATCTATTAATATATTATAGGCACGATCTAAATGAGGTAGCATATAATTACCGCAGTTTTTAATCGAGATTGATTTATCACAGTTTTGACTCTTTTATTAAACCTGACAATGTTATGTATATATGGACCAAATACTTGCCTAATAAATTGTTTATTTTTATTAATATTCTAACATTTTGGAGAAAAATAATCCGGTTTAGAAGCCCATTCACTCTAAATCCGACCCGATTAATCAGCTAGGTCTTGTGCACTATTTTTTAGCCAAAAAATACCAAACATTCACAATATATCAAGTAGAGATCGAATTGAACATAAATTATCAACAAGCTTAACAACTGCACTTTTGGCTTATAGATTCAAACACATAATTTGACTTTAGCTGCAATTATGCAGCAAAAAGAGATATAATGCGACTTTTGGAAAAATTGAAAAGGAAAGTCATAAACAAAGACAGGGTTTAATATAACTTTTGATATGTTGGGAGGGAGGTGTGGGGGTGGGGATTTGCTTTATTTGGGTTTGCTTTAGTTTATGCCCTTTCACTGTGTAAATTGTGTGGGCGTGGGTGTTTGGATTTTCCACAAATACATATATTGAGGGGAATGAAGGGAGTGGTGTGGAGTGGTGTCACTAAGCTCAAGACAAAGATGGGGTTTTTGATGGCTACCTTTTTAGTTTTATTGCCTTATTATTGAGCTTTGGTCTATTCCTATCTAGCCCATCCATGGTGTGAACATCCCACTATCTTGTTTCATGTGCTCATTTCTTGTGGAATTTTTTGACCATTTTACTTCCAGAGTCTTGGCTAGCTACATACAGGATGTGTTTGATAAACGAAGTTGAACGGGCAACCGAAGTTGAATGGGTAGTTGAAACTGAATGGTTAATTATGTAAAATATATGTTAAATTACACTGTTGAAAAGCTATAAATGTGTTAAGTAACAGTGGGTCATACGACGTGAGGGGCCACACATGCCTAAGCGCAACACGCGCCAACCAAGCCGAGCACACAAGCCGACCAATTGTTGTTAAGAGAAATAGCTCACCCACTTTATAATCAATGTGGGATCTATCCCAACTCATATTCCCAACACCCCCCTTCAAGTGCAACTGACCGACCACACATTTTTTGGCAGTTGCACTTGACGATTTGATGAATCAATGCCTTAAAGGCCGACCAACCAACTAAGACCAAGAACTCAAACCACACCGCACTTAGTCGAACCTCGGCTCTGATATTATGTTAAATAACGATGGTTCATACGACGTGGTGGGGGGGGGGGGGGGGGGTCACACACGTACGCCTAAGTGCAACACTCGCCAACCAAGTCGAGCACACAAGCCGAGTGGGGTTCCATCCTAAAATCAATCGGCGTTGAGAGAAGTAGCCCACCCACTTATGTACAAAAGCTTGGATTCACTTTATAATCAATGTGGGATCTATCCCAACTCATATTCTCAACATGTGTTTGGTAACCTTAGCTGATAAAACTAGCTGAAAAAATAAATAGATTCGTAATATATGTATAAAAAGAAAAGCGCTGAAAAGGTTGAGGAGTGTGGCTGTTGAAAATTCAATTCCAAAACGCTAATTAAAATATAATCTTAGCTTTATATCATTTAAAAGTATATAATATTAAAACAAAATCTCTGAAAAGCTACTTGTGTTGCAAACACACCCATAGTATGTACTCCTCCGTTACAACCAAATTGTCTTACGTAAGGCTGTTGAAATGTAAAGAGACAATAGTAAAAATCTATCTAGTATGTATAAGTCGGTGAATTACTCATTTATCGTCAATTTTGCATATTTGTATTTATACACATGATTTACGTATTGTTATCGATCACAACAAACTTTAGTAAAGATACACTAGATAAATTATTGTTTGATAAATCAGAAGGTTAAGATTATTTTGAAAAGGAAAAACACTAGTTATTTATGCACTAGCTATAGAGCTAGAAGGTTCGTTTTCTTGCAATAAAATGTGTGTTCCATTTTTAAAAGGTTTGTTTCGACAAATACACTTACTCTCTTAAGGAAAATACATGATTAATTATTTTTATTAAAAGAGTGGATCGGTGTGAAGATTATGATCATCGTCAAATGCTTCATTAAGCATTCATCTATGAGCTTTCATTTACGAGTTTTGTCCTTTTCTCTTTATGGTATTTTGGTTATTTTTCTCTTGTTCTTGCCCTTGTGTAATAAGCCATTTGGCACCAGCTCGACACGTGATTCTCTTTCTATATAAGCAGAGAATGTGCAGCTCTCATTTGTAGGGTTTTTGGGGATTGGCAACAATCAGTTTTTCAGTTGACCGTCATGGTTCATCCCTTCCATTTTGATCAATGAAATAGTGTGCTTAAATGCACTATTTTCTTAGTGTTTATTGCTGATGTTTTGGATTGATTGTTGCTTACAGTAGCATCATCCTTTACCTTTGATTTCTTCACATGGTATAAAAGCGAAATGTGAAGATTTACATCTCAAAGTAAGGTCTCTCGTAGCAAGATGTTCAGTGGCAACAACAACAATGAAGGAATTGAAGGCAGTAACCAAGGTAATCTCAGTGATCCCCTCTATCTCTCTAACTCAGATCATCCTAGGGCTCAACTGGTAGCTATTCCCTTTGTTGGTTCCAATTTTGTTACCTGGAGCAAGGGAGTAACTATGGTTTTAGGTGCTAAATGCAAACTGGGGTTTGTGAATGGGACATGTGAGAGACCTGAGGAAACTTCTGTAGATTTTCAGAGATGGGTTAGAGCAGATTTGATGGTTAGATGTTGGATGTTGAACTCTATGAGTAAAGAAATAACATAGAGCTTGATGTTTGGGGATTCGGTTATACAACTAATTTGGGATGAGGTGGTTGAAAGGTATAGTCATAACAATGCACCTCAGATCTTTCAGCTCAAGAAGAAACTGAGTAATGTTTCTCAAGGAAGCATGAGCCTAGAAGATGAGTACAATAATATATACTCTTAACTCTTAAGAGGTATTGGGATGAGTTGCAACTTGCACGTGCTTGAAAAGATGCATGAGTCTACATGTGGAGTGATGAAACAGTGTAGATGTGAATTGGTCAAATTTTTTAATGAAATAGAGTTTAAGAACAGATTGATGCTGTTATTTGCTTGCTTGCTTGAATGATGGATATGAGGCTGCTAGAAATCATATCCAATGTCTACACTGGCCAAAGCTTATTATATTTTGCAACAGGTTGAGGGAGGAACAGTGGCATCAGGTTCCACTCAATCTGCTATGTTTAATGCCCATGCCTTTGCTGTGAGAAAAGGAAAGTTTAATTTCCAAGGATCAAATGCAGGGGCTAATCAGCAGCCCAAGAAAGATTGGAAAGAGATCAAGAGGTTCAAGAGCGAGATGAAATGCTCACACTGTGTATACAAAGGGCATGGAGCTGATACTTGCTTCAATCTTCATGGAATTCCAGACTGGTACAATAAATTAAGGGGAGGCCAGAAAGGTAATGCACCTAGCAGAGGGTTAGCTAATGTTGCAGGGTTTGTGAATGCTAGGATGATGAACAACCCTCTTGATAATGAGGGGGGGGGGGGGGGGGGAAGGAGGAACATATAACCAGATAGACACATCTATGGTCATTGAAGTGTATCAAGAGATCATGAAGAAGATGACACAGAAAAACAGCAATAAAAATGCTTATGCCAACGTTGCAGGTAAAGTTTCATCCTCCATTGATATTTTTGATCAGCCAGCAGTCTCAAGTGTTGAGTGGATCAATGACACAAGGGCAACTGATCACATGATGCCCTGTGATTCTTGTGTGATTAACAAGATGCAGTTAAGCAAACTTGTTCACATTGGTTTGCCTGATGGGACTATTAAAATTGTCAAAGAGATAGGAGAATTGCAATTTACAGATAAAGTGGCCTTAAAGGATGTTCTATTAGTGCCGGACTTTAAGGATTGTCTTTTGTCAGTTGAAAGATTGCTAGATGATAATGAACTAATAGCAATCTTTACTTGAACATCTTGTTACATTCAGGACCCTGGAACTAGAAGAGTGTTGCTGTCAAGGAGAAGGAAACATGAGCTATACAAGGTGTGGACCTCAGATCAAGCTAAGAGCCGGAGTGAGATGAAGAGAAGTGATGAAATGAAGCAAATATCTTCCATCTTTTGTAATAAAGTTAGTAGTAATCTAGATTTGAATCATGCAAGACTTGGGCATACTTTAGTTTCCAAAATGAGACATATAGATCAAGTTAATCAGTTTGATTTTGATCAGTTTTGCCGTGAGACATGTGCTTTATATAAGCATCACATACTCCCTTTTAAAAGAAGTAATGTTAGAGATGCAAAGCCTTTTGATAGCACATGGATGTTTGGGGTCTTTACAGTGTGCCTACTTACAATGGTTTTCAGTATTTCTTAACCGTGTTAGATGATTGCACCAGGGTAACCTGGACTTTTTTTTGCTCAAGTCTAGATTGCATGTATTCAAAAATATATGTGATTTTGTGGCTTATGCAAAGACACGCACAGTTCAGCTGTGTGATAAAATGCATAAGGACAGATAATGTGGGTGAGTTCACATCTAATCAGTGTCAAGAGTTCCTTGCAACCTTGGGGATTATGCATCAAAGAAATGTTTCTTATACTCCTCGACAGAATGGGAGCTAGAGTTGAAAGAAAACACAGACATTTAAGACAGCCAGGGCATTGAGAATTCATGCAGGGTTGCCTCTGAAATTTTGGGGAGAATGTGTGTTGTATGCTACTCATATCATCAACAAGTTGCCTACTCAAACTTTGATTTGGAAGTCACCCTTTGAGGTGTTATTTGGAAAGCCTGTCACTTATGATGATTTAAAAATCATAGGTTGTTTATGCTATGCTCTTGTTGCTCATAATGATAGAGATAAAATGCATGCTAGAGGAAGAAAGTGCATTCTTCTAAGTTATCCTCGTGGCTAGAAAGCCTACAAGCTGTGAGATCTTGATTCCAAGGTTACATTTCACAGTAGGGATGTGACATTTTTTTTTGAGAATGTGTTCCCATTTAAAGAACACTCAGAAGATGCAAGAGAGAAAGTTGCGACATCAGCAACTATGTTACCTCTTGTTAATCCAGTAGACAACTCAAATGATCAATCTAATCAGCAACTTTATTCTCCTATGATTAATCCGGGTTCTTATTAGCTTCACTCCACTCCATCCAGTCAGGGATCTCATGAATCAACTGCACATGCTGAGGTGTTACCTTCAATTATAGCTGGCACGGATAGCACATACATATCTGGATCATTGCCAGTAGTTTCACAAGAAACTTTGAATGGTGATGCTATATTTTCTTCTTTGAGGAGCTCTTCTAGACATATTGTGCAACCTTGAATATTTCAAGACTATGTGAGTCACACTTGTGGTAGAGGTGACTCCTTTTCACAAAGCTAAGCTTCCTAGCTACATGCTTTGATAATCATGTAGTCATGGATGGATCATTTGTCACATCTTTTGCCAATATGCTTATGATACATGAACCATCCCATTACAAGCAAGTCATAGCAGACCGTCATTGGGTAGATGCAATGAATCATGAGCTAGAGGCTCTAGAAAATAATCATACATGAGAGCTCACAGAATTGCCTCCTGGAAAGAAGGCAATAGGAAGCAACTGGGTCTATAAAATAAAGTATAAACCAGGTGGATCAGTAGAAAGACTCAAAGCAAGATTAGTTGCAAAAGGCTACAACCAGATTAAAGGGAAAGACTACAAGCACACCTTCTCTCTAGTTACAAAATTCAGTACAGTGAGAATTCTCTTAGCTGTTGCTACTGCAAGGAGCTGGCCCTTGCATCTGTTAGATGTAAACAATGTTTTTTTTTGCATGGATTCTTATATGAATAGGTGTATATGACACCACCTGAAGGCTATAGTTTGAAGAAACTAAACTTGGTATGCAGATTGAAAAAAAAACCCATTTATGGGCTTAAACAAGCCTCTAGGCAATGGAATGCTGAATTGTGCAAATTCCTGATCAGCCTTGGATATCAACAAAGCCTTGATGATTACTCTTTGTTTGTTAGAATTAGACCCTCAAGGATGGCAGTGACACTAGTTTATGTTGATGATGTCTTGCTCACAAGGGATGATGGCAGTGACTCTTTGTTTATGTTGATTTGACAAAGAGCTACTTACATGAAAAGTTCATTATCAAGGACCCCTGGGTCTGACCAGGTATTTCTTAGGCCTGGAAATCCTTAGGGACAATTCAGGGACCCACCTTCATCAAAGAAAATATGTCCTAGACATCTTAGATGATTGCAAGATGTTGGAGTGCACGTACACCTGCTTCTTTTCTTCTTCCTAGAGGACAAACTTTCCACTGATACAGGAAATGTTCTTGAGGACCTTGAGGTTTACAGAAGGCTTGTTGAGAGATTTTTATTTCTCAATTTAACCAGGCCAAGTATCACTTATGTTGTCCAACACTTAAGTCAATTTATGAGTGAGCCTAGGCAG